>CM034149.1:119636119-120956119 GCA_019776745.2 Taxus chinensis | reverse complement strand
CCAGGCGTTAGCCATGTACCTATACATCATGTTGGGTGGCTATAAGCTCACCCTACCACACTATAAATATAATATAGGACCTCCATCTCTCATCACCATCATGTAATCCCATAATGAGTTGTCGATAGTGCTCCTCACCTCTCACCAGCCCAACCTCCCCATAGTAAGCCCCACAGCTGAGCCACTGTAATATGCTTGTAAGCCTAACACTGTAGTAAGAAACACACATAAGTACCAAACCTATTCCCTATCCTCAACGACCATAATTCCATGTGATTATGAACAAGTAAGGCATGGACCCAGGTAAAAACAATCCTCTGCTCCATCATAATAGCCAATATCCTTGTCATCATCCATCAAAATTGACCTCCAACAGAGGTGGGTAAAGCATAACAACTAATGCCAATCATCATCAGGGTCATGAGTGCTCGACCCTCTGTCTTGGGACTATACAATGCCCCATATGAAAACCCACCTGATGAAAACTCTACCCCAGCTACCTCGTCATCATATAGTCTCCTCACCACCTCAAGCCTCTGTGTCTCATCAATCAAATACATATGCTCACCTTGAGCAGGTAGTCTCAAGATCTTGTGTACATCCTCGAGAGTGATGGTCATCTCCCCTGTCGGTAACTAGAAAGTACATGTAACAAGATCCCATCTCTCCAACAAAGCAAACAAAAAACCTTGTTTCCTGTGGATATGCCTATAATGGCACATTACTCCTAGACCAACATCCTACAATTGAGCGCAATTATCATCTGACAAAGAGGCCCATACATCATCTAAAATCAATGGAATCTTATCTTGTATAGTTAATTTGTCCCTCACTTGCATCTAAAATACAAAAAACATCCATTAGAACATCACTTAATTAAAATTTCACCAAATTACAACATCAAATCAAATCACACTACATATCTATCTAGTCACTAGATATTCATTCCAATTGTTGGCATTTCATCACAATTGCAAGATATTTTACTCAATCACCAGTGATTCCTGTGATTTGATAAACACGCCTTGACACATGCCCAAAATCCAAAATAAATTAAAAACTCATAAAAAAACACAAAAAAAAACACAATGTAAAGGACCTACCTCTCCTAGAATGGGCCTCCTCTATCTCCGGGATCCTCTTGTAGCTTCCATTTATATCTTTTGGTCTAAAAATATCCCAAACTAGAATACTTATCTCTCGAATTGCATGGTAAAAATGAAATTACCACTATAACTATTACCTATTTATAAGGCACAAATCTTCCCACCCAAGAATTTCTAATGATTCCTTTAATCAACGACGATTTCCTTAAATATCCAGAAATTCCCTTCAAATCGTAAAAAAATATATTTAAAACCATCTAAGTCATTTTAATTCAAGGTCAAGTCTTCATTCTCACCACTCCCTACCAAAATTATACATTTTTTGGGCTCCATGCCCCTTACAAAATAAAAAATAACCAATCAAACAAATTCTGCCTAGATCGTGCATCCCAATCAGTCAAAGCTTGTCTTTATCAAGATCCACCTTTTATTTTTGTAGCCTTAGCACCGGTAAGTCATACATCTATAGGACGTGAACCCTTTCGTTCCCCTATCATTTGACTTCCTAACCTTCTAAGCCCACCTTTGTGGCGACATCATCATGGATAACATACATAGTTGGGATTATTTCTCGTGACTTCTTCCTATGAGTTATAGTTCCATATGTTACGGACCCCTTGGCTCTCATATCATTTGACTCCATAATAGTATGAAATCCACCTTTTATGATATTCTTGTTTGCATGCCTCGTCTTAAGGCAACTCAAAGTGAAACAAAAATGTCAAAACAAACCTATCTCATCAAACAAACTCTTTCACATCGGTGATCATTACACTCTGTCACAATCACCCCCAGTTTGAGAGGGAATCACCCATTCAAGCACCAGTAAAACCATCTCAATCATTTTTGTCCAGTAGTTTGTCTATTAAAAACCACTTGAAAAAAAGGGGCAAATATAGACATCAAGTTTTCATCACTTGCTTACACCCTGTGCATGCATAGTTAAATATTTAACCTATCATTATAACATATACTAAGTCACTACATTCACCCTTGTAAAATCATTTCCCCCTGTAAATCCTATTTACTTATCTAAACTTACTCTAACCTCACTAAAAACCTCCTAACCACTTCTAATATATCATATCCCTTTTTATCCTTATCATTTAACCCCCCAACCATTCCTAAAATCTTCCCTAACCTTATACCTTTGTACCCATACCCGAAACCCCCATTTTAGAAGTGGTTGAAACTAATTCGAAATGGGTTTCTCCACATTTCCCGGATCACCGATGATTCCAACAAATCACCCATGATTATAAATAGGATCTTAGACTCCTATTTTAGGGATCTTTAATCTTGAATCTTTAAATTTTCCTCACAGAACTCTATCATTCTAGAAATATTCAAGCCCTACAATGAGACCCTGTCACTCCAAGAATCCATAACATGTCAATTTGATCATACATCTTCAAAATGCTCCATACACCATTAGACAATCAGCATGTCAACATCACAAAATCAGTCAGTTCTTGTAAGCATTTCACAACTGTTATCACATCAAAGGTAAATATATTTATTTATTCTTGTTTTCATTTAATTTACACATTAGAATAAGGACAAAACAATCATTTCAATCTCTATTTTTTATTAGTTTATCATTTTGTCAAAACAATCAAATTTTCCACAGGAATCACCCACGATTCCCTCAATCGCCAGTGATTATCACTAATCACCTGTGATTTCTATCAATATAGTTATCTTCATCAAATCATTACAATTTATCATTTGTTATTTATTAATCTAGACTTAATATGTTTGTTTGCAAGATGTCTTTCATGTATATGATTGTATCAAGCCAATCCTATCCAATCACAAACATTTACGATCTTCTGATCATTCAACAACCATTCGTATGGGAGTAGTTTAACATCCTCTATGAGCTCACTTTGAGCGCCATCACATTTGAACTGAACCTTAAGGATATCGATGAAACGTTTGACATCCTTGATGAGATCCAACAAGAAACTAAAAATTATTCGTACGATTACTTCAAAGATCTCCTGATCACTACCACCTTATCCTAGGATGCCTACAAAGCAAAACAATATCTTCCTATCCAGCTTGAGTTCTAGCTTCCTTATATTGTATCATCCATATTATCATTATATTTATTATTATCTTTATCAACACAACTTAATTATTTTAAAACAAGTTGACATCCTTTAAGGAAGTCCATTTGGATTCCTAGAATCGACCTTTTCTGCGTAGCTCATTGTCATATTTATCTAATATCTTTTGTCTAGCTATCTTTTCTTACAGGTATCCTCACTCAGAGAAAGGAGGAGTGCTTCTTCATTGTCTATATTCCACCATCTCGACATTGCAACTTTCGGTGCAAGTATTAATAAACCCTGACATTTTTAAGTTTTAGGTACTTTCAACACTTGATAACATTCACCAAAAACTGCCTAATATAGCATGTCACAATGTGCAACAATAGATCTAATATTAATTGACATAAGAATAGCAAGAGGCCCAATAGTAATGGGTAGAATAACATGACCATGAGAAGTGGGAGACATATATGTCATCTAAGATAAAAGGGAACCTAATGGACTACAAAAAAGATAATGAACATGGATCAAATTTGAATGTAGGATGTACCATAACATTGTTAACAACATGGGGCCCAAAAAAGCCATCGATATGTAATTTATGGGAGGAGGATGAGGCGTGAAAATTAACATCAATTAAAGTAATAACAAGTGATGGGAAATCGATAGCACCAACAAGGAATCCAAGGGGCTGATTTAAAGAATCAAGAGGAGGCACTATGTGGTAAGTATGATTAGAAGAGGACTTAGGGGATGAAATGTCATGCTTAGGTAATGGGTCATTGAAATTTTTTAACTTTCCATTGTCATTAATAGATTTAGAAGTGGGAGTAGTGGATTTAGGCAACTGGATATAATTATTGTGAATGAGATCTTGAATCATATGGAAAATCTTGAAACACTTGTTGGTAGAATTGCCATTGCATCTATGGTAATCACAACTATGCATGCTCATCAAACTTCTTACCATTGGTCCTATTAGGATCATACTCAAGAGGAGGCGGAAGAGAAATCATATTGCTTTCAATGAGTTGGGGAAACATCATATGTGAAGGATAAGGTAATCAAATAAATACACATCGAGTGGGTTGGAGGTGAAGCTTAGGAGGTTTTGAAACAACATTGATAGCAGGATTAACATCATTAGTCTTGGGTTTAAAGGGAACCTTGCTTGGAAATTTAGAAGAAGAATGATCAGAAGTATTATAACCATATTTTATTTTCCTCAAAAAAAGTAACTTAATTTCACGAGTCTTTAAGGTATGTCATAAATGGTCAAAGGAATGATAGGAATCAAAAAGCACACATTTTTGCAAAGGATGAAAAATAATTTGAATAAAGAGATCTTTCAATTAAGATTTACTAATAAAATGTTGATTTTAGAAATATTGTTCTTGTAATGCAATACATAATCACTTAGATGTTCATTATATCCTTGTTTAATTTTATCCATTTGTGTATAAGATATTTTCATTCCAATATTCATATAAAAATGAGCTAGAAACAAATCAACAAGAGTAGTAAATGTTTTAATAGAATGTAAGGGAAATTCATAAAACAATCACAAAGCATAAACTTGTAAGCTCCTAAGAAACAACTTGGTCAAGAGGGTGTCATCACATGCATAGTCTAGGAAAGCAACATGAAAAGATCCAATCTGCTCTTAAGGATCTCCATGACCATCGAATAGAGGAAACTTTGGTGAATAAAAATTAGGAGGGAGTGGATAGTAAGACACTTCATGTGTAAGAGGGCTATGAAGAAGAAGTGAATAATCAAGGGATGAAGATGAAGAAGTAGTAGCTTGTTGCAATTGATGAATTTAAACTTGTAAATCATGGTTAAGGGGCACTAAAGCTTGGGTACCGAAAGAATAATTAGGTTAAATGTGTGAAATAACGGGAGAAGAAAGATTAGGATTTTGGTGGAAGTACGAATATGAGTGGCAGAAGGTCCCACATTGGTAGGGGAGGAGGAAAGAGGAATTAAAATGTAGTAGTAGTAGAAATAGTAGTACTAAGAGGAGTAGTGACAAAAATCCTTTGGGATTCCTCACAAGAAACAAAAAACAAAAGATCAAGGTTTTCAGGATGTGCAACAAGATAAGAATTGAGTTCATTACGATCCTCAGTAGAAAAATCATGAGAGGTACTAGCCATGATGGAAAAGGATATGATAAGGTAAGCGTGAAAGGGATTAGGTTCACCAAATGATTTAATGCCATTAAATGTAAAATATGGAAACTACTGATTAAATGGATATAATAATATTCAAGTAAGATCATAAAAAGGAAATAAAAACAAGAGTGATAGATAGGGTTTAGAGAATGACTCAACTTATATATGTAGGTTTGGACTAATTTTTGACTAAAGATTGAGCTAAAAGGGAAGAATATGGGTTGTGCAAACTCTGTATCTTATTCTAGAAAGTGAAAATCTCAGGGACAGGAGCACCTAGAAGCCCTGTCTTAGATTCCTTGCGACCACTTCTTGGTGGAAATATCTACTTCAAAAGGAATAAAGATACCTTCACCACTTTATGTTACCTTTTAGGTAAGGGGCATCTAATTGAAACTATCAACACGAGTTAACCACACAAAAAAAATTGATCTAATCTAATCTGATACTAATATGATCCGTAAATTACCTTTTTAAAAAAATTAACAGATCCTATTTAGTGATAATTGATTGGAAATTGACAAAGTCCCTTTTAACCAATATAATATACATAAAACAATCACAACTATACTGCAAATTGAGAAATAAAATGCAAATGAGACACAATAATTTATCCTGGAGATACCCAAGATGGGAAAAAATCCTATGGCTAAGAAAATTTCTTCCCTTTCACTATGTAACTCTCCAAAAAAATACAAAGTATTGCCAACAATTGGCCTTCATGAAGGATGCACACTCATTCTAATTGTATTTGTTTGCTTACAACTTCTCAACAATGTAAAACTCACTCTCAATGAACAAAACAAGAAAGAAATATAACTCCTCTTCTTTTCTTACAATTGAATCCACTCAAAACCACTTACTAAAATGAAGAATCAAACTTGTATGTATAGTTTCTCTGTCCACGGATAGAAGGAAATGAAAAATGAACTGATTTAGGCATTCTAAGAATTTGTAACTACTCAAATTCCAATTTTGGAATCTTCGGTGATAGGACCAACAGTGACCAAAGAATGGAAGTTGCACAACCTCTTGTCCTTATAGTCAATGGTTTTGTAACCACCATGGTAGTTGCATAATCATCTCTCTATAAATATTGGCGAATACATAACCGCCAAGGAGGTTTTGTCACTATCTCCTAGAAATCTCCAAAAAATAAAAATGTTGGCCTTCTGATGTCATTCGAAGGTGTCTAGATCACCATTAGTGTGACTAGACCATCTCCAGAACTGAGAATATGCACTGCAAATAAAAAAATGGAGATTACATAGAATTGGGTATTTCAAATCCATTTTTGGATCAAAGAGAAAGGACAAGGAAAAGAAAAATGACCAATAGATTAGTCAAATGGCGAGGATGAAGAATAAGATGAAGAGCTTCAGCTCAATCCACACCAACCTTGGAAGTTCATGCGCAAAAGGTTCCAACAGGGAAAATTAGAAACATAATTATTTTCTTGGGAATGTATGAAGGAATCCTTGGCCAGAAGGTACTACAAGAAACCATTATCCTTTTCCCTAGATGCATGTACAGAAGAGCCACAAATTTAATTGCATAATAAATGCACAAAGAGGGCTCCAAAAAAGGAGGGAGATGTAATGGTACTCACAGACACATGATTTTTAAAACGTAGGAGTGTTCCTAAAAAATTACCATAGAAATAGTGCAACAGAATCTCTATAATATCCATGACTACATAATCCAAAGGTAAAGGGTAAATAAGTTAGAGGCAAAGCTTAAAGAAACATATAGTGATTTATGTGACTTATAACAATACGATAAGGATTTATAGAAGTATGAGTGCACAAACTCTAAGGCCATAAAATTAGGAGAAATAATTCATTTCTATGAGTCCAAGCTCACATAAGCACACCCACTCATAGAGGACGAGAAAATAGACGAATTGGAATAACTATTAAATCTCGTATTTAAGCATACCGAGTCTGAAAAAGAGTGGGCTGAATAACAAAAGGGTGTCCACAATAACATAAGGGTTGTTTGCAAAAATAAACTAGAAACATATGAAAAACTTTCTTAGAAAATGGAGGAAAAGGTCACACATGATGAAAAACTACTAAAGGGTTTTTTCAAACATACCCAAATTATAAATGTGCGCATGTGAGAAGAAAAAACCAAGAAGACATCCTTAGAACCTAAAATGCAAGATAATTCCGTTGATAAGGCTGCTCAAAATAAATTAATGGAATGATATGAGATGTTTAGTGAAAAATCTGCTAAGAAACAAGAAGAGGTGAAACAAAGGATGATAGAGTTAAGAAAGCTCACTGAAAAATTTGAAACTGAGAACTGCAAACTACATGTGTAGAATTAGATATAAAATTCAATGAACTACGCTAATCAATTACAACCGATGTTAAAGACACAAGGGTTTTTATTGAGTTAGCCACTCAGTTAGATCAGCTAACTCCTCTCATCCTGAAGGCCATACAAAATTGGCAAGTACATGAAGACATGCTTAAATCCGAAGTGCCGGAATTGTTTGAAGACTCAATAAAAGCATTTCCCCAGGGAAGATAATAAAATTAATACAGGGCGATGTTGGACCCCTAAGTTATTTCATTCTTTTTTCTTTTTTCTTGCATTAGGACTAAAAACATTCTTTGTTCTTTATATTCCTTGGACAATGTACTACACATTGGAGGAAGGATGCACACTATAAAGAGAAGAAGGGAGCATGCAAAAATATTTAAGATCACGTGAAAATAAGGAATAAGGCATGCACACAAGAAAATGAATACCTTTCAGGGAAGGCTTAGATAGATAACATAGAAAAGTACAAATCTATAACATGAGCATGCAGAAAGGATGAAGGGAAGTGCATAAAGATAGGAAAGAACATTGTACACACAAGGCAAAGGGGAACCTAACTGAGAATTTTGAGAGGCAACATTGAGGAAGTGTAGTCACTAAATCAAGCACTTACTATATATGTTTAGCCTCTAAATATTTCATTTATATGCATGATTCCTAAGTAAGAGAATTACTCATTAACACTTCTTCTACTTTGCTTTGACATTGCTTTTATCCTTTTCATCTTTATTGCTTGTTGTCTCTCATTGACAACTTACAAATTTTCATACCAGCCGACATCCTACTAAAGATTGATTTCATTTTCTGACATTTTTGAGCACCCGGTACAGGATTGCCCATTAGGGACATGAGTGCCTGGGTGCTACTATCCTCTATGGGCACCTATATCCTCCTTATCTCTTTTTTTTATCTTCTTTTATCACCCTTGGTTGGCCTTTCACTTGTTAATGACAAAACTTAAGAAAAGGAATCATATATACATGTCTTATTTAACCTCATTAAGGGAGAAATCATTCAAAAGGCACATACTATTACAAGGAGCTAATATATTCTATCTACTACATCAAGGACTACATTTTGGGACTGCAGACTTCACTGCAAAGGAGGCTTTATTTTGAATTCCATACCACACATTTACATTTGCGACAAAGTAGTTATAGCCCATTATCTCTTTATGTGACTGGAACTAGGGAAACCTAGCTCAAGGGACACTATTCCAATTACATACACACACTATAACTATATTGAGTCTAAAATGTAGTGTAACTCTTGGTGAAAACCACATTGGGGTGATCACCAAGGTCAATTCGACTAAAGCATATACATATTTTTATTCGTCTAATGTGTGCTTGAGTATTGTGAAGGTAACTAGGATTTCTTTTGTAGGTACAAGTGTGATAGAATAAAAGTGCATCAAACCTGATGCGACCTATAAAAATAAGGAATGACACTAAGTGAAAAAGAAAGAATCATGTCATAGGTATTTCCACAGACACTCATTCCCAAATTGGAGGCTAGTGCCCAGGCGGCCCTATCCTAGTCCAGAAACTCCTATCCATTAGATTGTTGCAGTCTACTTTCTAACACAAAGCTTACACTACCCAAAATCCACCCTTACAGGTTAGTCTCTAGTCCAAAATTAGTTGAGACATGTAGATACAAGCTGAGTCATTCTACAAACCCAATCTATCACTTTTACTTGCATTTACTTTACTTGATCTTGCTTATTTATTGTTTTATCTATCTGATTAACAACGTCCTTATCTTAGATTTAATTTTTATTAAATTAGGAGTCAAAATGTAATTCAAGATAATTATGTAATAAGGACAAATTTAGACAAATATATGCAAAGGAAAGAGACACTAAAAATGAACGAGGCCAGAAATAAACTGTGAGTTATAGTTGGGGAACTTGCATGGAAGTGGTAAAGGAATGGATAGAATAGATACATGGATAATTATAGCTAGGGAACTAATATAAAACTCACACTCACCCTGTAAGATCTAGTAGTGGCAGCATGTGGGCTAGCCACCGCCTAAATGTAATAGTTTAGTAGTATTTAGGAATCAAGGGGTAAGAATAGTTCTTGGAAGGCTAGTGAAGGGTAAGTCCCTACTAGTATATATACCCCATGAAGGGTCCATTGTATAGAGAGTCAAGTTATGACAAGTCATGGTTATTGTAAGTTGTCTATTGACCTCGATGTGTGTCAAGTAGCTTGAGCCTTATGCATTTGTGTAATGGATTATCAATATAAAACATAACATGTTTTAGAATAATACCATGCTTGTGTGATAATGTGTTAGCATATGTTTCCCTTGATTATTTTTACTTTTTGCTAACTATTAACTCACTTCAGTATGTTGACCTTTATGCAACCCGAATTTCTCTATCCTTTAGGTGAGATCATCAAAGTTTGCGATTTGGTGTGATAGGCCAACCCAAAGAATAAAGATAGCTACACACGCTAGTTCCCGCAGTTAACGCACAAGGGAAAAGATAAAAAGGCATAACTATACATGCAACATGTGGATTTTGTAATGGAAATTATGGAACTAGAAACTGAGTGGCGCTAGAAACTGAGTGGTGGAAATACCATACAACTATTATTCAGTCCAGACTAGAACTATATGGTTAAAACATGGATCTGTATGGTTTCAGACCATTTTACAATATGGATTTACAAATTTCTATGTGCTCCATTTTTCTGAAAATGTATTCATTTTATGTCATTCCTAATCACACAACTTGAGATGAGATGTAATCATCTGTAACAAAGTACAAACTCTAGCAACAAGCCTAAACCTTCATAAGAGAATTAACAAACCAAAATGAGAAAACATGTGTGTGTGGTGAGGTTGGACTACCCTTGGCAGTTAGAATCTTAGTTGCTTAGTTAATCTGAGTGCTACACTTTATGCCCTCATTGCAGTATCAAGCCTTATGTATTTCTCGTACGTTCTTATGCAAATGTGTATAACTAACAATCCCTTAGGGGTTCCCTTATGTATCTTGATAATGAGATAATGAGATAACTATGTAACTCAGGGGTTCCCTTATGCGGTAGTAGTGATATGTGGTGTGACTCACCTATGTGACCCAACCCTCTATTTATTGTAACCCCTGTGCAATGTTTGAAGTGACATTGCTCTTTCTAAGACATGGCTCTATGATCTTTGCATGTTTGGAAATGGATGAAGCTAGACTATTTTACCCGATTAAATGCTTTAGAATCACAGCAGAAACTCTCTAGATGACATGTAACTGATTTAGGAACCCTTTGAGTGCTTTTGGAATGATTTTTGCATTGGTATCTTGTAATAATGCTAGGTGAGTTATAAACTAATAAAGACTTCCTTATATAGCCTTTCGTAGGTTAAATATTCTAATAAGGACGACCTTAGGATGAATAAACAACCCAAATAATGTTTTGAAATTGAAATCAAAGTTGGTGATTGCGGAGGTGAGTGATCATACATGTCAGCCAAGACTAGACCCTACATCCATACCCTTCCATAAGTTTTTCATACTAGAGAGAGAAATACCAAAATTGAAAGTTGTGTCATAAATAGTAGCGGTTTTATGGTGCTTTGATTTAATAATATTACTAGAATTAATGACAAGGTAGAGTGTAAAGATAAACAAGTTGTAGAAGAGCTAGAGAGATGGGGATATTGGATTTTGAATGTGAGAAGTCAAACTTGGCATTGCACAAGGACAAGTTACCAAATTTTAGTGTCCAAATTTTCCCCCTTCAAGTGTCCAGTTGAAAGTTCTATGATTAAAGTAAAAATGTACATGAATGTGCACACCCACACTTTTCCTTCACTCGAAATGGCTTATTGACGTCTTAGTGTTGACACTCTTGAAAATGAAACCTATAACACAAAGTGTAGTTAATGCCTATGATAGAAACTGGAATTTAACTCAAAGGTATAAATAATGCCTCTAAATTTGAACATTGCAAAAATTATACAAAGGAGGTGTAAAACATGAATGGAATACACTTGTTTATTTTGTTAGGGAGGAGATCTTGTTGTTGTCATACCTTGGAGAGTTAGAATTTTCTTGTCGAGATGTCTAAGGATTATGAGTGATCAGTCCCTAATGTTGTCCCATAAGAGATAACAAATAAGAACAAGGATTTAGACTATGAAGAACCCATGTGCTTCGAAACCTTCCTGTAAACACTTAAATTTGGTAATTCCCCTCTTTGAAACTATTGGTTTTGACATTGCACTCTTGCTCAAATAAGTGCACTTTACCCATTTTCATTTGGTACATCTCTAGGTCTCTTTTCTATCTTGTTTGGTGATATAAACTTATCTATTGTCAATTTCTAAGAATTGAATACATGAAATCCATTTAGAAACTCCACTTGTCAGCTTCCAAACCTCAAACTTTAGCTTTCACCTCTAGGCTCAAAAATGTACACCAAGGTCAGTTTGTGTTATATAGTCCTCACCCTAGTGT
Organism: Taxus chinensis; assembly: GCA_019776745.2. Classification (NCBI taxonomy): domain Eukaryota; kingdom Viridiplantae; phylum Streptophyta; class Pinopsida; order Cupressales; family Taxaceae; genus Taxus; species Taxus chinensis. The sequence goes on along the minus strand of CM034149.1, from coordinate 120,943,974 downwards.
ACGGTTTTTCCCTTGTTTGCTTTGAATGCGAAATTTCAGTTGTACATTATTCTTTGAGTCATTTACTCCTCCTCAGTTAGTCTTTGTAACTTAAATCACCTTTGGAAGTATATATAAGAAAGTGAAACTCACGTCATTAAAAAACCTAGCACTATTATGGACTCCTATTGTAAAATCTAGCAAAAAAGGCACCCGAATCTACCTACACTTCATAAAAACCTTTGGATATTCATTAGGGTAGCACTATCTACAAGTATGACGCTTCTCACTAGGTCTAGGGGATTGTTTCCCACATTTTCAAGCATTCAAATTCACTCACTCAAGTAGATTTACAAGATAAAAACTCAAGTCAAGCTTTGTTAAGGAAAGAATGTCAAATTTTATTATACTACATCTAGATATCACATGCTATGTGGAGAATGACTGATCCGTAAACATGGGTAAAATTTTTCTAACTGTCACGGACCCCTATAGGCATTGCAATATTTTATACTCCATAGATGCTATCAACTTCAAATGAAAAATGCAATGTAAATAGAACACACACTGCAAAGAACATTGATAATGGAGTTCGACATTGCCTACATCTCCATGTTCATATGAATCGATTCATTATGCTTCTAAATTCAAACTAGTATAATGAAGAAATGAATCTAAATGTGGAAAACCAATGAACATGTCTATCTAATATCCAAATGATAGTGGTATAGGGAATTCTGCCCTTTATGATCACATACCTAGCCGATTGCGCATGAATTTGAACCGGATAAATAAGAGTGACCATGATCCAATAGAATACTATGAACATGAAATATGAAGACTAAGCTACTCCAAGTCCACCGAGAAGTATAAGCTCAGCTGATGATGACCATCGTAAAAGTACGAGTCTTCGATAATCGTCCTTAGATGAGCAGTACACTTGACGAAGCCTTCGGATGGTCTCCAAACATATATATGACTTCTGTTAATTAAAATGGTGTCAAAATGCCTCCAAATTGGGAAGATAATATCACCATTAGGAGCATGGGGAAATTCTGTGAATATCTCTTTTTTACATCTAATGCCAATTTTGAGCCTAACTCCTTCTATATAGTGATATATGAAGTTGCCCTTCTATGTCCTATGGCCTTACAAAAAAAAAACTTATCTAGAGCAACTAGTGAAGCACTCCTTATGGCCTATGGCCTTACAAGAGGAGACTTATGCTTTGAGGAGACCTATCTTGATCAACATGTTTACAAATGACCCCTAGGATCATATTTATACATGGTGAGCCATGGTGAGTGGATATTTTTAGACATTTACATTTAAATGCGAAATAATAGCACTAGGCTATTATTAGACTATGGTGGTTATGATTTTTAAATTCCACCGTTACAATATAAAAATAGCCTATAGATATTTAAACTCACCACACCACATTTACGTATAAAACCATGTAATGCCATATGAGCTATGATTAGCTCACCCAATATAGAGAATAGTTCTCCACCCCGAGCCAAATAAATAATAAACTCGGCCAATGTAATAACAAGCTCTCTGAGTTGTATAAACTCGTCCTCCACTAAAATTTCCAACCATAGTTTGAGTTCACCAATTTTTGTTGAGTTGGCCAAACCAAGTTGGCTTGGTATATCTACTTGATCATCATGGTGGCCTGAGGCCTCGCCACAAGGCGAAATATCGATGCGGTGGAAAAGGCACCCCAATAAAAAGTGGTGGCCGGTAAAAAGTGGGGTCCATCAATTTGTCCTCGACTGTCGAAGACTGGCATCACAAAACTATATTTTTTCTCCTCTATACTCTCGCTTTGCTTCTGCCACATGTCACTGCCACGTTGGTCAGTTGACCCTGTCGGGCCTAGACATTGACCAATCTTTGATCGGCTCCAACTTGAGCATATAAAGTTTGTTTTTTGCATTCCAGGTACCGAAAGAAAGCTCACAAAATTATCTACCAATTTTTCATGGTTTAGGAGATATAGGGAATTCTCGACATCCCAAAATGTTCTCCAGATCAATGACGTGTGGTTTGAGGCTTCTTCGGAGTAGTGCCAACATTGGTAGTATACGAGGGTGCCCACAACACAACTAATGTTTTTTAGGACTCTCTATCCATGGTTAGGGTTTAAAGGTTGATCAAAGAATTCTAAGGTTCCTACAATGTGATCAACAGTAACTGATAATTAGCGACAAAGATATTCAAACAAGTGACAAACCCAAAAAGTTGCATATCATAGTTATGTGCAAAGTCAAGATTGTAGAAAATAGGCCAAGACTTTACAAATATTTCCACCCTTAATTTAAGGTTCTACCAAGGAGCTTCTTTAGGTCACAATGCTATTTTTAATTCATTCTCTAGTCCACACCCCCTTGTTCCATTATTCAGATCACCTAGACTTGCCCAAAATCATTTGTAATCAGCTAAGTGCACTCAATCCCATATATTTGTGAACTTGTATTCTATCATGTACATTTGTTACAAGTATTGATGCATTATTCTAATATTTTTTTAGATAGGTGAATGATTTTGACTGGAGATATGAACCGGGGGGTTCTTGGGTCCCCTCCCTCAACAATGCAAACATCCTCAAACAAGATATTACAATTTTCCACCACAAACCACGACTACTGATGCGCTGCAAGAGAAGACCATGCCACCAACGAGGATCCTATTTTTGCCACCGCTGCTAAGAGCCACCAACCATCAACAACACCAATGTTAACGATGTGAATTGCACTACCAATTGATAAGAACCACCAGTTGCTACCACCGGTGATGCAACAACTACCACCACTGATAAACCACTCTGAAGGGGATTACATCCAATAGGATTTGAACTCGGGTGGATCTAGACAATTTTCCATCTTAATCAATCCGTTAAACAACCATTGGCTGCATTATTCTTATATTAAATGGTTAATGTTGGAAGTTAATTAATCAGAATAACCCCTATAACTTCTATTTCATTCCTATTTTGTTATGTGTAAATATTAATCCCACATCTAAAAAGGGTGAAAACACTTCCTTAATTGATAATTTTGGTTAGAAAGGATGAAAGAGTAGTTAATGAAGCTTTTAAATTTTCTTCGAGGATTTCCACATTTGGGAATTCGGTGAAATAAGAGGAAACAAATGTATACAACTCTCATTTTTACTTCAACTCTTTCAATTAAACCCATAGGCCACACCATTGTAGACAGATTTAGGCCTAATTTGTACAAACTTGAAAAATAATACCTGGGAAGGAATGGACGTTTCCATGCTCCCATAAGGTGATACTATGATTTAAATGATCATGTAGAGTTTTGAAACATTGAAGGGGATAAGGAGGTGTATGCCATAGAACCCTATTTTGCAATGACATCTAAATAGTGTTGTGGAGAAGGAATGAAGTACTCATGCAACCTATAACTTACTCTGAACATTGTCGTTTGTATATCTACTTGCGTATAAATCATGTAAACAACTGATATAATTTTTATAAATTGAAACATTAAGTGAATCTTCCCTCCATCTAAGAATACATTAAAATGGCCAAGACCATACCACGGTCCTCACTGTATTGTACGGTTTTGACCCTATTCGAATTTCGCCCTATTTTAGTATATGTGACCTTTTCTGATGATATGATCCTTGTGAAAATATGTTCCTACATAATATAGTTTGTCTGAATATATAGAAGTATCTTAATAAATTCCCCCTCTTTTGAGACATTCGATAAAATATTTGAGCGTGTGTTTTAAAAGAATAGATGTATACCCATGCACCCACATAGAACGCTGTAACGATGGCCATTTTTGAGAACATATACCTATGAGAAGGGTTGTGCATGGTGATAATCGTGGCATGAAGGAAAAACAACATGCTACAAGTAAAAAGCACGAATACATGTGTAAATGTAGAAACTAAATCACAAACTTTGGGTACATTTCTAGGTCCTAGTCACATACCACTATTCATATGACTCATAAGCGAGAAAGTACCAATTGACCACTGTATTTAGCCTATTTTATTTCCTTTTGGTTTCCTTCTTGGTCTTACATACCCTACTTCCAATATGATCTTTGATACTTCAGTTTTTTCTGATTCTGGACACCAGCACCAGATGCCCCCGTCCTTTGGATTCCCCCGACCTCTTTTTATCTTGATCACATATTTTGGGCCCTTTCCAACTGTTGGGCATCTTTATTTCTTATGATCTGGCTTTTAGTGGTTAATTACAAAATTCAAACAAGGGAATAATATAAATATAAAGTTATGTGGCCATAATAACGGACCAACCACTAAGCATTATCTATCACCACCTAAGGTTGCATCCAAGATCCTTTACAAGAGCATTCAAGCATCCATCTAGCTTCACACATAGGAGGGGAAGTTCATTTTTCCATGCACACATCTATCTACATTTTATACATCTAGTTATTTCTCGCTATCAAGTGCAACTTGCACAAGAGCCACCTAGGGCATGATTCTACACACACACAACTACATGGAGTCTGAAATGTAGTACAATGCTCGAATCGTAAGTTCACTTAGTTGGGTGAGTTTCGGGCTCAATCCAACTCCCCATTTGCATCTTTTTCTTTTTATGATTAGATGTGTTTTGGGGTTTTTTATGCGCTCTTTCTCTTTCCAGGTTTTAGGAAAATTTAGTGATCACACAATGAAGTACAAACAACTGAAGGTCGACATCCAACGAACATCTTGCGACCATACAAAGATCATTTTATGAGGTTATGAGAAGTCACCGACACTTAGAGGAGGTTTGTAGCCCCCCAAACACCCCTGACATATTCCGGGTGCCTTAGTCCCATCATTTCAGAATTCGTACAATTTTTTGGGCTTGGTTGCGACAGTATGCCCTCCTGTTGCATCAATTTTCCATCTCGACACAACTTCAAATTTATTGTGAATCAGCTAAGTAATACATCCCTTTATTTGTAACTAGTTTTTCATATTTTCTAGCTTACTTTCTTGGGTCAAATATATACTTTAATTATCTATATCTGCGTTGTTACATAATTAAGATTTTAGAAATTATTTTCCAATATTTGCAAAATCTTTTGGTGAACCCAACTCATTCAAACACTCTTGGATCCTCATTTTTCTTCTCTCATGGCTCCTAAGGTTTGTCAAATCTCTTTGCATGAATTACTTCAAATGCATCCACCTTGCAAAGATGTTCTTCAAAAATATCTAGACACCATGTATCTTCCTAAAGATACACCACCCGCTCAAGTCAATGCTATCTTTGATTATCTTTCTGATGAATCTCTTGGTTCTAATTCCAATCAATCTATTTGCAAATCCATTCAAGCTCTTCATTCTTTATTTCAAGATAAATTTTAGGCTATGGAATCCACGATTATATCTCTTAAATATGAAATCCAACATCTTAAGGATGCTTCTTAGGCTCATGTTTTTTCTCCTTCTACATCTCATCCTCATTTTATGTCTTCTACATGTGCTCATATCAGTGAACCTCAAATATTTTCGCTCCCCCCGCCTCTCAGGTTTTCACACAATACTAAGAAACAAGATATTCTTTCACAACTCATAACTCATAAATTAATCAACTATCCTTCTACTCATTTCTATCCTCCTTATCAGCTTGAAAAATATCAAGGTATTTCATATTGTAATTATCACCGAATCAATGGACATAATGAAAATGATTGCTATGGTTTACAATGAAATATCAAGTACCTTGAGCATAAGGGTTTTCTCTCATTTTTTGCACAACATTCTAATACATGCCCATCTCCAATCGCTACATCTAATTGGGTTCCTAAATCTGATTCATCTATTTCTAATGAGCATCATACCATCACTTCTAAATTTTCTTCTTCCGTCACTCAAACACTACCTATGCAATCCACTAAAACTAAGAAACCACCTCTCAAAATCAATCTAACACCTCCTTCACTCAAGTCTTCTATTGCATCACCAAGTCAAACTACAAAACCACCTATCAAAATTAGTCCACCCTCTTCTCTTATCACGTCTTCTATAGCATTACCAATTCCAAACAAGCAACCACTCACTAAGCAAGATCAACAAACTCTAGATGGCCTCTTTCGAATTCCACCATTCAAGGTCCCTTCACATTCTCCACTTCAGTAGCCAATCATTTTTGTCAAGCAAAATATTCCTTACATTGATCCACTTGGACACATTAACAACACTCCATATATTTACTTATCTCATACACTTGGGGGCATCATGATTACTCTCTCCCCCCTCTTAGCATAGTCAGGTGTCTCACATTTCTACTTGTTCACTCTACACTTCACATTTATTATTTCACACATGTCTTGATACATTTGTATCGTCATTACCCTATGACGCACTCTCGTGCTATGATTCACACTTGATTGTTGAGGGCATACTACATACATGAACCTCACATCACAGTTCACACATAGCACATTCATGATATCTCTTTCTCGCATCTCATTACACATCATACACGACTCTATATATTCAAAACACATCTTTGTTGCATCTACTTCTACACACCACACTCATTACCCGATGACGCGCTCTAGTTCCATAGTTCATTCTTGACTTTAGAGGGTATTAATCTCAAATTAACCTCACCTGACATCACTCACACACATTACACTCTATGCTTTATCAATTGAATCTTTCTAGCACATAATTTAAACCATTTCCCAATGACACACTCTTATTCTATCCAGTTCATTCTTGAGTTCTGAGGGGTCTTTTATCAATGAACCCCATCTCATGCATACTCATTCACATTTTCTCGGGGGCACGCTGTATCCTATCACACTCATATTGCATTTCATTCCATCTTACTCACAAGATATTGCATATCTTGGTCACACATTGGTCTTGCTTACTTATACTCACATGATACACTTTTCTTACTATGTTAGACAAATACATTATATTCCATTATTTTTTTCTATATACACATGCGCATTCACTTTCCTTCTAGTTGTGATCACATAATTTACATAGATCATTACACGCAGCATGGATGCTTGGCACTATACCTCTTACCAGTCCTGCAACGGATCCTGGGAGCATCCACTTTCACACTCATCACATGTGCTATTGTTTTGATTTATACTACTTATTTCATATTAGCACACTTTATATCAAATTACACATGCTTTGACATACATTTTGTCTTTATAACATGCTAACATGTGATTCATGTGCAACATTTTCTTTGCAGAACTATTTGCTACCATGGTTGTCTGATATCTGTTTGCTTGTCATTTATTTTCATTGATTGTTATTGTTTGCCATTTTTTATGGGATTTTCCCTTTGTCTTGTGTGCACACTTGTATTATTGTTAGCCTTTGGTCACTTCGGACTCAATTGTCTTGTAACATCGTGAGTGATGTCCCATGTTTGCAACCCACTTTTCACGGTCTACTTTATCTTCTTATTTGCTAGCTTGTTTATACATTTTATTCTATATTTACATGTGTTTGTCTTGTTTGCACTAACACTTGTTTCCAGCCACTTTGTTTGTATGTGCCTTGGTTTCTACTAAGCACATTCCCTCCCCCCTACAGAGCGTCAGTTTCACGGTTCAAGCATTCAGGTCCTCCTTTGGGCCACATAGTCCTCGTGGCATCGCATGCACCCCAAACATGGGGGGAATCATTGGGTGAATCAGTCAACCCATACAACAGTTTACAGTCATAATTCAAACATATTTCAGTATGAGTATAACATAGTCTTTAGTCATCAGTAATGGCCCACAATCTAACTTGGGTCTTTAGCACAACATAGACACCAGTGCCCAGCACCAGACAGTAGCGCTTGGGTTCCCATGAACCTTCCTAAGAACCTATGACCAGGGGACAGTTACACATTTTTTCTCAGTTTGGAACAATTCATAGTAGTTCTACACAACGAATTTTACAGGATATGCACAGTCCTTCAGCACTCAACATGCATGCATTACACCTTCTTTTCTATTTTCACATTGGATCAGAATGGATCGAAATGGATTATATTTTCACACACCATCTGTAGTGGTGTTTATACTTTGGGAAGTAGTCAAAGGTTGGAGAATAACACTAGACCTTTCTCCCTACACTTCTTCCACACTTGGTGTGAGATCACCCAAAAAACTCACACTTGATGTAACTGGTGTGAGATTACCTGAAAAACTTGGTCTTGGTGTGATATTGCCCAAAAAAATCATTGTTCTACAACATCTTCAGGATCCTTTCTATGTTTTTCACTCATCACAGATCAGGTGCACATGTTCCTTTTCATATTTGTACATACGTTTTACACACTTTTTTCATATTTGGATCGAATTTATCATGACTTTGACTACTCATTCACTATTCTCATTTATAGTTTAGTGCTTATGGGAAGTGGTAGTCATAACATCACACACCAAGCACCATCGACAATAGGTATAACACAACATGGTATACTCATACACTTTCACCTCTAGGGTCATCATTTTTCACTTCCTCTTCCCTAGCTTCCACGCTTCACTTTTTATCACTCCAAGCTTTTTCTTGTCTCCTTGACATGCTTTTCGCCATCAATCTACATGGTTATCAGGTACACATATCTTATCTACTTTATGTTATCAAGCATTCACTCAACAACATAAAGTGGGGGAAAATGTAGACACTAAATCACACACTTTGGGTACATTTATAGGTCCTAGTCACATACCACTATTCATATAATTCCTAAGCGAGAAAAATACTAATTGACCACTATCTTTGGCCTCTTTTCTTTATTTTTGGTTTCCTTCTTGGTCTTGCACACCCTATTTCCTAGTATGACCTTTAATACTTCAGTTTTTCTAAGTCTAGACATCGACGCCCATCGAGGATGACAGCGCCCCCGTCCCCTCTGGGCACCCTCGACCTCTTTGTATCTTACTCACATATTTTGGGTCTTTTTTAATTTTTTGGACATCTTTATTTCTTATTGGTCAACCTTTTAGTGGTTAATTATGAAATTTAAGCAAGGGAATCATATAAATACAAAGCTATATGACCATAATAAAAGACCAAACATTAAACATCTACTATCATCACCTAAGGTTGCATCCAAGAGCATTAAAGTATCCATCTAGCTTCACACAAGGGACAAGGGACTATCATTTCTACATACACTTCATAGGAGGGGAAGTTCATTTTTCCATACACACATCTATCTACATTTTCTACATCTAGCTATTGCTCATTATCAAGTGTAACTTGCACAAGAGCCACCTAGGGTACAATTCTACACACACACATAACTACATGGAGTATGAAATGTAGTGCAGCTCCTAGATCGTATGTTCACTCAGTCGGGTGACTGTCAGGGTAAGTCTAACTCCCCATTCCCATCTTTTTCTTTTTAGGATTTTATGTGTTTTGGGGTTTTGCATGTGCTCTTTCACTTTTCAAGTTTTAGGCAAATTCGACGATCATGCAACGAAGTACATGCGACCAAAGGAGAACATTAGTGAACATCTTGCGACCCTATGAAGATCATTTTTTGAGGTTTAGAGCAATCACAGACACCCAGAGGAGGTCTATAGTGCCCTATACTCCCCTAACCCAGTCCAGGTGCCCTAGTCCAAGCATTTCCAACATTTACACTATTTTTAATTCTTGGTTGTGATAGTATGCCCTCTTGTTACATCATTTTTCCATCTCGAAACAACTTCAGACTTATTGTGAATCAACTAAGTATTATATTCCTTCATTTGCAACTAGGGTTTCATATTTTCTAGCTTGCTTACTTGGGTCAAATCTATACTTTAATTGTCTATATCTGCACTGTTACATAATTAAGATTTTAGCATTTATTTTCCAATATTTGCTAAATCATAAAAGTAACTAGTAACAACAGAGAAAAATAACAATCATGTCCTACTCCATAGTAAAAAAATAAATAGAAACAACATAGTAAACATGGCAGAAGCCATAGTAGTAACAACAAAGTAGTAATCATGCATGTCATAAGCCATAGTAAAAACAATAATGTAAGCATCAAAGTATAAGCCAAGTGTGTCATGAGCTAGCAATAGTAGAGAAATAGAAACAATAGTGTATAGTCAAGTAACCAATGACATGTAAAAGTAAATTCATATGTAGGCATGGAGCTACAAACATGAGACACCCACGATGTCATAAGACAATTTCGGTAGAAATAACAATGTGCCACAATCAGAGAAACAAGTGTATATATGCAAGACATGCATGGAGCCATAAACATGGGATACCCATGGTGTCACAAGACAAATATGGCACTCATACTGTATAAAGTGAATAATAATAGAATTATAATCAAATGAGGAAATCGAGTAAATCCTCGTAGAAATTAATTAAGGAATGAAATTGAATAAATAAGTAGTGACAATAACATATGAATCAAGTATAATAAATAGTAATAGTAACAACAAAGATAACAAGATAAGTTAGCATTGCATAAGACTCATGTGTTAGTCATGTTGATCTAATAAATAGCAATAGACATTATGTATGCAATCAAACATGACAAGGAAGGTGTAAAGTAACATATAATGAATCAAAAGTACCTATATTTCATGGAGGGATGCATAGAGAGTAGTGTAAGGAACCAAGTTAGATCCTATCATCGCGTAAAAATTTGTGAATTTCCTACATAAGGATCGAGATGTCACATGAACATGTGTACATAATATATAATTTATCCATCAAATAAATGTGATAAACATCATGTATAAAGTAACATGCTAGTGAAGTAAACTGGAATAGGTCATGGTTTTGTATTTTTTCTCATATTTGAATGTTTTTGTATTATGTGATTATTTGAATTTTTTTGAAGTTTTTTACATATAACTGCATATAGGAAAGGAGATATCACAAGAACAAACCTGACGAGGGCCTCATGGATACACTCAAAATGTGGAGTGGTGTTGGCCACACAAGTGTTAGAAGATACAAAGTATGCTCATGTATGATTTTGCAGAAGTCGTAGTATGTGTCATAGGAGAGTTAGGGTAGGAAGATCCATGATATGTAATAGACGTAAAAGATTATTGAGTTGAAGATCTAGGAGAGTGTATCTGATGATAAGTAGTACGTGCTCTAAGTGACTAATGAGGAGACCTATGTATAGAAGTACAAAGAGATATACCATGAGAAATAGTAGATGAAGCTATAGATGTATAACACTAGGGGTGGTGATTCTACGTGTCAGTAAAAGGTGTGATGATGGGGGAGATACAAATGAAATCCTCCTAATAATAACCACTTAATTATTGTGAATGAAATTAACACATTGATGTATTATGGAAGGTATATCCACAAAGGTGTAAGACTAAGAACAACTTAGACTCATGGTACATGATTTAAGATAAGAGGACACCAAGAATGTAAGATAAAAGGTAGCGGGGTCAACTGTGAGGGGGAGTACAACATGCTTGATGTGTTTATGAGGATCAACGATGACATCCTTCTTAGTGTACCCAAGAGAGTAAAGTAATGTAAAGGTGCACATATCAGGGGGTAGTACTATTAACCAAAAAATTACGTTTGTATATAGAACATTGATCAACCAAATTGAGGATGTATAATGTATTAGAAACTAACTTGTGTGTTATATTAGTACTATAAAAATTAATAAATGGGGAGGGGGTTGTGTCATAGTGTCAACCATGTAATCATGAGATGGTGGAGGTGAGACAACATGGTAAGCATTATGGACCTTTCGGGTAGATTTAACAACATTGTGTTCTGACAGTGGGTCACTAAAGATTTTAAGTTTTTCATTAGCATTAGTAGTCTTAGGTTGAGGTATAATATCATATTTGATACTACCAACATCAATTAGATCTGTTGTATAACATTGAAGCTTAAAGAAAAAGTTGGTGGACTGACCAATACATGATAATCACAATGAACATTAGCATCAAATCTCTTACCATGAGGTGCACATGCATCAACCTCAAGTGGTGGAAGGAGAGATATAAGAATTAAACTCAAGTAATTATTGAAGAACTTTTTGTGGTGCGTAAGGTAAATGAGAAAACAATCATCAAGAAGGTTGTAATTGTAGATTTGTAGGTTGGGACATGACATTGACTGTGGTTTTAGTTTCAACTTTATCATCGATATCCTCGGTCTTAAAAGTATTCTTGGATTGAAATTTTTGAGTAGAAATGATATGAGGATGAGAAACATATTTGAGCTTATTCAAGTTAAGAAACTATTTTTGCCAAATCAATGCACCCTCTGAATGGCCAGAATGTGAACATGATGATCAATGTGATTGGGAAACATGGGATCACCTCTCAAGTTGTGGGACTTGGGCTTGAGGTGAACCTCCAGAGAAATACGGATTCCTCTTCCTAAACTAAGTGTTATACTACTCCTAGTGTAATAAAACAACTAACTATACCTATACTAACTTGTCATGTGATTAGGGAAAGAGATTTGCAAGAAGTAAAACCTATACTAGAAGTGGCAATGCACCAAGAAAGGGTGTTGCTAGACAACTTTCTGATCTTCAAACAGAGAAGGGTTGATTTGAAGAGGGTGAGAAAATACACCATAGTCCAATATCACCTATTGTAACTTAGAGAGGGTAAATAAGACACCACAGACTATGAAGCAAGTGTTCCCTTTGTTAATCTCAATCAAACAAACAAGTTTTTGGTCTTCCAGTGAAGAAGGATGAAACTGAGAAGGATGAGAAAGCATCACAACCCAACCACATACAAAACTCCACTACTAGATAAGCACAAAACCTCCAAAAAACTGCAATGGAAACTTGAATTTGCATAGTGTACCTACAAGTGTGAGAAAGGCACAACAAAGTAGATAGAATGATGAAAGGACCAATAATAGTCACAAAACACACACTTTTATTGCTTCAATCACGTGCACAATGCATCAATACATTCAATAAGAGGCAACATTTTCCATTACAATACTGGAAGAGAGGCCTGAAAGTTCCCCAATCCACAAAACTAGTAAAAAGAGAGGATTCTTGAAAAATGTGCACTTGTTCAATTATCCAACCGCCTTGGAATGAACTCCTCCTCTATGTTTATAGAAAAATCCCTATGAGAGAAGAGAGGAGAGATTCCTAAATTATTGGGCATGAATAATGACACATGAAGGTCTTCATTGATTCAAAGTTTGAACTTATCCACTATTGCTTAAAATAATATTTTTACTAAAATATACAAATATTATTTTATTAAAATATTTTAATAAAAATGAAATTTGATCATGTGGGACCCCTAAGGCCCGGTTGGTGTTTTGAAGGGACCTTAAGGCTAACTTGGTCAACCAGCTCGCCATCCTCTCATGTTTACGTGACTGAGTTGACCACCTTGTGTTTTTGCCTTGGTGGGCTCCAATCGCCAATGACTTGACCAACAACTCGAACGACTCTCCTTTCACGAGCTCATTCTTTCTTTTGGCTCACTATCCATGTGACGAGATCTAAATGGATCGACTGACACTCCATTTTCCTAGTGAGCTCTCTCATAGCTCGGCTAACCGAGTTGCATAGAGATCGTCAAAACATCTCAAATATACATTGGCTCCCATCGTGCCCAGCTTGTGCAATTTTAATTTGACTTCAACCCATCAAGTCAACTCCATTTGAATCGACATCTTTACGTCATCTGGAAGGCTCGCTTGATGTTACCATTCTGAGTATGAACTCGTCCTCTAAAATTACATTCCACATGATGAGATCTTTCACCACACCTTGACCATGTTCATGTATACATTGAGTCAAAATGATCCTTAAGCCTTTGCAATGTCGGTCATACTCACTCGAAGGATTCACTCGCTGAGCCAAGCAATCAAGATTTACCCTCAACTCACCAACTCCTTTGATGGTATTTGGATCCTTTGCTATGTCGGGACAAGTTAAATCCTGCAGCAAGTGCGACGTGTTTACATAAATTGCTATGAGCTTTTCTATCTCGACGAACATGGATTTGTTTACTTAGCTCAATCCATGAGCTAATCCGCCTAACCTCCCATACTCGAGCTCTTCACATATGCATGGTTCAACGTTCTTCTCCCCCCCTAAATCATCATTCTTGACTCAATCTAATTTCACTTCATGTGGCATCTTTGTTTTGACTTGCATGATCACCCAAAAGTGATCTAGCTTCTATGTGTGGCGGTCAACTTACTTCTTTGTTGATTTGATGCAACTCAACTGCCTATCCTCCATGATTAAGCTCACCAGATTGAGATCCCTTGATGATATGACCTTCACCTAATTCCTATGATGTTGAGCTCAATGAATCGGTAGAGCTCGAGCGTGATCTCATGAGATACTAACTTAATCTCAGTCGGCAGATGCACCCTTCTCTTGTCATGTTCGAGCTCTTATGTGGTAGAACTGTGAGCTTGAACCAATTGAATAGATCTATTTTCACTTTGCTAAGGTTCCTTCATGTGAATTTTTTGTGTAGAACCATCTGTTTCCATGCCACTCGGTCTTTCCAACGACCTTCCACATAGCTTGACGAATGACTCGCCATATCGACTGAGTCTCTCGAACTCAAGCCAAAAGACTTGACCTCAATTTTGTGAGCACGATCCCACACTTCACTCCAACATGATCATTTACTAATGAATTGATTATGCGTATACAATGTTCCCCATTTAACTCAGAATGTGTTATCTTTGTGAATTGGCCCTCATCACCCACTTTTCTACAACGCCATACTCAAAGTTAGCCACAACTTTTCCCGCTTCCCCAAACAGAGAGCTGACAATCTTCCAAATGTGAGATTTTTATGTTGGCTCACCATCTTAACACCTCCACCTAGCAATGGATTCCCTGAATTCCCCTGTTCATGCCTTAGCGTGGGGTTTATGCATTATTTCCGCCCACTTAACTAGAAATGGGCTAAAAATTCCCTGAACTTGCCTCGGCCATGTTGATCTCAACTCGACCGATTCAACTTCATGGGTCTCCCGAACTCGAGCCTCCATCTCCATCAATCTAACATTCATCCATGCCTATTGAGGTTCCTTTACGAAGAGCCAAGCTTAGATACTGAGCTTGCCTTCCTGACTCATGAAATTATCACAGATGCATTCAAACATAATGATCCCACTCATCAATGATGCATTCATGACACTGAGCTAAATATCAAGCTCTTTCTCTTTATGTGATTGCATTGTCGAGCCATCCTTCTCATCTCCTCACTCGATGATTTATCCCTCGCAGATGGTCAAAGATGAAATGTTTGAGTTGTTAGCCTGGTTCAAACTGAGCTCATACCTAAGCACATTTCATACAACGAGCAACTTGAATCCGTGTTCGCGTTTAAGTTCATTTGAAAAACACTTTCCCTACCTATTTGACGATGTT
Organism: Taxus chinensis; assembly: GCA_019776745.2. Classification (NCBI taxonomy): domain Eukaryota; kingdom Viridiplantae; phylum Streptophyta; class Pinopsida; order Cupressales; family Taxaceae; genus Taxus; species Taxus chinensis. The sequence continues at coordinate 120,928,628 of CM034149.1, read as the reverse complement.
CCCCGTGTTTTACTCTGCAATGTCATATGTGACCTGGACCACCACGAGCTCGCCACACTCATTCTCTATGATTTACTTTCCGACGACCAAGCTCAGCCTAACATGTCATTACCTCTACTTGCGTGTCAAGCTATGGTTATGGTTCACTTAGAATCTTCTCATGAACTGACTTATTTGTATTATGCTCTATGATACTATACTGAGCTCTCGTACTGAGTGTGCTCGTCCTTATTTGCAATGAGTGACTTACGAGTTATGATTATGTGCCATATGAGTTTTCCATTTGCTATGTTTTAGTTAAGGCTAACTTAACCCTTAACTGGCCCCCAACTAAGTTATCTTCCATTTCGACCACATCATCCAATTTGAGCTCCCAAGTTTGAGTTGTCAAAAATATGCACCAGTGAGCATCAATTTACGTGCGAGCTCTCAATCTATGTCCTCCAAAATCAGGGAGCTATTAACACCCTCACAATCTCGAGAAACTTGACCCGCCTATGAACCATCCTATCTCACCTGGGATAGGCTCCCTTCAGTCATCCTCAAGCCATTTACTCTCATCACTGAGTCGCGAACTCCATGCTTAACCACCCGAGCTCTTCTTGCAACTTGACCCGGTGATCTTCGTTCTAGGCTTGAGCTTCAATCCACTCAAGCTCTATCAATGTTGTATTGGAGTCACCGCCAACTAGGATTTACCACCACGAGATCACATTCAAGCTCCTTAGGTAACTTAACTGGGAAATAATAACCAAACCAAGATACCTAGATTTCTTATCACAATGAAACTGAGTCAGCTCAGCAAGCAGCACACTGAGCTACTCGGCGAGCTATTACTAGCTCATAACCCCTTGTGACCTTAAACTTATTTCTTTTGCCTTGATTTTAACTTCTAGAGTTCTCCCTTAGAATCGGTGAATGATGGAAATAGAATGAAACCCCTTTAAGCATAATTTATCGATTTTGAACATTTTTGGTCGTGTTGACTGAAGATAGACCCACTGAGACCACTTTGTTACTATAAATGAATATTGAGCCTCCAAAATCCTGAAAAGGAAGAATAGCTCAAGATGACTCTGAAATTACCTAGAATGTCATAAATGTTCCTCAAACGTAAAATTCACCCAAAATAATCTGGAATGCTCATGAATAATTTTGTGGTATCAGGGTTCAATAGGTTCCCATTTTCCATTTTTTTCCCCAATGGGTAAAAATGGATAACATGAGCTTAGCTTCACATTCTTTCAAAGTATGACATAGATGATCAAATGAGTGAAACTTTTCAAAAATAGTTGATCCTTGTAAACGAACAAGGAGACTTTGAGTGAAAAGATATTCCAATTCACTATTGACTAAAAAATGTTCATCTTAGAAAGTGTAGTCTTATATTACAGAGCATAATTGTCGATCGGCTCATTGGAACCTTGTTACATTTTGACCATTTGAGTAAACAATAATTTTTTGCAAATGTTGATATAAAATTGTATAAGGAATTGATTATCCATAGGAGTGAATATTTTTACATAATGCATAGGTAGATCATAAAACCATTCTTAGGTGAAATCTTTAAGACTTTGAGGAAAAATCTTGGTAAGCAATGTATCATCAGAAGAGTAATCCAAGAAAGAAACATGAAATGTATGAATATTCTCTTCAATGTAACTCTTACCATCATATATATGCAATATAGGAGTAACGAAACTGATAGGTAAAGGGTATGAAGCCACTTTAAGTGTAAGTGGGTTATGGAGTAGTTACGTAAAATCCATATAACAAGAAGAAACAAATGTTCCTTATTGTGGTTTTAAGATTTGAGCTTGCAAAGTATGAATAAGGGATTAGAGAGCATGTATGTTAGAAGAAGCACATGAAGCACTATGAGTGTAGATAAGATATGTAGGAATAATGGTGTTCATAGGAATAATCATAACAATATTGTGAAGTGGAGGATCATATGCTCCCAATGAAAGAGGAATTGTTGATGTAGGGATGATTGATGTGTACATATTAGATGATGAATGATTAGGGGGTTCAAAAAGGGACCACTTATTAGAGTCTTGATCATGAGCAATTTTAACAACAAGAATAATGCATATGAGAGGATTAATGTGATGAGGATTTTCATGGAGTTTCGTATGTAAATTAGATACCACACTAACTTGTTCATGGTCTAGATTGTCATCTTCATTAAGATCATCATCAAAAGAGTGTTCACTATTGATATCTACTTCATTAAGAGGATCGTTATGTGTAGTGTAATCTAGAATATAAGGAACCCTAGATACATTGGGTGGAGAAAAGGCCAAGATGGCACACCACTTTTGGATAGGAGGAGAAAGCTCAATGTATTCAATAAGTTATTAATCAAGCCAATTGCTACACCAAAAAGGCATAGTAAAAAAACATTAAAAAATTGAAACCAACGATGCTCTAGGGACACTCGAGTTTGAGAAATGAATTTGATTCAAGAGTTAGGTTCACTAAATGTTTACAACCTAGTTAGATTGTAGAATGGTATACAACAACTAAAAAGGATGTAAGGGTTTGTGAAATGTAGGCTATTTTGATATTTAATTAACTTCCAACGTCAATTATATAAAAACACAATAATGTGTTCAAACTTTAAATGATTGATAAACAATATTTACTTGCTCAAATATATAAGAGGAGATATAAAATTATATGTTCAATGTAGGACACAAAGGATATTGATATGTAAAATGATCAAATAGGCTGAAATGGAAATATGGATTTTGGAATGGAAGTTATGGAACTAGAAACTAAGCAAGAACAAGACCATATAAATAATTTATAGTCCAAATTGGAATTGTATAGTATTGATATGGATCTATACAATTTTAAATAGTTTGGATCTGTAAATTTTTGTGTGCTTTTCTTGTTTGGAAAAGATCTTGGTTGTATGTCTCTCTTGCTCACACAACTTTAGGATGAATTGTAATCATTCGTAACAAAGTAGAAACTCTAGTACCTTGTAGAACCCTTCATTAGAGCATTATTAAATGAAAAGAAAAAAATATGTGTGTGTGTGGTGAGGATGGAATACTTGTTATCATCGAATCACATCACCCTTATGTTTACACAAGTGCATATACTTGAGCTCACGGTGTGATTGGATAATGTGGGTACTATCTCCAAGTTGTGGGACTTGCTACTTGAGATAGACCTCCAAAGAAAGTTGGTTCTTACTCCTAAACTACCTCCAGAGAAAATTGAATGGAGCGGAATATGTTTTTTTGATGCAGAGGATGTTGTGCTCATTCCAGAAAGTCCAATTTTATGAAAATCAGAGTTCAGAGTCAAAAGTTATGGTTGTTAGGAAATAAGAGATAAAATATGTGGAATAATCCCTTACAGAATCACAACAGTAGAAACTAATATGTAGAAAATATTACAGATCTCAAATAAAAGTGCAGAATAAATAACACAACACAAAGAGACAAGATTTAATGTGGTTCACCCAATTTGGGCTACGTCCACCAAGAATCACTTGCTCAGATTTTATTACAAGCCTCCACTCTCTCAATACAATACCTAGATTCGTTTGGAGCTATGCTCAACAAAATCTACAAAATTCACACCCAAATTCAAAGTACATTTGTAATACATTTTCTTGTCTATCTATCATATGCATAAGACCATATAAATAAACAACTGCTTAATCAGTTTGATACAAAACCGTGGGTATCAAAACCATGGGCAAAAACTGTGGGTATTAAAACAATGGGTACCAAAAAACCATGGGCCCAAAAACAGCCCATAACGGTTACCCATTACCCATGGGTTAATAAACCACCCATGAAAATTTGCTTTGGGGGCTTCGCCCCCGACCCCCCATTGATCGGGGGGGCTTCAGCCCCCTGAACCCCCTTGACCTGCTCACCGGCAAGCAGGACCGCCGTAAAAATACCCGATGTAACTCATAGAAGGTGTACCACACTCTAACATGAAAATAGGCTCCACAAACATAACAATGGCAGTTTGAAGTTCGGGAGGTCAAACATTGACTTTTTCTCTTCATTGCGACTATTTCGGCAAAATTGGGTCCACGTATCCTGCTGTCTCGGACACATTCTTCTGCATCGTCTGATTCGGGCTTCCTTGTCCTTACGCATCTGCCGTTGACTAGGCCGCAAGGGTCGTTAACCTCTGTAATTTTTGCAACGTATGGTTCCTTTTGCGACTTTTTCACCTTTGTGCGTCCCGCGCATAATTTTTTCCCTACTGTCCCGTAGACCACACGGGCCAAAAAGTTCCGACTTTGCCGATTTCCCTTTGATTTTAGCACTTTTAGCTTTTCGGGTCCCAGACGTCCCTCGCGTATTTGTGCGGTCTGGGACATAGAAAGCTGATTTAGCCAATTCCTTTGTATTTCGGCTCCAAACCTGGTTCGACGAACCTTGGTACGATCTGCACTAGTATGATCCATAGCCTCCAGACCCGCAATACATTAAAACAAGCCTTCGACTTCATTTTTTGGATTTTTTTCAATTTTTTCTAACTTGTTGGATTTTTCCTTGGATGGGGAAGTTAGAGAGAAACCAAAGGGACCCCCAAAACATGATGTTGGGCCTTGAATCAATTCTACTTGCTCGGGACTGAAGAATTTGATGCATGTTATCAAAATTACCTCGAGGGGTGAATTTTGGATAACAATACCCTTAGCGGTCATAATCCTAGTTGTTAATATAATCTAAGTGTTATAATACATGCCCTCATTGTGGGATCAAGTCTTTTGTAGTTCTCATAGGTGCCTGTGCAAGTGTGTATAGCTAACTAACCCCCTAGGCATGTTCTTGTGTCTCTTGACATTAATATAACAGGATAAATGTGTAGTATAGAATGTACCCAAGGTGTTAATAGTGAGATGATGTGTGCCTCAACTATGTGACATAACTGTTTGTTGATTGAAAACCTTGTCCAATGCTTGGAGTGACTTTTCTCTTGCTAAGACATGGGTCTATGATATTTGCATGTTTGGAAATGGATGAAGCTAGACTCTTTGACCTATTTGAGTGATTTAGACCTATAGTAGGGACCACTCAAGATGATGTGCAACTGATTAGGGAAGATTTAAGAACCCTTTGAATGCTTTTGGATTGATCTTTGCAATAGAAGCTTGTAATAATGTCATGTGAATTATAAAGTGACAATGAATTTCTTATATAGCCTTCTATAGGTGAAATATTCTAATAAGGATGACCTAGGAAGATTAAACAACCTGAAGAATGATTTGAAATTGAAATCATAGTTGGTGATTGTGAAGGGGCAAAATCATACAAGTTGGCCAAGACCGGACCCTACATCCTCACCCTTCCATCATGTTCGAACAAAAGAGACAAATACCAAAATTGAAAGTTGTGTCATTAATATTAGAGATTTTATGTTGCTTTGATTAAAGTCCTAGAATTAATGAAAAATCAGAGTGTGAAGATAAGAAATTTATAGAAGAGCTAGAGAGATGATGATATTGGATCCAAATGTGAGCATTTGTCTTAGTAAGGGAACATGGTCAAACATAACATTACACAATGATAAATTACCAAATTATAGTGTTTATAATTCCCGAGATAAAAGGTATCTATGTCAGAAAAAGGTTCTCATGGCAGTTGCCTCTTGAAAAAAAAAAACACAACATCCATCTATTTTAAACATAAAAGATGTCAGATATAGAAAAAAGGTAAGATAGTTTTAAATATGCCAAATTACAACACTTTGTATATTTGTTCCCAACAAATTACGACTACATCATGTGTTAATGTATTGCAAGGAGCTAAAAATATTTTTTATTAATGAATAAAATTTTCAACTGCAAAAAGTTGAGAATTAATCACCTTTATTTTACGTACTTGTTGATATTACAATTTCCATGTGTAAAGTCAAGCACACAAACCTTTTTAAGCATCCTCCCACTATGTGCTAAAATTGGGGATATCAAACAAGGCATGGAAATACATCAAATAATGATTGAAAGTGGTTTATTTTCCAATATTGGGGTAGCAAATGCCTTGATAGACATGTATAAAAATATGGAAGCAAAGAAAATGCACACCAATTTTTTGACTAAATACCCCACTGAAATGTCAACTCCTAGGCTATAATAATTATAGGATATGCACAAGATGGGATCATTGATAAATTATTGGAAACATTTGACCAAATAGAATTGTTAGGTGTGAAGCCAAACTCATCAACCTTTTCCAGCATCCTCACATCGTGTGCCAAAATGGGAGCTTTCAAACAAGATATGGAGGTCCATCATAAAATATTTGAAAGCAAGTTTCTATTGGATCTTGTACTTGTGATTGCATTTCTCGATTCAACACAACAAACCCTCAAACAATTGAGTAAGATCTTTATTATTGTCACATGTTGTTATGTACAAATAGACAAGTGATACTTCTATTAGTTTCGTGCCAATGCTTCTTATGATTCTATAGACACCAATTATTGATTCTTGTGCCATCTTTCTTGCACTTGAGAGGGGAAATAAATAAAGAACTATCCCTAAGAGAGGTAGGTTCTGCCTTATCCATTCAAAAAATACTTATAACAATTTTTTTAAAAAGTGTTTTGCTAAATCTTACAAAAGTGGAACCTTACATAAAAATGAAAAACATTAATTTACTAAGTAACAATATCGTCAACAACAACACTAACAACAACGTCATTCGACATTTTGTACCACATACTAACATGTATTTACATCACACACATTGGACTCTACACATGCACTTCTGCCGTAGGTTCACTCTCATCACTTTTTACACTTTTGCATCTTCAATCTCCACACTCCATCTTTTTATTATTACACGCTTTGTCTAGTCCCTCGACGCATTTTCTACATCACTTTACATAGACATCAGGTGAAACATATCTATCTACTTTATGTTACTGAGCATTCCGCTCACCAACAGAAAGTGGGGGAAAATGTAGTCATTAAAACACGCAGTTTAGATATTATTTAGTCCCAATCTCATACTACTATTCATATGGTTTTTGAGTGAAAAAAGTACTAATTAACCCTCAGAAAGTACTATTCAGCTGATTGGCGTTTGTCCGTCACATAGAGGAATAATGAGGAGCATAGGCCAACTCAAAGATAGAGTGAATTGTTTGGATTCCTTTTCAGTTGGCTAATCTACAAAAATATCATTTGAAAGGAATGTTGTTACACAGTAATGACAATGGTCTGTAATGTTTACGAAAGGCCATAACAAATTAAAGGCTATTTGGATGCTTGGATAGCAAGTTAGCGCATGTCAACCCATGCAAATCAATTTAAATTGGAACATTATGCAATATTCTATGCACCCAAGAAAAGGCTAATTGGGTTTGCAATGCCAAGCTGGATATGTTGTATGGCAAATCTTTGAGCACTCAACTTAGATCACTATGATTGTAGTAATTATCCAAAATTATAAACATTGCCAAATTCAATGAGTTGGAACTTTTATGGTGATCAATTTTGTAAAGAGTTGCCAAAGTCATTTGGAAATTCGGGAGGATTTTCAAAGCTCCTGGGGAGAACTGCATCAAAACTGGAGTGCCCGTTGGAACGACCAAAACCAATCTCCCATCGATATATTGGTGATTATTGAAATATTGATTTTTGTGATTATTGAAATATTTTGGTGATGCACAATCAGATAAAATGGACAACAAGTAGCGATAGTATTGAAATAGAGGGGGAAATATACAGGCTTAACCAAGGCCACTGACACACCCCCGGTGAGCACACCATCAACGACAGAAGGTATTGTTCTAAAAAATAAAACTTTTATATTTGTGATAACTGCACCTCTAATATTTGCCAATAAAACAATAAAACAAATATGAATATAATGCACAGTACAAATATTTGTGATACAGGGCTACTGCAAGTTTGGGGCGTAAACAATGCAAATTTGTAACTATATAGGTTTCAGGGATTTTTTCAAACAATTCACGTGTACATGTTGGTAGTATGCTAACAAAAGTGAGATGATCAAATTAGACACATACGGGTGTTATACAAAGTCAAAGCTCTATAACGAAATGAGCAGGTTGGAAACCTATTGATTACATTTGGTGAAATAGTGTTAATGTTACGTGAAGATGTCCATGTCTTCCCTAAAATCTAAGCATCCATAAGGCCACATTTCATTAAGGAATTTAGATGGTAGTTCATTTCCCTTACATATGCACCACATGTTACATACAAATTTACCTAGGTTCTTGTAACAAAGCAAAAAATAACTTCTTCCTTGATACACAAATATTTTTTCTTTGCTGGAAAACATTTTTTCTTTGGAATCACCAATAATTATACTTCCTTGATGTGTTGAAACCAAGTAAAAAATCATTTGTCTTCATGTGCTCCAAGTTTTACTTTGGTATTCTTTACCTTCTCCGTTACCATTCTGTTTCGTCAGTACAACATCAATTATTCCAAACCCGCCGCTCATTCCTCAATATAAGTATCTCTGGATGCTTTGATTATCTTTCACCTCCATTGAGTATTTTTGTAGAGCAACAAAGGCCCAACGTGTTTTCTGTTTAATGACCTCTCTTCTCTTCAAAATTGTAATGGCTTTTTCAATGTTTGTCAAGGCTTCCGTTACAATTGTTTATTTCTTTCTATTGAACGAATATTATGCACATAAAAAACATAACACGTTTGGAAAAGGTAGAGATGATATACAAAGAAGAAGAAGAAGGGTGTTGATGCCCAACATACCTCCATCACAAGAACTTTGGAATAAAGGCAGAATGGGCGCAGAGAGCAGTTATTCAAGAAAAGTGAAAGAAGAATATGTTTTGTCATCAAGCTGTGATATACTCTCACGAAGGTGGGTTACAGCTGTCTGTCCATACCTTAGCTCTCAATTTAATTGCACAAATAATGGAAGACCTGATTCCCTCTACTCCAAATGGAGATGACAACTGCAAGATTGCACCATTCCCAGGTATACTTCTTCTTCTTTCATTATTTCATCATATTATCTGAGATTCAAATCTTTAACAGGTTTGTGAGAATTGCAGATTCAATGCGATGGACATGTTAGAGATTATAAGAGGGAAGAGGCTCATGTTTGTAGGAGACTCACTCAACCGCAATCAATGGGAGTCCATGGTGTACATGCTACAATCACTTATCTCAGGGTCTCAAAAATTTGAGCTACTTGGATACCCACTTGCATCTTTCACGACATCGATCAAGTTTGAGCTTGCAAACTCCATATTTCCAAGAGGATTGGTGGTGTTTTTTTCAAAATAATTATGCGAAATTCGTTAGGGATTTCATGTTGTGCTTTGCGTACTATGTTTTAATTATATATATTTTTAAAAGTTTTGGTAATTTCCAATTTGATATATATAGTTTTTCTATGTTTAGTGTATGAGTATATTTTTAATACGTATTCCATAATAAAACGTAGGAAAGTATATAGTTTATTATTTTTTAAAAATGAAGTAATATTAATTTGTTTTAAATATATTTTAATGTTTTAAACATTAAAAATATATTATTGTTTTTAATTTCAATTATGGTATTATATTTTTGATATAAAATTATAGTATATTAGAAATTTTATGTTAGTGGGACAACAATTATTATTGTTTAAATGAATGAGAATGTTTAGAGTGAGAGAGAATTTGAATATAAAAGTAATTAAGCTAAATATAGGATGCATATAAAAACACGAATGCATCCACGCTAATAATATTTTGGAGATTTATCCATATAATCATTTAAAGTCAAAACCAATCAATAGAAATGATGAAAACCTTTACATATTAAGTCTACACAATTAGTAAGTAAAATATATATGTTTCGTGGCCATATCACCACTTCACTTGTGAAACCCTTGAAGAATGTATGGCATTGAGAACACCATATCAGGTATAAAGAAGTTCAACAAGGTGATCCATTGTAAAAAAAAATCTACTCTATATAACATCTTCACTAAAATGAATTTCTATTATATATCTGGTGGGATAATTCCGATACACACATAAATAATTGTTGGAAAAAAAAAACATAAAAAATTGGTCACACTTCCGTTGATGGGTGCTCTGTCGTGTCAGTCCTTTTGCCTTCTCACATTTGGTACATGAGAAAATCAATCAATCATGTATAATTGTATACATTATTGTGACTGGTTTGGTTGTATACTATATTGAATCGTCAAACTGTTCCTCAAATTGTGTACATATAACATGCCTAATGTGCACGACAAGGGTTTTTTAGTTCAAGTTTTAGTTTTTTTACACTGGAATTTGTTTTTTTTTAATTTCTCCCCCCCCCCCCCCCCCAAGGTTAGAAATCATATGAATTTTGTTGCGTATTTTTTCACGTTTTATGGGATTTGAGTGCATTTTATGGCGATGAAATCAATAATTTACGTCAGAAAGAGGGTAAGGTATGTATTTTTCGTTGACATTGTCGATGCTAAGATAAAAAGATCCGAGTCAAGTTAGGATAAAATGAAGAATGTGGATGTATAATTAGAAAGTTTTATATGATTTTGTGTGTGCATGTGCTATATTTTGAGGTGCGAGCACTACCTATCCATGCAAATAAAAGTGAAAAAAACCCAAGCAATTGTTACTTATGTCCAGACTCCATGATACTCATTGTAATCCGGAATTCTTTGAATTTTTTTTGTATGGTTAATCAGATCCCACACGATAGCGTCAGTGTCATCTTCTCTTTTCAATGACATTTCAATATTTTTAACCCGGTGTTGCTTCTGCAAATGGAACTTTGAACTCGAGGGTCATCTTGAGATGTCACACTTTTCATAGAATGCACGCACTTCATGTCTACTCATAAAGCTTTCACTTGGCCACCATTAATCATCAACATTATCATCACCAACAATATCAACTTCACATTTTATCATTACTTTATGTCATTTCTATTGCAATGCAATAGGTCTCCATCTAATTAAGACCCGCAACTACAAGGCGTAGTTAATATTACTATGATGAACATAGTTATAGATAATTTTTGTAACTGGCATGTCTATGCCACGCAAGTCTACAACCTCCGCTTAATAGAGGTTATCATATGTCATGCAAATTTGTAAGTGTTTTATCAAGCACCCCTGTTTGGTGTTTTAGTGTGGACTTACATTTACAAATCAATTGACCCGAGATCAAATTAATTATAATAAATATCATAATATTCTCTACATTATTGCTTAAATTACAGTATTTTTATAGTTCTATAGGATGCTAATATTTTTTTCCTTCATTCATTATTGTATTTGATGGAGATTTGTTAGGTGTATATTTTGGACACTAAAGAAAAACTTGATTATCTCTTCCTATTTCATTAAATCAAAACGGTTCACTTGGATTTTATACAAAGCATGCCCATAACATTTAGGTAAGATAAGAGTTTTGGAGTAGGGTATGTACATCCTTCACAATAAAATGGGAGGTATTTTTCGTCAAATTTTGTAGTTGTATTATATTTGTCTCTCCTCTCCATCACAAAAAAGATATAATTTAAAAAATAAAACCATATATTTCACCCAAAATTACAACTTCAACAAATTAGATATTGTCATTCACTTCAGTGTATTTTGCAACTCATGTGCAATTGCTAGTTATATAGTTCTTAGTAGTTAGCAGTTCAACTCTGCCTGTAAGATAAGCAACAACCTAACACTATTTGGAAAGAGGTGACAATAATTTAAATTAATGAAGTTTGTTGCTGTAAATTGTATAACAACAAAAAATCTTATAATACAATTATTATATAGACTGTCTGCCAACTATTTGACAAAAAGCTCTGTAAAAAACCTCTCAAATACAACTGTCATTCTGCAAACTGTTTGATAAAATGTTGTAGAATACTATGAAAATGGAACTAGGAGAGAGGTTAGGGGAAAACATTTATCTTAGCTCATTTACGATAACTTTCACTTTCTTTCCACAAAATTACTTCAGATGTTAAGTGGACAATATTTACAACATAAGGGCAGGGAAAAAAACATGATCTCATATTTTGAATACGCACCTGGGTTACAATTATTTTGACATTCTTTGACACGCCTTCTGAGAAAGTAGCGGCCACACCAGATGCAGAGGCAAGTCCGTCTACTACAGGCGCCAACTTCTCACGAGTAGAGCTCTTTTTCCCCTGCATCAAATATCTTGTTTATCCTCGTATTATAATTTTTGGTAACAAATTCAATAAAAAATGAAAAATCGATGTGATTTATACCCGCTTAGTGTTATAATTGAGCAGGAGACTGTCAACGGTGTCGACCAATTGTTGAAGATCGAAGTCCGGCGCGTCCTTGTCTGTATTGAGAATTTTATCGATGCTTTCAGAAATGGAAAGAACAGAGGATGAAGCAGGTGATTGTGTAGAAGCCATATTAAATAGTAATAACAGTGAGTATATGAAATTGAAAAAGGAGTTGAGGAGATTCAGTAATTGAACATTCAAACAGAGAGGGAATGAAAGGAAGAGATGCAGAGAGCCCTCATTTATAATCAGGAGAAGGGAAGGATGGACGGAGTTCTTAAGTTTAACCAAAAAATTTCTTGGTATCTTCCGACGAAGCTCACGGAAATAATGGATGGAAACGCGTAAAGGAGGAGCCCACTTTTCACAGGTAGCGAATATAACTATCTGAAGAGGCCAATCTTCCCAAGTAGCCTAACCTGGTTCACATTGTATGGCAGGTGGATATGTACGTAATTTCCACGAAGGAAACTATATATTCAAAAATATCTAGCGTAAGTTTCGAGGAGAATCGCTTTATGTTTGAAAGTGATAAGAATTCGTCCTCTCTCTTTCTTTCACTTCGCAGGCTTTTGTACCCATCGTCCACGCTGAAAAGATGGGTGGGCAGTGACAACAGTGACGGCTCTGGTCACATACAGAAAATTTCTTCGACAGTTCATAATTTAATAGGGGAGAGGAGCCAATCATGGAGCATTACCCAATAGTTGTGAGGGTAGTACTGCGGGTGCTTTTTCTCCGTTTGGTTCTCTGCTTCTTCACCGACAGGTTGAGCTACTTCTTGCTCGCAATTGTGGTTCGGTTGCTGGGTATGTATTTTGTCACTTTCTAGCAAAATTTATTTTCATTGTAAATAATTTTGGTAATATATGTATATATGATTAACTTGTCCATTGCATAATTATATGAAATAGGCTATGTTACATTTTAAGTAGAGATTAGACGTGATTCATGTAAGCTAGTATATTCAACACTTAAATTAATGTTCTTAGTTGCTATTATCATTTATTTAGAAAAAAAAAATCTCATTAAAAAAAATGTTCTCTATTTAAGTGATATGTATTCGTTATCTGGTAGTTGACATCCTTTACTCCAGTTTTTACACATTTCTATAGTAATAATTGAATGAATACTATCCTATAAATGTACAAACAATCTTCAATACTGATGTACATGTCACTTTTCATGTACAACCATGAATCTATCAACAGTAGAATACTTGATATCATTTTTAAACATAAAATAACATATATTATACTTCCATGATTGCCAAATTTAAAGTCAACTTGTATTTAACACATGGATATATAATTGTATTTCATCCCTATACAAAAATGATACCACATCATCATATCAAATTGATGTCACTTTTCATATAATTTAAGTTCCCTTTTTACAATGTTAAAGATCTTGTCATACACAAATTCTGGGTTAGGTTTTCACAAGTATAGGACCAAAGTGCGCCATTTTCAAATATGGACAGTCTTTTAAGCATTAACTTTCTCACCATTTTGACATACCAGTTACTCCTATAAATGATGTACCTACATATTTTCAACAAATGTAAGGCTCAAGAAACAAAGATTGAATTGAAATGAAGAAATCAAATCAAATTCAAATTCAAATTCAAATTAGAGCATTGAAATAAAAAATCCTAAATCTTGATCCACCCCAATCAATTTCACCCAATAAAAAACAAACACAATGATCAATCAATTTTACCCAATCACAAAAAAAGCACAAGGATCAATCAACTACAACACTTTTCATCTCTCCTATAAATCCAGTTCCTCAACTTATCTGAAATTTTATTTAGTTATTGTATTATTTTGCAAGTTCATGAAAATCACAGTTCCAAGCATGCCGTATTCAACTGTTATTTTTTTGCAAAGTGCCACATAGTAAGTGCTTAATTATGTTCTTATATTTAAGCACATTCATTTAATTTTATAAATTTTTTTATCATTCTATATATTTTATGGAATGCTTTGACATATTTTTTGTCAACTCATTTTTTTTCTTATAATATCTTAGTTTATATCCTGTCAATTTATTTATTTTTCTCATCACATTTTATAGTTTTTTGTTCATTTAGAAAAAGATAAGAATTGCATTTCATGGTCATCTAGGAAGAGATCATTCAAAATATGCATCTCTTCCAATGCATGTGCCAACTTTACAGTGTAGTTGGAGTGCTTTGATCAGAGAAAGACTTGCTTGATTCAAGATATGTAATGCGGCTATTTCAATTAAGTTTTTTTTTTTGTGTGGATATTTTTCATTTTACTTTGAATACGAAATCTATGTTATTTTGGTGCTTAACCCAACTATTAATTAGGAAGAACTAGAAATATTCCTGGACTTTTATTTTATGTTATCTTTTCATGTAGATGTATATTTACAAGTAATTTCAGGCTAAATTAATGAGGAGCATGACTCTGATTTTCATAAATTCAAATCTGCGTTTGGTCATAATTACCATTTTCACCCCTATTTCCATTGAGTTCATTGGATGCTTTCAATAAGTGGCCATGGGGACACCTTGAGGTAGGGGTCATATGGATCAAGCGGAACATTTCAAATACCTTGGGGACACCTTGAGGTATCCATATGGATCAAGCGGAACATAACGTGGTGTTTCAAATACATATCGCTCGAAACATTAAGGACCCAAGCCCACCCCCGTGTTCCAGTTAGAGAAATTACTCCTCCATCACTCCAGTTCATAGCTCTGGTATAATAAAAGTGTTTACCATCCAAAGTTTTGATAACAGAACATGAGGATGAGGATCAAGGAGAGGAAGGACTTAGGGTTTTGGATTGAGCAATCCTTGTGGGTGTGTGGTGGCAATGGAGTTGAGAGGTGGGAGTGGGTGAAGGTGCTGAGTGAGGTGGCTACAAGCAGATTCTCTTAGCTTGTGCCTTAATGAAGCGTTGCATAGAAGGGCTGGTGTTGTTCATCTGGACTTGCTAGAGGAGAGTTTAGCTATAGAATTTTGAAGGAAGTCGACCGGTTTGAAAAGGTTCCTCCTTAGCCAATATGCGAAGGCATGAAAAGGGGTTATCAGCATAACAACGACCCTACAATAGCTCCTTTTCTGAAAAGGAAGATCTAGTTTATACCTTTGTCAAGTAATTACTTCTAAGCTATACATCTACGCTGGTTGGATTAATTTAGCCTGTAATTACTTGTCGATTTCTGGGGTTTACAGTGTAGAGATGGTTCTTGCTGAGGTATTGGTAACATTTAGGCCTCGGCTCCCATTACATGCCCTAAACCTATAAATCTACATGTATCTCGATGGGGGCATCTACAGGTTTCATATCGTTGTAGGGGCGAGTGAAATGTTTATGTTTGGGGGTCCTTTATCTAGCAAGTGGCACATACATTGTTTTTAGGTTTCATTAATTTATTCAGCCTTTGATGGATCATTACTGGCTGAAAATTCAGTCTATGGTAGGGTTGCGGGGTTTTGGGATGGCCCAAACTTTGGGAGATTATAACAAGCACCTGGTAATCCCTAAAATCCCCAAAAACTGTCAATTGAAGTTTCCCATGAGAATTCTCTAAAGCTTGAACTGCTTTGAAAAAAATCTGCCACGTAACCCAACGTGCATACTTGATGGAGTGAGAGGTGTCAGATTTTATTGTCTTCCATGTGATGTTGGCCCAATTCATGTTTGACTCAATCACCCCACCTATTAATATTTAATCTGCCACTTATTACAAAGGCATCCGTGATTTTGGAGGAGTGGGAAATCTATACATGTTGATTTAGTATTAAATCTGGGTCTGCAAGGAATGTCGTGTTATTTGAGCGAAGCATTTTGGGTTGATATGTACAAGTCTGCTTCATTTATTTTCATTGAAGGAAGGGGTAAACACCTAGCCACCCTCCATTAATTGGTGTGGAGTTTCCCGCTGAGAAAGAAGAAACAGAAGAAGAAATTTAAAATTGCAGGTTTTTGGAGAAGAAACTTATCATAGAGTGCCCTTTCTGTAAGGACAATTACAACATTGTTTAGCCTATGTTATGTACAGTTGGATTTTATATTTCATATACATTTATGTGCTTCAATTGTGAGAAAGGCGGTGGTGTATGAGGTGTTCCCCATGCAAGGGAGATTTTCGATTGGGTGCTTATCCTTCATTGTTGGTGCATCGTTGGTTGATTGGCCTTTTTCATGTACTTTTGTAATGGGTGGGGTATTCTCCGGTCAAAAGCATTTAATGTCCAAAAAAAACTTCCGGTCACCATTTTCACCTCTCATATTTGAAGTAACAAAAATCTATTAAATTCAGAATCTATATTTGGTCATAAATTCAAATCTGTATTTGTTTCAATAACATTGCCTTCTTCTGTACTAGACCCATTTTGACCTTTGATCTTTCAAGTATCCATTGCTCACAATATAGGCACTCACATCAAATGGCTACACTTCCTTTTATGTGAGTTGATTCAATATTATTTCTTCTCATTGTTGTAAGTTCATCTATTCATCTATCTTTGCAGGTTTTTATTGACATCATGAGGAGAAGGCATCTTCCTAAAAGAGTAAGACCTGCATGTGCCAAAATTAGGGGAGCAAGATTTCCACCAAGTGAAGAACATGAAGAAGGGGCTAACAATACCACACCTCAAGATGCCAATGACACACCACATGAAGAAGAAAATGTCTCAATCAATAACAGTGAGCCCTTCACCCCAAAAAGTGACAAAGCCAAGAGCTGCTTGGAACAAGTCTGATATGGATAATGCCATAAAAGATGTTGAAGAATATGGATACTCTACACGTGCTGCTGCAAAAAAATGGGGTATACCAGCGACCACCCTTACTTCTTAGCTGATGGGCATTACCACTACTAAAAGAAAGGGTCCACCAACAATTCTAACAGATGAAGAAGAGATGGAGATAGTGAGTTGGTGTCATGAAATGGCTGACATGGGCCATGGGTTAGAAATTATACAACTTAAGACATGTGTGGCACAAATATGCAAAACAAGGTCTAACCCATTCACAGATGGTTTTCCAGGTAAGTCATGGTGGGCAGGTTTTAAAAAAAGACACCTAGATCTAACATTAAGGACAACTGAAGGCCTTGATAAGGATTGAGCAATGTGTTTGAGGCCATCAATTGTCAGTTCCTTCTACGTTACTTTGTCTAAAGCTTATGAGGCCAACCCATATGGACCAAACCGAATATGGAATTGTGATGAAACTGGGTTACAAGATGGAAGGAACTGTAGTATGAGAGTGCTTGCTAAAAGGGGTAGTAGGAGTGTCCCATATATCATCCCAAAAAGTAGAGAATGGATTACCATATTGTGTTGTGTAAATGCTGTTGGACAAAGCATTCTAGGATTCTATCTTTTTAAGGGGAAGAAACCATTTAGAAAATTATATTGTAGGTTGTGAGCCTGGAGCTTGCATGGCAACACAAGCACATGCATGGATGACAAAATATTTATTCATGAAATGGTTACATCACTTTGCATCATCTATACCTGGTGGTGTGTCTCCTACAAATAGGAATTTACTAATTTTTGATGGTCATGGTTCACATGTTGCTTTGGGGACAATTCAAGAAGCCAGGAGTTTGGGGATTGATTTGTTAACATTTCTTGCACACACCTCTCATAAATTAGATCCATTGGATGTGAGTGTCTTTGCTCCATTCAAAACATACTTCAAGGAGGAGAGACAAATGGATAATTGAAAACCATGGGATAGATGTGAAAAGGGCTGAATTAGCTGAGTTAGGGAGCAAAGCATTCATAATGGCTCTTACACCTAGCAATATTAAATCAGGATTCAAAAGAATAGGGATATGGCCTCTTAATCCCAATGCCTTGGATGAAGAAATGGGACCTAGCAGAACATTTGACACAACTTTTCAAGATGATGCTGGTGCAGCAGAAAATATGCTTCATCTATCTAGGGTTGATTTAGAGCAAAGTGAAGATGTTGAGATGGTGCCTAACACACAATTGGAGAAAGAATCAGAACCTCAACATAAAGGAGATAAATATAAATGAATGTGTTGAACAACAATTGCAAACTCCAAACGGAATTAATCAAATTGATGAGTCACTATCTATGCCCACAGAAGAAAGCCCTCCTGATTGGATGAAAGAAGAAAATCTTAATCTTGGTGTAAACTTGAACTTCAATAATGAAGAGGTTAGCCTCTCTTTACCCTCTCATCCAACACTACTTCATGGCTCAGATTTGGTGCACTACTATGTTGGTAGTCAAGCTGAAGAAAATGATGCAGAATCACAGGTAGAGGCAACAGGAGTATTAGGGCCAGATTCAAACCAAACCTATGAGGGAAACCAAGGACAAAGGAACTCTTGGTAGATTCTTGAAACTCCCTGTGGAAAAGGTTAGAGAATCATCAAGGTCAAATAGTGCTTCTGGTATAAGATTGAGTAGGGAATCTCAACTAATCACCGCATATCAGTACATGGAGCTTTTGGTTGAGAAAGAGAACAAAAAACAAAGAAATCGATGAATTGAAGCAAAGAAAAAAGGAACAAATCCAGGAGAAGAAGGCTGAGCGAATTGTTGAAAGGGAAAGGAAGGAACAAGAAAAGATTGAAAAAGAACATAGAAGGAAAACAAAGAAGCACCAAAAGTTGATTCAAAGGCAAGAAAGGGAACAGAGAAAGGAACAAGAAGGATTCAAAGGGATCAAGAGATAAAGGAGAAGGAGTTTGAGAAGGCAAGAAGAGAGTTAGAAAGGAAAAGGAGATTGAGTAGTCCAATTAATCCTTTTCCTGATCAACACCCAATGTTAAGAGAATTAATGGGCATACATTGCCCCCTATCAGTTTCAACACACAATTTTGCAGTTGGAGTGAATGCTTCTCAACTTCTGATCCATTCCCAACTACACCTGTGAGGGATGTCAACATGGGGAGGAAACTGCAAATTAACACCCCAACTTCAACCTCAACTACAGATTCACCACCCTTCCCCGGATTTTGGAAATGATATTATCGAAAGTAATTATTTCTTTTTGAAGGCTAATTTTTTATGTTTGGAGTTGGCCTTTCGATTTAAAAACTACAATATAGTTATGATAGGTATATGGCCCAAGTATATTGTATGGCCATGTTTTTGTAATGGACTATGGTAATGTTTACTGAATGAATATATGTCGTCCAAGTTATGTGATTATATTTTGCAAAGATTTAAACTCATATTGTTTGTGAAAATTACATTTTTGAAACTGAAAAATAGTAAATGGCAGTTTGCAATTCGCCAATAAACTATATTGGTCATTAATGTAACAACCAGAAGCTAATAACACTTTCTACCAGTAGAAAAGAAAATTATGAAATAGTTTCTATCACTTCCTCAATGAGGGTAAAAACCTCACCGTCTAGATATTCGAAGAGAATCAAACAATTTCCAAACTTATTTGATGTGTTGATAAACACAATTAAAATGCTGCTCTACATCTGCACTTCCACTCTGAGTCACTCCAACAAGCATAACAACCCCGCTGCAACACATGTACAAAAAATACTATCACTTCTTAATATATAAAAAAATATATTACCTGAACTATACAAAAAATACTATCAGTTTTTAATAATACTATACATAGACAGCCATAATATTATACATAATCTATATTACAAAAATACTACCAGTTTTTAATCTATGTAAAACATCACCTGCAAATACGATGGTGATGTTTCATATTCTTGCAAGCAGAAGCTTCCAAATGAGTATTTTTCATTTTTTGTTTGGTTGCAGTGAATAGGTGTCTCAACCAGCGGCCCAATCTCAGGGTCAGAACTCTGGACAAAGTTGGAGACAGGCATTTAGGTCAGAGACGCTAGATAAAACAAGATCATTTGAGAAAAAACTAAATACAAAAAACCATAGCTGATATATATACAAATTAAAATTCTATTTTGTGTGCATATTCCCTATTCTTTGTGTTATCTGCCACCAAGCTATGAAATGGGTTTACCTTCTTCGCCATAAGATCCCTATTCATTCGTGTTATGCCAACAATGTGGATGACGTTTACATGTTATTTTTAGAAACAATACAGAAGCGAAGTCACTAACCTTACGCGACCAAACTAAACATCATTTGCAGGTCAACCTCAAACAGAACGGTTATTTCATCAAAATTTTCACTTGCTTTGCTACAACCTCTCTATTTCTTTCCCCACTCCAATGATCCCCACTGAAAACTTCTATTTTCCACAACTGGACATTTATTGAGTTTTAGACATCTAGAGGTTTTTCATTTTTATTCCACTGCCTTTCCAAATCAATTTTAAAATATAACTTTGACCATGAACACTTTCGTTGAATCCTAAGGAAAACTTACCATGTCTTCTGGTGATTCAGTGGACAAAGCCTTTGCCGATTTCCAAGAAAAACATGACTATGCAGGTATGCAGATTACAATGCGAATATTCTGTCTATTACCTTGTTTGCTATTGAGTTAAAGTAGGTGTCTCGGTCTGTGTTCCTGAATACCCACAATGTCAGTTAATGAATGATGTTTTTCACTGACTTAGTCCTTTCTATATTGTATTGTTACCCACCAAGCTATGGCCCTAGTCTTTACCGTTGCAAAGTTTTAGTGCATGTCTATGTTTTTCTGATTCCAACAAATGGCCACTTAACATTGTTTTGCACTGTTATTGATAATTTCGTCATGGCCTTGTTGAGTTTCAAGCATGTATATGTGTGTTTCTTCTCCATGCTGCTGAAAGGGCAGGTTTCTTCTCCACGCTAAGCGCCTAAAGTTTTCTGTTTCTTCAAGGATGAGGGGAGAAAGTCGGTGCAGTTAATGGAGGATGGTGAGGTGTTTACTGGCGCCTTCAATGACAATAAAGGAAGCAAAGTCGATGCTCTGAAGATATGGTTTTCTCGAAAAACAAGGCGATACGGTGCAGATTTAATACGAAATTAACGTATATAGATTTCCTTCTCCTCGAATATCACGGATCCCTTTGTAATAAGTGGCAGAATAAATAGGGATAGGTGGGGTGATTAAGTCGCATGTAATGGTCCGACCCTAGAAACGGCCAAAAAAGTGACACCTCTCACTGGCTCAAGTATGGACGTTGGGTTACGTGGCAGATTTGTTTGGAAAGCAAACCATGCTGTAGAGAATTCTCATGCGCTTCAATTGACATATTTTTTGAAATTTTTTGGATTACTAGGTGCTGGGAATAATCTCCCAAAGTTAACCTGCACCATGACTGGTTCCTCTCCCCTAGATTAGAGTATTCAATTTTTTATTGTTTTTTATATTGTAAATTTATGAATTTCTAAATATTCAATCTACAAAAATACAAAAAAACTCAGAGCAATTTCACTCTATATATATATACCCAAACAACTAATTAAATGCATATTTAACTAGCAATCACATATTTACAATGTAATGTGAACGCCGAACAGTACATGTTTTTTGCTTTAGAGGGATAGTTATTTGCTTTTGTAGTTGAAGTTGATAAGAGGTGTGATTGATTTGTAATTGTAGGAATATAGATGAAGAATTACATTTAAAAGGTATCATCTCTACATTTCAAACATTTAAGAAACCTTATATAAAAATTTGTATTTGTTACATTATGAGCTCCACTTATGATTAATTCTCCATCAATGAAATATTTGTTGTTCTTTTGAGATAATCTTCCATAATTTGTATACACGGTTGTGAGGAATTTGCAAAGATAACATCCAACGACAATCCACTTTGTCAATTACATATACGTCTTGCCTTTTGTAATCTTCCATATTTTGGATAAATGGTTGTGAGGGATTTGGAAAGATAACATGTCCAAAAAAAAATCCACTCCACTTTTCCAATTAGATATATGTGAAAGTCACCAAGGCCTTTTCAATAAAACTATTTTGTGCATACCTTGTAATCATCAAAGTACATGAGGACACATTTGATTTATTTGAGGCATTGCTTCAAAAAGTCTTTAAGTATCGTCAAAAACACCATTTTGTACATATCCTATAGTCACCAATACGTGAAATCACATTGTTTTGAGGTATTTTTTTCTATCAATTCTTGTACCTTATATATATATATATATATATATATATATATATATATTATATATATATATATATATATATATATATGTTGCAAAAATTTGTGAGAGTGTAGCTTTACACCTTCCGAATTCATTTGCTTCAAAGTTTCCAAGGCCTTCTCAATATATATATATATATATATATATATATATATATATATTAATATATATTATTGTTGGGAATATGTTGCAAAAATTTGTGAGAGTGTAGCTTTACACCTTCTGAATTCATTTCCTTCAAAGTTTCCAAGGCCTTCTCAACTGACCCATTTTGTGCATACACTGCCATCATAGCAGTCCACGAGGCCACATTTCTTTGAGGCATTTTGTCAAATATTCTCCCCTTCTTTTTCCCTAATCGGCCAGCTCCCCCGTACTCATAATGAACCAAATTAATGTAGATTGTAACTTACCACGTGGAACCTATCGCAAACATCCTAAGCTCGTGAACTTCAAAGGGCCATATCTTTTGCCCTGTTGCTCTAATTTTCACAATCTTGGCACTGTTGGAAATATCTCAACATGTATTATACCACAGAAACATGATTTATTAATTTAGGTGAGGGTAGTAGGGGGAAAAGAAGAAAATATAATCCAAAATTAAAAGATACAGTTCCAATCATCTCAACCACCAAATTTGATAATGTATGGTGCCCATTCCTTCTCCCACAAGAAAAGTATCATTAGGGAACGACCTTAACAAGGTACCCATTCAGACATTTAATGCATGTTGCTAGTGGTTGAAGATGGAAATATGAGTTTCCCTCTATTGTCCATCCTCCCTCTTTCTCATCTTCTATATATTGTAAAAGGATGCTCATTTGTAAAGGTTAGACCCTCTTGTAATGCTAGTGCATCATTATTCGAGTTTTGCATTTGTATTTTGAGTTGCATTCCTTAGTTTTGGACCTTTGCAGGGTGATATTTTCCTTCCTCCTTTAATGTGATATATTGTCCATTTCTTTGAAGCAACAAAAATAATGTTTTGTGGCTATTCTCTGTCCTAGAAAATGATTATTGTATTGTATTACCTCTCTATTGAATTTTTGGTATATTGTCCATGCTTATTATCTTCTTGTAGGATTTGTTTCCGTTGTGTTCCATGGGAATGAGAGTTTGAATGTTGTTTTATACTATGACACTCATGTCTACCATCTCCAACTTCATTCTACTCCCATTTTCACTCATCTGAGAATGTCTTTCCTCTTATTATTGGTGTTATCACCTCCCCTTAGTCTAGGTTTTAAATTTTATGTATTTCCCTCTCTTCTTGGTCGCTTGGAATGTTAGAATAGGATTAGATAGTTGCATTTCCTTCCCTAGGAGTAGTTTAGCATTAGGAATAGGTAGAGAAATCAAACTTCTCTAGAGGTTTGTTTCAAGTAGAAAGTCCCACAACTTGAGAGACAATCCCATGTTACCCAAAAACACTAATTTATCATCCATTCATTAATGAAAAATCACAGGGTGTTTTTTTTAGCGATGACAAAATCCTTTGTTCCTGTTAACACTTGTGAAGAATATGTCTCCTTCACCCTATGAGCGAGTTGGGCCTCTTTATGGGGATCTTATTGGACATCCCTTATGCTCACGGGGGGTTCATTAGCTAGGCAATATCCTAGCACGTGGGTTCATATTGAGGTAATTAAAATTAATAAAATTAAAGTCAATATACCGGTAGACATGAGGGGGTGAAAGGGTTTAATTTATTAAAATTTTGAATCAAGTATTGGGGGTAGGTTAGAGAGGTGGGCCAAAGAAAATGGAGGTTTAATTTTAATATAAAACTAAAATATTTGAACCCTAGTTTTAAAAAGTAAATACCTTAAAATTGTAAAAGGAGTGTGTACTTAAAGTTAAATTATAATATCTTTTTGAATAAAGAAATCTCAATTAATATATTATTAACCAAGAAATAATAAGATGGTAGAAAACTAGGATTGAGTATGTTTTTAAACCCAAGTGATATTATTTCATCATCTTAATTATTTTAAGAACTATTGATAAATGATTAAAGCTTAACATTTATAAGGTGATTTGTAATAGGTATTCAATGGCTTCAAACTATCTTTTGTGAGGAAATGCATATTAAAAAGAATTGAGTGAGAAATATGATATATTTTTTATTTAATATATTTGGGTAGAAATAAAAAAAGGGGCAAATAAAATTTTAATTGAAAAATGGGTAAGTAAGGTACATGGAAAAAATAGGGGGTATTTTTATTTTAATAATATAACATGAGGGGGTATTATCAATTGAATAATTAAAGGTAAAAACTAGAATTAAGGGTATTCTTTAATACCCTTCGAGCGCACGTGATATACCATACTTTTACTAAGTGAACCCCCCGTGCTTACGCTATCCCCTTTCTTGTACATAGTTGTTATCAAAATAGTTCAGAAACATTTAAATAATCACATAATACAAAAACATGCAAATATATGCATAAATACAAAACAAAACATGTGTATGGTTTGATTAGCTAGCTTGTTGTTTTATGCATCTTGTTTATCGCATTGGTTTAATAGATAATATAATTATTCTTTACACACATGCATACAAGATGTATATTAAGTGTGATGCAAGACATGCACAAGTTCATACACGATGATAGGTGTCAGCATGGTTCCTAACAGTACTCTTTGGGGGCATCCCCCATTCTATAATTGTTATTTTGAATTATTTTAAGTTTTTTGTGATGGGGAGGAGAGACCAATGTAGTATAACTACAACAGTCGACAGAAACTACCTCCTATTTTACCCTGAGAGATGTCCATACCCTGCTCCAAAATGCTTATCTTGTCACCGCTTAGAGATATGGTAGAGTAGACTAAGACATCAAGTCATAAAATATTTTATGACTAAAATTACAAAAAAACCATCTAAACTACTGTCAAATATATGATGCAATAAAAAAAGAGATGATGTCACCGATGTTGACGTGTGGGATCAGATCAACCATACAAGGAAAATTCATAAAATTCTTCATAACAATAAGCATCATGGACACATACAATGATCACTTTTATGTTTTTTGTTTTTATTTTAATGGACAGACAAAAATCACTTGTATTGTTGAGATGGTACTTTTAATTCAATGTGGGATATGTCTAATATTTGTGAACTATTAATGTTACAAATACCCCGTTAATATTATGCCACAAACCCTTGGACATAAATAAATACCTTTTAAAAATAATTATTGTTAGCTTAAAAATCTAGGAAAACTAAAAGGGTAGAATCCCTCATAAGCATTCGTTACCTGAGTATAATTCTAAGGAAAAGATAACCCAAAAAGAAACAAGTTTGGTAGTTTGTAATCTTTCTTCCGAAATTCGAATCCCCCTCATAACTCAACACTGAAATAAACATGGGTGAGATTGTTGTTTACAGATCGGTTTAAGATTTACAGAGTAAGAAATTTACAAACACCACATAAAAATGAAAAACATTACTGCAATTGAGTAACAATATCGTCAACAACAACACTAACAACAACGTCATTCGACATTTTGTACCACATATTAACATGTATTTACATCACACACATTGGACTCTACACATGCACTTCTGCCCTAGGTTCACTCTCATCACTTTTTACACTTTTGCATCTTCAATCTTCAATCTCCATACTCCATCTTTTTATTATTCCACACTTTGTCTAGTCCCTCGACGCATTTTCTACATCACTTTACATAGACATCAGGAGAAACATATCTATCTACTTTATGTTACCAAGCGTTCCGCTCACCAACAGAAAGTGGGGGAAAATGTAATCACTAAAACACACAGTTTGGATATTATTTAGTCCTAATCACATACTACTATTCATATGGTTTTTGAGTGAAAATAGTACAAAAGACTTCGTGAGGCATTCCCCCAACATAGTAGCCACACATTCGGTAACTGTTCAATGATTTTGGTGGGTGACTTAGGCCAGCTCCCTCCGGTCAACGATGTACCATTATATGCAAGCAACAAAATAGGAAGCTCCCTTTGGCATGCTTTTGATACCGTGATCACCTTGGACACAAACTTTAGGCAACAAGGATTAAACCCGACACAACTTGAATTCAGAGAAATGTTGACCAACATCAAAAATGCAGAAGTAACCGTTAAGGATTGGTCTCTTCTCATGTCACGTACAAAGTCGTGCATGTCTACCTCAAAGCAATCCATCTTCACGACTGAGAAGCACCTATTTGCAACAAAGGACCTAGCAAGCAAGCACAATAAAAAAATGCTAAAATCCTTACACGTACCAATTGCAATGAGCATCGTAGAACAGAGCAAACATAACTCTGACTCAAACATCAACGACACTAAACTAGACCCAGTAGTTTTCCTATGCACCGGACAAGAGGTCATGTTGACATCTAACTTATGGGTTAGCTCAGGATTGGTTAATGGTGCACTCGGGCAAGTGACAGATGTCGTGTACAACCCAGAAACAAAACCACTAAACTTGCCATCCTTTGTTGTTGTCAACTTCAAACACTACTAAGGGCCCCCATGGGACATACTCAACCCAACCCACTTGCCCCTACCTCCTGTCACACGTGGAAATCGTTGCCAAATCCCACTAAAAATGTCTTGGGGCCTCACCATCCACAAATCACAAGGTCTAACTCTTGACAAGGCCATAGTAGACATCGAAAATGTTGACCGTCAAGGACTAACATTCATAGCAATGTCAAGAGTTCGTGCCATCAAAGATCTACAAATCCTACCAGCTTTTACGTTTGAACGCTACGCAAGAATGAGATATACAAAGAACGTAAAAGCATGCAAGGAAGAGGAGAAAAGACTTTGCAACATAGAATTGGCACACGGCGTAGAAGGCATGTGCACACTCCTTCCCCCATCATTCTCACAATAGTGTACCAGGATCTTGGATCCAACCTGCGTACTTAAAAAATGTGTAATCAATGAACTGACTGCCAGCAACCAAATGCAAAATATTCGAATCAAAAGTGTCAAAAAACTAATGGTTTTTAAACCTTCTTCAACAATGTGGACCAAAGTGCAAGAGTGAGTATGGTGTCAGTGCCAGTGCTAGCATGATGGCTACTTGGTTCCAAGGTATTAGTGCAATGATTACCGCATTCAAAACAAAACAAAAAAGCAAGACAATGATCCTAATAATGATAATGATTTGTTTTCGCTGGTACCGTCATGAATGGTGATGTAGCCATTAGTAATCTTCGACATTAAATAAGTTAAGTGTTGGACATATATATACACAAACCCCACTTGTAATGCAATACAGATACAATTCACCTTCACTTTGTTTCCAAACTATATTGTATACAAAAAACTCAATCCCTCTCCTGCGTAACTTGCAACTCATTTGCAATTGCTAGTTAGTATACAATATTTGTAAGGTTTTATCTTATTCTATTCAAGGATTTGGTGGTTAGATGGTGGGAGTGAAATAATTGCGAGGTAAGTTAACAAATCTTTAGCAGGCGAAGTTAAGAAAGAAGTAGTGATATTTGAATATCTCTAACTATGATATTTCTAATAATGATTTCAACATGTTGTTGGTTGTTTCAAATTTGGATGCAACTACCCAATTTCTAAAGATTTGGGAGTTGTACGAATATGGGATCATTCAAGTCCCAAACATTGTGTCAATACAATGTTGTAAGACATTGGAAACCCCCCAAAATTAGTGGGTTATTTTTTTAACAAATTAGTAAGGAGTACCCCAAAAAATTAATAATAGAATAGATCTGCACATTACATATTCTCATGTTCTCTTCTTTTATAAATAAGACAATCACACTTAGGGTAAGGATTTGAATTAACAAGTTTCCACTTTTCTATTTATGTGTTCTCACTCTTCTTTATCATCCACTTTGTAACATTGTCATTGCTAAATGGGTGATGTGCTTCCTCTTTACAATTCTAATGTCTTGAAGCTCTTCAGGAGCAATGATAAGGAAGGAGTGCTACGAGAGTTCCAGAGCTACCCTGAGAAGGAGTTAAAGAGAGTCAGCTACCATGGAGAACAAGCCTTTCATGCTACGCTCATATTTTACTCTCCAGATCAGTACTTGTCTCAGGTTGAAGGTATCTTCACAGGAAAGACTACAGAGAAGTCTAAAAGGCTGCGCAGGACTGCCAAAGCTTTAGTTATATCATGCTGGGTGAATCATCTGTATACTTATGGTTGTTCTAAAGAAGACGGATTAAGGGTTGTCAGTTCTCGCCTCAGAATTGACGATCTCTGGGATGTCTGATGTACGAGTGAAGAGGGAAGCCGGTTTCGAACATTGTCGGCTCATAAACAACAATGTCCTAATTACTCCTCATAAATACTAGTGTAGATAAATGAGGAGGGATTGTAATTAACCTTGTCTGTGATCTTCCATGTTTTATATTACTATGATATATGCCATGTCAAAAGCAATATTACTAGTACAAATAAATGAGAAGAGATTCTGTGTTATAGATTACTATGATATATGCCATGTCAAATGTAATATTTATATTCATGTCATTCACGACTGCTGTCCCCAAGCACAACTACAGACAGCTCCAATGAGGGCGGAGGATGATGGAAGGAAACCCACTTTATTTCCTTGTGTAATGACGATGAATAGTAAGAGAGATATCTTTGTTTATTTCTATACCTTCATTTGCATTTGCATTTCAGGCCATTCTCTCTGAAATAGATTTTTTAATTATGTGTAGGGGTTTAAGTGAGTTGGTAGTGCAACTACAGTAGAACATTCAAAGCTCTCTATCAACCCTGCGCTTCCATAATAGGTTGTGGTGGCCCTTCTCTTGGCAGATTGAAGCCCTATGCCTGTCAATTAGTATGAGTCTTTTATGGTCCTATAGATTAAAATTAAAGCACATATTACACTGTAAAAAAAGAGAAAAATATATAATGTACATGGCAGTTGACCTAGACAATGATCATATGATTAGATTTTGATTTTGAAATTGTTGTTAGGATTTAACTGTATATGACTTGTTGAAAACACAAAATCACCTGATTATATGAGTCACTGACCTCTTTCTTAATCTATATAAGAGAAAAGTGTTAATTTGTGAAGACAATTGACAAGAATTCTCTATGTATTGTATGGATAACAAAATGCTATGTGGCCATTGTGTTTGTCAAGTGCGTGGTTGACAGTAAATGGGAAAAATGACAATTTGAATAGGAATAAAAGCCCAAATTAAAGCAAAAGTGATGGTACAATATGAAAAGTATATGATGGGCAATATTCGAAGAAATTTAATATGGCGCGTCGTAAGGAAAGTGTGGTTGCAGTCATCTTCAAGGTACTAAAACAAAAAAGGGACCACCCATTTGCTAAACGAGATAGATAGGTATTAATCACCGCTCATGTCCTGCTCTCAAAGACTTTAGAAAGGTCCCAGAAGGAAAGATGGTGACAATATAATCAACTGTTTTCTCATCATCTAATCAATAATCAATACCCTTTAGGAAAACCAAAATTTTTCTTCGGTATTTCTTATATTTCTGTGGATGTCAACTCATTTCACATATCACTTTCATTTTCAAAGAAGGGCAAATGTATTAGGATGCCTTGGTTGTATATTACACAAAAATAACACATGTTTGGACAAATTTAAGAGTAGAGGATCAAATTGCCCGGCTCTATTTTGGTTAAGGTAGCAACTTTTGTATGGAGAGTATTAAACGGTGGACCTTAAATAAACAAAGAAATCGATCGATAAAAAAATACGGAAAAAAATAAAGAAAGAAATACGGAAAAAATTTATGGTAAATCATATATTAAAAAAAAAATGATAATTTTAATAATCTAAAGCATAACTATACAACAAATTCAAAATTACAATCTCTATGTAACTTATGTATGTCCATAACAAATTACTTTCTTACTACTTAATATCTTGACTTTCTTGTGTACTATATAGTTTGTTATAAATATGAAAAGACTTGCTTTTAATGAATAATAAATAATACTAATAATAATAGAAGTCCCAAATATTCCATTATTTTTGGAGTTTTATATTTTCCTTAGTTGTTTTGATCCACCACTATTAAATTTTATGTTCTTTTATATTTAAATATTTAAACCTTGAAAAATACGTTGTTTAATATGATGGATTGGAGAAATTGTAAAAATACAGAAATTCTCAAAAAATCCACTGTATTTGGTAACTACGATTTTGGTTATATAGTTGAACCATTGATCTAATCAACAAACAACAAAAAACCATGGATGAATGCGTGTTAGGAAATTTTTTTGAACCTACTCAAAAGAATGTCTATAAACAACATTTGGAGGTTTATACACATTTTTTGGTATTATTATGTGTTGCTCTATGTGTAGATTCATTCTCTAGATTTTGCATTAGATTTAAGAGAATGAATAGATAATTTTCATGCAAGAGCTTGATCATCTTCAAGTACTTGTGAAAACCCTCTTTTAGATCTTTATTATCGCCGTGTTTTTATAATCATTGGAGTATGAGAAAGAATAAAATATATTATTAGGAAATTTATTGATTAATAATATATCACGAAACACAAATGACACAAGGAAAAGTTGTTTCTCTGTCTTGAAAAAATGAAACATCACTAAGAAATGCCTTCTCATCCATATTGAACCTTGATGATTTCTTCTAACCCAAAAGAGAAACCTTCAGTTTAGGATACAATTTTCTCCATGAAAAAATGGGTCTTCTCCTCTCGAGTTATGAAAGCAAACTTAATGACTATGAAAAATTTATACAGTTGTTAAATATATTAATCTATGAACTATTTGAAAAAAATTGTTGAAGAGGGTTTATATTACAAACTCCTTAAGCCCATGATTAATTGTTTATTGGGATGGTGTCTCTCTAATTTCCACAATTACCCAAAACAACATTAAACCCAAACCCTCTCGGATATCCTAACTTACAACATTAATGCTAATTTTTTATTACACCATATTCTTATGATCTATTCAAAACTAGTAATAATATGGATGGGTCTATAATCAAAAACTTGAAGCCTTGATTATCACTATATTGACAATTTATGTTATTTTTTTTGTTGGGCCATCATCATATGTATTCATATTAGCAATATATTTGTTCCCACCTATGACACCAATCACAATATGGGTCTCCAAAATAAATACAAAACCCATCATCATATCTATTCATAGCAATTGTTTTCATCTATGAAACCAATCAAAATATGGACCTCTCCAAATTCAACCTAAAAATTCCTAGCTAAATTCTTTAAATACCTTCGACCAAACCTAGAAATTGATAGGTTATGTGCCCTTTTTCTGATTTTAACTCTAAATTACCAATAATAAAATTAGAAAACCATAAACAATGACAGATTAACAATATAGAAAACTATATAAAATTTTAAACGATATATATTGAAATTTACAATTACTAGAAAGAGCTAAGCCATTAAAAAAAAATTTAATGAAAAAGATCTTATATTATATTAATGCAATAAGATACAAGAAAACTTTCAACCAAAAAGCGGGCTGTATGAGAGCACGCCCCAAAACCACAAACAAACTAGGCCAATCCTAAAACAAAAAATTCAAACTAGACCTAGCCTAGGAAAGTACAACAAATCAAAAAAGCATCACCCTAACAAAAAACAAAGGCAAAATCAAGTAGCAGTTGCAAACATGCCCGAGGCAGGTAGATCCTTATCATCCGACCACCCCAAACCAGGCATATCTTTACTTTTGTATGGAACCTCCCAGCTAGTAGTAAGATATTCCTCAAGGTCTGCTTCCTTGCATGTAAGAATGGCAAGGTTAAGCCGAGGGAATTTTCCAGAGGATGACACAGGTTATGGTGGTTGTCAAGCGGCCTAGTGTGTAGTGATGGGAAAAGGAGAACCCCAAGCCTACCGGTGAGATAACGATTGTGGTAGAGACCCCCACCCATGATGTCGAGGTGGCAAGCCCCAGCCCTACTAGTGAGCTGAGTGCGACGGTGAGCCCTGACCATGACGGTTCATAGGCAAATGACTATGTCGATGACTCGGTCCGAGAGAGTGACGGGTGTGACTAAAGGCACTGCGTTTGGATCTGTTGCATCTGCCTCCACAAACTAAATGCAAGGAGCACCTAGTGGGAGATGGAGGTACTATTGATCAATTATTCCCCTTATGTAAAATTAATCAAACACGCCCCTGCGTAGGAGAAAATCGAAGGGTCAGTTCAGTCCTACGAGCTCATATTCTCCCAAATCAACGGGGCAGGAGGACTTGAAAATGGAGGTGAAAGGTCGGCAAATGGGAGGCCAATGACATTAAAAGAGTCTAGAGGCTCAAAAGGAAAGAAGAGATAGTGGAATCCACCACGTGTCTAATCGATACATCTATAAAGGTCAAGCCCAAAAGGAGGTCTCCAATAAGCGCCATCCCGCCATGTGGCTCAATGGCGCACCTTCAGAGGTCAGGTCCAAATAGGGTCTCAAAATGAGTGCGGAGCTTCCACATGTCTAAGGTTTGACGAGTTGCTCCTAAATTGGTACAAAAGGGACAGGCGGGCCCAAATCAACTAAGTATAAAAGGGTCAGCGGAAGTCCTCGTGTGGCTCAACGGTGTAACTTCAAAGGAAGGATCAAGAACGGAGGCCCCAAATGAGTGCCAGCCCTCCACGTGGTCAAAGCCTCAAATAGTTAAAT
Organism: Taxus chinensis; assembly: GCA_019776745.2. NCBI lineage: Eukaryota > Viridiplantae > Streptophyta > Pinopsida > Cupressales > Taxaceae > Taxus > Taxus chinensis. The sequence goes on along the minus strand of CM034149.1, from coordinate 120,895,616 downwards.
TGGTCATTGAAAAGTCTAAGGCCAATGGACAGATCCACGTGTCTCATCGGCGCACCTTTAAGGGTCGAAGCCAAAGGTGGAGACTCAAATAAGCACCAAGCCTCCACATGTCCCAGGTCTGAAAAGGAGATGGAGTCGGTAGTTGAAAAGTCTTAGGGCAACAGAAAGAGCCGCGTGTCAACTTGGTGCAACCCAAAGTGGAGACTCAAACATGCGCCGGCCCACCACGTAGTCAGGGACCAAAAAATGGGATCAGGCTCGAATCAGCTAAGCACAAAAGGTAAGCGGAAGCCTCCACGTGCCTCATTGGCACAATTTCAAAAAGAAAATATGAAGGTAACCCCCAAATAAGCGCTGGCTTACCACGTGTCTAAAGCTCGAAAAGGTAGAATCAGCTGTTGAAAAGTCTAAACAGGGCAGAGCCAGCGGAAGGTGCCACGTGCCTCAACGACACAAATTCAAAAGGCGGGGCCCAAAGGCTAGTCCCAAACAAGCGTAGGCCCTCCACGTGTCCTAGGTACAAAAAAAGGAACACCGACCGTTGAAAATTCCAAGCTTGGGAAAGGCTTGAGGAGGCCTCCACATGTCATGTCCACGCAACTTCAAAGGCAGCATCCAAAAGTGGTTCCCAAACATGCGCCAGCTCTCCACGTGTCTAGGGTCAGGAATAGTATTTCTTTCAACAATGGGGCTTGGGTAGAATACAAAGAAATAGAGTAGGCCCGCAGACGACGCCACGTGTCTCTTCGGCGTGACTTCAAAAGTGTAGAGGGGGGCGAAACCTTGAGACACACAGGGCCACCATGTGGATATGCGTGAATAGACTCCAAACCCAAAGTACCTTCAAGTGGCCATATCTTTCAATCATAAGCTCGGAATCGAGTGGGAGGGGACGTTTTAGAGAGATCTCAACACCTGTTACCCATTTACCACCATTAATGTCTCAACCCGCCATTTTTGAGGCCATCAAGTCTCCCACATGTCACCATGATGAAGAATGGGGTTCCCTTCCTTCCCAGCAAAGAACAACGATGGGGGTATGGGTGTTGAAGCGAGACCCATCATTGTGGTAGGGGAATTCAATGCTCCTTCACGGGCGGTTGGAACAGGGTTGGAATTTTTCCCTCCTTTTCTCTCTCTCATTCTTCCTATATATTGTACAAGAGGGAAAATTTCAAGGGTTAGACATTCTTGCTTTGTGCCCTCGCTTTTTCTCTACTCTGCAGGTGAATTTTTGGAGCCTTAAACTCTGAATTGTAATGCAATTTCTACCTCTTGGTTGCTGTAATGCACTATATCAATTCTTGGAGCAATAAAATAAGTCTGTGAATGATTTCAACCCTCTCTTATGTTTTATTGCTTCGTCCTGATCCCTCATTGCAATCTTGGTCATGTGTGCATGGATATTGTTTCACATTTTAATGGTTTGTGTTTAAAGGCAATGCAAATGTTTAGCATTCCTTCAGTGCATCACCTCTCTTAGATTAGGTTTTAATTCTTACATCCACTTAACTCTGTTTCCTTGGCAAATTAGAATAGGATTTAGGATAGACCCTCTGAAATCTGAACGTGTCCACCTAAACAGAGGAATAGGAGCCGACCTTAATCTGGACAGCTCTATCGACTCACAAAGTCTCCAACTTTAAGAGATGCTCCATGTTGTGCAGTCACACTAAGGATCTTAACCCATCAAGTTACATATTTCGGGGGTGCTGTGATTCTGCAACAACAGTTTTAGCACACTCGGTGGGACAAGAAATCTTCATTTTACTACATTAAGATTAATGTGCACTTGTTGTAAGTTCCCAGCTTGTAAGAAGCTATGAAATTACACATCTAGCCACTCCAAAAGAGGCATAACCCACTGGTTTCAGCAATCCAAGCTTGTTAAGTTATTGAGAAGAATACAAACAAGATCAAGAACTAGAGAGGAGGGACTATTTGTCTATCTACATTTATTCCTGGAAAGAGAAAGGAGGGGAAGAAGAGCCCAAAGGTATCCATCTCCACCAAACAGGACATTGTCGACACCTCTACCTGGTAGGCCTTTTGTTCAATCAACTAGAGTCCTTCGACCAATCAAGATGGCATAGCCCAACCCCTACATCAATTTCACTGGCAGAAGCCTGTTGGCTCTCAACGCACAAAATCCAGTCCCATCTGTAGCACTGAAAAGCATCCCATATTTTACCGGAGAGAACTAGATGACTCTAATTGACCACATCCAGGATATTGCAAATGTTTGTACAATTCATGAGATCATTGAAATGGATGTTGCAGTCAAATTTTTGGCTTCATATTTCAAAGGTAAAGCTCTACAGTGGTTCAAGAGTCTAACCGCGGGATCCATCCAGAACTAGGATCATTTGTGCATGGATATTCACAATCAATTTGGAGAGAAGGGAGACAATCTATCCTTGTTGGAACAAATGACAACAATCAAGAGAGCTCCTAATGAGCAGTTGACCGATTTCAACTTCAGATTTCAACAAACGTGGGATAGGATTCCGGTGGCCGTGATACTGACAGACGAAGGTGCTTTTTAATACTTCCTTAAAGCTTTAAATTCTGATATTATCATAATGATTCAATCAATGGGAGGTATAACATTACCCGCATCATATAACATTGTTATTAGAGCTAAAATTGCTTAATTCAGGTTGGTAAAGTTGCACCTAGGCCACCTATGCCTCTATATCCAGAACTAGGAGCTCCAAGCACTAGTCAAACACCGACATTAGCTCCCATACCTGCTCCAAGGAATCAGAGTTCAGCTAAAGCTTTCACCTCATCTTCTAGCAATTCAAAAGAGCTACAAGAGGTTATGAAACAACTGCAGAACCTAGGAAATGAGCTAGTGACTATCAAGAGGCAGTAAGCTCAGAGTTCTAGGCCGTATCAACCTCAAACTCAATATCAAGCTATACCCCGATATAAGAAAAATAGACCACTAGCTCAAGCTACAAATAAAAATCAAAACCAAGGGCAACATCAAGCTGCTAGGCCTTTCCGACCATATGATCCAAACACATCTTCAACATCAAGGGCCTTGGTTCCAACACAAAAAAACATGGCTCAAGAATATGATTCTTATTTCCCATGCAATCAGCCACATAATCAGTCAATGTGTTTCAATGGTGCTTTGAATCAAGCTCTTATGGTGACAATAACTGGTGTGGAACAAGAGACAAGCCAGGAAGGGAATCAATAGAAGGAAGTAACCCAGAAAGAGGCACCTCCAAGTGAGACCATGCTTGTCAATTGGCAGGCTAAATATTTCTATGGTATGAATCAAACACCTCCTCATAGTGTGGTAGCAAATACACGGTCCAAGAAGAGGAATATTAGAGAGGGGTAATCCTCCAATTCAAATAGTCCACAACCCTCTATTACCCCACAAAGTGAAACTCCCAATGTGCAGAGTCAGCCCAAGCCACCTTCCAGACCTGCTCAGGCACCGGTTGCAACGACCCATGTGCAAGAGAATAATTTGCAAGGAAAGGGGCATAAAAAAGATAGCTCATCCTCATTTAACATCATTGAAAAGATGAAGAAAACAAATGTAAACATCTCAATATGGGAGTCGTTGGCTATCCCAGGACAGAGAGACCTATTGCAAGCTGCTATGGCCAATTGGTCAACCTAAAATCAGCCCCCCAACTAACAAGAGAAAGTGCTTACCAATGCAGTTCGTCCTAAAGGAAATCATGGAGAACAACAAGGTAAGAATATGAAGCCCCCTCCATTCTATGTTTCATTGATCTTTGGGGACAAATTGGTACATAATTGCATGATTGATTCAGGAGCAAGTAGCTCAGTCATGCTGAAGAAACTAGCTGATCAGCTGGGTCTTTAATATGAAGTCCTCTCCAAGGGCGTAGTGCAATTAGATGGGACAACAGTAACAACGGTTGGAGTCATCAAGGATTTGAGCCTCACATTGCACGCATGCCCCAATGTGACCATCTTGCAAAATGTATCAATCATAGACTTTCCACCACACTTTGCATTGTATTTGTCAAGAGACTTGACTGCTAAAATTGGATGTTATTTTTTTGCTGATTGGTCACACATGTTATTCACAATAAGGTATGGAGCTAAGGCTACAGTCAAATCTGATCCTATTGCAAACTTCCATATTGAGCCTCATACACTGAGTCCAATTAATGCAAATTGTTCAACCCTTGATCAAGAAGTTTATCCAAGCACCCATGAAGATGATACCAAAGTCGGATACATTCCAGACTTAACTCTTGATGAATGGGCAAGCAAGAGGCATGATTTTGAATTCTAGATGAATTCAGCAAGGGTCACCATGACAACATGTGTTTGTGTGTGTGTGTTTGAATTATTGTTAGGGGGAAATTGTGACCAAGGGGCTATGTGTTTTATTTTGTTTAGTTTCCTTTAATTAATTTTTGTAGAAGGGAATATGAGATCATAGAAAAACTTAATTGGCCACAACTGCTCTTTGTCATTTGTGAACATTAATCCAAATATTCTTTTCAATATATCATTCAGTGTTTACCATCATTCCACTTCACTGACTTTTTATGTTGGTACCTAAAATTTATTTTTTCTGTTACGTGCACCCATATATATCTGCCGAATCAAAGATGCACAACGTCCCACATATTCACATGTGACCTCATGTTTTCAATGTAAAACTCAGCACAATTTCAAAACAGTATCAAACAAAGGAAGCCATTAATATTCAAAGTTTTCCTGCAGCTAAAGTATTGATTTTTACAGGTGTAAGATAATGCTGAATCTAAAATTTCCTTCAAGGCACTATTCTACAAACTTTATTGCGACTGCAAGATTCCGCAGAAACAGTAGATGTACTCCAAGATCCTTAAAAAGCACATTTTTAATTGTTTACAGACCATATGAATCTCGCCACCTTAACATTTACGGAGTACACTGGAAAAAGTTGTGATTTGTTTATTCTGGAGTGAAGAAGTTTTGGTTTGGATTGTTTGACTGTGTATAAAGGTGTGGGTTGCATTATTGTTTTGGTGTGGCTGCCCGTAGAAAAATCACCAGCAAAGAAGGGTAAAATTTTTTTACTTACAGTATGGTCGTTAATGCATGATCCTCCCCAGAGATAATAACACTGAGAGGAAATCACTATGAGAGGAGAAGGGGAAAGCAAAAACTCAAGAAGAATACCTCCAATCCTAGTTCACTATGGTGACTCAAATGCAAAAGGGCAAGCTCCAAAACCTCAAGTCTAATAACTAGGTGTGAAATTATGTTCAAATGTCAAATGTGCAAGCAAGTGGAGCATTTTGGAAATATGAATAGGTGATGATAAAACAAGTGTGATAAGATGTTTACACCCAACGTAATTGCTCATGGGTAATGACATTGTCCATAGTAGGAATAAAACTTGACATTATCGCTCATGGGCAATGGCGTTGGCCTTGAGGGAAACCTAAGGTCATGAGGTGGAAAACAAAAGGATGTCGAAGCCAAGAGATAAATGAAGGCAATGATGAAGGTCCACAATGACCAAAATCAAAGATAAGAGTGTGCATGAGTGTAAACAAGTGAAAATAATGAGACAAGTAGACATAATGTGTATAATGTATGAATAAAAAGAGGAAACGAGGCAAGGATAAGGGAACTATGGCATAATAGTGACATCTCTCAAATGTTATGGTCCAACCCATATGAACAAGTTTCATCACACCCTAATTTTGGCAGTACCCCTTGAGGAAACCACTCAGGTGATTAAGCAAATATAGAATTTCTAAATGCCTAAATTTGATTGCAATGTAGCAGTAAATGAATAAAAAATGAAGTACAAAAATTGACCAAAGCAAAATAAGCTAGAAAATATGAAACCCTAGTTGGAAAGAGGAGATAACAGAACTTATCTAATTCACAAATAATCTTGGATTGTGCCGAAGTGACGAACTGATGAACAAAGAGGGGAGACTGCAGCACCAAAATCCAAAAAATTGTGCGACCGTAAGATCTTCCTGGACTAGGGCGTCTGGAATGGGTCAGGGGTTCCTACGGGCATTAAAAACCTGCTCTAGGTGCCTGTGACCAAATAATCTTGGATTGTGCCAAACTAATGAACAAAGAGGGGAGATTGTCACACCAAAACCCAAAAAATTGTGTGACCGTAAGATCTTCCTGGACTAGGGCGTCTGGAATGGGTTAGGGGTGCTTGTGGGTGCTACAGACCTGCTCTAGGTGCCTATGACTACTCAAAACCTCAAAAACTCTTCTTTGGAGGGTTGCGAGGTGTTCATTGTCTATCGCTAGTATGTTGCACAATGATCGTCGATGTCGTTGATAACCTGCAATAAAGAATTGACTTGCAAAACCCTCAAAAGCACATCAAATCCTAAAAATAAAATAATGCAAATGAGGGGTTAGATTGTCCTCAACTGTCAAACGAGTGATCTTTCAACTAAGCATTACACTACATTTTAGACCCAATGTAATTATGTGTGTGTGTGAAGAGATTGCGCCCTAGGTGGCTCTTGTGTGTGTCACACTTGATAGTGAGCAATAGCTAAATGTAGATAGATGTGTGTGTGAAAGAATGAACTTCCCCTCCTATGAAGTGTATGTAGAATAATGCAGTCACTTGCCCTTGTGTGGATGCTAGATGGATGCTTGAATTCTCTTAATAATGCCATTAGATGCAACCTTAGGTGGTAATAGTTAATGCTTAGTGATTGGTCCTTTATTATTGTCACATAGCTTTATATTTATATGATTCCCTTACTTGAATTTCGTAATTAACCCAGAAAAGGATGACTATTAAATAGATAAGATGCCTAAATGGCTAGAAAGGACCCGAAAGACACGAGCAAAGTACAAAGAGGTCAGGGGCACCCGGAGGGGATGGGGGCGCCTGGCACTGGCGTCCTGCCTAGGCGCTGGCGTCCAGAGTGAGAAATATCGAAGTCTGAAAAGACAGACTGGGCTAGAAGGAGTGTAAGATCAAAAAAAGCAACAGAAAGTAAGCAAAGATGGCCAAAGACATGGGTTAATTAGTAATTTTCTACTTAGGAACCATATGATTACTAGTATATGATTGAAACTAGATAGATACTGTAGACACTAAATCATGCATTTTAGGCATTATTCAGTCACGGTCTCATACTACTATTCATATGGTTTTTGAGTGAAGAAATACTAATTAACCCATGTCCTTTGGCCATTTTACTTTGCTTGTTGTTGTCACTACCGGCCTCTCGCATCTACTCACCCAATCATTTATGCCATTTGGCGTCATTTATCTCTGACTAGGACATTCGGGCTAGTATTAGGGCGCCGACAGACACCCTGGTCCCAATCAGGGTGCCCTGATCCTTTCCCACTTTCCCGCCACTCTTTGGGCACGTTCTAGCCGTTTGAGCATTTCATATTTCTTGTGGTCGGCCTTTTTGGGATCAATTATGAAATTAGATCAAGAGAACCATATAAATATAAAGTTATGAAACCATAATGAGGGACCAAGCACTAAGGACTACTATCATCACCTAAGGTTGCATCCATCAAAGGCTCCATTTACATCCATCTAGCTCCATCACAAGGCGCAAGGTTGGTTCATCTGCATCACACTACATATGAGGGAAGTTTATTCTATTCCATGCACCATTCTATTACATTTTATACATAGTTATTACTCGCTACTTTCACAAAGTGTGGCTAGCACAAGAGAACCTAGTGCATGATTGGACACACACACACACACGTAGAACTACATCAGGTCTGAGATGTAGTGCAACGCTAGTTAGTAATTCCACCATTGTGGTAGTTGAGGACAATCTTACCCTTCATATGCTTTTTTCTTTTTTATAGTTTGATGTTTGTTTTGAGGTTTTGCAGGTTTCTTCTTCATCACTGATTACTAACGACATCCAACATAGTCCAGCGAAGCTAGTGTGAAAAGAAGAGAAGGTAGGCAGCCACCCAATGACACCTCAGAGGAGGTTCATAGAGCTTTTTCACAGACCAGGGCGCCCATATCTCAGACCAGGGCACCCACAGGTGCCCCTGTACCTCTCCAGGCATCCCAATCCACTCAGATTGCCCAGATCTGCACTATTTTGGACTTTGGCACAGTCGTTTCCTCCTATTCCTCCAGTCATCTCTATGACACATTTCCAGATTATCCTTTGAATCAGCTAAGTCATTTTCTTACTCTTCTTACACATTAGAGTTTTAATTTTCATTAGCCTAGTTGTTTGGGTCACTTTCTATATTTATTTATTGCTATTATTTCCTTTCCTTGCTAGCCAAATTCTACTACCAGTAATTCTGGGAAGCTACTTCTAGTAAATTTTAGGCCTGGGTGAGGATATAAGCTTCCTTTAACCTGGCTTGGGGTAAGATTGGTCCACGTTCTTAAGATTTGTAAACTTGAGTCACCATCAAATGCACCCCATTACTGTGACACCACAAACTCCCCATATGTCCAACTCAGTTATCGCAGTGTGATTCAAACCTGGGTCATGTCCTTATTGGTGTCCCCCATTAGCATTACATCTTGACCCTTTGAACATAGCCAAAATTATGACGGGTCTTTAGCAGGGTGTAGGATAACCTTGGACCACATTCTTCAGATTTGGGAACATGGGTCACCATCTAATCATCACACTCAACCTTTACTCGTGTTCATTGGAGTTGTTAGTTGCATCATTGCAATGAGGGGAATTTGAACTCGGGTCACACTTTTACGAGTGTCTCATTATTGCTATAACGCCACAAGCCCTAGATCAATTTAAAGGGGAGGGGAGGAGAGGGGAGGGGATCGTGCCCAGAAGCGGAATGATTTAGAACCAACCTTGCCACTCGCCAGTTCTTGGGACAACCTTGTTAATTGAATATAGATTATACGGGCTCGATTGCCTATCTATACTAACCTCGCCTTATATTATTATTACTGTTTCTTTCACACTTCCTAAGAACCCGAATCTCACACTAATCCAAGAACAATTTATCTATGACACATACCGAACATTACGAGAAACCCAAATCCCTTCAGATAACTCCTAAATTTCAAAAGGTGCCCCTAAAACTAATACATACAAATAAAAATCCGAAACACATCTCCTCCAACTTGGAAAAGAATAACACATAAATTTTCAAATGGGTGCCTTTAGTCATGTACAATATTTAACATAAAACACCAAACGAAAAATCAAAAACTAAACCACACATCTCTCAACTTAAAAACAACTGAACTCTGTTTGACCATTTTAAAACAATTTTCAGAAATTGAACCCAGTGAGAAAACATACAATCCCTGATGATGAGTCCAGATGAGAAACCTGAAACATTGGAAAACTAATCTCTACACAATTATACCCCAGAGACTCTTGTGATATACAATCCCATCATTTTTGTCCAAAACTTCCATGATTAATCAAATAAAGAAATTAAATGATACCTTTTCAACCCCAACAGGCTGAAAACCTAATAAAATTTCAAATGGATGCCCTTATTCCAGTACATTTTCACATAAAAATAACTAAAAGTACTAACGCATACCAATTTCAACTTTAAAAAAAATAAAAAAATTGACACCCATGTAATGATTTTAAAAAAATTAACACCAACCCAAACACATTGAGAAAATCATATAAAATTTCAAATGGATGCCCTCAAAACACATACAATCAGATCGTTTCTGTACAAATTGACAGAGGAAAAATCTAATTAAAAAACATGAAGGACGCCTTCTAAACTTAATGGGTGCCATTATTCCTGCACAATATAATATAAAAGACCAAACAAAAAACTAAACCACACCCACTGACTTTTGAAAAAGATCTATTAAACCCATTGATTCAATCTACGTATGAAAACACTTAAAAATCTATGAAACCCTTATGTTCACTCTTAACTTAAAACAATTAAAATAATTTATGATACCCACCAATCCATTCTACAACTGAAACACTTGAAATCCCATGAAACCCAACAATTCATTTTGTAACTGTAAACACCCTCAAATCTATGAAACCCGGCAATTGATTCTGTAACTGAAAACACTTGAAATTCTATGAAAGCCCATAAATTCATTCTACCACTAAACCCACTCAAAAATCTATGAAACCCATAAATTCATTCTACAATGGAAAACACAGTTTAAACCCTATGAAACCCAACAATTCATCTTACAACCGAAAAAAACTTGAAATATATATGAACCCCACCCAATCCATGATATCGGTAAAAACACTTTAAACCCTATAAAATCTGCCCATTTCATTCTAGAACTGAAAAACAGTTTAAAATCCATGAAACGCATCATCAATGCAATCCACAACTGAAAACACTTAAATTATGTTTAAAGAGATTGTATATTGACAGAATTTACACACCTGCTCTGGATGGATTCTTGATTTTGTCAGCCGAGGAAGAGGATAATGTGGTTCTTGCAGGAGGCCCTGGTGTATGCAGATGCACTCACAAACAAGAGTAGCACCATAAATGTTATAACTTCAATTGTAGTCATTTTTGCTTGCCTTGGATCCTTCATCTTCATCAAATTAACTTGCAGAGGCTTACTGTGACTGGAAAAGAGTTGCAAATTACGCCGGAGATATATGACCAATATTATTTTCCAAAAAATAAACTATAGAATTTACTTTATAAAGAATAAAATCAAAATCAAAAAACTTTTGAATCTCAAAAACTTTGAACAAGATATATGACCAATATTATTTTCCAAATAGTAAACTATAAAATTTATTTTATGAAGAATAAAATCAAAATCAAATATCTAGGATAGTAAATATCTAAGACTGTAGAAAAATATCTAAAAATCCGGCAACCTTTAAAAGAATGATGTGTACCCCAATTCAAATAAGTCTAATCATTTATGAACAAATATACCTTAGTTTGCTTAGTGTATATTTGTTCATCTATGTTTTATTGGAATATGGCTTAAAAAAATGGTATGATGTGATTTTCTTCAAATTCTAACGATCACTTAAATAAATTGGAGGATGAGTCCTAAACTAATCCATGATTGAACTGCCATTTTGTGGTGCATAAAACTATTGTAGTACATATCAAAAGAATCACAACCTAAAGTAGTTCTCCTAAAGGGATTGAAAGTTGTATGATTAAGTGATTATCGTGTATCCTTAATTAGTTATACTATAAATCAATAGGTAACTAACATGACGATGCTTCTCTTGACACAAGACATTTGGACATATGCAAATTTTACATAGGAGTATTCTAAATTAGAATTTATATAATAGAATATTCTTGGAAGATTTAGGATATTGTATACACTTTAAACATGTTATGATCTCCAAGATGTGTTATTAATGTCCTTCACCATAAATTAGCCTTAAGTATATTCTATGTATATAAGACTCTTTGTTAATTTCCAACGTAAGTGTTTTAAAAAGTCATGCCTAGTTTGACCTATTGAAAGAGTCTAATTTAAAAAAACAATCTTGTACATGTGGAGAGGATAATATCAATAAGGGTGATTAGGTTCAATACTAGCCTTGTTGAGGGTGTTAAAGTTATATGAGGTTTTCAAACCAAACCCAAAGGGAATTAGTGAATAAATTTTAAATGAAGTAATATTTTAACAGGTTTACTAAGGGTTACAAGAACTTGAAATGATCATGGGTGGAAGAGTATGGAAGTTAGAGTTTATGAAGGCAATGTGGAGGAGGGTAATCAGAAGGGGGGAATGTATCTCAAAAAGTGAAATATGTGCCACATGTCCAAATGTCCTGGTATCAAAAATGATATTACCAAGTGCCTTAATCCAAAACAAGGTCATTACAATCGACACCAAAGAAATTAACTATTTATGTACAAAAGTAGGTATACATGCAATAGTGACTTTAGGGTTAATTCACTAGGTCAATGTCTTATGAATACATTTTCCTCCACTCATATACTCACATAGTATAACGAATTAAGGCTAAGTATCTTTTGTTGATGTTTTTTAAATACACCTCCATCATCTCATATATTAGCATGGAATAATATTGAGCAATGAGTTTGAGGTTAAATCCCTATGTTGATGTCCAAGCAATAGTGCTTCCTTGTTTGATGAAAAAAATGCAAAATTTATTGAAATAAGGTCGACGATGTTAGGATGTTTTTCCCATATTCATAAGGTAGCACCTAAATATGTTTTAAATATAAACATGCATAAACTTGTGACATCATTTTCAATAACATAAATTATTCACCATTAAATAAATCTTATAAATTCATTAAACCTAATATTATATTTCTAATAATAAAGTAAATATATAAAATCTACATGCATTACATTATAACACACAACATGTTATATCTTTAACAATTGATAAAAATACATTATTAACCTACAAACACTAAATAATTAAAAATAATTATTAGCATTAAATATTGTGTCACTAAGTATTAATAGTACTCTACAAGAAGTCGAGATGATGTGTATCTATAATAAAGGAATTAAAACGGTCCCTAATTTTCAAAGGCGACTAGACATCACTTACAAGGAGATTATATGTCGTACAAATGATAGAAGCCATATAGATGGGATTAAATAATATTTAACTCATACAATTTTTGTTTATGTGACCACTGAACATAGTTTTAGTGTTCAAGCTATTTTTGAATTCTTCACGGAAACGAACAATTATAACACAATCTTGCTTTCAAGTGTGTCAAATTAAAATATAGTATTAGCATCTAAATACTGTGTCAATGAGGAAATTATAGAGGAAGAAAAAACAAATACAAAACCCACATCCTACTTTCATAGCAATGTTTTAATACTTGCAATCTTTCAGATATGCAACCAATCCAAAATATGGACCTATCCAAATTCAACCTAACAATTCCTAGCTAATTCTTTAAATATTCGACCCCAAACCTAGAATGGATAGGTTATGTGCCCTTTTTCTTTTGATTTTAACTCTAAATTACCAATAATAAAAATAGAAAACCATAAACAATGACAGATTTCAGATTAACAATTAGAAAACTATATAAAATTTTAAACGATATATATTGAAATTTACCATTACTAGAAAGAGCTTAAGCATAAAAAAAAATTTAATGAAAAAGATCTTTATATATATTATGCCAATAAGATTACAAGAACACTTCTCAAACCAAAAAAAGGCGGGCTGTATGAGACCACGCCCCAAACCACAAACACACTGGCCAATCCTAAAACAAAAATTCAAAACTAGACCTAGCCTAGGCCAGTACAACAATCAAAAAAGCATCACCCTAACAAAAAAAACAAAGCAAATCAGTAGCAGTTGAAACCATGCCGAGGGAACGGGGTAGATCCTTATCATCCGACCACCCCAACAAACCAGGCATATCTTTACTTTTGTATGGGAACTACCAGATAGTAGTAAGAATTCCTCAGGTCTTGCTCTGCTTTCCGTCATGTAGAATGGCAAGGTTAAGCCGAGGCCGAGGGAATTTTCCAAGAGGGATGACACAAGGTTATGGTGGTTGTCAAGCGGCCCTAGTGTTGTAGTGGATGGGAAAGGGAGAAACCCAAGCATACCGGTGAGATAACGATTGTGGTAGAGACCCACACCCATGATGTCGAGGTGGCAAAAAAGCCCAAGCCCTACTAGTGAGGCTGGGCGCCGGTGAGCCCTGACCATGACGGTTCATAGGCAAAAAATGATTATGTCGAGAACTCGTCCGAGAGAGTGAGGGTGTAGTACCACTCGTTGGTGTGTGACTAAAGGCACTGCAGTTTGGATCTGTTTGCATATGCCTCCACAAACTAATGACGGAGAAACTGGGGGCCGAGGGATACACGACCGGGTCGGACTATGATCAATTATTCCCCTTATGTAAAATTAATCAAAACACGCCCCTGCGTAGAGAAAATCGAAAGGTCAGTTCAGTCCTACGGCGCCCGGATTATCCCAATCAAACGGCGGCAGGAGGACTGAAAATGGAGGGTGAGGATTGAAAGGTCGGCAATGGGGAGGCCAATGACATTAAAAGAGTTCTAGAGGCTCAAAAAGGAAAGGGGGAAGAAGAGATAGTGGAATCCACCACGTGTCTAATCGTACATCTATAAAGGTCAAGCCCAAAAGGAGGTCTCCAATAAGCGCGCATCCCGCCATGTGGCTCAGGCGCAACCTTCAGAGTCGGTCAGGTCCCAAATAGGGTCTCAATGGTGCGGAACTTTCCACATGTATAAGGTTTGACGAGTTCTCCCCTAAATTGGTACAAAAGGGCCGCAGGGGGGCCCCAAATCAACTAAGTATAAAAGGTAGCGGAAGCCTCGTGTGTGGTCAAGGTTGGTGTTTGTTTGTAACTAAAAGGAAGGACTCAAGATCGGAGGCCCCCAAATGAGTGCCAGCCCTCCACGTGGTCCCAAGAATCAAATATTTTAAATTGGTTCATTGAAAAGTCTAAGGCCAATGGACAGATCCACGTGTTCTCATCGGGACAACCTTTAGGGTCGAAGCCAAAGGTGGAGACTCAAATAGCACCAGCCTCACATGTCCCAGGTCTGAAAAGGAGCTGGAGAGTCGGTAGTTGACAAGTCTAGGGCAAACAGGAAAGAGCCGCGGAGCGTGTCAATTGGGCAACCCAAAAGTGGGAGACTCAAAACATTTGCGCCGGCCCCACCACGTCGTCAGGGACCAAAAAATGGGTCATCAGGCTCAATCAGCTAAGCACAAAGGTAACGCGGAAGCCTCCACGTGCCTCATTGGCACAATTTCAAAAAGAAAATATGAAGGTACCCCCAAATAAGCGCTGGCTCTACCACGTGTCTAAAGCTCGGAAGGTTGATCAGCGTTGGAAAAAAGTCCTAAACAGGGCAGAGCCAGCGGAATGGTGCCACGGCCTCAACGAACACAAAATTCAAAGGCGGGCAAAGGATAGTCCCAAACAAGCGTAGGCCCTCACGTGTCCTGGTACAAAAAAAAGGAACACCGACCAGTTGAATGAAAATTCCAAAGCTTGGGAAAGGCCTTGAGGAGGCCTCACAGGTCACATGTCCACGCAACTTCAAAGGGCAGCATCAAAAGTGGTTCCCAAACATGCGCAATATCCACGTGTCTAGGGGTGAATAGTATTTTATTTCAACAAGGGGCTGGGTGAATACAAGAAATAGAGTAGGCCCGCAGACGACAGCCACGTGTCTCTTCGGCGTGACTTCAAAAGTGTAGAGGGGGGCGAAAACTTGAGACACACAGGGCCACCATGTGGATATGGCGTTGAATAGACTCCAAACCCAAAGTACCTTCAAGTGGCCATATCTTTCAATATAAGTCGGAATCGAGTGGGAGGGGACGTTTTAGAGAGATCTCAACACCTGTTACCCATTTTACCACCATTAAGTCTCAAACCCGCCATTTTTTGAGGCCATCAAGTCTCCCACATGTCACCATGATGAAGAATGGGGTTCCCTTCTTCCCAGCAAAGAACAACGATGGGGGGTATGGGTGTTGAAGCGGACCCATCACTGTGTTGGTAGGGGAATTCAATGCTCCTTCACGGGCGGGTTGGAAACAGGGTTGGAATTTTTCCCTCCTTTTTCTCTCTCTCATCTTCCTATATATTGTACAAGAGGGAAAATTTCAAGGGTTAGACATTCTTGCTTTTGTGCCCTCGCTTTTTCTCTACTCTGAGGTGAATTTTTGGAGCCTTCTTAACTCTGAATTGTAATGCAATTCTACCTCTTGGTTGCTGTAATGCACCTATATCAATTCTTGGAGCAATAGTAAATAAGTATGTGAATGAGTTCAACCCTCTCTCTTATGTCTTTATTGCTTCGGCCTCTGATCCTCATTGCAATCTTGGTCATGTGTGCATGGATATTGTTTCACATTTTAATGGTTTGTGTTTAAAGGCAATGCAAATGTTTATGCATTCCTTCAGTGCATCACCTCTCTTAGATTAGGTTTTAATTCTTACATCCACTTAACTCTGTTTCCTTGGCAAATTAGAATAGGATT
Organism: Taxus chinensis; assembly: GCA_019776745.2. Taxonomy (NCBI): domain Eukaryota; kingdom Viridiplantae; phylum Streptophyta; class Pinopsida; order Cupressales; family Taxaceae; genus Taxus; species Taxus chinensis. Next base: position 120,879,669 of record CM034149.1, on the reverse strand, counting down.
TTAGGATAGACCTCTGAAATCTGAACGTGTCCACCTAAACAGAGGAATAGAGCCGACCTTAATCTGGACAGCTCTATCGACTCACAAAGTCTCCAATTTAAGAGATGCTCCATGTTGTGCAGTCACACTAGGATCTTAACCCATCAAGTTACCTATTTCGGGGGTGCGGTGATTCTGCAACAACAGTTTTTAGGCACACTCGGTGGGACAAGAAATCTTCATTTTACTACATTAAGATTAATGTGCACTCTTGTTTGTAAGTTCCCAGCTTGTAAGAAGCTATGAAATTAACACATTCTAGCCACTCCAAAAGAGGCATAACCCACTGGTTTTCAGCAATCCAAGCTTGTTAAGTTATTGAGAAGAATACAAACAAGATCAAGAACTAGAGAGGAGGGACTATTTGTCTATCTACATTTATTCCTGGAAAGAGAAAGGAGGGGAAGAAGAGCCCAAAGGTATCCATCTCCACCAAACAGGACATTGTCGACACCTCTACCTGGTAGGCCTTTTGTTCAATCAACTAGAGTCCTTCGACCAATCAAGATGGCATAGCCCAACCCCTACATCAATTTCACTGGCAGAAGCCTGTTGGCTCTCAACGCACAAAATCCAGTCCCATCTGTAGCACTGAAAAGCATCCCATATTTTACCGTAGAGAACTAGATGACTCTAATTGACCACATCCAGGATATTGCAAATGTTTGTACAATTCATGAGATCATTGAAATGGATGTTGCAGTCAAATTTTTGGCTTCATATTTCAAAGGTAAAGCTCTACAGTGGTTCAAGAGTCTAACCGCGGGATCCATCCAGAACTAGGATCATTTGTGCATGGATATTCACAATCAATTTGGAGAGAAGGGAGACAATCTATCCTGTTGGAACAAATGACAACAATCAAGAGAGCTCCTAATGAGCAGTTGACCGATTTCAACTTCAGATTTCAACAAACGTGGGATAGGATTCCGGTGGCCGTGATACTGACAGACGAAGGTGCTTTTTAATACTTCCTTAAAGCTTTAAATTCTGATATTATCATAATGATTCAATCAATGGGAGGTATAACATTACCCGCATCATATAACATTGTTATTAGAGCTAAAATTGCTTAATTCAGGTTGGTAAAGTTGCACCTAGGCCACCTATGCCTCTATATCCAGAACTAGGAGCTCCAAGCACTAGTCAAACACCGACATTAGCTCCCATACCTGCTCCAAGGAATCAGAGTTCAGCTAAAGCTTTCACCTCATCTTCTAGCAATTCAAAAGAGCTACAAGAGGTTATGAAACAACTGCAGAACCTAGGAAATGAGCTAGTGACTATCAAGAGGCAGTAAGCTCAGAGTTCTAGGCCGTATCAACCTCAAACTCAATATCAAGCTATACCCCGATATAAGAAAAATAGACCACTAGCTCAAGCTACAAATAAAAATCAAAACCAAGGGCAACATCAAGCTGCTAGGCCTTTCCGACCATATGATCCAAACACATCTTCAACATCAAGGGCCTTGGTTCCAACACAAAAAAACATGGCTCAAGAATATGATTCTTATTTCCCATGCAATCAGCCACATAATCAGTCAATGTGTTTCAATGGTGCTTTGAATCAAGCTCTTATGGTGACAATAACTGGTGTGGAACAAGAGACAAGCCAGGAAGGGAATCAATAGAAGGAAGTAACCCAGAAAGAGGCACCTCCAAGTGAGACCATGCTTGTCAATTGGCAGGCTAAATATTTCTATGGTATGAATCAAACACCTCCTCATAGTGTGGTAGCAAATACACGGTCCAAGAAGAGGAATATTAGAGAGGGGTAATCCTCCAATTCAAATAGTCCACAACCCTCTATTACCCCACAAAGTGAAACTCCCAATGTGCAGAGTCAGCCCAAGCCACCTTCCAGACCTGCTCAGGCACCGGTTGCAACGACCCATGTGCAAGAGAATAATTTGCAAGGAAAGGGGCATAAAAAAGATAGCTCATCCTCATTTAACATCATTGAAAAGATGAAGAAAACAAATGTAAACATCTCAATATGGGAGTCGTTGGCTATCCCAGGACAGAGAGACCTATTGCAAGCTGCTATGGCCAATTGGTCAACCTAAAATCAGCCCCCCAACTAACAAGAGAAAGTGCTTACCAATGCAGTTCGTCCTAAAGGAAATCATGGAGAACAACAAGGTAAGAATATGAAGCCCCCTCCATTCTATGTTTCATTGATCTTTGGGGACAAATTGGTACATAATTGCATGATTGATTCAGGAGCAAGTAGCTCAGTCATGCTGAAGAAACTAGCTGATCAGCTGGGTCTTTAATATGAAGTCCTCTCCAAGGGCGTAGTGCAATTAGATGGGACAACAGTAACAACGGTTGGAGTCATCAAGGATTTGAGCCTCACATTGCACGCATGCCCCAATGTGACCATCTTGCAAAATGTATCAATCATAGACTTTCCACCACACTTTGCATTGTATTTGTCAAGAGACTTGACTGCTAAAATTGGATGTTATTTTTTTGCTGATTGGTCACACATGTTATTCACAATAAGGTATGGAGCTAAGGCTACAGTCAAATCTGATCCTATTGCAAACTTCCATATTGAGCCTCATACACTGAGTCCAATTAATGCAAATTGTTCAACCCTTGATCAAGAAGTTTATCCAAGCACCCATGAAGATGATACCAAAGTCGGATACATTCCAGACTTAACTCTTGATGAATGGGCAAGCAAGAGGCATGATTTTGAATTCTAGATGAATTCAGCAAGGGTCACCATGACAACATGTGTTTGTGTGTGTGTGTTTGAATTATTGTTAGGGGGAAATTGTGACCAAGGGGCTATGTGTTTTATTTTGTTTAGTTTCCTTTAATTAATTTTTGTAGAAGGGAATATGAGATCATAGAAAAACTTAATTGGCCACAACTGCTCTTTGTCATTTGTGAACATTAATCCAAATATTCTTTTCAATATATCATTCAGTGTTTACCATCATTCCACTTCACTGACTTTTTATGTTGGTACCTAAAATTTATTTTTTCTGTTACGTGCACCCATATATATCTGCCGAATCAAAGATGCACAACGTCCCACATATTCACATGTGACCTCATGTTTTCAATGTAAAACTCAGCACAATTTCAAAACAGTATCAAACAAAGGAAGCCATTAATATTCAAAGTTTTCCTGCAGCTAAAGTATTGATTTTTACAGGTGTAAGATAATGCTGAATCTAAAATTTCCTTCAAGGCACTATTCTACAAACTTTATTGCGACTGCAAGATTCCGCAGAAACAGTAGATGTACTCCAAGATCCTTAAAAAGCACATTTTTAATTGTTTACAGACCATATGAATCTCGCCACCTTAACATTTACGGAGTACACTGGAAAAAGTTGTGATTTGTTTATTCTGGAGTGAAGAAGTTTTGGTTTGGATTGTTTGACTGTGTATAAAGGTGTGGGTTGCATTATTGTTTTGGTGTGGCTGCCCGTAGAAAAATCACCAGCAAAGAAGGGTAAAATTTTTTTACTTACAGTATGGTCGTTAATGCATGATCCTCCCCAGAGATAATAACACTGAGAGGAAATCACTATGAGAGGAGAAGGGGAAAGCAAAAACTCAAGAAGAATACCTCCAATCCTAGTTCACTATGGTGACTCAAATGCAAAAGGGCAAGCTCCAAAACCTCAAGTCTAATAACTAGGTGTGAAATTATGTTCAAATGTCAAATGTGCAAGCAAGTGGAGCATTTTGGAAATATGAATAGGTGATGATAAAACAAGTGTGATAAGATGTTTACACCCAACGTAATTGCTCATGGGTAATGACATTGTCCATAGTAGGAATAAAACTTGACATTATCGCTCATGGGCAATGGCGTTGGCCTTGAGGGAAACCTAAGGTCATGAGGTGGAAAACAAAAGGATGTCGAAGCCAAGAGATAAATGAAGGCAATGATGAAGGTCCACAATGACCAAAATCAAAGATAAGAGTGTGCATGAGTGTAAACAAGTGAAAATAATGAGACAAGTAGACATAATGTGTATAATGTATGAATAAAAAGAGGAAACGAGGCAAGGATAAGGGAACTATGGCATAATAGTGACATCTCTCAAATGTTATGGTCCAACCCATATGAACAAGTTTCATCACACCCTAATTTTGGCAGTACCCCTTGAGGAAACCACTCAGGTGATTAAGCAAATATAGAATTTCTAAATGCCTAAATTTGATTGCAATGTAGCAGTAAATGAATAAAAAATGAAGTACAAAAATTGACCAAAGCAAAATAAGCTAGAAAATATGAAACCCTAGTTGGAAAGAGGAGATAACAGAACTTATCTAATTCACAAATAATCTTGGATTGTGCCGAAGTGACGAACTGATGAACAAAGAGGGGAGACTGCAGCACCAAAATCCAAAAAATTGTGCGACCGTAAGATCTTCCTGGACTAGGGCGTCTGGAATGGGTCAGGGGTTCCTACGGGCATTAAAAACCTGCTCTAGGTGCCTGTGACCAAATAATCTTGGATTGTGCCAAACTAATGAACAAAGAGGGGAGATTGTCACACCAAAACCCAAAAAATTGTGTGACCGTAAGATCTTCCTGGACTAGGGCGTCTGGAATGGGTTAGGGGTGCTTGTGGGTGCTACAGACCTGCTCTAGGTGCCTATGACTACTCAAAACCTCAAAAACTCTTCTTTGGAGGGTTGCGAGGTGTTCATTGTCTATCGCTAGTATGTTGCACAATGATCGTCGATGTCGTTGATAACCTGCAATAAAGAATTGACTTGCAAAACCCTCAAAAGCACATCAAATCCTAAAAATAAAATAATGCAAATGAGGGGTTAGATTGTCCTCAACTGTCAAACGAGTGATCTTTCAACTAAGCATTACACTACATTTTAGACCCAATGTAATTATGTGTGTGTGTGAAGAGATTGCGCCCTAGGTGGCTCTTGTGTGTGTCACACTTGATAGTGAGCAATAGCTAAATGTAGATAGATGTGTGTGTGAAAGAATGAACTTCCCCTCCTATGAAGTGTATGTAGAATAATGCAGTCACTTGCCCTTGTGTGGATGCTAGATGGATGCTTGAATTCTCTTAATAATGCCATTAGATGCAACCTTAGGTGGTAATAGTTAATGCTTAGTGATTGGTCCTTTATTATTGTCACATAGCTTTATATTTATATGATTCCCTTACTTGAATTTCGTAATTAACCCAGAAAAGGATGACTATTAAATAGATAAGATGCCTAAATGGCTAGAAAGGACCCGAAAGACACGAGCAAAGTACAAAGAGGTCAGGGGCACCCGGAGGGGATGGGGGCGCCTGGCACTGGCGTCCTGCCTAGGCGCTGGCGTCCAGAGTGAGAAATATCGAAGTCTGAAAAGACAGACTGGGCTAGAAGGAGTGTAAGATCAAAAAAAGCAACAGAAAGTAAGCAAAGATGGCCAAAGACATGGGTTAATTAGTAATTTTCTACTTAGGAACCATATGATTACTAGTATATGATTGAAACTAGATAGATACTGTAGACACTAAATCATGCATTTTAGGCATTATTCAGTCACGGTCTCATACTACTATTCATATGGTTTTTGAGTGAAGAAATACTAATTAACCCATGTCCTTTGGCCATTTTACTTTGCTTGTTGTTGTCACTACCGGCCTCTCGCATCTACTCACCCAATCATTTATGCCATTTGGCGTCATTTTATCTCTGACTAGGACATTCGGGCTAGTATTAGGGCGCCGACAGACACCCTGGTCCCAATCAGGGTGCCCTGATCCTTTCCCACTTTCCCGCCACTCTTTGGGCACGTTCTAGCCGTTTGAGCATTTCATATTTCTTGTGGTCGGCCTTTTTGGGATCAATTATGAAATTAGATCAAGAGAACCATATAAATATAAAGTTATGAAACCATAATGAGGGACCAAGCACTAAGGACTACTATCATCACCTAAGGTTGCATCCATCAAAGGCTCCATTTACATCCATCTAGCTCCATCACAAGGCGCAAGGTTGGTTCATCTGCATCACACTACATATGAGGGAAGTTTATTCTATTCCATGCACCATTCTATTACATTTTATACATAGTTATTACTCGCTACTTTCACAAAGTGTGGCTAGCACAAGAGAACCTAGTGCATGATTGGACACACACACACACACGTAGAACTACATCAGGTCTGAGATGTAGTGCAACGCTTAGTTAGTAATTCCACCATTGTGGTAGTTGAGGACAATCTTACCCCTTCATATGCTTTTTTCTTTTTTTATAGTTTGATGTTTGTTTTGAGGTTTTGCAGGTTTCTTCTTCATCACTGATTACTAACGACATCCAACATAGTCCAGCGAAGCTAGTGTGAAAAGAAGAGAAGGTAGGCAGCCACCCAATGACACCTCAGAGGAGGTTCATAGAGCTTTTTCACAGACCAGGGCGCCCATATCTCAGACCAGGGCACCCACAGGTGCCCCTGTACCTCTCCAGGCATCCCAATCCACTCAGATTGCCCAGATCTGCACTATTTTGGACTTTGGCACAGTCGTTTCCTCCTATTTCTCCAGCCATCTCTATGACACATTCCAGATTATCCTTTGAATCAGCTAAGTCATTTTCTTACTCTTCTTACACATTAGAGTTTTAATTTTCATTAGCCTAGTTGTTTGGGTCACTTTCTATATTTATTTATTGCTATTATTTCCTTTCCTTGCTAGCCAAATTCTACTACCAGTAATTCTGGGAAGCTACTTCTAGTAAATTTTAGGCCTGGGTGAGGATATAAGCTTCCTTTAACCTGGCTTGGGGTAAGATTGGTCCACGTTCTTAAGATTTGTAAACTTGAGTCACCATCAAATGCACCCCATTACTGTGACACCACAAACTCCCCATATGTCCAACTCAGTTATCGCAGTGTGATTCAAACCTGGGTCATGTCCTTATTGGTGTCCCCCATTAGCATTACATCTTGACCCTTTGAACATAGCCAAAATTATGACGGGTCTTTAGCAGGGTGTAGGATAACCTTGGACCACATTCTTCAGATTTGGGAACATGGGTCACCATCTAATCATCACACTCAACCTTTACTCGTGTTCATTGGAGTTGTTAGTTGCATCATTGCAATGAGGGGAATTTGAACTCGGGTCACACTTTTACGAGTGTCTCATTATTGCTATAACGCCACAAGCCCTAGATCAATTTAAAGGGGAGGGGAGGAGAGGGGAGGGGATCGTGCCCAGAAGCGGAATGATTTAGAACCAACCTTGCCACTCGCCAGTTCTTGGGACAACCTTGTTAATTGAATATAGATTATACGGGCTCGATTGCCTATCTATACTAACCTCGCCTTATATTATTATTACTGTTTCTTTCACACTTCCTAAGAACCCGAATCTCACACTAATCCAAGAACAATTTATCTATGACACATACCGAACATTACGAGAAACCCAAATCCCTTCAGATAACTCCTAAATTTCAAAAGGTGCCCCTAAAACTAATACATACAAATAAAAATCCGAAACACATCTCCTCAACTTGGAAAAGAATAACACATAAATTTTCAAATGGGTGCCTTTAGTCATGTACAATATTTAACATAAAACACCAAACGAAAAATCAAAAACTAAACCACACATCTCTCAACTTAAAAACAACTGAACTCTGTTTGACCATTTTAAAACAATTTTCAGAAATTGAACCCAGTGAGAAAACATACAATCCCTGATGATGAGTCCAGATGAGAAACCTGAAACATTGGAAAACTAATCTCTACACAATTATACCCCAGAGACTCTTGTGATATACAATCCCATCATTTTTGTCCAAAACTTCCATGATTAATCAAATAAAGAAATTAAATGATACCTTTTCAACCCCAACAGGCTGAAAACCTAATAAAATTTCAAATGGATGCCCTTATTCCAGTACATTTTCACATAAAAATAACTAAAAGTACTAACGCATACCAATTTCAACTTTAAAAAAAATAAAAAAATTGACACCCATGTAATGATTTTAAAAAAATTAACACCAACCCAAACACATTGAGAAAATCATATAAAATTTCAAATGGATGCCCTCAAAACACATACAATCAGATCGTTTCTGTACAAATTGACAGAGGAAAAATCTAATTAAAAAACATGAAGGACGCCTTCTAAACTTAATGGGTGCCATTATTCCTGCACAATATAATATAAAAGACCAAACAAAAAACTAAACCACACCCACTGACTTTTGAAAAAGATCTATTAAACCCATTGATTCAATCTACGTATGAAAACACTTAAAAATCTATGAAACCCTTATGTTCACTCTTAACTTAAAACAATTAAAATAATTTATGATACCCACCAATCCATTCTACAACTGAAAACACTTGAAATCCCATGAAACCCAACAATTCATTTTGTAACTGTAAACACCCTCAAATCTATGAAACCCGGCAATTGATTCTGTAACTGAAAACACTTGAAATTCTATGAAAGCCCATAAATTCATTCTACCACTAAACCCACTCAAAAATCTATGAAACCCATAAATTCATTCTACAATGGAAAACACAGTTTAAACCCTATGAAACCCAACAATTCATCTTACAACCGAAAAAACTTGAAATATATATGAACCCCACCAATCCATGATATCGGTAAAAACACTTTAAACCCTATAAAATCTGCCCATTCATTCTAGAACTGAAAACAGTTTAAAATCCATGAAACGCATCATCAATGCAATCCACAACTGAAAACACTTAAATTATGTTTAAAGAGATTGTATATTGACAGAATTTACACACCTGCTCTGGATGGATTCTTGATTTTGTCAGCCGAGGAAGAGATAATGTGGTTCTTGCAGGAGGCCTGGTGTATGCAGATGCACTCACAAACAAGAGTAGCACCATAAATGTTATAACTTCAATTGTAGTCATTTTTGCTTGCCTTGGATCCTTCATCTTCATCAAATTAACTTGCAGAGGCTTACTGTGACTGGAAAAGAGTTGCAAATTACGCCGGAGATATATGACCAATATTATTTTCCAAAAAATAAACTATAGAATTTACTTTATAAAGAATAAAATCAAAATCAAAAAACTTTTGAATCTCAAAAACTTTGAACAAGATATATGACCAATATTATTTTCCAAATAGTAAACTATAAAATTTATTTTATGAAGAATAAAATCAAAATCAAATATCTAGGATAGTAAATATCTAAGACTGTAGAAAAATATCTAAAATCCGGCAACCTTTAAAAGAATGATGTGTACCCAATTCAAATAAGTCTAATCATTTATGAACAAATATACCTTAGTTTGCTTAGTGTATATTTGTTCATCTATGTTTTATTGGAATATGGCTTAAAAAAATGGTATGATGTGATTTTCTTCAAATTCTAACGATCACTTAAATAACATTGGAGGATGAGTCCTAAACTAATCCATGATTGAACTGCCATTTTGTGGTGCATAAAACTATTGTAGTACATATCAAAAGAATCACAACCTAAAGTAGTTCTCCTAAAGGGATTGAAAGTTGTATGATTAAGTGATTATCGTGTATCCTTAATTAGTTATACTATAAAATCAATAGGTAACTAACATGACGATGCTTCTCTTGACACAAGACATTTGGACATATGCAAATTTTACATAGGAGTATTCTAAATTAGAATTTATATAATAGAATATTCTTGGAAGATTTAGGATATGTATACACTTTAAACATGTTATGATCTCCAAGATGTGTTATTAATGTCCTTCACCATAAATTAGCCTTAAGTATATTCTATGTATATAAGACTCTTTGTTAATTTCCAACGTAAGTGTTTTAAAAAGTCATGCCTAGTTTGACCTATTGAAAGAGTCTAATTTAAAAAAACAATCTTGTACATGTGGAGAGGATAATATCAATAAGGGTGATTAGGTTCAATACTAGCCTTGTTGAGGGTGTTAAAGTTATATGAGGTTTTCAAACCAAACCCAAAGGGAATTAGTGAATAAATTTTAAATGAAGTAATATTTTAACAGGTTTACTAAGGGTTACAAGAACTTGAAATGATCATGGGTGGAAGAGTATGGAAGTTAGAGTTTATGAAGGCAATGTGGAGGAGGTAATCAGAAGGGGGAATGTATCTCAAAAAGTGAAATATGTGCCACATGTCCAAATGTCCTGGTATCAAAAATGATATTACCAAGTGCCTTAATCCAAAACAAGGTCATTACAATCGACACCAAAGAAATTAACTATTTATGTACAAAAGTAGGTATACATGCAATAGTGACTTTAGGGTTAATTCACTAGGTCAATGTCTTATGAATACATTTTCCTCCACTCATATACTCACATAGTATAACGAATTAAGGCTAAGTATCTTTGTTGATGTTTTTTAAATACACCTCCATCATCTCATATATTAGCATGGAATAATATTGAGCAATGAGTTTGAGGTTAAATCCCTATGTTGATGTCCAAGCAATAGTGCTTCCTTGTTTGATGAAAAAAATGCAAAATTTATTGAAATAAGGTCGACGATGTTAGGATGTTTTTCCCATATTCATAAGGTAGCACCTAAATATGTTTTAAATATAAAACATGCATAAACTTGTGACATCATTTTCAATAACATAAATTATTCACCATTAAATAAAATCTTATAAATTCATTAAACCTAATATTATATTTCTAATAATAAAGTAAATATATAAAATCTACATGCATTACATTATAACACACAACATGTTATATCTTTAACAATTGATAAAAATACATTATTAACCTACAAACACTAAATAATTAAAATATATTATTAGCATTAAATATTGTGTCACTAAAGTAATTAATAGTACTCTACAAGAAGTCGAGATAGGGTATCTATAATAAAGGAAATTAAAAAGGTCCCTAATTTTCAAAGGCGACTAGACATCACTTACAAGGAGATTATATGTCGTACAATGATAGAAGCCATATAGATGGGATTAAATAATATTTAACTCATACAATTTTTGTTATGTGACCACTGAACATAGTTTTAGTGTTCAAGCTATTTTTGAATTCTTCACGGAAACGAACAATTATAACAATTCTTTGCTTTTCAAATTGTAGATCAAATTAAAATATATTATTAGCATTAAATACTGTGTCACTGAAGTAAATTATAGAGGAAGTACAAATCAGTTCAAGAGGATGTTATGTTGAAACCATTATTCATTGGAGAGAAACCTATCCAATCTTTCCACTATACGGCTGAACCCAATCTGGCGGTTAGTCTAAGTATGACATCTGCACTTGGGTTCAATATTGAACAAAGAATCTTGATTCACAAAATTTTGAAAGTCCCACTAAGATTGGGGCTTCTTTACAATGCTTCCTAACTTTTCTCTAACTAAAAGAGTTAAATTGAAATCCCCCACTATAAGAATAAAAGAGTCAGGCATAGAGGAAATTTCCTTCTCGATAGCCTCTTAAAGGTGTTTTTGGTCTAAGATACAGTGCAGACCATAAAAATTATAGATGTAAAAATCGAAAGCAGAGTGTAGGATATGTGCCTTACACCAAATCATGTTAACGTCCTTGTGAAGAAGAGAAATATCAATTTTGGAGGATTTCCAAAAAATACCCTAACCCCCAGAGGTACCATGTGAATCCATAAAGAAGCCTTTCCAACCTTTCCATTTTTTAAGCCAACAACATTCCACTTCAGAACTTAGCATCTGAGATTATGGGATCAAGAAGATATCCCCTTCTTGGTCCATCACACAACACTTGAAAAAGCATTATTTGTTAGGGGTACGAGATCCCCTAACATTCCAAGAGATGATCTTCATGGTGAGGTGGGGAGGTTGGAAGCCTCCTTGCCTTTATTTTTGAAGAAGGAGCTAATGATATTTTTCTTACCTATTACTACTTCATTGTGAGAATGATCCTTGAAAGATATTCTTCTAGGTTTTCCCAAATACCCACATGTCAGAGATCTCCCAAAACTAGGAGTTATGGCCAAGGAAAGAGAGGAAGGAGGGGGATGCAAGGGTCTTCTTTTTCATCCCCAAAGATCCCATTTTTATCGAAACAAAACTGATACAGGAGTAAATATTCTTTTTCCAAAACCCACCTATTGAGATTTTTAATAGAATCACCATATCCCACATCCATATCTTCTTGGAGTAGGTTAAGAAAGATATTAGAGTCAATAGTGACTTGTTTGGTATCAACAATGAGGGTTCATGGAGACAACAAAGGGAAAGAGGGAATGGCTTGCATAGAAAGAGAAGGGAAAATTGTTCAGATGATGAGAGGGTTAGAAAAAACCTAGACATTGTTCTGAGGGTTAATATTTTTTTAGGGACCCAAATATCCTTCGAAGTAGGCTTCTGTTGGTGAATACAATATTTTTGAGTATGATTCATTCATTTGCACTTGAAACACCAGAAAATCATTTTTTCAGCTTCGACAGAATGGAACCAGGTACCAGAGGGTGAGAAAATATTGATGAAACTAGATGTGAACTTGTTGGATGTCACAGTAATTTGTTTTCATTGATGTCAAGTGTTCAGTGATGTCATAAAATTTCCAAGGTGTTCAGGTGTCTTCATGAAGTGTTAAGTCATGATGTCATGTGTTCAGGTATGGTCTAGGTGTATGATCAAGCAATCAAGGTTATATGAATACTTCACAAGGAAACCCATGGTCAATGAGATGTGTATGAGGTGTAAATGAGTTTGTAACAAGCTAATATGATCAATTCATGAAGAATTAGGTGGCTCTAGGCTTAATCCTAGTCCCAGGTCAACCATTTTGGCATGGAAACATGAGAAATGTATCAAGATAAAGCATGTAAAGTATGGTTGGAGTAATATGAGTTGGCACAACATGCACAAGAGGAGTATCAGATTAAAAATCAGGCTTATAGTGCATGAAGATGGTCATTCTAAAGCTTTTCAAGTAAGACAAGCCTAGTAGGTAAGTGAGGATGATGAGCCAAGGCATGATGATGCACAATAAACATGACATGAGCACAATATGATTGTAAATGATGTGTATAAGGCTTTATAAGTATCTAAGGAGGTGAATTGAGCACTCATACAGGTTTGAATAACACTCTTGCTTAGAACTAAAGAAAACATGTTGCCCAAATAAGATGGGTAAGAGATTTGTAGAGAAAAATATGATAAATTGGCCATTAGAAATCATGGAGGAGGGGGTTGTGAAGGTGTGGTCAAAATTTGAGACCTAAGAATGATTTTTGTTGAAGATATTCAAGTTTTACTAAAACTGAGTTAAAAGAAAAGGGCTAAAAGAGTGGTTTTCCCTATTAGTACCCAAAACAAGGACAAGCCTTCTTTATATAAATAATAATAGTTTTTTTTAAGTGAATTTAGATAACAAACTTTCATAAAAAGTTTGAGGTCAAAATAAGAAAAGGCAAGAAAGTTCTCTCCATTTTCTATCACTATTCAAACCCTCACCAAATCCTCAACTGAAGGGATGGACATGAAATTGAATTTTTTAAATAAGATAAACTGTGAAATATGTGACAATAAATTGTGGGTGTAGATGACACTCTCTATTCCATGTTGGTGGTATTTTTCTTCTTACAGGTGTGATGGTATTATATGTATTTTTCCCTGTTTTGGGGAAAATTGGCTATAAAGTCCTAATTAGATAGCTCCAAGATGAACCTTCCACTGTGAAAACTTATACATGATGTTGTCTCAGTTCTCATGAAGATTTTTATAAAATTAAATTGCATATTTGGTGTGAACCATGTAAATCTAACTAATCTCCCACCAAGAGCTAAACAAGCCTAAAACTAGTCTTTGGTGTATGAGTGAACCTTGATGAAAAAGTATGTTCCTGAGTATAAAATGAGCATATACATATGGTATGAGTCTAATACAGTTTATTCAAGCTAATATCTTAGTTTGATGAAGTTCCTTTGTGTCCTAACACTAATGATCCAAATCTGGATTCTTGAGGTGGTCAATAAGCCCTAGTGAATAGTTTTGAAACTTGTTTCTTCCTTTTACTTCAATAGTAAAGAGTGGTTGGTCATGGAGTAAAGGTTCCTTTTAAATTGGATATGCAAATATTGATCATGAAAATATAATCTAAGTTTTCAAATTCAAAGTGAAGAAAAACTGTGTTTTGAAGCTCAAAAATCAGTTTGAGTGTGTCTAATGAATCATGCAAGTTTGAGTCATTGTCTATGGTATCTTCACCATATTTTGAATGGTATCTTTAGAGTCATGAAAAAATGATCAGGTGTGATAATTTCTCAAATTTTTAAGCAAGGCAAAAACCTAGGGAGATGAAATACATACTTCACCATCTTTGAATGGTATCTTTAGAGTCATGATTAAAGCACAATGTTGTGTCCCACTTCATGTCCCAAAAACGCGAGTAAGAAGTTGGGCAGGATCGGAAATCGAGGGTGTTCGCACGAACATCCCTTTCGCGTGAACCCCCTTCGCCTGAACTGCCACGTAGGACGTGGAAAGGGGTTTGCGCGAATGGGGGTTCGCGCGAACACCCCTTCGCGCGAACCCCTTGAATTCAAATATTTTTGGCGGCAAAGAGTTATATATAGATATTTATATAGTTTTGGGCAGCGGATTTAAGTTTTGGGGGGTTCGGGCGAAGGGGGGGTTCACGCGAACCCCCTTCGCGCGAACCCCCCTTCACGCGAACCCCCCTATGTGGCACCTATGTTTGTGGCACATTTTGCGCCAAATCCATTTGGAGGATAATTTTATGCCAAAATGTGCCACTTAGGTGCCACGTAATTAGGGTTAACGAATGAATAAAATTACAAAATTTTAACACAAAATACAGAAGGCATTTTATTACCTTTCTAAAAATATAATTTTTATTTTTTAAAAATATGTTTTACTATTTATTTTTTATATTTTTCTAACATATGGTATTTTAGGACAATCGCTCGTACACAATCAACCCGATTTGAAAAATAGCAAAATATATCAAAAAAATTTGAAAAAATTAAAATTATTATTTATTGAAGTCTTCTTCTTACCTGTGAAAAAAAAATTCATTTTTGATATAAATCTTAAAATTTATTGGCATAAACATGTGTACGCCATTTATTTGAAAATATTTTTACAAAATAATTAATTAAAAAAAAAATGTAAGTCCAAAAAATATGAAAATTTGAAAGCACTTCAAAATTCAAATCTTGAACACATATCTAAAATTTCATGGTGAAAAAATAAATTTTCATTCAAAAGAACCACCCGGGGACAGTCATTCCTCTTTTATAACATAAGAAACAACGTATGAGTAAAATTAAGAAAAAGACCGTTTTTTTTGTAATTTTTTTTTTTTAAAAATTTAAATGTATTCTACACTCTAAATACAACATTTCATTATTTTGTGGAATTTCATGAATATGTATGGTTTTATGGCTATTACCTTTAGAAAATCAATGAAACTGAAAATTCATGTTTATAATGGTACAAAACATACCAAAAAGTGGGACATTTTATTGTGCTTTTAAGCTCCATGTTGAGTTGTTGCTCAACTATGAAATCATTGTAACCTAAGTAGGAAAATTTTTCCAAGCTATTTCTTTGGTTTCAGTTTGTTTTTCTCCTTTGAAGGGTTTTCCACATTACATAGTGTGCTTATATGTGTTTTCCTCTCTCACTCTCATGTCTAATTGTTCAATCTTTATCATGGTTAAGTTTGTTTAGTTTTAGATGGTTGAAGAATTAAAAATTTCTTCAAAAGTTTGAAAAAACATTGAATCATCCCCCTAAGTGTCTGAAGTTTCCAACAGAACTATGTTGGCGTTAACTAAAATGAAGTTTCTGGAAAAGGCATCCAAATCACCATCAATGATTTTTGGATTGATGCGAGTGAATCTACTTAGAAAGCTGCACATTTTTGTGAGAAGTTGGGGATTCCAGTACTCCAATGGGAGATAATACATGTGCCCCCAGATAATATTTTCTTTAATGCTCGATCTAGAAAAATTAAAGTTTGGGATCTAGGGGTGTAGAAAAATCTCAGAATTGAGAAAGTACCCATCGCAACACTGAAGAATCTCTATGGAATGAGCTTCACTCATGAAAAGAACAAGAAAGAATCCTTAAGCAAGGAAGCGGATGCGCAAACCACCACCCCATTGAAATTCGCACTAAGATTAGATGGAAGACGTTGGGAGCCATCTGCTTATAAATTTGACCATCACCGCTCTTTTGCGATAAATTGCAACACTGGTTTCCAGGGTGGAATTAAAACTGAGGTTGATTTTGCAAGTGGAGGACAAAGAATGAAGCAGGGGGATATATATTTCCAAGTGAATCTTGAGGATGTGTGGAGGGTTTGCCAACCAGACAATATATGGTAGAGGGGAAAACCAATTTTCTCTCCACGTCCTCATTTAAAAAAAATTTACTAACAAACTCACATAATTTGGAGTTGTTATAAGATTCGTTATAGTCTCTCTCTCTCTCTCTCTATCTCTCTCTCTCTCTCTCTATCTATCTATCTATCTATCTATCTATCTATCTATCTATCTATCTATATATATATAAAGTTTGTCCAAAGCAAGCCATCCCATGTTTTTAATTAGTAGAATATATAAGCATTATTTGTCAAAATATGGTTAAATCAAGCCTACTATGTTTCATTCCATTCATTCAATTTCTACTCTTCATTACATAACCCACACATTAACAAAATGTGGCTTATTATATAGTGAGATAATCTTAAGTTTATTAATCTTACCATTATGCTATTTTTTAAGTCTTACAAAACTTATGAAAAAAAGTAAATTGAAAAATTAAATAAAGAGAGGAAAAGATAAAACTTAGGAATTGATTTGCTTTACCTTGCTCAATCACTTATATATTTATCATGATGAAAAAAATGTTATTTGATTTATTTATTTATTTATATGAGATAAAAACAGATGTAAAATAAAATATTATTCTTGAGAGAATATGAAGTTCAAATACCTCAAACTCTGCTCCCTTTGAAGATTTTTTTAGAAAATATAGTATAAAATAAATAGATGGAGCACAAGATATGTTGGATTTAATAAAACTATTTCATCACTTAAAAAAGGAGGATGGAGGCAGCGTTTCTTCGTCAAACCATTTTATTAAAAAACACAAAAAAAAATCTTGACATAATCTAGAAGGATGTTGCAACCCTTAGAAGTAATATGCAATGGATTTAAAATAAAAAAATAAAAAATTAATACTATCAATGAGGGTGCATCTTTTAGGCTAAACATTGTTGGGAAAATATCAAACATTCATTTATTTTCGAAAAATAAGAAAGGGAAACATTTAATAGAGTTACAACTACTTGTATGGGTTCCCTAAGAAAAATACTTATAGAATCCAATAAATAAATAGAATAACTCATCTTAAGAGGCCACCATTGCTAAATGGGTCTTATCCTATTGAGGGAGCACCTTTTTTTGATTAAATGAAAATATATATAAAAAATAAACAATAAAAATGAATGCATATGTGTTATATTTATGTTAAAATACACAAAATAATAAATGTGGAAGAAAAAAGACAAAATGGTTATTCAAAATAAAAAAATACAAAAGGATTTTCTTAAAATATGCACAACCCTTGAAGATATTTTAGACAAATGACACATCCAATGAAGTAAAATCCAAACGAGCTCATACTATGACCAGGTCCCTATTAAATGCAACCATAGAATTTACATAATTGAGTGGGCCGTACAAGCTCTATATGCATTAAAACAACAAGAATATAAAGAGAAAATCATATGTGCATTTATATATTATGAGCATACACATAAAATAAATTTAAAAAATAGAATATCCATATGTCTCCATTGAAAAATTTATATCTATAGTGACATATAATTTTGTAGAAGGAAAAAAAAAAGGAAAATATCTTGCATGCATATCTATTAAGAGGAAGAATATGCTTGAAAATGTTAGTGTGAGGTACTTGCCTTGTCGTTTCGAGGAATTTTCCACCTCACTAGGTGAGTCATTTCACTTAGGTGAGATCATAGGTCATATGTGTCATTAGGGGTATGAAAAATTCCGTCATAGAATTTTTCATATGCGTCAATGTGCATTAGTGAATCATACAAAAGTTACATTCAATTTCTAGATTGTAACTTCTCTTCTCCCTTGTGGAGGTATGATTGGTAATGCATTACAAGTTACACAAAAATCGTATTTGTAAATATCTTTTGATATATGCGAATGAGTGGACCTTTTCTATTTTTCATGCACATTTCATGGTGGTTAAATGCTTGCTTACTACATGAAACTTCGTCACACTACTATTCAAGTATAACTCAGTTGATGGGCATGTTGTCCTGCTTGATTATTATTCTCACATTCTCTCACATGGTATTAGATCATGTTATTGGGACTCGTTTCACTAAGAAAAAAGCTTGCAACCTAGTGAATGTGGGATAAAGTGAATGTAGGATTAGAAAGGGATAAATATGATTAGAAGAGATTAATTAGAGGTTAACAACTTATGGGAGTTTGGAAAAATTTAATTAATTAAAGGGTATAAATTATAGGCTAAACTTAGCTTATAACAACTATTTGAAAATGACTAGGAGAGAAATTTGCAGAATTTGAGGGGTTTGAGAGGGAGATTTAACTAATAAGAGAATTTATTGATTAAATATGAGATTGAAAGGTTAATTAATTGATTAAAAAGGATTTTAACTAATGAAACGATGTTAATTGATATCCAAGATGAATGATAAAGCTAATTAATTAACGAAATGTCGTTAATTGACCGAAAAAATGAGGAATATTATATAATTAGCGGAAAATCACTAATTATATTAAAATGACGGGAAATAAGACAATCAATACAAATTTAGTATTAAAATTTCATGGTCAAAATTAGGTCTCTACAAGGATCATACTCAAGAGGAGGTGGAAGAAGAATCATTTACTTAAAAAACAAATTTAATTAAAAAACAAATTTGACCTTTTACTAAACCACGTTGATTAGTCCCAAATTTTCACCGGTAATAAAGTAATTTATCACTTTAAAATTTTGGGATTTGATCCTTTAACTACCCTGTTGAATTTTTTTTGAAAGACAAATTAACACACCTTATTACAATGTAAATTTGCGGTGTTCAAGTTGGGGACACCACAGCATTTAAGCCAAGTTTAAAGGGAGACAATGTATATCATGAATGCGAGGAGTAATCCGAAGCACCAAGTTTTTAGCAAACACACAACTAAGAAGGTAAGGAAAGAGGAAATTCATCAATGCTTACAAAATTTTCACCACAGTTGGAAAAAATGTGCATAGATAAATCCTTACGGCGCCTCAAATCTTTTTGCTTCACGACGCTATAATTTTTTGTACGCTCCCACACTTCCCATTATAAGTTTTGATAATATGTGTCCACATACAAATGGACAGATATGCAGATGATTTCTCAAAGACACATTTGTCTACATACTTTGCTTCTTGAAATACATCATGTTCTACGTGAACAAACAAAGACTGTAATGTAGAACTATAACCATATAAATATGTATGCATATTGTAACACAAATACAAGTGAATGAACTGATCTGGAACAATTCTAATGTATTGTGTTTCTGATATTGTCAAATGATTCTACGCATTGGTCTGCACATATAACTATGATATCTCCGTAGTTCTATCAGCCAAGCTGTATACATACGTTGACAATCATTTGTGTAAACAATGATGGCAGATTCAATTCAATAATTGTCAGCTAGACTATTTGATTTTCAGATTGAATAATAAATAATTTATATGCAGAGTGTACCAAGGAAAATAACAAATCAAAGAAAATAATGCATGAAATTATAAAATTGCACCCTCGAATACCTTAGTCATGGATAAACTATTCTCAATGGACTCTCATGGCCAATCCTTGCTTTGATACCAAATGTGGTTTTGGTTCAAATTATACACAACATGTAATAGAACACTCAGTTATTTTCACTTCAATCAAACTCTCCTTGTCCAATTCATTCAACGATAGATGCAAATTTATAGGCTCTATGATCTCCACAATTACACGAGACAACCTTAACAAAACCAACAATATGCAATTTTTATGCTACAATTTTTTTTAATCTACATAATTTATTCCAACAACTCAACAACTCTTCAACTCACCAAACTAACTAACTGTAATGCCTCCGTTTTTTAAATAAAATAAATAAATAAAATAATAATAATAAAAGAACTAAAATTTAGTAAAAGCCCGTGATTTTTGTTGTGGGCGCGGTTTAGGGCAGGTTGGGGGGATTGTCCATCGTTTTGTTTTGTCGGAGAGGGAGAGGGTGCTACCGCCATGGAGAGAAGGGGGGGCGAGAAGAGCTCCACACCCATTCTGCGCGTCCACCAAGCATGAGGGAGGTTATTTCTTCCTAAGGGACGCGGGGTCTGCGAGTTTCGGTGCAAACGGTGTAGCATGGCAGGCCTGAGTGGTCATTGCAGGCGCCAAAAGCTTAGGGGACAGTGTATGGACGCGCATCAAGACAAAATAGAGGATTTTTGGATCTGTGTAGTGCCACGCGCCAGCATCCTCTCAGCCCTGCATCAAAACTCGATCTCCTTTCTTACCTCCACGTGGACAGTTGCTAAAACACGAACCTACAGAGGCGTTTTTATCAAATGTTGTAGTTGCTACTGCCCTGGTAGACATGGTTGCACCAAATAGGCTTGTAGGAGACCTTCCAGCCGCTATCAAGTGGGAGCTTTAGAACAACGTATGAACATCAAGCAAAACATATTGGAAATCTACTTTTTTTTGTTGTATTTTGTTTTGTTCTTTATGCCAGCTCCTCCCAGCATGTGCCAAAATGAAAGATTTGGAACAGGGTATGGAGATCCATAAGAGAATCGTCCAAACCATATTTTTGTCAGCTGTCACAGTTGCGAACGCTTTGATAGACATGTATGCAAAATGTGGAAGCATACACAAGGCACATGAGCTGTTTGACAAAATGATACAACGAGATGCATTCTCGTGGACTGCAATGATTGTAGGATATGCACAAAATGGCCTTCTTGATGAGGCTTTCAGCCTTTTCAATACAATGCTTGAGAGGAACGTGGTCTCATGGAATGCCTTCATTGCGGGATGCTCACAAAATGGGCTTCTTGAAAGGGCCATGGAGATTTTTAAGCAAATGCAATTGGGAGGTGTAAAACCAAACCTCAGCAACCTTTGCCAGCATCCTCCCTGTGTGTACCAAAAATGGAGGTTTGGAAAAAGGAATGGAGATTCATCAAAAAACAATTGAAAGTGGGTTTTCGTCAAATATAATAGCTGTGAATGCCTTGATAGTCATGTACGGAAAATGTGGAAGCATGCAAACGGTTCGACAATGCCTGAAAGAGGCGGTCTCTTGGACTGCAATGATAGCAGGATATGCAAAAGAAATGAGTCTGTTAAAATGGCGTTTGGACTGTTATGTGAGAACCATTAAGAAATGCTTCCTATGCATTGTATTTGAAAGTTGTTCCTCAGAGTATTCGTATGCACACAAAAAAAAGGATTTTGTTGAAAAGGCGTGTGTTTTGTTTGACATAGAAAATGCAGACTCTTGGATCAGGAGGACTTCTTGAAAACACGAAATGGTTATGTTTGGATGAGACATGGGTGCACAACAAATGACTTGGTTTGCACGTGACTACTTGGCACCATGTGGCAACAATGGTGGTCTCGACGGATCACGAGTGTAAACTACTTGGAGCCCCTTGTACCTTTTCACTCATCGTTTCCAGGCATGGTCCTTCTTCCCTGACCTCTCATAATTCTCGTGTTTTAGTTCTCTTTTGCAACTAAATAGAATTTTAAATTATTAGAAATTTTAATACAGCTAAATGTCCCTTCAACTCATTGCAAAACAACAAAGTGTCGTGTCGCAACTCTTGAAGCCCTTTATAACTCACCTACTTTAAAACATGAACTATCACCCTTGCTTCGAGATGACCTAGAAAACTCTTACCCTTTTTATCGCTTCAATATCGTTTTAACGACCAGACAAATTTGACTCCCCATTGATTAAGTTGACTTTCTTTCTGCTTAAAATAGTTAAATTTTGCATTTTTCGGAGACTCACTAAGTACCCTTCGCAACTTTGGAAACAAGATGTGAAGTTTCATTCGTGTACCTTGGTATATGAGGAGTCGCCTTGATTTTTGGTTTGACACGAAACGATCATATGAAATCCTTTTGATGCTCTTTTAGGAGCCCTGTTACACCAGTTTACAATAGTGGCGAGCTGTTAAAACTAGAAAGTTGGCTTTCGCTTTGGATCGCCACTTGAAACCTGGAAAGAGAAATCACTCCCCGTCTTCACAAACCTCTAGCGATTATACTAGACAAATGCATGGAACATTCAGTCTAGGAAAGAGAACTTTTCGGGATAGTTTGGCGAAGCCATTTTGTAGGCCTCCGGTCGCAGTTTGACGAGGTCAAACTGGTCCAGTTTCGTCTTGTCGCTCCAGAATACTTGTCGCCATTTGAAAATGGTTTACTAGTTCTCAGTCCCGTCGACTCTGATGAACTCTCCTTATGTAGGGGAAATAGTAGGAGATGTCTCGTTATGTGCTTCTCCTTCGAACGTCAGTTATGGACGCGGGTTTCTAGGCCCTCTAGTTAACTTTTGGCATTTTATAACTGGGTGAACTACAACCAGTGGCCCCGGAGAACTAACCGCCAAACGCAAACCGTTCGCTCTTTTTCAATTCCGTCAGTTGCTATGAATTATTGGTATATCTGGGGACACGTAGAAAATTAATTGTGGAGTGCATGCTCATCGGAAGATAACCTTTGGAAGCAGTTTCTTAGGCTCCGAGCCCGTTTTGAACGTTTTGTAGCTAGTAAGAAAATGTAAGAATAGAAAGCTGCAGGACCTCGTAAGGTTACCAAATCACCCTGAAAATGTTTTAACACACGTAAATAACTGTTTAAAACACTATAATGGAACTTTTTGTGTGTATTGGAACTTTTGACAAAATGATATTTTCTCTCTCTTCCTTTCTCTTTCTCTCTCATGAGTTTATAAAATGAAGAAAAAATGAAATGCAATGATTACATGTTTCTAGACCTTTTTTAATTTCGATTGCATATTGTAATTATTGTCAGATGTAAATGGGAACTGAAAAATGATAATTATGATTGTTTTAGGGTGGATGCCATGCCAGCGATTTATCGTTGATATCATGCTCACGTGGGTTTTGCAGGATGGAAGTTCGACGACGAAAAAGGGGATGTGTAATTTAATTATTACTACTGTAATTTCTATAGGTCATTGTAAAATGAATAACTATCAAATGTAGTCTTTTGTTACAGAAAAATTACAATTGAGATTTGATTAACATGCATGATATGCTAGTTTAGGGATACTTAGGAAATGTGCATCTGATCACCGGTTCAGTTTGATTCTTAGTTGTGTATGGCCAAAAAAAAAGGGGTTTGATTTATATAAAGTAAATTTGAAATTGAAGTTAATATATTGCAGTACCTTCTCAGTATTCAATAAACGATTAAATTAATTTCTGGGTTATCTTCTTACCTTGCAAACATAATATAGAGTCTTAACGGGAACACTCAACTTTAATAAAAAAATTCGTGCTTAACTTGCCTGCATGTGTGATCCTTTTTACCTTATAAGAAGTTTAAAAACCATAGAACAAAGTTAACCTTTACCCCGATGGAGCATCTTGGTTTAGGCAAATAAGATCCCAAGAAGAGGGGTTTATCGCCTTATAGGTACATTTGGTGACATCGACATAAACTAGACACATAGGAGCAACACAGTCAAATAAATCTTCTGCATCGAATGAATTTCTTGTGAGATCCAGATGACATCTTGGAGCTAGTGAAATAGTGGTTCTATCACTTAAAATTTTGCTTATGAATGGATCCTCCTAGCTATAGGTGCCATCTGTGGCTAGTGACAATAGAGTGCTTGATCTCTTATGGAGGGTTTATAGGGTGAATATGTTTAAAAACCTTAATCTAATCTATAAGAGAGCATAAATCCCTAAGTGAAAAATTGGAATGGGACTAAACCCTAATTGACTAGGATGTTCACTTGTGGTTAGAAAACCATAATCTAACTCCTTGCATATGAAATTGTGTTGAAAGATGTTGTTTTTAGAGAACCTTAGAAACTACATTCTTGTCTCATAATCCCTTGTTATGTCATTCTATGGCATTAAGGAATAAAAAATATTCCTTATGCGGAAACATGCTATGCAAGGATATGAGATCTTCGTGAACATAGATCATTTGTGGTTATGTGTAGTTTTTAATGCTCCTAGCCTTGTACTTCCTTTTATCACTTAATTAAAATTTTTCATTCATTGCAAAGAATATAAGTTATCTTTGTGTGACCAAACTTCGAGCAAACAAAAGATATATAAATATAAAAGGAATTCCATAAGTTATTAAACTTTATTAACTATGGTAGTGAAATAACTATTCCGTGATTTATGGATGTTCTTGGGGAGCTATCTCGACTCTATGTCTTCCTTAATCCCAATACCTCATCTGGACATCACGTTAGAATCTCTTGTGTAGCAAGAGTAAATTTTATACATTAAATAAAAGTTTGAGAAGCAAAATCTTAACATAAGAATGAGAAAATTAGAATCTTGTAGGCATTTTGAAATATGGAGAATACTTATGTAAGTCATGAAGATTTGTCATAAGGGTAAAGAGCAAATTAAATGGTTGAACAATATGTGATCTGTGAAATGAATTTTCAAAACATGCAGGTGAGAAAATCATGCTTACCTAATAATGATCTTGAAAAGTTAGCCGTAATTAAAATACATTTAAAGTAATGATATGTTGTAGGTTCGCCATTTCTAAAGTCACGATTCTTGTGGTTGGGTCTTTGATAGTATTCATTCATTAGGAAAAGTGTGGCATCAACATTCCTATGTCGTTTTCATGTGTCTATGTGAGTCGATGACCTTTATGATTTTTGTCACATGCGAGTCGAGTTCTGTACTTTAGAGCCCTTAGTTGTGTTGTGTGTAGTGAGAAATGTAAGTCAAAAAAAATTATCTTGGTATTTTTACTGTTGTATTTGGGTGCGTAAAATGTGGGCACTACATATGGTATCATAGCGAGGTTCATGCTCTCAAACCTCTGGGATGGATTAGAGTTGTGATGATTCTGCATGATGGGGATGATGTTACATGATGGGTTGCATGATGGTGATGGTGTTTCATGATGGTGATAAATATTGGAAGAGTAATGTGTTTTAAGAGTGATGTGATCTATGTTGTAATTGTGATAATGTGAACACACATGATGTGTATGTCACTTAGTGTGCATTTTTTTATCATGTTGATGTGCTGGGGATGGGAGTATTCTCTCTCCTTCGTGTGGATTCTATGAAGAATTCACGTGTGAATTATTGCTTGGAGAATGTGTGAAAAGGAATTCTAATGTGTGATGTACGGGTGTTGGAGCATTGAAGGCATATTGTGTTATGTGGGTGTGTCGATATGTTGTATGACTGGATTGATGTAAAGTGAATTGAATTGTATCGTGATGTCATCACCATGTATTGTGATTTGTTGTGTGCATCACGTGTTGTATTAGCAAATGACTATATGTTGTAATGTTAGACATTGTGTTCCATCATACGTATAATTCATGTAATATGTAATGATTCATGTTGTGATATAGGGGCATACAGTGAGCCTATGAACCCTATTGTGTAGTGATTGCACTTTGGGTGTAGGATGTGGTAAAGTGATGTATCGTACACCCGTGAATGTAATGATTGTGTTCTACCCTGTATATATACCATGCGTAGGACATTATGGTTGTTATGTGTGAATTACCATTGTGTTTGTGATGTAGTTATGTGTATGTTGTGGACCTTACACTAGATGACCCTAAGGGGATAAACTGTCAAGAGTGTATGTGTGGAGAGAGGAGGCATGGACAAGGTTTTCATAATCTTGAGCTGAGTACAAGTGAGGAAGTGGAGTCTTATATAGACTGAAAATCCACTTCTATTTGTTTAGTATACTTCAAGCTTGCTCAGTATATTGTGGGTGCGCACCACCTTAGGCTCAACTTATGCA
Organism: Taxus chinensis; assembly: GCA_019776745.2. Taxonomy (NCBI): domain Eukaryota; kingdom Viridiplantae; phylum Streptophyta; class Pinopsida; order Cupressales; family Taxaceae; genus Taxus; species Taxus chinensis. Next base: position 120,853,550 of record CM034149.1, on the reverse strand, counting down.
ACCTTGTGTCCCCTGCTCTTTCCTATTGGATTGTTCATTGAATAATCCTATGTGATTTTGACTATGTTGATCCTTGTGGGAGTATGGAGGGATGATTCAGGCAGAGATGATGACAGTTACATTATTTGATATACTCATTTCTGGTTACATGTATATTTTTATGAGCTGAGGCTCGATGTCCGAGTGCTAGCAACTCGATGAGTACCCCTTTGGTGGCGATATGAGGCCACATAGTGATTGTGATGTGCTATTTTCTCATTATGTATTTTATTCGTAAATTAATCTTTCTCTTTTCGCTAGAACCAGCCGTTTTCTTGATTGACATGTTCTTATATTTTGGGCATTTATTTGATTGTTGCATTAACATTTGGATTTTGCACTAACCAAGGCTAATTAGCCATTTGTTTTTTAGTTTTAAAACTTTCTTTTCATATTTAAAGGTTTTGTATCCTAGCCCAAGGCTTTTGATTTTGCCACTTGGCATTTGATTGGATTGTTATGTTGGTTCTAATGTCATAATGTGTTGGAATAGGGTCATGGGATTAACCATGGAGTGGTTGAACCTATGGACCCGACTTCGTTGTATGGGGGTACGCCCCAAGGAGTTACAGATAACTAGCGGGTTGTTGAACCACGAGTTATTATGTCACTTGGGTTGGGGGTGACAGGGCTCTATGTGCTCCAGGGCAATAGGGTGACCCTGCCTCATTAAAAGGAGAAAGGAGATGGGCCTCTATGGTTGAGTGACCTGTTATTCTTTATGGCACTCTATGGTTGAGTGACCTATTATTCTTGATGGGGCTCTATGGTTGAGTGACCCGACTTGGTTTTGACACTATGTTTCTTTCTCTTTGGGAGGTATATGGAGATTATCTGGTGATGCTTTGGGGAGTATATGGAGTTGCTTTATGATACTTTAGGAGATATATGGAGTTTTACCTATTACTTTTGGAGATATCTGGGGTTTGTTTCATGATGTCTTGTTATGTGTGGAGTTGGTATAGTGAGTTATGTGTCCTCTTGTGATTCTGGTTAGACTTTGTTATGATTGGTGGCTTGACTCTTCCCTTGGTTGGTATGGATTTTGGATATTGGATTGGAACTATGTTGTTACAGTCATGGATTTTTGTGAGTCATGTGATACCCGTTGTATATGTATCAACGTGTTGATTCTGTTTGTTAGTCATATGTGTGTACTAGATCTATGTCTAGGACGTAATTGTTGGAAATTAATTGTTATGTGGTCTACTTGTTGTCATTCCATGGTTTGGTGAAACCCTTGTGATGTGGTACAGTCGTGAAAGTATGTAAAAGTATGCTTGTGAAATTTTAGTGTTGTGTATGACCCTGGTAGGGTGTTGTGACTGTAGTTCATGATGGGAACCCACAGGAATGAATAAACTAAAATTTGATAAAAATGAAATTTTAAAGGACTTGAATTAAGAATAATGTTAATGGAAAGAGATTAATGAAATAATGAATAAGAGAGAACTACCAATCTTCACAGAACCTTGAAAGTTAAAATTTCTACCAAATGTTCCTAGGGCCACCCCTTGACCATGATTTTGTATCTGAAATCTTAACCTTAGCACGTGCCTTCACCATATCCGTTCCTTGTTGCTTATCATTTCTCCTTCTTCATTATATGTCGCATCGAGGACGATGCTTTCTTAAGGGGGGAGAATGTAATGCCTCCTTTTTTTATGAAAAACAATAATAATAAAATAAATGTAAAAAAATGAACTAAAAGAATTAAAATTAAAGGCCCGTGATTTTTTTTCTTTTGGGCGAGTTAGGGCATTTGTTTTTGCTGATGGAAAGGGCGTGATTTGTTTGTCGGGGGCGTAGGATTTACACACCAGAAAAAAATGAGTTTGTTGAAACGGCCTTGGAATAGCTTTCATGCAAATGCTTGATTTGCACATAGCTAGACTCCACAAATGTCCAGCATTCATTCTTAAGGCCGCGCCTCATACCCCTGCGTGGGAAAAATGAACATTGGAGAGCAGGGAGGTTGCCTTAGTGGTTTTGCAAGCACCAAATGCTTATGGGACAGAGTATGGACATGCATCAAAACAAAATGGAGGATTTTTGGATCTGGTGTAGTGCCACCTACACCAGCATCCTCTCAGCCGCACCACAATACCTGTATGGTGGACACCCATCAAGCAGCGAGATGGAGGAATGTTTGTTAGATGAGTAGTTTGTAATGCTCTGAAGGGGGGCATTGGGTTTAATGTTTGACCAAATGAAAGAATGATCCAGCTCCTTGTGAATCTATATGCTGCTATGCGTGGGAGGATGTGGATCCCTCAAGAAACAAGAACTTTGCTTCACCTTGAAACAAACAGGTTTCCAACCTAATCAGTTTACATTTTCCAACAAATCCTCAGCCCGTGTAAAAAAAAACATGCCAGACCATGCGCAACTTCTTCCAGCGCATAAAAGATGCGAGGAAAAATTGCCAAATGTTGAAGTTGCACACGCCTTGGCAGATGCAAAGCATGCAAAATGTGGAAGTATAGGCAAAGCCCATGAACTGTTTGATGGGCATGCCTTTTCAAATAAATGCCTAGGGAATGTGGTCAGAGAATGTGATTGACGACAGGCTATGCAAAAATTAGTTTGTTGAAAAGGCCCTAGAAACATTCCAAGAAAATATAGTGGTATGTGTAAGCCAAACTTCTTAGCCTCGTTCCAGCAACCTCCCAGCCACTATCAAAATGGGAGCTTTAGAACAGCGCATGGACATCCATCAAAGTATCATGGAAAGTGAATAGTTTTTTTTTTTAAATGTCTTGTCAGGTGCCCAGATCTAGCATGTATGTAAAATGTGAAGGCATACATAATGCATGTGAACTGTTTGAAAAAATACCTGAAAGAGGTGGTCTCTTGGACTACAATGATAGCAGGATATGCAAAAGAAATGAGTCTGTTAAAAAGGCATTTGGACTGTTATGACAGAACCATTAAGAAATGCTTCCTCTGCATTGTATTTTAAAGCTGTTCCTCAGAGTATTTGTATGCACGAAAAATGGATTCTGTTGAAAAGGCGTGTGATTTGTTCGACATAGAAAATGTAGTCTCTTAGATCGGGATGACTTCTTGAATACACGAAATGGTTTTGTTTGGATGATACATGGGTGCACAATGAATGGCTTGGTTTGCATGTGACTACCTGGCATCATGTGGCAAAAATGGTGGTCTTGATGGATCGCGAGTGTAAACTGCTTGGAGCCCCTTGTACGGCTTTTCGACTCATCATTTCCAGGCATGGTTCTTCTTCCCTTACCTCTCATAATTCTCGTGTTTTAGTTCTCTTTTGCAACTAAATAGAATATTAAGTTATTAGGTTTTTTAATATAGTTAAATTTCTCTTCAACTCATTGCAAAACAATAAAGTGTCGTGGTGCAACTCTCGAAGCCATTATAACTCACCTACTTTAAACATTGAACTATCACCCTCGCTTTGAGATGATCTAGAAAACTCTTACCCTTTTGATCACTCCAATATCATTTTATCGACCAGACAAATTTGACTCTCCATTGATTAAGTTGACCTTCTTCCTGCTTAAAATAGTTAAATTTTGCAATTTTCGGAGACTCACTAAGTACCCTTCGCAACTCTGGAAACGAGATGTGAAGTTTCATTCATGTACCTTGGTATACGAGGAGTCACCTTGATTTTTGGTTTGACCTGAAACGATCATATGAAATCCTTTTATGCTCTTATAGGAGCCCTGTTACATTGGTTTACAACAGTAGAGAGTTGTTAAAACTTGAAAGTTGGCTTTCGTTTTGGACCACCATTTGAAACCCGGAAAGAGAAATCACATTTCCGTCTTCGCAAACCTCTAGTGTTTATACTAGACAACTGCATGGAACTTTCAGTATAGGAAAGAGTACCTTTCAGGATAGTTTGGTGAAGCCGTTTTGTAGGCCTCCAGTCGTGGTTTGACGAGATCAAACTGGTCCAATTTCGTCTTGTCTCTCTAGAAAACTTGTCGCCGTTTGAACATGGTTTCCTAGTTCTCCATCCCCTCGACTCTGATGAATTCTCCTTATATAGGGGAACTAGTAGGAGATGTCTCGTTGCATGTGCATCCCATCGAACGTCATTTTGGACACGGTTTTCTGGGCCACTCGAGTTAACTTTTGGCATTTTACAACTGGGTGAACTATGACCAGTGGCCCCAGAAAACTAGCCGCCAAACGCAAACCGTTCGCTCTTTTTCAATTCCGTCAGCTGCTATGAATTCTTGGTATATCTGGGGACACATAGAAATTTAATCGTGGTGTGCATTCTCATCAGAAGATAACTTTTGGAAGTAGTTTCTTAGCCTCCGAGCCCGTTTTGAACGTTTTGTAACTAGTGAGAAAATGTAAAAATAGAAAGCTGCGGGACCTCGTAGGGTTGCCAAATCACCCTGAAAAATTTTAACACCCGTAAATAAATGTTTAAAAACACTATAATGAAACTTGTTGTGTGTATTAGAACTTTTGAAAAAATGATATTTTCTCTCTCTTCCTTTCTCTTTCTCTCTCCTGGGTTTATAAAATGAAGAAAAATGAAATGCAATGAATACATGTTTCTAGACCTCTTTTTCTTTCGATTGCAAATTGTAATTATTGTTAGATGTAAATGGGAAAACTGAAAAATGATAATTATGATTGATTAGGGTGGATGCCATGCCAATTATTTATCGCTGATATCATGCTCACATGGGTTTTGTAGGATGGAAGAATGACGACGAAAAAGGCATGTGTAGTTTAATTCTTATTATTGTAATTTTGGTCATTGTAAAATGAATAACTGTGTAATGAGTCTCTTGTTACCGAAAATTGAAATTTGTTAAATGCATGATATGCCAGTTTTAGGGATACTTAGGAAATGTGGTATCAATTTCACCGGTTGCTAATTTGATTCTTAGTTGTGTATGGTAAAAGTTTGATTTATACAAAGTAAATTGAAATTGAAGTTAATACTATTGTAGTACTTTTCAACATTGCAATAAACGATTAAATTAATTGGTGGGTTATCTTCTTACCTTGAAAATGTAATAAAGGAAACTTAATGGGAACAGTGAACCCTAATAAAATATTTGTGCTTAACTTGCCTGCCTATGTGTGATCCTTTTTACCTTATAAGAAATTGTAAATCCTTAGAACAAACAAACCTTTACACCTCAATGGAGCATCTTGGTTTAGGCAAATAAGATCCCAAGAAAAGGGGTTTATCGTCTTATAGGTACGTTTGTGACATCGACATAAACCAGACACATAGGAGCAACACAGTCAAATAAATCTTCTGCATCAAATGAATTTCTTGTGAGATCCAGATGACATCATGGAGCTAGTGAAATAGTGGTTCTATCACTTAAAATTTTGCTTATGAATAGATCCTCTTAGCTATAGGTGCCATCTTTGGCTAGTGACAATAGAGTGCTTTGATCTCTTACGGAGGGTTTATAGGGTGAATATGTTTGAAACCTTAATCTAATCTATAAGAGAGCGTAAAGCCCTAAGTGAAAAATTGGAATGGAACTAAACCCTAGTTGACTAGGATGTTCACTTGTGGTTAGAAAACCATAATCTAATTCCTTGCATACGAAATTGTGTTGAAAGATGTTGTTTTTAGAGAACCTTAGAAACTGAATTCTTATCTCATAATCCCTTGTTATGTCATTCTATGGCATTAAGGAATAAATAATATTTACTATGCGGAAACATGTAATACAAGGATATGGGATCTTTGTGAACATAGATCACTTGTGATTATGTGTAGTTTTAATGCTCCTAGCCTTGTACTTCCTTATGATGTCAGACAAGTGCTGTCGTAACTCTTTTGTTTTAAGACGATGCTAAGAATGAGACCTTAGTGTGATATAAGAGCATATCATATGATGCTGCACACGAGATTTGAGATTAGGATTAAGGTCAATCTTAGAGTCCTTATAACTTAATTAAACTTTTTCATGCATTGCAAAGAATATAAATTATCTTGGTGCGACCAAACTTCGAGAAAACAAAAGATATATAAATATAAAAGGAAGTCCATAAGTTATTGAACTTTATTAACTATGGTAGCGAAATAACTATTCTGTGATCGATGGATGTTCTTGGGAGCTATCTCGACTCTATGTCTTCCTTAATCCCAATACCTCATCTGGACATCACGTTAGAATCTCTTGTGTAGCAAGAGTAAATTTTATACATTAAATAAAAGTTTGAGAAGCAAAATCTTAACATAAGAATGAGAAAATTAGAATCTTGTAGGCATTTTGAAATATGGAGAATACTTATGTAAGTCATGAAGATTTGTCATAAGGGTAAAGAGCAAATTAAATGGTTAAACAATATGTGATCTGTGAAACGAATTTTCAGAACATGCAGGGAGAAAATCATGCTTACCTAATAATGATCTTGGAAAGTTAGCCATAATTAAAATACATTTAAAGTAATGATATGTCGTAGGTTCGCCATTTCTAAAGTCACGATTCTTGTGGTTGGGTCTTTGCTAGTATTCGTTCATTAGGAAAAGTGTGGCATCAACATGCCTATGTCATTTTCATGTGTCTATGTGAGACGATGACCTTTGTGATTTTCGCATGTGTGTCGAGTTCTGTACTCAGAGCCCTTACTGTATTGTGTGTAGTGAGCAATGTAAGTCAAAAAAAAAAAATTGTCCTGCTATTTTACTGTTGTATTTGGGTGTGTAAAATGTGGGCACAACATATGGTATCAGAGCGAGGTTCATGCTCTCAAACCTCTGGGATGGATTGGAGTTGTGGTGATTCTACATGATGGTGATGGTGTTACATGATGGGTTGCATGATGGTGATGGTGTTTCATGATGGTGATAAACATTGGAAGTGTAATGTGTGTTAAGAGTGATGTGATCTATGTTGTAATTGTGATAATGTGAATGCACATGATGTGTATGTCACTTAGTGTGTAATTGTCGTCATGTTGATGTGCTTGTAATGAGAGTTTCGACTCTCATTTTCATGGACTCAATAAGGAATCCGTGTGTGATGTATTGCCTTGTTTTGTTTGAAAGGAATGATATTGTGAGTTGCGGGTGTTGAAGCATTTTGATCTGTATGTGATGTGAATATGTGGTGATGTATTACATGAAGAGATGATGTAAAGTGAATGTTAGTTTATCGTGATGTCATCACAATATTGTATGATTAGTTGTGTGCTTCGTCGTGTTGTTTTACAAATGACTATGGCGTAATGTTAGACATTGTTTTGAAGAATACGTGTAATGTCATGTAATATGTGATGGTTCAGCATTATGAATGTTAGGGCCATGATGGTGAGTATGATCCATAGTGTATAATTTATGTGCATATTGGGTGAAGGATCATGGTAATGTGATGTATCGTAATCCGTGAGGGTAATGATTGTGTTGTACCCTGTATATTTATACCATGCGCAAGACATTATGGTTGTTGTGTGTGAATTACCATTGTGTTTTTGATGTAATGATGTGTATGTTGTGGACCTTAAACTAGAGGACCCTCAGGAGATAGATTTTCAACAGTGTATGTGTGTGGAGAGAGGAGGCGTGGACCAGGTTGTCATAATATTGAGCTGAGTACAAGTGAGAAAGTGGAGTCTTATATAGACTGAAAACCCACTTTTATCTGTTTAGTATACTTCAAGCTTGCTCAGTATATTGTGGGTGCACACCACCTTAGGCTCAACTTATGCAACCTTCTGTCCCCTGCTCTTTCCTATTGGATTGTTCATTGAATAATCCTATGTGATTTTGACCATGTTGATCCTTGTGGGAGTTTTGAGTTATGAATCAGGCAGAGATGGTGACATATACACTATTTGATATACTCATTTATGTTTACATGTATATTTTCACGAGCTGAGGCTTGATGTCTGAGTGCCAGCAACTCCATGAGTACCCATTTGGTGGCGATATGAGGCCACATAGTGATTGTGATGTACTATTTTCTCATTATGTATTTTATTCGTAAGTTAATCTTTCTCTTTTTGCTAGGACCAACCATTTTCTTGATTGACATGTTCTTATATTTTGGACATTTATTTGATTTTTGCGTTGACAATTGGATTCTACACTAACCATGGCTAATTAGCCATTTGTTTTCTTAGTTTTAAAACTTTCTTTTCATATTTGAGAGATTTGTAGCCTAGGCTAAGGCTTTTGATTTTGCCACTTGGCATTTGATTGGATTGTTATGCTGGTTCTAGTGTCATAATGTGTTGGATTAGGGTCATTGGCTTAACCATGGAGTGGTTGAACCTATTGACCTGCTTCGTTGTATGGGGGTATGCCCTAAGGAGTTACAGATAACTAGCGGGTTGATGAACCATGAGTTATTATGTCACTTGGGCTTGGGGGTGACGGGGCTCTATGTGCCCAGAGAAATAGGGTGACCCGACCTCATTAAAAGGAGAAAGGAGATAGGCCTCTATGGTTGAGTGACCTATTATTCTTTATGACACTCTATGGTGGAGTGACCTGAGATTTTGATGGGGCTCTATGGTTGAGTGACCCGACTTGGTTTTGACACTATGTTTCCTTCTCTTTGAGAGGCATATGGAGATTATCTGGTGATGCTTTAGGGAGTATATGGAGTTGTTTTATGATACTTCAGGAGATATATGGAGTTTTACCTGGTACTTTTGGAGATATCTAGTTTTTGTATCGTGATGCCTTGTGATGTGTGGAGTTGGTATAGTGGGTTATGTATACCTGTATGAGTATTCTTGACACCTGGTTATGTATGAGGCTTGACTCTCCCCTTGGTTGGTATGGACTTTTGGATATTGGATCTAGGAACTATGTTGGTACATTCATGGATTGTTTTGGGTCATGTGATACCCATTGTATATGTATCAGCGTGTTGACCCGATTGTCAGTCATATGTGTGTACTAGATCTATGTCTATGGTATAATTGTTGGAAATTAATTGTTATGTGGTCTACTTGTTGTCATTCCACGGTTTGGTGAAACTCTTGTGATGTGATATGGTTGTGTATGTACGTAAAAGTATGCTTGTGAAAATTAGGAGTTGTGTATGACCCTGGTAGGGTGTTGTGACTGTAGTTCATGATGGGAACCCACAGGAATGAACAAACTAAAATTTGATAAAAATGAAATTTTAAAGGACTTGGATTAAGAATAATGTTAAGGGAAAGAGATTAATGAAATAATGAATAAGAGAGAACTACCAATCTTCACAGAACCTTGAAAGTTGAGATTTCTACCTATTGTTCCTAGGGCCACTCTGTGACCGTGCCTTTGTGTTTGAAATCTTAACCCTAGCACGTGCCTTCGCCTTATTCATTCATGTTGCTTACCATTTCTCCTTCTTCATTGTATGTCGCATCGAGGACAATGCTTTCTTAAGGGGAGGAGAATGTAATGCCCTATCAGATCCCCCTGTTCTTTTTTTCTAAAAATAAAATAACCGTAAAGGTCGTAATAAAATACTAATAAAAATAAAATAAATTCTTGCCTCTCGAATTACCCCAACTGTTAAAAACCCGTGATTCTCGAATTGGGTTCTCGGGTTACCTGTTTTTAGGGCATTAAGTTGGGGGGACATTATTGTGATTTTTATTTTTGTATTTTTAGATGAGTGAGAGAGGGTGTCACCTGCCATGAAGAGAAGGGGGGGCGGGAAGAGCTCCACACCCATTCTGCGTGTCCACCAGGCATGAGGGAAAACGTGGTTATTTTCTTCTTAAGGGATGCTGGGTCTTTTCAAGTGAGTTTCGGTGCAAACGGTGAAGCATGGCTTGGGCCTGAGTGGTCATTGCAGGGCGAATTAGGGCAAAATGGGGTTGCCAAAAGCTTAGGGGACAGTGTATGGATGCGCATCAAAAACAAAATGGAGGATGCTTTCATGGAATGTCTATGGTTTCTGCCAACCGCGCCAGCATCCTCTCAGCCCTGCGTCTTAAAACTCGAATGCATCCTTTATTACCTCCACGTGGACAGCTGCTAAAACACAAACATACAGAGGCATTTTTATTAGATGTTGCAATTGTTACTGCCCTGGTAGACATGGTTGTGCCAAACAGGCTTATAGGAGACCTTCCAGCCACTGTCAAGTGGGAGCTTTAGAACAACGTATGAACATCCAACAAAACATTTTGGAAATCTACTTTTTTTTGTTGTATTTTGTTTTGTTCTTTATGCCAGCTCCTCCCAGCATGTGCCAAAATGAAAGATTTGGAACAGGGTATGGAGATCCATTAGAGAATCGTCAAAACTGGATTTTTATCAGCGGTTACAGTTGCGAACATTCTGATAGACATGTATGCCAAAATGTGGAAGCATACACAAGGCACATGAGCTGTTTGACAAAATGATACAACGAGATGCATTCTTGTGGACTGCAATGATTGCCTAGGATATGCACAAAATGGCCTTCTTGATGAGGCTTTCAGCCTTTTCAATACAATGCCTGAGAGGAACGTGGTCTCATGGAATGCCTTCATTGCAGGATGCTCACAAAATGGGCTTCTTGAAAGGGCCATGGAGATTTTCAAGCAAATGCAATTGGCAGGTGTAAAACCAAACTTAGTAACCTTTGCCAGCATCCTCCTTGTGTGTACCAAAATGGAGGTTTGGAAAAAGGAATGGAGATTCATCAAAAAAACAATTGAAAGTGGGTTTTCGTCAAGATATAATAGTTGTGAATGCCTTGATAGTCATGTACGGAAAATGTGGAAGCATGCAAACGGTTCGACAATGCCTGAAAGAGGTGGTCTCTTGGACTGCAATGATAGCAGGATATGCAAAAGAAATGAGTCTGTTAAAAAGGTGTTTGGACTATTATGTGAGAACCATTAAGAAATGCTTCCTATGCATTGTATTTGAAAGTTGTTCCTCAGAGTATTCGTATGCACAAAAAAAGAGGGATTTTGTTGAAAAGGCGTGTGTTTTGTTCGACATAGAAAATGCAGACTCTTGGATCAGGAGGACTTCTTGAAAACACGAAATGGTTATCGTTTGGATGAGACATGGGTGCACAACGAATGGCTTGGTTTGCACGTGACTACCTGGCATCATGTGGCAACAATGGTGGTCTCGACGGATCGCGAGTGTAAACTGCTTGGAGCCCCTTGTACCTTTTCGCTCATCGTTTCTAGGCATGGTCCTTCTTCCCTTACCTCTCATAATTCTCATGTTTTAGTTCTCTTTTGCAACTAAATAGAATTTTAAATTATTAGAATTTTTAATACAGTTAAATGTCCCTTCAACTCATTGCAAAACAATAAATTGTCGTGTCGCAACTCTCGAAGCCATTATAACTCGCCTACTTTAAACCATGAACTATCACCCTCGCTTCGAGATGATCTAGAAAACTCTTACCCTTTTGATCGCTTCAATATCGTTTTATCGACCAGAACAAATTTGAATCTCCATTGTTTAAGTTGACCTTCTTCTTGCTTAAAATAGTTAAATTTTGCATTTTTTGGAGACTCACTAAGTACCCTTCGCAACTTTGGAAACGAGATGTGAAGTTTCATTCGTGTACCTTGGTATACGAGGAGTCACCTTGATTTTTGGTTTGACCCGAAACGATCATATGACATCCTTTTGACGCTCTTATAGGAGCCCTGTTACACCGGTTTACAACAGTAGAGAGCTTGTTAAAACTAGAAAGTTGGCTTTCGTTTTGGACCACCATTTGAAACCTGGAAAGAGAAATCACATTCCCCGTCTTCACAAACCTCTAGCGTTTATACTAGAAAAATGCATGGAACATTCAGTATAGGAAAGAGAACTTTTTGGGATAGTTTGGCGAAGCCATTTTGTAGGCCTCCGGTCACAGTTTGACGAGGTCAAACTGGTCCAATTTCATCTTGTCGCTCCAGAAAACTTGTCGCCATTTGAAAATGGTTTACTAGTTCTCAGTCCCGTCGACTCTAATGAACTCTCCTTATATAGGGGAACTAGTAGGAGATGTCTCGTTGCGTGCTTCTCCATCGAACGTCAGTTATGGACGCGGTTTTCTGGGCCCTCGAGTTAACTTTTGGCATTTTACAACTGGGTGAACTACGACCAGTGGCCCCGGAGAACTAACCGCCAAACGCAAACCGTTCGCTCTTTTTCAATTCGTCAGTTGCTATGAATTCTTGGTATATCTGGGGACACGTAGAAAATTAATCATGGAGTGCGTGCTCATCGGAAGATAACCTTTGGAAGCAGTTTCTTAGCCTCCGAGCCCGTTTTGAACGTTTTGTAGCTAGTGAGAAAATGTAAGAATAGAAAGCTGCGGGACCTCGTAAGGTTGCCAAATCACCCTGGAAACTTTTAACACACGTAAATAACTGTTTAAAACACTATAATGAAACTTGTTGTGTATTGGAACTTTTGACAAAATGATGTTTTCTCTCTCTTCCTTTCTCTTTCTCTCTCATGGGTTTATAAAATGAAGAAAAATGAAATGCAATGATTACATGTTTCTAGACCTTTTTTTTCATTTCGATTGCATATTGTAATTATTGTCAGATGTAAATGGGAACTGAAAAATGATAATTATGATTGTTTTAGGGTGGATGCCATGCCAGCGATTTATCGCTGATATCATGCTCACGTGGGTTTTGCAGGATGGAAGTTCGACGACGAAAAAGGTGATGTGTAATTTAATTATTACTATTGTAATTTCTATAGGTCATTGTAAAATGAATAATTGTCAATGTAGTCTCTTGTTACTAGAAAATTTATAATTGAGATTTGTTAACATGCATGATATGCTAGTTTTAGGGATACTTAGGAAATGTGCATCTGATCACCGGTTCAATTTGATTCTTAGTTGTGTATGGCCAAAAAAAAGGGGTTTGATTTATACATAGTAAATTTGGAATTGAAGTTAATATATTGTAGTACCTTCTCAGTATTCAATAAACGATTAAATTAATTTCTGGGTTATCTTCTTACCTTGCAAACATAATATAGAGTCTTAACGGGAACACTCAACTTTAATAAAATATTCGTGTTTAACTTGCCTGCATGTGTGATCCTTTTTACCTTATAAGAAGTTTAAAACCATAGAACAAACTTAACCTTTACCCCGATGGAGCATCTTGGTTTAGGTAAATAAGATCCCAAGAAGAGGGGTTTATCGCCTTATAGGTACGTTTGTGACATCGACATAAACTAGACACATAGGAGCAACACAGTCAAATAAATCTTTTGCATCGAATGAATTTCTTGTGAGATCCAGATGACATCTTGGAGCTAGTGAAATAGTGGTTCTATCACTTAAAATTTTGCTTATGAATAGATCCTCCTAGCTATAGGTGCCATCTTTGGCTAGTGACAATAGAGTGCTTGATCTCTTACGGAGGGTTTATAGGGTGAATATGTTTAAAACCTTAATCTAATCTATAAGAGAGCGTAAAGCCCTAAGTGAAAAATTGGAATGGGACTAAACCCTAATTGACTAGGATGTTCACTTGTGGTTAGAAAACCATAATCTAACTCCTTGCATATGAAATTGTGTTGAAAGATGTTGTTTTTAGAGAACCTTAGAAACTGCATTCTTGTCTCATAATCCCTTGTTATGTCATTCTATGGCATTAAGGAATAAATAATATTCCTTATGCGGAAACATGCTATGCAAGGATATGAGATCTTCGTGAACATAGATCATTTGTGGTTATGTGTAGTTTTAATGCTCCTAGCCTTGTACTTCCTTACGATGTCAGACAAGTGTTGTCGTAACTCTTTTGTTTTAAGACGATGCTAAGAACGAGACCTTAGTGCGATATAAGAGCATATCATATGATGCTGCACACGAGATTTGAGATTAGGATTAAGGTCAATCTTAGAGTCCTTATAACTTAATTAAACTTTTTCATGCATTGCAAAGAATATAAATTATCTTGGTGCGACCAAACTTCGAGCAAACAAAAGATATATAAATATAAAAGGAAGTCCATAAGTTATTGAACTTTATTAACTATGGTAGCGAAATAACTATTCCGTGATCGATGGATGTTCTTGGGGAGCTATCTCGACTCTATGTCTTCCTTAATCCCAATACCTCATCTGGACATCACGTTAGAATCTCTTGTGTAGCAAGAGTAAGTTTTTTTACACTAAATAAAAGTTTGAGAAGCAAAATCTTAACATAAGAATGAGAAAATTAAAATCTTGTAGGCATTTTGAAATATGGAGAATACTTATGTAAGTCATGAAGATTTGTCATAAGGGTAAAGAGCAAATTAAATGGTTGAACAATATGTGATCTGTGAAACGAATTTTCAGAACATGTAGGTGGAAAAAGGGAGAAAATCATGCTTACCTAATAAGGATCTTGGAAAGTTAGCCGTAACTAAAATACATTTAAAGTAATGATATGTCGTGGGTTCGTCATTCCTAAAGTCACGTTTCTTGTGGTTGGGTCTTTGCTAGTATTCATTCGTTGGGAAAAGTGTGGTATCGACATGCCTATGTCATCTGCATGTGTCTATGTGAGTCGATGACTTATGTGATTGTCGCATGTGTGCCGAGTTCTGTACTCGGAGCCCTTACTGTGTTGTATGTCGTGAGCAATGTAAGTCAAACAAAATTATCCTGGTATTTTTACTGTTGTATTTGGGTGTGTATATTGTGGGCACTACACTAACATTCATTCTCCTATTTACGTGAGTATTTATAACTCACTAATTACTTACCAAGTTACCACTACTATATAAGTTCATAAATGTGAGAACTAACATTAATATTCCTAACAAGATTCAATACAATGGGGAAAGAATTAGGTGTGGAGAGGCACTTTATATATTATTTGAATGATTGGTTTTGTTTGTTTTTCTTTTAATAAATCTGAGTTTTCTTCCATTCTTACTAGTTCCTTTGCAATTTCTATTGTAACAATTTGATAGCTCTTTTTCTTCCACCGACCGTTGACACAAAAAACACATAGTCTTAAACCTAGACATGGTCAAGGGTTTGAGTTCTAATTCCGATTCTCTCAAAATTATCACTTTCTTTGCAACATCTTAGCACATACAAAAGAATGATAAAAACTCATTTTTTAGAGGTGATTCACACTTACTTAAAATAATATACTAGGAGTGGGAGCTCTGTCAAGTGTTTTTGACCACTATTAAACACTGATTATATTTAATGCTCAAAGCACCACTCTCAATGCCTCTATAACATCATTTCCATTGCTAGTGTGTATACAATGTGTATGGTTGTATACCACATAAACCCCAATATATCATGATCCTTATATGAACATGGGTGATGTTGCAATGGTTGTGGACAACCACGAAAGCACGGGTAGTGGTGTCAAAATTAATGTTGAATCCCTTAAACATGGGAAGGGGGAAATTCTTCTTTGTAATGTGAGAGTGAGGGGCATGGCCAGAAGCACCTGTAGCAGGATTCCACACAGCTAAATCATGGGGGATACAAGCGTTGTAGCAAAGTAGGAGCCCCTTGCTCTAATTACGGCTGACAATGCTATCAGGAAGAATGATCTCCTGGATAATATTTTTCTTTCTTTTGGTTAAATGGTGGTGTTAAATCTCCTTGTATGGCTCATAGCATGACATCTCCATCGCCAAATTTGAATCTGTTATCTGTTTGATTTTCAAATCAGATTAAAAAACCAGGCTCGGGTAGAGAGAACCTCTTTACCTCATGAATCACCATACCAACCCCCAAACTCCCTGCCATGTCATCGGATTGCCGATTGCGTTGCTCGGTTTCTACCCCGATTTCCTGTTGCTCCACCTCTGCCCCTACCCCTTCCGCTTCTCTCATTTCAAAATGCATGCGTGCCCTTCTCAAAAAATTTAATGGATAAATGCATAATTGTAACGGGTTCATTACATAGATATGGGCCTATATAACCATTTTGCAATGCGTTGAGAAGTTTTCAGTCATTTTAGATATCAAAATAAAACCATTTTTGAAATATGAGTGTTATGATTTTCAATATGACTGTCAACTTTTGGAGTCAGCATAAATCATAAAACCCAGGATGCTGATACCCCCAGACTAACAAGATGTCATGTTGTTCGTAGAGACATTTTTGGAGTCTGCAGAAATCCTAAAACCCAATGTGCTGATACCCCTAGATTAACAAGATGTCATGTTGTTCGTAGACAAATTTTCAGTGACTAGAATTTTGAGGACTTTCCAGAGGGAAAAAGGCTTTGCTTGACTTAGATTAGTTGAAACAACCAATTTGGGTTATAAATATTGATATATATGACCTCTACTTTGATTTTCAAGTTTGACTCTAAACTTCCATACCTATATTATGGTATTTTGCACTGTACATAAAATGTGTAAATGAACGAGGAACTTAAAATTTGCCGAATTGTCCAATATGGGCATTCAATCTCCATAATTATGGCTTTGTTGTAGCATCCAGATAATTATAAATTTATTAAAATTTATTGTCTGAAAGTATTGATTTCCCTATTGGGTAGTGTATAGTAAATAACAAAGAAACACGACCTGAAAAAAATAAGAAAAAGAAATATAAAAATTGCACACCAGCTTCGATAGCTATATACGTAATGTATATATATGTGCATGAGCATGAGATAGAGAAAAATAGCGAAGAAATAATGGAGATCAACAGTGAAGCGAAGGTGGATCCACTACAGTGGTTGGCAGAGCAATTGCTTTGAGGATTCGTTTTTGTACTTTTGTTCAAAAAATTGGCAAGCACTTTTGATTATTGTGTCACATTATTATCACAAATCCAGGTGCTTTTCAGCCCCGATTTTTGCATGGTTCCATCCTAGAAACCCTCAGGTTCAGAATTGTGAGGAATTTTTTTTATTTTTTGGGAAATTTTGTTGTTTTAAGAGGTTCTTCAATTTTCTTGAGATTTTTATACATTGTAGAGGGAATTATAAGATTAAAAAATGTGGTTTATAGTTGTTTTAACATTATGTTTCATAAGCTCCAATTATATGTACGTTTTTTTAAGCTCAATACAACGAACTGATTTCAATGCTTGCAGGATATGCGTAAACTGGGTGTGTTGGAAACGCCGTGGCACCTTTTCAAAAAATGCAATTTGCAGGTGTACAGGCGAACTCCACAACCTTTATCAACATCCTTCCAACTTTTACTAGAATGGGAGATTTAGAACATGTATCCTCTCTTTTATGAGTGGGAGAATCAAAACAGCCAGTGGGTTTGTGATTAGGAGTAGAGGTAGATGGGGAAAATGTGGTTGAGGGTGAGACCTTGCTGAAGAGAGGCTTGTTTTGTAGTTTTCATAATCAAAATTTCAAGGTTACCCATGTGAAAAGACTTTTTTCAACTAGGTGAAAGTGAGATGGGTTCTATGTATACTCACAAAGGATTTGAGAATGGATATAAAAGTGGGCTTTCTGGTGGAGGTAGTTATGGAGCAAGGGGTGGGGATTATCGATCTAAATTTAACAGTAGTGATGCTTCCTATTAGAAGATGTTGCATGCTAATCCTAACAATCCACTTCTCTTGAGGAACTATGCTACTTGTACCTTCATGAAGTACACACTTTCAGAGGCCTATGACCTTTTTGATTTGGTCTGGATTGTTGAAATATTTCAGCTTCACTCAATTTTATAAATTGGAAGAATTTTTCTTCTCAACAACACATGTTATTTATTTTTATTTGAGAGGTTGTTAGCCAATAACAAATACTATATACATGGAACAAAATTTCCATAGAATTGTGTGACTAAATCAACTTATACAAGAGGCAAAGTTGTGTTAAAAAGTGAGCTTGTACCATGGGCTATTTACTTGTAGTATATATGCTAGGGTAATATGCAAATTATATAAAATCAAACCTATTGGGAAAGATGCCATGTTTCTATGGCCATTATTGATCCCTTCACCTAACATGCCAACATCAACAAAAGCAACAATATAAAGTGAGGACTTCAATTTCAATTATCATTTTCCCAATATTAAATTTTTGATTTTTGAAATCCTAAATGAATAAGTTTCCAATTCCAATTCAAGAATTGAGCAAAAGGGCAAAATTTAAATGTCAGAATAGGAGATTCAGTAGATAAAAGCTAGGTCTTCGATTAAATGACAAAATGTGATATATTTTTGGTAAATACCAAAATTACAACTTACAAAAAACATGGTCATCTTCAAGAGCCATTGTGATTGTTCTATCAAAATGAAACAAATGGATATTAAACATGATTAGATCACTTTTTCTCACATACTTGTAGAAATAAGAACTTTGCAACAACGTATGTACATATGTCAAGGCATTATAGATAGTCACAACTCACTAAATTGTTCTCTCCTTCCCATCACACAAACATCAAACATTTTAAGATAACATACATTTCATCGCAAATTACAAATCCAACAAACTAAAAAAATTTATATAGTGATTTTTTGTGTATATTTGTTATTTGGGAGATTCATTTTCTGATTGGCAGTTTATTTTTCAAATCTTTTGGTTTTTATAATCTTTTACCCACCATTTGGAATGTTGGGCTCTCGAAAACCCTACGAAATGCCCCGAGACCACCACATTTTTTGGCGTAGGCAGAATGTGTAGTCATGGAAAAAATGGGTTGTTGAAATGGCCTTGGAAATTTTCAGGAAAATCCGATCGGCAGGTGTAAAGCCAGAGGCCAGAACCTTTTCCAGTAGCTTTAATAGATTTAAAATAGGGCATTTTCATCCTCTGCTTGTGCTGTGAACTGCATGGTAGTCTTTTATGTTGCTTCTTCAAATATTAGTGGCATCCCATACTGTTTTCTAAGTGCCGAAAAAAACAAAAAACCCACAAGCAACTGTATTTCGACTATGATTTTGTGCATCTCACGCAGTCATTGCAGTCAGTGAGACCAAATTTGTTGTGAGCATTGTGTCAAATAGTTGACATGCCTCTTGTATGCTCTTAAATTTAGAAACCTACAATTAAAACAAACAGTTATGGATACAACAATTAATGCCAAATTTAACCCCTTTTTAACATTGTCTGAGCTGAAATTTAGCTAGACATACTAAACATTTATCTGCATAGGCACTCAACTATGTAGATAGTGATTACCTTCAAAGTTTTTTCACCTATTTTTTCTCATTGCTTGAGCTAAAAATATATCTTCACAGGCGCCCAATTTTGTATTTAGCAAGTACCCTCAAATATTATCCAATTTATTCATGATTTCTGTGTTAAATTATTTATCTACACACACACGCTCGATTATGGAAACAACAATAAATCCTAAGTTTTACCCTCTTTTTAAATTTATGTATACATACTATAAATTCATTTTCTCTATGTATTTTGCACTGGAGGAAGCAAGGAACAACAACGAGATTGACATTTTTTTTTACTTATTTCCTAACCAGGCCACTCCATCTTCCTCTTTATTTTGTGTGAGCAACATATCATCATCATAGATTATATGCCATCCTCAAAGTATGTCGACGCGGTACTTAAAAAAAATTCACATTTTTCTATTGAAAGGAACTGGTAGGTTTATTGTTAGACTTGTTAATTCACTGGAGGCGTCTCCTTTAGTGTTGGCCCTGCTGGAAAGTGTCAAACTCCAGCAGGTTTCTTCCCTATAACATTCTTCGACACAGTATGTCTCCCGGCACAGTATGGCACAGTATATCTACCTACGTAGGTTTAGATATTTTTTGGAGCTTATGGATATTGTCACTTCAGTGGCCGCTCTTCCCTCTCACTGCCATACTTTTTTCCCTCGACACCTGTGCTTATGACGTTCATTCATTTCATCCGCTAACTGTCTCCGCCATCCTTTATTGCGGACCTGGCATAGGTTGTGGAGCATATGCCCCATGGGAAGAGGCATGGTGAGGATAAATCAAGAATGGTCGTGTTAGAGAGGAGGATTAACAGGACGAAGAAGCAGAGCGGGCTATGACACTAGGAGAATTTAAAGCCACACATATGTGGACACTTGCAGCAGACCAGGGTCACGGATATTCCTCCCATCGTTCACATATTTAGTGGACCGCCATTCATGTGTGATTTATCTTTCTCCTTTAACATATTTAGTTAAGTTTTTTTCATTTTTTTGTGGCAGTTTCACACTTACCTTAAATTGAGATCAGTCGATTCAGACTGATGGTGGTAAGGAGAATTATTAAAAGTAAAACCATGTAGGTTCTCGTTCACCATCAAGGGCTGTAGAAAGTTCCAACTTCTAAAACTTGTTCTCCATTGGAGCTGCTATTCTTTTCAGATCCACCAAATTTAGAGCTTGAATCTGCTGGTTTTAGCCATGGAATGTTATTTTTTATCCTATTTTACTTATCCCCTGCAATGTCTCATCTGGGATACCTCACACCCATTTATACTAGAGACAGATTTGGGTTCAGTTGTTGTAGGGGTGGGGAAATATTTGACAAAATGTCTCAAAGAAATGTGGCCTCATTGACTACTATGTGGCAGGGTTTGCACAAAATGGGTATGTTGAGAATGCCTAAACATTGAAGGAAATGACTTTGGAAGGTGTAAAGTTACACGCCACAACTTTTTCCAGCATACTCCCAGCCTATGTTAAAACTGAAGCTTTAGAGTAGGGTATGGACATGCAACAAATTATAAACATATGTATATTAAACGGAGCTTTAGAGAGATTCAGGGGTGGAATGATTACTGCTTAACCTCGTTTAGATTCTTACAAGTTCTGCTAAATCTTCTATGATATTTCTTTTTGGCTTCTTTGTCTGATTTGTTATTTGTTGCGGTATATAGATAATGTATCCTCTCTTTAATTTCTATGCTTAGAACACAGACAATAAGTGTGGGGTGGCATTTGAGCCATAAGTCTTACTAGTCAAAAAATAAAACCAAATCTTTGGAGATCATGTATCCACCGAGAAATTTTTGACAGATCATGTGAAGAAGCAATGTTAATTAAGAGCCAAAGCATTTTCTCTGGAATTCAATTACTTTATGAAGAATCCGATGCAATTCTAAATGAGTTGCAATTTACGCCAGAGAGGATAACAATGTTTAGTTTATTGGAGTTGTAATTTTCCTATATTAAGTTTGTGTGATGGGGAGAGGACAATATAGTAACTTCCAACAAAAAAACATTGCCTAATATGCCTTGATGGATGTCCATACATTGCTATAAACCTTTTATTTTGTTATGGGCCACATGTATGTTGGTATAGGTGAGTTGATCGGAGTGAATATACAATTGTTTCATTTGATGGAACAATCGCAATGGCTCTTGACGATGACCATGTCTTCTGCAAGATACAAAAGTTCCTATTTTGGCATTTAAATGTTCCCAAAGCATAGACAACAATCCCATTTTCTTAGTATCCTTCAATCACTTCATTCCATGAGATGACAAATCTCTAGGGCATTTTATATTTGGTGGGTAGAAGAGATTCAGTCACCTACCAATGATACCCAAGATGTTGCAGCGGAAGAGCATCTACAATTGCAACTCATTTAGAATTGCATCGGATTCTTCATAAAGTAATTGAATTCCAGAGAAAATGCTTTGGCTCTTAATTAACATTGCTTCTTCACATGATCTGTCAAAAATTTCTCGGTGGATACATGATCTCCAAAGATTTGGTTTTATTTTTTGACTAGTAAGACTTATGGCTCAAATGCCACCCCACACTTATTGTCTGTGTTCTAAGCATAGAAATTAAAGAGAGGATACATTATCTATATACCGCAACAAATAACAAATCAGAAAAAGAAGCCAAAAGAAATATCATAGAAGATTTAGTAGAACTTGTAAGAATCTAAACGAGGTTAAGCAGTAATCATTCCACCCCTGAATCTCTCTAAAGCTCCGTTTAATATACATATGTTTATAATTTGTTGCATGTCCATACCCTACTCTAAAGCTTCAGTTTTAACATAGGCTGGGAGTATGCTGGAAAAAGTTGTGGCGTGTAACTTTACACCTTCCAAAGTCATTTCCTTCAATGTTTAGGCATTCTCAACATACCCATTTTGTGCAAACCCTACCAATAGTAGTCAATGAGGCCACATTTCTTTGAGACATTTTGTCAAATATTTCTCCACCCCTGCAACAACCGAACCCAAATCTATCTCTGGTATAAATGGGTGTGAGGTATCCCAGATGAGACATTGCAAAGGATAAGTAAAATAGGATAAAAAATGCCATTCCATGGCTAAAACCAGCAAATTCAAAATTTGGTGGATTTGAAAAGAATAGTAGCTCCAATGGAGCACAAGTTTTAGAAGTTGGAACTTTCTACAGCCCTTGATGGTGAACGAGAACCTACATGGTTTTGCTTTTAATAATTCTCCTTACCACCATCAGTCTGAATCGACTGATCTCAATTTAAGGTAAGTGTGAAACTGCCACAAAAAAAATGAAAAAAACTTAACTAAAGATGTTAAAGGAGAAAGATAAATCACACATGAATGGTGGTCCACTGAATATGTGAATGATGGGAGGAATATCCGTGACCCTGGTCTACTGCAAGTGTCCACATATGTGTGGCTTTAAATTCTCCTAGTGTCATAGCCCGCTCTGCTTCTTCGGCCTACTAATCCTCCTCTCTAACACGACCACTCTTGATTTTTCCTCACCATGCCTCTTCCCATGGGGCATATGCTCCACAACCTATGCCAGGTCCACAATAAAGGATGGCGGAGACAGTTGGCGGATGAAATGAATGAACCCCATAAGCACAGGTGTCGGGGGACAAAAGCATGGCAGTGAGAGGGAAGAGCGGCCACTGAAGTGACAATATCCATAAGCTCCAAAAAATATCTAAACCTTCGTAGGTAGATATACTGTGTCGGAAGATATACTGTGCCGGAGAATGTTAAAGGGAAGAAGCCTGGTAGAGTTTGACACTTTCCAGCAGGGCCAACACCAAAGGAGACACCTCCGGTGAATTAACAAGTCTAACAATAAACCTACTAGTTCATTTCAATAGAAAAATGTGAATTTTTTTTAAGTACCTCGTCAGCATACTTTGAGGATGGCATATAATCTATGATGATGATATGTTGCTCACACAAAATATAGAGGAAGATGGAGTGGCCTGGTTAGGAAATAAGTAAAAAAAAAATGTCAATCTCATTGTTGTTCCTTGTTTCCTCCAGTGCAAAATACGTAAAGTAAATGAATTTATAGTATGTATATGTAAATTTAAAAAGAGGGTAAAACTTAGGATTTATTGTTGTTTCCATAATCGGGCGTGTGTGTGCAGATAAATAATTTAGCACGGAAATCATGAATAAATTGGATAATATTTGAGGGTACTTGCTAAATACAAAATTGGGTGCCTGTGCAGATATATTTTTAGCTCAAGCAACGAGAAGAAATAAGTGAAAAAAATTTGAAGGTAATCACTATCTACATAGTTGAGTGCCTGTGCAAATAAATGTTTAGTATGTCTAGCTAAATTTCAGGTCAGACAATGTTAAAAAGGGGTTAAATTTGGCATTAATTATTGTATCCATAACTGTTTGTTTTAATTGCAGGTGTCTAAATGTAAGAGCATACAAGATGCGTGTCAACTATTTGACATAATGCTCACAACAAATTTGGTCTCACTGACTACAATGACTGCAAGAGATGCACAAAATCATACTCGAAATACAGTTGCTTGTGGGTTTTTTGTTTTTTTCGGCACTTAGAAAACAGTCTGGGATGCCACTAATATTTGAAGAAGCAACATAAAAGACTACCATGCAGTTCACAGCACAAGCAGAGGACGAAAAAGCCCTATTTTAAATCTATTAAAGCTGCTAGAAAAGGTTGTGGCCTCTGGCTTTACACCTGCCGATCAGATTTGCCTGAAAATTTCCAAGGCCATTTCAACAACCCATTTTTTCCATGACTACACATTCTGCCTATGCCAAAAAATGTGGTGGTCCTGGGGCATTTCGTAGGGTTTTCGAGAGCCCAACATTCCAAATGGCGGGTAAAAGATTATAAAAACTAAAAGATTTGAAAAATAAACCACCAATCAGAAAATGAATCTCCCAAATAACAAATATACACAACAAATCACTGTATAAAACACAGGGAGAGGTTTTTAGACAACTCAACAACAAACAAACGACGAATATGATACCTGCAATCTCCCACAAGGATGTTTTTAGGCATTGGGTGTCTGTTTGGCGCTAAAGGAGAGTAGCAAAGATTTGATTTGTAGGGAGAGATAGGTGTATTAATGGATTCCTAATGTTTGGACAACAATGGAGTAACTGAAACAAGATTTCTCTGCGTCTTTTTTTAGAGTTTTAATTGCCCCTCGGATAGATGGATTGCATATGTTAAATGTGTTTTCCTTGTCTTCAGACCGATGTTGTCTATATTGCCCACTGGAAAACTGCTTATTGTTTGTAGGCCAGGTTTATGAGAACGCAAAAAATAGAAAACACACAAATAACACACAGAAAACAGGGGTCGCCGGGATTCCATCACCTACCATCTTAGATATTTACTATGGTAGATATCCACAAAATTTAAATATTTCCTATAATAATATCTAACAATATGATTTTATCTACTTTTTGGACTGTATATCGTGTCCCAAAGGAAATATTAAATTTGCTCTCTTTAGGAACGTTGTGATTAATTTTTTTGTCCATTAAAAAGAATGACAAGTTGTTAAGGTCAGAAAATGTTTCTAATATGACACAACGGCAGGCAATACGATTCACTGTAACCCATGAATTGCAATTGAAAAGGATGGAAGAAGGGATCCTATCGCAGCTGGTAAAGATGTGACCACTCATGTGATTGGGGGCCTATTTCTTTGACAAAAGTGTTTATAGTTGTTTTGCAGTTTACCGTCAGTTGACTAACGTTTGTTCATCACACCAAGGAATAATGTTGTTATGCAGTAATGACAATGATCTGTAATGTTTACGAAAGGCCAAAATATATTAAAGGCTATTTGGATACTTTACCAGCAAGTTAGCGCATGTTACCCCATGCAAATCAATTTAAATTGGAACATTTTGTAATATTCTATGCACCCAATAAAAGGCTAATTGGGTTTGCAATGTCAACTTGGATATGTTGTATGGAAAATCTCAGGGCACTCAACTTGGACTATTGTGATTGTAGTAATTATTTGCAATTACAAACATTGCCAAATTCAATGAGTTAGAACCTTTATGGTGATCAAATATGTAAAGAGTTTCCAAAGGCGTTTGGAAAGTGGGAGGATTTTCAAAGCTCCTGCGGAGAACTGCATCAGAACTGGAGTGCTCGTGGGAACAACCAAAACCATTCTCCCATCAATATATTGGTGATTATTGAAATATTGATTTTTTTATTGAAATATTTTGGTGATGTGCAATCAGATAAAATGGACAACATGTAGTGACAATATTGAAATAGAGGGGAAAATATATTGGCTTAACCAAGGCCACTGACACACCCTCGCTGAGCACACCATGAGCCGCAGAAGGTATTGTTCTTAAAAGTAAAACTTTTATATTTGTGATAAGTGCACCTCAAATATTTGCCAATAAAACAAAAAAACAAATCTGAATATAACACATAGTACGAATATTTGTGATACAGGGCTACTGTAAATTTGACGCGTAAACAGTACAAATTTCCATGCTCCATTAGCCCCTAACATTATTAAGCTTGTTGGAATAGTAATTTGTTGCAAAAAGTAGTCTATGATCTATGACCCGTCTCATGACTCTCAATCCAAATACATTCAGGGATCTATTTTATAACTCTATCTTTTATCAATCTTCAGATCAATTGAACCTCACCTCAACTGTTCTTCTTTTATATCTGAGAGGAGAACATACGTTGTATTTTGTTAAATAGTTCACGCGCCTTGTTTAAGGTTCTATTCTAACTGTAACTTGCTCCCTTCATGGCCAAATCTGAGTTGATCCTTGGCAAATTTTATAGCCTCTTGCCAGGATTTGAGGGCTTCTATGGCATGGGATCTTGAATTACTTAAGTACAAATAGTTTTATCATTGGACATATATTATTGATGCTCACACGTTCCCCTTGTCTAATAATGAATAGATCATCCATTAAGTACTTAAAAAATGGCAACCTTACCCAATCAATGGAAAATACTTAATTTATTAAAAAATGGAAGTACTTACATCCACCACCGTTCGAATAATAAATCCAACACTTAACAACATGTCCATATTTGACAAATACATACACCAAAACAATGAATCACCAAACCCCAAATAACACTTATGGAGCAAATTACTCTACCAAAAAACTTAATAATGTTATCCTCTCCAACGTAAATTGCAACGCATATACAATTGCCATTTATACCTAATTCAATTTACTAATAATAAAAATATTTATACATATAAACACATTGAGATTTACTTGTACTTGTGAGAAATATTTATATACCCATATACCCCTTTTTAATTTGAACTGATACATTTCCCACACAAGGCTAAACTTTCCACCTTTAAATCAATGTCTCATTATTTCCTTTGTACGTGCGTCATCTCAGAAGGCCCCCGCACATGAGGGGTAAACAATGGAAAATGCGCGCATCTGGGCGCCCTCCAACCAAAAATGCGCGCCCTCTAAGCAGCCTTGCCTGCTGCCCAGGCCCTTGATGTGCCCTTCTGACAGTTCTGTTATTTCTGTCACATCATTTTAAATGCAGCGATTATAAAACGCCACGTATTTATTTTAAAATTTTAAATTTAGTTGAAAGGTACGAATTTATGAAATACTCGAAATATTTGTTTGACCGCCCTGAGTGCCATCACTGCCATGTGCGCGAGACGGGGTAAAATGCACAGCCATACATCCGTAGCAGCGCATCCCCGCCCAGCTACAACGCGCTCATGTGCAAGATCTAAGAGTTGTAATCCATATAGAATTGAGGTGTTCCCTCTACTAACTATGTAAGAAAAAAAAAGCATCAAACTTTAATATGATGGCATATTGGCAAGTGCAAGTGCAACATAAGGAAAAGTCTCACGGCCACTTGCCGAATAAGCAAACCCAGTTTGTACACCACCACCCACCGTCACAAATGAAATGACCGAATTCCGACAGAATATTCCACTTGGCAACAAGAAACTTAGACTTTTTTTGCCCATTCAATAACTCTTACAAAATCGAGGGATTTGGCCATAAATAGATAGAAATTGCATAGGGTTCTACCCACTAGCAATCGTACTTGAAATGTACGATGGAAATGCCGAAGGGGATGCATCGAAAAAGTCGAACAAGGGGAGAGAAATTGGGGGAGAGAAAGAGGGGCAAAGGAGGACTTCGAGGGAGGACAAGAGGTAGGCCAGGGTAAGCGGAAAGGGAAACTATACTCTCCTACAACATCATGTCGTTTTTTGACAATCGCAAGATGGAGAAAGGGCGTCCATGCTAATAGTAGTAGTTTACAAGCTTATGTCTTATGGTTTTTGGGTAAGAAAATACGTAAATGTAAGGCATGAATCTTTTGGTAATGTTGAAGGTACCATTGTTTATATCTATGTGGAAAAAAATCATCGAAAAGATAAAGTATGACTAGGTGTTGTATAATTTAAACCCTTGTATTAATAGTTTAATGTCGAAATACATTAAATAATTTTTTTAATTATTATTTAATTAAAATTATATTAATTATTCAAAGGGCCCTTTGGTTTATTGGTTTTGATGTATAGCTTTCAATGAGCCCGCGAGGGATGAATTCTTGTTGAGTGCAAGGCGTGGAGACTCCCGACACAGAGAGTCAAACGGTCGAGGTCAGAATCATGCCCTGGGTGATTTTGACGACGTGGATGCCCCTTACTCGTAGTTGTTTAGCTGAAGGTGATCACTGGTTTAGTTTCTTCGCTTACTTTGCATTGTTGAATCTATATGTTTTTTCGGAACCTAGGCAGAAATGCGATTAAACTATGTAATCCAACACCCAACTGTACGACACCCCTTGAGGTGCTCAATCAAAAAAAATTCTAAATGTCGTCTCCATAACAAAAGTTAAAAACTAATTTTTTGATTGGATTTATTTTAATATTTTAATAAAACCAATACTTCATTAAATATATTAATTTACACCCTTATATTAATAGTTTAATGTCGAAATACGTTAAATACATATTTTATTATTATTATTTAATTAGAGTAATTTAAAAAGAAGCATTCCTATCAACACATACTCAATATTTACGTTGAATCCTTATCCGAAGTCCACATTGTCGATAAAAAAAATGAGGCAGTTTTTAAATTTATTTTTAAAAAAAATCCGTTGTCAAGCGAACTGCTCACCAAGTGTGACAAGTATTGCAGGCTGCCTTTTATGTCTTCTTTAAGATGGCCATTGCAGAGGTGGAAGCCCTCAAGACACATGTACTAGTTAGTAATGGCGATCCTTAGTGGAGTCCTCAGGTTGGCGGCATGTTTCAACATCAACAAAAAGATCACGTTTTGTAGGTTGGACTGCGTGGCATTGAGCTCGTCCAACGTGTTGTCGAACATCTCTCACAGTCAGACAGTTGCATCGTTGGGATTTAAGCAGATGGTGTCGCCATATTTAGACCCTCACCTCACCGCGCACGACTTCCTCACTAGAGTTAGCTTTTCTTCAGCGGGATGTGGTTACGACAATCTCATAGCTAAAGTAGTTGTGCGTGACTCAAATAAATATGTTTTGATGTTGATGTTTTTGAAATTTTAAATATTCTCTGATAACATATATTTACAGAATGTGATACCAACGTGGAAACAAGTGGCATTATTTAAAGTATACAAGAGACATGTCGAGTGATTAGTGGGAGCGCTTGCGGGTTTGCGCCATGAACCTATTACCTACGCAAGATCTTAGAGTCATATTTCTAGTGAATTTTGAATGGGTCAAAACAAACACCGTACATGGGAGATATCATTTGCACAAGATCATATGTCAGTGGGAAGAACTGGGAGGAACATGTGTAGTGGTAACGACAATAGGTACGCGAAATCACCAAATAAATTTTTAAGAGTTGACAAGTGGCGAGATGAAAAATAGAAACGTCTTCAACAAACGAGTTGGAAAAAATGGGATCCACTTTTTATGAGGAGGGAGACCCGGCCTCCTTGTCACTATAGTGATGTCATCAAGTTGGTGAGTCATAATAGTTTTCCAACTCACCATTTTTCCCAAATAGCTCGTTGAGTTGGTAATTGAGTTACATATGTGAGCTCATGACTTAGTTAAAGGGCGAGTTGTAGAACGAGCTAACAGTCGAGCCAGAGATCGAGTTAAAAGTGATTTATAGTGCCGGCTTGGAGATAAAGTTTTCTCATCACTGTTGAATCCACTACCGAGTTGGGAAAGTCAAATCCCCCTGTAAAGACACCTCAGCAAATAAGTCAACCAACTCACCAACAAACTAGTCACCATGATGAGTTACATGCCAGGCCCAATGGGCTTTAAACAAATAAAATCAAGATGTGGTTGTAGCCACGTGAAATACCTCTTGGTTATAACAACCACATGGGTTGTTGCCGTCGCGTATAGGAGCAGCATCAGGAGGAGGAGGAGGAGGGACGGATTCTCTGTCTCTGGAGCAGACGACCACATGGGTTGTTGCAATTATTTGCTTGGGCTTTTTTCTTATTTCTATTTTAATCGAACAATCGATTCATTTGATTGGCAAGGTAATTTGTTTGTTCAAATTCTTTTCCCTGTTCAAATTGAGTGAGTATTGTGATCTGCAGCAATCTAGTCATTCATCACAGTCTCCTTGGAGATGAGAACATTGTGCACACACTCGGGAACCATGGCACCCTTTTTAGTTTCTGTAAACTCTCTAAGGTTTACAACTGGACAGCAGTCCTTAGACATCCCAACTGGACTATGAGAGAATTTCACAAAATCGCTAAAACATAAATTAAAAAAATAAATAGAAAGATTACAAACAAGCATAAATCTATAGCTAGATTAGAGCCTGTTAAAATTGCTTCCAAGACGAGACCAGCCACTGACCTGCAAACTACTGTTGTTGCTGCACTTTATTAAAATTCACATCAAAAATACTTGTTCAACCTAACTGAACTATTAACTTGTAAGCCAAGGGTACTCACTACAAGTCACCACAATGTTGAGGAGAACTTTGCAGTAGTCGGCCGAGACCCACATCGTCGGAAACAAACCTGATTTCTTTGCAAATTTTTCTGATGATCTGTTTGTAGTCAACAATGGTTTTGGTCGTGATTTTGCCGAACACCATGACCATGTTGGCAAGCCACTTTGTTGTTAGGGTGCTACTCCAAGCATGCATCTGATATCTAGTGTGTGGGTGCCACTCCAATGTAAACAAAAATGTCTTCATTATTTCTGATCTTCCTCCAACCAAAATATTTACCAAAATCATCAATTCTGAAAATCCTGCAGAAGGGCCCTGCGCCAAGCAAGCTGCAAATACGGTTTCCCAGAAATCAACGGCTGTAAATAGTCCGTATTCAATGTCCTCTCTGCACCTTAATCCTTGCCATCGATGCTTCTGACATGCGTCAGACCCCCTCAGCCTCAACCCAACTGAAGGAACGCCTTTCGATGTAAATATGATGGAAACAAAAAAATACACGAAGCACAGCATATAGGCTGATTTTACTCTCTCTTAAGTTTAATGTAATGAAAGTAAAGAAAAACTCAAAACTCTTTCCAATAAATAAGCCTACGGAAACATTTCCTTTACTGTAATTTTATAAATCTATAATAATAATTTAAATTTTTGAGACAAACCATAACACAGTTTCTATCAAAAATTAAAAATTAAAAAATTATCAATTTTGAAATAGATTTTATCAGGTTCAGCAGACAGAAATGAAACCTTTGTATAATTTGTACAATCTACCGTGAGTATCTTTGAATATTTTATACAAGAAAAAGTTTTTAGAAAAACCAGGTGAATATTTTATTATTATTTATATATCCCATCACATTAAGTGATTTATTTTTAGAAGATGGATTTCTTAATATGATAATAATAATGTTGAGCTCCATCTGGTAAGGCTAGTTTTTCTTCTACTTTGAGAGGAAGCTTGACAGTATCCACGGTAGTGTCTCTGAACATGAGGAGAAGTTTTGTGAGGACCTGTCTGTAATTTTCAAAGCCCAGGGAGTGGAGAGCCCATACTATATCTTCACCATTGATTGTCTTGTGTTTCTCCTCCTTACTCTTATCTGATGACTCGCTTGTTATAAAGCTGATGAACTCCCATGATTTCATTTCGAAGAATGATTCAGCTAATCATAGGCAACGTAATGCTTCGCCTCCGTCGACACCTTCACATTGGGTGGGAGAATCCTACGCATAATATTGGAAATTGTTGGAACGCGTGTGTCGCCTTATTAAAAATAGTATTGAGAAAGGCCGCTGCTGCTACCAATGTCTATGATACCAAAGCCGTTACCTGTTAATGTTTTAATGGTCGCTGGAGTGAGCAACTGTAACACAACAAAGCCGTTTACCATCATCATCATCCGCCGCTTATGGCGCACTAAAAAAATTTACCTCCTGACAAAGATGCGCTCATATATGCCCTCCCGATGCCTAAAATGTTTCACAGGTCACCACGTAGCTTCAGCCAGAGCAAATCATAGTTATTTCCCCCATTGATTGCTAAGAAGACACATACAATTTGCGTAAGCCTCTCCCTGCTACAAATTAAATTAAATACTAACCATTTTTGTATTTCAATTGGAAAAACCAAAGTCATTACTGTGTTGCATTTTTTTTAAAAGAGGGAAATTGTACTGTCGGTAATATATAAATACCTAGTAGCTGAAATGAAGTTGCAGAATCAAGCTGATTTTATTCTTGGGTTTGCGTAATGGATTGTTGGTTTGAACAGCAACAGCAGGGGATGAGCATGAACACGTTTGCAGAGAGGCAGGCTGCGCTGATTGGACAGGTGCTCACAACGGGGTCTGGAAGTTGCCTGCATTTTGAACAGCGCTTTTGCCCATGCGATCTACCTCTTATACAACGGGCTGACGTGGACGATGACAATGATTACTATGCCAGTTTATTGTCGTTTTGTGAATGCCATTAAAATATCCTGCAGACCATGGAGAAGAAAAAGCAGAAGCACAAAGGGGATGAACGGTTCAAAACATTTTCATCGACGTCCATGTGTACAACCGAACCTCCAACCGTTGATTTCACTGCTCCTTGTCAGAAACCTGAGGGCTTTCCCACTGTAAACAACGCCTTCGGCGTAATTAGGCGTTGAATTGGAGAAATCTTAGTTTTCGAATGATAATTTCGTTGTATCTCGACATACGTATTTTGTGGTAAATTTCGAGAATTTAGCTGATTTTACCGTTCTGTCAAATAGGTCGTATTGACATCCCGTACCTCTTAGTTTTTTGAGGTGTAATTATTGCCTGACGTGGAGAAAAAATAATTTAATCCGCTTCGGCTCAGGCTGTACATACTCTATAAGGAAGGGCCCAAATCCTTGCAAAAGCTATTCTTTCATAAAATTCGCAGCCTAAAATTAAAATTTTGAACATCATAATTAAGAACGTATATGCTGAATGACAAAGTGAAGATGAAAATCAGGAAAACCCTCAGTAAGTTCCAATGATTATAGAACAAGCTCTCCACCCTCTGGTCTTTATAGATCTATTAAAAAATGCAGCACTTGAAAGAAATCTAAATTTGAGCAAGATACCAGGATACTGATCACAAAAAACCCAACTGCCATTTCACAGAGATGGCTAAGTGTAAAACATAGAATTCAAAATAATGCCCAAACAGAAAATGGTTTGTAGAACAAAGAAAGCAATATAATCCTCACATCGACATATTTACATCTACAGGATCATCCCGATATCCTCACAGTACCCGGTCGTTTCAAACCCGTGCGCCATGAGTCATGACTCGCGAGTGTAACCCATTATTTATTACACACTTCAAAGCATTTAGTACGAATGTTTGTGCATCAAACTGAATGTGACATGTTACCTGACATCCGAGAATGATTTAGACGTGCTTGAAAAGCACAGCACCTGCCACGTCCTACATCATTCGATTTCAACACATCGCCTTGTAAAATCCACTGAAAATGTACCTATGTATGTGCGGAAAATTCGACCCCATGTAAGTATTTCTAACCCTAACCTCTTACTTTTCTAGTATGGTTGAAATTGTTGTTTGTATTGGTCATGTATTAGAACTTGCGTGTAATACCATATACTTGTTTTTTAATTGAAATTGTTACAGTTTTGTCATTATTGTCACAACTCTTGTTTTTTTCTTAGTGGCAAATACATCATTTTGATTGTGCAATTTTGAATTATATTTTTGAAATCTTGTTCAATCCTCCATTAGTTGTGCCAGTCTTACAACCCTTTTCTTGTTTGCAGGGGTTTGTATTTAATAGAGAAGATGACATTAGAGGTTGGGAGATTCTGGATGAATATAACTTAGATAGGGATTTGAATTTGTCAAAAAGACATTAGAGGTTGGGAGATTTTGGATGAATATAATTTAGATAGGGATTTGAATTTGTCAAAATTAGTATAGATAGTTGGACAATCATGAGTATTGTCACAACTCTTGTTTTTTTCTTAGTGGCAAATACATCACTTTGATTGTGCAATTTTGAATTATATTTTTGAAATCTTCTTCAATCCTCCATTAATTGTGCCAGTCTTACAACCCTTTTCTTGTTTGCAGGTGTTTGTATTTTAGAGAAGATGACATTAGAGGTTGGGAGATTTTGGATGAATATAACTTAGATATGGATTTGAATCTGTCAAAATGACATTAGAGGTTGGGAGATTTTGGATGAATATAATTTAGATAGGGATTTGAATTTGTCAAAATTAGTATAGATAGTTGGACAATCATGAGCCTTTTACATTTGTTACTAGGAAAAATGTATGTACATATCAATATAATATGATGTAAGCAAGTGAATTTAGTATTGAAAGAAAAAATATTTATTATTGCACAAAATATTTTTTAACATTGTACATGTTGGAGCCCTAAAAAACTTAAATGACACTAGTAGTTGATGTTGAGATAATCTCTTTATATTAACATGTAATGTATTAGTTTTCAATGCAAACTTTATTTGGTGAGAATAGCATATATTTACACTTAAATATTGAAATAATAATATATATTAAAGTTCATAATAACTAAAGAAATATTAAACATATTTATGTCATTTTTCATTTAATCTATGAGGAAATAAGTTTCTATCAATAGTTTTAAAATGTGCTAAAATACTCCCAATAATTGAACTTAATTAAGTTAGAAAACCTTAAATTAATTAACTACCCCTAAAGACTAATTATCACTTAATTAATTACAAAACCTTAAGAATTTAAATTAGACAAAAAAAACAACTAAGATCTTAAAAACTTACCCTTTATTTAAAAAATGCACCTTATTTAAAAAATATTAGACCCTAATTTAGGGTAAGATCTAATCAATAATTTAAAAGCCACTTTTAAAAAAAACTTGCCCACTATGAATAAACACCCCACTCACCTTATCTTTAAATCCCACGTAACAAATAAATACTTGCCCCTAATAAAATGCACCTCTTTTTATTTTAACACGGACACCCACTTTTCATATATTGTAACTATCATCAAATAAATGGAAATAATGAAAACATTTGTCACACTTTACAATGGAGAATCAAACATCTTGAGTGTTAGGACTTTATTTTAATCACTACACAACATTCTATTACATGCCCATCTACAACTATTACTTCCATGTGGGCTCCTAAATCTTTTCCTTATGTGTCAAAAGGCGCATCATGCCACCATTTATAATGTGCCTTCTTTGGAAAGTCAAGAACCACCTAAGAAAACCTCCTCTAAAGATCAATATAGAACCTCCTCCTCTCAAGGCATCTACAACATTACCAAGTCAAAGAATGCAACCACCTCTCCAAATTCATCTAACTCAACCTCCTTTGCTACAAAGTCAACCTAAGTAACCTCATTTAAAAATAAGTTCAACACCTCTTTCTACTGGGATTGCTACACTATTACACAATAATACACCACTTCAACATCCAATTGTTTTTGACAAAGAAACTACTTCTCCTACTAATGGTCAAGACACATTTCAAATTCCACCACCATCACAAGGTCCTACTGTTACTTTTTCCCAACATTCTTCCACCGCTTCACACAAACTTGGTTTTTGGTAGGAGACTCTTGTCACCTCATTACCCGATGACATACTCTTGCGCTCCAGTTCACACTTGACTGTTGAGGGCATACTACACATGAACCCCACACACTACACACTCGACACTACACATTGCGTATCTTCACACATGTTGCATCTAGCCCATTACATCTTGTATTTTTTACGCATCATTTATGTCTTGACATCTATGCATTTACACATCATACCTACTCTATAAACCATACTAGTATTCATCATACATGTCTCACACTCCTATTTTATATTAGTTTAGCATTAGGTCCTCCATCATTCTACATACAACATAGCGGGAACTTCACAATATTATTCTATTTACCCACCTTGCATTGCATTGTATACATCACATATTTACACATTTTTCTCTTCACATGGTTGTCTCTTATCATCACATATACTACATCTCCTCATACGTGCTGGACTCACTACCTTATGACGCACTTTAGTTCCTCGGTCGATATTCGAATGCCGAGGGTTTACAAATAAATGGACCTTGTCATACTCACAAGCTCATCATTCATCCCTCTCTCATGTGAAATTCCTAAGTTAGTGACATACACCATAGGCTAAATGGTCACCTATCCCATCATCTTGTAGTGATATACGATTTAGGCTAAATCATCACTCCTTCGATCAAATTTCGTGATATACAATTCGGATATAGGGCCATGCACACATCCTCTCTAGGTCACATATCATCAACTCACATACACACTCATCATAGCATGTTTCACACAACACATTATTCAACCATTTCCCGATGACACACTCTCGTTTACGGTTCATTCTTGACTACTGAGGGGGAAAAATAAATGAACATTACTACATACAACTCCATTCGCTCAGGGGGCATGTGGATCCTATCATCCATCTTGCATTCCATTCCATCCATCCATAACATGTTGCATATCTTGATTGTGTTTACTATTGCTTGCATTTTCTTGTTCATGTTTGATTTATTACACATCATAGATAGATCTCTTATATGTCATTATATTTACCATGCATGCATTTGCATTTTTTTCCTTTTCTAGTTATGATCACAGATAAAGGTTTCTTACACGTAGCATGGGTGCTTGGCTACTACCTGTCCCACAATGGTCACTGGGGGTATCCACTTTCATACACTACACATGCTATTGTTTCATTTTGTACTTATCACTTTTCATTACTTGGTTAACATGCTTTTACATATTGGTTGTCTTTCTAACATGCTAATGGGTGCTTCATGTGTAACATTTATTTACAGGATTACTTACTACCATGGCTATCTGTTGTTTGTACTTGCTTGTCTTTTAATTAATATTGTATGTGGGCCTTTCCCTTTGTTTGGTGTACACACTTGTTTGTTTGTATGTGACCACTATGGCCTTGATTGTCTTGCTACATCATGAGTGATGTCCCATGTTTGAAACACGCTTTGACGGTCTATGTTGTCTTCTTACGTGTTTGCTTACTTTCTAGCTTCTATATTGTCTGCGTAGCTTACAATTGATTTCTACATGCATGCTTGTTCATACTAACACTTTTTTTATAGCTACTTGTTTGCGTGTGCCTTGGTTTCTACCAAGCACATTCCCTTCCCCCTGTAGGGCAGAGTCACAGTTTATGTGTTCGTTCCTCTTTTAGGGCCACATTCTCCTATCTGCGATGTCACATGTACCTTCAAAGAGGGGGGAAATAATTTGGGTTTACACATTACACAACGCTCTACACTAGTACAATTCAGTTCAATTTTCCATCCTTGACACAATGGGTTATACAATGAGTGGGTTAAAACCAATCCATATAACTCTGATACTAATTAGCTTTTACAAGACATGTTGTCCTTAGCATTCTGGGGAGAAATTAAAGGTTTGAGGATAGAACAAAAATTTCTCCCTACACTACTTCGTCTAGCGGTGTCGGATCACCCAAAAAACCAGGCAGTACAAAGATCTCGTCATACATTCTTAGGGATACAGTTAGAGGTTGGAGAATAACGCATATTTCTCCCTACAATTCTTTGGCCATAGTGGCGTGAGATCACCCCAAAAAATCACACTTTACTGACAGTTATATGATATCCTTTTACATTTTTCATACTTCTATTTACAGTGTTTTTACTATATACATGGGGTTTTTACACATATACATGCATATTTTACTACTTGATCGTCTTATCCTTTATACAGAATCCCAAGCTCGTACTCTACACCACCACTCAACTTGCCACGAATTTCAACAATTGTAGATGTTTAGTAGTCGGTCAAAAGTGGAGTCGTATCATAGTTTGTTTCTTTCATTGAGTCTTTAAATTCAACTAGGTTGTTATTTGTTGGGTTAATAGTATACTCGGAGTTGCTTCTAAACATGCAAGTGTATGCCGTGATACAAATTTTAACAACTGAACAACTATATTAAGTAAGCCTGATGGAGGTAGTGACAGGTAGGAATCACTTTGGATAACATTACACAATGATAAATTACCAAATTATAGTGTCTATAATTCCCTAGATAAAAGGTATCTATGTCAAAAAAGGTTCTCAAGGCAGTTGCCTCTTGAAAAGCAAATAACACAACATCCATCTATTTAAACATAAAAGATGTCAGATATAGAAAAAAGTTAAGAGATAGTTTTAAATATGCCAAATTACAACACTTTGTATATTTGTTCCCAACAAATTACGACTACATCATGTGTTCATGTATTGCAAGGAGCTAAAAATATTTTTGATTAATGAATAAAATTTTCAATTGCGAAAAGTTTAGAATTAATCACCTTTATTTTACGTACTTGTTGATATTACAATTTCCATGTGTAAAGTCAAGCACACAAACCTTTTTAAGCATCCTCCCACTATGTGCTAAAATTGGGGATATCAAACAAGGCATGGAAATACATCAAATAATGATTGAAAGTGGTTTATTTTCCAATATCGGGGGTAGCAAATGCCTTGATAGACAGTATAAAGATATGGAGCAAGAAAATGCACACCAATTTTCTGACTAAATACCCACTGAAATTCATCTTCTAGGCTATAATATTATAGGATATGCACACAAGAAATGGGATAGATTTTTTTTGTTTTTTTTTTTTTTTTTTTTTGTGTTGGTATCCCCCTTGTTAGATTTCCGGCAGGAGGAATTGTATGGCAGGAATCCACATGCAGCTGGTTCCCCTTTTCCTCCCGTGTTTCCCCCCCCCCATCCTTCGCTTTCCTGCGCCC
The DNA here is from genome assembly GCA_019776745.2 of Taxus chinensis. Classification (NCBI taxonomy): domain Eukaryota; kingdom Viridiplantae; phylum Streptophyta; class Pinopsida; order Cupressales; family Taxaceae; genus Taxus; species Taxus chinensis. The sequence continues at coordinate 120,815,197 of CM034149.1, read as the reverse complement.
CGCCCTCCTCTGGATTGCTGGGGGGCTGGACAGCGGTGGCCCACGCCAGCGCGGGGGCCTCCCAGCGCGCTCGGCTCCCAGCTGGTCGCGGTCGGCCAGCCCTCCGCGTGCCGGCGGCGGGCGGCGCTGCGGCCGACCCTGCGTAGGCAGTAGAAGGGGCGCATGTGGTGGTACAGAAAGGCGAAGGACGCGAAGACCGCGAGAACAAGGAGCGGCGCCCCTTCCCGTCGCCGTGCTGGCCCGGCCTCCCCCGCGCGCCCCCCCCATCCCCCCGGCCCCACGCCGGACGCGCTTGACCCAACTAGGAATATGTTATGCCTACGAGCGAGAGCCTAGACTCAGGACATGAAGCAAATCATAGCAACCTTTGCGCACGAGCAATCCTCGGACAACCGGGCGCGGGACGGCGGCCCGCCGGGCCGGCCCCCCATGGTGCGCCAACAGGCCTGGTAGGCGTTCAAACCATATATGCATGGAAGAGTATCGAAGCGGGATATAGAATAGTTGAAAGCAGTTCTAATGTGGATCTTGTACCTGGGTGATGCAAGCTGATTCCCACTGTAGAACCCCCACAACACAACAAATGTGCGCCTACCTCCTCCCCTCGCACAGTTGCTCGGGCCAGCACACCCTGTCAGTAACACATCTTGCGACGGGTAGATCAGCCTCACCCGGCCTGGTATCGAGAAGACTGTTATTATCTGTGCCTCGTGTGGTTCACGACAGCGATACTGTAGGAACTACAACAGGCGGTTGTTGAATGCCGGCCTAGCAGCCCCTCGCAGTCCCCCACGTGATCGTTCGGCATAGTGACTGTCTCGTATGATTCCTGACGTATGACACACGTTTTTGAATGATTCCTTGTGCCATCCATTCGACCTATTGCACTTGAGAGGGATATAAATAAAGCACTATCCCTCAAGAGAGGTAAGGTTCGACTATCCATTCAAAGAAATACTGTAGACACAAATTGTTGTTAGCCTAAGTGGTTTTGGCAATATAGCTGTTGCCGTCTGCGCCTCTAGCTTATAACGGTTAGCTTGGCAAAAAGGCATAATAGCCCCCTGAGATGTGTCCAGTCTCTCCCATGTACGCCTTAAGGAAAGACCGGTCACCCTGGGCGCCTGCAATTCTCTCGACTGCACACATTATATCAATAAAATAGCCGATCCCCTCTTACAATAAGAATCCCGCGGTGGTAAACTTTCTCTAAAAATAAATAAAATAGTTATGGAAGTATGTAGGGCTTTATGATAATTACAAACCGAGTTGTTTCCCCATATTGAAGATATATGAGTCCAAAATTGATTTGAGGAGTTCACACTCATGCCACCCCATCCATTACATATTTATGTCTACTAATTTTTGTTGATGGACTGAATAATAATATGTAATTATATTACTCTTGTTCTTATTGGATGGGTTAGTTTGATGTCTATGTGATTTTAAATTTGAATTTTTATTTATGATTAATTAAGTTAGGTATAAATTTTGTAATATCTTAACTATCGATAGTGTTTTTTATTACTTTTAATACAATATTTGAATGAATTAAGAAAATAATTTATATGACATAGACTCTGATTGTTTTTCAGCTATATAAATAGGGAGGACAAACAAATCCATTCACATTTAAAGCAAAGCATTATGCATGAAAATAGTGTTGTATATTCTAATCCTCCCTAACTATGTATTTGTGAGAAGTGGACTCTTGAACTCTCTTTCAAAGTTGTGAAAAGAAGACACAAGTTATATTTACACATTCACATTTAACAAAAAATATATGCATCTCCTTCATTGTGTACTAACACCTAGGGAAAATTGTTAGTGAAGAGGTTATGACTACAATATGATAACGACGTTTAGCTATACATTATGACAAAGGGGAATTCCTATATTGGACAAGTTAAGAAACAAAGATAGTAAACAAGTCACATGTTACCATGCCCATATGAAAGGAGAAAAAAAATATGACAAGGAATTAAACGTCTTTTATCCTTAAATGCAAAATATGGTAAGGAGGGGACAAATGAAGGAACTATAAGGAAATTTGAATTTTTAAAATGCTAGCTCCTCAACTTTCATTGACGATTTGATGGGATTTCATACCGAATTTTATAAGAATTTCTAACAGTTTCAATGAAATTCAAGAGTGTAATTTATATTTAATTTAATCAAATTTTATACATATATATTTTCAATCTCAATGTATCAGTTCAAATTTTTGTAATGATATATTATAGAGTAGGCACATGCCTATAGAGCCTTTTTTTAATTAAACAACAAATGTTTTGTAGTTGTTTTCATTATTATTATTTTCAATAAATAAATTTATTATAAATTATTATATTGAGCATTTATGAATATCGAGAGGTTGATTTTCTGTCAAGACGAACACAATAAATTATTATTATAGTTATATTTTTCGAGATGGTAGTTGATATTGTGTATACAGTTATGGTACTTCATTTTTAAAAATATGTAACAAGTCAAAAAATTATAATAATTTTGAGCATTTGTATCTATTAACAATTAAGATACATTAAAGTAAATAAATCAATATTAATTAGTAATTTAAATTTAATTTTTTTAAAAATTACATGTGTCAAAACTAAACAATTTGTTTCATATAAACCTCTCAACATTTTATAAATGAATATAAATAAAGTAACCGAATATAAAATGAAGACATGGGATCTTTATGAAATTAAATTTTTCATGTATTGTAAAATTACAATCACACTCAAATATATATATATATATATATATATATATATATATATATATATATATATATATATATATATATATATATATATATATATATATAAATATATATAACCAACAAATGTCTTTTATATTTGTAAAATACAAAAACATATTTACATTTATAGATACATTGTTTAAATTACATTTTTATTTTATCAAAAATGAGAAATTACGGTCATTTTGCATCGTCTGGAATTGGCTTTAGAGCTTTAGGAGTGACTACTGAGGAGATAGTTATTATAAAATTTAATGTGGATTATACTTACTCTTTTTTAGTATTTCAATATTAGACGTAAGGTTTTTTAGGTTTATCTTTTGTAACTACTATTTTTTACAAACCAATGGTCATTTTATAGATTTTGGGGCATTATGAATTAGTTTATGATATTTTTTATTAATATCAGTTGGGGTTACAATTTGTTTTAGGAAAGTCATGTCACTTATAATGTTGGTCAACAATCCTGGTGAATGGTTGCAGATAACTAATGATTGATGAACTTGATAATTCATCTATACTTTCGAACAAATTGGAATGTAAACAATATGATCAATCTATTCGTCTTTACATATCTCATAACCCAATGACTATCTATAGTTAAATTTATCCTAACAAACTTGTGTGTGTGTGTGTGTGTGTGTGTGTGTGTGTGTGTGTGTGTGTGTGTGTGTGTGTGTGTGCACATATACATATTTACATATTTATACATATTATATACACACAAACTTCAAATATTACTAATATCAAATTTGAAGTTGAATTAGGTGTTCCCTCTTTGTCCGTAAAAAGATTTATTCACTGGTAGGCAGCCACCTTTGAAGATGCCCTTGCTGGAAAGTGTCGGGGGGTTTAACTTTACAGGTTGCCGAATTTTAGATATTTTCCTACAGTCCTAGATATTTACTATCCTAAATATTCATCTATAAATCTGTCATGATTTAGAGGCAAGAATGGTAATTGTGTCCCTAAATTTTATGGAGCTTAACAAATGTTTTTGTTTCGTTTTCCAACATTCCATCCAAAGATGGAGCAAAATGGAAAAGCCCAAGAATTAAATAACCTTTTCCAATGAATATCATATCATCCCCAGGACTCCATGTAACACTCTGCATATATATACACATCTACCAAGTTCTTGTTCAGACTTAGAATCCATTGTTTTTTTGTGTTCTATTTCAGATTACTTTATTGTCTTTTTGTGTTAGTTTCAAACTCAAACTCCATTGTTCTTTTTTTTACTTCTCAGAATATGGAAGAGATGATGAAAAATGGTGAGGATTCTAGGTGGGGAAATGCATTTGGCATGTGTATTCTCCCCATTGCAGTGAAGCGTCACAACTGGATTATTGCAAAGAAGGCATCTTTCGAAGCATAATTTACTTACTCGTTTGTAAACTTTCTGTTTCTATCTTGATGTGTTTGTAATGGGGATTTGTCATCGCAGATCCTGGTGGTACATTTTAAGAGCTATGCAGGAAAAGCCAAGCTGGTAGCAATGGTGGCTGAAGATTTGTTTTCAGAGGCTGATCAACTGTGCATGGATTGTGCTCATACTCTCTCTCACATAAAACAAGAGGCTCTTCTTACTAACGATTCAGTTGTATTAAGAAGCTTGTTTCCTTATAAACAACTTGGCTATATATATATATATATATCACTTATTTTTCATTGGCTTTCAATCTGGCTGGATTTTTATTTGTTTATTTTATAGTTTATATTTTATTTAATGTAATTATTGTAGGCGATTTTAGTGGTGGGGTGAATGGTTAAATTGATAGCTTAGCCATTTTTAAAAAGTCTAATTTTTAGGTAAAATTGATATCTATTTTTTTCCTTCCACCTTTTTAAAAAGTCTGTTTATAATAAGAATAAGTAAGATTTTATAATATCACGATTCCAAGTGAGATATTTGATTTTTGAGGGATTTTTGTGTTAGTATTTTTTCTTTTGGTAATAATATCAAGTTAAGAGAACTCATTTTAACATATAAATATAGTGAATACTTTAACCAAATTGTTTGTGGAGGTCAAATAACTTGACAATATTATCACTATTATTATTATGATGGATCTCAAAACCCAACCTCAATTTATATGGATGTATTATCACATTACCTTATCAGTAATTTGAAAAACATTTGACACAATTGTAACATTGGGCAACTCATTTTGTCAACAAGGATTCACCACAAACCAATTGCAATTCAAACGTTTCTGATCCAACATCAGAAGCACAAAACCAACAATAAAGCACTTCACCACAAACCAACAACAATTCAAACGTTTCTGATCCAATTCAAAAAAATTTCATGTTAAGAACAAACTCACACATGTCAGTATAAGAACAAGAGAGTTTTAAAGGGTTCAAACATCTATGCAAAAAATAATATGGCTGCAATACATAACAAAGAGATGTTCATTAAGGTGTTGCATGTTATTGTTATAATATGCATAGCCAAACAAAGCTCTAATCGAGTCTCTCCAAACCTTGATGATACTCAGCTTGAGACAAATGTGTTTGTATAAAGGAAATGAAATTATACATACATCCAACCTATGAGTGTAAAGAGAGTTGATTAATGGGGCCTTTGGAAAGGGTGTTCACATTGTCTACCATCAAGAATCAAAACTCCCATATTTGTTTCTATTTATAGTCATTGATTTCCAAAATACTCTAGCCCAACACGGGACCCAAACAACCACACACATTTGTCAATACCTCTTAAAACACGTGGAAATCATTGACAAATGGAACTTAAAATGGTGTAGGCGATTTTATATATAAATTGCAAGGTATGACATTGGATAAGAAAACTAAAGATATTGGGAACAATGAACGCCAATGGTTATTATTCACTGTAATCTCACATGTATGCTTGAAAGTAGACTTGTGCATCTTCTTAGCATTTACATTTGAGAATTACAAATGCATGTCAAAATATTTGTATGTATCCGCAAAAAAAAACATAGAGAGATGCTTTCATTCAAAATCCTTTCCTCCCGATCTCTAAAATAAGTAACTATATGAATATATTGAGAATGTCTTCTCCTAAAAATTTTACTATTTTTTGCATTCTTCCATTGACAGTTGTCTTCATCCAACCTTGTCACAGAAACATAAAACTTGCAGCACTATGATCATAATACTTTCCAAATTTCTATGTATACAATAAAACTTATGCTAATATCACAGTGATGATTGGAAAAAATACTTTTCAACTGGAGAATGAGATATCTGGGAAAAATGAACAATACAATGAATTCATAAATGCAATATACAACACTGCTGAACTATAGAACGCTGTTGTGGTGCCATGTTGATCTTGATCTTATTGGTGGGGTCTAATTATCTTCTAATCTTCTATTGACATAATATCATGCTCTATTTTGGATCAAGGTCATAGCAACTCACGAAACTAGGTAGTCTTCATTTGTCACGAGGCCACACACTACATGGCATGCCAAAGAATTCTCTCAGATGAGATTATTTTCTTGGTTCATTTTAACTACCACCTACTAGATGCCAGCAGTCATCAACTCATTATTGCAGGTTGGAGATGTTACATATGATTTTTCTTCAACTTGCTATAGGTTACAATCGCTTTGTTTCCTTTGTGGAGGTGTACCTCCATTATTCTGATCTGCTGTCTCCCTGGTTTTCTCTACAAATCTAATAAAATACCCCCGTGTGTAAGGAGAAAGATATTGCTGTTTGAATTTATGTTTTTTTTTTTCTATAAAAAATCACAAGTTCATTCACCCTAGATTGACTTTATTGTGTTGACTGTAAACTGCCTAATAAATTGCAAAAAAATGATAATTTATTATTAAGAGAATGGATTTCTACATTTTGTGATTTTGATGGCAATTGAAGTGGCTTGTGAATATGATGACTCGCGGCTCATCCTTTAAGGATAATTAACTAAGACATGTCATCCTATCTGAAGACATTCTTTATATGGTAATTTCAATCCTACAGATAATTGGGACCAAAAAGGACTATTTTCCAAGCATAATTTTTAGCTTTCTAGTTATTTGCACTTTCAACTTTATTAAACTTACCTACTCCATAGCTGGCTGCTCTTGATTTGATACTCTGTCTCCTTTGGTATGTGGCATTTTACCAACTAGCCTACTTAATTTTCTGTGTATGTTACTGATAAGGTTGTTTTTCAAAAAATTTGAGTAGGTCCTTGATATTGCTAATTAGCTCCTTGATGAAAACGTTATAATTCTTTCATTTATTTTTAACCATCTTAACTCTAACAGTCTAGCCTTGGGTTCTTGAACACCTTATAGATAGTTACTTGAAGTTTATTGCTTTTAAATTGTTTCTACTTTCAATTTTAGAACTGTGACACAAATGGTGGCTTGTAGAGGCTTTTTTGTTGGTTAAAAAACTTTATGATTTTGCAACGTACAGAAGATATGGGTATCCTGATTAGGCAGTCCCACTGTTTCACCGGGAACAACAAACTGGTCCCCAACCCGATCAGTTTACATTTGGCAGAGTACTTCCAGCCTGTGCAAAACGGGGGGTTTGAAACAGGGTATGAACATTCATTAAAGCAAAAAGAAATGTCTAAATTGTGTCAAATGGTGGAGTTGCAACTGCCCTGGTAAACATGTATTCAAAATGCAGGAACATGGACAAAGAAAGTTTGTTGTTTGATGGAATACCACAAAGAAATATGTTCTTCTGGACCCCAATGACTGAAGGATATGCAGAAAATGCTTTTGTTGGAAACGTAGGTAACTGTTTGATAGAATTCCTCAAAGAAACGTCGTCTCATAGAATGCCATGATGGCAGGATATGCACAAATTAGATTTGTTGAAAAGACTTCAGAAACTTTAAAGCAAATGCAATTGGCATATACAACTCTGCTGCAATATGCAAACACTGAAAAAATAAATAGAGGGCTTGAATTATGAAATAGTTTGTAATTCATAAGTGTCTTACCTGAACTGCACTGCTCCTCACTTCTTCAACTTTGAGAGATGAAAACTGCATGAACAAATGGAATTCTAATCCATCCTTCAGCTTTTATTCTATCATCCTAAATTCTGATTGGTTGATGTTAGTTGACATGGATTCAATATGATAGTTCAATCAAATGGTTGAGATTTATTGGGATTTAATCCAATGGATAATATTTTAGCTGGTCATTTTTATTATTTTATGCAGCTGGTTACACAATTTATTGTTCATATGGTACTGAGTTTTTAAACACTGTGAAAGGTGAGCCTGACCATAATTTCATTTATTGTTATGCAGGTTTTTACTTGGGATTGAAAACTCTTACATAAAAAATAGTGCATTATATTTGAGATATGGGTTGGAAAGTCTTGAGAAATGACTTGTTGAAGTGACTGTAATAGATATGATGTACATACAATGAAAATATTACTTAATGAATAATTCACTGTATAGACTTGGGTTTTGTACAATTGTATATAAATTAATATATATTTTTAGTTCTATCAATGAATAAGAGAATATTGACCAATTTAAAAACTGTAGTATTCAACATTTCATGCTTCCATATTTAAATAATAATAATACAATACAATACAGTTAGATAATATTAACTTCACATATCATTCAAAATATGTTATTTAAAAGGTGAATGTCTTTTCACCTACTATCTCGACTAATGGACCCTGCACAACCGGGTCCTCTCCCCTAAGAATTTTGTGGTAAATTTCGAGAATTTAACTGATTTTACCGTTCTGTCAAATAGGTCGTATTGACATCCCGTACCTCTTAGTTTTTTGAGGTGTAATTATTGCCTGACGGTGGAGAAAAAATAATTTAATCCGCTTCGGCTCAGGCTGTACATACTCTATAAGGAAGGGCCCAAATCCTTGCAAAAGCTATTCTTTCATAAAATTCGCAGCCTAAAATTAAAATTTTGAACATCATAATTAAGAACGTATATGCTGAATGACAAAGTGAAGGTGAAAATCAGGAAAACCCCCAGGAAGTTCCAATGATTATAGAACAAGCTCTCCACCCTCTGGTCTTTATAGATCTATTAAAAAATGCGGCACTTGAAAGAAATCTAAATTTGAGCAAGATACCAGGATACTGATCACAAAAAACCCAACTGCCATTTCACAGAGATGGCTAAGTGTAAAACATAGAATTCAAATAATTCCCAAACAGAAAATGGTTTGTAGAACAAAGAAAGCAATATAATCCTCACATCGACATATTTACATCTACAGGATCATCCCGATATCCTCACAGTACCCGGTCGTTTCAAACCCGTGGGCCATGACTCGCGAGTGTAACCCATTATTTATTACACACTTCAAAGCATTTAGTACGAATGTTTGTGCATCAAATTGAATGTGACATGTTACCTGACATCCGAGAATGATTTAGACGTGCTTGAAAAGCACAGCACCTGCCACGTCCTACATCATTCGATTTCAACACATCGCCTTGTAAAATCCACTGAAAATGTACCTATGTATGTGCGGAAAATTCGACCCCATGTAAGTATTTCTAACCCTAACCTCTTACTTTTCTAGTATGGTTGAAATTGTTGTTTGTATTGGTCATGTATTAGAACTTTGCGTGTAATACCATATACTTGTTTTTTAATTGAAATTGTTACAGTTTTGTCATTATTGTCACAACTCTTGTTTTTTTCTTAGTGGCAAATACATCATTTTGATTGTGCAATTTTGAATTATATTTTTGAAATCTTGTTCAATCCTCCATTAGTTGTGCCAGTCTTACAACCCTTTTCTTGTTTGCAGGGGTTTGTATTTATACATCACTTTGATTGTGCAATTTTGAATTATATTTTTGAAATCTTTTTCTCAATCTCCATTCATTGTGCCAGTCTTACAACCCTTTCTTGTTTGCAGGTGTTTGTATTTAATAGAGAAGATGACATTAGAGGTTGGGAGATTTTGGATGAATATAACTTAGATAGGGATTTGAATTTGTCAAAATGACATTAGAGGTTGGGAGATTTTGGATGAATATAATTTAGATAGGGATTTGAATTTGTCAAAATTAGTATAGATAGTTGGACAATCATGAGCCTTTTACATTTGTTACTAGGGAAAATGTATGTACATATAAATATAATATGATGTAAGCAAGTGAATTTAGTATTGAAAGAAAAAATATTTATTATTGCACAAAATATTTTTTAACATTGTACATGTTGGAGCCCTAAAAAACTTAAATGACACTAGTAGTTGATGTTGAGATAATCTCTTTATATTAACATGTAATGTATTAGTTTTCAATGCAAACTTTATTTGGTGAGAATAGCATATATTTACACTTAAATATTGAAATAATAATATATATTAAAGTTCATAATAACTAAAGAAATATTAAACATATTTATGTCATTTTTCATTTAATCTATGAGGAAATAAGTTTCTATCAATAGTTTTAAAATGTGCTAAAATACTCCCAATAATTGAACTTAATTAAGTTAGAAAACCTTAAATTAATTAACTACCCCTAAAGACTAATTATCACTTAATTAATTACAAAACCTTAAGAATTTAAATTAGATAAAAAAAACAACTAAGACCTTAAAAACTTACCCTTTATTTACAAAATGCACCTTATTTAAAAAATATTAGACCCTAATTTAGGGTAAGATCTAATCAATAATTTAAAAGCCACTTTTAAAAAAAACTTGCCCACTATGAATAAACACCCCACTCACCTTATCTTTAAATCCCACGTAACAAATAAATACTTGCCCCTAATAAAATGTACCTCTTTTTATTTTAACACGAACACCCACTTTTCATATATTGTAACTATCATCAAATAAATGGAAATAATGATAACATTTGTCACACTTTACAATGGAGAATCAAACATCTTGAGTGTTAGGACTTTATCTTAATCACTACACAACATTCTATTGCATGCCCATCTACAACTATTACTTCCATGTGGGCTCCTAAATCTTTTCCTTATGTGTCAAAGGCGCATCATGCCACCATTTATAATGTGCCTTCTTTGGAAAGTCAAGAACCACCTAAGAAACCTCCTCTAAAGATCAATATAGAACCTCCTCCTCTCAAGGCATCTACAACATTACCAAGTCAAAGAATGCAACCACCTCTCCAAATTCATCTAACTCAACCTCCTTTGCTACAAAGTCAACCTAAGTAACCTCCTTTAAAAATAAGTTCAACACCTCTTTCTACTAGGATTGCTACACTATTACACAATAATACACCACTTCAACATCCAATTGTTTTTGACAAAGAAACTACTTCTCCTACTAATGGTCAAGACACATTTCAAATTCCACCACCATCACATGGTCCTACTGTTACTTTTTCCCAACATTCTTCCACCGCTTCACACAAACTTGGTTTTTGGTAGGAGACTCTTGTCACCTCATTACCCGATGACATACTCTTGCACTCCAGTTCACACTTGACTGTTGAGGGCATACTACACATGAACGCCACACACTACACACACGACACTACACATTGCGTATCTTCACACATGTTGCATCTAGCCCATTACATCTTGTATTTTTTACGCATCATTTATGTTTTGACATCTATGCATTTACACATCATACCTACTCTATAAACCATACTAGTATTCATCATACATGTCTCACACTCCTATTTTCTATTAGTTTAGCATTAGGTCCTCCATCATTCTACATACAACATAGCGGGAACTTCACAATATTATTCTATTTACCCACCTTGCATTGCATTGTATACATCACATATTTACACATTTTTCTCTTCACATGGTTGTCTCTTATCATCACATATACTACATCTCCTCATACGTGCTGGACTCACTACCTTATGATGCACTTTAGTTCCTCGGTCGATATTCGAATGCCGAGGGTTTACAAATAAAATGGACCTTGTCATACTCACAAGCTCATCATTCATCCCTCTCTCATGTGAAATTCCTAAGTTAGTGACATACACCATAGGCTAAATGGTCACCTATCCCATCATCTTGTAGTGATATACGATTTAGGCTAAATCATCACTCCTTCGATCAAATTTTCGTGATATACAATTCGGATATAGGGCCATGCACACATCCTCTCTAGGTCACATATCATCAACTCACATACACACTCATCATAGCATGTTTCACACAACACATTATTCAACCATTTCCCGATGACACACTCTCGTTTACGGTTCATTCTTGACTACTGAGGGGGAAAACTAAATGAACATCACTACATACAACTCCATTCGCTTAGGGGGCATGTGGATCCTATCATCCATCTTGCATTCCATTCCATCCATCCATAACATGTTGCATATCCTGATTGTGTTTACTATTGCTTGCATTTTCTTGTTCATGTTCGCTTTATTACACATGATAGATAGATCTCTTATATGTCATTATATTTACCATGCATGCATTTGCATTTTTTTCCTTTTCTAGTTATGATCACAGATACAGGTTTCTTACATGCAACATGGGTGCTTGCTGTCCCACAATGGTCACTGGGGGTATCCACTTTCATACACTACACATGTTATTGTTTCATTTTGTACTCAGCACTTTTCATTACTTGGTTATACATGCTTTTACATATTGGTTTTCTTTCTAACATGCTAATGGGTGCTTCATGTGTAACATTTATTTACAGGATTACTTACTACCATGGCTATCTGTTGTTTGTACTTGCTTGTCTTTTAATTGCTTTTGTATGTGGGCCTTTCCCTTTGTTTGGTGTACACACTTGTTTGTTTGTATGTGACCACTATGGCCTTGATTGTCTTGCTACATCATGAGTGATGTCCCATGTTTGAAACACGCTTTGACGGTATATGTTTTCTTCTTGCGTGTTTGCTTACTTTCTAGCTTCTATATTGTCTGCGTAGCTTACAATTGATTTCTACATGCATGCTTGTTCGTACTAACACTTTTTTTATAGCTACTTGTTTGTGTGTGCCTTGGTTTCTACCAAGCACATTCCCTTCCCCCTGTAGGGCAAAGTCACAGTTTATGTGTTTGTTCCTCTTTTAAGGCCACATTCTCCTATTTGTGATGTCATATGTACCTCCAAAGAGGGGGGAAATAATTTGGGTTTACACATTACACAACGCTCTACACTAGTACAATTTAGTTCAATTTTCCATCCTTGACACAGTGGGTTATACAATGAGTGGGTTAAAACCAATCCATATAACTCTGATACTAATTAGCTTTTACAAGACATGTTGTCCTTAGCATTCTGGGGAGAAATTAAAGGTTTGAGGATAGAACAAAATTTTCTCCCTACACTACTTCGTCTAGTAGTGTCGGATCACCCAAAAAACCAGGTAGTACAAAGATCTCGTCATACATTCTTAGGGAAACAGCTAGAGGTTGGAGAATAACGCATATTTCTCCCTACAATTCTTTGGCCATAGTGGCGTGAGATCACCCAAAAAACTCACACTTCACTGACAGTTATATGATATCCTTTTACATTTTTCATACTTCCATTTATAGTCTTTTTACTATATACATGGGGTTTTTACACATATACATGCATATTTTACTACTTGATCGTCTTATCCTTTATACAGAATCCCAAGCTCGTACTCTACACCACCACTCAACTTGCCACGAATTTCAACAATTGTAGATGTTTAGTAGTCGGTCAAAAGTGGAGTCGTATCATAGTTTGTTTCTTTCATTGAGTCTTTAAATTCGACTAGGTTGTTATTTGTTGGGTTAATAGTATACTCGGAGTTGCTTCTAAACATGCAAGTGTATGCCGTGATACAACTTTTAACAACTGAACAACTATATTAAGTAAGCCTGATGGAGGTAGTGACAGGTAGGAATCACTTTGGATAACATTACACAATGATAAATTACCAAATTATAGTGTCTATAATTCCCTAGATAAAAGGTATCTATGTCAGAAAAAGGTTCTCATGGCAGTTGCCTCTTGAAAAGAAAATAACACAACATCCATCTATTTAAACATAAAAGATGTCAGATATAGAAAAAAGTTAAGAGATAGTTTTAAATATGCCAAATTACAACACTTTGTATATTTGTTCCCAACAAATTACGACTACATCATGTGTTCATGTATTGCAAGGAGCTAAAAATATTTTTGATTAATGAATAAAATTTTCAACTGCGAAAAGTTGAGAATTAATCACCTTTATTTTACGTACTTGTTGATATTACAATTTCCATGTGTAAAGTCAAGCACACAAACCTTTTTAAGCATCCTCCCACTATGTGCTAAAATTGGGGATATCAAACAAGGCATGGAAATACATCAAATAATGATTGAAAGTGGTTTATTTTCCAATATCGGGGTAGCAAATGCCTTGATAGACATGTATAAAAATATGGAAGCAAAGAAAATGCACACCAATTTTTTGACTAAATACCCCACTGAAATGTCATCTGCTAGGCTATAATAATTATAGGATATGCACAAGATGGGATCGTTGATAAATTCTTGGAAACATTTGACCAAATAGAATTGTTAGGTGTGAAGCCAAACTCATCAACCTTTTCCAGCATCCTCACATCGTGTGCCGAAATGGGAGCTTTCAAACAAGATATGGAGGTCCATCATAAAATATTTGAAAGCAAGTTTCTATTGGATCTTGTACTTGTGATTGCATTTCTCGATTCAACACAACAAACCCTCAAACAACTGAGTAAGATCTCTATTATTGTCACATGTTGTTATGTACAAATAGACAAGTGATACTTCTATCAGTTTCGTGCCAATGCTTCTTATGATTCTGTAGACACCAATTATTGATTCTTGTGCCATCTTTCTTGCACTTGAGAGGGGAAATAAATAAAGAACTATCCCTAATAGAGGTAGGTTCTGCCTTATCCATTCAAAAAATACTTATAACAATTTTTTTAATAAGTGTTTTGCAAAACTGTAGTGGCAAGCATAATAGCCCCCCTGAGATGTGTCCTCCTCTCCATTTACCTTAAGAAAACCATGGCTTAATTCTCCTCTGAAAATAAATAAAATAGCCTATCCCCTCTTACAATAAGAAATCCGCGGTGTAAACTTTCTCTAAAATAAATAAAATAGTTAAGAAAGTATGTAGGGCTTTATGATAATTACAACCGAGTTGTTTCCCATATTGAAGATATATGAGTCCAAAATTGATTTGAGGAGTTCACACTCATGCCACCCCATCCATTACATATTTATGTCTACTAATTTTTGTTGATGGACTGAATAATAATATGTAATTATATTACTCTTGTTCTTATTGGATGGGTTATTTTGATGTCTATGTGATTTTAAATTTGAATTTTTATTTATGATTAATTAAGTTAGGCAGAAATTTTGTAATATCTTAACTATCGATAGTGTTTTTTATTACTTTTAATACAATATTTGAATGAATTAAGAAAATAATTTATATGACATAGACTATGATTGTTTTTCAGCTATATAAATAGGGAGGACAAACAAATCCATTCACATTTAAAGCAAAGCATTATGCATGAAAATAGTGTTGTATATTATATCCTCCCTAACTATGTATTTGTGAGAAGTGGACTCTTGAACTCTCTTTCAAAGTTGTGAAAAGAAGACACAAGTTATATTTACACATTTCACATTTAACAAAAATATATGCATCTCCTTCATTGTGTACTAACACCTTAGGGAAAATTGTTAGTGAAGAGGTTATGACTACAATATGATAACAAAGTTTAGCTATACATTATGACAAAGGGGAATTCCTATATTGGACAAGTTAAGAAACAAAGATAGTAAACAAGTCACATGTTACCATGCCCATATGAAAGGAGAAAAAAAATATGACAAGGAATTAAACGTCTTTTATCCTTAAATGCAAAATATGGTAAGGAGGGGACAAATGAAGGAACTATAAGGAAATTTGAATTTTTAAAATTCTAGCTCCTCAACTTTCATTGACGATTTGATGCGATTTCATACCGAATTTTATAAGAATTTCTAACAGTTTCAATGAAATTCAAGAGTGTAATTTATATTAATTTAATCAAATTTTATACATATATATTTTCAATCTCAATGTATCAGTTCAAATTTTTGTAATGATATATTATAGAGTAAGCACATGCCTATAGAGCCTTTTTTTAATTAAACAACAAATGTTTTGTAGTTGTTTTCATTATTATTATTTTCAATAAATAAATTTATTATAAATTATTATATTGAGCATTTATGAATATCGAGAGGTTGTTTTTCTGTCAAGACGAACACAATAAATTATTATTATAGTTATATTTTTCGAGATGGTAGTTGATATTGTGTATACAGTTATGGTACTTCATTTTTAAAAATATGTAACAAGTCAAAAATTATAATAATTTTGAGCATTTGTATCTATTAACAATTAAGATACATTAAAGTAAATAAATCAATATTAATTAGTAATTTAAATTTAATTTTAAAAAAAATTACATGTGTCAAAACTAAACAATTTGTTTCATATAAACCTCTCAACATTTTATAAATGAATATAAATAAAGTAACCGAATATAAAATGAAGACATGGGATCTTTATGAAATTAAATTTTTCATGTATTCTAAAATTACAAAATATATATATATATATATACAACCAACAAATGTCTTTTATATTTGTAAAATACAAAAACATATTTACATTTATAGATACATTGTTTATATTACATTTTTATTTTTATTTTTATTTTATCAAAAATGAGAAATTACGGTCATTTTGTATCGTCTGGAATTGGCTTTAGAGCTTTACGAGTGACTACTGAGGAGATAGTTATTATAAAATTTAATATGGATTATACTTACTCTTTTTTAGTATTTCAATATTAGACGTAAGGTTTTTTAGGTTTATCTTTTGTAACTACTATTTTTTACAAACCAATGGTCATTTTATAGATTTTGGGGCATTATGAATTAGTTTATGATATTTTTTATTAATATCAGTTGGGGTTACAATTTGTTTTAGGAAAGTCACGTCACTTATAATGTTGGTCAACAATCCTGGTGAATGGTTGCAGATAACTAATGATTGATGAACTTGATAATTCATCTATACTTTCGAACAAATTGGAATGTAAACAATATCATCAATCTATTCGTCTTTACATATCTCATAACCCAATGACTATCTATAGTTAAATTTATCCTAACAAACTTATATATATATATATATATATATATATATATATATATATATATATATATATGCGCACACACATATACATATTTACATATTTATACATATTATATACACACAAACTTCAAATATTACTAATATCAAATTTGAAGTTGAATTAGGTGTTCCCTCTTTGTCCGTAAAAAGATTTATTCGCTGGTAGGCATCCACCTTTGAAGATGCCCTTGCTGGAAAGTGTCAGGGGGTTTAACTTTACAGGTTGCTGAATTTTAGATATTTTCCTACAGTCCTAGATATTTACTATCCTAAATATTCATCTATAAATCTGTTATGATTTAGAGGCAAGAATGGTAATTGTGTCCCTAAATTTTATGGAGCTTAACAAATGTTTTTGTTTTGTTTTCCAACATTCCATCCAAAGATGGAGCAAAATGGAAAAGCCCAAGAATTAAATAACCTTTTCCAATGAATATCATATCATCCCCAGGACTCCATGTAACACTCTGCATATATATACACATCTACCAAGTTCTTGTTCAGACTTAGAATCCATTGTTTTTTTGTGTTCTATTTCAGATTACTTTATTGTCTTTTTGTGTTAGTTTCAAACTCAAACTCCATTGTTCTTTTTTTTACTTCTCAGAATATGGAAGAGATGATGAAAAATGGTGAGGATTCTAGGTGGGGAAATGCATTTGGCATGTGTATTCTCCCCATTGCAGTGAAGCGTCACAACTGGATTATTGCAAAGAAGGCATCTTTCGAAGCATAATTTACTTACTCGTTTGTAGACTTTCTGTTTCTATCTTGATGTGTTTGTAATGGGGATTTGTCATGGCAGATCCTGGTGGTACATTTTAAGAGCTATGTAAGAAAAGCCAAGCTGGTAGCAATGGTGGCTAAAGATTTGTTTTCGGAGGCTGATCAACTGTGCATGGATTGTGCTCATACTCTCTCTCACATAAAACAAGAGGCTTTTCTTACTAACAATTCAGTGGTATTAAGAAGCTTGTTTCCTTATAAACAACTTGGTTGTAACAATGTCAATAGTTGTTTATAGATGAGGCAAGTGTCAAAATTTTAATAGCCATTAAATTTCCACTGGACATAATTAAAACTATTATATATATATTATCACTTATTTTTCATTGGTTTTCAATCTGGCTGGATTTTTATTTGTTTATTTTATAGTTTATATTTTATTTAATGTAATTATTGTAGGCGATTTTAGTGGTGGGGTCAATGGTTAAATTGATAGCTTAGCCATTTTTAAAAAGTCTAATTTTTAGGTAAAATTGATATCTATTTTTTTCCTTCCACCTTTTTAAAAAGTCTGTTTATAATAAGAATAAGTAAGATTTTATAATATCACGATTCCAAGTGAGATATTTGATTTTTGAGGGATTTTTGTGTTAGTATTTTTTCTTTTGGTAATAATATCAAGTTAAGAGAACTCATTTTAACATATAAATATAGTAAATACTTTAACCAAATTGTTTGTGGAGGTCAAATAACTTGACAATATTATCACTATTATTATTATGTTGGATCTCAAAACCCAACCTCAATTTATATGGATGTATTATCACATTACCTTATCAGTAATTTGAAAAACATTTGACACAATTGTAACATTGGGCAACTCATTTTGTCAACAAGGATTCACCACAATCCAATTGCAATTCAAACGTTTCTGATCCAACATCAGAAGCATAAAACCAACAATAAAGCACTTCACCACAAACCAACAACAATTCAAACGTTTCTGATCCAATTCAAATTTTTCTCATGTTAAGAACAAACTCACACATGTCAGTATAAGAACAAGAGAGTTTTAAAGGGTTCAAACATCTATGCAAAAAATAATATGGCTGCAATACATAACAAAGAGATGTTCATTAAGGTGTTGCATGTTATTGTTATAATATGCATAGCCAAACAAAGCTCTAATCGAGTCTCTCCAAACCTTGATGATACTCAGCTTGAGACAAATGTGCTTGTATAAAGGAAATGAAATTATACATACATCCAACCTATGAGTGTAAAGAGAGTTGGTTAATGGGGCCTTTGGAAAGGGTGTTCACATTGTCTACCATCAAGAATCAAAACTCCCATATTTGTTTCTATTTATAGTCATTGATTTCCAAAATACTCTAGCCCAACACGGGACCCAAACAACCACACACATTTGTCAATACCTCTTATAACACGTGGAAATCATTGACAAATGGAACTCAAAATGGTGTGGGCGATTTTATATATAAATTGCAAGGTATGACATTGGATAAGAAAACTAAAGATATTGGGAACAATGAACACCAACGGTTATTATTCACTGTAATCTCACATGTATGCTCGAAAGTAGACTTGTGCATCTTCTTAGCATTTACATTTGAGAATTACAAATGCATGTCAAAATATTTGTATGTATCCGCAAAAAAAACAAAGAGAGATGCTTTCATTCAAAATCCTTTCCTCCCGATCTCTAAAATAAGTAACTATATGAATATATTGAGAATGTCTTCTCCTAAAATTTTTACTATTTTTTGCATCCTTCCATTGACAGTTGTCTTCATCCAACCTTATCACAGAAACATAAAACTTGCAGCACTGTGAACAAATTTTTGTATCACCTACTACATGACAATGCATTTCCATAGAAACTTTACATTTGCCTCCCTTCTGGCGTTTCTTGCACTCAAGTGAATTTCTAGTATATAATACTATTTCAAATATTACTGCAACAGCGGGTGAGCGGAACCTCCAACTCATGTTTTTTTCCTTACCTCCCTTTAGCTTTTCCCGTACCTTTCAAATCAGAGCCATTTTCTATTTTCCATTAACAATCACAATAGATGCAAACATGGACGAATTCCCGATTAAGATTAATGAAAGTTAGAAGTTAAAAAGAAATCTATTTTTTCTAGATGGAGAAAGATCTCAAATATTCGAAATAAAAAAAGTGGCGACTCTTGCATGTTATTAATTATTTCATTGAAAAACTATGCAGAGTCATTAAATTCCGTTGTACATGAGACAAAAAGTTGGAAATAGCTTTACTCCCATCTGAACTTAGATGATTTTGTAAGTTACAAACATTTCTACTGGAATGAGGTGTTAAATTTGTCTAATCATTATTAATAACCAATAGAAATGTAGGAAAATCAATTTTATATTATTTTATGAATTCATAAATATGAAATTTGCATCTAAACATTATTTGTTTTGATTGATGAAAAAATATAACTAATAGGAAATTGATTACATAATAATAAAAAAACCTAAATGCAATAATGACAAAAATAAATAAATAAAAAATATAGAGAGAATGCGTAAGGGTTTGATGAAAACCATCAAATATCTTCACATCAGGTTTGCATGACGAGGCTTTGAAAAACCAAACCCCCAATCCATTTATCAAAGAAAAAGTCATATTTATGGAAGCTCGAGGGTTTGCACTTACAAGGTCCAGTAATGGTGGGGGGCTTAAGAATTGAGAATAAATGTTGCAAGGAAGTTTTTTCATCCATGGTGATTGCATTGGAAGTTTTTCTTTTTTATTTCTAATTGTTTCCACCTAAGAAGAAATATTACATTAAAGGACAATACCTACTTACAAAAATAATAAGTGGGTAATGCTTATTGTACAATATTATTTATGGTCTGGTTTACAAACCCATTTTTGGTACCCTACATTATTCATCCACATCCCTCACATTTCCATTCAAAACATTAAACCTATCTTATTATCCCTAAACCATGTCCCCACCCTTGTAAAATCACATCTTGCCCTCTAATAAAAAACCTATTCTACACATCTTAAGTTAACAAAACCTCCCTAACCACCTAAAACTCATCCTAACCCATTTTAACCCTTACTTTCTAACCTTCCAACATCCTCAACATCTTCCTAACCATCCTCACTCGTTCCCATATGTGAATTAACCCATTTGGAAGTGGTTGAAACCACTTCTAATCGAGTTTCGTGTAGTCTTTTATTTACCCAAAATTAGCTAGGTGCGCTGGCACTTCATCCAGACAAGTCTGGAAGCTCACCGAAAGCCATTAGGTCCCTCCTCTGTTTACTTATCAAGATGTTAACATGCATATTCATAATCATAATTGATCATGTAAAAATATACATCACAGCATATCAATTTGGAAACACATATGCTAAGGAAATAATTCATAGAAAATGACTAATAAGATTTAAATGGCCACCAAGCCATGTTCAGATACAGTCACTTTAGCAATCCATAAACAATTATCCATTACAACTATACTTCATTGCATAAAATAAAAGCTAATTATATCACAAACCATTACAACTAGGTGTTGGACCATGGGAACTCACATACAGACTCTAGCATAAGCTTACATCAAAGAAGACTTAGAACTACTCATCACTACCATAACTCAAAAGAACTAGTAATTACAAGGATGCAGTACCTATATATATACACGGTGGGGACTTTCCCTTCACCACATACATGATTTATTTCCTAATAATAAATCTGTTATTCTTATCATGTATGCTTTTTCAACTTGTTTTAATAATAGATTGAGCTATAAATAGCTCCATGCTTTATGCAGCTTTAATCCTATTATTAGACTTCTTTCATGCGTCATTTCCATCCTCGCTTGCACGTGCTTTCCTATTTTTATCCTTTGCATGTGTGCCAAGTTACTTTATTCTTTTTTCTATTTTTAGCCATCATCCCAAAGTTGGTTAAGTCCTTAATAATCTGCATGTATGTATGCAAGTCTTGAGTGCTAACCTATTTCATTGCATAATGTGCACCTACATGCATTGTCCTGTCTCACTTTCCTCATTATGAGTGCGCTTCCACACGGTCCTTCAAACCCATAAGAATTTTCTTATCCTCTGTGTGCTTCTTCCTACACAAAATTAGTGCATAACTGACACTTAGTCATATCTGCGACCAACATTACCCCATACTAAGGATATTGTCTGTCCTTAATAATATTGCAAACAACATGTCCCTCCAAAGAACTATTGTAGAGTGAAAAAATAAAGAATATGAAGAACAAAGAATGGTAGGGGGCATATACCCAATGAATAAAAGAATAAGACTCTGTCATTGTGCATGTACTCAATACGCATGCTCCTAGTGGTGAGAAGAGCTCTGGAAACTATCTGCTTATCACAATTTCTAGTTCTTTCTAGCTTCTTATCCCTTTGGCTATTTTGTTCGGCGATGCTTCTACAATACCTGACACTTGCTCTGAAGTTAGCTCTTCTGATTTCTCCTTCAGTTCCTTCATCACTACCTCTAGTTCTGAAGTCACACCCTCTAATGTATCCATCATACGTAGTACCTCTGGGTGGATCTCCTTAATTCTTTCACTAAGAGTATATTTCAAGGCCTTTAATAAATCTCTCTTTTGCGAGACTTTAGCCAAGACCTTCTCGCAACTAGATTTTTTATCCTTAATTGTGGCCTATACCTATTTCATCTATGTATCCTCCTTGATGGTATGCACTCGAAGGATTGGTTGAAATATTTCCAATTGTCAAAAGCGTGCTCTAATTTCTTCATGGCCTCCTTGATCTGTTCGATCAATGCCTCATATTATGATATCTTTTATCCCACCACTTCTTTATTATTCTTCTTCATCGTTGTTAACTCCTCATTTTTTGACGCTTTCTCATCCTTCCTCTCAAGTATCATCATGTACACAAGGTCTTCCAGAACTCCAATTCTATGGAATACAAAAAAAAATTCCTGCTCTACTAGCTCAGGGCATGCGCTCATGATACTCTTGATAATATCACCTGCCTTGTCATATGCATCCACTATGAACTTCTTTTGGTCCCTTATTTCTTCTTTTAGATTTTTTATCTTCTCATCCTTTTTCTCTTTATCTCTCCTCAATACTTGTATAGTATCTCCTTTATCTATATTTCTTTTCATGAACTCAGCTGCCATTTTATTTAGTGCAATTCAAGATTATTCATCAATCAGCTCAGTGGGATTGATGCTAGTTAGGACCACCCATGGATCCTTTTTCATCTTCCTTTAGAGTATGTGTCATTACTTATTTCAAATTATGGATCCTCCCTATGTATCTACATAATCCAAGAAAACATCTTCTTAGTGCGCATCTTCACCCCTTCTTGGTCAATCAATTCTCATCTGAACAATTCATCTTTTGGCACTGTGCTCTAGAACCTCAACCTCAAGACATTTATTTGGTCCTAAATGTAGCTCATTTGAGGGGCTTTCAGAATTTCATTCTTCTTTCTTTTGTTGTTGTGCTTCCTTTTGGGAATCTCCTTCATAATATTGAGTTGCATGCTCCTCGTTAGAAATTATGACACTAAGAGGGGGGATAAATCAGTGTCTAATCAAAGTTTTACATACATTTTCATTTTCTCAATGTGCTACGATGAACACATAAAACCATACAAAAGCAAGTAATAAGAGAATATACACAGAGGCATAGAGTTTAATGTAGGAAACCCAAATTGGTAAAAAAAACCCACTAAAACCAAGAACTAGGCTTAGGAAAAGAATTTCATTTATCTGTTTTATTGATTTCATGGTTGAGCTTCAACTGAATGTGGAGCTGCAACTCCACAATTTGACCAAGAAACCCCTCATTCTTCGACAAGCTACTACTTTTCTGGAAGCTTTAACTCTCAAATTTGGTCTAGCAACAGCTGACCTTTAGTAATCTTCAACTTACAAGGAAGCAACAACTCCCCACATGCTAAGCTACAACTTATACTTAAACAAGAATTTTGCCACTCAAAATTTTTTGTCTCTCACAATTGATGGTGACTGCTAAATTATCTCAATCTTCTTCTCAATTTTATCTTTTATGCACTCTTTTATGATTATCTACTCAACACCTAGTCTCTTTCATATAAGGTCATTTCATATACATCTTCAAATCACATAATATTCCTTTAATTACACACTCAAGCCTCTACTCTTTATGTATTCAATTCAGCAGGAAAATTTCAGCAATGAAGGCATCTATAACTCATCTTGGTCCTCCCACTGTTGCATGTTTCAGATGTATCTTCAAGGGCTGATTATCATCACCTGGTTTTGATACAAAATTCTCTTTTATCAACTAGTCTTATTGATACATTAAAATTCAAGCTTGTCTTGACAAGTAACTAATCAGAGCTACTAAAATTTTCTCACGCACTCGAGGAATTCTACATCAACAAACTGCACACCTCTTCCAAGATTTTATTACCATTAACTTCTACATCATATATTTTTCAAGATCTTCAACACACATCTCTCAGGCTTTCAACTTCATGCAAATCATCCTAAGATGCTCGTATTGCTCTTTATGATGACTTCATCTCATTTCCACAGTCATTACTTACTCCTCAAAAACATGCCTCTGGTTCACATATGCACTCTTCTTCTTAAAGGCATATATCTCTGCAACATAAATCATGAAGCTCTTCCTAGCTTCATTTCCACTTTTTCTCACCTTTTCACATGTTTACCTACTACACCCTCACTTTAATTAGCCCCTGCACTTCATAAAAAATATAATTTTGTATATTTTCTCACTCATATTTTTGACCTCTTCATTTCATATTCCAAGGCCCTTCATATGTTTTGCACTAATGGGTTCGAGCAAGATTGAGAGGAAGTTCAACATTTATAACTCCTCATTGTTTTGTCAGGAAAGCATAATAAACCTTTGACATCT
Source organism: Taxus chinensis (assembly GCA_019776745.2). Taxonomy (NCBI): domain Eukaryota; kingdom Viridiplantae; phylum Streptophyta; class Pinopsida; order Cupressales; family Taxaceae; genus Taxus; species Taxus chinensis. The sequence continues at coordinate 120,790,602 of CM034149.1, read as the reverse complement.
ATCTGCTACCATAGGATTAAATTACAAGAAATAACTACAATATAATTAAGACTGACATCCACAAGTTTTTGACAATGAGAGATGGAGTTACTTTTGAGGTGCACGTTATAACTATTCAACACTACCTTTGTTGTTGTCAAGAGCTTCCTTCCTTTTGCTATTGATCCCACCTTTCCATTTGAACTCAATCCATGACTTAATGACTGCAAGAATATTTGATATAGGCTTGAAGAACTCTGACCCAAGCTTGATATATAAGGAATTTATCACTATTTCCAAGAATGAACCAATCATACACATTGAGACATTGTCTTGAACATGAGAGAAAAATATTTAGCTTTTATTTAGCCAAGTTACTTCTGCTTCAATATTTCAGGCTCTTAAATATGCCACTTTCAAATTCTTTTACCACTTCAATCACTTATAAAGTAGACTATAGATGATTCAAGAATTCATTTGATCTTATGAAGCTATGCACAATGTATCAGTCCCTTAAATGTAGAGAAAATGCATTAAAAACATTTACTAGATTATACAGAGTGATGAAACCCTGTCATTGAGAAAACTATTAAGGAGAAATCAAATGAACCTTGATTGATGAAATGCATTCAAACATGAAAAATATGAGAGACAAGATCGATACATAGATTTGGTCAAATTTTTTAGCATTTTCATCAGTGCATTTTTTAGATACAATGAATTTTTTCATTCAAACCCTAGCAAGAGGGTTTACTAGATTGTGTAGGCCCAAGAGGGTATAAACAAGATTTTCTCCTCCAATTTTTGATGAAATAAAAAAATTCTTCTTCCTAAAGACCTGTGAAAATGTGAAGAATCTTTTCGACATTCAAATTTACCTTGCAATACTAAATTTTTTCTCTCATCAACATGATTTTGTATTATACAATGTAAAACAAACAATGACAGTTCCATTTAGTCAAAGAGAGAATGATTTAATGTCTAAAAAGATGTATTTTGGAGCTTGAAGGAATTATTTAAAATTTTAAAACTTCATTTGAATATCAACCATATCTTTAGAGATCAAGTTTCCACCTTTGAATGAAATCTTTGTCCTTGCACAGTCATTCTCAGTTCTCACTAGAAATAACATTTGGCTTTACAAGCTCCTACAAGATCTCTATCATGCTCCAACAATTTTTAGATAATGTATTATGATATGAAGGCCAATTGAACACTTCCAACATCCTAAAAATATTACTATACAAAGCATAGACCATACTCCATCATAGGTTTCACACACATAAACACCTTCAAGCACTCCAAACTCCATTTCATACCAAGATTAGCATGACTACACTTTTGTGTTAGGAGAGGAAAGGATTGTGTTTGCAAAAAAGACTAGAATAAGAGCTTGGAAACCTTTGAGATAAATGAATAGACTTTGAGCATAAGATTTTACACCTTATGGTTCACCTTGGAGTCTTCAAAACTAGACAAAATATGTAGGACTTGCAAGACCAGAGAAATTCCATACAACACAACCATGCTTGAAAAACACACATACCAATATTTTGTCTTGGAGAGAGTATTTTACACTTTTGAGGAGTTTTCTAGATTTCAAAAGTCATTTTAAGTCAAAACAATTCATTTTGTGCCTACCACTTCAAGAAGAACTTGAGGAGAGAGAAACCCTATTAGAAAAATGCTCATAACTTCTTTGTTTCTCAACCAATTTCCCTCTAAAATTTTGCAAAATTTCAGTATTGGATTTCTATTCAAAAATTACTTATATTATTTATCTGAAGATGGCTTGGAAATTCTGTTTGGATGCTAAGAAGACAGGGTACTCAATTTGCATTCCGTAAGGAGTCATTTTTAGAAAAACTTACATAACTTCCACAAACCTCTTCAAAACTTGATGCAACTTGACATGAAGCACTACAAAAAAACCCTATACAGACTCCATAGGTTGGTTAGCCATAAATTTATCTCTACAGTTTAAACCCATGTCATTTACCTTAGCATTCAATGTCATTCCCCAAAGTCAATTTTGGTAAACTTTTGATTGTGCTTCCAAGAGATAAAATGAGTCTTGTGATTGCTCATGCATGTCTTAGAAAATGTTCCTAGGCTCTTTCCATTCTTTCATAGTCTTTGCATGACCTGATTTATACACATACACTTCATATGGCTCTAGAACACTCTTGGATTCATCCTCAAACCATCCTGAATTCTCATTGAACCTGATAAGGCACTACCAATCAACCTTCATCCCCCTTACTGACCCTCATTTCACCACTCACCCCTTTTCCATCAATGCCACTTAACATCAATGACAACAATAATGCATCAGGGTTCAACATTGTTTCCATCTCCTACTATAGTGCCTAAGTCCTCCCCAATAAGTTGTTCTTCATCACCTTTTCCCTCCTCTTCTCCCTTAAGGCGTTCCTTTTACATATCATACATTTATTCATCCTACACTGTCTCATCCTTAGGTTCCTCTTATTCATGGGTTGGCTCCTCATTACATGTGTGATCTGAAAATGTGTGTTGTATTTTTTTTCACTTTTAAAAATTTCCAAAGATCGTGATTTTCTTAACCAAGTAATATTTTTGGTGCAATCAATGAGAGAGGTGAGAGTGGTAGGAGTAAAGAAGGGAAAAGAAAATAAGAAAGCAAGAGAGATGGTTAAAATAAGGACACAGATTGAATTCCTTAAGAAATAGATTGTAGTAGTAGGGGAAATGCCTACATCCCTGGGTAGAGGACATGAAGAAGTTGAAAGCACATAGGATAAGATTGAAATGGAAGTACACAGGAACTCTTACAAACAACCAATGAGTGAAGTCATTGAAGATTTTTGCAAATGATGAGATCAGAGTATGAGTCCTGAGTAGAAGTCTGAAGAAGATAGTGATGGAAAATGTCCATCCAAAGGACATTTTTTGATGCTTAATACTAGTGTTTTCACAGTCTGATCTCCCTGCAACTAGGTTAGAAAGGGAATACCTTTCCAATGGAAAATATCATGACATTCTATGGATGAGAGTTCAAATCAAAGAGTCCAGGATAGAAGATTACAAAACAATGATGAATTATGAAAGCATTACAAGCTATGAAGGTATGAAAAAAGTCCAAATAGGAAGAAACCAGAAAAGAATAAACATGGACTATTGTCAAAAATCTGAATCAACATGGATATACAAATAGTTCCCAAGTGGCTCAATTAAAACAACATTGTAAGCAAGAATATGAAGACCATAAGAGGTACAAGAACTTACTCCAAATTGGTGAACTACCATAATCTACAAAATGATCACCTGGTACCTTTGCAAACTAGTTTGTTAGTGTAATAAATTTACACCCTAATTGTAACCACATCTGATAGTTACAAAAATCAAATTTGCCCAAAATAAGGGTCTTATAAATTAGTGCAAATAACACATGTGGAGACAAATTACGATATTAAACATGTGTCTGAATGGGTCTTATAAGCATCCATAATATTTGCACAAATGACAACACTATAAAACTGGAAGTTTCAAAATAGACATTCTGACGATGCCCATATCCATGTATATTGTTGTCAGAAATGGAATAACCAACCAAAATGCAAGAAGATGAATATGAGTATGATGAACCTATCACTCAAATCTTCTTTATGGCTGCTTCCAAATACTTTCAAAGCTGAATATTAACATAGGATCAAAATCCCTAAAATATAGCTTTGAAAATGTTTGCATAGTATCACCAGTTACTGCAATGCAAACATAAAGTTGAGGAATGTTTTACCCATCCAATTACTTGAATTTCTCCATTTAGGTGGTTTTACTTCCCCAGTACAAGAATGAGCATTTACATGAGTTAGATCAACAAATTTTGGTTTGGCATTATTTTCCTTTTTAACAACTTTCCAATGTTGTACTAAAGGAACATACCAACACATCTTAACATCTTGACCATTCCTTTTACAATGGGAACAAAATTTAACTTCCTTATTTTTAGGAGTCTTACCCATTTTTCCATTCCTTGAACTCTGTCTAGGAAAATGATTCCCCTGTTTAGGAGAGGTAACCTTTTTGCCATTTCTCACCTTACCAGAGTGAGATTGGTCTTTTGCACCTACCTTATCATTCACAAAAGGCATTAACTTCTTTATCATATTTTTCCTCTTCCAACAATATGCTGCAGAATGATTAGTACCTTCACAAAACGTGCAAGGAAAACCATAATTTTGTCTACCAAAGCTATATTGTTCATACTGAAAGAGTGTTTTAGAAGTCTTAGGATTAAATTTCCCCTTAGTGCTATTTTTAGTGTAAGTGGGAGGAGGTGGAATTTCATTACCTCATTTACCTTCTTTCTTACACCTTTCATTGTTCCTCTTGATAGTAGAATCCTGCAATTCTAGTGGCGTAGATCCTTGGTTGTTGGAAGCTTGTCTTCCTTCAGCTGCTTTGGAACTTTCTCCAATTTCCATTTGCCCACTAGAATATCCCAAACCTGCAAACCAAGGCTGATCCTCTACCTGTATTGGGTTAGCATCGCCTTGTCCATTTTTACCAAGAACCTTTCCGTTAAATCCCATCTTATCCATTAGTTTAGACCCAATTCCCTTAGTGTGTTTTTCAAACTGACCCAAAGGAATATCTGAAACTGAATGAGAGGAAGAATTAAAATGTGAACAACTTACAGTGCATTCTTCTGTCATAGTACCTGCATCTACTTTGGAAGGCATTTTCTTCTTGTTTTCACCTTGTTGCAGCTTTGCCAAGAGGGCATCCTTGGTCCGTATTTCTTCATGCAACTCTTTAAAAAATCCCATCAACTTCTTGCTCTATACAAGCATCTCGTTGACATATTCCTCTTTCTTAGTTATAAAGGATTGTGGCTTAGATTTTAACCGCACTATTTCATCTTCCAAGGAATAAAAATTAGCTCTCAGGAAAGAGTTTTCTTCCTGGAGTTGGTGGTTAGTGGCTTCAAGCTCATCCAGTTGCTCCTGTTTGGATGACTTGCCCATGATTCCCTGATCCTGCAAACACAGCCTGTACTTCCAAAACTGCACACTACAAAAGAAGATTAACAAGCCCCAAAATGTCTGAAAAGTGAAAACTGAAATCGATACTGAAACTGAATCCAAATTTTCAAACACAATTAGAAGCTAATCCGGCAATCTAACTGCTCTGATACCAAACTTGATCTGAAAACATGTGTTGTATTTTTTTTCACTTTTAAAAGTTTCCAAAGATCGTGATTTTCTTAACCAATTTTAAGTATTCTAAAATCCACAAATTGATTAAATTATGATTATTATGCATCCATAGAAGTGCGGAAAACTTGGGTAGCAAATAAATAATCAAGAAAACTGAAAACACTCAGATAAAAAACAAGATTGTTTATGGGATTCGGAAATTCCTATGTCCCTGAGTTCAGATTGAACCGATCCATTAATAATATTGAAATGTAAGTATAATAACTCTTACAATAATGAATCACAACCTACAAATGAGCTGATCAATGTCCCAAGAACTCTGAAAAATAGCAGAAACTGTCCTAAGAACGATCCGTGGCTTCTACAGTGTTTTCACAATGTGATCTCCCTACAAATGTGTTAGAAAAATACCTACAAATGGATATTTAAAAACATTCTATGAAAAAGAATCATATATCTGAGATCATCTCTTAATTTTGAACACTTTTCATGTTTACACCAAGTCACTTTTTGGACCAGAAGTGCTTTGAAATTTGTGTTTTCCAACTAGCTGTCTTTTAGATACCTATTAAAAACTGCATTCAAAGCTTCCAAAAATAGAATAAAACTCAACAAAAAATTTCAAATCTTACATCTTTGGAATTGTCTCAGAATTTCCTCCATTTCATATTTTTACTCCAAGTTCCCAATCTCAGTGTAATGCCTTCGAAAATGGAATTTTTTGATAACTGCCTCCTTATGGCTTTTACACAGACCTGACACCTCTTGTATAAGTTACAGCAACCCATTTTATAACCAAGCGAGCCTCTTTAGTGAGTTGGTTAGCAGATTTTGTCTTGGAGTGATTAGGTCAGGGGATCAAATCCCATCTCCTAAAATTTTGCCATGGTTTTGGATTGTTAATCCCACATTGTGGGCACGCTCAATAAGGAAAGCATTTAATAATGCTAAAGTTGTTGGTCTTGGATTGGCTTTTGAGCCACCTTATGCTGCGCATTGTGGGTTTGGTTGGCCAATGTTGTTTGACCATATATAATACTGAGGATAATTTTTGATGTTGAGTTTATCACTGAGCATGTATGTGATCCGCAAGTCCCGCCGGTAATGTGGAGTCGGTTGTTTGGCTCGCCAAATCTGTAAGGAGATAATACTATCCTGAAAGAAGATGTGGATAACTATGTGGAAATAATACCAAGTAGAGTTAATAATAAACTTGGTCAATTCCCAACATTGTGACTTGGAACCATATGGCAATACATGGTGAATAATTACCAAAGCAATATGAAATTCAAACACACAATAATATGATCTTTCAATCATGAAATATGGCAAAGTGGTGGCAAGCCATGTGGTGGTGACCCACCATGTCGGCAATAATATAATTCATCCTCACGGCGGTTGGGCTCCCCTCCGTAACAAAAGTTAAGCCTCTTGTTCTGGACCACTTGTACGTGTGTTGAAGACCGGAGGTTGCAAACAATTCGAACAACCTTAATTTTGTGCTTTTTATCCTTTTGCTACGTGTCGCAGTGTTATTGGTCCATTATTGACATGTTGACCAAAGATGACTTCCCTGTTGACTAAACTTTGACCGGACATAACTTGAGCTCAGAGTGTCCATTTTTCACATTCTTACAGTCGTCAGAAAGATCTATGAAGGCTCTTTTACATTGGCATGGTTTAGGGAAGTTTAGGGAACATTTGACACTAAAATTGATCCCCTGATCACTCCTCCCTACTGAGAAGGTTTTTTGTCCACAAAAAGTTGTGTATCAACTTACAAAACATGTGATATCTTCCTGCATTGCAAAAACACATACAAGAACCCAAAATAACATTATAGGTTAAATAAATGCAAATATTTGACTAACTAGTCACATAACCAATCAGATAATAACACCCTATTAAGCTAGTGTTCAACTGAAACGTTGCAACCCTGTCAACTCTGCACACAAATGTGAACTGTCATACCCCATTGTAATGCCATCACAAATAAAAAGTCAGATAATAACACCCATCTATAATAGAAGCTAGTGTTCAACTGACACTTTGTGATTATGTTGATTACAACTGCAAATATTCACTATCTAGAATCATTAAACCATCAACGCCCAAAATGGCTATAGTCAAAATTTGAATCAACATGAATATGCAAATATTCTATCCATACACTGAACTGTAAAGGGATAGATCATAAACTATAGGATTACCCAAATTGGTGAACTGCCATAATCTACAAAATGATCACTTGGTACCTTTGCAAACCAGTTTGTTAGTGTAATAAATTTAAACCCTAATTGCAACCACATCTGGTAGTTACAAAAATCAAATTTGCCCAAAATAAGGGCATTATAAATTAGTGCAAACAACAAGTTTGTCTATTTATTACAATATTATATAGGTTCCCGAATGGGTCTTATAAGCATCCATAATATTTGCACAAATGACAACACTATAGAACTGGAAGTTTCAAAATAGACATTCTGACGATGCCCATATCCATGCATATTGTTGTCAGAAATGGAATAACCAACCAAAATGTGAGAAGATGAATATGAGTATGATGAACATATCACTCAAATCTTCTTTATGGCTGCTTCCAAATACTTTCAAAGCTGAATATTAACATAGGATCAAAATCCCTAAAATATAGCTTTGAAAATGTTTGCATAGTATCACCAGTTACTACAATGCAAACATAAAGTTGAGGAATGTTTTACCCATCCAATTACTTGGATTTCTCCGTTTAGGTGGTTTTACTTCCACAATACAAGAATGAGCATTTACATAAGTTAGATCAACAAATTTTGGCTTGACATTATTTTCCTTTTTAACAACTTTCCAATGTTGTACTGAAGGAACATACCAACACATCTTAACATCTTGACCATTCCTTTTACAATGGGAACAAAATTTAACTTCCTTATTTTTAGGAGTCTTACCCATTTTTCCATTCCTTGAACTCTGTCTAGGAAAATGATTCCCCTGTTTAGGAGAGGTAACCTTTTTTCCATTTCTCGCCTTACCAGAGTGAGATTGGTCTTTTGCTCCTACCTTATCATTCACAAAAAGGCATTAACTTCTTTATCATATTTTTCCTCTTCCAACAATATGCTACAGAATGACTAGTACCTTCACAAAACGTGTAAGAAAAACCATAATTTTATCTACCAAAGCTATATTGTTCAGACTGAAAGAGTGTTTTAGAAGTCTTAGGATTAAATTTCCCCTTAGTGCTATCTTTAGTGTAAGTGGGAGAAGGTGGAATTTCATTACCTCGTTTACCTTCTTTCTTACACCTTTCATTGTTCCTCTTGATGGCAGAATCCTACAATTCTAGTGGCGTAGATCCTTGGCTATTGGAAGCTTGTCTTCCTTCAGTTGCTTTGGAACTTTCTCCAATTTCCATTTGCCCACTAGAATATCCCAAACCTGCAAACCAAGGCTGATCCTCTACCTGTATTGGGTTAGCATCACCTTGTCCATTTTAACTAGGGCCCTTTCCATTAAATCCCATCTTATCCATTAGTTTAGAGCCAATTCCCTTAGTGTGTTTTTCAAACTGACCCAAAGGAATATATGAAACTGAATGAGAGGAAGAATTAAAATGTGAACAACTTACAATGCATTCTTCTGTCATAGTACCTACATCTGCTTTGGAAGGAATTTCCTTCTTATGTTCACCTTGTTGCAGCTTTGACAAGAGGGCATCCTTGGTCCGTATTTCTTCCTGCAACTCTTTAACAAAGCCCATCAACTTCTTGCTCTGTACAAGCAACTCGTTGACATATTCCTCTTTCTTGGTTATAGAGGATTGTGGCTCAGATTTTAACTACACTATTTCCTCTTCCAAGGAATACATATTAGCTCTCAGGAAAGAGTTTTCTTCTTGGATTTGGCAGTTAGTGGCTTCAAGCTCATCCAGTTGCTCTTGTTTGGATGACTTGCCCATGATTCCCTGTTCCTACAAACACAGCCTATACTTCCAAAACTACACACTGCAAAAGAAGATTAACAAGCCCCAAAATGTCTACAAAGTGAAAACTGAAATCAATACTAAAACTGAAGCCAAATTTTCAAACACAATTAGAAGCTAATCCGGTAATCTAACTGCTCTGATACCAAATATGATCTGAAAACGTGTGTTGTATTTTTTTTCATTTTTAAAATTTTCCAAAGATCGTGATTTTCTTAACCAATTTTAAGTATTCTAAACTCCTAAAATTGATTAAATTCTGATTATTATGCATCCATAGAAGTGCGGAAAACTTGGGTAGCAAATAAATAATCAGAAAACTGAAAACACTCAGATAACAAACAAGATTGTTAGGAAATTCCTATGTCCCCGGGTTCGGATTGAACCGATCCATTAATAATATTGAAATGTAAGTACAATAACTCTTACAATAATGAATCATAACCTGCAAATGAGCTGATCAATGTCCCAAAAACTCTGAAAAATAGCAGAAACTTCCCCAAGAACGATCCATAGCTTCTACAGTGTTTTCACAATGTGATATCCCTACAATTGCATTAGAAAAACACCTACAAATGGATATTTAAAAACATTATATGAAAAAAAATCATATATCTGAGATAATTTCTGAATTCTAAACACTTTTCATGTTTACACCAAGTCACTTTTTGGACCAGAAGTGCTTTGAAATTCATGTTTTCCAACTAGCTATCTTTTAGATACCTGTTAAAAACTGCATTCAAAGCTTCCAAAAATAGAATAAAACTCAACAACAAACTTCAAATCTTACATCTTTGGAATTTTCTCAGAATTCCTCCATTTCACCTATTTTCTCCGAGTTCCCAAACTTAGTGCAAGGCCTTCAAAAATGGCGTTTTCTAATAACTGCCTCCTTATGGCTTTTACACAAACCTAGCACCTCTTGTATAAGTTGCAGTGACCCATTTTATAACCAAGTGAGCCTCTTTGGTGAGTTCGTCAATAGATTTGTCTTGGAGCGATGAGGTCAGGGGATCAAATCCCACCTCCTACAATTTTTCCGCGGTTTTGGATTGTTAATCACACATTGTGGGCACGCTCAATAAGGAAAGCATTTAATAATGCTAAAGTTGTTGGTCTTGGATTGGCTTTTGAGCCACCTTATGCTGTGCATTATGGGTTTTGTTTGCCAATGTTGTTTGACCATATATAATATTGAGGATAATGTTTGATGTTGAGTTTATCGCCGAGCATGTATGTGATCCGCTAGTCCCGCCGGTAATGTGGAATCAATTGTTTGGCTCGCCAAATCTGTAAGGAGATAATACTATCCCAAACAAAGATGTGGATAACTATGTGGAAATAATACCAAGTAGAGTTAATAATAAACTCGATCAATTCCCAACATTGTGACTTGGAACCATATTGCAATATATGGTGAAAAATTACCAAAGCAATATGAAATTTGAACACACCATAATATGATTTTTCAATAATGAAATATGGAAAAGTGGTGGCAAGCCACGTGGTGGTTTTAGGACCCACCACGTCAGCAATAATATGATTCATCCTCACTACGGCCGGGCTCCCCTCCATAACAAAAGTTGAGCCTCTTGTTCTGGACCACTTTTACGTGTGTTGAAGACCGGAGGTTGCAAACAACTCGAACAACCTTAGTTTTGTGCTTTTTCTCCTTTTTCCATGTCTTGCAGTGCTATTGGTCCATTATTGACATGTTGACCAAAGTTGACTTCCATGTTGACTGAACTTTGACCAGACATAACTTGAGCTCAGAGTGTCCATTTTTCACGTTCTTATAGTCGTCAGAAAGCTCTCTAAAGGCTCTACTATAGTGGCATGGTTTAGGGAATTTTAGGGAACATTTGAAACTAAAATTGATCCCCTGATCAATGTGACCTCCTCTACTAATTTTTCTTTCTCGCTCTCCTCAATGTGAACCACCCACGGTTTCTTATTTCTTGGTGGAGTTGTTTTATTCTTTGCTAGGATTGGTTTCGTTGGAGTGACCATAGGTGAACCCTTGGGAATACATGAAGTACTTGTTCCCTTACTTCCCTGTTGGTGTTACCATTGCATTCTCTTCCTATGGCTTTGATCCAGGTGTCGACGTCTTCTTCTTCTTCTGCTTCATGCTCCTCCTCCTCATTCTTTATCTTAAGTCCTCACCTTCTTATTATTATTAAGGAGGATTATCTTCATGCATTCTCTTAGTGCCCACCATCTATTTATTCTTTGGTTGTTTTGGTAGGTGGAGGTCTTGTACGTCTATGAACTTCCCATTCTTCAACTCGGGCCTCAGATATATGTATACCATGTATGTTCCCTGACCGACTACGATATTCAAAAGAGTTGTCCATGATGTTTGATTTTATTATCTCTATGTATCCCGACTTGGATGGATAAACATAGGTTGTACAAAAGGTATGATAGTCAGAGACAACATTATCTGCATTGAATATCAACTTGTGTGCATGCTTTATTCTATTGACAGATTCCTGAAAGTACTTGGCCATGAAATTAAAATAAAGCTTACTCTAGGGCCCCATCTCTCCACTACTAAGTATAAACCTTCCAAGAAAGAATTGTTGGTGGACCATAAACTTTGCTTTTCCATCAAGTATTGTGGGCACTTCCTTAGGCACATTCCATTCATTTTTGAATGCTTCGCACATTTTATTATACCACTTGTCCACCTAGAGCTTGTATGATTTTTTTATTGCTCCATCACACGTGAACTCCAAAAAATTCACCACAGGAGACTTGTTATGCACAAGTTAAATCCAATTTTTATCTTCTGGTCCATCTAGTACCCCTATCTCCCAAAATAATATCAAAAGTAAGATAGTGCCCCAATTTATTTTCTCACCTTTACTCATCTGGACCCTCACTTATTCAACTATCCCTTAAACAATGAAAGGTGTAACATTATAAAGGGTTTTCTATGCCATCTTATTCACAACATGTTGCCACTTCTTATTCACCTATGACCATATTTCAGATGTGCCTAACTTACAACTAGCAAGGCGCGCTATAACTCTTGTTCCGGGGTTAGTAAGGCTTGTGATATCAAATACGTGATTTCCCCATTGATAGTTGAACTATGTGGCAATGGCCTCTACTGCCTCATCATCTCCTAGGTCTTTCCCGATTCCAATCCTGAGTTGCGTAAACTGGTGACCCTTTCAATTAGCTACGTGGTGATACACATTCTCCTTCCTGCAAAATAGAATAATTCCTCATGAACCCACGACATGAGTCACTGATAGAGGCACTCTTGCTTACTAAAGAATGGAAATTCATAAAAATTTAAAACTCCAGTGCTCTCAAAGTACTTTTTCACTATATCATCAATTAATAACCGCCCTTCTGATGTCCTCTTCACCAATTCTTTCATGATATCCTTCCTTATCTCTCCCTTATGGGCCTACATGTGATGATTGTAATCACTAATTTTACATTTTGTAAGCTAAGATACGCATGGCTGCCCTACTACCACCTTTAGAGGTTATTGCATCTCAAAAAAATAGTCCTCTGGTTCATCCTCAATGCCAGGATTTTTATTTTTGCCTTTATTCTTGCGTGATTGCTTGATTGAAGTTTCCTTTTTTGGTGCCATTGTTTCTACTCTTTAGAGCTAATAACTTCAACTTCAAAAAATTTAAACTCCAAATTTGTAGAAAACACGTGCCCTAGGTGATGAATAAACTTACTCAAGTTCTTGTGCCTTGGCACTAAGCACCCAACTCTTCAATCAACCTCTTTACTTGCTTAAAACTTGTTGGAACATAATGATTAAGTGGTCTAGCCAGCCCTTAATGTATATGGTTCCATCACTAATATATAGGTTAATATTGAATAATATGAAATATTTATATTTCTATTATTAAATATGCTAACCTAGGTATATACTTTCGTTAAATATTTAATATCATGAAATAATTATATTTCTAATATTAAATATTATAAACCTAGGTGAATGTGTCAACCATTTTGGGTTGAAAAGGTGGGTCGGGAGACATACCCGATCACCTTATATAAAAAAGACTTTAGTTCCTCATTTGATATATTCAGGAAATATATCAAAGGTGTGCAAATCAAGTGATTTGGTTTTACCCTTGGTAAATATGGTTTTAAAGGAGGAGGTGATCTTACTGGATGTAAAATAAGTTCTTTGAAGTAAAAGGTTATTTTCAAAGTGGTTTTTACCCTATTAGGGTTTTCCGCTATAAATATTGTGTCACCTATGTTATTTATTTCATGTAAGTATTTATTTATTTACTTATGTTATGATGTAATCTTTATTTAAATATTTATTGGAACATTATATAATATGTAAGTTGATTAAATCCGTATTTATTAGAATCCTCAAATTCTAACAAAACCTTGTTATTGTCTACCTCAACTCTATGCCCTAGCTTTAATATTATTAATTTTGTGCCATATATTTTTGATTTCAAACTCTACAAACTCACACTGTTCAAACCTTTGATCATTCTTATCTCACGCCTTTCCCCCATGCTTCTACTTCCACTGAAGGAGCTCTTCAATCATGTCAAGTTTTTTTTTTCCTTTGGTTCATCTCAATTTCCTCCTTCGCATAAGCTCTTCATACTCAATAAAAATGTATCTCTTAAATCACACAAGTTATTCAATATGCAAGCTAATAATGAGCTCCACCTGCGCACTATTTATAATTTTTCCCAATTTATCTACATTTATTGCTCTCACCTACTACCAATTTTTTCTTTAAAATAACTTTTTTATTTTTCCCATGTTTTTCTCTTCCACATGCGTCAGTCATAACCTTCTGGTGCACCACTACTTCCCAGGCTACAATCTTCCTTGTACACACCTTCCTACGTCGCAACCCATCTTCCTTTGCACCATCTACTAAGTAGTTTATCTTGTTGTTGCCTCCCTCGTAGTACATTGTGCGGACATATTTCTCATGTGGTCTCCAACTCTGAGAAATTCCTTCTAAGAACCATCATCCTTAAGTACATGTGACACTTCCCTTTGATTTTTTGAATCCCGAATACATATCCATCAAACACCCTTCTTTCACATTGTTGCGCACACCAATACATTCCTTTAGCATGCACCCGCCTCATACCAATGCACACACCTGAACCAAATCCATAAGATGTGCCAACATCATATATTTTATTGCATGCACTTGCACTTGTTCTACCCCACAGTAAAAGTATGTACAGTCCTCTACATATCAACTTATCAAATAGTAATCAACTCCTATGTGGGAACATGCTTATTACAACAAAACAAAACAATGTAAAACATATCAGAAAGGGAAATATACTCTATGATGGAAATATTGCCTTATTACAAACACAAAAGAAGATTATTTATAGTAGGGCTTCAACCTATTCCCATTGAAGTAACTGGGCAACATGGTGCCACCCAATGCCGGTAATTGATATGTGCCTGATTCTAGTATCTTAGTTACCACAAAGGGGTTGAACCAATGAACTTTCAAATTCTTGGGATGGCATGTGAACTTTGAATCATAAAGCAACACCATCTTCCCAACTACAAAATACATTTTTTATATGTATGCTATGTCAAGCCTTCTATCTTTCTTTTTTCTTCTGAATCCAGCGCACAATAGCATGTTGCTCATCCAATTACATCAATTTATTAATGCACTCATCAACTACCTTTTCATTATCCAATCCTCCTACATGCGCAATATGTAAGAAGGGTAAAATAAATTCAACGGGTAACACTGCTTTTGTGCTAAACAATAGCTAAAAGGGTGTGGCATTATTCAATCATTTATAATTTATCATATATGCCCAAAGTACTCTCGATACCTCATCATCCTAGTCTTTCCTTCCAACATCACATATATTCATCAAATTTTATCCCAGAATCTTGTTGAAAGCTTCAGCAGTTCCATTGGTCTGGGGGTGATAGGGGGTAGTCTTATGGTGTGCCACCATAAACTCTGCTAGTAGAATTCTAATAGTCTCATTTAGAAAATGAGTCTCTCTATCACTTGTAAGGATTAATGAACATCCATACTTGCTAATGATTTTTTCCTAGAGAAACCTAACTACTGTTACTATGGTGCAATCCTTGGTAGGCGTAACCACTTCCCACCTTGTCAAGTAGTCAATACATGTGATGATATAGCATGCTCATGTCTTGTACGCAGGTGGTGAAATGGGGATTAGAAATTCAATGGCCCACTTCTCAAATGGTTATGCACTTGCTATGGGCCTCAATGACATCTCATCCCTATTTACAAGATTTCCTATTCTCTGAAAATGATCACAAGATTTGATAAAAGCCATAGTTTCCTTATATAATGTTTCCCACCATAGATATACAAATAAGATCTTACACGTGGTCACTTCTCCTGTAGAGTGTCCTTTAACTATTCCATAATGAGATTCCTCCATGATAGCATCACGCTCATGCTTTAGCACACATCTATGCAAGAGTTCATCTCTTCCCATATTATACAGGTCTCCTCTAATGAGTTGATAGGGAAAATGTGAATATAAAATTGCTTCTTTTCCATATTCTTCACTCTTTCCAACACAAATATAGTGCGCAAGAAAAATACAATATCCTCTAAATCAGCTTGTGCGTGATTGAATCTAAATAGTTAAGCATTTAACATATTGTCCTCTATGCTTTGCACAACCTCTCCGAGGTTGATTATTGACAAGTTATCAAGTCCTAGGTTGCTCTGTCCTAGATTTACTATGATTGTAAAATGAAAATCCTGAAACAAAAGGATCCATCAAAAAATGTGCCCCTGTAGGACTGGTTTATTGACAAAGTACTTCAATGCCATGTGATATAAATAAAAGATAAATGGTGTGGTCAATAAGTATTGTCTAAAATTGTGAAGTGCGTAGATCATATATAATGCTTTGCACTCCATAGTTGCATAGTTTTACTTAGCTAGTGTCAAATTCCTACTTACAAAAGATATAGGGTGATCAACATTTCCTTCGCATAGTTGCACGAACACTAATCCAATTTCAATACTAGAAGCATCTACATCTACATGAAAGGCTTGTTCTAAGAAGGGAAATGTAGGATACACACGGTTGTTAGTTTCTCCTTCAAGGTCTCAAAGGCCTGTTGTTGTGCTTCACCCAAATAAAACTTTCCTTTGGGTTTGAGAAATTATTCCAAGGGTGCAGTGATCTTGGCATAACCCTTAATGAATTTTATATAGTAGCCAGTGTGCCCTAAAAAACTACACACTTCACTCTAATTTGTTGGTTCTTTTAACCCCAAAATAAATGCAATCTTAGTTGGGTGTGTCAATAGCCCTTCTTTGCAAACGATATGCCTAAGAAGAGTGCCAAAGGGGGTGGAAAATATACACTTCTTGATGTTTAAAGAGATGCCAAGCTACTTCTATCTCTCGAACATCAATCTCAGGTTATCATAATGATATTTTACTATCACATACATGGTCCAATCATCCAAGTAGATATGCAAAAACTTATGAATGAAGTTTTTGAATTCTTGAACAACTATATGCGAGAGCACTACCGGCACAT
This sequence comes from Taxus chinensis, assembly GCA_019776745.2. Taxonomy (NCBI): domain Eukaryota; kingdom Viridiplantae; phylum Streptophyta; class Pinopsida; order Cupressales; family Taxaceae; genus Taxus; species Taxus chinensis. The sequence goes on along the minus strand of CM034149.1, from coordinate 120,773,902 downwards.
TCTTCAATCCAAAGGGCATGACGGTGTATGAAAAAATTCCCCATTCAGTTACAAAATTGGTCTTCTCCTAATCCTCGTGCGCAATGTGCACCTAATGGTATGAAGAGAATTTATCTGTGAATGAATATATTTCACACCCTAATACGCCTTCAAGGATCTCTCCTCTATGAATAGTGTAGGAAAATGATCTATGACACATGAAGCATTAAGTACCCTATAGTCTACATTGATTCTTATTTTTCCATCCTTCTTGATGTTGATCACTATGGGAATGATCCATTCAGATTACTCAATAGACTCAATGATGCTTGACTTGAGAATCTTATCAATTTACTATTTTTCCTTTACGTGTAGGTTTGGATTCATCTTGTAAGGTCTTTTCCTCACTATTCGCACACCTTCCTTCAACTTGATATTCATCTCTCCTAGTGACAGGTGCACACCCTTCAACTCGTGATAACCCCTTGGGAATAAATCCTAATAAAATTCATGCAATAGCTCAATAATCTAAAAAACTTCAGATTCATACCAGTAACCACTAATGATTGACTCCTTAGGTGTCCTCAATTCCAATATTCACCTTTTTAGTTTTCATAGGCACATGATATGCATGCGCCTATTCATCTACAGATTCCAACACTTTGTGCACACCCTTAGTGTTATTTATATCTAGATCTTCAACTTCCTCATCATTAATGAGGTAGGCCATCTACCCTTTTTATTTCTCTTTCCATGAGCGCACCAACAATGTTTATTTTTTCTTTATCACATCCTGGCGTGCCTCATCATCAGATTATCGAAACAACTGGATTATGAGCTCCTCATCCTTTGTGTTATCCCCCAACATGATGTGTCTCATGATCTATAAGGCTTCATGAACTTGAGGATTAATACAAAAATAATCAAAGCCATGAAAAACACCTTCAGTTAGTTTGTGTCAGTTTGATGTTTCTTGCTTCAACTTATCATGAACATATCAAGCTCGCGTGCATCCACGTAACATAAAATAAAATTTATGTGCCCATAGAGATGATAGTAATGCATTTTTCCCTTGTGCCAAACTCCTTTCACAATTGTGGATATGTACCAAAGCATGAGTCTTTCCATCATACTCCTATATAAAAGAGAAAATATTTTTCCTTGCAAACCTCATCAAAAAGGATATCCTGATCTTGTGCCAACTCAGTAAATTATCTTTGTGTGTAACCCACTAGTGCATTACAGTCTCACATAATGTATACACTATCATGTTCCTTCTATCACTTTCATTACACTATTGATCTTCCGTTGTGCACAAGAACGACTCGGTCTTCTCCTCTCCTCTATACTTTGGAAAACTAGTATTCCCAAACCATTTGACTGTGTGTAGTTTTATAATCCTGGTAACTCATCCTTTTATCTCACGACCCACCATTTTGTATGTTTCAGAGGCCCAATTGTCACAAGCAATGTTGGTAGTATCACTAATAGATTGTGCATCTTCCTAGTGAAGTACACATTCCTTTGATGGTTCCAAATTTTCCAGGTCACACATTATATGGGACTATATTATATTAAGATTCTGCTCATTAATAGGTTCTTTATAAGGCATAACCTTCATATCATCCAAATGAATCACAAACCGCTCATCTTTTTTCTCAAAACTAATATATCTTCTTTTGATGTGTAATTCAACATTATTTACATTGCACCAGGGTCATCCTAAAATCATTGGGAAGTTATCTACCTCTACAAGATCTAGTGCCTCAAAATCACCTGTAAATTTGGCACCATGAATAGTGATATAGGCATATTTGAGTACTCTAATGGGCATAACCCTTGTTTTATTGACCATGTACAACACATTTGAAGATGGATGCAATGGTGGCCTTCCCATTTAGTTCCATGCATCCAAGGTGAGAACATTAACTTATGTACATGTGTCAATCAAAGTATTACTCATCAACCACCCATTAATCAATTCATCAAATATGATCTCTTTATAATATTTTTGGTCATATGGTGGTAAATTCACATGAAGGATCTGACACTCTCTTCTAATCCCTACACACGGTACTTTCTCTCGAAACTACTGTCCTAACAAGGGAATAATTTTTTCTTGCCTTAACATCTTACAAACTTCCTTAAGATCATTAATATCCTTCTATGGTAGCTCAATATTCTTCATGCATTCCATCTCGTGCACTTTCTCTTTCAGGTGTTGGATCTCCCCTTGCAGTTCCCTGTAAAATCCCATAGTTTCCTGATATAATTCCTTCTATTGAGCCGCATCTCGATACTTTGCATGCACCACTTTTTCACGGCTGATGAGAGGCCTTCCCTTCCTTGCTCATGCGTGTGTTGCTTATGCCCATGGGGTTAATAATATAGGTTGGAATTCCAGCTCAATAATCTTCTTAGGTGCCCATTGTTCATGCTTTACATGCTCCACTTTCATAATAGTTGTGCCTTTATCCTTCTTATTGTTCTTACACATATGGGCATAGAGGTCTGGACAATCCTCAACATTGTGCAACTTTCCATAATACGCACAAACCTAGTTTTTAGGACACTCAAACTGATAATGGTCAGGTGATCCACAAGTATAAAATTTACCACATGCAAACCTTCCTCTACTACCATGGCGTCTACTTCTGAATCCACCTTTAAAGCCTCCAATTTTATTATTGAACCTTTCGTTGTACTACCCTTCCTACACCTAAGAAATAATGGTCATAGTGGTATGTCACAATCCAATCTCACATGCCTCATGAATATGATCAATCAAATGATAGTTAACTATATCATGGGTATGCACATCAAAAATCTTGAAATACATCAAGATATTCTTCTATGTCGTATGCTATAAAAGTGGACAATTCTGAACATCATGATTCTTGTGGAAAATATCACAAGAAGTCAATAATGTGTGCACATTCTTGCATGGACAACTATCCTTCATATTTCCTTCCAATTCACAATAAGTGTACCATAAACCATTGTGCATCACATACACCGAATTGGCAAAAAAATTATCAAACTGTGTATCTATTGCTGTTATTTTTACCTCAAGAAAAGGACTCACCCTTGTATTAATACTTCTAACCACTTTTGTACGTATTTCTGCCTCCAACGCCTCACACAAATCAATGAATGTCTTATGTGACAATGCTCTTCGAAAAGGAGTAAAAAATCCTCTGACAAACCACTGCGCATGTTGGCTCTAATGAATATCATAGGAGAGCTTGGACAAAAAGGTTTCAAAACACACATCACACTCCCTCACACTCTCTGATAAACCCTGCTTGATATCCTTAAGTGAGCTAATGCTCTGCTACTTGAACTCAGGGATATGAAATTCAGCTAAAAAGGTAGTGTGTAATGCATCATAATCAATTGTAGTCTAATGTGGGTCATATATCCTGTACCAACTGTGTGCGCACCCTTGAAGTGTGGTGGAAAATTAACTTTCCTTCATATCATGATTTTTTATTCCCTTAACTCTCCACAATAATTCACACTTATGCACATGTTTAGTTGTATCTTCCACACCTCTATACTCTGGGAAGTGAATTAAAATCTCAAAGAAGAATCGAGGTGTCTATTGTTATGGTTGTTGAGGTTGTTATTGTGGTTGTTGTGTCCCTTTTCCTGGAGTGGGGCAAGACCTTGAACTTAATCCTCCACCTAAATTTCCTCCATGTAGTGGTTGTCCTAAACCTCCCATCGCAACCTGTGGCCATGTAGAGGAGCTTCCTTGTGTCCCAGTAGTTGTGCTAAATTGAACACCAACCATCTATGTTATCGCTGTACCTATAGGATTAATTCCAATGGGATACATACCACCACTCTATCTTAATGATGTGCCGCTAAAATTTCCTCCAAAAATGCTCTGTCTAAACACAGGTGCATATTACGTTACCATATGTGCATCCTTAATCTACTATGCTTCCTGAGATGATACCAATATATGCCTACCTGTATCTCCTACCAAATGCATTGAGCCTTTATTCCCTTCGTGTTTACCTTCAATATGATGATCTTCCACAACAAATTCTAGATTCCAAGGACCTTGCAGAAGGGCTAGGGATCTAGGCGGGTTTAGATGTGTGTTAGTGGTTCTCAATCTCTCCTTAGAATTATTCTCATCAAATGCCAAAGGGGATCTCCTACGGTTCTTTCCCAATGTATAAAGGACATGATTTTGTGATCACTCACCTTCTGCAAAGCCTTCATCACTTCCGCTAGTCATCATTCTTCTCGATATCAGTGTCTCCTTAACTGTCTTCTGTCACACATCATTATACCTGAATCATCTCTCTTCCCTATCTCTTTCTTATACTTGGGCTGTTGCTATCCTTCTCGAACCTATCTCTTGCCCCTATGTATGGTGGGGATTTATCATGTCATTGGTAGGTTCTCCATTCCCAATTCAACCATCATAATCTTGATAGCCAAAGGTGTCGCATGCAAATAAGATCCTCTTTGATCATGTAAAAACCAAAACTCTTCTTCCTCTGGGAATGATTATGTAAAATCACATACTCCAAGGTATAATTGTGCATCAAACCTTCCCACTAATGATCTACAACTCTTATCCATGACACATCTAGATCAAAGAGTGCTTCGTAATCTTCCTATCTCCAAATTTACTTTCTTCCTATCTAGATACCTCTGTTATCCGCATAAGCTGCCAACCACTGGTAAAACTCTACTGGGAAGAAGCTGATGAATGTCTCATATAGGAAATCATAAAGTTTGTATTCCACCCACTTACGAGTATTAAAATTAGGTCCAGTGTTATATCTCTGAGCAAACACATCCTAGTCGTATGTATCTAGATCTCAATATTCTCTAAAGACAATCAAAATGCCATGCGATGAGTGGATTGAAAAGAGGTCTCGGAAACAGAACCATAATGTATTCTTTTATTTACCCAAAATTATCTAGGCACACTAACACTTCATCCAAACAAGTTTGGAAGCTCACCCAAAGTGCACAAAGACACTAGGTCCCTCCTATATTTGCTTCTCAAGATGTTAACATGCATATTCATAATCATAACCACTCATGAAAAAATATACATCATAGCATAACAATTTGGAAACACATATAATAAGGAAATCATTCATAGAAAATGATTAATAAGATTTGAATACCCATCAAGCCATGTTCAGATATAGTCACTTTAGCAATCCATAAACAATTATCCATTATAACTATAATTCATTGCATAACATAGAAGCTGATTAAATATAAAACCGTTACAACCAGGAGCTAGACCATGCACACTCACATATAAAGTCTAGCATAAGTTTACATAAAAGAAGACTCATAACTACTAAGTACTACTAGAACTCAGAATAACTAGTAATTACAAGGACACACTACCTATATATACATGGTGGGGACTTTCCCTCCACCGTCTACATGATTTCTTTCCTAATAATAGATGTGTTATTCTTATCCTACATGTTTTTTCAACTCTTCTTAACAATATATTGAGCTATATATAGCTCCATTATTTATCTGGATTTAATCCTATTAGTATACTGTATTCATGTATTGTTTCCATCCTTGCTTACATGTGCTTTCCTATTTTTATTCTTTACGTTTGTACCAAATTATCGTATGATTTTGTCTATTTTTAAGCCCTCGTCCCAAAATAAGTTAAATACTTAATATTCCACATGTATATGCACAAGTCTTGTGTGCTAATCTATTTCACGGCATGGTGCACACCTCTGCACACTATGTTATCTCACTTTCTTCCTTGTGTGTGTGATTCAGCGTGGTAATTTAAATATGTAATAATTTGTTTATCCTATGTGTGCATCCTCCTGCGTGCATTCAACGCATAAATGACACTTAGTAATTTTTGTGACCAAAATTTCCCCACTTTTTTTGCATCACTAGCAATTCTAACTAATCACCGACGATTATATAAGGACCATCAGACTTTATGAATGAGGATCTTATGATTCTTAGAGGGAAGCTCTAGTTATCTAATGAATTCAATGGCATCATTACAGACACCTTGGCATCTCTTCCATCCCAGTCACATCCTTGGAAGCCTCAAAAACATTGTAATACTCCTACAACGTTGTTTTTTTATCATTTGTCATCAAAGGTAAGCTTATCTCATTTACTTTTTTACGCAATTTTTCATCGAGTCACATTAAAAATGATATCATTCTATAAATCACTTGTTTCATATCTAATTTGCATCTTATTTAGAAATCAATATTTTCCATAGGAATCACCCACTATTCATCTGAATCACACGCGATTACCTCAAATTGCTAGCGATCCCAGTCTTTTTTTCATTTAAATTATATTTATCATATTTGCAATCAGTATATCAATCTATTTTTTCTCTAATTTATCTATTTCCAAGTTTTCTTTGCTTGTAGATGACTATAACAAGTCAGGTGCATCTTATTACCATCATATACGATTTTCATATTGTTCAACAAACCATTTTTTGGGAGAAATTTGACATTACACATGAATTGAGTCTCTGTACCATCTCCTTGACACTAAACATTGACGACATCAAATATCATCTTGAAGTCATACAAGAAGAATGAGCCACTTGTAAATAGGCTTGGTTTGAATATTTCGAGGAGTTCAAGCTTGTCGTAGCTCTTGCTTCAGCTGCTTATCATATAGAGCAGGAGCTCTCTATCCCTCTAGAATTTTAGTGTATCTTTCTATTGTCCAACTATCATATTGTATCATTTATCATTCATCACTTGATTTCCAAAATGAGTTGACACCATTTAAAGGAATCCCATTGGTTCCTGAGATCGGCCTTTGCGAAGAAAATCATTATATATTTATCTATTATCTATCTCGTCAACTTTCAAGTTATCTCTTTGTATGCATGTTTATCCCATTCATTGGAGTAAGAGTCTCTCACACCATTTTGCATTCACAATTTTCAACATTGTATTGTTGGCACAAATATCATTAAACACTATTTTCCTATGAGTTTTTGGTTATTTTTCATATAATTAACAAACTGAAATCCACCATAAACATTATGGCACGCCCGATGAGACCTTCACTCCCTTTTTTATTAGAGTTTATATCTTCATGCTTTCTTTTTTGTCCAATCATCTAACCTTTCAACTTAGATTGCTTTGGCATTGCTTTCTCAAAAACATGTTAAATAATAAAAATTAAAAAGGAATAAAAAACATATGTACGCTTCTCTTTTCTTTCATTTTCTCTTTCAACATCGCATTTTTATTTGATATGCCTTCATCGAAATTAATCTTTCTTTTGGTCTTAAAACAAAGTTTCATCCATGATTACTCAAATAGTTTAATTAGGGGTTAAATGATTGCAATCAATATTCTCCCCTCACATACAACCAAACAACATAAAAAATTGAAATTTCATCTAAATAGCTCCTTCGAGGTCTACCTACTTGGATTTCATCACCAAATGGGAAGTTGACTAAGTGTTCTAAATGAGTAAAAATAAATGGTCGACAGTATATTGGCTAAGCACCTAACATCCTTATCGCTACATGGCCATGAAGTGAGGGGTTAGGCCCCAATATCATGCCTCATACTGACGTAAACATAGACTTGGTCCTCTCATGCCTTTAGGTATATTGAGGACTCTGACCTTAACACACTTGAAACTAGTTTTAGCAAGCCTCCTTCCTAATTCCTTTTCGGCCATCCTTTTATTTCACACTTTTCTAAGTTAATCAAGATAATCAAAAGAAATATTTCTTGTGATTGTGTGATATTTCATTTTGTTAACAACCATCTTTTCTTTTTTCTTGTTTTTTTAGTTCATGGTTCTCACTAGACAACAATCCCATCTTCAAAACATCCCCAATGTGTCAGACCCACTACAACAATCCCTAGAATCAACTCAAGAACCTCCACGTTCTCCCAGCACTCATTTTGAAACATTATAGGCTCATTTCCTTGACCCTCCACAATTATTCCAGAGTGGTGACCCAATATTTTCATAACTCTTAGACTCCAATCTGATTGCCCTTAATAACTACCTTTTTGCAAAAGGTATTCATCTTCGTTATCCCAATCCATAAGATTTCACACCTATCACTATCATTGCTTGTGATTATTCCAAACTTTATGACCCTAACTACTAACCAATTATAGAGAATATTGATCCTTACCCCACCTCTAGTGAGTCGGGGACATTTTTTATTGTTGTGTTAGCACACTGGTTGTACAGACAATATATCAGATCTAAGCATACATTCAAATAAAATTGGATATTCTACCAAAAGAAATATACAAAACAAGAGACATAAATCTACACTAGATTTAACGTGGTTCACCCAATGTGGGCTACGTCCACTAAGAAACAATCCAATCTATTATCCAAAGCTTTGACGAGATATACAAGGAATATTTACAATCTTCCACACCTCTTAGATGTATAGTACGTTCTTTCTCTCAAGATTTTACTTCTCCTCCAAGAATTCTCTCTCTTACCAACTTTTGCAAGTTCTTAATTCTTACTTCTAAACCCTAGCTTTCATGCTTATATAAGCGTTTATAAACTTAGAGCACTTAGCCATGCAATTACAACCAATAGATATAATTTATTGCAAAAAAAAAAGATCTAATTCACGAGAGTTAATTAAAACATCCTCGCACAAGTAACCGACATCGGTTAGCCCTAACCAATCTCGGTTCCTCCTTTCCTGACCAAAGTCTGTCCTAGGTGACCGATGACGATTACTGTGTTTTCCAGCAAGTTTTACATTACATGCTAAACTAAATAAATTGAGATCCACAAGTCAACAATCTCCCACTTGGAGATTAATTATTGCACCATAACTGTACAATGTAATTCTTGGATCCTTCCTTAGCTTTGTTTCTTCCTCTTCAAGTCTCAAACTCGAAGACCAACAGAAGTGGAGTGTAGCTTGTCCTGGATGTTGTGGGATCCTCGGGTAATTTTTGAAGTTACCAAATACTCATCGGAAATATAATAATGCTTACTTCACATTTCAAAAATTTCGAAGAGATTCTACTGCCTGGATTTTGAGATATTGGTCCAACAGTGCAAATGAAGATCCCCAATTCCAGTGGAGATTCAAATGAGCATTTTAGGAGTTCTATGGGGATTTGAGAACTTATTAAAATCCTAATGTGACATATGTATTTCCCTCTTCATTCACAAGGTGTTGGTTGTCATTTTCATCATCATTATTTTTTGTGGTAGTCTCTTTCACCGACGCACAAGCTTGAGTAGAATAAAATATTGGGATAAATTTCAAATTTTAGGAAGAATTGGCTCCTAAAACTTATGGTAATTATATCAAAAGACATTTTGGAGTCAAAATGATATAATTTTTTCCTAGGTAATGCTCAAGGAAGCTCCTATGGAAAAGAATAACTCCTTGATGTCTATTTTTGGCAGTTGTTGGTGAAGGCGGGCTTTCTAAAAGTATACATGAAAAATTTTCACACCTTGGATGAAATTTTTCACCTTTGAAATTAGTGAATATATGCATTAGGTGCAAAAAAGGAGCCACAATGGTGAGGAGAGATGGGAAGAAGTCTTTCGTCACTTATGAAGTCACTTTGTATGATAGGTGAGTGTTAACAACTCACAAGTTAAAATTCCCCCTTCCCATGATCAGCATGACCCATGGTACACTTGGTAGGGTCTGATGAACCTTTTAACCTGGTGCAAAAGTACATGAGGTGAAAAAAAGTAGGCCCTGAGGGAAAAAAAAAATTCATCACATAAGTGACATCCTTGAGTGTTAGGTGAAGGTTAACGACTCACACATCCAAGTTGGCCCTTCTCCATGACATCCCTCACCCTTAGAACCATTTATCACCCCTATTGCACCTTTACACCTGGTGCAAAATTACATCAGATGAAAAAATGTGTGCCACCATGTATGCACTCCCTCTCTCGACACTTAACATCTGAAACTTACTTCCTAGGTGTTGTTTTCAACTCAACCAACTCATCACATTTGTCCTCCTCCTCATGTTGGCTATACTCATGGTGCATTTTCCCAAGAATTCTACACATTTTCACCTCATTTTGCCTTAATAAATGTGGTAAGGGACATGATTAGCTCTCGGAACCATTTAGTAAGTCCCAACTCACCCTCAACTCGGGTTAATGCAAATGTGCTCCAAGTGAGTCAAGAGGTGAGTTTCCTTAACCAAAGTTAAATTTCAAATTTTTAAATCATCCTTCTGCATTTTTTTAGACTATTTTTAAAACTATCCTCCCTCCATTACTATTACATCTTGGTCATGATCATATTTCTCCATGAAACCCTATCTCAAAAACCATTAAATTGCTCATACCTCACTCATTTTTTACTAGATTACTATGAAAATTTTCCTATGCACTTCCATAGTGAACATGTTTGAGATGATCCAGACACCATAAACATTGATCTTGTGATTTTTTACACATCCTACATGAAGAATTCAGAATGAAAAGTTTCCTTTTCAAATTCAAAGAGATCTAGAGGATGGAAACACTTGAAAATCAGAGCAATAAATCACATTGCAATTCCTAATCCAACAAGACAATTTTCATCCCAATCCAACAACCAGAAGGCCAATTGATATTTTTAGGAATATTTTCATCTAAGCCTTACTAATAATAGTAATCCTGAAAATGAAGAAACAAACATCATGAACCCTCTATGTAATCCTCAATTATAGGACTCCAAAACAGAAAATTGTGAAATGGGGGAAAATTGGCTAAATTTAGAAAGTAAAGGTGAGGTGTAACTTACTAAAAATAGTAAGTGATCAGATCAAATCCAAATTTTTCACACACCCTCATCTCATCATTCCATCACTTTTCCAAGAAACCATGAAGATCAAATACATCGAGTATGAGCCGATTTCAACCCTATCAACTGAATATCCACTTGTGGGAGATAGTGATGTAGCCCACCCAGATCTGGAAGAAATGAGGAATCAGATGAAAAATGAAGACAGAGAACTAGTGGAAGAAAAGATAGTTTGTAATGGGATTTTTAGAGCAAGAGGCCACCCACTTTCAGTCCAAAGCACTGAATTGATCTTAATTTTTGCCAAACACTATGATCCTACCTCTCGAACAATCAATGCAGATGACAACTCATTGCTTACAGTCCTGAATCCGAAGGGAATTTCAAGTTTCTTATAAATTAAAAATCATCACATGATCATAGTGCTCTTCACCTCATATCATGGATGGCTCGAGATCATCAAGTTGAATTGTGTAGGTAATGGTCTCAAGTTACATCAAGTACTTGGTAGTTTGAGAGGCATTGTAATGTTTCAAAGGTTGAAGTCTTGTTCAAGTGATAAAAAGATTCCCTCATCATCTTCAATGGTCTTCACCTTGACTTCTAATGGTCAATTAGTCAATACATGAGCTCAAAATGTACAATTTTGTAGAGTTGAGGCAATGCTCATCACTCCTATTCTCAGTGTGCTAAAGTAGTGTTGCAGAAGTGTATCATTCTAGTGAGGTTTTCAAAGGGTAAAGAGTGTTCAAAGGTATTCATTGAAGCTTCTCATTAGTGCAGCATAGTGTTGCAGAGGTTCATTGTGGGTAAATTTTTTATCGTCATCACCATCGGATTTGATTCTCATCTACATTGAGGGTGGAGGCATCTTCATCCATGCTTTGGAGCATTTCTTCCTTACCTCTCTCATTCTTTCTCCTCTTCTTACTTCCTTTTAATTCCTCATTATATATGATCATGATGTTTTATCCTATTCATTCAAGTAACAATGAAATATTTGCAAGATGTATAAGTACTTCCTCAAATTATAAGAGGGGTACTTAATTTGTTCTTTCCTAGGATAATGAAAAGTCACATGTTGAATAGGAACATGAAAATTCATGTGGGGAGTAGAGGAAGAGTTAAATTGTAAAGCTATAAAAGGAGATAATTTCCTCATTGTAAAGGGATGGTTAATTCTTGTTTACTACATCTCATTGTCTTTCTAGAAACAAGTGCTTTCATTTCCTCTATTCTCTTGTCTATTGTTATTCTATCTCCATCTCAATTTGTAATCCATGAGCATTATAAATTGTGCAACATGAGGCAATAAAATTTTGTGTTTCTTGTTGATTTTTCCTCTTTATATGTGAATGGTTTATTCTAATTGATGCAGTTGAAATATTATGATTTTAATGCAATGAACTCAATTATGTTATTTATTGGTTAAAATCCTATTCTTATTTCCCTCTCCTATCTCTCTCACTAAACAATTTTCCTCCCTTGTATTCCATACAAACAATTGCCACATGTTTAGGGAAGTATTCTTGTGTGATCCAATAGTCTATGGGCCACCCCCACAATTTAGTTTAGTGTATAATTGTTTCCTTTCTTTTAATAAATGGAGCTTTCCCATTCAAGCAGTGGGACCTAGTCTAAGAACGTTGGTGAAATCCCACAATTTTCCCACCCAAAAAATTAGTTTTCCAACATTACTACACCAGCCTTGGTTAGTCAACAAGGACATGTAGCGTCAACATCCTCAACTAATCCAAAAGGTTCTTAAAAATTTTCTATTACTTTAGCTTCCGTAATCAGTCATACATCTTCTACTCCTCTACCTCCTCCAAAAAAAAATTCCAGTATACCCATTTCCACAATCCCCTTAGCCATGACAGAACCTATCATCTCACAACAACCCACGTCCACAGTTAAAAAACTTAATGATGTTTATCCCTACTTCCTTACCACCCATCAACAATGTCATCACCAGTGATCATCCTCTTTCACATCATATCTCATTGATGGGTATGCCACATTACATATACATCATGGTTCATCAGAATCCCCCATAATCATAGATTTTTGTTTACACCCCCATTTCCCATCCATATTAGTATATTCAATCCTCCTCAAAACTGTTAGTCTCGCAATACACTTACGACATTCTATGAAATGTTCCACTCTCTCAAAATATTTCATTACCATATCATTTATAGCAACGCTCAAATCCTGTCATTTATAACCAAACAGACCCTTCTTCAAACACACAACAATCTCAAAATAATCCTACGCAAGATTTAATGAAAAAAATTGCTAGCCTCAAGGTTGCCACCATAGAACCCAAAAAATAATTCTTACAAACATATCTACAATTAACCTATTAATCCATGCACAACTTTCAAGGCCTATCCTCCACACTGGGAACTCAAAAAATTCATCAAATTATACAGTAAATAGGACCCACAACAACATATTAGGGCCTTTCTACACGCCTACTATCTCATCCCCCGTGATCAATACCTCATGTTAAGGACATTCCTCATGTCCTTGGCTAGTCCCCCCTCGACTGGTATAACAGTATTCCACAACACTCGCTTTTCTTGTTCAAAAAATTGGCACAATTGTTCCTAGAACACTTCTCTATTAACATCACCCATAAAATCTCCATCGCTAACTTGTATTCCATCAAAAAAATTGAGAATTAGTTTGTTGTTGATTTGATTACTATATTATGATGAATTATTAATCAAATGCACTTATGCCTCCCAAAAACTAAATTAATCGAGTTGTTTTCTCGATCTTGTGCCAAATGCATATCGTCAACACTTCAAATTAAGTCATTCCAAAAATTCGAAGAGGCCTTTACCATGGCTTAGAAACTAGAACTCCATGCCCTTGAAGATGGAAAGGTTAAACTGAAATATAAGAAACCAAAGCCTTATTCATATTTTAAGGCCTCTTCTAACAATGAAAAATCTATAGGCTCAAAAAACACGGTTGTTTTTAAGACCACATCCAAAGGTCATTTAGACTCTAAAAATTCCTAACCCCAATGTTAATATACACACTTAGGGGAGTCCTACAACACTATCTTTGAAAAAAAATAGCTGCATACATGATTAATCTTCTCCCCATCCGACCTATCGACGAATCCTTGCTTAAACCATCATGGTATAGAGACAGTGAATATTGTAAATACCATCAATTCTGAGGACATGACATCAAAAGGTGTCATTTATTTAGAAATGTTCTCCAAGACCTTATTAACCAAGGTGAATTACAACTTGATAATCCAAGCACACATCCTAATATAATCTTATACATGTTCAAACAACCGTTCCCAAATCATCCCCCAACCAGGAATCAACCTTAGTCCAATATTGTATGGTCTCATCATACCATCAACACTGTTAATAAACTCTCACCCACATCCGTAGCACCATCTATTTCCACAGCTAAAACTTTAACTAAACAACATGGCTCTTCAGTTTTCCATACCATTGAGATCCCAATCCCATCCACATCATAATATCTAAACCCTACCACTTATACTCGCACAAAAACCTCTCATGTTATCACCCCTACATAATCACAAGAAAAAAATTCCATCATTAAAATCTTAAATAGATCTTTCTAATACCACTTCACACAACTCAAAGCCAAAATTCTTGGTAATCCAATACAATAATGCACAAATAATCCATCTAAAAAGATATAAATCTTACAAGAAACTCGCCAGACAAACACACCACAGGATGTCATGTCCTTAACTTTCATTATGGGACCACATCCCTCATCCAAATTTACAATCACTATCATATAGTCTAAACCCGTCCCTTGACTAACACCTAAACATGCCACACAAAACATGACTCAAGCTTCTCATGTTTCTAAAAAATTAAACAATATCCCACATCTGTCATCCTTATCATCAAGATATTATACCAAGATCCTTAAAAAAAATCATCTGATCATTAGTCATAACATTTCCACCTATTAAGCTCTCAGATCCTCGAGGGTGGAAACCTTCCTGGTATAACTATTAAGCATTATGTGTTTATCATCAAATATCAAGACACTACGCAAAGGATTGCAAAGCCCTCCATGCCATAATCTGAAGTCTCTCTAGCAAAGGAATTCTCCCATCAAACAAAAATTATCCTAATCCATCCACCAAACTCAATCTAACAAAATCCAAACATTAAATCAAACTAACTCCACAAGCCCATAAACATATCAATTCCAAAGAATTACTTGATATCGTATCTAGTAAAAACAAATATTCTTCTATTAAATCCCCTCTCTTCCAGATAGATGTCATCCATATAACCACAAGAGCAAGTACACAAGATTTAAAAGAACTCCATAAATTCTCTATTTCCATCGTTCCCTCTGAATCATCTGATCCATTGAATTCTAAATCCAAATTGTCCATTCTAGCGGTACCTCAAACTCGATCCACTACATCCATACAAAACACGGTCTTTAAAAAATTACATCAAGCTCGTGTTAATATGTCTCTTTATGATATTGTTCAAAAAAGTCCACAATATCGGCAAGCCATAATTAAAGCCCTCCTGGCCATTTCAGTACCATCAAATGACCCCTGACCATTTTTCAACCTCATTTGTGCACATGAAATGTCATCCGCCATCACATTCAAAGAATCTAAAATACCAACCTTACAACCCAAGGATCATGACCTTCCTTTCTTTATCACCACCCAAATCAATGAAACTCTAGTAAAAAGAGTAATGATTGAAAACGGTGCTAGCATAAACATAATATTATCTCACACCCTTAAAAAATTTCAATTACTTGACACCATAGTTTCTCAATCACATGTCATGCTTCGTGCTTTCAGCAACACTGTTACTCCTACATTAGGCATAGTTATCTTACCTATTAAAATATGTGTTAAAATTCTCTAGGAGCTTTTCTACCTCATAGAAGGAGAGTTTAAATACAAAATATTACTACGTCATCCCTAGATACGTGCTATGTGTTGTATCCTATCCACATTGCATTGATGTATAAAATATGAACATGAGGTTAAAAACTTTATGGTTCCCACTGATCCAAACCCATTCAAATATTGTCACATGACTTATAGGCCTAATGACGTATTGCTTCAATTATAAAAATCCAATTCTTCCAATCAAGCTTCTACAGGCTCCTCCATCCCCTCATCTAAACTACCATATGATTAATCCTTCAAAGTCATCATACAATGTCTTTCTCTGGGGGAGTATCACCTCCTAACCCTCAATACACTCCCTACACCCAAAGCATATGGGAGACCTGATAAATAACTACTATATGAGTCTAAAGTAGGTGTTAGTGCAAAATCACATCACCCCCAAAATGACCTTTAGATCTACTTTTCTAAGGCAATGTCATTTGGTGTGATTGCACAACATTGAGATTTCGCAAAGTGTGGGACCTTTGCAAATAGGGAAAGCTCTCCAGAGAAGGTTGGTTCCTCTTCCTAAACTACGTGCCACAAGCTATTCCAGTGCAGGAAAACTAATCTAATCCTAATCTAACTTCCAAGGAGTTAGGGAGAGAAAGAAAAATAGAAAAAACAGAGCCTAAACTAAAACGGTGATACACCAGAGAAGGAAAATGTTGATCATCTATCAAAACTACCATGAAACAAAGAGAGGTGAGAAATGGAGGGATGGACAAGTGCATCACAGACCAAAGATGGATTTCACATAGAAAATGCTCCAAAAATCCATGAACACAAGCTCCAAAACCTGCAATAAACATCCAAACATGCACAAATACCTACAATGAAGAGAGGCAAGAAAAAAACAACCAAAAAATGAGCAAGGATGGACAAATGCATCACAAAACACGTTTTTTATTGCTCCATAAGTTTGCACAAAACATCATTTCACGGTTAAGAGGAAAAAACACCATTACAGAGTAGGGGAGGAGGTTCAAACTCCATTTTCGACACTGGGGAAGAAAAAGAAGAGAGATGAAGATAAGAATGATGAACAAATTTTTACAAATGAGCCAAAACTAGCTTTTATTGCTCGAGCATAATGAAGAGAAATGAGAAAATGTAGGCAAATTTGATTTGAAACACCAACCACCGACAAGATCCATTCAATTAGCCTACAAAATGATGGGTCTCCATAAAAAATCCCATACTTCAAAAGTACATTGCTTCGCAGAGCAAGAAAGAGGCCCATACTTCATTAATTTTTGGTGGTTGGGGTAGTTTTCTGTAATTTTCCCTAGTGCTGAGAGACATTTTCCCCATTTTTCTCCTACAAAAAATCCATCAAAATTTAAAATTTAATAGTCCATTGATGTGGAGAATTTTACTAGCTTTCCAATGATACCAAAATCATGAAAATCTGAGCTCTGGTGCGAAAGATATGCCCCTGTGAAGATTTAGGGCAAAAATGACGAAATTAGGGCAAAAATCGGGTTTGCGGGACAAAATTTGAACTTTTTCCCTCTTTTTTCAAATTGGGAAATTTTCCCAAAAAATCTCTGCACCTCGCTCCTCCGATGACATGTGGTTCCCTCTGGCTGATCTGCGGCCTTCAAAATCACATTTTGCCCCTTTGTGAAAAATTGGGAAATTTTCCCAAAATTCTCCGCGCCCCCACCGATTTGCTGACTGATGTGGACACATGGCACATTCTAATCTAGGTGCGGAGATGCGGTTCAACTTCTTCACCTTTTGCACCTTTCACCACTTTGGATAAAAATTCCAAAATCCTCCCCGATGCCCCGAATCTCGCTGCTGACTGGACACGTGGCATCATTTTTCTTAGCTCGGTAGGGATGCGCTCCTATTTTTTCCTTTGAGAAACTCTTGACAAAAAACCAAGCTGAAAAATTTAAGGTCCCTCTGATGCCCGCCACTGCTCCGCCTTGACACGTGGCACCTTCTAACTAGGTGTGAGCCTCAAACAATATATTTTCCTCTGTGGGCTTTGCGGGCTCGCGGGCAAAAAATTTCCTTTGAGTTTTTAGCTAAAAGGCTAAGTGCCAAATTTCTCTCCATGGCTTTGCTGACCCGCCAATTTCCTTGGCAAATTTTCCAACTTAGCCCTGCGGGCCCGCCCAGGGAAAATTTCCCCTCCAAAATCCATCAAGCCATAACTCAAAAAGTACAAGGAGTTAGGAGGACTTCTTTACCTTTCTGGAAAGGGGAAGAGAACTCTCTATCTGATAAAATCACTACCCAGAAAATTTTGAGTGCCTGAAATGTGTAAAAATTTGAATGAGGCACAAAAAGGAAGCTAGTTAACCCAAAATAAGATGGAGCTTATTTTGGTTAATAATTTGGTGACTCTAGAGGGGTCATCTACCTTGCTAGATGAATGATCAGTGTCCTTTTGAAGCATCCATTGGGCATGGAGTCAAGCTTGATAACCAACTCTGATTTGAACTATGAAAATCTGACCTCTGAGCCACTTGGAAACCCACTGAAACTTGGAGTTGATCTTCACCAAAAACCACTGAATGCATTGTGCAAGAGCAACCAAAACAACACCAAAAAACTATGTACAAAATTGAAAATCATACATGCTCCAAATGGGATACATGCAGAGTGTGCAAAAGCACTTCTTTTGCTGAAAGAAAACCTACCTACTCTACTCTAATCAAGAGAAAAAGTAAGCTAAACAAACCCTACAACTGCTTGTAGCAAAATAACTTCCTTATCCTCAAAATTGACAGCCATGCAAATGATTTGAGAGCTGATCATGGCTGGTTAGTATGAGTGGAAAATCTGAGAAGAAGTCCGGTCCTCCACCCAAATCATCAAGGTATCAATAGGAAACAAATCAAATACCTCTTTTAGTTGCTCTGCATTTGGATTGAAGAGGCATTGCAGTTGATCCTTGGTACTTTGTAGCTCATCCTCATGCTTAGAAGCAAGCATGACTGGTTAGTGGCACACCTCCTTTGGTTCCAATGAAGCTAAATACCTTATTGGGCAAGGTCTGATCCTTTAAATGTGCCTATAGCTCTAAATTTCAACTCCAAGAATGGAGTCTTCTTGTAGACCTTCCTTGGGTGAATGGTGTGGAAGAGATGATGGAATTCTCATGCTCTTTTCCTTCCTTCATAGCAGTATGGAACTCTTCTATAATACGCAACTCATCATTATTGATTGCAACATCCAATGAAGTTGCTTTTGCATTATTGTAACCTACTGCAATACATTGTTGGCTCTGGAGTTCCTCCATTGTAGCTTTTGGAAGATCAAATTCTTCCAACGTTGATTCAAGAGGCATGTTGCAAATTACATGTTGTTGTTTTTCAATGTTCTCCTTTGTGGCAGCAGGCTCTTGATGTTGGAGAACGAATGGTGAAGAAGAAAATGTTGTAGTTTCAGCTAGATCCTCATCCAAACATTCTTCTAAGTTTGATAAGCTAATCAAACTCTTCAATGTCCTGCTGCAACAAAGTCCCTTCCCTCTTGCATGGTGACTTTCAAATTTGCATCTTCTTCACCATGTGTAACTTCATCTTTCAAACATAAAACTTGTCAATTCGAACTCATCCAAAAAATCAAATTTTTGGAGAGATGAAGTGGGATAGAAATCTATGAAGTTTCTTCTGCAAACCTTGCTCATAATTCAATGCCTTTGGACCTGTTTTATTCACCCTCCATAATGGCTTCATCAATCAAATCAGGCCCATTCAAATGAAAGCAAAAAATGTATCAATAACGCTTCCTTCTTCTGTTGTTGCAAAAAATAACTTGATCTCATCCATTTGCTCCTCAAAAATGAGATTTCGAGTTGAGTTTTTCTTCCTCCTATAATTACTGGTTTTGTAACTTGCAAATTGGATCAACATTTTCTTCAAATAAAGTGCCAACATGGACACCAAACTCATCACCAACAAACTGATTGATGATCTGCTTCCTCTTGTTCTTGTTCTTCTTCTACTGCAACAAAATCAACCTCAGCCACCACATTTTCTTCAACATTGGCCTCCTCTGTTGGTTTGACTATCAAGGGGATCTTTGTAAACCCAAATTTGGCAGCCCAACTCTTCAAATTATTTGTCATTTCTTTTCTGTTGGGCTCCTCCTTTTGCTATCCTTGACTAGAATTCTGATTTTTATCTTCCCAGCATGGATTTGGGAATGCAAGAGGAGGGGTGGGTTGTGACTCAATTGGTTTTACAATTGTTTGTGGTGGGAAGGGAGGTGGAACTTCTTGTTTGTTTGGAAGCGATGACTGTTTGGAAGGGAAAAGGACAGGAGAATTGTGATGAGGTGGAAGACTAAGGAATGGATAAATGAAATCAACACTTGAGGCAACATGGGATGGATTTGGAATTTGGCATTCAAAATGAAATGGTGCTTCTTGAGGAATGGAAAGAGAAAAACTAGATGATGGTGTAGAACTTACCCATTGACAAGGTTGTTCAGCACCAAATTCATAGGCCCCTATCTCTACTGTCCATTGTGCAGGAAATATCATTTCTTTTGGTCTCGCTTTCCTTTGATCACGAATTGCTTATGGAGGTATTGACCACCCTTCATCTCATCTTGACAGTCAACCCCACACTAAAAAATTCTCCTCATATTTTTCATTCTTAGAAAACCTACAGTTCACCCAAACATACCTCTACTGCTATGTGTGGAAGGGTTTCGGTCTTGGCCGGTATGAACAAGGCCCACATGACTTACCCTTTGAAAACTAGAGGAAACCTCACAAGAAACATGACCTCGTCTATTAAGTGTCTCCTTCTAAACCATCACCACTAACATCATAATCTCAAAAATCAATGTCACTATTGTTAGACTCGATCTCTAATAATGACAATACCATATCTATCCCCCCCCCCCCAAAAAAAAAAAAAATTAGTCAATGTTATTACGCTTAAACCGTTGACTTATCAAGATAATGGTAAAAATGAAACTATTCCTATCATACTACCACACATGATAGAAGAGGACTCTCCCACTATCGACATTCTCTAATGTCATGAAGATGACACTATCCTAAATTATATGGGTGCTGAGGATCACTACCTTGAGAAAACCTTGACTTATAACACATCCATGATGTTAATATCGAATCATCACAAGAACTGCACATTGTGAATATCGATCGAGACTTAGACCTGTGTGAACTCCAAGAATTCACCATTTTCTTATCTAAACATAGTCAATCCTTCACATGGTTGTATAGTGATATGCTTGGCATAAACCCAAATATAATTATTCATATTATCATCACTATCTTGAATGTTAAGCCTGTGAAGCAAAATATTCATAGGATACATCCTCACAATGCCTTATTAGTCAAATAAGAACTTCAACATCTTCTTTCTTCCAACTTCATATTACGAATTGATTATCCAAAATGGGTTTGTAACATCATGCCTATCACTAAAGCCACTTGAAAATTGTGCATCTGTACGAACTTTTGAGACCTTAACCTCGCTTACCCAAGAGATGATTTTCCCTTAGAAAATATTGATCAACTCGTCAGTCTAAAAATATGCCATGAGATGTTATCCCTTATGGATGGTTTCTATGGTTACAATAAAATCCTTATTGTACCAGAGGATCAACACAAGATATCCTTAATCACCCCATGGGGATCCTTCTATTATAGAGTAACGCCCTTTGGTATAAAAAATACATGAGGTACTTATCAAAGTGCCATGACCTACTGCTTTCATGATCTCATCCACAAATCCGTAGAATACTACGTTGACAATATCTTAGGTAAATCCAAACATCGAAGAGACCACATGGTTGTCCTTGATGTGATCTTTGCACGTCTATTACAATTTTTTCTCTGCCTTAATCTTGTTAAATGTGTATTTGGAGTTCTCACAGAAAACTCCTAGGATTCATAATATATATAAGGGGAATTGAAGTTGACCTTACCATAGTCAAAGCCATTATTAAAATTCCTCCACCATACAATCTCAAACAACTTCGTAGCCTTAAAGGGAAGATTTAATTTATCCACCACTTCATCTCTCAATTATCAGACCATTGTCAACCTTTCCATCATCTTTTAAGAAAAGAAATCCACTTTAAGTGGGATGATAATATTCAGCAGGCCTTCGATGCCCTCAAACGATATCTTTTATCACCACCAATGCTTACACCTCCACGTGAGGGGGAGCCCTTATATCTTTACATCTCCACGAATGACCATACCTTGAGAGCCATGCTTGCACATTGAGATGGATAAGGTAAGGAACAAGCCATATATTACATAAGTTGTACCCTTCACGAATACAAAACTTGTTATTACAAAGTAGTCAAGTTATGTTGTGCCTTGTACTTCCTAACTTCCAAACTCCTTCACCGCCTTCTTACTAAAACAACCTAGGTTGTCTCAAAATTTAATCCCCTCAAATATATGCATTTTAATCCTTATCATAATGATTACATCACCAAATGGATCATGCTCATGAATGATTTTGACCTTGAATTTCTCTCTCAGAAGTCCATTATGTGGTAAGTAATTACCGATTAGCTCGCAAAATCTCCTTTCCTTCTAATCAATTTACCTTACAAACACTTTCGCAACAAATCTATCAATACTCGCGATCATAACAATATCCCTCTTAAAAAGACCTTGTTCTTTGACGGGTCCAAGTGCAAACGGGGGAATGGGGAGTGCCAGAATAGTCATCATTTCCCCTTCAGATACCCCTATTCCATTATCCTTCAAACTTATTTTCTAATGCACTAATAACATGGAGGATTACGAAGCTCTCTTCATGGGACTTCAGACCGCCACCTTTCTTGGTGTATAAATCCTTGACATCTACAGAGACTCATAACTAGTCATCAATCAAATAAAAGGGATCTATCAATGTAAAAATGAGGTCCTACAAAAATTAAAAACCCATTAACGAAGACTTATTATAACTCTTTCACCATTACGAAAATCAAATCACTCCTTGCTCATCTAAAAAATTCTTAGACACCATGGCTTCACTTGCCTCTCTCACCCCTTTATCATGAGACGATTCCAAACTCTTCATCGTCATACACAAAATCGATCAACCATCTTACACAAAAAATGATTTACTAACCAACAATCACATAGAAGATAAATCATCTAACACCTAGTATACTCAGACATATGACTATCATTCCACTAGAAAAATCCCTCTAGATCTATCAAGAAATGGTAAAATATCTTTCCAACAATGGGTGTCTTGTTACTTCATACTAGGAGATATCCTCTACAAAAGAGGATTTAAAGGCCTCCTCCTTTGGTGTCTTAAAACTCTGGAGGCTCATCTAGCTATCCAAGAAGTCCATGACGACATATGTGGTGGACACTTCAATGTTAGTTTTCACCAAACAGATCCTATGCATGGGCTACTATTGGCCCACCCTTAACCAAGATTATTGTGACTATGTCAAGAAATGTGTTAATTGCCAACAACATTCTAACCCCACACATATCCCTAGCCATGTTTTTTAACCCACTCAATACGTATGACCTTTATCACAATGGAGGATTGACCTTATCAGCCTTATCAACCCTCACTCATCTCAATGACACAACTCCACCATCACAACAACTGAATATTTTACAAAATGGGTGGAATAAATTCACCTTATCTCCAATAAAGTAAATAAAATCATGGACTTCATCCATCATCACATTATCTGTCACTTAGGGATACCTCATAAAATCAACATAGATAATGAAAAATCATTCAAAAATAATAAAGGGCAGAAACTTTGTGACACTTAAAACATCAGGCTTAGATTTTCCTAACCTTACTATCCATAAGCTAACCGCCAAGCAGAAGCATCCAATAAAACACTCAAAAAAATTCTCATCAAGACCGTTGACCAAGCTAGTAAAAATTGACATCTTCAAATCTTGTTCGCATTATGGAGATATTCGACCAACTTTCAAACCCCTACGGGTGCTACACCCTTCTCTTTAGTATACGACACAGAAGTTGTTCTTACTCTTGAAGTCTAGATCCCATCCTTATGATTTTTGTCAAACATCTCATCCCAGAAGAATAATATCATCAAGAATGCTTGTTATAACTAAAATTGTTATATGAACGTCGTTTGACTGCTCTTTAACATGTGAACATCTATCAAGAATTAATCAAATGAGCCTATAAAAAGCATCTCATACAACATGAATTTAATGTTGGTGATCTTTTTCTCAAATAAAATCAACATGTCACTAACATGGAAAAGAGTAAACGTGATAAGTTTTCTCCAAATTGGCTTGGACCATATATTATTACTCATAAATATGGGTATGGGGCTTATCATCTAGCCTCCCTTGATGGTAAACCTAAAAAGGAGCCTCTTAATTCCCCACACTTACGACCATTCTGCTGTTAAAATATTGAATCACGAGACCTTAGTCAAACTATGATTTCCATCTATCAGACCACACATCCTATCATCCTCGTAATGATTTTGAACTATGTGGCTTTCTGTCATCATACATGTCATGACTTTGAATATGGGCACCATGGATCTACTCATAACATGTTCTGCACTGAAAATTTCCCTTCTCATGATTAGGTAACCCCATAATCATTACTCTCACCATCCCCTATCTTATCCTCTTTAATGACATGACAAGGATACAAGTGTATCTTGCATGTTTATTTATCCCCTTCTAAAGTGGTTACCTTTGGTTGTCCTCAGCTCAAAAATCAAAATATCCATGGGATGGATATAATCAAAATATAGACCAATCCCTTGAATGACGACTATTAAAAATGAAATTATGTCAAATAAAGTTGTAGACCACTTCCTTGAAGGATGGCTACTTGATCAAAACAAAAAATAAGGACTTCCTTTATTTATCATTCCTAATATCAAAAAGGGCTTCCCATATTAATCAGTCGTCATATCAAAAATAAAAAAAATAACCATCCCAGGAAAGCTTCCTGCATTGATAAAATTTCTCATAAAATTCAAGCTTTCTGCAATGATTAGCTTGTGTAATATAATAAATCCAGGGAAAAACATGTGAACTATCAAGAAGAACTTGTTTCCCCATGCTTGCTACACCTAAACCTTTCCCATGTCAGAAAAGGATAGATACTACTATCCCACACTTATCTATGATCCTAGTATGACTAACCATTATGAGTCATATGTTAACATTAATTACAAAGCCACATGTGCACTATCATACATATAAACAGTTTACTATCACACATATTATATTTCTAGAATAGTAAGGAAGCCAACATCCCACATTATTTTCTTATCCATCGCATAATGCGTTAATCAAACAACAAGACCATCATTTGTCACAATTATATCCAATATCATCAAAATCACATCACACATATCTAATCTAAAAATATACATTTCACATACATCCATAACTCATCATATTAAAATCATGACTAAACTCATTAACTAAATCATCATCCACTACATCTATGTCCATCACATTGCAATCATTACAAAACTCAAAACATAACTCAAATATCAAAATCATGTATATATAGCAAAATTATATATACATCATCAAGGACTTCAAGATCGTCATGTATCAAAATATATGTACATCATCAACAAGGGCTTCAAAAGAGCCTCATACATCAAAATTATATACATCAAAACCTATAAAAATGAGCTTACAAAACTACCTAGTAAACTAAATGTCTGTCAATCAAACATTCCCTCTGGCCTTGCTCCCCTAATCATCATATGTGCCTTTGGTTGGTCCCTCGCCTAGACCTCTAGGTGGCTGACCCACGCTCATGACACTACCTAATGGAACCTGTTGTCATCCATTCAAAAACACAACATAGCAAGGCTCATCTAACAACCTCTGTCTCACTAAATCCTCATAATAATAAATCTCCTCACCTAATGCCTAGTAGTCATCCATACTCACACCACTAGGTGGCCCCACCTAACCACTAGTATGAGCTCGGGCTACCTGTAGCTCAGCCCTTGATATCGATGGGCATATCACTCCAAAGGCCTTCTGTAAGGCCTATCTATCTCATTTGTATCTACCTCTATTAGCTAAGGCATGTGTAAGTTCCGCTTATATAATAGTGAGCTTCTGCCTCAGCCCATCTCTCTGGCCAATCACATTATCACGTGTCGCTATGGCACCATCCCTCTCAACAATCAATGTGGCTTGATCAGCCTCTAAGCTTGTTATATTAGCATCCAATAAAGCCACTCTACCATCCTCATCCCCTCCCTTAGCGCCGCCCTCTGGTGCAGCCTCTACACGAGCCCGCACCCACCTCTCAAATCCATCTTGCTGCCCATGCCACCAGGTCGTGTAATCTGTGGAGAGCTACAACATATTTACAGAGAAAATTTTCTTATTACTATTCATGGTCAACATAATACATATACATATGTATAGGACTAATCATGTCCTATAAAATATGAAGCATATTAAGGCTCATATAACTACTCACTAAAATAATAATTTTGTCATATATATTGTTATAACAATATATATACAATTTAACCAACGAAGTGATTTGTTACAACAACTTCATTACAACAAAATATTAACGTAATCATTTTTCAACTCACACATATGTGGAGCATACCATATTTTCCTAACATTCCCCCCTTAGTGTGAACACGAGGAAAACCTACCTTATACTTGCACCTGCTCATGATTTGGTGATTTTCACAGTATGAACACAAAATCGACTGATGGTTTTACAAACGGTTTACCACAAACCGAAAATGGTAGTTTTACAAGTGGTTGTACCACAAACCAAAAAGTGATGGTTTTGTAAATGGTATACTAACAACTAAGCGTGGTGGTTTTGCCAGTGGTTTACCACAAACCAAAAAGTGATGGTTTTGCAAATGGTTTACCAAAAACCAAGAATGGTGGTTTTACAAGTGGTTTACCACAAACCAAAAATGAAGGTTTTACAAGTGGTTTACCTACAACCACATCATGATGTCCCAAGTACCATTATCATCCCTCATCACTATCTCACTGTCAGGGAATAACATATGAAATTATGCTTGAATTATATTGCTCATGCATACATAGAAAACTGTTGACATAATGGAAATGGAACATTGGGATCATGTTCCCCCCCCTCCTTAATGTGAAATTTCCACATATTCAAACAAGGAAACATTGTAAATGTGACTAGCATACCATTCATGCAAACTAGAAGTAAACACACAACTAAAACAAAATTTGCCACCAAATCTTTGATGTGGCCCCATCATTAGCAATTGACAAGAGGTCGTTGATTGACCTCCAGCCTTCGTTTTCCTCCATCCTCCAGTGATAAAATCTTGCTCAGTCAACAAGAAATGTTCATGAAGCCACTGTCCTCAGTTACTTGTTCTCTCAACTCATTATTTCGATTTACTTCTTTAGTAATTATATCGTGTCCGTAAGGCATTTTCCTTGAGTTTCCCACATAGTAGACTCTTGAGCTTTGAACTCTATAATGATGAACTTGATGTATGTCCCTTCTTACAACACAGTAGAAGCATTCCATTTCAATCTTTATTTTTAGACTCAATTTTTGGATTTCCTTTTTACATACATTGTAATTTCCTCTTCTGACATCTTCTTTGGTCCTTTTTTCTTCAGCTAGATAGAGTAGATATCATATCTTCTTGTGACTAGGAAGGAATATGGACAAAGAGTGAAAACCACATTACTATATTTGGAAGGCAAGCTATTTTAGAATAACTGGAACTTGCATCTTCATCATCAACTGTGGCTTGATTAAACTTCATGTTGAATTGTCTAGTGAGAGATTTGAAATCATTAATATGACATAGACATGGTGACTTTGATCATTCATTTTAAATCTAAACAATGTCAGATTTTTAAAGAAATATTTAGCATTAATTGCTTCTTCTCTCCAAATGACACTTATTTAGATTTTTTCCTACATTTCTATGTAGACGGTTTCTCTTTGAATCAACACAAATGTAACTCATAATCTAGAAAGAGCCAGACCCAAATAATGGATTTGGCTTTATCATCCCTGATTTTGTCAATCTGCTAATTTACTCTTAATATGCATGGCTCAGCAGAGTTCGGTGCGACCATTCATGCAATTCCTCCTGAACCACACATTTCTGTATTCATTAAGCTGCATTTGGATTTTGAATTTCCAAGCATTGAAGTTCAGGAACATCTAAATTTGTCTAAAGGACACTGATGCTATGGCATTGAAAAAAAAAACCGAACACATACTTACTGAGAATAGCTAAAAACAACTTGACTTATATTGATGTTACATCAAAGATAGTCATCGATCTATACAGAATCGATGTGTTAATTGACGCTAAAGCAATCACCAGTCTGATTTGTAAAATCTTCACAGATCAGCCACATAATCTGAGTGTCGATTACTATCAAAAATAGCGTTAATGCGCATATTATGATTCGATCATTAACATGACAAGACTTGAATGCTCGTATAACAATCTTGTACTTGATGTCGTCGAGACTGTTGTAGGTTGGTTTTTTAAGTGTAGATGCTATGGTTTTATCTCTTTCTTGCTTTGGTAGACCGACACATCCTTATTTCTTCATAACTCTTGGGCACATAAACAATATGCAGATAAAAATGGAGGTGAGAAACCAAGTGACTAGAATCTCCTTTGCAATGGACCTGCAGTGCTCTGATACCAAATGAAAATAACACAAAGGCAATCTTTTGATTTTAGGGACTCGGAGACACAGATACATAAATCCAAATAACTATGCTGATTCACCTTTGAATATTCTCATTTAAACTCCATTATACACACATCCATACATACTAAGAAATACCTCCTATAATTTAAGAGGTGGAATATAACCACTCACCAGACCTACGTGCAGACAAATGTTTGTAACTCACTCAACAAATTCATAATTGATATTGTTGTTTTATGTAACAAAATACTAACATACTAATTATACTAACTTTACTAACATAATATACTAGCGTCTAGCTCTCGCGGGAACTGCTTCGCGACTAGCTCCGCGATTGCTCCGCGGCTGCTCCGCAACTGCTCCGAGATTGCTGCCGCGACATGAAAATCGCGGCTACCATGGTTTCTACGCGGGCTTCGCTCTAAAACCAGAAGGGTTCGAGGAGGCTACGATAGCATTGCCAGAGGTTCGCCCCTCTCAGTTACGAAATGCAGGGTCAACTATTAATGGCGGCGAGAAACCAGTGGTATCTAGAATGGGAGGCGGATGTCCTATAAAATAGTAGAGGAAAATAAAGCACATATAACTACTCACTGGATTGGTAATGGCTTGCAATACTATACCATAGACCCCCATATCATATATACAGGGGTGTATATAACTCATGGGACAAGGGGTAAGCCAGAACCAGGACAATCTAAACAGCAACAATAGGTCCGGATCTTATGCTTCAGCGGTCTCCAAACAGAAGGAGAATGTCAGAAATGAGCTCTTAAAACCCTCCCAGGAGGTCCCGACGCTGAAAAATCGAAGAGGATTTACTTCTAAAGGTTCTTAAGGAGGAGGAAAAATCTCTCCCATCTGGGGCTCATATGCAGATTTCACAAATTTTTGGCCTAAGCTTTCTCAGCTTCATGACTGGATAGCCCAGAGATGGAGAGAAAAAAATACAAGGTAAGATTGAGCTTTATCCTTGTGCTAAAAGCTTACTTCATTGCTGTCTTTGAAACCCCCTGAAGATAGGGATTTAATTTTTAGTCAACATTGGGTTTGGGGGGAACATGGGCTTATGTCCAAACCATGGTATCCATCTTTCGACCCATTAAAGGAGTCTTTTGATACCTACCCGATTTGGGTTCGTCTACCAGGACTCCCATTGCAGCTTTGGAACAGATCTTGTCTCATTGCTATAGGGGGATACTTTAGGCTCATGTGTAGCAGTTGATGATAAGACCTCCATTCAAACCCATACTACTTATGCTCGAATCCTGGTTGATCTCGATACCTCCAAATGTTTACCAGCAGAAATCAATCTTCAGATTGGAGCCAGGCTCTGGGTGCAGAGGATAGACTATGAGAGACTTGCCTTCAGATGTAGGCGTTGCTTCCAAACTGGTCATGTTACAGATGACTGTGAACACTCCAAACGTAAGACCAAAACAGCCTGGTGGAGGGATTCTCTACCTGAAACATCTTACAATTGACTCAAATCCGGCTAAGGATTCGAGTGCCCCCCCTGCAAGCTAACTCACCCATCATGGTTGATTCACAGACCAATACAGAGAAGCCTCCAGATTATTCTTTACAGGCTGCTGATTCAGTGATTAAAGATATTCCGACCTCCCATTTGGGTCACTCCCCCATCAAACCTATTGCAGTTTTTTCCGACTGTAGTGGATGTGGGAAATCAGGAATGGACAGTGGTGGATCGGAAAAAGAAGGGTAATGCCAAATCTAAATCCCCCACCATATTGGACAAGATTTGATTCTTGTCTTTTTGGGCGCTATCATTGCTACATTTTGGCTTATGGCCTGCTACGCAGTTGCTAGGCAGCTGTGTTGTTGTTTTGTTGCTGTTTTGTTGCAGCTGGTTTGCTTTTGTTGGTTCCTTCCTTGTCAGTTTTTGTTGGGCTCTTTTGTGATGATCTTCTGGGTTGTTTTCCTCCGTTAGTGGTCGGCCCGGAGTACATTGTTATCATTTTTGTGGCCGGACCACTGCGTGTTTGCTGTTTGATCACTGTCCAGCAGGTGTTTATTTGCTGTTGTGTTGCTGTTGATTGTTTCTTTGCAGACTGCGTTCTGTACTTGGTCCTTATTTGTTATATCAGGATGTTGATCCTTTTTTTCGAGCTTTATTTTCCTATTCTGGCTTCTGAGCCTTGCTGTACAAGGGTATAGTCCCTTTCAAAAAACTATTTGCCAATAATAAAAAAAAACTACGTGAGTTGTTACAAAAACTTCATTACAACAAAATATTAACGTAATTATTTTCCAACTCACACATACGTAGAGCACTACCAATATTTTCCTAACATAATCCTCTATTACACCAGCGTCATCGTGCCCCGCCACTTCCCCCTGTGCATCCACTCTCACCCCTACTCCCTTCTCGTTAGCCGTCTCAATTGGATCCTATACATGTGGCAGCGCCACATCCAAATCTCCATCATCTCGTCTGTAAGCCATTTCTACCTTTGGCACATCCTAAATAAGTTCAAACTTTCACCTGACGTGATCAAATCTAATAATCTCCCACTGGTCCTCTCTTTGACCCCGAACCCACCTATTCTACTACATACCTCGTAACTCCCCCTCTACACTTGGCCATGCTAGAAAACCTGTATAAGGCCTACAGACTACATCTCCACCCTATAATCTGGATAGGAGTTGTCTATAGTGATCCTTTCCTCTAACATGCCATGTGGCTACAAAATCCGATCTCCATCTAATGAACCCTACAAGATGCTCCATATCTACCCATCCCACCCATGACACTCCCCTTGGTTGTGCCATTGCAATGTGATCATAGGCCCAACACTCTAATAAGAACGATCTACCATAGACTCCAAGCCTTTGCCCTACCCTCAAAGACCATAAATATTTGTATAATTGTGCTAGTATTGTCATGTGTTTTTGTAAGAGCAAAATTCATACTTGAAAACGTGACAACTATACCCTAGTGTCGAAATTTTTTATTATAAACCTTCCCGGGCACTCTCCCAGATCATTTCATCCCTTGTGTTAGGCATATCCCCATCCTTCCAGTATCCATATGTGTTGTTCCAACCTTCCCCATGTGTTAGAAAGAGGAAAACAAGTTCATAAGATTCTTTCAAGACATTGTCTTTTAAGGCAGATCTTTCAGCAAGCTTAGGAATGGCTATTTTCAGCCTTTCTAAGGCACGTGCACATCCTTCAGAGCTGATTTGAAGGAATAAATTCATCAGAGAGTGGTATTAATGAGCCAATAATTTTTTAAAATTGATTTAAGAAGATTTAGGAAATATTTTGAGGTTTAGGAGAAACTTTAGCAAAAACGGGTTTTTGAAGGTGAAGGAGCTTGTACTGCAAAAAAGCACCTAAGCTTTAGAAGATGATTCTAGGAGCTCCATAATGATTTAGAGGCAAAAAAATATACCGTTTGAAAACTAATTCAATTCTATAAATGATGGTGCTTTCATATTTTTCACAAGAGCAAGGAGCTTCTCTCCACAATCCAGTGTTGGCAGGCACACCTTGCAGTCCCAATAAAAAATGATATTTTAAGGGTGTTGTAGGATGAATTAGATCATGGGACCCATCTCATTCTTCTCAAAATTATGTTTTAAGTCAAAATCATATAAAGAAGTTCCCAAAAAGACCTCCGGGAGCTCCAATAGCTTAGTTTTCAAGCTCTCTCAAGGATGCTCTCACAGTTAGAATATTTTTCCAGTGCCACATGTTAGCATGAGGCTGAGGCATACTTTTATGTCCCTCTTGTCCTTTTCATAAGGGGACAAAAAATTTCATCCCTCCCACCTTTGAGCTCTTGGACCCACCACATGACCCTAGGAAGCCTCCCTAAGCACCTTTTGGCAATTTTCTAGCCCCCACTTCATGTCATGCATGCCCACCACTTTTCACCATGAGGTCAAGGCACATTTCTGTGTACCCTTTGTCACTTTTCCAAGGGTACAAGGGGGATAAAAAAATTCACCCCCCCACCTTGCTTCCACATGGTTCCTCACGTGACTTCAACTTAGCCCTGGGTGCTGAAAATAAGCTCCTCCCTCTCTCCCTCTCGCCAGCACATGTCCGTCACTTGTCCTCACAAGGCTAGAGCACAATTTTGTGTCCCCTTCATACATTTTACAAGGGGAAAAGGGGGACAAAAAATTCATCCCTAAGGCATAAAAACCAAGGAGATGGTTCATTTTTTGTTCTTCCTCAATTTTTCTCAGAATCTACCTGGAACCTTGGCAATTTTTTTCCAAATTTCTTTCTCGTCCATTTTTATTTGTCCATTCCTTCCTCAATGTCTCCATGATCATAGTGAAGAGATATAAATAAAATTTACAAAAAAAATTAAAGGCGCCATATGAATTTTCATGCCTAAATGACTCTGTACCTGAGAGAGTGAAATTTTCGCATCTCATAAACTGGTGTAAGGATTGAGGTGGGATTTTTTACTATCTTCTCCATTTCTAAAAATATTGAAGGAGAAGGTGAAAAACTATTAAATTATGCCCTATATTTTTATGGTGGAAAAACCCTCATTTTGTGCCCTACCTTTCATTCCTTTAATTTCCCATGATTCTGGCAGACGAATCGAGCTAAAAACTTGAACACAAAGTCCAAATGAAGAACCTATTCCAATGTGGCTGATTTCGTCACAATTCAAAGTGGGAAGGAACACTTTCTAAAAATATCAAGGACTCCATTAATGGATGTCATGGCATAGCATTGAAAAGGAAATGAGGTACCTCGTCACTTCCTAGGGTTCCAGTGGGTGGAATCTCGCAAATATTGGAGCAGAGCTTCGAAATGAATTATGTAAAAAATTGCAAATGGTTTCATCCAAATATGATAGCAGAAAGACCAATTTCTATTTATAGTAAGTCCCTACCACATATATTACTAAAAATAATAAGTCCGAGGAAAATTTGGTTTTCAGGTATCTCAAGACACTCCTTCAAGTGCAAAACATTCAAAAGTGGCAAATTTGGCAAAAATTGGCAAAATTGGTAAGAATGGGAACCCATGTGGAACATGCTAAAAAAAGTAAATGATCAAAATGAGCTCAAGATGATCAAATATTCTTCTCCTCTCCATGCCTTGCTAGTTCAAGCTTCCACAAAGGTCAAATCTTCAACTTGCAAGAAAATCCAAGCCTTCACAAGTGCGGTGAGCATATGGTGTCACAAATAGGAAATGCCAATATCGGGAGTTCCTATAACTCTCCACCTATCACTAAGTGGTGACCATATCTCTGAATATTTCCTTATGAGAATGGTGACAAAAAATTCATACTTGTGGATGAGTGAAAGATGAATTGTGACTCATATGGTTTGGTTCCATAATTTTGGTGATCAATGTCCTCAAGGTGGCAAAAACACCATGGTTGCACTGTATAAGCAATTGCTTTAGGTTCTCATTCATATGCATAATTGGTCAGGAAGGAATGGTGGTGTTTCATGGTTTGGAACAATTGTTTTAAGTAAAAGAAGGCATTCTTCATTGTTTTTAATGGCATACTCATCAGTGCTCATCACTTGCCTTCTCAATATATCTAGGCAGTGTGGAAAGGTTCATCATTTCGAGAGATTTCAAAAGTGGAAAAGGTGTTCCAAGTGGTATTTGGTGGATATTTCCATCACTATACCAACACAGAGGATAATCAGAGGAAAATTTTTCACCTTCAACTTCCTCGGAGTAGATTTCCATCAAAGGCAGAGGCTTCCTCATCCATGCTCTGGTGCATTCCTCCTCCTCTCCCTCTTCATTATTTCTCCTCTTCTCTACCCACTTTCTAATTCTTTATTGTGAGCAATCATTACTTTCATCTTAT
The DNA here is from genome assembly GCA_019776745.2 of Taxus chinensis. NCBI lineage: Eukaryota > Viridiplantae > Streptophyta > Pinopsida > Cupressales > Taxaceae > Taxus > Taxus chinensis. Next base: position 120,739,710 of record CM034149.1, on the reverse strand, counting down.
TCAGTTAAATGTGACTATAGTTGACATTGTAATAAGTCACCCTCAATTAATAAAAGGGGACTTAATTTCATCCCTAGGGATTAAAAGAGTCACATGTTGTAGAAGACAAATGAAAAGTCATGTGGGGGGGGGGGGGGGGGGTAGGTGAAGAGTCTTCTTGAAATCTATAAATTGTAATGACTTCCCCATTCCAAAGGGTTATCAATTTTGTATGTTCAAGAGTAGATAACTACTTGTGATAAATAAAAGAGATAGCTATTTTCTTCTATTCTCCTTCTCATATGTTCTTCCATTCCTCTCAATGTACAAATTTGCCAAAATGTCAATAAAGAAGAAAGGAGTTCATGCTTTTCTGATGAGGGAATAATTGAAACTTTGTTCTTCATAATTTCATCTTGTCGTGGTGTTAGTAGCAAGGTTATTTTCTTTCTAATTATGTGTTATAATATATTTTGATTAATCTTTGTAGGCATCAGAATCTTCTACTTGCAATATTAATCCCCCCTTTCTAATTTCTCATTCCCTTTTCCCATCTACCTAGAAAATTCTTCCGTTGCAAGAAATTGCAAGCATTTTCCACATGTTCAGTGGAGTGTCCCTGTTAGATCCCCGTCCTCTAGGCCAACCACAAAATTTCATTTTTTTCACACACAATGGATGGAGCTTCCGCATTTAAGCATAGGGACTTCGTCCCAAAGCATTGGTGGAAATCCACCAATTTGTCCAACCGATTTTTTTTTTCACCAATAGCTAGTAAGGCAGGAGCCCAAGAAAACGTCATCCTGTAATCTATCATATCAGTAACAATCACTGTTAACATCCAATAAAATCTACCCCTTGCTGAATCAGGTAAGGCACAACAGTTTATACCCATAATCATCATAGTGGCTAGGGCCTAACCCTCCTCATCATCACTATAAAGTGCACCATATAAAAAACCTTCAGACGAGTAAACCACATCATGTGCATCATCACCATACAACTGCTACATCACAACCTCTTCTTGCCTCATCAATCACATATACCTACTCACCTTGTATTGGAAAACTTAGGATACTATGTATATCCTTTAATGTAATTGTCATCTCGCTAGTAGGAAACCAAAAATTGCATGTATTATTATCCCATTTCTCAAGAAAAGCCAACAATAACCTCATGTCTCTAGGTATACATCGGTAATGACACATCCCTCCTAATCCAATCTCCTCCAAATGAGTCCAATCATCATTCGACAACTCACGAACACTATCCCAAATCTTTGGGATCATATCCCATGTCGTCAATCACTCTCTAGCCTGCATCAATTAAAAAAATCAAACAACACACTATAAAAAACAATTCATCAAGAAACAATCAAATCAATCTTAAAAACATTCTTTTATCAAAACACATGAATCGCCAAAGATTCCATTGAATTGTAGGTGACCTCTTATAATTTCTCACGATTTCTTAAATCACTAGCAATTTCATAGTGATTCGTCATTAAAAAAACAATACAAAATCCAAAAACATCACCTACCTCAGCATGTGTGGGACTCTGTCGCCTCTGAACACCTCCAACTACCTCCATCTCGCTAAAAATAGTGAAAATTTGAAAATTAGGGGATTAATTGCTTAAGCTCTTAAATCACAATAGTAACAAATAATCCCCCAACTGGATTTTATATCCACATTTTCTTTCCCACCCAATCACGGGTGATCAAGTTAATCGCCAATGACCCAGGGTAATCGCCAGCGATTACCCCCATTTATCCAAAACATCATTGCTCGGTCTTTGAACCTTATAAAACCATCTTTTTAATCATCCTTGTCAAAATTTGCACATTTCCAACTATGTTCTTCCTTTTAGGGCCCCAAGACCCTCTTAAAATCTAGATTCATCCTACAGATCCTATGTTTATCAATCTTAGAATTTGCAGACTCTTGGAACCTTTTCATGTTGCCTCTTATAAGTCATATGTCTATTGGTTGAGAACCCATTGGTTCCCCTATCACTTGACTTTTTGATCACATAAGCCCAACTTTATGGCAACATTTTTCATAGTGAGCTTGTGTTTCCCGACACCTCATGGAATTTTTAGTTTCCTATGAAAATTTTCCCACCACTTCCTACGAGTCATACGTCTATAGGTCAAGAAATCATTTGTTCCTCATTGTGTAATCCCACTTTTGTGGCAACATACTTCATATCAAGCCTAGGTTTCCCGATATACCATGTATACTACAAGATCTTTGGGAACCTTTTTCTGTTGCTTCCTATAAGTCATACGTCTATAGGTTGAGAACTCAATGGTTCCCCTATCACTTGACTTCCTTGACGTGCAAGCCCACCTTTTTAGTAATCTATTTCAATTCCTGGTCTTGAGGCATCTTAAATTAAAACACAACAACTCACAAGCCTATCTCATCCAACAACCTATTAAAATTGGTGACCATTGCACTTCATCACAATGAGGTCCCCAATTTGAGGGGGGACCACCTATCCAACACAAATTCAATCAATCCACTCATTTTTTCCAGCAGCTTGTCCATCACAAACCACTTGAAAAAAGGGGGCAAATGTAGACACCCATTTTTGGCACCCTGCATTATTCATCCACATCCCTCACATTTCCATTCAAAACATTAAATCTATCTTATTATCCCTAAACCATGTCCTCACCCTTGTAAAATCACATCTTACCCTCAAGTAAAAACCTATTCTACCCATCCTAAGTTACCAAAACCTCCCTAACCACCTAAAGCTCATCCTAACCCATTTTAGCCCTAACCTTCTAACCTCCCAACATCCTCAACATCTTCCTAACCATCCTCACTCATTTTCATACCCGAATTAACCCATTTGGGAGTGGTTGAAACCACTTCCAAGTGGGTTTCCCCTCTTTTTACGGGTCACCAACAATTCTAACTAATCGTCGACGATTATATAAGGACCATTAAACTTCATGAATGAAGATCCTCTGATTCTTGTAGTGAAGCTATGGTTCTCTGATGACTTAGACAACATCATTGCATACATATTGACATCTCTCGCATCCCAGTCACATCCTTGGAAGCTTCAAAAACATTGTAAGACTCCTACAACATTGTTTCTTATAATTTCTTATCAAAGGTAAGCTTATCTCATTTGCTTTTGTATTCAATTTGTCAATGAGTCATATTAAAGACCATATCAATATATAAATCACTTGTTTCACATCCAATTTACATCTTATTTAGAAATCAACCTTTTCCATAGGAATTGCCAGCGATTCATCTAAATCGCCAGCGATTACCTCAAATCGCTAGAAATCTCTTTCTTTTTGTCATTTCAATCATATTTCTCATATTTGTAATCAGTATATCAATCTATTTTTTCTCTAATATTTCTATTTCCAAGTTGTCTTTGCTTGTAGATGATTGTACCAGGTCATGAACATCTGATTACCAACATATACTATCTTTCAATCGTCCAACAAACCTTTGTCTAGGAGTAATTTGACATCGCACACGAGTTGAGTCTCTGTGCCATCTCCTTGATACCAAACATTGACGACATCAAAGATTAACTTGAAGTCATACAAGAAGAACAAGACGCTATTGAATAGGCTTGGTTTGAATATTTAGAGGAGCTCTTGCTTGGGTTGCTTATCACGTGGAGCATGATCTTTCTATCCCTTTGTACTTTTAATGTGTTTTTCTATTGTCCAACTATCATATTGTATTCATTATCATTCATCATTTGATTGTCAAAATGAGTTGACACCCTTCAAAGGAAGTCCATTGGTTCCTGGGATTGGAATTCACCGAGAAACTCATTATATCTTTATCTAATATCTATCTTGTCTAGTTATCTCTTTGTGTGAAGGTTTCTCCCATTTTTTGGAGCATGAGTCTCTCGCAACATTTTACATTCACACTTCTCGACATTGTATTGTCAGTGCAGGTATCATTAAACCTTGTTGTCCTATGAGTTTTTAGTGATTTGTTATATAATTAACAAACCGAAATCCACCATAAACATATTGTCCGAGGAAAAAATCCATGAGTCTACTAGGGGATTGGGTTGCTCGTGATGGTGATCCGAAGCATTGGCTATGGGTTGGTCAAGGTTGAGGTTTCAAGTTTCAAGCCCTAGCGTGCTAGGGAACAAGATCGAGTAACATGTGGGCACTGAGGGAAATTCCTCCAACAACAAGCCTTGATTTTCATCTCTGTGATGCTTAGTTGTTTTGTGGACAAGATTTGGCTTGGACTCCTACAAAGCTCATCCAAACCTTGCAAGCGATTTCTCAACTCTAGTAATTTCTTTCATATTGACATAAACAAAAGACGATAATACCCTTTGGAGGAAAAACCAAACACAATCAGGGAATTTCATTCAATATGAATTTAAATAAAAAATAAAGAGTATCAAGAGATCATGTGGCAAGCACTTCACTACTGTTGTTGCTCATGGAGGAGGGATTACTACTTGTAGTAATCCATTTGACTGTGGATTGGAATATCTAAGAGTAGGTGACCTGGAGAAAATTATAGACTCAAATTTAATAGATGACATAACCTCAAAATCCCTTGAGATATTTGTAGAGGTGGGGAAGAAGTGTTCGGAAGGAGGTGATGAGAGGCCTTCTATGGCAGATGGAGTTTTCCCTGCAATTCAATGACACTGCAACTTGCCAGGGGGAAATAATTCATGGTGTTAATGCTCTTGGAAGTTTGAAAATTGAATTGGCACCGAGAAATTAAATTCATTCCACATATAAAAATATTTATTAGATTCAGTTTGGATAGAAGTAGTGTTTAGCCATTTTCATCCAACTATGGACTCTAACAGGTAAGTAAATTGTACAAATTAGTGAAATCAAATACTAAAATTACTGACTCCTACTGTGTTAATGTTTATTGACGGTGATATAAAACTTCTTGTCACTAATGAAAATTTGGTGACAGAGGCCACTCCAGAGACATTATTGCAATGTTTTATTTTGATGACAAATAATGTTGGAAGATTCAACACAAAATTTCCGAATTATATTTCTAATGATAAGCAGCAACAAACTTTAACAATGATAGTAGTGAAGAAATATTTAGAGATGAATGATTGAATGGGGATTTTAGTCATAGAATAAATTCAAATATTAAATGAATGAATGGGGATTTTAGTCATAGGTTTCAGTGAGTTTGCAAGATAGATAACATGTTAGTTTACATGAGACATGTGGTGATACTAGCTATCCTAGGCCTATTCCTAGATCTAGTGCAAGCATATAGTATGATACCATGAGGTATGAATCAGGGAATACCTGTATGAGCATGTGAGGTTTAGTTTTACATTTCATAGCATGTGTGGAAGGTGTATAAGGTCGCAATTTAGGTGTATAATATATGTTCAAGGTCCTTAGAAGCAAGCTCTAGAAGAAAATACAAGAAAACATGGGAAAACCAGGTAGCATGATGACTTCCAGATGAAGTTGAGAATGAATGAGAATTGGAAATCATGGAGGAGGTCATTACATATGTGTATGAAAAGTTTGAGGCCATAAATATGAAGGAAATGCATGAAAACTTGTTTTAAGCCCTATCGAGCTCTCAAAACATTGTTTTCCAACTCAAAGGTCAACTTTGTGTATATTGGATTTGAGGATAATATTTTGGGGAAAGTTGAAGATATCTACTAAGAAGACTTTCCAATTGGAATTAAGTATTTTTATTTTCATAGTTTTATGAACCATCGTTAACACCAAAATTGCTCTGTTATGATTTCAAAACCCTAGTTTGAGAGTGATAGAGAAAATATTTCTTATGGTGGCCCAGAATTAAGTGTTTGTACAATTTTGATGATTAGAGGTTGTATATTATTCTTATAAATTTCTGATGGTGGTGATTTTGTGTCTTGACTCTGTGTGGAACTCACGCAAATATGAAAGTTTCTGAAGATTTTCAATTTGGGTCAAAGTCGTCCATTGGAGCAAGTGACTAAATTAGAATTTATTGAAGCATGGTATTTTTAATTCATGTCCATGATGATTTAAGATCATGGTTGATCCTTTAGGATGTCAAGTGTGCCATATTTTTCATGACTGGTATTTGGGGATGAAATGGCAATTTCAGGGCAATCTGCTTACAAAGGTGTTTTGAGGCATCAAATGTATGATTTATGGTAGTATGAGCACATAGTGATGTAGATGAGATCAATATATTTACATTGATATATAAATTTTTCATATTTTAGGTCATTTGAGGTGGTTTTGAGCCTCATATTTAAGGTCTAGGGTTTGATGCACAAGAATAAACATGTTCTTGAGATGGTTTCATGGCATGAGATGATAATGTAGTGCTTTCTAAGTATAGTTGAAGCATGATGAAGTATTTGATGATGTTTCTGAAGTGATTCAAGGATTTTGTGTGGCCATGTAGGCATAAAGTGGTTTTGTTTTGGCGAGAAGGCGTTTTGGTACAATTAGGCCTATTGGAGACCTAATTGAGAAAATTGGTTATGACCGACCTATATGGTCATGTGTATGATGTCCTTGTGATGTTATTATGATGTTTTTTCAATATATTCTATATAAAGTCCAACCTACATGATGTGGGTGCATGTGACTTGTATATAAGAAAGTTGAGAAGCCTCATTTGTGTGTGCTTGGAGGATTGGAGAGTAGTGAATTTTGGAAGAAGATATGAGAAAGATATGAGGGCAGAGTTGAAGAGTATGAGGCCTTGAAAATGATGGAGAATTATTCTATGTTTTTGATCTTAAAATGGCGAGCTTGAAGAAGTTCATCCATACATGACCTAGTTGGAGAAGAAGACCTAATTGGCATGCATGAGGATGAGTGAGCTAGAGGGTTGATTGAGGATGTGTTGCATGTCTTAGTGACCATGATGAGAGGAAAAATATGATGTTCATTGTGTTCTGAGTGTGTCATATATGGATAGATAGGTCACTTGATATAATCATGCTTGGTGAAGATTCCCTAGAGTGAAGAAGACAAGAAGATTTTTTTGAGAGAGATAGAAGAAAAGTGAGCTTCATAGAGTCATCATCAGTTGTTGAAGCAACATTTCAGAAATGAAATTCATTTCAAATGATTTTTTTTTGTTTTAAGTCGTGTAGGTGGTTGGTGCCTCCTTGTAGGGTTAGTGCACCTTGTGGGGTTATTGCCTCACTAAATTAGGGGTTATTGCTCCTTGTAGGGTTGGTTCTCCTTGTGGGGTTAGTGCCTCACTAAATTAGGGGTTGTTGCTCCTTGTAGGGTTTGTGCTCTACTTAACTAGGGGTTGGTGCTCCTTGTGGGTTTGGTGCCTCACTAAATAAATATATTGTGTTGTGTAATATACAATGATTCCTTTATGTTGAGTAATAAATGAAAAGGTTCAGTGGGTTTTCTTCCCCTTGAGGGTTTTCCACTTAAATATGGTGTTCATGTGTTCTCTCTTGTTTCATGTTTATGTGGATGGTTGATATGTCATTTGATGGTTTTCTAAGTTACTTGATATTGCTCATATAATGGACAATGAATGTTGAATGGTTACAAAAAATTGAAGTGAAATTTTTGAAAGACTGATTCACCCCCCCTCTTAGTCATTGTGCTTCCTAAAAATACCCCTCTTAAAATTACCTTGTTGTGCAATGCGTCTAAATATAGATAGGGGGAGGCATCAGTATAGTTATATTTCCCCCTTAAGACACTCATATTACATTATCCTTTAAACTAAATATTGAATGTACTATTAACATGTCAGAAGATGAGGATCTCATCATGGGGATTCAATCATCATCCTTTCTTGATGTAAAAATTATTGACATCTATGGAGACTCACAAAACAATCAAATAAAAGGGACTTATCAATGTTAAAAGTAGGTTGTACTAAAATAAAAACCCATTATTGAAGACTTACTATAACTCTTTGACCATTAAGAAATCAAAACTAACCCTCACTCATTTAACAAATTTTTGGATACCATAGCTTTAGTTACCTCTCTCATTCCTTTATCACTAGATGATTTTTTAACTCTTTTTCATCGTACACAAACCATATCATCCATCCTATACTAACACTTATATTCCCACCATCAATCATATAGAAGATAGCTCATCCCATACCTAGTATACAAAAACCTATGAATATATTTCTAGTAGAAAAATACCTTCAAATATATGCAGAAATGGAAATATATCATTTCAATAATGTGCATCTCACTACATCATACTAGGGGTATTCTTTACAAAAGAGGATTTAACAGCCTCCTCCTATAGTATCTTAAAAATCCAAAGGCTCTTCTAGATATTCAATAATTTAATGATGGCATATGTGGTGGATACTTCAACAATTTAGATATCACTAAATGTATCCTACACATGGGCTACTATTGGCCCACGCTTATGACTATGTCAAGAAATACATCAAATGTTAACAACATTCCAATCTCACACGTCCCTAGTCATGCTCTTCAACCCGCTCAGGACCTTTGGCCTTTTTCACAATGGGGGCTTGACCTTATTGGCCTTATTAACCCTTGTTCATCAAAATCACATAATTCCATCATTACAACAACTGAGTACTTTACAAAATTGATGGAAGCAATTTCCCTTATCTCCACTAAAACAAATATTATCGTCAACTTCATCCATAATCACATTATCTGTCGCTTTGGGATACCACATAAAATCATCACAAATGATGGTAAATCATTTAAAAATAAAAAGTTCAGAAATTTTGCGACATTTACAACATCAAGCTTAGTTTCTCCTCTCCTTATTATCCACAGGCTAACTGCCAAGCCAAAGCATCCAATTAAACACTCAACAAAATCCTCATGAAGACTGTTGACCAAGCTGGTAGAGATTGACATTTTCAAATCCCATTTACAAAATTTGCATATTGGACCAGATTTCAAACTCCTACGGGCGTTACGCCCTTTTCTTTAGTATACAACATTGAATTTGTTCTTCCTCTCTGAGTTTGAATTCCATCCCTATGTATTTCTCTCAAATACTTCATCCCTGATGAAGATTATCGTCAAGAATGCATGTCACAACTAGAACTGTTAGACGAATGTCGTTTAACTGCCCTTGAACATATCAACGTCCATCAAGAACAAATCAAACGATCCTCTAACAAACATATCAAACAACGTGACTTTAACGTTGATGATCTTGTTCTCAAAGAAAATCAACATGTCACTAACATGTAAAATAGTAAATGTGAAAAAAATTCTCCTAACTGGCATGGACCATATACTATTACTCATAAATATGGGTCATGGGGCTTATCGTTTATCCTCCCTTGATGGTAAACCTGAAAAGTATCCTCTTAACGTCCTACACTTACAGTCGTATTACTGTTAAAATATCGACTCACAAGACCTTAGTAAAACTATGATCTCCATCCATCAATGCACACATCCTATCATCCTTGAAATGATTGAGAATCATGTGGCTTTTCATCATCATAGCTAACATGAACTTGAATATGGGCACCACGGCTCTGCTCATAGCATTTTCCACATGGACAAGTCCCTTGCTCACGATTAGGGAACTCTGCAATCATTACTCTCACCATCCCCCTATCTTATCCCATTTTACAACAAGACAAGGAAATAAGTGTAGCTTGCACACTTATTTAACCCCTTCTAAAGTGGTTATCTCGGCTTGCCCTCAACTCAAAAATCAAAATATCCATGGGATGGATACACTCAAAATATAGACCGATCCCTCGAAGGATGGCTATCAAAAAGTAAATTGTGTCAAATAAAGTCGTAGACCACTCCCTCAAAGGATGGCTACCCAATCAAAACACAAAATAAGGACTTCCCGCATTGATCAACCCTCATATCAAAAATTTAAAAAGTCAATAGAATTGTAGACCACTCCCTCGAAGGATGGCTACCTAATAAAAACATAAAACAAGGACTTCTTGCATTGATTAGTCCTTGTATCAAAAATGGATTCCCATATTGATCAGCCCTCATATCATAAAAAAAGCAACCATCCTAGGAAAGTTTCCTACATCGATCAACTTTCCCATGAAATGCAAGCTTCCCGCATCGATTAACTTGTACAATATAATAAAGCTAAGGCAAAACTTAGGAACCATCAAGAAGAATTGTTTCCCCATGCTAGCTACACAAACATTTCTCATGACAAAAAAGGATAGATACAACTATCTCACATCTATATATGATCATGGTATGACTAACCATTGTGGGCCATATGTTAACATTAATTACAAATCACATGTGGAGTATCATACGTATAAATCAATTTACCATCATACACAATATATGTCAAGAATAGAAGGAAGTAAACATCCCACATTGTGTTCTTATCCATCATATAGTGCATTAATCAAACAACAAGATCATCATTTGTCACAAACATATCAAAGATCATCAAAATCACATCAAACATCTCTAAATCTAAAAATATACATTTCACATGCATTCATAACTCATCATATCAAAATCATAACTAGACTCATTAACTAAATCATCATCAACTACCTAACTCAAACATCAAAATCATGTATATACATATCAAAAGTGTTGATACTTCATCAAGGGCTTCAAAGAGCCTCACGTATCAAAAATATATTTGTATGTCATCGATAAGGGATTCAGAAGAGTCTCATACATCAAAAATCTATCAAAATGGGCCTACTAAACTACCTAGTAAACTGGATGTTTGTCAATTAGACACTCCCTTGGGCACTACTACCCTGATCATCATATGGTTCTCTAGATGGTCCCTCGCTTGGACCTCTAGGTGTCTAACCCACTCTCGTGGAACTACTTGATGGTACCTACTGTCATCAATCCAAAAACATAGCATAGTGAGGCTCATCTGGCAGCCTATGTCTCACTAAATTCTCATAATAGTAAAGCTCCTCACCTAATGCCTGGTAGTCGATCATACTCACACTACCAGGTGGCCCCATCTGACCACTAGTCTGAGATTTGGATTCCTGTAGCGCATCCCCTGACATTGATGGGCATGTCACACCAAAGGCCTTCCGCAAGGCCTCTCTATCTTGCCTATATTTGTCTCTACTAGCTCTAGCATGTGTAAGCTTTGTTTGTACAATAGTGAGATGTTGGTTTAGCCCATCTCTCTCTCCAGTCACAGTTTCCCTCTCATCAAACAATGTTTTCCTCTCAGCTAACAACATGGCCTTCTCGGCCTCTAAATTTACTATAATGGCCTCCAATAAAGCCACTCTATCATCCTCATCCCCTCCCTTAGCGCCGCCCTCCAGTGCAGCCTTTACATGATCATATACCTGCCTCTCAAATCCATCTAGTAGTCCATGATACCAAGACGTGTAAGCCTCCATCACACCAACATCATCATGCCCCACCAGTTATCCCTATGCATCCACTCTCACCCTTACCCCTCCTCATCTACCATCTCAATTGATTCCTATACAGCTGGCAATGTCACATCCAAATCTCTATCATCTCATCTATAGGCCACTGTTGCCTCTAATACATCCTGAATAATTTTGAATTGTCACCTGATGAGACCAAATCTGATAAGATCCCATTGGTCCTCTCTCCAACCCTGCACCCACTATCCTACTGCATGGCCCTCAACTCCCCCTCTACACCTAGCCATACCGAAAAACATGTATAAACCCTCCAAACTACATCACCACCCTGTAATCCAACTAAGAGTTGTCTATAATAATCCTCACCTCTAATAGTCCTATGGTTACATGATCTGATCTCCACCTCAAGAATCCCACTAGATACTCCAATATCAACCCATCTCATCCATGACACCCCCTCAGTTGAGCCACTGCAATGTGCTCGTAATCCCAACACTCCAATAAAAAAGATACATCAACTCTGAATCTGTGTTTAGTCCTCCAAGACCATAGCTCCCTACAAAAATGTGCCAACAAAGCAAGAGCCCAAGAAAACTCTATATGGAAATCCATCATATCAGCTATACTCCAATCAACATCCATGAAAATCTTCCTCCAGCCAAATCCAGTAAGGCATAGCAGTTGATACCCATAATCATCATCGTCAGTAAAGATCAACCCTCCTCATCATCACCATATAAAGTTCCCTGTATGAAAAGCCTCAGAAGAGTAAACCGCATCATTTGCATCATCACCATACAATATTTGCATCGCAACACCCCTTCCTACCTCATCAATCACATACACCTGCTCACCCTATACTGGTAAGCATAGAATCCTATGTATATCCTACAAAGTAATCGTCATCTCTCTAGTAGGCAACCAAAATGTGCCTGTGACATGGTCCCATCTCTCAAACAAAGCCAACAATAATCCCATTTCCCTAGGAGTATTTCTATAATGACACATCCCTCCTAATCCAACCTCTTCCAAGTGAGCCCAATCCTCACCTAACAAATGATCATGAACACTATCAAGTATCTTTGAGATCATATCTTGTGTCGTCAATCTCTCTCTAGCCTGAATCCATAAGATCCATCAACACACTATAAGAAACAATCCATCACAAATTTATCAAATAAACATTGAAAATCACAATTTTTTATCAAAACACATGAATCGCTAAGGATTCCCTTGAATCGTTGATGACCCAATCAAAATCGACGATCCATAAATCGCTAGCGGTTTCATAGAAATTCTAAATTCATCATTTTCATAAAAATAACACAAAATTCCAAAAACCACCACCTACCTCAGCATGTGTGGACCTTTGTCGCCTCTACACACCTCCAAGCTTCCTCCATCTCACTAAAAATATCAACAAATTTGAAAATTAGGGTTTGTTTGGTTGTTTAAACTCTTGAATTGTGATGGTGACAAATGAGCACCCAAACTGCCTTTTATATCAAAAATAATCTCACTCACTGATCACCGGTGATTGGGCTAATCACCGAATATTTTTGACAAATTATCTGTGGCCTTGGGTAGTAATTGCCATGTCAAACCATCATCATTCCTTACCAAAATTACACGTTTCAAAGTGTGCTTCTTTCTTTTGGTCCCCAAGACCCTCTCAAAATCTTAAATTGAATCAATCCTAATAAAGCTTGTCATTATCAAACCCCCCTTAGATTTCAAAGTCTTTCGGGAAAATTTTCCCTTGTCATCGTTAAGTCGTACATCTATAGATCAAGAACCGATTGGTTCCCCTATTACTTGACTTCTTGGTCGTTTAAGCCCAACTTTGTGGCAACATCCTTTATATTGAACCTGTGTCTCCCAATACACCGTGGATACTATACGATTTCAGGAACCTTTTCTTGTTGTTTCTTATGAGTGACACATCTATCGATTGAGAACATATTGGTTCCCCTATCACTTAACTTTCTGATCGCACAAGTCCACCTTTGTGGTAATCTATTTCATGCCTAGTCTTGGGGCATATTAAATTAAAACACACTCATCACATAGACCTTTCCCATCAAGTAACCTATTCAAATCAGTGACCATTGACCATACCATTGAACTTCATCGCAATGATCTCCAATTTGAGCAAGGGCCACTTATCTAACACAAATATGATCATTCCACTCGTTTTTGTCTAGCAGCTTATCCATCACAAACCACTTAACAAAAGGGGGCAAATGTGGACACATGTTTTTGGTACCCTACATTGTTTATATACGCTCCTCACATTCACACTCAAAATATTAAACTTATCTTATTATTCCTAAAACATACACTCAACTTCATTAAATCACACTTTACCTACAGTAAAAATCTATTTCACTCATCCTAAATGACTTAAACCACCTTAACCACTTAAAACTCATCCTAACCCATTTTAGCCCTAACTTTCTAACCTCCCAACTCCTTCAACACATTTCTAACCATCTTCACTTGTTCCCATACCCAAATTAACCCTTTTGGAAGTGGTTGAAACCACTTCCAAGCGGGTTTCCCCACTTTTCCCAGGTTGTTGGTGATTCTAACTAATTGTCGATGATTATATAAGCAACATCAAACCTTCATGATACATATCCTTAGACATTACAACGAAGCTCTGTTACTCTGAAGACTTAGATGATTGTATTTCACACATCTTGGCACCTCCAACATCCATGTCACGTCCTTGAACGCTCTGCAAACTCTATAAGATTCCCACCACAATGTGTTCTAACATTTCTTAGCAAAGGTAAGCTTTTATCTTCTGTTTTCATATTCAGTCTGTCACTAAGTCACATTAAAGACCATATTAATCCACAAATTACTTGTTGCATATCGAATTTGCATCCTATCAAAGAATCAACATTTTTCACAGTAATTGTCAGCAATTTTCCATAAATGACCGGCGACTGTATAAACTTGATAATGATTCTTGTCTTTTTATCACCTTAATTAAATTTCTCATATTTGTAATCAGTATATCAACATATTTTTGTTTGATTTACCTGTTTTCAATTCGTTTCTTTCTCTAGATGATTGTACCAGGTCAGGCACATCAAATTACCAGCATATACGACCTTCCTATCATCCAACAACCCTTTTTTCTAGGAGCACTTCGACATCGTACATGAGTTAAGTCTTTGTGTCATCTCTTTGACATTGAACTTCAACGATGTTAAAGATCATCTCAATCTCATAGAAGAAGAACGATACGTCATTAAACAGGCTTGGTTTGAATATTTCGAGGAGTTTAAGCTTGTCATAGCTCTTTCTTGGGTTGTTTATCACGTGGAGAAGGATCTCTCTATCCCTCTGGATTTCTAATCATCCTTTTATCATCAATTATTTGTCTATCATTATCACTTGATTTTAAAATGAGTTAGAACCCTTCAAGGAAACCCTTTGGTTCCTGGTATTGGCCTTTGCCGAGCAACTCGTCATCCTTTATCTAATATTTATCTCGTCTAGTTATCTCTCTATGTACAGGCTATCCCATTCATTGAAGCATAAGTCTCTCGCACTGTTTTGCATTCACACATCTCAACATTGTATTGTTGATGCAAGTATCGCTAAACCCTATTGTCCTCTGAATTTTTGGTGATTTATCATATAATTAACAAACTGAAATCCACCATAAACATTTGGTCTGAGGACAAAATCCATGAGTCTACTAGGGGATTGGGTTTCTCATGATGGTGATCGGAAGCGTTGGCAATGGGTTCATCAAGGTCAAGGTTGCAACTTTCAAGCCCTGACATGCTAGGGAACTAGATCGAGTAGAATGTGGGCATTGAGGGCAACTCATCCAACAACCAGCCTTGATCTACATCTCTGTAATGCTTAGTTGTTTTCTGGACAAGATTCGGCTTGGACTCCTACGAAGCTCATCCAAAACTTGGAAGTGATTGCTCGCCTCAAGTAATTTCTTTCATATTGACATAAACAAAAGAAGATAATACCCTTTGGAGTAAAACCCAAACACAATTAGGGAATTTCAGTCAATACGAATTTTAAGAAAAAATAAAGAGCATCAAGAGATCCTGTGGCAAGCACTTCACTAATGTTGTTGCTCGTGGAGGAGGGATTACTACTCCTAGTAATCTATTTGACTGTGGATTGGAATATCTAAGAGTAGGTGACTTGGAGAAAATTATAGACTCAAATTTAATAGATGACATAACCTCAGACTCCCTTGAGATATTTGCAGAGGTGGGGAAGAAGTGTTCAGAAGGAGGTGATAAGAGGCCTTCTATGGCAGATGGAGTTTTCCCTGTAATTCAATGACACTGCAACTTGCCAAGGGGAAATAATTCATGGTGTTAATGCTCGTGGAAGTTTGAAAATTGAATTGGCACCGGGAAATTAAATTCATTCCACATAAAAATATTTATTAGATTCAGGTTGGATAGAAGCAGTGTTTAGCCATTTTCATCCAACTATGGACTCTGACAGGCAGGTAAATTGTGCAATTTAGAAGTCAAATATTAAAATTACTGACTCCTACTGTGTTAATGTTTATTGCTGGTGATATCAAACTTCTTTTCACATATGAAAATTTGATGAGAGAGGCTAGAGACATTATTGTAATGTTTTATTTTGATGACAAATAATGTTGGAAGATTCAACACAATTTCAGAAATTATATTTCTAATGATAGGCAGCAACAAACTTTAACAGTGATAGTAGTGAAGAAATATTTAGAGTTGAATGAATGAATGGGGATTTTAGTCATAGAAGAAATTCAAAGATGCACTCAAGAGACCTATCTTATTATGTACGTTGGCAGTAAGGTATGTATTCAGAGCATAGATTCAAAAAAAAAAAAAGAAATCGGTAATAAATTGTTATTAATGGCAAGTCTAAGAAAAAATGTGAAATCAATAGGAAAATGTTTAATGTCAATTACTCACAGATTTTTGCTGAGTAATATCTGTAATTATTCAGCAAAAATCACCACTTTTTCATCATGATTTGGCCAATAAAACAACAAAAAAACTCAAAACGAAAAAAAAAATGATTTCATTCCATAGAACAACAGTGTTTTCTACATTTTTCCTCTGTAAATACAGTCATTGTGACAATGAAGCTAGGGTTTTCAAAGTGTAACTTGGGAGTCATGATTAGTCACTATGGTCTATGACTCTATGAGCATTATAGTTTCTACTTTGTATTCTTTTTTGGTTGAAAATTAAATTTGCTGAGTAACGTGTGTATTTCCTCCAAAACTCCCCAGTCCTGAATACCAGTCAAAATTTTGGGCTGCCCAATAGTTTTTAAGTACAAGTTTTTGAATTATGATTTAGAGACATTTGAATAATATTCTTTTTAATCAAATAAAATTGAGAGGTGGTTTGAATTGCATATGGATTTTATAGTTGACTAAACAATCATGTTATGTTTAACTAAGAAGTTCACAAGAAAGAAGACAATCTAATTTATTATAAAAGCATTACAGATTTGTTCATGAGATTGTGTGAATTGGCCAATGGCATGGAAAATCTCTAGTAATCATGTGCAATTACATTAATGGAATTGAACACAAAACTAGAGCTGTATGGGTAGCCTCTTGATTTTATAAATAGGAATTGAATAGCATTCAAGTCACCATCAAAAAAATCCATTCCCTAATGGCAATTTTCCTCACAAATAAACTAGTAGCTTCCATAATCTAGCTTCACCTTAACTATAATTAAAACATTGTAAGTTATCACAAGATTCACCTAGGAGGAATTTCAAATATTCACCATCTAAATGTTTAAAATATATGCTAATACTGTTCCAAATAAAGTCTACGCCACCCGAGAACCCAATAGAATCATCACCTATAACAAGTGGTCACTCCGAGAGGAGCAAGATTACGCCGTGTGTGGCTATTGTTTTTTTTTAATTATGGCATCTTTTTTTATTTGTAATTTTAGTATGCGCAATGGAATGCTTTATAATAGCGGTTACTGTTTTGTGCGTGGCATCTAGTGTAATTTTTTTTTGTTTAGTTTGGTTGGTTCTATAAAAACAATTCAATTTATTAAGTTGTTTGAAATTCAGTTGTTCTTTGCAAAATTAAGGAGAAGTTTTTTTAGCTAGTGATTAGTAGGCTTCAATATAACTTGGTGATTGAAGAATAGAGCACATGTAGTGCTGATCTGTAACTAACATATGGTAAAATCATCTTAACGCAGTTGTAAGCTAGGAAAAATACACTACTAACAAGGAAGTAAAATACCAATAATCATACCTCCTCCTTCGCGTTCCATAGCAAACCTCAGAATGGGCTAGGAAACTTGGATTGAGCCCTGATTGTGTGATATGTAGGTGCTTTTCTTCGAGACGGAGCAAGACCTTCCTGTAACAACGATCCTCTTACTTTGCACCAGATGGGAAAAATGATTATGAAACTATTTGGGCATTAGGACGAGGCAGAAGGATGTTCTTTGCTCAAAGGATGCAAGAACTTAGATATGGCATTCAAGCTTATTCTCTGTGTCTTTAGAGGGGAGGGGTAAGGTTGTATTTATAGCCTAGGGAAGTGATTAACATAGAGTAATTTAAGTAATCATGGTTTGAAAATGTGGGCAAGATTAAGTGAGTGGTTTGAAAATGTGGGCAAGATTAGGTGAGTGATTTGAAAATGTGGGCAAGATTAGATGTGGGGATTAGCCACATGAAGAATGGGTGAGGATTTGAATTATATTTTTAATTCATAAGTGGAGGATTTTAAGTGAGTGGGGACCACGAAGGGTGGGTGAGGATTTGAATTTGAATTTTTAATTCAATAGTAGAAAAACATGGAGAATAATGACATGTGGTGAGGATTGGGTTATTTTTTAGATTTTGAAATGGATAATTAATCAAATTATATTTGATTAATTCAAAGTGTATTTTTATGGGAAATGAGATGGGGGAATTAATTGATTTAGGACAGATGTGAAATTAGGGTGTCTACATTTGCCCCTCTTTGGAAGGGTACTATGAAAGTAGTGTCCTTTCAAAGAAAGTAGACGGTATGGGGGAAGAATTCAATCTACTTTTTTTAAGCAAAAGGTAGAGTGAATGTTTGTTGGGGAGAATAGAAAGTGGTGAGTGACGGATGTCATAGTATCCTCCAAGACAAAAATGTCATGAGAAGATGTGATTATGGATAGATGTGATGATGCCCCCTCGAGAGGACTGATGAGAATGGAATATACGACAGAACTCTTGAAAAGAAGAGAAATGAATTTTGCAGAGAAGAGGATGATAATGGAGTGGAAGAGACTGGAATGACCGCACGACGCAAATGGAGAAAGGATTCAATCGGCCTTGAATGCTAGGTGTGAGGGTGTGTGGGAAAGAGAAAAGGGAATGGATAGGATTGGGGGTTGATTACGAGAAGAGTAAGGGAGATAGGGGAGGGGGAAAAAAAGAATGAAAGAGGTAGAAATAAGAGAGAGGGATGATAGGGGAAGAAGGGAATGATGAAGGACAAACAAGGCAAAAACAAGAAAATGACATAGTAGAGGGTGAAGGGATAAAATAGAGAGATGTGTAAAATGAAGGAAGCAACAGAGATAGTAAAGAGGGATGTGTGAAAGTGAAAGAAATGATAGAGATGAGAAAAGCAGGAAACGGGAAAGGATAAATAAGAAGGAGAAAATGAGGTGGGAGTAGGGGGTGAAATGGATGAAAATGGAAAGAGGACGAAAGAAGAAGTAGAACGGAGAAAAAAAAAGAAACTATGAGGGGCAAGGAAAGTGTGAAAAAAAAGAGAAAAGAAGAGAAACAGATACAGAATGAATGAAAAGGTAGGGGTGGTAGAGAAAAGAAGAAGTGGTTAGAAAAAATGTGAAAATTAGGGGAGAGGAAAGGAAGATAGAACGAATACAGGGAGAAGATTGAAGGAATTGTGTCATTGCGAGGAAGACCAAGGCAAAGAATATGGAACAGACCATATGGAGATGCATGTGGAGGGTGGTATGATAAAAAAGATAGGACAATGCTGAATAGACCAGGTTATCGATGGGGAAGTAAGGAGGAAACGGGATGGAAAAAGGGGAAGAAGATGATACAGGGGAAGGGAAATAAGATGAGGGGTGGGAGAGAGAAGAGGATAACAAAGAAAATGATGTAGAAGGAAGAGAATACAGAAAGGGGGTAATAAGTGGAAAGGGAACGATATAAGGAATGTTCAGAGAAGAAAGAGGGGAGGAATGACATCGATTGGAAAAGATGCGGAGATGCATGAAATGAGGATACTAGGATGACGAGAAAATAGAAAAAGGATGTATGATGAAGACAGTAAAGATATTGAAGAGGGCGAAGAGAAGATGGAGAGATGGGTAAGAAGTGACAAGAAAGGGTGGGATTGAGGGAAAAGAATAGGAGAGAAAAGAGAATGGGGGATAGAAGAGGCAATGCCAATGAGGGGACGTTAGGGAAATCCCCTTTATAATGAGTGGTGGGGAAGGCTGAGAGAAAAAATGAAGAAATGGAGAAAGCTAATGAGGATTGGAAAGGGTAACGCCAACAAAGGGACGTTAGGGAAAACCCTTTTACAATGAGTGGTGGGCTTAGAGGAGGGAAGGAATGAAGGGAAACTCTAGAAGGTCCAAGGGAGTGAATGAGGTCGTGTGGAATGAGGATTGATGATTTTTAGGGAAAACCCATTTACAATTATTAGCGCGGGAATAGAAGATGATGATGAAAGAATGATAGAGGAATGTTAACAATAATGGAGAATGCGTGTGTGGGTATAAATGTGGAGGGAATTTGAGAAGATGAAGTGGAAAGAGTAAAGAAAATGGGAGGGATGAGTTGGGACTAGGTGAAAGTGAGGAGAGGATGCGGGTGATGAGGATGAACGAAGTGAGGATGAAGAACCAAGACATGAAAAGAATGGGAAGAAACAGTATGAAGGATGATGGATCAAGAAGGGGAAAATGGGGGGAAAGAACGTGATTGTAGGTGGAAGAGATTAGATGTATGTTGTAAGAGGATATGTGGAGAAAGGATAATAGTAGGAGGAAAAAGTGGGTAGTAGGAGATACCAGGTGGAAGAAGCGATCAACAAAGTGAACAAATAATGAGGCGGGGGAGAAGTTCACGATGACAAGTTAAGTGTAGGGAGGACCTTGACATAAGATTGTCATGTGACGGAAGTGGTTAAGTAATATTGCCAAGTGAGTGAAAATGGAGATGACAAGTGGTCAAGCGAGAAGTGGTGTTTGCGAGAATTGAAAAGGAGGTGAAAGGATGTGATAATGGGGAATGCCGAGAAAAAGTGAAGGGTGAAGGGTGTGTAGTGATGGGGAAAGGCAAGGAGATAGATCATCCTTAAGAGGGACTCTTAAGTGAGATCGCCATGCCGGGTGAGTGGTTAAGTAAGATTGCCAAGCAGAGGAGGGTGATAGTGGTGGTAAAAAGATGTGATGATGGGGAATGAAGAGGAAAGATGGATGGTGAGATTGTAGAGTGATGGGCGAGTGTAAGATGACATGTCATGCTTAAGAGAATCTCTTAAGTAAGATCGTCATGTTGCCAGAGAGGTTTTGTAGGATCACCTAACCGACAGGGATGATATGCAAGGAGAAAGACAAGATGATATTGGGGATAGGGGTGGAATGGTAGGTTGAAGAAGATGATCACGATGAGAGGCGGGAGAAATAAGATGGGAGAAATATGATGGGATGGGGGAAGGCCATAGGGCAGATCAACCTTAAGTGGAAGTCTTAAGTAAGATTGCCATGCGGCCGGAATGGTTAAGTAAGATCGCCAAGCTGAAGAAGAAGAAGGATGATGATAGAGTTGGTGGGAATAGGGTATGACAAAATGGACTAAAGGGGAACCCTCAAGTGAATTTTCCATACTACGAGAGCATGTAAGTAGGATGACCAGGCATAAGACGGATTTGGGGAAGGATGAGAAAAGAGTGAGTGAGGTATGCCTGAGTGGTATATGATATGAGATGAGGTGATAACAAGAAAGAAAGGAAACAAAGAAGTGTAACATGAATGGATGAAGGAATATATGTAGTGGAGGGCGGAGAGTGTGAGGGGAATCCTTAATTGGGATGCCCGCATGGTGAGAGTAATGATGCGAGAATGGGAAGCAGAAGAGGTGGAATGGGAAGATGTGTTTGGTGGTGATTGTTGTTTGATGAGAGGGGAGGTGGTGAAGAAGCTTCTACAGCGGGAAGATCTTAGGGAGAGAGTAAACCTCCACTGAGGATCCCATATAGAAGGGGTTATTAAGTAAGATTGTCAAGCGGGAAGCAGAAGGGGGAAAGGAAAGAATACAAATGGGTGAGAGGGGACATGAATGGTGAGAAGGGTAATATGGGGATAAGTGGCGGAGGAGTAAAAATGAGGAGTGAGGATGAATGGATCAAATACATGGTGATCATGGTGGGGGAGAAGGAGATGCTGGATAGTGAATGCTACTTGAGAAAGATCGTCAAGTAGGATTCGCAAACTGCAACAGTGATCAAGTAGGATTCCCAAACTGGGGAATGTATTAGTATGGGTGAATGGATGGGGTGCAAAGTAAGATGTTGATCATGCAGGAAGATACTCACGTGACGAAAAAGTATCTTAATTTTAATATAGCACATAACATGATGCATCATGATATAAAAGATCAGGATGACTAGACTGTAATATGCGTGATAGCATAGACAGGGGCCATCAAAAAGGTTTGATGCCCCAGTACGATATGCAAATGGAAGAGAGCATAGACAGAGGCCATCAAGAAAGTATGATGCCCCAGTACGACATGCAATCAAATAACATAAGAATATTAGAGAGAATACCAGGATACATAAAATCAAGATGCCCCCTGTAATATATCAAGATACAAGAAAGCAATTAATAATTTATAACTAATAATGCAACACAAGAACCAATAAACATGTCCCTAACGTGTTCCACAGTGAGGATTGATTGGATGTGCCCCCAAATAGGGGTACGAGGACATAGTAAAGTATTGGGTCATTGTCCTCAAACAAGGAAACAATGAGAGCCGGATTTGCCCCAAGCGAGGATTCACGCGAGGAGAAGTGGTTTGAATTTGGTAGTCATAAGGTGATTGGATCATTCATTGGGGATAATAGTTCAAAGGTTAAATTGTGTTGGTTATTTTAGAGTTTTTGAGATTTTGTGATTTTGTGGATTTTTTTTATATATATATATATATATATATATATATATATATAGATTTTCTAATATTTTTTGGATTTTTGACGATTTTCAAATGTTTTTGATTTTTTTGACTATTTTCAAATGTTTTTGATTTTTGACGATTCTTGCTAATGGTTTTGGATTTTTGACGATTCTGTCTAATGTTTTTAGATTTTTGACGAGTGTTTCTAATATTTTTAGATTTTTGACGAGTTCTAATTTTTTTGTTGGATTTTGGACGATTGTTTCTAATGTTTTTGGGTTTTTGACAATTTTTTAAATGTTTTTGGATTTTTAGATTTTTACACTGTTTTTGGATTTTTGACGATTTTCAAATGTTTTTGGATTTTTGGATTTTTACATGTTTTTAGATTTTTGACGATTTTCAAATGTTTTTTGATGATTTTTAATGGTTTTAGATTTTTGGCGATTATGTCTAATGTTTTTGCTAGATTTTGATTTTTGACGATTTTCAAATGTTTTTGGATTTTTGGATTTTTGATTTTTGATTTTCAAATATTTTTAGATTTTTAGATTTTTACACTGTTTGTAGATTTTTACATTGTGATTGGCAGTTTATAGACTAGAGTGCAGACTTATTTTTGAGAGGTAATAAACCAGGATATTATCCGTATGTACCGTGTTTCGTGTTGTAACTTATGCTCAAAATAACACAAATTCTCTTTCCATTGGCAGGATATGGTGGTGATGATATGATGAAAAGAAGTCCAGCTCTATTCTTGAACTCCACACAACTAGTAAGATGTGTGGGCTCATCACCAAGAATCAAGAAGGACGTAGGAGGTAGATAATGAATATAGAGACAAATGCTAACAACAATCCCTTTGGAAAATTGTGACTCCATTCTTCATAACGGTACTGAACCAGTTTCAAAAATGGCTTTCACTTTATGAGTCACATGCTAGACTTAGACAATTATGTGGCCTGCTGATTGGTAAGATATGAGTTTAAGGGATAGTTCTCTCTTCACTTAGGCATCTAAATTACGTGTTTGGGGATTCTATAATTTGTAAGCACTGTAAGATTTTGTATTTTTGAAATGACTCCCTATGCCTTGCCCCATGCTACTAGTGAGAAGCAAGGGCTCATCACCGAAGGAAAAATATAGGCGAGTGAATTCCCTTTTTGTCTTTTTTGTTTTGTTTTGTTTTTTTTTTTTTTGAATATTTTGCAATGTTTTTATGCTTTTATGAGAATGACCCTCTACGCTTTGCCCCATGCCACTTGTAAGAGGCAAGGGTTTATCACCGAAGACAAGATGTAGACGAGTAAGGGCACCTTCCTCCATTCCCAGTCTCACACTACCAGTAAGAAGTGTGGGCTCAACACCAAAGACTATGAAGGATGAAAGATGTGACAATGAATTATTCATAAGTTATTGAATTGATGGATTTTTTTACAATAGTGCTTTGTATTTGGGAAGAAACATCTGCCCCCAATCTCAGCCCCACACGACTAGTAGGACGCGAGGGTTCAACACCGAAGACTGAGATGGACGACCAAACGAACTGGGTAACGAAGTTTAGAGCTTTGTTATGAAAGAGAGAATGTCTTTGAAGGGAATATATTACCATCAGTAAGCTTCTAGGTATGACCATAGATGAAAGCGACTGAAAATGGAAGAAGTATGACGCTCACAAACTTAATAGGATTTATATTAGCACTTGTCTCATGATGATAAATATGAAGATGTGATTTTGATAAAGAAAATATCTGCCAATGGAAATGAATAAATTTAAATTATTCAGAGATAAGAAAGACAGAAGGAACAATGTACACGTTGTTTCCCGGAATAGTGAACATCTCAAGGATAAAATTTCTTTAAATGAACTGCATTCATTGGTTCATCAAGATCTTGACCATCTTCAGTGGCCAATTTATAGGCTCCAGAGCCAAATTTAGCTGTGATTACATAGGGTCCTAACCAATTAGGCTCAAATTTTCCTTGTTTTTCTCGTTCTTTAGTGGTATTCTTTTGATTTTCTTTTAAAACGAGGTCACCAATTTCGAATTCTCTGGGTCTTACCTTTTTATGATAACTGCGTTGCAGTCGGTTTTGATAGACTTGAAGATGATTGAGAGCATTAAGTCATTTTTCATCGAGAAGCTCAAGCTCTTGAAGCCGTGACTGTCGGTATTCATCCTCATTAATTACATCTTTAAGGGAGATCCTCAAGGATGGGAGTTCTATCTCAATAGGTAAAATGGCTTCACAACCATAAACAAGGGAAAATGGGGTGGCTCCGGTAGGCGTGCGGTAAGATGTACAGTAAGCCCAAAGAGCGGGGTAAATTTGAGTATGCCAATTACGTCCATGGGTGTTGACAATCTTTTCCATGATGGATTTTAAGGTCTTATTGGTTGCTTCCGCTTGACCGTTGCCCTGAGGGTAGTATGGAGTGGACCATTTAAGTTTGATGTGAAAATGTTTGGCTAGGTCTTTTACATCTTGGTTTTTAAATGATTTGCCATTATCTGCAACCAGAGCGGATGGAATACCAAATTGACAGATGAGATTATTAAAAATGAATTTTGATATTTGGCTACCGGTAACATAAGTGAGAGGCATAGCTTCTACCCATTTAGTGAAGTAATCGGTAGCGGTAATGATGAACTTATGTCCATCGGAAGATGTTGGTCTGATTTTATCAATGAGGTCAAGTCCCCATTGAGAGAAGGGCCATGGTGTGGTTATCGATTGTAATGCCTGGGAAGGTGCGTGGATAAGATTTCCATGCTTTTGACATGCTTGACAACGTTTGACAAAATGACATGCGTCACTTTCCATGGTGGGCCAATAATATCCAACTCGCAAGATTTTCTTGGCTAAGGCGATACCATTCGTGTGTGCTCCACAGATACCAGAATGGACTTCAGCTAAGACACTCGAGGATTCTTCCTGATTAAGACATTGGAGCAGGGTGCCATCATATCCTCGTTTATAAAGAGTTTCTGCTAAAATGGTGTAACGAGAAGCACGTTGTGCTAAAGCACGTTTATGCATTGGTTTCATGTCGGCAGGAAATGTTTTATCACGAATGAAGGTATAAAGATCGTGGTACCAAGGGTTATTCGGACCCACGATCTCACATACCATAGTGTTTTCAGGAAGATCATAGGCAGGCATTAAGAGATGTTCAACGAAAAAATGTGCCTGGGGTTGACTAGATGTAATTTCTAATAGGGATCTGATGGTTGCCATAGCGTTGGTAGATTTATTACGAATTCTGGGAATTTGATTAAAGCTAATTAATCAAAAATAGCTTCAAAGACTATCCACCATGCATTTATATGGGATAAGTTTTTCATCCTTGACCTGGTATTCATCGGTAACTTGCTTGATGATAAGTAAAGAATCACCAAATACAGCTAATTCTGTAAGATTCCAAGATATAGCCAGTTTTAATCCTGCGATGAGAGCTTCATATTCTGCGATATTGTTGGTACATGGGAATGCTAAGTGAAATGATTTGGGGATAACATGTCCGCTGGGTGTGATAAGCAAAATACCAGCCCCTGAGCCATGGAGATTACAAGATCCATCAAAAAATAGAGTCCAAGCTGGCGCGATGTCTATGTGTAGAATATCTTCATCAGGAAAAGAGAACTGAAGTGGTTCTGTGCCAGGAAGGGGTGCCTCGGCAAGTTGGTCTGCAAGGGCTTGTCCTTTAATTACTTTCTGTGGAACAAATTCGACATCGAATTCACTAAGTAATACGACCCAACTAGACATTCTTCCCGTGAGAATGGGTCTGGACAACAAATACTTGAGAGGATCAATTTTGGCAATCAACTTAGTTGTGTGATTGAGCAAGTAATGACGTAACTTATGGAATGCAAAGGCGACCGCTAAGCATACTTTTTTGATTTGGGAATAACGTACTTCGTGCTCAATAAGTGTTCAACTAAGGTAATATACAACCTGTTCTTTTCCTTGATCGTTATGTTGTGCTAGTAGAGCTCCTATGGCATGTTCAGTGGCAGATGTATAAAGCAACATGGGTTTATCGGCAACTGGTGACATAAGAACAGGTGGACTAGAGAGGTATTCTTTTAACTTAGCAAAAGAGTCTTGGCAATCATGGTTCCAGTGAAAGTGTGCATCTTTCTTGAGAAACTGATTAAAGTGATGGCACTTGTCAGCCAACTGTGATATGAAATGCCGAATAGATTGTATCTTTCCCTGAAGACTGCATAATTGTTTTAGGTTTTGAGGAGGAGGCATTTCCATAATGGCTTTGACTTTGGCAGGATCCACTTCTATGCCTCTTCATGAGACAATAAACCCTAATAATTTACCAGAGGTTACTCCGAACACACATTTCTTTGGGTTAAGACGAACCTTATACTCGCGTAATCTATCAAAAATGCGTCTCAACACACTTGGATGCCCTATTCGTGTTTTAGATTTTGCTAATATATCATCAACATAATCTTCCATGATATCATGTAACATGTCATGGAAGATGACAGTCATTGCTCGTTGATAGGTGGCACCAGCATTTTTCAAGCCGAAAGGCATGACCTTATAACAGAAGGTGCCCCATGGTGTAGTAAATGTCATTTTATGTTGATCCCCTTCAGCAATATGTATTTGATTGTAACCAGAGAATCCATCCATTAAGGAGAGCATTTCATGGCCTGCCGTAGAATCAACAATCATGTCTATATTTGGCAAGGGAAAGTCATCTTTGGGACAAGCCTTGTTGATGTCACGGAAGTCTGTGCATATTCTGATGCCGGGAGTTTTCTTGGTGACGGGAACTATGTTAGATATCCATGCCGAATAATCAATAGGTTTGATAAAGTCAGCTTCCAAGAGTTTCTCGAGTTCAGCTTTGACAAGCAATGCAACTTGGGGATGCATTTTGCGTAGTTTTTGCTTTACAGGTTTTACATCCGGATGTACCACAAGATGGTGTACTATAAGAGATGGGTCCAGGCCTGGCATGTCCTTATATGTCCATGCAAATATATCTTGGAATTCAATAAGGAGTGTTGTGAATTCCATGCATTCTTGGTCAGACAGACTAATGCCAAGTTGTAAAATTTTTGGCTGTTCAGTGGTGCCAATGTTTATGTCTTTTGTTTCTTCTACAAGCATTTTAGATGTATCCTTTTTGGAGAATGATGCTAATGGTTGATGTAGGTCATCAGTGTCGGGTGTTTGTTGGAACTTTTTGTTGACATGTTTGGTGGATAGGGTGGCGGTGAGGTTTTGACTATGGGAAATCCTCTGTTTGCGCTTTTGATCCAAATTTTCTGAGGGTGAAGGATCTGAATATTTTATCTCTTCACCAAAATAGGCTGATTCATTTAGATTGATTTCAAATCCTTTTCTATGGTCGGAAGTAGGGATTTGGTCGCGAGTTCCAAGGAATTCTTCGATGGCTTCATCATTTTGGAACATGTCCATGGCCGCATGATGTGGTTGGCCATGGTCTATGAGACTCGGATGTGTAGGCTCAAAATTGATGACATTAATAGATAAATGTTCAAAGGAAAGATGTGTTTCAGCGAGGTCCTCAAAAAGACTACATGGAGACCTGATGTCATTATCAGAACTGGTGTCATCATTGTCACTTGAAATTATTATGGGAGCAACATCAAACACCTTGAAACCTAGACCATGTTTACCATGATGTTGTGTGTAATTTATCGGGTCTAAATGACCTTGTTCATTTGGACCGAGTCCTTTACCCTTCCATCGCATGTTTTTCATTATTCGGTGAGCTTTGGTAAATTGAGGGGACTCATAACATGGAGCAAAGTCGTCATTATATAACCAAGATCCTGAAGAACTTGGAATATGTTTGTTGTCAAGATAACCAAACTTTTTCCAAACTGACTGTCCCATTTGGTAAGTGGGATGGATTCTCAGATGTGGAGCGTTAGGTTTGCCATAGCTATGTGGGGATTTGGTGATATAAAAAGAGTCTACCATCTTTTGAAATTGATATTCACCGCATCCCGTGTCAATGATTTTAAATGTGTGAGATGGGGGACCAATAGGTACCTCATGTGGTGGGGAAGTTAGTTTGGTAGTCTTAAAAGATGAAGAGAATGGGTTATAAGAAGAAGGGGGTGGATTGAAGGATGAAGGTTGGTTATTCACAGGAGGAGGTATCTTAATAGAGGAGGTGTGGTTGGATGAAGAAGATTGGCTAGGTGAAGAAGAAGATGGTGTGGTGGAAGAATAATTGTTGCTGGAAGAAGAAGCTTGATTAGTGGAAGAAGATGATTGATTAGTGGGAGGAGGACTGGTGGAAGGTGGTTGACTAGCGGATGATAATGGATTGGAAAATGTGTTTTGGTTATGAGATGATGGTTTCAGATCATTGTTAGGGAGTGTATCAGGATCAATGCATGTTTCATTAGGGATTATGCGAGGTGGAGCATATTTATCTGTTGATGGACAATAGTGATCATGTCGATACCGTCCTTCGAGGAATCTACAATACTCAAAAGGTTGGGGATCTGCACGTAATGTAAATTCCTTGTCCAAATGAGGAAACTTAATGCATTGGTGGAATGTTGATGGGACGGCTTTCATGGCATGAATCCATGGTCGGCCGACGAGAATGTTATATGCAACTTCTACATCTACCACATGATAGACCGTGTCTAAGGTGATGGGTCCAACTTGGAGAGGCAACGTGATTGTGCCTTCAGACTTTCTTTCGCTATTATCATACCCACGAATGGTTATGATATTGTTTTGTAAATCATTTTCAGTGTAACCTAGACAACGTAAAAGTTTCATGGAACAAATATTTAATGTTGATCCATTGTCGATTAAGACGCACTTGATTTTACGATGAGTTACATAACCCTCGACGTATAAAGAATGATTATTAGCGATGTTGGGATTAAGCAGGTCAGCGGGACCAAAAGATAAAATAGGATTGGGGACTGTAAGATGTGTAATTAAATCCTGGAATTGTTGTGAATTGATGTCCTCAGGGACACGAGCATTATTCAATGTTTGCATAAGGATGCATTGTAGTGCGGGAGAAGAATTAAGTAGTTCCATGATTGAAATTTGTGCGGCAGTCTTCTCTAATTGTTTGACAATATTAAATGATGGCGTAGGTTGTGGAGAGGAATTGGCGGCGGAATTAGATGGTGGATTAGGAGGTGATGCCAGGACGAAGTGGCAGATTTTTTTGTTGTAGGGACCCACATTTTTTTCTGTCTAGTGGTGATCGCACAGTCAGTTCTGATCTTTATAGTTGCCACTAAGTCTTGGTCATAATCTATGGTCGAGATGACTGAGTCATACTCGACATTGCTTGATGATTGACCCTTATCTTTTGAATTGTTATCATGGTTAGGGAACAAATTTTTGAACATGTGAAGTTTTTCATTAGGTGTTTTTGTCTCAGAAGTATTTTCAACTTCTATGTCTCCACGTTCAATCAGGTCTTGGACGTAATGGCGGAGTTGCATGCATCGATCTGTGGAGTGCCCTTTTATGTGATGGTAATCACAATATTCGTTGTCTTTATACCAATTTGGTTTGGGTTGTCCTTCTTCGAAGGGTCTGACAATGGGATATGTAATCATATTAGCATTTTCCAAATGACGAAAGACACTAGATAGACTTTCTCTGAGAGGAGTGAACTCTCTTCGTCGATCCCGAGAAGGAACTTCCTTTCTAGGGATAATGATTGGTTGTTTAGATTTTAATGTGTTGGTGGGATGGTTTTGGACATTTCAGACATGGCAGGAATCAGTAATGCCATCATTGACGATATTTCGATTCCGGTTAAAGAATTTAGATTTGTCCTGGTTCTGAGGAGTGTCTCGATAAGGTTGGTCTCTAAAGGGTGCTTTAAGTAAGCCCTTAGAAATGAGGGATTTTTCAATTTGTGTCCCCTTTTCGATGACTTCTTCGAAACTATTCAGACAATGCATTTGCATGTGGAATGATAATTCGGCATTGAGATTAGGGACAAAAATGCTAACTAGTTGTCTCTCGGGTACTGAGCAGGGAAATCAACTTGCAATTCCGTGCCATCATTGTAAAAAGGAGGAAAAATTTTCGTTTGGCCTTTGCCTAGTGTTGCAGAGATCAAGCATGGTTATTTCTGAGTCTAGGTTATAGGAAAAATGTTTGACAAATTTCTCCGATAAGTCTGCAAATGTCGTGACCGACCCTTTGGGCAGATGGAAAAACCAGTCTAAAGCCTGTCCTCCTAAACTTTGGGGGAATAATCATAAAAGGTACGTGTCTCGATAGGCAACTTCCTGACATTGCATGTAAAATTCCTTGACATGTTCACGGGGGTCACCTTTGCTTTTGTATTTATCAAACTTAGGGATTTCGAAGGATGACGGAAATGGTAATCGTGATATCTCTGTATCAAATGGATAAGGACACAATTCTTCAAAGTTGAATTGTTTCGATTGTTTTTGTAGTCCCTGAATGGTGTCTTTCATAAGTTTCCATTCTTGTGTGAATGGAGAAGCAGGGGACGGTTTATCAAACATGTCGTGAGTATTGGAATCTAGATTGAGGTCTTTTAATCTTTCAGCTCTAGTTGTTGCTTCCTCAAGTTTCTTTGTTAAGTCTTGGATTTTAGTGAATAACTCTTCGGCCGAAGAACCATTTGGATTGTTTGGTATTTCGTTGTGATAACTTGATTCACCATTGTCGATGAGTTTGTTTAAATTTTCCATCCCGAAGTCAGGGGGTAGTTTTACCCCCATGGCTAGGATGCGTAACAGATATTCATTTTTGTTTTGTTCTATCACCCTATTGACTTGTTCTTGTTCTTCATTGGTGAGTTCTGGTTGTGCGACTTCTTCATCATCATTTTCATGATTGTGACTGCGAGTGAATACCATGATGAAATGTGTCTGATTAAGCTGAAAAGTGGGTAGGAATTTTGAACAGGTGTGAGGAAATGAGAACTCGATTATTTTGGATTTAGCTCGAATAAGCTCGTGATGACTGATAAGGAGAGTAACTCAAACAAGTTATCTCAATATGATGATGATGTAACTCGAGACGAGTTATTAGAGGATTTGTTACACGTTGTGTAGATTTGGCTTAAACAAGCTCTGGACTATTGACGGGGAGAGTAACTTGAACAGGTTAATCGTGATATGGTTGTGATATAACTCAAAATGAGTTATGAAAGGATTTGTGTTGGCTGTGATTTGGATAAACGTGATGGTGGACAGAATAATGAGTGAACTCAAACAAGTCACCCAATATTAGTTTGATATAGCTGGAAACAAGCTATGAAGGATGTTTTGACAATTGACAATATGGGGAGTGAATGCTAGTCACTCAATATCAGTTGGATATAGCCGAAGACAAGCTATGACAGATGTATTTTTGGATGAAGCAAGCTAATGAAATTGGTGCGATGTTTTGGTCTGTGTTGTTGGATTGTTTGGATGTTTTCACTTGGTATTGAATTGGTCGAGAACTGATTTTTTTGTGGAACACAACTAGGGTCTGAACTTTTACAATGAACACATTGATATCAGCCAAGTTTTATGATAAAACAATGCTAAACTATTTTGTTTTCAAACAACAAGCAATCATGTAGATTCAATTGTTTTGGCTTATGAGGTAAATTCTTCAGGAATGATCATTGTTTCATGCAATCATACAAGTATGATGTGAAATGGTGGATGCAGGCTCTTATTACTCCAAGAAGATGCGTCCTCCGATATACCCTAGTCCTGATATACCTAATTCTGTACGGGGAACCCTTAGAGCACTGGAGGAGACTCACCAATTCTTACTTTCCTGTTTCGGAGTGAATCACCACGTCCAGAACAGGTTTTGTGAAAAGGTGGAAGGTGATGGAGGGATGAATGTGTATGGTGTCCTTATAACTCCCTGAAGATTTACAAGGACGATGCCCAGGCTTCGTTGTTACAGCTATTTAGGCGTGACTCACATGTGCTGCACGACAACATTACCTGTAAGTGAAGAGCAGGGGCGAGGTAAATACCGAACGCTGTGATGAGACTAGGTCTCAAAGTGCAATGCAGATGCAAATGTTGTTGGTGCGTGGTAGTCAAGTCCACGTCACCAGTGTAGCTTTGGTGGTGATGAAATCCACCTCGTCTACGTGTAAAAACAAAATGATAAAGTGATTAAACGTAAGGTTCTTTCCAACTTGAAATAAATCACTAGCAAAAAATAATTACGTACCTGAGCGTACTTTTTTTTTGGTTTCAGCAATTTTCTTTGAATGGTGGTATTTTTGCAGGTTTTTGTTATTTTTTTTGTTTTTATTTTTGACAATATTCCAGCAACGCGGTTCTACAGAAAACAAATTAGTAGTTATCCTGCAAATGAAATGTTAGAAAAGTGATCGTGGTTGTTTTTGATTTTCCAGATCGCTCGAAGGCACAGGAAAAGAGCATACACAACCAACGACCAAACAAATATTAATAATATGACAAAGGAAAATAATGATTGAAATGACAGTTGGAAAACAAAGCTAGAGGATCCTGCAATGTTAGAACAAGAAACTAAAAAAATTGTGACCGTTTCTGATTTTCTAGATCGCTCGAAGGCGCAAGAAAAGAGCATACGTGGATACAATTGAAATAGATTTTTTTATTTTTTTAAATGTTAATAATTATTGCAATTAATCATGATTGCGAAATAGTGATAATGATTATTTTCACAAAAAATAAAAATGATGAAAGAAGAGTGTGAAAACGTTACCTAGAAGTGTTGTCGTGGAAAATTGAAATGTAAGGCAAAAAATTAAAAATTAAAAAAAAAATTGTTTTGCAGAGCCCGGGTGGCCTCACGTTTCTGATTTCCAAGATCACTTTTGAAGTGCGAGGAAAGAGCATACGTGTGAGGTTGTTACGTGAAATAAAAAAATAAATAAAAAAAAAAAACTATAATTTTGTTGTTTTTTGTTAAAAAGACAGGTGTTAGAAGAAATGAAACCAAAATTTTTCTGTAAGTCTAAATCAAAAAATTATTTTTCCATTGCATAGATCTTTTTGATACCTTTCCGTTAAAAAAAATGAAGTCATTCCGAGTTCGGGAGAAAAATTTATGGCTTCCGGAAGATGGGCTACGGTAGCACTCTGAATGAAAATTTTAAACGTGAGAAAAACGTCCCGGGAGCTAGTTTTTTTTATTTTTCTGACTTCTGTACTTCACCTGAGGAGCTAAAATTTTGACAGCAAGGTTAAAAAAGAACAATAAACATAAATAAAGAGTTAGATCACAAAATGATTGACTAAAATAAAAGAAAAAAAATGATTAACTTCCTACAAAGTAGTTATTTTAGCAAAAGTAAATAAATAAATGCATTTTCCGGATTGGTTGTCCCATGACAGTAAGATGATAAACTAATGACTAGTTCATGTGTTTCTATAGATTATGAGTGAATAGAAAAATCAGAACTGGGAACTAAACACCAAGCACCGAGGAGATCAAAGACAGGATGAGCTTCATAGTTTCATTGTTGTTATAACCTGCAGATACACCACAAGACACCACACAACAAAAACACTACCCAAAGCGTGAAGGTTAACCAAAGAAGGCCATAAGGAACAGAAAAGGAAATAATAACGAACAATAATAAACAAAGAACAGATAAAACCACTAATTGGGAAATTAATGGTAACAGATCGAAAGTAACCGGGCGTGCCAGAATGTAAGCTAGGAAAAATACACTACTAACAAGGAAGTAAAATACCAATAATCATACCTCCTCCTTCGCGTTCCGTAGCAAACCTCAGAATGGGCTAGGAAACTTGGATTGAGCCCTGATTGTGTGATATGTAGGTGCTTTTCTTCAAGATGGAGCAAGACCTTCCTGCAACAATGATCCTCTTACTTTGCACCAGATGGGAAAAAAATTATGAGGCTATTTGGGCATTAGGACGAGGCAAAAGGATGTTCTTTGCTCAAAGGATGCAAGAACTTAGATATGGCATTCAAGCTTATTCTCCGTGTCTTTAGAGGGGAGGGGTAAGGTTGTATTTATAGCCTGGGGAGTGATTAACTTAGAGTAATTTAAGTAATCATGGTTTGAAAATGTGGGCAAGATTAAGTGAGTGGTTTGAAAATGTGGGCAAGATTAGGTGAGTGGTTTGAAAATGTGAAGAATGAGTGATTGGTTTGAAAATGTGGGCAAGATTAGATGAGTGGGGGCCACGAAGAATGGGTGAGGATTTGAATTATATTTTTAATTCATAAGTGGAGGATTTTAGGTGAGTGGGGACCACGAAGGGTGGGTGAGGATTTGAATTTGAATTTTTAATTCAATAGTAGAAAAACATGGAGAATAATGACATGTGGTGAGGATTGGGTTATTTTTTGGATTTTGAAATGGATAATTAATCAAATTATATTTGATTAATTCGAAGTGTATTTTTGTGGGAAATGAGAAAGGGGAATTAATTGATTTAGGACAGATGTGAAATTAGGGTGTCTACATTTTCCCCTCTTTGAAAGGGTACTATGAAAATAGTGTCCTTTCAAAGAAAGTAGACGGTATGGGGAAAGAATTCAATCTACTTTTTTTAAGCAAAAGGTAGAGCGAATGTTTGTTGGGGAGAATATAAAGTGGTGAGTGACGTATGTCATAGTATCCTCTAAGACAAAAATGTCACGAGAAGATGTGATTATAGATAGATGTGGTGATAGGCGTGCCAGAATGTAAGCATGTATTATGGATAGTAAGCATGTATTTAATTATTCTGTTTGACAGGATAAACAATGTAAATGTAATGACATTGTATATTGATTGTAGGAAAAGAGTCTTTCAATAAAGGCATTCATCTTTCTGAGATTCATGTGGCAGTTCTACATGTGCATGTTATCTCTCCAAAAGTCTCAGGGTGGTAGACGTGTTTTTGTAAACTAATAAGGGCATTCCAAGCTTTAAGGAAGAGGAGGTTTTCCAATAGGGGACCATTCAGAGCCCACTCAAGAAAACCAGCGGGCCTATTGTAGGATGCTAAAGGGGGTATTATAAGGTAATGCGTGGTGAGTCTCTCTGATGGTTGTCAGGAGATAAAATTTTACTATGGCTGACACCCTTTGGGTTGCCGATTTTGAAGCCCTTTATAAAACCAAGGCTAAGGCAGAAGTCTATGTCCATTATGCGTTTGGTGGTTGAGCATAACCAGTGTTTAAAGTCCCATATTAGTGTAGCAAGGAGGATGCAGTTAGAACCACCATCTCTTTTTCATTATGTTAAAAAATTGAATAATCACCTCCCAGTCCAAAGAAGAAGGTTTTACTCATCATGCATTAAAATCCATAGAACTGAAACCTATGGGTATCTCTACTTGAAAATAATCTAAACATTTATCTGCAATCAAACTGAAACAGATGTGATTTTGGGTTTATTCCACCATAATTCATAGTCAGGTTGGTCCGCTCAATCTTCTATTTTGTCCAATGATAGCAGAGCAAGAAGAACATCTGCATAAAAAAGCAAGAAAACCACAACAACTGGAAAGGATTTGAACATGCATCCCAGGTCAGGCATTGTTACAATAGGGCAAGACACGCATGCAGGAAGAGACAAGTAGTGAAAGTAGGAGGAAAAAAATGATGACAAGCACCTTAAGCATGAGAGAGTTGTCAACAACCTCAACCAGGAGACCGTCATCGACATACTTGGTTGGTTGGGGTTTACATGAGAGTAATTTTGTAGCATGGGCGTTGCTAGATGTTGAGTTACGTTTTGGACATAAGGAAATATATGCTTCTGCCATTGCATGTCCTCAGATGACACCTGCACAGACTCATTTCTTTGAGAAGGATTTTAAGTGAAATCAAGAACACCATTTTTTTGTGTAAATCCTCTTAACATGGCATTCTAGTAGATGGCATGTAGGCAGAGACATTTCTTTCAATAACCGCCTACAAAGTGTCAACAGGTCAATATGTAAACTCTTGACCATCCATCAGTGGACCACATTTGTTTTGTAAGTTTTTAATCGTTGCATATCTAAGCTTGACTATGTTATTTCTTCTCGAGACACCATTACTGAAAATAAATCACCACAGATTTTAGACTTCCAATAACACGTGTGCTTCCACTCAATTATGAACATTGTTGACATTCATCTGAAAAATGTGAATGTGTTTTTGATTACCATGCGAAATTTTATCATTTTGTCAAACAATTTAGTTTACCCGGGTTTTACAAGTCTCTATATTTTCCATAGCCTAAAAGGATCCTAGAAAATATTGTGGCATTAGGATTATTTGGCCACAAGGGTGTGACTTGATCAACTTGTTGTGCAAAATGGTGTGAGGGGCCTCATGCCTGACATGTATGACTTTCATAATGATGTTGGGTCTGCCATTCATTTGGAGACAAATTACAATTTCTACAACTTCATAACATCTGTGAGAAAATGTATTGATTTTGTTAGTTAAAATGAAAGCATCTTTTATTAGATAATCAGACCAATAAGTTACAATAGACAACCATAAGGGTCAGGTGAAACATCTTGACCTATTAAATCCAGGAAGGCTAACATTTTGACATTTATCTCCACTATAACACACATTCCTCTCATAAGGCAAGCTTGTGACCTTACTTCATTCTTCCAGGAACAAGCTATCAATGCATTAAAAGAGGTTGAGGAGTTTTTTATTACATGCCTCCGAAATCGTAACTATAATCATTGAAGACTATGGGAAAGCACCCAAGGGTCTAACCAAGGTATTCACTACAGGTGGATCGAGGAAGTATTGGTTTCCAGTTTCTAGTATGCCCCAAAATGGTTAGGACTGGCCTACTATAGTAGACATGGTGGCCAAAAACCAACCTTTTGTAGTCTTTACATCCAAGTCTTAGAAAGAATCAGCAGAGGGCATTGCTTTCAAGTGGAAGTATGTTGTTGAAAATCAATGTAAGCTTTATTTCCTTTCAGGATCATCCTATTTATCGAGGGTCACATTAAAATCTCAAACAAGATGTGTTGATGTTGATGTTTGCAGATGGGGACAATGGTATGAAAACAGGAACATGTACAAATCATGCAGAATCCGCTGCATTGAATACAAAAAGTACATTGTTTCTGTAGAACTTCTTTCCTGATAATCCCAATTTTCCCAAATCTTGCAAGGAAAATTCTTCTTCTTTATCGAGCATGCTACATGTGTGTTATCTGGCTACTGGTAAAAGATGGGATAATTTCCTCGTAGTGGACTTCTACAAGGTTAGTCCCAATATGGCCTAGCATCCAAGAAAATACACTTCTGGCTAATTTTATTCATTATTTTTTTAGGCCTATGTATCAATGCTTACTACAAACTAAACTTTGGGAGAGCATTGCTATTGCTTGCAGAAAAGTGATGTTGGAGGTGCATTAGAAGCCGTGGACAAGCTCAATGGACAACTTATATGTGGATACAACCAAATAAAATATTGCTAGATCTCTTTATAAAAAAGTCTTATTTTTCTCATTTGACAGATGACATAAACAATTGTCAAATATGAAATAAGATCGATTTCGGATGATTTTAAATGCCCTTCAAGCCAAAATGATCCATTGAACCTATCATAGTGTGTTTACTTGTTTACAAGATTGTTTCTACGAGTGTTTATTTTATGAATGAATTCCCAAGCTTCGTATGATTGTATTGGTTTAAGATGGCCCTCGAATATCTATTACGATTGCTTTGACACTTCTATATCTTTATTTGGAATCCAAACAACACATTTGGATCCTACAATCTTCCAGCTAGTTTGCCCTCTGCAGTATCGACCAGAATGACAACAAATTCATTTGTTTCTTCAATCATGATGAAGTTATTTATCTAACCTTCCTCTACATGTGATTTGGATTGACGAGTTGGCATCCGCCCTCTCTCTTGGGTTAACATTTCATGCAGTTTTGATGTCATGACTTGTGGTTCATCTCTAGCCTGTGATTCTAGCCATGATTCCTCACCAAATTTCATACCCTCACTCGAAGTGTTTTACATAAATGTTTATTATCATCCAAGATAAATTTTCCAAATGTCTTCTTGTTAAAATCCTTGGTCAAGAACCATTGATGTTACTTGGCATCAAACCCATTTAAATTCCACATCCCCATTAAAATTGGAACTCTTGTTGGGTCAAGTTTTTGTGTGATTGAGATCTTCTCTATGGAGATTCATTTGAGGCTTCATGGTTTACTTGTCTACCACCGTTGACAATAACTGGAAAAAAAAACCCACCCAAAATAGGTGCATCTGATCGTTACAAGGCGGTTCATTTGTCCTCCATTGAAATAGAATTTTATATGAGGTATTTTTTTATGGGAACAGATTTGGTAGTCTTTGTAACAATTAACATGGCATTCCATTAGATGGCAGCTAGCCAGAAACATTTCTTTTCAAAGCTTGAAAGCACAGTCAAGAACAATGTTTACAGAAAAATCTAGGTACCTAGTTTCCCTAGCTGACTGTAGGAAAAGACTGTTAAACAAACATTAAAGAAATGGGAAGAAAACATATGTTCTTTTCATGTGTAGAATCTATTAGCATGTAAAACAGTCCTACATCTTAGAACATAAATTAAGGAATTGACCTTATAATACGGTGCATAAAAAAAATTTAGCATCCTGTTTGCAAGGACTGTAGCGAGATGCATTGAAGAAATTTATGTACAGATAGTAGGGGTTAAAAAGGAGAGGAGAAGACAAACCTGTTCTGTAGTAGAATTCGACAGGAAAATAGAATGTAGAAACCAAAATACACAAAAATCCAATAAATTGCATCTTAAAAAACCCTGACGGGGAGAGTCACCAAAACAACAGAGCATGCCACTGATACAACCACGATAGAGAGTGGAAACAGGAGGTGGTGGATAGTTGGACATCAAGCCTGACAAGCTCCTCAATCAGGATGCAACAGGTGAATGAGAAGCAACTTAAGTGCAAAAATGATTTCGATGAGCTTCAACTGCACATGGTAGTACATTAAGCATGAGAGTGTCGTCAACAACCTCAACCAGGAGATTGTCATTGACATACATCACTGGAGGAAGTAGGTGAGTGACAATGCTACGCCCTTAACCTATTGCTTGTATTAGGATATGCGTAGTCGACTTGTGGCTTACCATATTATTTTATTATATCATTTATACTTTCTCACACTTAATAGGTCGGCCTGGGTGATGGCCATAACATATGAATAATATATAGAGAGGATTGTAGGTAGTAGTTCATTATCATTTGAGCATTTGAGTCTTATTGTATGGTTTGGAGGTTGCCCCCTCGAAGTGGCGAAGCTATTACAATTGCATATTGAGATCATTATTCTGAAATATTGTGTTATTTGGTGATATATTTCTGCTCGTAATCTGAATTATACTAGTAATTTCATTACAAGTGGTATCAGAGCTGCGATCTAGGCCAAAATTGGGGAAAAAAACCCTAATTTTTTGTTTCCGCAATATATTTTGAACCAGAGCAAATGGTGGAAGATATTTTTACCAAAGTTGTGAAACATTTCAAGTAAGCTTCTGTGAAAATTTCATACTTTTTTGATTTATTTTGCATAAGTTATTACAAATTTAGGGGTTTTCATAAAATCTCTCCCTAGGGTGCAAATTATGGAATTTTTTCAAGTTCTTTACATTTTCGGAAATCTTTGAAAAAAAATAGTATTAGTATCTTCTCTGTGTTTTTTCCTGTTAGGCCAAATTTGTATCGAAACCCTAAACCCTAAGGTTTGATATCCTAGCGGGGCCTTCCACAAGAACAAAAAAGAATCCGGTTACTCCAGGTAAAACCCCAGATAAAGATGAGATAGTGATGGAAAAGATGGATTCAAAAGGGGTAAATATGGGTTCTTCAACACTAGGGTTTACTTCAGTTGATCATAAGGTGAGTCAACTTGAGTATGAGCTACAAAATGTACAATTTGAGATGGTGTCTAAAAGAGACATAGCCCAAATCAATCATCGGTTGGATGATATCATGCAACATGTAAAGGGTAAACAGTATGGCCCAAATCCATCCCATATCAACCAAGGAGGATCTTCAGTTCAAAATCATGGACAAAATAACCATGTTGGATCACTTTTCCAGCCCAATCATAATCCAACTTATTCGCAACCACGGAACATGATGCCGAAAGTGGATATGCGTAAATTTGATGGTAAGGATCCCCTGAATTGGATAAATCAAATGGAGAACTTCTTTGACCTACATCAAACACCATCAAGACAAAAGGTGACATTGGCATCCCTATATCTTGATCTAGACCAATTCGTTTGGTATAAATGGTTATGTGCTCAAAGGCAGAAGAATGGTCTCAGTGTCACTTGGACAGTTTTTACCGAGGAGTTGCAATTGCACTATAGTTCCATTGTTTCAGAGAACTACTTTAGTCAATTAACAAAGTTATGACAAACAGGATCAATCAAAGATTATGTTCATCAATTCCAAAACCTATCCTTAAGGGTGGAGAATATACCAGAAGAGAATTTGAATGACCTATTTCTTGGGGGTCTTAAGAACCACATTGAGCATGAGGTACGTATGTTTAATCCACTCAAGATTTCTGATTCTATTAACATGGCACGCCGAGTAGAGGAAAAATTTATTTGTAGTAGGAGGTCGCCTTTCATTAACACCAAAGACCGTAGTATCTCTTCCCCTTCATTTTTTAGGCCAATTAGACTGACTCCTCAACAAATGGAAGAAAATAGAGCAAAAGGATTATGTTTTAACTGTGATAGCAAATATGAACCAGGACACAAATGTGCTGAGAAGAAGTTTTTCTAAATTGATGGAGGTAATGAGGATGATGATGATGCTGAAATTATAGAAGAGGCTGAGGAACCAGTAGAAGAGGAAGTAGACGATCACCAACCTACAATTTCTTGCCATGCATTTTCAGGTATTAGTACTCCTCAAACACTCAAGGTTATTGGCTATCTCAAAAAATAGAAGTTAATAGTGTTGATTGACTTGGGGAGTACTCATAACTTCATAAATAGTAAGTTAGTTGCCCGCCTCAATTGTTTTATTTACCCAGCTCCAGAAATGCAAGTTATGATTGCAGATGGTGGGACAGTCAAGTGCACAGGAAAGTGCTATAGTATCAAGCTTTCCATGGGAGACTACATGTTAGACTCACCTATGTTTGTTATTTCTATGGGAGGGGCATATATTGTTTTGGGTTTCTAATGGCTCACAACCTTAGGTACTATAGAGATGAATTTCCAAGAATTGTTCATGCGATTTCATTCAGATGGAAGGACAATACAATTGAATGGGATGGTAGCTAAGTATCCACAAATTATTAGCTCTCATCAGATATAGAAGGTTCTCAGAAAAGGAGTAGATGGATTTATAGCAAAGTTATTTTCCGTAGAAGTACAAAATACAGAGCCTTCAATG
The DNA here is from genome assembly GCA_019776745.2 of Taxus chinensis. Taxonomy (NCBI): domain Eukaryota; kingdom Viridiplantae; phylum Streptophyta; class Pinopsida; order Cupressales; family Taxaceae; genus Taxus; species Taxus chinensis. The sequence continues at coordinate 120,697,819 of CM034149.1, read as the reverse complement.
CCACCCGATCTTCAGAAAATTGTTGATGCTCACTCATCTGTTTTTGATGCAATTCCAAACGGACTGCCACCCGTTAGGGATCATGATCATGCCATTCAGTTAATTCTAGGGAGCCAAACACCTAACATCAGACCATACAGATACCCATATTCCCAGAAAAGTGAGATCGAGAAAATGGTTCAAGAAATGTTGAAGGCAGGTACCATCAGGCCTAACCAGAGTGCCTATTCTTCCCCAGTGGTCATGGTACGTAAGAAGGATGAAACATGGAGGATGTGTCTAAATTACCGAGAACTCAACAAGTATACCATCAAAGATAATTTTCCTATTCCAGTAATTGATTATTTACTTGATGAATTACATGGTGCTATTTATTTCACAAAATTAGATCTTCGTTTGGGGTACCATCAAATTAGAATAAAAGAGGAAGATGTTCATAAAACATCTTTCAGGACTCATGAGGGCCATTATGAGTTTTTGGTAATGCCTTTTGGTCTTACAAATGCGCCTTCAACCTTTCAAAGCTTGATGAACACTGTTTTCAGGCCATTTTTAAGGAAATTTGTATTAGTTTTCTTTGATGACATATTGATTTACAGTAAGACATAGGAATAACACTTACAACATGTAAATAAAGTGTTGGAAGTTTTGGAGAAACATACTCTCTATGCAAAGCCATCTAAATTTTCTTTTGGTGTACAAAAGGTAGAGTACTTGGGTCACATTGTACCCCACGAAGGCATCAAAGTTGATCCTTAGAAGATCAAAGCTATGGTGGAATGCCCGAGGCCCAAAACTCTCAAAAATCTTTGTGGGTTCCTAGGACTAACAAGGTACTACAGAAGATTTGTGCGGGGATATGGTAGAATAACAACCCCACTCACTACATTGCTAAAGAAGGATGCCTTCCATTGGACAGACTTAGCCACTAAATCCTTTGAGTAGCTGAAGGAAGCCTTGTGCAGCACCCCAGTTTTGGCTACTCCCAACTTCTCAAAAACCTTCATTGTTGAATGTGACTCTTCATGATCAGGATTGGGAGCAGTTCTAATGCAAGAAGGAAGACCAATTGCATTTGAGATTCGCCAATTTAAAGGAAAAGATCTACTCAAACCGGTCTATGAGAAAGAAATGATGGCTATTCTTCATGCGGTCAAGCAATGGAGACCATATCTCATGGGTAGACACTTCAAGGTAAAAACTGATCATGATAGTCTTAAATACTTTTTGGAGCAAAGGTTATCATCTGAGGAACAACAAAATTGGGTAAAAAAAATGTTGGGTTATGATTTTGAAATCATATACAAAAAGGGTAAAGAAAATGTAGTAGCTGATGTGTTGTCTAGAAGGGATACATCCACAGATGCCTTACTATGTGGAATGTCCATGTTGACGGCCGATTGGGTGGATGAAACAAGATTGGAATGGGATCAAGACAAGGATACACAATCTCTAATACAGAATATCAAGCAAGGATCTATGACATCTAACAAATTTGAGTGGAAAATTAATGCCCTATGGTACAAGGACATGTTATACTTGAGTAAAGATTTTGAGTTGAAGCATAAGATTCTTGCAGAGCTACATGCCTCACCTGTTGGAGGACACTTTGGGTTTTTGAAGACATATCATAGAATAAAAAGAGAATTCTTTGGGGAAGGTGTCAAGGGGTATGTACAAAATTTTGAATCAGAGTGTTTAGTGTGCCAATAGAATAAAGGGGAAACAATTAAGACACTAGGTCTGTTGTAACCCTTACTGATTCCTAGCCAGAGATGGGAGGAGGTCTCCATAGATTTCATCATCGGATTGCCTTGTTCAGAGGGTAAGAATGTTATTTTCATGATTGTGGATAGGCTCACAAAATATGCCCATTTTTGTGCCCTATCACATCCATTTGCAGCTAGTACAGTAGCAGCTATTTTTTTGGAGACAGTTCAAAGGCTACATGGAACCTCAAAAATAATTGTAAGTGATCATGATCCTATTTTCACAAGTAATTTTTGGACGGAATTATTTTCATGTTTGGGTACTCAGCTAGCTCACAGTTCATCTTGTCATCCTTAAACTGATGGGCAAACGGAAGTGGTCAACAAATGCTTAGAAGGGTATCTACGTTGTTTTATATCAAATAAGCAGGAATGATGGATTAAATGGCTACCACTTGCAGAATGGTGGTATAACACATCTTTTCATACCTCTTCTCAAATGACCCCATTTTTAGCATTATATGGTTACCATCCACCTTCTATCACTTCTTCCTTGAGCGTGCAAACTAAGTTCAAAGATGTTGAGGAACACATTCAACATCAACAACAGGTTTTGGCTAGTTTCAAGGAGAATTTAGCATTAGCACAAAACATGATGAAACAACAAGCAGATCAACATCGTAGTGAAAGACATTTTGAAATTGGTGACTGGGTTTTTGTACGTCTCCAACCTTACAAACAGATGTCTCTAAAGCAACAGAAAAAGGACAACAAACTTGCTCCTAAATACTATTGCCCTTATCAGGTTCTACAGAAAATTGACATTGTTGCTTATAAACTAGAGTTGCCTCCATTTTCACACATACACCCAATATTCCATGTTTCATGCCTAAAGAAGGTTATTGGACAGAAATTTGAAGCCCAGACAGAGTTACTAGAACTTGAGGAGGAAGGAAGAATCATTTTGGAGCCAAAGAAGATTCTGCAAACACGTACTAAGACGCTAAGAACCAGAGACATTAAGGAATATCTAATCAAGTCGAAGAATCTGAGCATAGAAGATGCCACCTGGGAGGATGAAGGTTTTTTGCAGCAACATCTAGGATTATTCAATGTTGAGGACAACGTTGGTTTGAAGGGGAAGGGCATGCTACACCCTTAACCTATTGCTTGTATTAGGATATGAGTAGCCGACTTGTGGCTTACCATATCATTTTATTATATCATTTATACTTTCTCATACTTAATAGGTCGGCCTGGGTGATGGCCATAACATATGAATACTATATATAGAGGATTGTAGGTAGTAGTTCATTATCATTTGAGCATTTGAGTCTTATTGTATGGTTTGGAGGTTGCCCCCTTGAAGTGGCGAAACTATTACAATTGCATATTGAGATCATTATTCTGAAATATTGTATTATTTGGTGATATATTGATGCTCATAATCTGAATTATACTAGTAATTTCATTACAGACAAGCACGTGAAGCTCCATAGTGTCGTCGTAAGAGGTCAATTGCAGGGTAGCCACGCCTCCGGCATAACTAGTCAATTTTTCTCTTTTAAGAAGACAATGATTATTCCCAAAACCCATGCATTCTATACTATAATCTTTATATCATCAATAGGGTGGTTGATCAACGGGTGTTAGACCCTTCTCATAATCATTTTCCTTCCACATATTTTTTACTTCCATTCCATGCTTGTCTTTTAGGTTTTTTCTTTGTCTCATTTATTTTTTGGTGTTAGATCTTTATATGTGTTTCCACTGTTAGATCTTTATATGTGTTTCCACTATTAGAAGGGTTGTGGCTTTGTTAGGAGAAATTTCCTAATAAATAACCAATTTTTTTTTTCTAACATCCTCCACTACAAAGAAGGAATTACCATGGACTATTGGATCTATATCCTTCTTTTTGTATGTGTTAAATCTTGTTTTCTTTGAACCTTTGTAGAACCACCTTTATATTGAGGTCTTATGTTTCAACTACCTTGCGTAAGTATCTTTGGGATGGTGGATTCACTACTTGGTTAAGAAGAAAGTGCTTGAAAAAGTGGCAATGTTGGTGGCACAAATAGCAACAAAAGGGAACTCCCTCATAGTCAAAGAGTTGCTCCCAAACTATAAGTTATTTTATGGTAGGTAACTTTTTTGGATAAATGTTTGGTAATATCCATCTTCACATAAATTATTAAAAAATGATAAAAAAAAAAAATTTCAAAACCAGTAATAAATAATCCCACAATTAAATTTTAACAATAAAAAATAATCTAACAGCAATAAAGTAAATGAATATATGGGTTGTTTTTTTTAAAGTGTTCCTTAGACAATTTCCAAGGAAAATTATATGACCACATTTATATGGAGATGCATGAAAGATTTTTTCATAATTAATAAAATTGTGGTGTCTATTTTCTCAAATAAAATCTACTATTTTCTCGGGCTTTCAACACCCCAAGATATTAGTGAAATTATAAAAAAAAAAACAACAATTATTTTGTGACCATTTTTAGATCACTTTGTGTGGGATTACTATACTCTTATAATCTAGGGACATAAAATCTTTCCTCAACAACAATTCTATTTAATTTAGATGGATGCATGACTCCTTATAGAGGCTATGTCTACCATAAATGTTGTCCATTGGGCTATTCAATATTTAGTTCAAATCTAGCTTTGGAAGACTAATTTTGCTATACATTAAAGATATCATCTCAAGATTGAATGGAGAAAATCTTCTCATCTACACTACTTGATGCTATAGTTTTATACAAATAAAAAAAAACATACTTTGGGTGTAGGTCCCTGAATTGATCAGTTAGCAACCACTTTTTCTTAAATACTAACATCCGTTAAATTTGTGTACTATGTGGTTCCTTGCCTTATGATTATTGTGAATGTAAAATATTCTTCTAAATCTAAGCTTGTTTAAAACAAAGTGACATGTCTCACCAGTTGCCAACTTGACTCCACTATAACATTTATTTACTCGTTAAAATATATATCTAAAGGTATATTGTTAACTGGGTTGATCCCCCATTAATAATAATTATGAAACAAAGTGGTGCAGCTATCTATTTCAGCACTCAACACAATACACTGGTGCAGCTCAATACCTGCAGCACAATTGATATCAAAGCATCCAAAGATGCTGGGAGCAGCAAAAGAGATAGAGATGATTGGGAAAATTGAAAAAAGGGTAATCAAGTACCTTCAAGGACAGAATGTTTCACCAGTGAAGATTATGTACATGGAAAAGAAAGAAAAAGAAATAGAGTAGCAGAGAATGATAAAGCAGAAGAAAAAAATTATGGAGGTCATCAGCAACTTGAAGGAGATTGTTGTGAGAACAAAGTTTTCTCGACATCATAGAGAAGAGAAAAAGAGGAGAAAGATGGCACGGATTACACTGTGTTTTTGGAATGAAGAGGAAAATGGTTTGTTGGAGCAATATCTTGAAATAGATGAAAGAATCTCTTGAATGAGAATTTTTTGGTGTTAAGAAGACACAAGAAGGAAATTCATTGACAGTGGATTTCATGCAGGGAGTTGGTGTAACTGAAGGTTTTCAGTATGCTGCAGATTTTTTTCTCATGGAGTATGAGAATGAAAGTGAAGAGAAGAATGAAGAGTATGTAGTCTTAACTTGTCATCAAGAGGAAGAGAAGAGAGAGATCGGGCAATCTCTTGAAGAAAATAGGTATGTAAATGAGTGCATGCATGAAGATAAATCAGGACATGAGGCTGATTGGCAAATTACAACATAAATTTCTCTCATAGATGCACAATTTATATTAAAAGTCTTTAACAACTAAAAATAATACACTCTCTATGCACAACTAAAAATAATGGACACTACCTTCAATCTGATATTACATTTTTTTTTCCTAGATGCTCCTGCATCAACACTGCAATCTGAATCCATTAAACAGTATGGCACCTCAAACTGCATCACCATAAACAGCTTCCCCATGAGCAGTGGCAGTCTCATGTAGTTGCAGGCAAAACTCCAAGTGCCACACCACATCTGCCATGGAAGGCCTCTCGTCACCTTCTTCTGCCAAACACTTCTCTGCCACCTTTGCAAATTTCTTAAGGGACTCTGAGGTTATGTCACCTGTTAAACTTGGGTCTATTATGTGCTCCAGGACACCTTCTCTTATATTCTCCAAAACATAGTCAGATAAATTAATCTTTCCCCCTGTCTGGGTAGGCATCTGCATAACAGCAGGCTTAGCACACAACACTTCAAACAACACCACCCCAAATGAATACACATCGGTTTTTTTGGTAACAGCCAGCCTGCGGAAATACTGAGGATCTATATATCCATAGCTCCCTTTTACTGCAGTGGTTACATGGCTCTGGTCGAATGTGGCCACATTTTTGGAGAGCCCAAAATCAGAAACCTTGGCACGCAAGTTTTCATCCAGAAGAATATTGGTACTCTTCACATCACGGTGTATGACAGTCTGGAATGCCTCTGAGTGAAGATAGTCAAGGCCCTTTGCTGCATCTATGCATATCTTCAGCCTCTGTTTCCATGACAGAACATTGTTGCTTCTGTTCTTTCCATAGAGATGCTTCTGCAATGTGCCATTGGCGACATAATCATAAACAAGACACATTTCAGAATTCTGATCACAGAAACCTATCAGGGACACCAGATGTTTGTGCCTCAGTCTGGATAGCAGGTTTATCTCGTTCCTGAACTCACGAGAACCTTGGAGGGCTCGGGGATTTGCTCTCTTCACTGCAACTCTGATGCCGCCCGGGATTTCTCCTCTGTAAACCTTTCCAAATCCTCCACTCCCCAGGAGGTGGGAGTCGTCGAAATTGTTAGTTGCGTCTTGAATCTCTGCAAAACTAAAGTGCCTGCAAAATATGAATCAGACGGATATTTATGAATCAGTGAGACACACCACTGGTTGTTCATGAAGAATCCTTAAATGCAATGGAAAAAACAGGGGAATGCAATGAATTTTTTTCGAATTTTGACCCTCCACAGATTGACAGTCAAGGCAAAGGTTTCAGAAGATGGGTGTTATGGAGATGCCTGACAGAAAAGTCCTTTCAGAATTGGTTTCAAACTGAATTAATCATCAACTCTTAGTGCCACTTTCACCAAGTCCCTATTTGGCAAAAACTTGGATGATCAAGGATGGCTCCAATCTGTTATGACTCGTGTGTTTAACAGTTATAGGATTAAAGATTTTAAGTTCATTTCGCAGGTCGAATGAAGAATAAAACTTCTGGGTACGCTGCTTAGAGAGGATTAACACCAATTCCAGGATTTTTATGGAAATAAAGCTAAAACCCAATTCCATTCGTTGATTTAAGTACTTCTTAAGTAACATAAGGTGCATTTCTCGCAGAAGAAGAAGAAAAGAACTAAATTAAGACTACCTGCAAAAGATGGCAGCTACAGAAGTCAATCCACGGTCATAGAAACCAGCGAATTCACTAGAGTCGGCAATTTCCTGTGAAGTACCGGCAGAAGTAGATGTAGTAGTTACTTCTCCATGAACAGGAGCAGTAGTAAAGGGCTTTTCACGGGAGCTCTTAATACTCTTCTTTCTTCTTTTCATAACAAAGCAAAAAATCATCAAAGACAGTAACGAAACTGCAGCAGCGAGGCTCCCTGATACAGCTACAAACATAGAGTCCTTATGCCCGTTACTGCTACTCATGGGCCGATTTACTGGTTTTTCTACAGCTTCCTCAGTCACCACAGGATTTGGGCCTGCTAGATTTCCGGAGCTGTCATTGAGCTTGAATATTTCCAGCCCATTTAGAATGGCATTGTAGTACTCCGGCCCTGTTTTTTTGTTGGGATACAGCGCCACCCACATGTCTGTTTTACCCGATTCATGCGCAGGAACATTCACCAAATAATCTTTGTAAATAGGGCAGTTCGGCACGGAAGCTGCTGCCACAACATCAAAGCCTTGCTCTGCAGTGAGATTGTTGATAGAAATGTCGAAAACTCTCTGGTTTTGTTTCGTGAATTGAAGCTCGCAGAAGTGAAGACGAACCAGGTAACTAAAATTGGCATCAATATTGCTAAATATCCAGGTCAAATTGAACTGGAGGTTGATTGTGGAGTCGGGATGCATGGACCTGTAAGTGCCATATACATCTTCAGGCGCAAAAATATCTGCCTGGTTCGCCTCAGAATATGTAATGTTGCTTCCATTAGAATTTTGAGAATCTGTGACACCCATAGCAGCACCAAATACGTAGCGGGAATCGTCCTCCCAAATCCTGCCATACTTATCATTAGCAGGAGAAATGGAGTGCCCGCCTACATTCAATCTATACACGTTCTGCATGGCAATGTTTAAGGTTATAGTATACTGTAATGGAGGTTGGGATTCAGTAAGAATAGCTCGCTTCTCAAACAGCTGATTTGGGGATAGATATAATTTCTATTGCGTTGATAAATGCAAAAGATTTGGGTTTGCTTGCTTCGGGGGCAAAGACGATATCGAGCTGATGTTTCTTGTTGACATGAATGCAAAATTCCATGACAGAATCAGACTGATTTAGAGCTGCTGCAGAGAAATTATGGAGCAGAACATAAGGGTCACAGTTAACAGAAAAAACAGCGTCTGTTGAATTGCGGCCGTTGTAGGAGGAGGGGTGAAAATGAAGGCGGAGGAAATGCCTGTGAGCAGTGTCCGAGATGAGGACTGTGTATGTGGATTTTTCTGTGAATAGACGGGCTGTCATGTAGAGGGTTTCAGAAGATGAAACGGAAGCTGTTGCTTCAGCGCTGGCAGCGGAGGGGCTGAATTTGGCGGATTCGCCGTCTCCAACAAATTTACGTCCGTCTTGTGACAGAACTGTCTGCGAAGAACCGCAGTTGAGGAGGATTATATCTGTAGAATTGTTATCATCTGCAGCGTAAGTAGAAACTGAAAGCACAATGAAGAGGGTGAGAAAAGTCGAGACAGAACAGGATCTTTCACGGTTTTCCATGAAGATGGAGATCTTACCAGTGAATTACTTTGAATCACAACGTTTATTATTATTATTATTATTGTATAAAATATGGACTTGTTTGAAGAAATTGGGGAGTCCAGATTCTTTGGAAAATATGTTGACGAGAAGAGATAAGAAATGTTTTGTGTCAATTCGAGCAGAAAGTTGATGTACGGTAAAGGTGAGGCCAGAAGTTTTTTCCTATAGGACGGAAGACGACGATCTTTTGTGGAATTGCAAAGTTAGAGATAAGACAAAGACATGAATGGAAAGCAGAGAAAAGTTTGGAATTAAATACGTACTTGTTTGAAACCTATAACATGGGTGAAATCTTCTTACCAAGATAAATTTTATTATATACAGTTAGGAGGATAATGATAAGGTTTTTATCAACAACATTTCTAGGGACATAGTCTATAAAAATCTGTTAGCATCAATGATACAACAACAAGAATTAGGATTATATCTGGGAGAATTTGACAAAACGAATTGTGTTTAGTCGCTAGTAAATAAGGCCAAGAAATATGGTTAATATCCATAATAGATTAAAAAATACCGTGTTTATAAAAATCTTTACGTTTACTATTGTATATATATGAACTTAGGAACTAGTATTTTAAAAGAAAGACAAGATATTGTAGAAGCAATACATATTTGTAAAAGCAAGAAAGCGGTTCAATATATAATGTGTTAATGGATATGATTGTATAACTCTATCTCCATTAACTACTAATACATAGGTAATTGCCATGCACTTTTGTCAGCCAAAAAAAAGTGTTGGACGAGGTTTAGTCATCAAAAGATAGGAACCATAAATCAGATGAAAAAATGGTGAGATGTGAAAACTGAAGGGGATGGGTTGAAGAAGTGAAAGTCGAGGGAGAAAAACACTGCATGAGGAACAGGGGAAACAAAGAAGTGATTCAAGGGATGAGAAGTTCAGCGATGGGAAAAATGTTGGGGGGAACATATGTGAAACATTGCTTTGTTACGACCAAGAACATACAAAGCACACACTCTTTCTGGCAACCGTTTAAATTGGAGTAAAGGGGGGTGGAACAAGTTACTATCAACAATGGCATCCCTTGTGATTTTAGAGTAGTTAGAACACATTTTAATTGAAGGGGAATTATATTCTTTTTTTCATAATACATTTTAGAGATAGAGACACATTGAGTTGACTAATCATCCCAAGTAAAGTAATTGTAGTTGTTGAATTTGATAACCACAAAACAAAGGATTGATCATGTGGTTTTGTGTCATCTTTATAGACCATTATCTTATGGTATTATGCATGCTCTCCTAGGCAATAGTAGGTATCATTTGTAAGAGTTATCCTTAAGAATTTTTAGCCAAGAATTTATCCTTAACATCAGATAAATTTAAAGTATTGTCACATGTATCTATTTTAGGAAAAGTTTTCGCAGTGACTTTTCTTGTATCGAATCAACCACAACTAGAAATTTTATCACCAAGGCTTGAACATATGACTTAATACTACTCTTATCATGATTTCCCTGCTTGTTTGTTCGACAGATATATGAAAATAGTAATCATTCTTTGAGTGGAAGTCATTAGTGTATTGCATGGAGAGGTGGGTTGGTTGGTCACATTATAAAGTTTCCACCATTATCGCTTATAGATAGGGAACTTGATGGTTTCTCCTTCCTCAAACTATACAGGTTTAGATTATAACCTATAGCATAAGGGTTTCCTTCATCAAATCAGACGCTTTGCATTGCACATTTTTAGTTGGTGGTTATCTGGCGATTAAGAGAAAACGGGGGGTTTCATTCACATTTAGTTAAGTGATTAAAGTTAATTATGTGTTATCATGGTAATTATATTAATTGTGCATCCGAAACTCAGCAGCGAGGCTCCCTGATACAACTCCAATCATAGAGTCCTTATGCATGTTACTGTTACTCATGGGCCGATTTACTCAGTTTTCTACAGCTTCCTCAGTCACCGCAGGATTTGGGCCTGCTAGATTTCCGGAGCTGTCATTGAGCTTGAATATTTCCAGCCCATTTAGAATGGCATTGTAGTACTCCGGCCCTGTTTTTTTGTTGGGATACAGCGCCACCCACATGTCTGTTTTACCCGATTCATGCGCAGGAACATTCACCAAATAATCTTTGTAAATAGGGCAGTTCGGCACGGAAGCTGCTGCCACAACATCAAAGCCTTGCTCTGCAGTGAGATTGTTGATAGAAATGTCGAAAACTCTCTGGTTTTGTTTCGTGAATTGAAGCTCGCAGAAGTGAAGACGAACCAGGTAACTAAAATTGGCATCAATATTGCTAAATATCCAGGTCAAATTGAACTGGAGGTTGATTGTGGAGTCGGGATGCATGGACCTGTAAGTGCCATATACATCTTCAGGCGCAAAAATATCTGCCTGGTTCGCCTCAGAATATGTAATGTTGCTTCCATTAGAATTTTGAGAATCTGTGACACCCATAGCAGCACCAAATACGTAGCGGGAATCGTCCTCCCAAATCCTGCCATACTTATCATTAGCAGGAGAAATGGAGTGCCCGCCTACATTCAATCTATACACGTTCTGCATGGCAATGTTTAAGGTTATAGTATACTGTAATGGAGGTTGGGATTCAGTAAGAATAGCTCGCTTCTCAAACAGCTGATTTGGGATAGATATAATTTCTATTGCGTTGATAAATGCAAAAGATTTGGGTTTGCTTGCTTCGGGGGCAAAGACGATATCGAGCTGATGTTTCTTGTTGACATGAATGCAAAATTCCATGACAGAATCAGACTGATTTAGAGCTGCTGCAGAGAAATTATGGAGCAGAACATAAGGGTCACAGTTAACAGAAAAAACAGCGTCTGTTGAATTGCGGCCGTTGTAGGAGGAGGGGTGAAAATGAAGGCGGAGGAAATGCCTGTGAGCAGTGTCCGAGATGAGGACTGTGTATGTGGATTTTTCTGTGAATAGACGGGCTGTCATGTAGAGGGTTTCAGAAGATGAAACGGAAGCTGTTGCTTCAGCGCTGGCAGCGGAGGGGCTGAATTTGGCGGATTCGCCGTCTCCAACAAATTTACGTCCGTCTTGTGACAGAACTGTCTGCGAAGAACCGCAGTTGAGGAGGATTATATCTGTAGAATTGTTATCATCTGCAGCGTAAGTAGAAACTGAAAGCACAATGAAGAGGGTGAGAAAAGTCGAGACAGAACAGGATCTTTCACGGTTTTCCATGAAGATGGAGATCTTACCAGTGAATTACTTTGAATCACAACGTTTATTATTATTATTATTATTGTATAAAATATGGACTTGTTTGAAGAAATTGGGGAGTCCAGATTCTTTGGAAAATATGTTGACGAGAAGAGATAAGAAATGTTTTGTGTCAATTCGAGCAGAAAGTTGATGTACGGTAAAGGTGAGGCCAGAAGTTTTTTCCTATAGGACGGAAGACGACGATCTTTTGTGGAATTGCAAAGTTAGAGATAAGACAAAGACATGAATGGAAAGCAGAGAAAAGTTTGGAATTAAATACGTACTTGTTTGAAACCTATAACATGGGTGAAATCTTCTTACCGAGTTAGGAGGATAATGATAAGGGTTTTTATCAACAACATTTCTAGGGACATAGTCTATAAAAATCTGTTAGCATCAATGATACAACAACAAGAATTAGGATTATATCTGGGAGAATTTGACAAAACGAATTGTGTTTAGTCGCTAGTAAATAAGGCCAAGAAATATGGTTAATATCCATAATAGATTAAAAAATACCGTGTTTATAAAAATCTTTACGTTTACTATTGTATATATATGAACTTAGGAACTGGTATTTTAAAAGAAAGACAAGATATGTGAAGCAATACATATTTGTAAAAGCAAGAAAGCGGTTCAATATATAATGTGTTAATGGATATGATTGTATAACTCTATCTCCATTAACTACTAATACATAGGTAATTGCCATGCACTTTTGTCAGCCAAAAAAAAGTGTTGGACGAGGTTTAGTCATCAAAAGATAGGAACCATAAATCAGATGAAAAAATGGTGAGATGTGAAAACTGAAGGGGATGGGTTGAAGAAGTGAAAGTCGAGGGAGAAAAACACTGCATGAGGAACAGGGGAAACAAAGAAGTGATTCAAGGGATGAGAAGTTCAGCGATGGGAAAAATGTTGGGGGGAACATATGTGAAACATTGCTTTGTTACGACCAAGAACATACAAAGCACACACTCTTTCTGGCAATCGTTTAAATTGGAGTAAAGGGGGGTGGAACAAGTTACTATCAACAATGGCATCCCTTGTGATTTTAGAGTAGTTAGAACACATTTTAATTGAAGGGGAATTATATTCTTTTTTTCATAATACATTTTAGAGATAGGGACACATGGAGTTGACTAATCATCCCAAGTAAAGTAATTGTAGTTGTTGAATTTGATAACCACAAAACAAAGGGTTGATCATGTGGTTTTGTGTCATCTTTATAGACCATTATCTTATGCCATTTTCTATGCTCTCCTAGGAAATAGTAGGTATCATTCGTAAGAGTTATCCTTAAGAATTTTTAGCCAAGAATTTATCCTCAACATTCCAGGTTCTTAACATCAGATAAATTTAAAGTATTGTCACATGTATCTATTTTAGGAAAAGTTTTCGCAGTGACTTTTCTTGTATCGAATCAACCACAACTAGAAATTTTATCACCAAGGCTTGAACATATGACTTAATACTACTCTTATCATGATTGCCCTGCTTGTTTGTTCGACAAATATATGAAAATAGTAATCATTCTTTGAGTGGAAGTCATTAGTGTATTGCATGGAGAGGTGGGTTGGTTGGTCACATTATAAAGTTTCCACCATTATCGCTTATAGATAGGGAACTTGAATATGTTTTCCTTCCAAACTATACATGTGTTAGATATATAAACTATATCATAAGGGTTCCTTCTATCATCGATTTCATGCACATTTTTTAGTTGGGTGTTTATCTGTCGATTAAGGTAGAAAACGGTGGTTTCACATTTAGTTGATTGATTTGAAAGTTATAATTTAGTTTATTTATCATGGTAATTTATATTAATGGTGCAATCCTTCATAGATCATTTGTTTCCTAGTCCATTACTAAGGCATGATACAAAAACTCTATGTTACCGTCACTTCTATTGTCAATTTAATGCACATCTTTAATTAGATTTTTATTTAGTGATAAAGGTAGAAATTATGGTTTCCTTCATCAATGACCAAATAGATATGTGCAGTTGAGCTCTCCCCCACCTGTCAAATTTAACCACTTTCACTCTAGTTTGGAAACTTTATGTAATTGGATTAAAAACCTTGTTTATACAATTATAAGAGACATTAATTTACTAAAAAAAATTAACAACTCAACTAAGAGCCAAGAAATCCCCCATAACATTTCAATCATACTTTAATCGTAGTTAACAATCTCAAGTTAAATTTTCCTTTTCGCACAGAGTTTCAACGATGTTTTACAATTTTTTCATTATATGGTAGTTGTAAAACACTTGCAAATTTTTAAATAAAAATCACATTTTACTTGAATATGTTAAATATGACGGCCATATTTTATATAAAATTTATGTACATAAATAAATAAACACATATATTAGATATATAGTAATAACTGAAATAAACACATAATAATCATATATGTTATTAGTATATAAATAACACTAATTCATAATGCACAAACCCACGTATAACCTAAAAGGACACAAAACTGGTTTTTCACTAGTACTGATGAGAAGCAAACCCTATCTCTTGGACATGCGACAAAATTAAATGCCCACCAATAATAAATACACAAGAAATAAACAATGTCGGAGATCGATACTTGCGCACTCTAGTTTACTTGAAAATAAAATGTGCATAGCAGAAAACCAATTGAATCACCTCAATATTTCATCCCAGAGAAGGCCTTTGTGTGTGGCTTCACAAAACTTGGAATTCATCTCTGATCTAAGCTTCAACAGCGTAAGGGTCTCCTATCTTGGCCGATGTATTTTTCTGACACAACCGTTTCTATCCCCTTTGTTTAAACCCTCGTCATTATATTAAAGATACCACACCATTAATACTAAGATATTACCGCTTGCTCATAATTCCCAATGATGATATCATCCAATTTAGTGACCCACTTTAGAAAAAAAAGAAATATGAATGTACCATCATTTGGGTTCCACTTGTTATGATCCTTCTTCTTTGTTTCTTCTCCTCCTGTCGTCTCTTCTCTTTTATTCTACTCTTTGTCTCTAACGTCTTCATGCCTACTCATGAATTGTTATTGCTATTTTTATTTTCACATCAACTAACGGGCCTCGCTACGAGTGTGTTTCATGTTTCAGCATGGCCACGTGCATTTCGATCGGAAGGATTGAGGTACAAGATGGAATTTTGAAACTCTGAAGATCAATTGTTGGTGATTTGCATTTCTATTTGGTGACAGATCTAGCAGAAGGTAAGCCCTTGGCTTTATGATCTAAACAAAAACACGGGGCAGTGCTTTTGTCTATGAAAAAATACGACGAGTTGCCATTCATCGAGCCCCTGGCCTAATCCTTGATATATCACCACGTGGGTAGAGGGTGTTGGGTCACCAATTCCATCAGTTAAGCCAAAAATTAAAAACAAAAAATAATTGATTTGTTTATAGATTTGTTGGGGGTTTTATGCTTAAATAGATATAAGCATATTTCCAAGTAGTGCTAGGTGATATTAATTGGAAAATTGTGTGGTAAAATTGTTGAGATTAGCCTTCTAAAAAATTAAACGTCCTAATAGTTTCGGATAAGGTGGAAAGCTAAACAAAATGTCTTTTGGGAGGAGTTGCTTTAAAATTTTCGAACCCTCCCATATTTTCAGCTGTAAATACTATTGTACTACATTAACCCCATTCTGCCATGATCAACTTAGTGCATGAAAACTTCTCCTCTCTTTTCCTAAACACCTATTATATGGCCCCTGCACTTATCCCACACGCGAGTAAAAGACCACCCCAAAAATTATCCACATCCAACCCAAAATAAGGGAAAACCAAAACTAAGTCGAAAAATGGAAATCCAAGGGCACAAATTTATTCACGAGAAAGACGACATTTTGTACAGAAGCAACAATTTGGCATCCACATACACAACTCTTCCAATAAAAGATGGTGTTGCTGCATAAATTGAAGTTGAACGTCAATGGTTTGAATCACGAAAGTTGTCGTGAAACCCTTCATCCACTTTATTACTCCCGATGATTTTCTCCAATCAGACAGTAATAATGACAATGAAAACGATAATGAAAGTGACAATGATGACGATAATTTTATCGCTTCATTGGCATATTTTCTCAAAGAGGCAAAGAAGGAACTTGCTGAGCTCGAAAGAGTCCACAACCCTTTACACGATAGTTTTTTCACAAAAAAAAATTGACTGCTTGACTGCTCACGTGGACGTTGGGGATTTATTTAATCGATGTCCTTCTACTGACAGAGGGGGATTAAGCCTTAGGCAAACTAGACAGTTGCCTAGGGCGCCAGCAGTCAGGGGGCGCCTAAATCTAAAAATTTCCTTTTTGTCGGTTAATTATAGAACTTAATTTTAAAATAATTTATCTGAAGACTTAATGTTGATCAACCCCTTTATAGATATTATTGTATAGTGACATAAATTTCACGCATACATATAAAAAAGTTTTGTATTATTTTTGCAAGTAAAACAAAATGTCACATATTTATAAGCACATATGATTTTTTTGGTATTGTTACCCATTCTCTGATGTAGCTCCAGATTATGTAGGTGTGTAGTTAGTTCTAGAAAAAAGTTAATGTATTTTTATAATGTTGCTAGTGTATTTAATAGAGGTGAGTATAATTAAGTGAAAAAAATATTTGATTTTCTATTCTTAGTTTTTTGGGGAAAAATTATATTATTTTGTTATGGAGGAACCTATAGGCCTGGGCCAAATATGACTGTTTACAAAACTATAGGAGCTACATAAACAGTTTTGTTTCTTTACAAAACAATGGTGTTTTATTTCAGGAAAGAGTTCATGTCACCTACTTGATATGGCTAAATCAGACTTGTAAGAATCCTTGTATAAAATATTTTATTTTTTGCATTATGAGCATCTCCTATGACTAATGTATTCCATCCACAGAGTATTTTTCATCCTTCCGTGATAATTTAATAATATATTTTTATTATTATTTTATTATGACCATAATGTAAATTTAAAAATACAAAAATATAGACATTTATTTTTTTACTTTATGGAAAAAAATATTATATAAATTTTTGAAGAGGGCGCCCACTTAAACTATTGCCTAGGGCGCTCCCAACCTTTAATTTGGCTAGGTGCTTGTACAATTTATGACCACAGTCGTTGGTTTTCACTATGCATGTTAGAGAGAGGTCACGCTTTCTAAATAAGACAATGCCTTTTGATGTAATAGATGACAACATGACATGACATAACCCTTGTTTTAATGTACTAACCTGAAGGTACCAAAAATGAACAAAAATTTTATTTCAATAAAATTAAAAAAGGTTAACATCAAAACCAGAGATGGAAATGTCCAACAAATTTTCACTGCTGATGATGCCAAGAAGAATTTTTGTTGTAGACAAAGTCCATTCCCTTTTTTATATCAATGAATTTCTTTGCAAGCGCGATAAATTTCCTTTATATTACTAGGGATTCTTAGGTTTCCCATAGCAGCCTTCCTGTTAAGGATTTTTTGAAGAAGGGGGTGAAGAAAAAGTTATGGCCCCTGCACATCATATTGTGAAATCCTCGACTACCTCGGTCGAGATGTCTAGAAGTAAGCTCAAAATTCTCCCTGACATTTAAAACTGATTATGAAGGAATAGTTTGGAGGACGAATTTATAACATCAAATAGATTCATTTACAAATGGTACACAAATGCCACACGAAACGTTTTCTTCCATAGAAGCCATAAAGAAGCTCAAATGTACATGGACACAATCAACAAGCTCCATCGATTCATGGAACAGTTGTCCACAGAGGGTAGCAGCTCCATGGAGCTGATCCGCTTGTTGTGTCTGATAATGCTATGTACCTTGGGATATGATAATATAATATATATGGGTTGATGGAGATGGCAACATGTGGCACACATCCCCTTAGTTATATGTATGGGTTCACATGGGATATAATATTATAATGTATATGGGTTGATGGAGATGCCGACATGTGGCACACATCCCATTAGTTAGTTATATGGGCTCACATAGGAATTAATTATATTGGGTAATGGGTCGGCCTACATTGGGATTATATGTTACCCATCCTATTTAAAGGATGTGAGTATCATTATGAGGAATGGATGTATGAGTTGAGTCTTCTACTTGGTAGAGGTATATTGGAGGTGTCCGCTTCGAAGTGGATTCCCATCTTGGGAGATTGTGGAGTTACTCCTTCCTTAAGGAGCATTGTATGGTGTTGCCCTACCTTAAGGGTATTATTCTAAATATATTGCATATTAGGGAATCTTGGCCCCCCATATCTCTTGTGTTTTATTATCTTCTGCAATTTATTTATTTATTATATGCAAGGTTCTTATCAAGTGGTATCAGAGCAGTGATCCGGGTAATTTGTGGGATGAAACCCTAATGTTGGTGATTCATCTATATCTAAATATCGACTTGGAATTTTTCAGATATATTTTTTAGGGAGTGGATACATAGTTCAAGTGATCTTGCCTCCAAATTTCAGATTTTTGGAGCTGTTTTGCAAAAGTTGTGTCCATTTTAGAGTGGAAACCCTAATTCTAAGGTTTCATCTATATCTTTTGAATAATGATGAATTATGAAATAATATTTTTTTGGGTTGTTGGTAATATATTAAACGGTGATACCACTGAAATTTCAAAATTTGTGGATCTATTTTGACAGAGTTATTTCAGTTTTATTGTTTTTCACTATTTTGCTCCACAGGCCGAAATTTGAGGAATTTTCCTTAATTTCTTACATTTTCATAAATCTCTCAAAATTTTAGCATGGGTTACTTCTTTTTGGTTTCAGATTTGAGGCTGAATGATTGATGAAATCATCAGGTAAAATATTGGTCAAAGGAGTAAGTTTGTGAAACCCTAATTTTTATGCATCATGGATATACCAATTTTCTACATGGTAATGGGGAAATTGATGCAAAAAAATGATGGATACAATTTAAACAAATGTATTTTGAAGAATTTTTAGTATGGGTTAGTTTTTATCTTCATCTTGGTGGGAAAGCGCAACATTGGTATTCTTATTTGGATATAGATCTATTGGATTGGGATTGGGAGGAAATGGAGGATATTTTCTTAGCTAGATGGGAAACAAAAAAGAAACACAATTTTGTTAAAGAAGAAGAAGCAGCATCGGAAGAAGAAGAAGAACAAGAAGAACAAGAAGAAGAAAATGTAGATGATGAAGCTGCTACACAGGATAGTGCATCTCCAAGGAAGGAAGCTTCAATATTTCAGTTTGAAGGGTGCATTCAAAGAAAAAAGGTAATTGTTTCCATAAACCCTAGCAGAAAATATAACTTCATCAATATGGATGTAGCTCACAATCTACATGTGCAAACAAAGCATATCAAGGAATCTCAAATGGATGGTAAGCATATTCAAGTTTTTGAAGATTTAAAGCTTTCTATGGATAAATATGTTTTACATTCAGATTTTTATGCTTTAGATATGGATGGTATGGATATTGTTCTCGGATATCCTTGGTTAGAGACATTGAGAGCAATTAATATTAATGTGCAAAATAAATTCATGAAATTATGGTATAAGAACAAAAAAATTACATTGCAAGATATCACACTTAGCAAGGGAAAAAATAATCTAAAATTGGATCATGAAGATGAATTTGAAGATGATGAAGAAGGGAATAAGGATGAATCAGAAGGAGAGGATGAAGAACATGATGAAAAATTAAAAAATAGTTTCTCTACTAAAGAGAAAAAAGAAATAGCAAACAAGTTGGAAGAGGAAAAGAAAGTGGAGGAAAAGATTGATAACGTTGAGCATACTAAGGTTGCACTGTATAGACACCCACATCATCATGAGAGGAAAAAATCATGGAGACATGCAAGGACACACAAGGGCAGCAATCTATATGGATATAAATGTAATTGGATGAGTAATAATTTTGGCTATACATGGAATCAATGGAACAATAATTATATGACATGGAATCACATGAATAATAATTATGGATATGCATGGATGCCAAGGAGGAACACATATGGACCAGGATGGAATCAAATGAGCACAATGGAATATGGAATCATGTTTGGAGAAACATCACCCACTAGGATTTCATATGGGTGGTTAGATGATTGAGCATGGTGACAAGTGTGCAATAATTTAAAGCAAACTCATTATATGGCTTCTTCTTATGTTTCGGGGACGAAACATGTCAAAGAGGGAGGCAATTCAATGTACCTTGAGATATGATAATATAATATATATGGGTTGATGGAGATGCCGACATGTGGCACACATCCCCTTAGTTATATGTATGGGTTCACATGGGATATA
The DNA here is from genome assembly GCA_019776745.2 of Taxus chinensis. Classification (NCBI taxonomy): domain Eukaryota; kingdom Viridiplantae; phylum Streptophyta; class Pinopsida; order Cupressales; family Taxaceae; genus Taxus; species Taxus chinensis. The sequence goes on along the minus strand of CM034149.1, from coordinate 120,677,577 downwards.
ATATTATAATGTATATGGGTTGATGGAAATGCCGACATGTGGCACACATCCCCTTAGTTAGTTATATGGGCTCACATAGGAATTAATTATATTGGGTAATGGGTCGGCCTACATTGGGATTAGGTGTTACCCATCCTATTTAAAGGATGTGAGTATCATTATGAGGAATGGATGTATGAGTTGAGTCTTCTACTTGGTAGAGGTATATTGGAGGTGTCCCCCTCGAAGTGGATTCCCATCTTGGGAGATTGTGGAGTTACTCCTTCCTTAAGGAGCATTGTATGGTGTTGCCCTACCTTAAGGGTATTATTCTGAATATATTGCATATTAGGGAATCTTGGCCCCCCATATCTCTTGTGTTTTATTATCTTCTGCAATTTATTGATTTATTATATGTAAGGTTCTTATCAGATAAAGATGTCCATGGTCCGTTTGGAGAAGGATTTTACAAAAAAATTGTTATCTGACAGTTAACCAATCAATCCAATTTGGTGGTCGTCGACCCAACCGTCATTTTATTCAATCACGAGGAAAGACTCCATAACCACCTGCTTGACTGCTCACTTGGATGATGTGGATTTATTTCATCAACATCCCTATACAACTTTTAACCACATCCACTGATTTTACTATGCATGTTAGAGAGAAGATGGACTTTCTAACTAAGCTTTTAACCACATCCACTGATTTTATTATGCATGTTAGAGAGAGGATGGACTTTCTAACTAAGACAACACCTTTAAGCGTAAATATGTCAAAACCTTGACACACTTCTTTTCTACTATTTAATAAATACATGTCCGTGAAATAGTAATGCTTTTATTTCCTTCCTCCACCTTTCATTTTCCTTTTCCTCCATTATCCTCTTGTCCCGTGCAAATTCAAAGAAAGAAGAAAAAGATGGGGTTGAGAATTAACAATAGTGATATCATGGTATTCATAGTACTTATATTGGTGTTGAGTGAGATGGGAGCAGCATCAGATACTAGTGAGAATTCATGCATAAATTCCTTGGTGCCGTGTGCAAACTATATAAACACAAAAACGAAACTCCCATATGAGTGTTGTGAACCTCTTAAATAGTGACTTCATCAAGCACTCACATTTTAATTTCACTCAGGATCTAAAACTCCCTGCCTTGTGTGGTGGGAAAAATGTTACTACAGATGCCTGCAAAAATGGTACACTCTTTTCCTTCTCATAACATAAATCGAGGATATCCCTGCATCTTTGTTTTGTTTGTCAGTGGGCTAATTTTTCTATGCAATATCAGGTACTGCAATTACGACGACCATATGAAATTTTGTTTCATTTGAATTGGATTGGTGTTCGTCATCGCAGATGTCGTTTTAATCACCCAAGGAGGAAAAAAATTCCTCGGCCAAGTGTTTGACTACGTGAACGGTGAGGATTTACTTAATCGACATCTAGGTGTACAACTTAACACCGAATCCACTTATTTTTCTGTGCATGTCAAAGAGGGGTCGGCCTTTCTAACTTATAGAACGACTTTTGACATAATAAAGTTTACATGTTTTGGAAATGTAGAGGAAGAATTTTCAAATGAAGTCTTGTTTGTTCATCTTTTATTGCATATATATGTTCGACATTCTTCATGTGCATTGCGTTTGAGTGTAAATATGAGAGATATGTGTAAGTTTTTCCATGAGTGCACTCGTGAGATAGCAGTGAATGTTAACCTCTTCCGATCAATGTTGTCAAAATATATTATTGCTTTAACTAGTGTTATACCCTATAATTTATGTATTGAAATTGTCCATGTCATTTTTGAGTAGCATTTGTTGACGATTTCTACATGTAACATGAGCTATTGGAAAATGTGTGGGGTTGGTGAGGTCCCATGCGATGTTGGGCCAAATTATTTCTTGAATCAATAACTACAAAAAGTGGCAAGCTAGGGTGTTTTGATTTTGGATAGTAGACGATGTGAATAATCTGGCCAAACGTCCTATAAACTAACCCTTTTGGCACCCATATATTAGAAGTCAACATTATTTATTGTCCTTTGCACAAAGGCACAATTAGCTCCAATGAGGGCACTCATGAGATTATAGTGAATTTTAACCCTTGTTGATTAGTGTTGTCAATATATATTGTTGCTTTAACTAGAGTTATACACTATGATCTATGTATTGAAATTGTCCATGCCATTTTTTAGTGGCATCTGTTGATGATTTCTATGTGTCACATGAACTATTGGAAAATGTGTGGGGTTGACGAGGTCTAATGCCATGTTGGGCCAAAATATTTCTTGAAATCAATAACTACATAAAGCGGTAAGTTAGGGGGTTTTGATCATGGATAGTAGGAGATGTGAATAAATTAGTCAAGGGTCCTATAAACTAACCCTTTTTGCACCCATAGATTGGATGTCAGCGTAATTTATTGTCCTTTGCACAAAGGCATAGTTGGCTCCAATTGAGTGTCATGGTTTGGCGAGACTTGATTTGAGTTTTGTTTGGATTTGCTTAAATTATAATAGGAACATGGTATGCCTTTCACATCTATTTATCGTAATGTTGCTAAAACATTTGTTGCATATAAATGTTTTAAGCCTTTAAAATTTTCCTATTCTTTTGGTGAAATGTTTGAGTCAGTTCTTGACATGAGAAGATTTTAGTCTTTGATCTTGTTGTTGTGTTTCCATTTTTGATGTTGTTCAATAAATTTATGAATTCAATTACAATGTGTTGAATATTTGATGATGGAAATTTTTGTCCAATGTTATGACTGTATCAAACATTTTCCACAACATGCGATGAATTAACTTTCCCATGTACATCAATATGTTCATAACAAAAGGAAGTTTCACCAATTCTCCTAGTAGTATAATAGAGCAACCCCTAAAGTATTTGTTGTTATGTTGAGGAAAGCCCACATGCAGTCGGTTATTTGTATTGTTGTGCTTTTTTTGGCCTATAAAGCTCACCACATTCATGAGTACATATTAAATGTGCCTCATATTTTCCTGGAAGATTACTAGTACTCATTCCTCAAGTCACTTCATTTCTTATATAGGAATCCGAAGCCCAAAATGTATAGTTGTTGCAATTATATTGATTGCAACGACCTTAGTTGAAACAAGGAGAGGAGGAGATTTGCTTCTAATGAACTTGGATCGATTTTACACAAGAATAACATAACTCTTCGGTTGTATTTCTCTTCTATATATTGTTATAATACTGCAAACATTTTACATATATATAGGAGAGGAATTCCTATTATGAAGGATTATCCTAAAACCACTCAATCCTAAAATATCTCATAATATCTTATATTCATGATTTAGTTCAACAACTCTACTCACGTACAATATAATAACTCCTATATTCAAACTATTGTTATATTGTTGTTAAAACCAACAATATTATAACAAATACATATAACTAAGTTGTGTTTGAGGCTATGGTAAATCACCCACAATCATGTGAACATTAATTGTCCTAACATTCCCCCCTTAATGTTTACATGGTAGTAAATAACTGTCACACTACTTTTGCATCTTCTCGCTCATGATCCTGGCACATACTCGAACTGAAGGTAGAAGAAGCAACACATCAACTACTTATCGACCATACACTACCGAGAACACATCTGACTAATGAGGATGGGAACACACTCAAGAATCATTTTCTTATCAACTAGTCACTCCAGGGAACACATCTAACCTAGATAATGTGGGAAATCAAGCAGGAGCACATCTGAACAACCTTCAATGGTTTTCTAGAGAATAACCACAAACCTAGGTATGAACACGAACATTTCTAACGGTTCAACCTCTTCAAGTATCATGATGGTGCATTTTATTGTGCTATTTGTTCTTCACCATGTTATTACATCATGAAATTGTGTAGGAATAACCACATACACATGTGAACAGGAATGAACCTTTTTTTTAATTTCTCACACCACACTGAAAATATGAAAAACTAAAATCCACACCACACAACTGAAAAAATAAGTCACCATACCAGAAGTGTGGCCTCGTCATTAGCGACTGATAAGAGGGCATTGATTGACCTCCATCCTTCGATGCCTCCATCCTCTAGTCTCATGTTTCTAGCTCAGCCTAATTTGGATATGAAGCTCAATAGTTTCCACACTAGGTTTATTTGTATAGCTTACCCCTTGCAATGTGAAATAGTTTGTTTTCCAGACGCCGAGTAACACCAAAAATGCATCCATAAAGATTTTTTTTTAATTTTACGGACTTTTTACAATGACACAATATTTGGGCTCTTTTTACACATTAGAGATGCAAAAATAACTTTCGACTCTTTTAAAATGTTTTTTTTAAAAATTTTGACACTTAAATAACTCTTGATAAAATGATAACAAAAACCTAAAATCACCTAAAATGGAATATGGATGCCTAATTTATTTTAATCTAGATGTTATGCAAATAAGTAAATAATAACTAAATAAATAAGGAAAATGACCCAAGTGACTAAGTAAATAAAATTATGAAACCCTAATAAGCAAAGAGGGTTGGAAAGAGCTTAGTTGATTCAATGACTAGTCGAGACTGTGTCACAGAATAAACCATGTGAACATATTGTAGATGTGACCACACAAGAGCTCCATAAAGTACATATATGAACTGTATGGATGGACTAAGGTGCTTAGAGAAGGATTAGGGCGCATGGGGCACCCTGGTCTAAGTTCTGGATGCCCTAGTCTCTGTAAGAGGTCTAGAAACCACACTGGTAAGGTCGCTAGATGATCTGAAGTCTTCGTTGCATGTCATGTGTGTTTCATCAGGATGTCGTTGGTAATCAAAGATGAAGGGAAGACCTACAAAACCCCAAGTCAAACATCAAAACCCTAAAAAAAAGAAAGATGCATATGAAGGGGTTAGACTATCCTCAATGACCACAATGGTGGACTAACTAACTAAGCACTGCAATACATTTCAGAACCAAATGTAATTCTAGGTGAGTGTCTGTAAATCATGCCCTAGGTGCTCTTGTGCCAATCGCACTTTGTGAAGTAGCGAGCAATAACTAGATATATAAATGTAATAAATGGTGGATGGAATATAATAAACTTCCCTCATATGCAGTGTGATGCAGATGAACTGACCTTGTCCCTTGTGATGGATCTACATGGATGCAAATGGAGTCTTTGATGGATACAACCTTAAGTGATAATAGTAGTGCCTAGTTTTTTGTCCCTCACTATGGTCTGATAAATTTATATTTATATGGTTCTCTTGTTCTAATTTCATAATTAACTACAAAGAGGCCAACCACTAAAAAGATAAAAAGCTCAAATGGATAGAAAGTGACCAAAAGATTAAAGTAAAATGAGAAAAGGATCAGGGTGCCCTAAATGGGACCAGGGCATCGGGGCACCCCAGTCAGGGATAGAATGATGTAGAATGACAAAAATAGATTGGGTAAGTACATGCAGGAGGTCGGAAGTGACGACAGAAAAACAAATGAAAATGGCCAAAGGACATGGGTTAAATAGTAATTTCTTCACTCAAAAACCATATGAATAGTAGTATGATACTACAACTAAATAATACCCAAAGTGTGATTTTTTGTCTACATTTCCCCCCACTTTATTTTGGTGAGGAGAACACTCGGTAACATAAAGTAGATAGAGATGCATACCTGATGTCCATGTAGAGTGGTGTAGAAAATGTGCCAGAGGGCTAGACAAAGTGTGAAGTGACAAAAAAAAATATGGAGCATGGAGACTAAAGATGCAAAAGAGCAAAAAGTGATGAGAGTGAACCTAGGGTGGAAACGCGTGTGTAGTTGCCAATTTGTGTAATCTACCTGCATGTTAGTATGAAGTGTGTGCTGCGGAAAAAAATTTTGGTATTCATTGTTGTTGTTGACATTGTTTTTGTTGTTGATTACTTACTTCTCATACGGATAAACCTGCAAGGAGAAGATGATCAAATACACATGTATATTTGTAAAAATTCACGTATATAGTAATGAAAAGATTGAAATGGAAATAATTTTTTTAAAGGAACATGTGCACCTGATTCGTGATGAGATAAAAGAGTGTAAAGAGGATATCTTGTAACTACAAGTTTTTTGGGTGATCTCATGCCACCCTAGCTGAAGAAGTGTAGGGAGAAAGTTGCATTATTCTCTAACCTGTAATTGCTTCCCTAAAGATGTATGAAGAGATCTTTGTACTGCTTGGTTTTTTGGGCCATCCGATGCCACTGGATGAAGTAGTGTAGAGAGGAAATCCATTGTACCCTATAACCTCAAACTTATTCCCAAAGGAAAACCATTTCCTATAAAAAAAATTGTGTACGAGGTTCATAGAGTGGTATTAATCCACTCACTATATAAGCCACAATGTCAAGAATGGAAACTGAACTGAAATGTACTAGTAGAGATTGTTGTATAGTGTGTAGAACCCCAACTGATGTCCCCCTCTTTGGGGGCATATGTGATGTCGCTAATAGGAGAATGTAAACCCAAAAGAGGAGTGACCACGTAAACTGTGCCATGCAGAGGTAAGAGAATGTGCTTGGTATAAACCAAGGCAAACGCAAACAAGTGATAGAAACAAGTGTTATTACAAACAAGCATGCATATAGAAAACAAGTGTAAGCTACGTAGACAATGAGTAAGCTATAATGCAAGTAAACACACAAGAAATTAATCTAGACCTCCAAAGTGATTTGCGAACATGGGACACCACTCACGATGTAACAAGACATTCAAAGCCATAGTGGTTGCATACAAACAAAAACGTGTGCACACCAAACAAAGGGCAAAGCCTGCATACAAGAGAAAATAAGAAAAAGCAAGTACAAAGAACAAATAGACATGGAAGTAAGTAAATCCTGCAAAACAAATGTTACACATGAAGCACCTGTTATCATGTAAGAAAGATAAATCATATGTCAAAAGTGTGTATAAGTAAATAATGTAGAGAGCTAAGTACAAAATGAAACAATAACACCTAGAAGAGACAAATGTGGATGCCCCCAGCAACCGTTGTAGGAGTGGTGGAAGGCGAGCATCTCTATTGCATGTAAGAGACATGTATCTGTGATCACAACTAGAGAAAGGTGTGAACGTGCATATGTGTATGGTAAAGATAATGACATATAAGAGATCTATCTTGCATGTGTAATAAATCGAGACATGTATAAGGAAATGCAATCAAAAGTAAATGTGACCAAGATATGCAAAATTTTCTGGATGGGTGGAATGGAATGTAATATGGATGATAGGATTTATATGTCCCTCAAGTGAATGAAATTACATGTAGTGAGGTTCATTTGGTTTTCCCCCATAACTGTCAAGAATGAACCGTACACGAGAGTGTGTCATCAGTAAATGGTCAAAGTGTGTATTGTGTCTAATGCGCTGTGATGAGTGTGTATGTGTGTTGATGATATAAAACCTAGAGATGATGTGTGTGTGTGTGTGACCTTATAGCTGAAGCGTATATCATGAAAATATGATCATAGGAGTGATGATTTAGCGTAAAGTGTATATCACTACAAGATGAATAGAGGAAGTGGTGATGTAGCCTAAAGTGTATACTACTACAAGATGAATAGAGGGAGTAGGTGACCATTTAGCCTATAGTGTATGTCACTAACCTAGTAATGTCGCATGATAGAAGGTTAAATTATGAACTTGTGAGTATGATGAGATCCATTTGATTTGTAAACCCTTGGCAGTAGAGTATGGACTGAGGAACTAAAGTGCGTCATAGGGTAGTGAGTGCAACACGTACAAGTAGATGTGTATAATATATGTGATGAAAGACAACCATGTGATGTGTATAATGCACGTGGTGTGATGTCTAATGTGTAGTGTGTGGGGTTCATGTGTGTAGATAGCCCTTAACAGTCAAGTGTGAACCGAAGCACAAGACGAAGGATGCAATCAAGTGTGTAGATAGCCCTTGACAGTCAAGTGTGTGGATGTGTGAATGTTATGCCCCCCAGGTGTGTAAGATGAAGGATGCAATCATGTAATGTCATCTAAAAGATCATCACTTTCAGGGTCATAGTCGAATGGATAAGCATTGGTTACTTGATAAGCAATAATATCTGGTTGATCACATAATGAGCCATTGAGGCGTAAGTTGTACATACCCATGACATATTCCTCATCAGTAAATGGAGGAAGTGGACAACCATGCATATACCAACGAGTGAGATTTTTTGTATGGCCAAGAAAGGAACTATTGTAAATAAAGATACTACCAAAAGGCAAGGGGAAAGAGATATCTATATGATCAGGATCAAGACTGCCCCCAATGTAATCAAGCCATGATTTCCTTAATGTAAGTGGTGTAGATTGAGGATCATGTGCAACAAATATCGTAAGATGAAAGACACAGAGACCATAAGCGGCTGTGATAAGACCAAACCCATAATAAATATGAGGAGCGTATGGTGTAGGATAGAGGTCCTCAAAAGCAAAACCTAATCGAGCTAAACCCTCATGTATACGTAGTTTCATTGCAAGTATGATCAAATCGAATATGTTCCCAATATGAATCATTCATGAAGAGTGTGCAAGTAAATAGTGGGTGTGTTAATGTAGGCAGTACATGTGAATGTGTAGGTGAAATAGCAACATTTATAGATTGGATAAGTCCCTAATAAGGAATCATAGCAGTAGTAGTAACAGGTGGCATAGAAGAAACTACATCTATCACACCAAATGATACCTTTGAGTGGTGGCAAGTGAGGTGGTTCATCCATAGTTTTAGGATCATCTGTAGTATGAGTGTGCGTAATAGGAAGACTAGTATTAGGAGCTCAGTCACAATATTGGAATGGATCGCGGTCACGAAAAATAGTATACTCAGTGCCTTCATGTAAGAATTTAACAGAATGATGTACAGTAGAGGCGACGACTTGTATGGCATGGAGCCATGGCCTACCCAGTAAACAGTTGTAAGAGACTTCGAAATCAATGACAAAAAACATAGTGCTGATTTTTTTTGGCCCTACAGTGATAGGTAGTGTGATGTGACCAACACATGGAAGAACAGAACCATCATAAGCATGCAATGAAAGACAAGATGGACTAATGTCACAAGTGGAAAGACCTAGAAATTCAAGGAATGACATGGGACATAAGTTGAGTTCATATCCATTGTCAATTAAAGTGTGTTTGATACCCAAATTGTTAATGTGACACATGATATGCAAAGGTGGGTCAATGTTGAAAGTGTGAATATTAGCAGGAGGATTAAGCTTGAATGTCATATGTTAAAAAAAATACATCAACAAATGTTTCATAGATCGAGTCAAGATGCATATTAACATGAATATGAGTAGTTGCAAGAAGATGTTTTACTTTATGCCTTAGATCAGGATTTGCAAACAAATAATCGTTGATTGAGATTCTCGTGATGACTAAACCCTAGGATGATAAACAATGATTGAAGATCCTATAAGTGTGAAGATTGATTCGGGTTCACCAAAATGATTAAACTAAAATGGAATATGGATGCCTAATTTAGTTTAATCTAGATGTTATGCAGGGTAAGTGCAGAAATCTGGGGGGCCAAAAGGGAGTCTTAAGTGGACACTTTTTTCTGAAAAATAAAAATATTCAACTTGTACAAGCTATTTGAAATAGTACACTCAAATTTGGAAGATGTTGTAAGAACATGAATCATAGCATTTTGAGTCTAGTTTCTAAGCTACTATTCTTTTTTTTTAAATGGTTAATTTTAAGTGGGTCAAATAACTAAAATACCAATAGGTGCTCCTGTTTTTTCTAAAGAACATAGTAGATAGTTTTTTGTGCTCCCCCACCATTTTTTAGCACTATTTAGTATTTTTGAAAACCCTTTGGTAGAAAGATAGATAGGAGCATCTAGTTTGGGCTAGGATTTTTTTATAGATTTTTTTAGCGAATATATTTTTTTAATGATTTTTCTAGTAGAGAAATTTAAAATTTTGAAAAATAACGGAGCTTTGATCATGCCCCCCCAACTAGCTCAAAAAATATTGAAAATTAGTTTTTTTAATATTTATAGAATTAGTCCTAGTTTGGGCCTAAATTTTTTTATTCAATTTCGATGAGTCGAAAAAATGATACACGATGAAATATAGACGTGTATAAACTCCAAAAAATAGCTACGAAAAGGCATAGTTAGAAAATAATTAGTATAGAAACCTTATATTAGTCAGAAAATTTAAAAATTTATATTTTTTGAAAGAAGAAATTTTTCTCGACGTCGTAGTCATATTTTTATTAAATGTATCAATCGTTTTAGTTTGATTTACCATGGCAGAATAGCTATTTTACCTATTTTCTAAAAAAACACGTTGTTTGTTATGTTTTTACAGGTCCATGCCTCAAGCTTGGGAATCCAAACTGGATCCAAGCCTACAGGTATGCATCGGATAAAGGAAAAACACAAAATGCATATGTATTATAATGTGTACGTGTTCCACATAGTATAGACATTATGTGTCTTTTTGGCATGCTTCTATTTACAAAAAATAAATGTTTATATAAGTTTTGCATTTATTATTATTTATATTTTATTATTGTACGATTTTCCGTCACACCAAAAGCTCGAACTGATGGTGGAGAGGGATCTCATCATGTTAATCAACTGCTACACCAACACCCTCCCGCACAATGGATCTAGATGCAACCACGTGAGCTCTGGGCCCACCACGTATACACTCAATTAGGCCCAACGGCATTAGAAGGCAGTGACACTGGGAATTTTCCGGGAGGTCACCCATCCCAGCACTACTCTGGGGCTGGCGTGCTTAACTGCCTGGCTCTGATACTATGTACGAGTTTGCGAGAATCGAATCGGAAACGAGGCACCATGAAGTAGTTGCACTCCAACGAAATCGTGAAAGCTCCAACGATAGCAAGGAAAAAATTGATCAGTAATGGAAGAACTTGCTCAACAGAAACAAAGCTTGCATAGAGGAAAGACAACGGAGTGTCTTGGCATGCTCATAAATGAATAGAAAAGGGGTACATATAGGGTGTTGAGTAACCCTAGTGCATGACACACATGAAACCATAAACCTAACCCATGTGAGGTGACCCTCCAACATGAGAGGAGGACACATAGGATAACTCACACCAACACCCCCCTTCATCGAAGCTGGGGTAGCGGCTGTGATGAGTCAGATGGAAGAGAAAGACACTCCTAAACAACTAAGAAATATGTGTCAATGTATACCCAGCTCCATCGTGCAGAAGGGTATTGGCGTAGCAGCTGATTAACACGATGAGATCCCTCTCCACCATCAGTTCGAGCTTTTGGTGTGACGGAAAATCGTACATGGTATCAGAGCTACACGACTTGCCGTCACACCAAAAGCTCGAACTGATGGTGGAGAGGGATCTCATCATGTTAATCAGTTGATATGTCAACAATTATTTCTTATAATTTAAATTTATTTTAGTAAATATAAGAAATTAGGGTCACTCTGCACCTTATGTTACTAGTCTCACAGGTCCATGAGTCATGGTTTAGGAGATAGTTTTTTATAATCTAATATGGTCAGTACATAGGTTATTTTTAGCATTTCAACATTTAGCCTAAAGCTTTTAGCATTTAAATTCTACAATCAATGTCTATTTTGGCAATGAATATAGTGATTGTTTAGGTTTTGGGGCCTTTTGGATTGTTTACTGACATTTGTAGGAGTGTTAGATGTGTCAAAATTAGATTTTACAAACCTTACAACTCTCGAAGGAAATAAAAACTACTCAAATATATACACTCATGAAATCCAACTTATAATACATAACAAATCAAAACACATGTGTTGGACATAGTGTCATTGGTGTTGTCATTGATGTCAAGTTGTATTGATAGAAAAGGGTGTCTAGGTGGCATAGGAGTCAACATGAGGTGTCAATCATCAAGAAGCATGAAGGTTGATTAGTAGTGCCCTATTTTGGTGAAGTGTTGGTTTAGAACTAAAAAGGGCAGCAACTGCACTATTTTGAAATTCTTCACGCCTTAGAGAAAAATGGATGTCTCTAACATGTAGAGGATTTATGTCACTATCAAATGCCTACTTTTTTCCTTCTAACTCCTTGCAAAGCTCTTGGAATCTTCCAGAGAATTTAGGCTTCAACATTAGAGTGTTTGTTACCTACACTTACAAAACCTAATGTTGAGTAGACAGTCCTTGAATGATCAAACCTTTCTTAAATCTTCATAAATTTCCTTCAACATTTATCCTAAATCTTTTAGCATTTAAATTCTACAATCGATGTCTATTTTAGCAATGAATATAGTTACTGTTTAGGTTTTGAGGCCTTTTGGATTGTTTGTTGACATTTGTAGGAGTGTTAGATGTGTCAAAATTAGATTTTACAAACCTCACAACTCTTAAAGGAAACACCAGCTACTCAAATATATGCACTCATGAAATTCCAACTTATAATATATAACAAATCAAAACACGTGTTGGACATAGTGTCATTAGTGTTGTCATTGATGTCAAGTTGTATTGATAGAAAATGGTGTCTAGGTGGCATAGGATTCAACATGAGGTGTCAATAATCAAGAAGAGTGAATGTTGACTAGTAGTGCCCTATTTTGGTGTCATAAAGTGTTGCATTGGTGAAGTGTTGGTTTATAACCAAAAAGGGAAGCTTTACTATTTTGAAATTCTTCATGCCTTAGAGAAAAATGGATGTCTCCAACATGTAAAGGATTTATGTCGCTATCCAATTCCTATTTTTTTCCTTCTAAATCCTTGCAGAGCTCTTGGAATCTTCCAGAGCATTTAGGTTTCAACATTAGAGTGTTTGTTCCCTACACCTAGAAAATCTGATGTTGAGTAGACAGTCCTTGAATGATCAAACCTTTAGTGGACTGTGTCATTAAATTACCATGTCAACACTTCCAAGATTGTTTGGACATACATTCCTCTATGGACCTCCTTTCACATCTTCTCCTAAGCTCTCCCGAAGGATGTTTTAATACGATCTAGAATGGAAAAAATGAGATTTGTGCTCTTGAACAACCCCTTCCAACATTCTATCACTGAAGTATGACAACTGATAGCCCTAAGATGGACTATAAGGCTTCTCCCTCATTGTGCATTGCTTCCTCTGGGTTTTTTTATGAACATCTTAGTGACTTATCACTCTTGTTTTTAACATTATGTGACTAAGGCCTATCCTACCTTCACTTGGAGATGCCTAAGTTATCTCTCTAATAGCTCCATTTGGACTCCATAGTCCTGAAATTGGCTCTACACATAGGGATTGTTCCCTCTGGTTTGGATAACTGTTAAGAATAACTCAACTAGCTAGGGAGAAATTTTTTAGGCTTAATTCTTTTTCCAATTATTGACACGACATCTCAGACATGACCTTATTCAAATTTGGAGGTTAAAGACTATTTTGCATTGGCTCACCTTCGAGGAGAAGTGAATTTATCCTTTTAAATTGCCTTCATATCTATGAGGGTTTTGAAGGTTTCATGAGACAACCATCGAGAGGGCTACTTTAGGTATTTATTCGTTTCACTATCACTTCATAGCAAGACTTATTAGCTACCAAACCAGAACAAAAAATTGTCCTTTAGAAGTTTCATAGTATGTAACATGAGCATAATGATTTATTGGAATCCTCGCCTCTATCTTCCCCTACATTCTTGTTTTCACAAGTAACTCTGTTATGTTGTTAATGCTCAGGAACATGGCACGAGTAATCCTTCTGAAGGAGGATTTCTTAAATTAACCATTTATGCCTTCCTCATTCCTAACTATAGTGATGCTCGGTCTTAATGTCCTACATCTATTAACAACTCCAATGTTAAAGCATACATGCTCATACTGAGTTCAGAGTCCTCCTGTAGGAACTGATTTTGATTGAAGGACTCTCTACTCTAAGACCAAGAGTTTCTAATTCCTCCTAGTGTAGGTCCTTTATTACTCAAGTAATTTCATAGCAAAGGAATGTGTAATATACACTATAGCAGATGTTTATATGCATCCAGTTTGCACAAATTCTACTCACTAAAGGACTCATACTAGACTTCACAGTCTCCTCAATCCATATGTTTGACAGTTGGCGGAAACAAGGTTTCATAAGCTGGAGGAATGCATAAAGGAATTACCTAATCATACCAGTCATTTGTCTCTCCCATGACCTAGTACAAAGTGGTTCTTCCAGGTACAGGAAGCTATGTATGATCATGCTTATCACAAGTGACCTGTCAACACCTTAGCCAATAAGAAACTAGTTTTCTTAGGACAAGAAATGCAATCAAAGCAAGAATATACTCAATATCAACTCAGGGAGTGGTGTTAGAATGTCTCAAATCATATGAGGATTAATGGATCATATTTCTTATAAACTCTAAGATTAAGAAGACCTATATACTAACAAATACAAAATTCCATACAAGAATGATTACAGAGACTGAGGGTTCAATATGACACAGTCATGCAAAGCTTTAAGAGGAAGAGTATGAGTGGTTCTCCGTCTCGTTTATTCTTGAAACTTGTAAGCAAATTGAGATGATTCAACCTGGAAAGAATACTGATGTAAAATTCAAGTTGACATTTGAGAAACAAAGTTGATAATAATCCTTTCACCATGTTCTGAGACCAAATGCACACCCTTGTCTTAACTTTGGTCATAAGTTGAGTATCTTGTGCACAGATGATTGATACTATGAGCTAACCTGCAAGACCTTAAGGTGTGCTTAAGTACAGGTGTATAGGTGTGTTAGAACGTGGATGTAAGGATGAAACACAGTGATAATCCATTAAAACCCTTAATTTTTCTTTCAAACTCTAACTAGACCTACTTGAAACAAGGGAAAATGAGAAATTTGAATTGTGGAATTTGTATTTTGATTTGAAGTTATATAAAGAGGATTACAAGGTACTTCTGTATCATTTGGACAACTTGTCATCAGTTCAACATTTACCTTGGCTCAAAGGAAAGTCCTAATAAGATCATTTAGTGTGTTTCATTGTGTAGGGAATAGTGTCTAAGGTGATTAATCAACTCATTTAGTTTTGATGTGAGACTACTTCCTCTGAAGGCCTAAAAAGGCCATTTTTGGCCATTTTGTAGCTAATTGAACACCCTTCACAAGTTTTTACAGAAAATATAAAGAATTTGAGGGTGACTTCTAAGAGAGAATTGAAGATGTCTAAGTAAATTTAGGAAATTGTAGGAAACAAAATATCATTTAGGAGCAATCTATTTAAGACTGGGTTTTTCAAGTGGAGGGAATGAAAGCTAAAACAATGAAAGTTGAATTCTCTTGATTCCAGGAGTTCTGGAAAGAGTTAGGATGAAAAAAATAGGTGTTGGAATTCTATTAGAATACTCTATAAGGTGGAATAATCAAAATTGATTCAAGGCTTAAATATTTTTTTGGGTACTGCAAAACTGGTTCAGCTTGCCCCTCCCAGTTCAAAATGAAATAAGACCTAAATTTTGAGTTGCAGGAAGAATTACATTTTTAGAATAGTTTCATTGATCATAAAATGTTATTTGAAGTAGTGTTCATAGTGAAGTATGGAGGTCAAGAACATGTAACTCATCCTCAAATTCCATTCAAGGATGCATCCTCCTATCTAGAGGAGGAAACCCATTTCCACTGAGGAGCAACTTGAGATAAAAGGTGTCCATGTACCATAAGCATGCTTACACAGGCTAGGTTTCATCTTGGTCAATAAATTGAATTTTGAAGGATTCATCATGTTCAAAGGTGAAATGTGGAACTTAAGGAATGAATTTATGATCATCATATCCCAACTCTGTAATTGTACCCAAATATCTCCAAAGAACAAACTAAAATGAGTTAGTCATGCCACCCGAGGTATCTAAGACCATCATGTGTGAAGTATTAAGGCATCATCTATCTCCATGAGAGATATATGAGCAAAGACATGTATTGGAATCATGAATTTTATTCTATGAAAGGATTATTTTAGATCTGGGAAAGGTGAGGGGGTGATCTTTATATAGATCACCCCTGTTTATAAGAATGGGCAATACATCTGAGTTCACTTGATGTAATTCACTTGATACTATTCATAAAAAATCATTCAACACCTAGTAGTGTGATCACACCTTAAAGAGGAGGCACATTACAATCACCTCAATTTTATCCATAGGACAAGAATCCCATTCAAGGAGCAATCCTCTATCTACAAAGTGAGGGCCTCATTTTTAGTAGGAAGTAGACAAACATCATAGAGTATGATTTGTGGTCACTAAAGTAAATTATGGACCAAATTTAAAAACTGGTACTAATTCAAGAAGTGGTAGTGCCAAAATCCAATCTAGAAGGTAAAAAAACCTACAAAACGACTGTAGGTTTTCCCAAAACAAAGACCGATTAAAATATATATGCCTTGAAAGTTTTAGGTCCTTGACTGAAATCTTGAAAATGAGTAAGTACTGACCAAATTAGATTTTGAAAAACTATCTTCTAGATTATAAATTATCAGAGCTACGAGACTGCTTTCATTAGGTGTAGAGTGACCCTAGTTTCTTATATTTACTAAAATAAAAGTAAAGTATAAGAAATAATAAAAGTATAAAGAAACAATAAAATACATCTTATACTTAACATTTATTTTAGTAAATATGGCTCCTTTGGGATCTTCCAAATTTCATACCACTCAAAACACGTTCGCATTTCATAGCATTAAAAATGCATACACATTTTAGCTTTGGGGATTTTTCAATTTTCTAGCCCCCACTTCATGTCGTGCATGCCCGCCACTTTTCACCATGAGGTTGAGGCACATTTTTGTGTCCCCTTTGTCACTTTTCCAAGGGGACAATGGGGAAAAAAAAATTCACCCCCCCACCTTGCTTCCACATGGTTCCTCACATGACTTCAACTTAGCCCTGGGTGTTGAAAATAATATCCTCCCTCTCGCCAACACATGTCCGTCACTTGTCCTCACAAGTCTAGATCACAATTTTATGTCCCCTTCATACATTTTACAAGGGGATAGGGGGGGAAAAAAATTCATCCCCAAGGGATAAAAACCAAGGAGATTGTTCATTTTTTGTTCTTCCTCAATTTTTATCAGAATCTACCTGGAACCTTGGCAATTTTTTTCCAAATTTCTTTCTCCTCCATTGTTATTCATCCATTCCTTCCTCAATGTCTCCATGATCATAGTGAAGAGATATAAATAAAATTTACAATTTTTTTAAAGGTGCCATATGAATTTTCATGCCTGAATGACTCCGTACCTGAGAGAGTGAAATTTTTCGTATCTCATAAACTGGTGTAAGGATTGAGGTGGGATTTTTTACTATCTTCTCCATTTCCAAAAACCTTGAAGGAGAAGGTGAAAAACTATTAAATGATTCCCTATATTTTATGGTGTAAAAACCCTCATTTTGTGCCCTACCTTTCATTCCTTTAATTTCCCATGATTCTGGCAGCCGAATCGAGCTAAAAACTTGAACACAAAGTCCAAATGAAGAACCTATTCCAATGTGGCTGATTTCGTCACAATTCGAAGTGGGAAGGAAAACTTTCTAAAAATATTAAGGACTTCATTAATGGATGACATGTTATAGCATTGAAAAGGAAATGAGGTACCTCATCACTTCCTAGGGTTCCAGTGTGTGGAATCTCGCAAATATTGGAGCAGAGCTTTGAAATGAATTACGTAAAAAATTTGCAAGTGGTTTCATCCAAATATGATAGCAGGAAGACCAATTTCTATTTATAGTAAGTCCCTACCACATATATTACTAAAAATAATAAGTCTGAGGAAAACTTGGTTTTTAGGTATCTCAAGACACTCCTTCAAGTGCAAAACATTCAAAAGTGGCAAATTTGGCAAAAATTGGAAAAAATGGTAAGAATGGGAACCCATGTGGAACATGCTCAAAATATTAAATGATCAAAATGAGCTCAAGATGATCAAATATGCTTCTCCTCTCCATGCCTTGCTAGTTCAATCTTCCACAAAGGTCAAATCTTCAACTTGCAAGAAAATCACAGCCTTCACAAGTGCGGTGAGCATATGGTGTCACAAATAGGAAATGCCAATATCGGGAGTTCCTATAACTCTCCACCTATCACTAAGTGGTGACCATATCTCTGAATATTTCCTTATGATAATGGTGACAAAAAATTCATACTTGTGGATGAGTGAAAGATGAATTGTGACTCATATGGGTTGGTTCCATAATTTTGGCAATCAATGTCCTCAAGGTGGAAAAAACACCATGGTTGCATTGTATAAGCAATTGCTTTAGGTTCTCATTCATATGCATAATTGGTCAGGAAGGAATGGTGGTGTTTCATGGTTTGGAACAATTGTTTCAAGTAAAAGAAGGCATTCTTCATTGTTTTCAATGGCATCCTCATCAGTGCTCATCACTTGCCTTCTCAATATATCTAGGCAGTGTGGAAAGGTTCATCATTCCGAGAGATTTCAAAAGTGGAAAAGGTGTTCCAAGTGGTATTTGGTGGATCTTTCCATCACTATACCAACACAGAGTGTAATCAGAAGAAAAATTGTCACCTTCAACTTCCTCGAAGTAGATTTCCGTCAAAGGCAGAGGCTTCCTCATCCATGCTCTGGTGCATTCCTCCTCCTCTCCCTCTTCATTATTTCTCCTCTTCTCTACCCACTTTCTAATTCTTTATTGTGAGCAATCATTACTTTCATCTTATTCAGTTAAATGTGACTATAGTTGACATTGTAATAAGTCACCCTCAATTAATAAAAGGGGACTTAATTTCATCCCTAGGGATTAAAAGAGTCACATGTTGTAGAAGACAAACGAAAATTCATGTGGGGGGGTAAGTGAAGAGTCTTCTTGAAATCTATATAAATTATAATGACTTCTCCATTCCAAAGGGTTGTCAATTTTGTATGTTCAAAGTAGATAACTACTTGTGATAAATAAAAGAGATAGCTATTTTCTTCTATTCTCCTTCTCATATGTTCTTCCATTCCTCTCAATGTAAAATTTTTCCAAAATGTCAATAAAGAAGAAAGGAGTTCATGCTTTTATGACGAGGGAATAATTGAAACTTTGTTCCTTATAATTCCATCTTGTCATGGTGTTAGTAGCAAAGTTGTTTTCTTTCTAATTATGTGTTACGATATATTTTGATTAATCTTTGTAGGCATCAGAATCTTCTACTTGCAATATTAATCCCCCCTTTCTAATTTCCCATTCCCTTTTCCCATCTACCTAGAAAATTCCTCCTTTGCAAGAAATTGCAAGCATTTCCCACATGTTCAGTGGAGTGTCTTTGCTGGATCCCCGTCCTCTAGGCCAACCACAAAATTTAATTTTTTTTCACACGCAATAGATGAAGTTGCCCCATTTAAGCATAGGGACTTAGTCCCAAAGCATTGGCAGAAATCCACCAATTTGTCCAACCAAATTTTTTTTTCGCCAACAGCTAGTAAGGCAGGAGCCCAAGCAAACTTCATCCTATAATCTATCATATCAGCAACAATCCCTGTTAACATCCAATAAAATCTACCCCTTGTTGAATCAAGTAAGGCACAACAATTGATACCCATAATCATCATAGTGACTAGGGCCTGACCCTCATCATCATCACTATAAAGTGCACCATGTACAAAACCTTCAGACGAGTAAACCACATCATGTGCATAATCACCATATAATTGCTACATCACAACACCTCTTCTTGCCTCATCAATCACATATACCTACTCACCTTGTACTGGACAACTTAGGATATTGTGTATATCCTTTAATGTAATTGTCATCTCGCTTGTAGAAAACCAAAAAGTGCATGTATTATTATCCCATTTCTCAAGAAAAGCCAACAATAACCTCATGGTTCTAGGTATACATCGGTAATGACAAATGAGTCCAATCATCATTCAAAAACTGATCACGAACACTATCCCGAATCTTCAGGATCCTATCCCATGTCGTCAATCACTCTCTAGCCTACATGCATTAAAAAAATCAAACAACACACTATAAAAAACAATTCATCAAGAAACAATCAAATCAATCTTAAAAATATTCTTTTATCAAAACACATGAATCGCCAAAGATTTCATTGAATTGTAGGCGACCTCTTATAATTGCTCACGATTTCCTAAATCGCTAGCAATTTCATAGCGATTCGTCATTAAAAAAGCAATACAAAAATCCAAAAACATCACCTACCTCAGCATGTGTGGGACTCTGTTGCCTCTGAACACCTCCAACTGCCTCCATCTCGCTGAAAATAGTGAAAATTTGAAAATTAGGGGATTAATTGCTTAAGCTCTTAAATCACAATAGTAACAAATAATCTCCCAACTGCCTTTTATATCCACATTTTCTTTCCCACCCGATCACGGGCGATCGATTTAATTGCCAATGACCTAGGGTAATCGCCAGCGATTACCCCCATTTATCCAAAACATCATTGCTTGGTCTTTGAACCTTATCAAACCATCTTTTTAATCATCCTTGTCAAAATTTGTACATTTGCAGCTATGTTCTTCCTTTTAGGGCCCCAAGACCCTCTTAAAATCTAGATTCATCCTACGGATCCTGTGTTTATCAGTCCTAGACTTTGGAGACTCTCATAACCTTTTCCTATCACCTCCTATAAGACATATGTCTATTGGTTGAGAACCCATTGGTTCCCCTATCACCTGACTTTTTGATCGCGTAAGCCCACCTTTGTGGCAACATTTTTCATAGTGAGCTTGCATTTCCCGGCACCTCATGGATTTTGTAGTTTCCTATGAACATTTTCCCACCACTTCCTACAAGTCATACATCTATAGGTCGAGAACTCATTTGTTCCCCTATCACTTGAATTCCTCATCGTGTAATCCCACCTTTGTTGCAACATACTTCATATCAATCCTAGGTTTCCTGATATACCATGTATACTACAAGATCTTTGGGAACCTTTTTCTGTTGCTTCCTATAAGTCATACATCTATAGGTTGAGAACTCAATGGTTCCCCTATCACTTGACTTCCTTGACGCACAAGCCCACCTTTTTGGTAATCTGTTTCAATGCCTGGTCTTGGGGCATCTTAAATTAAAACACAACAACTCACAAGCCTATCTCATCCAACAAACTATTAAAATTAGAGATCATTGCACTTCATCACAATGAGGTCCCCAATTTGAGGGGGGGTCACCTATCCAACACAAATCCAATCAATCCACTCATTTTTTCCAGTGGCTTGCCCATCACAAACCACTTGAAAAAAGGGGGCAAATGTAGACACCCGTTTTTGGTACCCTACATTGTTCATCCACATCCCTCACATTTCCATTCAAAACATTAAACCTATCTTATTATCCCTAAACCATGTCCTCACCCTTGTAAAATCACATCTTACCCTCAAGTAAAAACCTATTCTACACATCCTAAGTTACCAAAACCTCCCTAACCACATAAAGCTCATCCTAACCCATTTTAGCCCTAACCTTCTAACCTCCCAAAATCCTCAACATCTTCCTAACCATCCTCACTCATTTTCATACCTGAACTAACCCATTTGGGAGTGGTTGAAACCACTTCCGAGTGGGTTTCCCCACTTTTTACGGGTCGCCAACAATTCTAAGTAATCATCAACGATTATATAAGGACCATTAAACTTCATGAATGGGGATCCTCTTATTCTTGTAGTGAAGATATGATTCTCTGATGACTTAGACAACATCATTACATACATATTGACATCTCTTGCATCCCAGTCACATCCTTGAAAGCTTTAAAACATTGTAAGACTCCTACAACATTGTTTCTTATAATTTCTTATCAAAGGTAAGCTTATCTCATTTGCTTTTGTATTCAATTTTTCAATGAGTCATATTAAAGACCATATCAATATATAAATAACTTGTTTCACATCCAATTTTCATCTTATTTAGAAATCAAGCTTTTCAACAGGAATTGCCCGCGATTACCTCAAATCACTATAAATCTCTTTCTTTTTGTCATTTTAATCATATTTCTCATATTTGCAATCAGTATATCAATTTGTTTTTGCTCTAATCTGTCTATTTCTAAGTTGTCTTTGCTTGTAGATGATTGTACCAGGTCAGGAACATATGATTACCAACATATACTATCTTTCAATCATTCAACAAACCTTTGTCTAGGAGCAATTCGACATCACACACGAGTTGAGTCTTTGTGTCATCTCCTTAATACCAAACATTAACAACATCAAATATCAACTTGAAGTCATACAAGAAGAACAAGACGCTGTTGAACAGGCTTGGTTTGAATATTACGAGGAGCTCTTTCTTGGGTTGCTTATCACGTGGAGCATGATCTCTCTATCCCTTTGGAATTTTAATGTGTTTTTCTATTGTCCAGATATCATATTGTATTCATTATCATTCATCACTTGATTGTCGAAACGAGTTGACACCCTTCAAAGGAAGTCCATTGGTTCCTGGGATCAGAGTTCACCGAGAAACTCATTATATCTTTCTCTAATATCTATCTCATCCAGTTATCTCTTTGTGTGAAGGTTTCTCCCATTTGTTGGAGCATGAGTCTCTCGTAACATTTTACATTCACACTTCTCGACATTGTATTGTCGGTGCAGGTATCATTAAACCATGTTGTCCTCATAGTTTTTAGTGATTTGTTATATAATTAACAAACCAAAATCCACCATAAACATATGGTTCGAGGAAAAAATCCACTAGTCTACTAGGGGATTGGGTTACTCGTGATGGTGATCCGAAGCATTGTCGATGGGTTGGTCAAGGTCGAGGTTTCAAGTTTTAAGCCCTGGCGTGCTAGGGAAGTAGATCAAGTAACATGTGGGCACTGAGGGAAATTCCTCCAACAACAAGCCTTGATCTACATCTCTGTGATGCTTAGTTGTTTTGTGGACAAGATTTGGCTTGGAATCCTACAAAGCTCATCCAAACCTTGCAAGTGATTGCTCACCTCTAATAATTTCTTTGATATTGACATAAACAAAAGAAGATAATACCTTTTGGAGGAAAAACCAAACGAAATCAGGGAATTTCATTCAATACGAATTTAAAGAAATAATAAAGAGTATCAAGAGATCCTGTGGCAAGCACTTCACTACTGTTGCTGCTCATGGAGGAGGGATTACTACTACTAGTAATCTATTTGACTGTGGATTGGAATATCTAAGAGTAGGTGACCTGGAGCAGATTATAGACTCAAATTTAATAGATAACTGTTATGTTTGTGGAGCCTATTTTCATGTTAGAGTATGGTACACCTTCTATGTGTTACACATGGGTGGTTTATTAACCCATGGGTAATGGGTAACCGTTATGGGCTGTTTTTGGGCCCATGTTTTTTCGGTACCCATTGTTTTGTAAAACCGCCTCTTCAGTTACCCATAGGTTTATAGAACGGTTTTGTTTTCTACCCATTGTTTGATACCCATGGTTTTGTAAAACTACTTAAGCAATTGTCTATTTATATGGTCTTATGTATATGATAGAAGTACAAGAAAATGTATTGCAGATGTGTTTTGAATTCGGCTGTGAATTCTGTAGAGTTTGTTGAGCATAGCTCCAAACGGATCTGGGTATTGTATTGAGAGAGCGGTGGCTTGTAATAAAATCTGAGCAAGTGATTCTTGGTGGATGTAGCCCAAATTGGGTGAACCACGTTAAATATTGTCTCTTTGTGTTGTGTTATTTTATTCTGCAATTTTATTTGAGATCTGTAATAATTTCTGGATATTATTTTCTACTGTTGCGATTCTGTGAGGGATTATTCCGCATATTTTATCCCTTATAGCCTCACAATGAAATAACCTCAGACTCCCTTGATATATTTGTAGAGGTGGGGAAGAAGTGTTCGAAAGGAGGTGATGAGAGGCCTTCTATGGCAGATGGAGTTTGCCCTACAATTCAATGACACTGCAACTTGCCATGGGGAAATAATTCATGGTGTTAATGCTTGTGGAAGTTTAAAAATTGAATTGGCACCGGGAAATTAAATTCATTCCACATATAAAAATATTTATTATATTCAAGTTGGATAGAAGCAGTGTTTAGCCATTTTCATCCAACTATGGACTTTGACAGGCAAGTAAATTGTACAAATTAGTGAAGTCAAATACTAACATTACTGACTCCTAGTGTGTTAATGTTTATTTCTGGTGATATACAACTTCTTGTCACTGATGAAAATTTAGTGACAAAGGTCACTCCAGAGACATTATTGTAATGTTTTATTTTGTTGACAAATAATGTTGGAAGATTCAACACAAAATTTCGGAATTATATTTCTAATGATAGGTAGCAACAAACTTTAACGGTGATAATAGTGAAGAAATATTTAGAGATGAATGAACGAATGGGGATTTTAGTGATAGGTTTTAGTGAGTTTGCAAGATGGATAACATGTCAGTTTACATGAGACATGTGGTGATACTAGCTATCCTAGGCCTATTCCTAGACCTAGTGCAAACATATGGTATGATACCATGAGGTACGAATCAAGGAATACCTGTATGAGCATGTGAGGTTTAGTTTTACATTTCATAGCATGTGTGGAAGGTGTATAAGGTCACACTTTAGGTGTATAATATATGTTCAAGGTCCTTAGAAGCAAGTTGTAGAAGAAAATACAAGAAAACATGGGGAAAACAGGTAGCATGATGACTTCCAGATGAAGTTGAGAATGAATGAGAATTGGAAATCATGGAGGAGGTCATTACATATGTGTATGCAAAGTTTGAGGCCAGGAATATCAAGGAAATGCATGAAAACTTGTTTTAAGCTCTACCGAGCTCTCAAAACTTTGTTTTCCAACTCGGAGGTCAACTTTGTGTATATTGGATGGGAGGATAATATTTTGGGGAAAGTTGAATATATCTACTAAGAAGATTTTCCAATTGGAATTAAGTATTTTTATTTTCATAGTTTTATGAACCATCGTTAACACCAAAATTGCTTTGTTATGATTTCAAAACCCTAGTTTGAGAGTGATAGAGAAAATATTTCTTATGGTGGCCCAGAATTAATTGTTTGTATAAGTTTGATGATTAGAGGTTGTAGATTATTCTTATAAATTTCTGATGGTGGTGATTTTGTGTCTTGATTGTGTGTGGAACTCACTCAAACATGAAAGTTTCTGAAGATTTTCAATTTGGGTCAAAGTCGTCCATTGGAGCAAGTGACTAAACTAGAATTTATTGAAGCATGGGATTTTTAATTCATGTCCACGATGATTTAAGATCATGGTTGATCCTTTAGGATGTCAAGTGTGCCATATTTTTCATGACTGGTATTTGGGGATGAAATGGTAATTTCAAGGCAATCTGCTTACATAGGTGTTTTGAGGCATCAAATGTATGATTTTTTGTAGTATGAGCACATAGTGATGTAGATGAGATCAAGATATTTAAATTGATATATAAATTTTTCATATTTTAGGTCATTTGAAGCGGTTTTGAGCCTCATATTTAAGGTCTAGGGTTTGATGCACAAGAATAAACATGTTCTTGAGATGGTTTCATGGCATGAGATGATAATGTAGTGCTTTCTAAGTATGGTTGAAGCATGATGAAGTATTTGATGATGTTTCTGAAGTGATTCAAGGATTTGGTGATGGCCATGTAGGCATAAAGTGGTTTGGTTTTGGCGAGAAGGCATTTTTGTATAATTAGGCCTATTGGAGACCTAATGGAGAAAATTGGGTATGAACAACCTATATGGCCATGTGTATGATGTCCTTTTGATGTTATTATGATGTTTTTGCGATATATTCTCTATAAATTCCAACCTACATGATGTGGGTGCATGTGACTTGTACATAAGAAAGTTGAGAATCCTCATTTGTGTGTGCTTGGAGGATTGGAGAGTAGTGAATTTTGGAAGAAGATATCAGAAAGATATGAGGGAAGATCTGAAGAGTATGAGGCCTTGAAAATGATGGAGAGTGCTTCTATTTTGTCTAATCTGAAAATGGCATGAGCTTGATGAAGGTCATCCATACATGACATAGTTGGAGAAGAAGACCTAATTGGTGTGCATGAGGAATGAACGAGCTAGAGGGCCGATTGAGGATGTGTTGTAGGTCTTAGTGACCATGATGCGAGGGAAAAGATGATGTTCATGATTTTATGAATGTGTTTTACAGTATGGAGAGATAGGTCACTTGACCTAATCGTGCTTGGTGAAGATTCCCTAGAGTGAAGAAGACAAGAAGGTTGTTTTGATAGAGGTTGAGTGAATAAAACTGAGCTTCATACAGTGATCATCAATCAGTTGAAGCAACATTTCAGAAATGAAATTCATTTCAGATGAATTTTTTTTGTTAATTCATGTAGGTGGTTGGTGCCTCCTTGTAGGGTTGGTGCGCCTTGTGGGGTTAGTGCCTCACTCAATTAGTGGTTGTTGCTCCTTGTAGGGTTGGTGCTCCTTGTGGGGTTAGTGCATCACTAAATTAGGGGTTGTTGCTCCTTATAGGGTTTGTTGCTTTACTAAACTAGGGGTCAGTGCTCCTTGTGGGGTTGGTACGTTACTAAATAAATCTCTTGTGATGTGTAATATTCACAGGATTCCTTTATGTTGAGTAATATGTGCAAAGGTTTAGTGGGTTTTCCTTTCTCTTGAGGGTTTCCCACATAAATATGTTGTTCATAGTGTTCTCTCTTGTTTAATGCTTGTGTGAATAGTTGATATATCATGCTTGATGGTTTTCTAAGTTACTTGATATTGCTCATATAATGGATAATGAATGTTGAATGGTTACACAAAATTGAAGTAAAATTTTTGAAAGACTGATTCACCCCTCCTCTTAGTCATTGTGCTTCCGAAAAATAACCCTCTTAAAATTACCTTGTCCTTTGACGGGTCTAAATGCAAACAGGGGGCACTAGAATAGTCATAATTCCCCCTTGGGACACCCCTATTCCATTATCCTTCAAACTCAATTTCAAATGTACTAATAACATGGTGGAATACAAAGCTATTAACATGGGACTTTAGACCACGGCCTTTCTTATTGTATAAATCCTTGAAATTTACAAAGACTCGCAATTAGTCATCAATCAAATCAAAGGGATCTATCAATGTAAAAAATGAGATCCTACAAAAATACAAAACCATTTTCGAAGACTTTCTACAACTCTTTGACCATTAAGAAATTCAAACCACCCCTTTCTCATCTAAAAAATTCGAAGACACCATGGCTTCACTTGCCTCTCTCATCCATTTATCACTAGAAGATTCCAAAATCTTCTTCGTCGCACACAAACTCAATCAACCATCTTAAACCAACACTGATATACTGACCATCAATCACATAGAAGATAGCTTATCTGAAACATTTTATACTCAGACATACGACTATCTTTACACTAGAAAAATTCCTCCAAATCTATCTAGAAGTGGTAAAAGAGATTGCCAACTATTAGTGTCTCACTACGTCATGCTAGGAGATATCCTTTACAAAAGAGGATTCGAAGGCCTCCTATGTTGTCTTAAAATCTAGAGGCTCATCTAGTTATCTAAGAATTCCATGACAAAATATGTGGCAGACACTTCAATGGTTTAGTTTCCTCTAAATGGATCCCGTGCATGGGCTATTATCATCCCACCCTTAACAAAGATTATTCTGACAATGTCAAGAAATGTGTCAAATTACAACAACAATCTAAGCTCACACATAAACCTAGCCCTGCTCTTCAGCCCACTCAGGACCTGTGGCCTTTCTCACAATGGGGGCTGGACATTATCAATGCTCGATCATCCCAACGAAACAACTTCGTCATTACAACAACTGAATATTTTACAAAATGAGTGGAAAAAATTCCACTTATCTCCACTAAAGCAGATAAAATTGTCAACTTCATCCATCATCACATTATCTGTCACTTTGGGATACCTCATAAAATCATCACAGATAATGGAAAATCATTCAAAAATAATAAAGTTCAGAAACTTTGTGACACTTACAACATCAAGCTTAGCTTTTCCTCACCTTAAAAACCACAAGCTATCATCAAAACCAAAAACATCTAATAAAACACTCAACAAAATTCTCATGAAGATTGTTAACCAAGTTGGTAGAAATTGGCATCTTCAAATCTTGTTTGCATTATGGTGATAATAGACCAGATTTCGAACCCCTACGGGTACTATGCCCATCTCCTTAGTATACTACATTAAATTTATTTTTCCTCTTGAAGTTCAAATCCCATCCTTACAAGTTTCTCTCAAAGATCTCATCCCAGAAGAAGAATATCATCAAGAATGCTTGTCAAACCTAGAGATGAAATACAAACATCATTTGACTGCTCTTCAACATGTCAATGTCTATTAAGAATGAATCAAACGATCCTATAACAAACCTCTCAGATAACGTGTCTTTAACATTGGTTATCTTGTTCTCAAAGAAAATAAACATGTAACTAACATGGAAAAGAGTAAACGTGGGAAGTTTGCTCCAAACTGGCTTGGACCATATATTATTGTTCATAAATATGGGTCAAGGGCTTATTGTCTAACTTCCCTTGAGGTTAAACCTGAAAAGGGTCCTATTAACACCCTACACTTGCAGTTGTTCTAATTTTAAAATATCGACTCGCGAGACCTTAGTCAAACTATGATTTCCATCTATTAGCCCACACATCCTATCATCTTCGTAATGATTTGGAACTATGTGGCTTTCCATCATCATACTTGTCATGACCTTGAATATGGGCACCATGAATCTTCTCAAGACATGTTCCACATGGACAAGTTCTTTGCTCATGATTAGGGAACCATGTAATCTTTACTCTCACCATCCCCCTATCTTATCCTCTTTAACGACATGACAAGGATATAAGCGTAGCTTACACGGTTATTTATCCCCTTTTAAAGTGGTTACCTCAGCTTTCCCTCATCTCAAAATTCAAAATATCCATGGGATGGATACAATTAAAATATAGACCGATCCCTCGAAGCACGACTATCAAAAAGAAAATTATGTCAAATAAAGTTGTATACCACTCCCTCAAAGGATGGCTACCCAATCAAAACACAAAATAAAGACTTTCCATTTTAATCAGTCCTCATATAAAAAAGGGCTTCTCATATTGATCAGCCCTCATATCAAAAATAAAAAAATCAGCCATCCCAGGAAAACTTCCCGCATCGATCAACTTTCCCATAAATGCAAGCTTCCCACATTGATTAAATTGTGTAATATAATATAACTAGGAAAAAACTTGGGAACTATCAAGAAGAACTTGTTTCCCCGTGCTTGTTACACACAAACCTTACCCATGTCAAAAAAGTACACACACACACACACACACATATCTGTGTGTGTGTGTGTGTGTGTGTGTGTGTGTGTGTGTGTGTGTGTGTGTGTGTGTGTGTGTGTGTGTGTGTGTGTGTCCCACACTTATCTATTATCCTAGTATGACTAACCATTGTGAGTCATATGTTAGCATTAAATGAAGCCGCATGTGCATTATCATACATATAAATGGTTTACTATCACACACTATATATGTCTAGAATAGTAAGGAAGACAACATCCCACATTCTTTTCTTATCCATCACATATTGCATTAATAAAACAAGATCATCAAAATCACATCACACATCTCTAATTTAAAAATATACATTTCACATACATCCATAACTCATCGTATAAAAATCATAACTAAACTCATTAACTAAATCATCATCAACTACATCTATATCCATTAAATTGCAATCATTACAAAACTCAAAACATAACTCAAATATCAAAAGCATGTATATCAAAAGTATATATACAACATCGAGGGCTTCAAGAGCCTTGTGTATCAAAATATTTGTACATCATCAACAAGGGCTTCAAAATAACTTCATACATCAAAAAAGTATACTTCAAAACCTATCAAAATGGGCATACAAAACTACCTAGTGAATTGAATGCTCGTTAATCAAACACTACCTATAGCACTTCTCCCTTGATCATCATTTGGGCCTCTGGCTGGTCTCTTGTCTGAACCTCTAGGTGGATGACCCATGCTCATTTGTACTTCACTACTGTTGCTGCTCGTGGAGGAGGGATTACTACTACTACTAATCTATTTGATTGTGGATTGGAATATCTAAGAGTAGGTGACCTGGAGTAGATTATAGACTCAAATTTAATAGATGACATAACCTCAGACTCCCTTGAGATATTTGCAGAGGTGGGGAAGAAGTGTTCGGAAGGAGGTGATGAGAGGCCTTCTATGGCAGATGGAGTTTGCCATGCAATTCAATGACACTACAACTTGCCAGGGGGAAATAATTTGTGGTGTTAATGCTCATGGAAGTTTGAAAATTGAATTGGCACCGGGAAATTAAATTCATTCCACATAAAAATATTTATTAGATTCAGGTTGGATAGAAGTAATGTTTAGCCATTTTCATCCAACTATCTACTCTGACAGGCAGGTAAATTGTACAAATTAGTGAAGTCAAATATTGAAATTACTGACTCCTACTGTGTTAATGTTTATTGCCAGTGATATCCAACTTCTTGTCACCGATGAAAATTTGGTGAGAGAGGCCAGAGACATTATTGTAATGTTTTATTTTGATGAAAAATAATGTTGGAAGATTCAACACAAAATTTCAGAAATTATATTTCTAATGATAGGCAACAACAAACTTTAACAGTGATAGTAGTGAAGAAATATTTAGAGCTGAATGAATGAATGGGGATTTTAGTCATAGAATAAATTCAAAGATGCACTCAAGAGACCTATCTTATTATGTACGTTGGTAGTAAGGTGTGTATTTAGAGCATAGATTCAAAAAAAAAAAAGAAATCGGTAATAAATTGTTATTAATGGCAAGTCCAAGAAAAAATGTGAAATTAATAGGAAAATGTTTAATGTCAATTACTCACAGATTTTTACTGAGTAATATCTATAATTATTCAGCAAAAATCACCACTTTGTCATCACGATTTGGCCAATAAAACAACAAAAAAACTCAAAACGAAAAAAAAAAAACGATTTCGTTCTATAGAACAGCAGTGTTTTCTACATTTTTCCTCTGTAAATACAGTCATTGTGATAATAGAGCTAGGGTTTTCAGAGTGTAACTTGGGAGTCATGATTAGTCACTATGGTCTATGACTCTATGAGCATTGTAGTTTCTACTTTGTATTCTTTTTTGGTTGAAAATTAAATTTGTTGAGTAACATGTGTATTTACTCCGAAACTCCCCAGTCCTAAATACCAGTCAAAATTTTGGGCTGCCCAGTAGTCTTTAAGTACGAGTTTTTGAACTATGATTTAGAGACATTTGAATAATATTCTTTTTAATCAAATTAAATTGAGAGGTGGTTTGAATTGCATATGGATTTTTATAGTTGACTAAACAATCATGTTATGTTTAACTAAGAAGTTCGCAAGAAAGAAAACAATCTTTTTTATTATAAAAGCATTACATATTTGTTCATGAGATTGTGTGAATTGGCCAACGGCATGGAAAGTCTCTAGTAATCATGTACACTTACAGTAATGGAATTGAACACAAAACTAGAGCTGTATGGGTAGCCTCTTGATTTCACAAATAGGAATTGAATAGCATTCAAGTCACCACCAAAAAACTCCATTCCCTGATGGCAATTTTCCTCACAAAAAAACTAGTAGCTTCCACAATCTAGCTTCACCTTAACTACAATTAAAACATTGTAAGTTATCACAAGATTCACCTAGGAGGAATTTCAAATATTCACCAACTAAATCTTCAAAATATATGCTAATACTGTTCCAAAGAAAGTCGACGTCCCCTGAGACCCCAATAGAATCATCACCTATAACAAGTGGTCACTCCGAGAGGAGTAAGATTATGCTGTGTGTGGCTATTGTTTTTTTTTCAATTATGGCACCTTTTTTTAATTTGTAATTTTAGTATGCTTAATGGAATGCTTTATAATAGTAGTTACTATTTTGTGCGTGGCATCTAGTGTATTTTTTTTTGTTTAGTTTGGTTGGTTCTATAAAAAAAATTCAATTTATTAAGTTGTTGTTTGAAATTCAGTTGTTCTTTACAAAATTAAGGAGAAGTTTTTTTAGCTAGTGATTAGTAGGGTTCAATATAACTTGGTGATTGAAGAATAGAGCACATGTAATGCTGATCTATAACTAACATATGGTAAAATCATCTTAACGTGGTAAACATTTGCTTTGTTTGATAGATAGTAAGCATGTATTTAATTATTCTGTTTGACAGGAAAAACAATGTAAATGTAATGGCATTGTATGTTGATTGTAGGAAAAGAGTCTTTCAATAAAGTCATTCATCTTTCTGAGATTCATGTGGCAGTTCTACATGTGCATGTTATCTCTCCAAAAGTCTCGGGGTGGTAGATGTGTTTTTGTAAACTAATAAGGGCATTCCAAGCTTTGAGGAAGAGATGGTTTTCCAGTGGGAGACCATCCAGAGCCCACTCGAGAAAACCAGCGGACCTATTGTAGGATGCTAAAAGGGGTATTATAAGGTAATGTGTGGTGAGTTTCTTTGATGGTTGTCAGGAGATAAAATTTTACTATGGCTAACACCCTTTGGGTTGCCGATTTTGAAGCCCTTTATAAAACCAAGGCTAAGGCATAAGTCTATGTCCATTATGTGTTTGGTGGTTGGGCATAACTAGTGCTTAAAGTCCCATATTAGCGTAGCAAGGAGGATGCAGTTAGAACCACCATCTCATTTTCATTATGTTCAAAAATTGAATAATCACCTCCTAGTCCTAAGAAGAGGCTCTTACACATCAGTAATTGAATGGTGAGAAATAAGTGTTTTAATTATTTTACATTATCAACTAAAATGTGTCATTTACTTGCCAACTATCTGACAACTTATGTATTCTGCAAGTGATGGGTTTAGCCTAGTTGTTGCTTGCAAGGCAATAGATTGGTTTGTGTTGTTATGTCCTTAAGTTATTCATCATGGAATTATCTTTGTAGCTTGCATTTTCTATGGTAATGTCATTCCCGTTCATGTTTACAAAGTGTGGAGATATTGCTAGATGATCTCAATATTGTTAGCATATGCATATTCAACAATATGGGACAAATCACAATGCCATAATGTGTATTGATATTACTGCATTAAATTGATAGGCTACTGATGTCCCAATTTGGTAGAAAACAATTAACAATATGTAGTATGTAGATGTGTAAATCCAAAGCTCAATCGGGGAAGGGGCTCTACATTTGGAGATTGTGCATGATATAGCATATGACGTCAAATTCATGGTCACAAAGTTATAATTTTTTTACGCTAAGATGAACTGTAATTTTAATAATAGCTAGCAGTCACATACGATGTATATAACAACCAAACCAATGTAGCACCAGTCATTATAAGAAATACAAACAAACAAGTAGAATCTTGCACAATGCAACAGGCATGGTAATAACCAGAAAGTGCCTAGCCAAATGGAGACGCCCAAGTTTTTCCCTGGGCAGAGGGCGAATTTGTGACTCTGTACAATACTTTCTCTAGACTAAAAACAAAATACAGAAACAACAAAACCAGATCCCTGCGGACAATGCTGGGTTTTGTGCTATGCAGGCAGGATTGGGATGACAGAGGAAGCTTTGTTAATGTTTCATGCAAATGAATGCTAGTTTCCTAGCTACCCAAATCTCAGAAGAACGATAGAGATGCAAGGTAGCACATATATTGCCATGCGGGAAATCAGGGAAAGGTATTGCTGTTATAAGCAAGCTATAGCCGACTCACACCTCTAAATCTAAATTTCCTAATTCTTTCCCACTTGACACATATATCTTGCATGGAACATCTACTTTTATAAGATGTGATCCAATTCGCATATAGTACGCCAACTTCTCAGTCACCCCAAGTTAACTCGATGATAGGTTACTACAAGTTGTCTGCAAAGTGGCAAGGTCTCATTAATCTTTAGACTTACCTACCCTAGAGTTCTATCAGATCCTACACATGCATATAACAACTTACTTTTCAAAAATGTAAACTACGATAATGTCGACAAGGGTAGAAGCTTCCCTCAGCCTAAATGCTCACTTAGCACCAAACTACCTCGTTCCTTCTTCGATTGCTCTCAATTAGAATCTAACGCCCAGATTGCACAAGTTTGCTTTCATAAGTTACAACCTCCAACTCTTCCTGTCATGTTTCACTGAAACACACTACTGGTTCTATGTTATGTTGTATCTTAATAGAGACAACACAATAACACTTAGGGTTTAGAAAGGTGTGTAGCAAATCTTACGATAAGCCCAATTTTCCCAAAGAAACATTATTGTTGCAAGACCATTATTCAACATACCCTCACCTATTATTTTAGTCGGGAAAGTAGGTTTTTTAAACAAATTATGACAGTTAACAAGAATCATATCCAAGGTCATAGGCTGATTGTTCGTAAGGTTGTGATGTTCCTGGCCTTCTACACCTACCCTGATTTAGTGACTCTTGTAATGGATACTAAGCAAATGGGAAACTAAAGTGATTTGGCATACATGTGTATGCCATTTGGATCGACTAAAAGATCATGGACACA
Organism: Taxus chinensis; assembly: GCA_019776745.2. Lineage (NCBI taxonomy): Eukaryota > Viridiplantae > Streptophyta > Pinopsida > Cupressales > Taxaceae > Taxus > Taxus chinensis. The sequence goes on along the minus strand of CM034149.1, from coordinate 120,643,107 downwards.
TACCTTTGAAAAGATAAGGACCTAAGCTTGGAATTCAGACTGATGAACAATAGTCATACAGATGATCCTTAAGGTTCGAAAATCTTTGGGTTATGAAGCCAACTCAATTGTCATATACCAAAGCTTTAAAATTCCATTAAATTTGTTGGATGAAAGTTTACAATCCAAATTAATAAATTCAAAGTAGTCAAACATAGACATTGGAGATAGTAACCATGCTTTTGTGTGTGTGATGGGACCATTCAAGATTAGGAAAGACAATGATGATTAGGACCAAAATCGTGTTTCTTGAACACACTCCTTGTCCAATAATCATAGGTAGTTTTTGCATGCAATTGACCCTAATGCTTTGAGGATGCTATCTTATGAGAAGTTTGTATCAAGCACTTATTGTGCTCACAATGTTTCCTCAAGAACAAACTGCTAATGTTAACCCAAAAAGTAAAGTTTCTTATTAATCATAGTCATCAAACGCCTCAAAACATCATTTATCCATGCTTTTTCATATTTATTTTGTATGCAAATCTCTGAGGGTATGACACTTTAGTACAAAAATTTCAGGCATATTACAGACCCCGACATTTTGTCAAACAATTGGCATACCATCACACCAAAGCTCTTAGGCAGGGTAGGGTTCAATGTCTTTTAGTAAACACTTCAAGGGGATCTTGTTTGCTGCAACCCTGTGCACAAACACATGCTGAAAAGATTCATAAAGATGGTGATTGGCATTCCTATACATAAAGCCAAATTAAAAAAGACGCATGTGTACATCATTGCATGCGAAAATTGAATGCCAAAAAGTTATGACTATAAACCGGTCATTTTCAATGTATATCAAATACAAGAGAACTGAACACTATTTTCCATAATGATCATTAAGTCAGAGATCTGGTCTACAAGCAGATCTACAAATTTCATCTAGACTTAGCAATCATGGAGAAAACATATCTGTTATTATTCATGTTGATTCTCCACTCAAGTTTCTAAAATGTTAGTTATTTGTGTTTTGCTCCAAAAAAACATTTAAAGCAGCGAAGCATGGCTCCATGATTGAATGTCTAGACCTGAATGCCAAAAGCTTATATATATAACCAGGCCCCCATAAATGAAAAGCATTGTGTCAATGGCTCCCAATTCTAACAGGGTTGAATTCAAACAACCTAAAATCCAACATACCAAATGGGGGAAAATGAGGTAGCTACTTATCTAAGTTCCTTGTTTTTGGTAAGTCATATATTCATCGGTAGAGTTACTCTTGAGAGTGCATACCCAATAGTCAATAATCTTAGGTAATAATATAAAATAACCAGTGATAAACAATTCATCAAAAGGGTAAGGTGCTTATTCCACCTGTTATACGATACATAAATTGCTACTGACACTATTGATCTTTGTATTGTACAATTGATCTTGGATTGTTATTTTAAATTGCTACTCATAATAAGGTCTGACAATATTAAAGTGTTTGTGTTTAGGAAAGCTATCTAGCTAACAATCGGTCTAAGTAAGAAATTGTAAATTGTAAATTTTAAATCATTTAAAGTGAAAAAAAACCTAATGACCAGCCTAAGTTAGATGGACAAATGATGTGGCAAATAACTCAAACATAAAATGACAAATGGATTGTGCAAGATTATAAACTCTAAGCAACAGAAATAGAATGAATGGGAAATTGGGGTGATTAAACAACCAAAGATAGAAACAAACAACAACAATTAGATACTGCAAAAAGGAAATTTGATGGCATATATTCTACAATTCACTTTTTACGGTAATGTGCAAAATTGCCATTTGGATCAATGAGTACGCGCATACCTGCCAAGGATCCATTTGCATTGTATTTAGGTAGTTTTTCAGCAGCCTGCAAAAGGATAAATATTTACATAGTTAATTTTTTGACAAGGAAGTCAAAATACACTCAAGAGTGTGATACAAAAGTGTTTAGAATGTTAACCGCTAAAGAAGCCTCGTTGTATTGAGCACTAATAGAATCTGCAATTTGTACAATTTCAATTTCAACTGTAGTAATCCGCTCAAGAATCTCTGGAGTGCTCACAAACCGAACAAACCTATTATAGAGTACAATCAAAGGCCTTGTCAAGAAATTGAACAAATTGGTAATAGTAAAACCTGTGGATTGTACTCATACTCAAATGGACAGATCCACGCTAAGTATAATTTTATTTCCAAATTATACAACTACATTGACAACATTATTTTCTCCACTTCAATCAATATCGAGAATTGGTTTTAGAAATGCAAGTAGGATTGGTATACCTTTCAAGTTTGCCCTTGGTAAACCATGATATTTCATTTGCACTGGCCACTTCCAATACAATAGAATAGCCACCCTTTTCAATTCGTTCCTCGGCCATCTTGAGATGCGACAGGAATGGCTTTAGAAGTCCAGAGGCCAACTTCTCAGTCACCCCACCACTCGATATAACCAGTTGACACCTAGCAAAATCTACCCCAAAAATAAAAAGCATACTTCAAATACATATGGAGGATACAACACAGTTGATTCCAGGTAAGGTTACTATAAATTTTACGCATGGAAATCTCAAAGCTTTAATTGCCTACCCTAGATTCTATCAAATCTACACATTCATATGGATCCTTGACCAAAAGGCCAAACTGGCACCCACAAGTACCACCTAGTATCTCCAAATTTCAGCACATTTCTTAAAACTTGATGCAAGCATGTATTATGGAATGGATAGCAGACCTAAAAGGATAAGATTTTAAGGGCATATTTGTAGAATTTTAGGAAAAAGTACATAAATGCTAGTTAGAGAAATTATGGGGCACATATGCCTCCCAAGATGTCACATGTAATTAGAATAGAGCTTGTTTTTTAGTAATTAGTTGTCACAATAATTTCTAGAGAAGGCTATAGATTTAGGGAAGGAGCGGAAAACTCTAATTAGGAAGATGGAATTTGTTTCCCTGTTTGTAAATTCAGAAGCAACTGTGAATAAAAGAGGCGTTAAATGGCTACATTGAATTCTAGCTACGAGTGTTTTCAATTCTCCATTCCTCGTTGTGCCTATTGAGCATTTACATTTGTGTACACTGTGCATGTCAGGTCTGAAGGAAAATCCTTTTGTATTTGGATGCAGAGCATTAGATCTGCGGGTCTGGGCTAGAGGCAATTACCTTAGTATTTAAGACAAATCGGCAAGAGGTGGTGCATCAAACCTAGTCCACTTAACACTACAACTGACATTGTTTCTGAGTTCCCTCCTCTCATCCCTGCACAATTCAAAGTTAATTCTAATTGTATCAGAGTTCAGATCTCTTCATAAGTTTGATCCCCACCGAGATCGGGTGGCTTTGAAACCTAAAGGCGTTGTCTTTTTTCCATCAGAAACAGACGTATTCCTATTACTTCTCCTGGGCTTCTTGGTTGGGTGTTGTTCTTCGTCTGCATGATTTGAAGTGATTTTTTCGTCTTCCTTTTACTCATCCCCTTCACCATTAGAGGTGGGTGTATTCTCTTTTTTAGACACGTGTTTTGAAATGGCAGAAACACCTCTCTTTCTTAGAGCCATTGGAATCTCTTTGCAAGTATAAATTGAACATATCCTACAATGATGGAATTCCATAAGACCACATATCTTTGAGGCATTTTTTCAAGCAATTCACGTACATTGTTAATACTTCCAAATCTTGCATACATGTCTACAGGGCACTTGCAACTACATCATCTAACAAAAGTATATTTTGTATTATGATTTGGTGGATGTCCTTACCCTATTTCAAAGCTCTTATTTTGGCACAGGCAGGGAGTATGCTAGCAAAAGTGAATTGATCATGTTGGATACTTGTTGGTTACATTTGGTGAAATAGTGTCAATGCATATGTATGGGTATAATAGATTTCCAATACTTCAAGGAATTTTCACCATTCAAAGTTTGAAAAGAGATACATGCACATGAATTCCAGGAAATATGCCAAACAACCAAAATGTTTCAGAAGTCTCCCCATTGCTTACATGCAGAAAACTACAAATTCACTTGAATCGGATGACACAAGAATCAAAATCAAACCTAAAATCAGCAGGAGCCTTCAGATTCTCTGTATGTGTATTCTGCAAACAGGGTTTATAAACTATGCTAGCCAAAAATTAAGGCCTCTAGGAAGTACTCATCATGCATTAAAATCCACAGAACTGAAACCTATGGGTATCTCTGCTGGAAAACAATCTGAACATTTATCTGCAATCAAACTGAAACAAATGTGATTTTGGGTTTCTTCTACCATTGAATTCATAGTCAGGTCGGTCCGTTTAATCTTCTATTTTGTCCGATGATACCAGAGCAAGAAGAACATCTGCATAAAAAAGCAAGACAACCACAACAACTGGGCACGATTTGAACATCAATCTCAAGTCAGGCACCGTTACAATAGGGCAAGACACGCATGCAGGAAGAGACAAGTAGTGAAAGTAGGAGGGAAAAAAATGATGACAAGCACCTTAAGCATGAGAGCGTTGTCAACAACCTCAACAAGGAGACCGTCATCGACATACTTGGCTGGTTGGGGTTTACGTGAGAGTAATTTTGTAGCATGGGCGTTGCTAGATGTTGAGTTACGTTTTGGACATAAGGCAATATATGCTTCTGCCATTGCATGTCCTGAGATGACACCTGCACAGATTCATTTCTTTGAAAAGGATTTTAAGCGTAATCAAGAACACCATTTTGTTGTGTAAATCCTCTTAACATGGCATTCGTGTAGATGACATGTAGGCAGAGACATTTCTTTAGATAACAACCTACAAAGTGTCAATAGGTCAATATGTAAACTCTTGACCATCCATCAGTGGACCACATTTGTTTTGTAAGTTTTTAATCGCTGCATATCTAAGCTTGACTATGTTATTTCTTCTCGAGACACCATTACTGAAAATAAATCACCACAGATTTTAGACTTTCAATAACACGTGTGCTTCCACTCAATTATGAACATTGTTGACATTCATCTGAAAAATGTGAATGTGCTTTTGATTACCATGCGAAATTTTATCATTTTGTCAAACAATTTGGTTTACCCGAGTTTTACAAGTCTCTATATTTTCCATAGCCTAAAAGGATCTTGGAAAATCTTGTGGCATTAGGATTATTTGGCCACAAGGGTGTGACTTGATCAACTTGTTGTGCATAATGGTGTGAGGGGCCTCATGCCTGACATGTATGACTTTCATAATGATGTTGGATCTGCCATTCATTTGGAGACAAATTACAATTGCTACAACTTCACAGCATATGTGAGAAAATGTACCGATTTTGTTAGTTAAAATGAAAGCATCTTTTATTAGATAATCAGACCAATAAGTTGCAATAGACAACCATAAGGGTTAGGTAAAACATCTTGACCCATTAAATCCAGGAAGGCTAACATTTTGACATTTATCTCCACTATAACACACATTCCTCTCATAAGGCAAGCTTGTGACCTTACTTCATTCTTCCAGGAACAAGCTATCAATGCATTGAAAGAGGTTGAGGAGTTTCTGATTACAGGCCTCCGAAATTGTAACTATAATCATTGAAGACTATGGGAAAGCACCCAAAGGGTCTAACCAAAGTATTCACTGCAGGTGAATTGAGGAAGTACTGGTTTCCAATTTCTATTATGCCCCAAAATGGTCAAGACTGGCCTACTGTAGCAGACATGGTGGCCAAAAACCAACCTCTTGTAGTCTTTACATCCAAGTCTTAGAAAGAATCAGCAAAGGAAATTGCTTTCTGGTGGAAGTATGTTGTTGAAAATGAACGTAAGCTTTATTTCCTTTCAGGATCATCCTATTTATCGAGGGTCACATTAAAAGCTCAAACAAGATGTGTTGATGTTGATGTTTGCAAATGGGGACAATGGTATGAAAATAGGAACATGTACAAATCGTATAGAATCCATTGCATTCAATACAAAAAGTACATTGTTTATACAAAACTTCTTTCCTCATAATCCCAATTTTCCCAAAGCTTGCAAGGAAAATTTTGCTTCTTTATCGAGCATGCTACATGTGTGTTATCTGGCTACTGGTAAAAGATGGGATAATTTCCTCGCAGTGGACTTCTACAAGGTTAGTCCCAATACGGCCTAGCATCTGAGAAAATACACTTCTGGTTAATTTTATTCATTAGTTTTCTAGGCCTATGTATCAATGCTTACTACAAACTAAACTTTGGGAGAGCATTGTTATTGCTTGCAGAGAAGTGATGTCGGAGGTGCATCAGAAGCCTTGGACAAGCTCAATGGACAACTTATCTGTGGATACAGCCAAATAAACTATTGTCAGGTCTCTTTATAAACAATTCTTATTTTTCTCATTTGACAGATGTCATAAACAATTGTCAAATATGAAATAAGATCGATTTCGGATGATTTTAAATGCCCTTCAAGCCAAAATGATCCATCGAACCTATCATAGTGTTTTTACTTGTTTACAAGATTGTTTCTACGAGTGTTTATTTTATGAATGAATTCCCCAAGCTTCGTATGATTGTATTGGTTTAAGATGGCCCTCGAATATCTATTACGATTGCTTTGACACTTCTATATCTTTATTTGGTAGCCAAACAACACATTTGGTTCCTGCAATCTTCCAGCTAGTTTGCCCTCTGCAGTATCGACCAGAATGACAACAAATTCTGTTGTTGCTTCAATCATCATGAAGTTATGTATCTAACCTTCCTCTACATGTGATTTGGATTGATGAGTTGGCATCCGCCCTCTCTCTTGGGTTAACATTTCCATCAGTTTTGATGTCATGACTTGTGGGTCATCTCTAGCCTGTGATTCTAGCCATGATTCCTCACCAAATTTCTAACCCTCACTGGAAGTGTTTTACATAATTGTTTACTGTCATCCAAGATAAATTTGCCAAATATCTTCCTATTAAAATCCTTGGTCGAGAACCATTGATGTTACTTGGCATCAAACCCATTTAAATTCCACATCTCCATTAAAATTGGAACTCTTGCTGGGTCAAGTTTTGGTCTGATTGAGATCTTCTCTATGGAGATTGGTTTGAGGCTTCATGGTTTACTCGTCTACCACCATTGACAATAACTGAAAAAAAAACCCCACCCAAAATAGGCGCATCTGATTGTTACAAGGCGGTTCATTTGTCCTCCATTGAAATAGAATTTTATATAAGGTAATTTTTTATGGGAACGGATTTGGTAGTCTTTGCAGCAATTAACATGGCATTCCATTAGATGGCAGCTAGCCAGAAACATTTCTTTTCAAAGCCTGAAAGCACAGTCAAGAACAATGTTTACAGAAAAATCTAGGTATCCAGTTTCCCTAGCTGACTGTAGGAAAACACTGTTACACAAACATTAAAGAAATGGGAAGAAAACATATGTTCTTTTCATGCACAGAATCTATTGGCATGTAAAACAGTCCTACATCTTAGAACATAAATTAAGGAATTGACCTTATAATACGGTGCATAATTTTTTTTAAGCATCCTGTTTGCAAGGACTGTAGCGAGATGCATTGAAGAAATTTATGTACAGATAGCAGGGGTTAAAAAGGAGAGGAGAAGACAAACCTGTTCTGTAGCAGAAGTCGACAGGAAAACAGAATGCAGAAACCAAAATACACAAAAACCAGTAAATTGCATCTTAAAAAACCCTGACGGGGAGAGGCACCGGAACAGCAGAGCATGTCACTGATACAACCATCGACAGAGAGCGAAAACAGGTGGTGGCAGATAGTTGGACATCAAGCCTGACAAGCTCCTCAATCAGGATGCAACAGGTGAATGAGAAGCAACTTAAGCGCGAAAACGATGTCGAGGAGCTTCAACTGCACATGGTAGCACATTAAGCATGAGAGTGTCGTCAACAACCTCAACCAGGAGACCGTCGTTGACATACCTGGCTGGAGGAAGCAGGTGAATGACAAGCACGTGAAGCTCCATAGCGTCGTCATAAGAGGTCAATTGCAGGGGAGCCACGCCTAGTCAGATTTTCTCTTTTAAGTAGACAATGATTATTCCCAAAACCCATGCATTCTATACTATAATCTTTATATTATCAATAGGGTGGTTGATCAACAGGTGTTAGACCCTTCTCCTAATCATTTTCCTTCCACATATTTTTTACTTCCATTCCATGCTTGTCTTTTAGGTTTTTTCTTCGTCTCATTTATTTTTTGGTGTTAGATGTTTATATGTGTTTCCACTATTACAAGGGTTGTGGCTTTGTTAGGAGAAACTCCCTAATAAATAACCAATTTTTTTTCTTCTAACATCCTCCACTACAAAGAAGGAATTACCATGGACTATTGGATATATATCCTTCTTTTTGTATGTGTTAAATCTTGTTTTCTTTGAACCTATGTAGAACCACCTTTATATTGAGGTCTTATGTCTCAACTACCTTGCTTAAGTATCTTTGGGATGGTGGATTCACTACTTAGTTAAGAAGAAAGTGCTTGAAAAAGTGGCAATGTTGGTGGCACAAATAGCAACAAAAGGGAACTCCCTCATAGTCAAAGAGTTGCTCCCAAACTATAAGTTATTTTATGGTAGGTAACTTTTTTGGATAAATGTTTGGTAATATCCATCTTCACATAAATTATAAAAAAATGATAAAATTTATTTTTTTGAAAAACAGTAATAAATAATCCCACAATTAAATTTTAACAATAAAAAATAATCTAACAGCAATAAAGTAAATGAATATATGAGTTGTTTTTCTTAAAGTGTTCCTTAGACAATTTCAAAGGAAAATTATATAACCACATTTATATGAAGATGCATGAAAGATTTTTTCATAATTAATAAAATTGTGGTGTCTATTTTCTCAAATAAAATCTACCATTTTCTAGGGCTTTCAACACCCCAAGATATAGTGAAATTGTAAAAAAAACAACAATTTTGTGACCATTTTTAGATTACTTTGTGTGGGATTACTATACTTTCATAATCTAGGGACATAAAGTCTTTCCTCAACAACAATTCTATTTAATTTACATGGATGCATGACTGCTTATAGAGGCTATGTCTACCATAAATGTTTTGTCCATTGGGCTATTCAATATTTAGTTCCAATCTAGTTTTGGAAGACTAATTTTGCTATACATTAAAGATATCATCTCAAGATTGAATGGAGAAAATCTTCTAATCTACACTACTTGATGCTATAGTTTTATACAAATAAAAAAAACATACTTTGGGTGTGGGTCCCTGAATTGATCAGTTAGCAACTACTTTTTCTTAAATACTAACATCGGTTAAATTTGTGTACTTTGTGGTTCCTTGCCTTATAATTATTGTGAATGTAAAATATTCTTCTAAATCTAAGCTTGTTTAAAACAAAGTGACATGTCTCACCAGTTGCCAACTTGACTCCACTATAACATTTATTTACTCGTTAAAATATATATCTAAAGGTATATTGTTAAGTGGGTTGATCCCCCATTAATAATAATTATGAAACAAACTGTTGCAGCTATCTATTTGCAGCGCTCAACACAATACACTGATGCAGCTCAATACCTGCAGCACAATTGATGAGCAAATACCGAAAATTTCTAATTCTCGTTGGTATCAGAGCATCCAAAGATGCTGGGAGCAGCAAAAGAGGTAGAGATGATTGGGAAAATTGAAAAAAGGGTAATCAAGTACCTTCAAGGAAAGAATGTTTCACCAGTGAAGATTATGTACATGGAAAAGAAAGAAAAAGAAATAGAGTAGCAGAGAATGATAAAGCAGAAGAAAAAAATTATGGAGGTCATCAGCAACTTGAAGGAGATTGTTGTGAGAACAAAGTTTTCTCAACATCATAGAGAAGAGAAAAAGAGGAGAAAGATGGCACGGATAAGACTGTGTTTTTGGAATGAAGAGGAAAATGGTTTGTTGGAGCAAGATCTTGAAAGAGATGAAAGAATCTCTTGAATGAGAATTTTTTGGTGTTAAGAAGACACAAGAAGGAAATTCATTGACAGTGGATTTCATGCAGGGAGTTGGTGTAACTGAAGGTTTTCAGTATGCTGCAGATTTTTTTCTCATGGAGTATGAGAATGAAAGTGAAGAGAAGAATGAAGAGTATGTAGTCTTAACTTGTCATCAAGAGGAAGAGAAGAGAGAGATCGGGCAATCTCTTGAAGAAAATAGGTATGTAAATGAGTGCATGCATGAAGATAAATCAGGACATGAGGCTGATTGGCAAATTACAACATAAATTTCTCTCATAGATGCACAATTTATATTAGAAGTCTTTAACAACTTAAAATAATACACTCTCTATGCACAACTAAAAATAATGGACACTACCTTCAATCTGATATTACATTTTTTTTTCCTAGATGCTCCTGCATCAACACTGCAATCTGAATCCATTAAACAGTATGGCACCTCAAACTGCATCACCATAAACAGCTTCCCCATGAGCAGTGGCAGTCTCATGTAGTTGCAGGCAAAACTCCAAGTGCCACACCACATCTGTCATGGAAGGCCTCTCGTCACCTTCTTCTGCCAAACACTTCTCTGCCACCTGTGCAAATTTCTTAAGGGACTCTGAGGTTATGTCACCTGTTAAACTTGGGTCTATTATGTGCTCCAGGACACCTTCTCTTATATTCTCCAAAACATAGTCAGATAAATTAATCTTTCCCCCTGTCTGGGTAGGCATCTGCATAACAGCAGGCTTAGCACACAACACTTCAAACAACACCACCCCAAATGAATACACATCGGTTTTTTTAGTAACAGCCAGCCTGTGGAAATACTGAGGATCTATATATCCATAGCTCCCTTTCACTGCAGTGGTTACATGGCTCTGGTCGAATGTGGCCACCTTTTTGGAGAGCCCAAAATCAGAAACCTTGGCACGCAAGTTTTCATCCAGAAGAATATTGGTACTCTTCACATCACGGTGTATGACAGTCTGGAATGCCTCTGAGTGAAGATAGTCAAGGCCCTTTGCTGCACCTATGCATATCTCCAGCCTCTGTTTCCATGACAGAACATTGTTGCTTCTGTTCTTTCCATAGAGATGCTTCTGCAATGTGCCATTGGCGACATAATCATAAACAAGACACATTTCAGAATTCTGATCACAGAAACCTATCAGGGACACCAGATGTTTGTGCCTCAGTCTGGATAGCAGATTTATCTCGTTCCTGAACTCACGAGAACCTTGGAGGGTTCGGGGATTTGCTCTCTTCACTGCAACTCTGATGCCGCCCGGGATTTTTCCTCTGTAAACCTTTCCAAATCCTCCACTCCCCAGGAGGTGGGAGTCGTCGAAATTGTTAGTTGCGTCTTGAATCTCTGCAAGACTAAAGTGCCTGCAAAATATGAATCAGACGGATATTTATGAATCAGTGAGACACACCACTGGTTGTTCATGAAGAATCCTTAAATGCAATGGAAAAAACAGGGGAATGCATGAATTTTTTTCGAATTTTGCCCCTCCACAGATTGACAGTTAAGGCAAAGGTTTCAGAAGATGGGTGTTATGGAGATGCCTGACAGAAAAGTCCTTTCAGAATTGGTTTCAAACTGAATTAATCATCAACTCTTAGGGCCACTTTCACCAAGTCCCTATTTGGCAAAAACTTGGATGATCAAGGATGGCTCCAAACTGTTATGACTCGTGTGTTTAACAGTTATAGGATTATAGATTTTAAGTTCATATCGCAGGTCGAATGAAGAATAAATCTTCTGGGTACGCTGCTTAGAGAGGATTAACACCAATTCCAGGATTTTTATGGAAATAAAGCTAAAACCCAATTCCATTCCTTGATTTAAGTACTTCTTAAGTAACATAAGGTGCATTTCTCGCAGAAGAAGAAGAAAAGAACTAAATTAAGACTACCTGCAAAAGATGGCAGCTACAGAAGTCAATCCACGGTCATAGAAACCAGCGAATTCACTAGAGTCGGCAATCTCCTGTGAAGTACCGGCAGAAGTAGATGTAGTAGTTACTTCTCCATGAACAGGAGCAGTAGTAAAGGGCTTTTCACGGGAGCTCTTAATACTCTTCTTTCTTCTTTTCATAACAAAGCAAAAAATCATCAAAGACAGTAACGAAACTGCAGCAGCGAGGCTCCCTGATACAGCTACAATCATAGAGTCCTTATGCCCGTTACTGCTACTCATGGGCCGATTTACTGGTTTTTCTACAGCTTCCTCAGTCACCACAGGATTTGGGCCTGCTAGATTTCCGGAGCTGTCATTGAGCTTGAATATTTCCAGCCCATTTAGAATGGCATCGTAGTACTGCGGCCCTGTTTTTTTGTTGGGATACAGCGCCACGCGCATGTCTGTTGTACCCGATTCATGCGCAGGAACATTCACCAAATAATCTCTGTAAATAGGGCGGTTCGGCCTGGAAGCTGCTGCCACAACCCGTAAGGCGTTCTTGTAGTGAAGTTGAACCCTTTTATTCTGACAAATGTCAGAAATCGAATGGATAACATTAATCCTTAGAGCGTCGTTGAAATCCAACGGAGGAAGTAGATAGTTTATGGTTAGGTGACACGTCCACCACATGCGGTCGTGGTGTCTTTCCCTGCTCAGCGTGTAGTAATCTGCTGTTCTGGTTTAAGATGTCGAGCATAATTGATATTTTGATTTGTTGAATTTTGAGCTTCGAGGATTTGCGTTTAAATCCGGGCTTTTGTTTTTACTTGACTCGGAGCTAAATTTTCCGGCGAGTTTGTAACCCTGACGCAATATGAAGTGTCAAAAGTCTCGGAGGCTCGGATTTGAAGCTCTTTTTCTGTAATTTTAGCGCTGGAGCGGCTTATTTGAAGATTTTTGTTGGCTGTGAAAGTTTCTGATTGCTTTTCTGAACAAATTAGTACCGTTCAACAGTCTAACGGGAATTCCCGCAGCTTCGGAGTTTTGGAGTGCATCATTTTAGGCTATTGCCGGGTTTCTGGAGGTTCAGAATTGTATTTTCTGCGGCATTTTAGGTTATTTTCTGGTCTTCGGAGGTTCAGATTTGTATTTACGGTTGCATTTTAAGTCTTTTTTGATATTTAAGGGGTTGATACGACATTATTGATTGTGCTTGACGGTTCAGTCGGGAGGGTAATTTGGAAATTTGTGTCCTTCAGGCTGGGCTGCGAGCGATTGATTTTGTATTCAGTGCTTTTCTGTTTTGGATTTGAAAAATTGGGGCTTAAAGGTGAGAAGGTTCACGGTTATTATCGTTGCAGCTGCTCTAGAGGTTATGCTACGTACATTTTACGGGTCAGAATTTATCTATTTTGGTCCCAAGGTCTGAGGCATTGAATCTTATTCTGCTGATTAAAAAGGTAAGAAAATATCCAGACCTAATTTTTTTTGTTTCATATCTTTGCAGCCTGATTGGTTTGGGTGAAAGAATATGGCCTGTTGCACCTGAATTTGATGGAAAAAAGGATATGAGCTAGAGTGTTTATTAGCATTTCATGTTAATAAGTGGAGGGTAGAAGAAGATTACGCGGCACATTGCAATTTCTAGCAAGTTTTTATTAGCTGTTTGAGGCCTTGGGATCAAACATACCGGTGCGTTTCTAGATTTTAAGCTATTGAGACGAAGGGATCAAACGCATGCGGGTGCTTGTTAGCTTCCCGGGCCCTGAAAAAGATCTCCTACAGTGCATACACATCGTTCGGCTGTTGGGAGGTGATCCTGATCAACATGACGTAAAACCGTTACAGAAATTTTGGGTACAAAAAATACAGTCAAAATCAATCAAGTCTTTGTATGGGTTTGTAAATCTCGGGCCGAGGGGACAGTAATTTAGAAAAGCATTGGGCAGAATTTGCGAGTTCGCAGCATAGAGTTCTATCTTATTGCTGGTGTAGTTGACACTTGAATCCCCTGCATTTCAAATAAATAGAAATTGGTCGGAGGTTTTGGTTCAGATCCTTGTTTATTCAGGGTTAATGAAGCAGACCAATCCGGTAAGCCGAATAGTTTGTTGGAAACATTAAAAATTCTAAAAAGGAGTTTTCCGCAATTCTGCGTTTTGTCGTCAGGTTATACATTTTGTTGTTTTTCATCAGGTTGGGTTCATTTTCTGATAAGTGTAAGTAGCTAGCATGTTGACCCATTGTCAGGATCTATTTTCCTAGCTTCAGGAATGTCTAACTCAGGTCTTATTGTACCCCGCTTTGGGAAGATTGATAAACAGCTTGCATCGGGAAAGTGGCATCACAAGCAATGGAATTCAAAAACAAGTCTGTGAGGTGTGCTCTCGTTACGCCGTAAGGCGTTCTTGTAGTGAAGTTGAACCCTTTTATTCTGACAAATGTCAGAAATCGAATGGATAACATTAATCCTTAGAGCGTCGTTGAAATCCAACGGAGGAAGTAGATAGTTTATGGTTAGGTGACACGTCCACCACATGCGGTCGTGGTGTCTTTCCCTGCTCAGGGCCGTGTCAGTCCTCTCATGCATTTCGGCGAAGTGTACGAATGGGTTGAGAGTTCAAAGCTCCAAAACTTCATCAATCTGGAAAAACAGCGCATGGAATTCATGAGGGAAATGGAGATTCAGAGAATGCAGCTCTTCATGCAGACGCAGCTGGAGCTGGCGAAAATGAAACACGGGAAGCACATAAACAATACCGGTAAGTAATCCAATCGATTCACATTTGAATTCCAGCAGAAATCTCAATGGGTGTTAGCCCTAATTAATGTCCATTTTTCTCAATTAATCCTACAAATTCCAATTTTAACCATTAATCTGACAAATCGGATTTGCCTCTGTACTACAGAGCATTATTTGTGAGGGCGCCATGATACTCTGGTCCTCAACATGAACTCTTTACTGGCAACTGTCGGTTCCAAAAATCGATCCAACCACGGTTCAGCGCTTAACCATGGTTGCCTCACGGGTTACGCGGTTGTAAGGTGATTCGTGCGGCAATTGAATTGGATTGCTGCGTACATGGGGCCCATGGAATCTCGTGGGAGCCGGCTCATCCTGTACAGTTCCTTCAAATTCATTTCATAATCGTCCTGCATTGGTGATTCTGTATTTGGGATCTTTTCTTCTCGCCCTCAATTGAAGCATACAGACATTATGTAAACGTTTCAAATCTTTCTTCTCAAGGTTGGTTGTATCATAGTTATTTCTATACTTGAATTGCCATGAAATGTGGAACACGTTTCAAATTTTATCTTCATCTGTTATTTATTATGAACGGAAGCCCATTCTGAGCTTTTTGAGTGGCAATGAGAACAACCTTCAGGTCATTTTTCATTTCCCACAGTTTCTATTTATTTGAAGTTTTGTGTTTGTATTTATGATTTCACATTCTTTTTTATAAGGTTCGTGTTTATATTTGTGATTTTTTCCGTGGATAAGCACTTTTGATAGAAGAATCAATATTCATTCCATTCACTTCTTTTTTCCTGTTTTATCCTAAAAAGAGGGGAAAATCAATCTCATATTCCAACGGATCACACGTAGAGATATAGATAACACAGATAAAGCTAAAGGAAACAGTGCCAAATGTAAGTTGCATGTAACTTGTCCTCAATCCTGCAGTTTGATTCAAAACATTCAACTGTAAACATTGATGTAGATTCAAAAATTCCATGACAGAGATAAAAAATATAATTTAGCACGGGAAGATACAAATACAGTGTAGTTATTGTTTCCATCTTAGCAATGACATTGTTAGTTGTTAGCTCAAAATTCTCAAATGCGCAAATTTACCACCCTCCCTAAGCTAATTATTTTCTGGGGCTTGTTTACTTGAACAGGTGCAATTGGACTGAATTTCAGAAAGATCCTACAACAGATCAAGCCAACTTTATCAGAGTTGTTATCATGTTGTGTGGGCGTCATGCATGTTGAATTGAACCATGAGGAATTTGAGCCTATGAAAATCAAGAACCAATTGCAACATTGCATTCTGCATCACCTGAGCCTGTCGCTGAAGGAGCTTGATCTATTCAACTTCCTCGTCTAGCATGTCTGCAGTGTTTGTTTGCTGCATGTGGTAAACATTGTAGGACCAAAAAAAGGTCAGTGCAACTTGTTGGAATATAAAATCAAGCATTATTAACCAGAGATCCTGAAAACCTCGTTAAGCAAGAGGTCTGTTTTATACCACTTGATGACAATAACGTTTCTCATAAGGGACAAAATAACATACAGTGGTATCAGATATCAGAAAAAAGAGAAACAATATCCATCCTTTATTGTTAACAGAGAAACAACATAAAGCATTAGTAACCAGAGAGCCTTTATTGAATATAAATTTCTCAAATCCTATGTCTTAACACATCTTTAAAATATTTGAAAATTATCTACCTTGTCCATGTTGAGCACAAGTTCCTGCAATTTTCTCATTCTTTCAGTATTCTGCATCCTTCGAACCTAAAGTGACATGAATCAAAAATCAAAATATTTAGTATAGCTTCGACAAAGCTCTCAGAAATGATTGTTGCTTCGTCCCAGGACCCAACTTGAAAATCTGGGATATAAGGATGGACTCCACTCCCGTTGCCTAAATTACCATCATCTGAGCTACTCCTACCCAATCTCTCAGCCGAAGATCCCGCAGGCATTCTGAGCTTGTCAACAACTTCTGGCATGCTCATATCACCCAGCTGAGATGTAAGCCCTGCAGTAGAACTACCTTGCTTCATAAAACTCATCTGAGTTGTCAGCCTACTTGGGGAGACCATATCACCAGATGACCTATATTAAGAGGAAAGGTTGGTCATATTCCTTACTGCCCCTATGAAATCTGAAAGAAATAGATTCAGTAGGTGAATAAGGAAACCAAAACAGACCAAGGTCAGCGCAAAGATATAAGACATGTAAAAAAAACAGAAAAATGTAAGCCTATTATTTACTAATATATTTGCTGCATTGTTATTACATAAGAGATCTTTTACAATTATAGATGTTGGGGCACAACAACATTGCATAATAATTCAATTAACTCATTTCTATTTCGAACTGTCAAAGGTAAACATCACTACTTTTATTTATTAAGTTTTTCCTTTACATGCATTCTTTTCACATACTAGCCCTTATTGAATTCTAACTATCTTTCATATCAGCTTTGTATTATTAACGAACTAACACAAGTTTCTAACTTCATAGATAGAAACTCTAGAATAGAGGATGATCTAAGCTTTTCCATGTTCCAAGAGTTTGTTGACTCTTTGAGTTCTAAGAGTTTGTTGACAATTTTTTTTTGAATTTTTGTTAATATGCTTCAATGGCTTTTTGGTGCCTTGTTTTTCTTTGTGACGGTAGAACCAGGCGGCACAAGGTTAGTACTTTTGCTCCTCGGTGGAAACTCTTGGTCTTGACTGTATTGTCCCATTATCCCTCGGATGTTGGTTGGGGTTTTTATTTCACGTTATTCCTCTTGTTGTGCTTTCATGCATGTAAGTATTCCTTGAGAAAAAATTGCTTGAATGAGATTTGCAAAATACATAAAGATGCAATAAAATATATCAGAGTTTTATTAACATGTTTTAGTCACATCTTGGAGACGCTAGAGACTATGGAGAAGTCACTTGTAAGACTTGACAACAACGAAATTTGGAAACTTTTTTACAAAATTGTTATTTAGATTGTATTTTGCAATGCCCAAACTTCTCTTTCATATTTCATTGTTGCTTATATCCTGTATCAACAATGTAGTAGTAGCTTTTGGCATGCCCAATATTCATAGTGAAGTGCTTATATATACAATTGCTTAAACATATCCTATTTATGTTTTGTTTTTCTTCGCATGTAAATGTAAAGCAAATAGAAACAAACCAATTACAAACCAATTACTTAACATTGTAAATAGAAACAACACAAAAAAACGTCTACAACAACGTATACTTCAGAACTAAAGGATTTTCAATACATTCGTAGAAAACAACATGCACATTAATCAACCCAAAAACCAACTGCATACACTTAATACTGCACTTCCTAGCTGCATCATACTACACACCCGACCCAATAATAACCCTCATTTTGAAATAAAACACCCACCCATCCCTTGCGGCGTCAACATTGCACGCTTCATCATGCGATTGCTAGTTATCTCTTGTCAGAGATTTTGTGTTGACTTGTAAGGCAAGTTTTTATGTAGATCTTTTATTATTATTAGCACCTTGTTTTATTGGGAGAAGTAGAAAGAAGGAAAAAGAAGAAGAAGAAGAAGGAGAAAAATCAGATTTGGGAAAAGAAGAAAAATGCGCAGTCCCAGCTCAAGTCTGGACTGGTTTTGATGAAAGAATTCCTTCATTTTCAATGTTGTTAATGTATGAATGAATGTTTTGTGTGCCGCTGTAGCTACTATTCATTCCTCAAATATTTATATGTATTGCTTAAGCAATTTGAAGCCCAGATCTGTGTTATTTGCAACCAAGAGTGTTATTTTATTTTGCTGTTATAAATTTCTGTAGCTTCTCATTTTTCCCCTGTTTTGGATCATTTAAATCCGTTGCATTTTATTTTCTATCGTTGTTTGAAGATTTTGTAGATTCCGTAGACTCTAAAGTTTTTGTAGATCCTCGTATTCCCTTCATCTGGTATCAGAGCTTGGCTAAACCCTTCTTCTATTTCATTTCAGGTTTTTTAGTTTTTCATTTGGCAGCCATTAATGGCTTCTACGTCTGGTGCATCGCTGGTTAGTGTGCAAACTCCAATTTTCACAGGAAAGAACTATGAGTATTGGTCTTTGACCATGAAAGGTTTGTTTCAGTCTCAAGACATTTGGGAAATGGTTGAAAACGGTTACTAGGAACCAGCAGACTAGGCAGCATACAATGCTCTTACACAAGCTCAAAAGGACATGTTGAAGGAACAGAGGAAGAAGGATGGAAAAACATTGTTTTATATCCATCAAGCAATGCATGAGAGCATACTCCCAAAAGTTTCAGCAGCAAAGCAAGCCAAGGAAGCATGGGACACACTTCAGATTGCATATCAAGGTATGGACAAGGTTAAAACTGCTAAATTACAGCTCCTTAGAAGAGAATTTGAAAATTTATCAATGAGAAACTCAAATTTAATAGAGTCTTTCTTTACTCATGTTGTTGGTCTGATAAATCAAATGAAGTCCCATGGAGAGGTCATGGAGGATAGGAAGGTCGTTGAAAAGGCACTTAGAAGTCTCCCTTCTAAATTTGATGTTGTAGTTGTGGCTCTAGATGAAACCAAAGATTTGAGCCAGTTTAGTGTTGATGAATTGCATGCCTCTTTTATCAATCATGAATATAGACTGAATAGATCAAATAGTTCAGTAGAAAATACATTTTCATCTCATATTTCTGTAAATCATGGAAGCGGAAGGAGGAGTTTCAGTCCTAGAGGAAGAGGGAGAAGTTCTCCTAAAAGTGGACGTAGCAGCAGTTATGCAAATGTTGGTGGTAGAAGTCAAAATCAGAATTTCAGTCACCCAAGTGGCCAAAGATTTGACAAATCACACATTCAATGTCACTATTGTAAGAAGTTTGGGCATTATGCTCATGAATGCAAGAAAAAACAATATGATCAGCAGAAGCAAGGTCAAAATCAGTCAAGTAGCACTCCCTCAGGCAACATGTTCATTGCATGTACGAAGATTGTTGAAGCAATCCCTACAAACTCTCCAGTTGAGTGCAATGTTGTTTAAGAAAGCCCATGTGACATATGGTATTTAGATTCGGGCTAAAGAAATCACATGATAGGTAATAAAGATTTGTTTTCTAGCTTGGAAGAATCAGTTCAAACTGATGTTACACTTGGTAACAACAACAAAGTCATTGTTTCGGGTAAAGGTACGGTTAATATTCTAACTAAAAAGGGGGAGCCGAAATTTATGCCTAATGTATATTATGTTGCTGGTCTAAAACACAACTTGATGAGCATTGGACAGCTGATACAAAAGGGATATAAAGTGTACATGGAAAATAATGAGTGTGTTATTTTGGACAAGCTTCCAAGCAATATGTTTATTGCCAAGGTACAAATGACTACAAACCACATGTTTCCATTAAAAATAAGGCCGACTATGAAAGGAAAAACAACTCAAGCTATTCATGAGACACATACTATCAATTCTAGAGTAGTTTTTAAGGTAGAAGATACAAAATCAATAGTAGTCAAAGACAGCTACGGAAAAGTTCAACACAGCTACGGAAATGTTCAAAACAACCACAAAAAGGTTCAAGACAGCTACGGAAATGTCCAAGACAACTACGGAAATGGCCAGAACAGATCCAAAGAGGAAAATGATGTTTATATAGAAACTCAAACAGCGTTTCAATCATTGGTAAAGGATGATTCTTGGCTTTGGAATTTTAGATTTGGGCATTTATATTTTGGAGCGTTGAAATTACTACATATGAAGAATATGGTAAAAGGATTTCCATTAATTGAAAAATCGGAAAGAGTTTGTGAAGGATGTATTATGGGCAAACAACATAGAGAGTCATTTCCGGTTGGCAAGGCAAATAGAGCTACAACTCCACTTGAGATTGTGCATTCAGATATTTATGGGCAAATGCAAACACCGTCTATAGGAGGCTGCACTTATTTTCTTACTTTTATTGATGATTTCACAAGAAAAACTTGGGTTTATTTCTTGAAACACAAATATGATGCATTTGCTTATTTCCAGTAGTTCAAGGCACTTGTGGAGAAGCAAAGCGGCCACTACATCAAGGTTTTAAGGACGAATAGAGGCAGTGAATTTATATCTAATGAATTTATAAATTTTTGCATATCTCATGGCATACACAAGCAATTTACAGCCCGTTATACACCTCAACAAAATGGTGTGGCAGAGAGGAAGATCCGAACAATTATGGAGATGGCTCGTAGCATGATGGCAGCCAAACATCTACCAAATGAATATTGGGTTGAGGCAGTGGCAACTGCTGTTTACATCATGAATAGGTGCCCAACAAAGAGTGTAAGAAACAAAGTCCCTCAAGAGGCTTGGACAAGAAGGAAACATAGTGTTTCTCATATGAAGGTATTTGGATGCATAGCATATGCGCATGTTCTAGATGAGTTGAGAAGGAAGTTAGATAACAAAGGACAAAAATGTATATTTGTTGGTTACTCAGAGGAAATAAAAGCATATAAGTTGTTTGATCCTATCAATAGGAAAGTTATAATCAGCCGTGATGTTCAGTTCATGGAGGATGAAGCATGGGATGAAAGCATAAAGAGGACTGCCAGAATTGTAGTTGTTGTCCCAAATGATAATATGGTGGATGAAGTGTTTCCAACACAAAATATAACTCAAACAACAGCTCCTTCAAATCCCGGGATGGTACCACAAGTTGCAGCTCAAGCTACACCTTTATTCACACCAAGGAGATCTTCAAGGTTGCTGTCCACACCAACAAGACAACAAACTTCACAAGCATCTACACCGGCATCTACATCAAGCAGCACCCTTAGAGCAACACCATCTAACACTCCAAGTAGTTCTTCATCTCCGGATCCAACTCTAGCAAACATGATGCCACGAAAAACAAGGAGTTTGAGTGAGTTGTATAATGTTGACACAACTAATTCATTGTCAAATTTTACCTAAATTTGGTTACCCAATTTAATGTCCCTCCCATCTGTTTACTTGCCTAGGTAACCTGGGGCACGTTTACGTCACCAACTATCCCCTTGGGATATTATCCAATTTGTGATTTAATCACTTATTCCAAATTTAATTCATCCCATCACATCTTGCCCATGAGTGATTAAATATTAAATATTTAATTACGCTTCTTCCCATGCATCTTAATCACTTATCCACCCCAAATTTATTCTACCCATGTATCACATCTATTTTTAATCTTCCCTAAGCGGGATATTTTCCCGTAGTCGGGATAAGTCTTATCTTTCTCGAATCAATCAATTTGGCCATCTCGGGATTCTTTTCCGCGATCGGCGCCGACCCATATGGTCGGCGCCGATTTTCTAGGAGCGGCGCCGATTATAAAAGCAAGTCCAGAACTCAGTTCTAGGGACCGAAGAGAGCGAAGAGACCGAAGAAGAGATTACGAACGAGCGAAAAAGCGAGCAGAGAGCGAAAGATACAGGTTGAGAGAAAGAGAGATCTTCTTAGCATCAATTGTATCAAATTAGGGCAGATCCTGTCCGAATCAATCCCTGAGAGGAGCACCGTTACTCTGTCCCTGTCGCATCAGCATCGTACACCACCATCTATCATCTGGTGACCCTGTTCCAGTGTCTCGCCAACTTCGGCACATCCAGCAGACCACATTCACCTTCCAATTCCCGAATCTTGTCGCACAGTCCCTGATTGACTGATCTGTCTCCAGTCGACGCCGATCTTATCCAGTCGACGCCGATCCCTTTCAATCGACGCCGACCAGTATCAATCGACGCCGATTCTACCCAGTCGACGCCGATTTATCTGCAGATAGGTAAAAGGATACAGGTAACACAAATCCAGCATTTATTTCATAGTTCCCTGTTTTCTGTACTTTCTGTCTGCTGTTTAGATTCTGTTTTATTACTGCGATCAGAAAATCTAGTCTTTATTTACATCTTTTATCATGTATGCTTCTTTTCTTAATTGAAAACGTGGACTGACATCCGCCGAGGAAGCTTATCGCTTCTCGGACCCGCTTCTCGGGCAGTCCACTTAAATATCTTTTAACGTGGTCTTTTTCTGTCAAGCATCGGTGTTTTACAGGTTATTCGGATCTATTGTGCGAATTGCTCGTGTGCGCCCGTCTTATCTACATCGGCTTCCTCATCCGTCTACATCTTCATCAGGTATCAATTTCATTGAGGTTTTTCAGGGTTTTTGTGTTTAGTTTGGTGCATTAACTTGGACAGGTAACAAGCGCAAAATTCTTGATCTACATTCTGGCACGCCCGGTGGGACCCAACCAAAGTCCCTTATTGGTAAGTTCATTTCTTTTCTAGTTTTGAACTTTGTTCCTTTTCTTCACTGATTTCTATCAGTCCTATTTGAGCATTTCATTGCATCATTTCAATCTTGCTTTTTTAGGCGAAATCATTATCTTCGAAATTTTTCTAGTTCCTTAAAATAGAAATTTTTCGTTTCACCATTACCTGGATATATCTTTCTGGGTTTTCTTTGGTGTTTGCTTAACCTCTTCTTGCGGAGCACTTTGCTTGTTCGTGGGATTGTTCGAGGGGAAGAGCTCAACAACGCGCTTTTTGAAGTCCACACACCTTGGAGAGCTAAATCTACAGGTATTCCTCTTTTTCGGTGTTTTCTCCTTTTTAGGATTTCTTTGTTGGTTGTCTATCACATCCAAACACTTCAGTTTTTGGTGCTTAAAAAGAACCTAATCGCATTTGGGGAAAGAATCTGTTTGGCTTGTTTTCATCGAAATCAAACACTTCATTTTTAAGTGCTTAAAAAGAACTTTTTCTTTGTCATTGCTGCATGCTTTTCACCTAGTTTTAAATAGGCTGGAAAAATTGATCAAAATCGGTAGTGACACTATTTGATTTTTTATTTTTCACCCTTGCACACAAAGCCAAAATCACTAGGTATAAAGCATTTAAACAAAACTCCTTCCCTGGCCTCGCCTACTTGGAAGTGATATCCAAGAGGAAGAGCCTACGCGGTACTCGGGCCGCGCTATAAATTCACGGAAGATTTTGGTATATATTGGCAAAGCACCCGACTCCCTTATCGCAGCGGTGTGTGAAGTGCGGGGGTAGGCCCCTATATCAAGCCACGTACCGGTCTTTTACTGAAGTGCCTTCGGGACTCCTCACCAAACATTACCCAAACCATCCTTAGTTTGGCTATCTGAGTAGTTCCTGTTCTAAAAAGCCTTCCCTAACATTTTCTTTTCTTAAAGGCATCAAAATTTAAAGGAGATAATCACTTGCGCTGCTTGAATTGTTTGTGCATTAGTTAGGACAATCTTCTTTCTTGCTTGTTTATGACGGTTATCACCCGGTCACAATCTAGGAAAATGGCCCAACAGGTTCCTTCTTCCTCCGAAATCACCACCAGCGTGGATGTTTCGGCACCCCTCCAACCTTCCTCGGGACCGCTGTTAGTTGGTTCCCCGTCATGGTCGTATAATCCCTTCTATCAAACCAAAGCGCCTCCATCACGTCCAGCTTCTCCTAGTCCCTCCGAGATATCATCTGGCTCGGAGTATGTTCCTCGCGGGGATCCTGAATTTCAGGCTTTCCTCGATCGCAATCCAATAGCCCTCATGGACTACCTAGTACACAAGTCGATCCAAATATCTGACCAAGACCCACCAATCCGACAAGTGTACAATTATCCTCGTGGATCATCCCAGGCCTTTGTAGAGCAGTTTGCACCATCTCTCTTGCCTCGAGCCACGGAGAAGGGCGAGGCCCCTATGCCTCCCTTTTCTCTTCCACCTACCATGTCGACTAGTTCTCAATTAGTCTTACCTATCCCTAACACCGCAGTTACCTCGAATATTCCACAACCTACTTCTGAGAGGTCTTCTGCCTTGGCTATAATGAATGCGTCTGCACACCCACACATTGCCGTCAATTCATCTATGCCCTCCATCGTGTCCCAAGGTCAATACCTCTTCATGAGCCAACCCCCTCCGAATAGTCAGTTGGCTCCTACTTCTCGTCCTCTAGGGGGTCTTTCTTCCAATATTCCAGCAATTGTGACCTTCGCCCATCCTCTAACATCGGCACCCTTAATACCTAACCCGGCAGTAGAAGGCCCCTTTCAGGTCTTGTTCCCCAACATGTCCAATCCAACCAACACCCATATTCCTCAATCTGTCCCGATCCAATCAACAAACATAGGAGTCCACCAATCACAGGCTCCATCTGTCACCCAACCTTTATTTGCTCAACCACTTATTATCTCACAGCCTGCCTATACGCAAGCTATCTCACAACAAATACCCCACCCGGTGTCACCCAGAACACCTGGTTATTCTTCTTATCATCCTATCCATCAACAGATGAATCCTCCATTGACACCCCAACAACACCCACTACTTGCTTCTTATGTAGGACATACCAATGTACCTCCTCCCCAATCCGACGTAGTTCAAATTCTCTTCAAGAAAATGGCAGACTTGGAAGCCTCCACAAAAGGAGCCCGTCCTTCATACTCCTTTGAAGAAGTGTGCAATGAACCCATTCATCCTTCGGTGGCTTTTAAGCCTTATCCTCCCCAATGGGAACTTCCCAAATTCTCAAAATTTCATAGTCGGGAAGACCCCCAACAACATCTGCGAGCATTCAAACATGCTTGCTACCTCATCGTCCAGGATCAGGAACTCATGCTCCGTACCTTTCCTATGTCTCTAGCGGGTCCCGCTTTGGACTGGTACAATAATATTCCTCAACATTCCTTATTTTCTTTCTCTCAATTGGCCCAGATGTTTGTTGAAAACTTTTCAATAAATATTGCGCATAAGATCTCAATTACAGATCTTTACAACATTCGCCAATTCGACGATGAGTCTATTGCAGACTTTGTCGCTCGTTGGAGAGGGATAATCAACCAATTGTCTTTCTCCCTTCCTCAATCCCAACAGATCGAGTTGTTCACCCGATCTTGTGCTAGTCACATTTCTTCCACGTTAAGGATCCAAACTTTTCATACCTTCGAAGAAGCCTTCACGATGGCACGCAAACTCGAATCTCGTGCCATTGAACAAGGAAAACTAAAACTTCGCTCCAAATCTAAACCAGATTTCTCTCGGTTCACCAAACCAAATTCTTTCCCTCCTAAAGATAAGAATCAAGGGTCCACAAATGCTATCGTATTAAAAACACCAAGAACCGATAGTACTCCTAATCAACCATCACGAAGAGACCCTTCATCTGCTCGAAAAGGGGCTTCATCATCTCGATCCTTTGCTCCCTTGGGGGAATCATATGCCTCTATCTTAGAAAAAATGTTGGAAGTTCGCATGATCGAACTTCCACCCATTAGGGATATTGATGAAAGCCGAGAACGCCCATTCTGGTATAGGGAAAACGATTTCTGTCATTATCACAGAACCAAGGGTCATGACATCGAACGATGCCAGACTTTCAAAAACCTTGTCCAAAAATTCATTGATAAAGGCGAGCTCATTCTGGATAACCCAAATGCTCCCCCAAATCAAGCACTGGACGTTTTTAAACAACCTTTCCCCAATCATGCCCCAAATCATAATTCTTCGGAATCTCAAAAACCAAATACCCACACCATCAACTTCATCTCTACCGAGGACTCTTCTTCTGAAACCAATCCATCTGCAAACCCATCAATCGAATCAGAACCCCCTTCCACTTCATCAATCACTGGAATTCCTCCATCTTCAGAAAATCCATCTTTGAATATTCCTACATTACTAAGCACGGAGTCATCTTTCTCCGCTCCGTTGTCTGACCTACCATCCATACCCGAGACAGTGTCATCCTCATCTATCTCATCATCAGACATTCTTTCAATACTCGAGGCAATTACATCCCTTCGAGTTTCCACTTCAGACACATCCACTTCTGTTGCTCCCATTCCCGCCGCAACTATGCCCTTGGTGAACATACCTATCATTGTGCCAACTTCAACGGAAGCATCTTCAATTTTGACCCTTCCTATCTCTTTTCCTACAGTAGTTTCACCCATGATTACTGCATCAGAAGTAGTCCCTTCCCAAGGAACTGCTTCGTCATCACCCCCTTCTTCCATCACCAATGTTACTTCACCTATTCAGGAAAAATCAAAAGAAGTAGCACCAACACCTATACACTCGGTTCCTGAACCTAAACCGAGACAACCAAAATCTAACATTACACCATCAGTATCTCCCCATTTGCTTCCCCCAAAAAGGTTACAATCACCTTATGCCGTTGAAGTCGTCACCATCCCTGAAAAAGGAAAGCCCATATTTCGGACCATCAAAACTCTTGGTGCTCTTCCACAAAAATCTCTCTCCACGCCTCATAAACGATTGGATTTGCCCGCTGAGAAGGCATCTTCTCCTACACACTTATCAAAGCCATCATCTTCTTCCACAACACATTCTTTATCAATACCCCGAAAAGTAGACTTACCTACTAAAAAGACGTCACCTCTTCTATCAGGACCATCATCTTCATTACCAAAAACCAAGACACCCTATCTCCCTCCAATCTCATCTACTTTGGGAGCTTCTTCCTCTTCTAAACCAACATTATCTAAATCATCAGTACATTCGACCAAGCAACCCCCTTTGTCTCCAAAGACCGCAAAATTTGTCGCATATCCCTCATCTTCAAAATCTATTTTAGGGGCTCCTCCTCCACCAAAGTCAATCATGTCTCACTTGCTCCCATCTCAAGTGCCCAAGACTGCTCCTCCAAATGTCCAAACAAATAAGAGGATCCCTAAAGAGACTGTTAAACCTAACATGCAAGTTCTCTTACCTCGGCAGTCGATTAAGGTAAAAGAACCATCTTCATCATCTCTATCCTCATCTTCGTCTACCGGATTCTATACCGAAATCCTTCATCAACTCATCCAATCTTCATCCATAACCCTTCCTCCGATTAAACCTTATAATCCTAAAGGAGTGAAACCTACTTGGTTTAACTCTGATCTGATTTGTGCTTACCACCGTACCCCGGGTCATGACACTGAGGGGTGTAAAGCTCTTCAAGCCGTTATCAAGAACCTTCTGGAAGAAAGTGACCTTTTGCTGGAGGAGGAACAATTACCTCCTGTCATCTTAGCCCCATCCAAACCTCAACCATCCACTCAGACCTCTAGTGGTTCCATTCCACTTGATCTTCCACCTTCCCAAATTGACACAATCCATATCGCCACTAGAACCCAACACTATGATAACCCATCTTCATCTTCAGCATCTCGACCACGAGTTGTCATTTCTGCAGCCCCTGAAGGCGTTTCTCCTTCCTCATCAGCCCCACGACCCAGGGTCTCTATTCGTGCTGCACCTCGGGCTCAAGTTCCCGTGTCTGTTGAGGAGAGTGTTATGAAACAACTCACCCAGGCTCCGGTCAAAATGTCTCTTTTTGACCTCATCCAATCCTCTCCACAACATCGCCAAGCTTTGATTGATAATCTGCGTCGCATCGCAGTGAATTCCGATGAGCCCCAGCCCTTCGAGTTGGTTGTTGGACTGAATGGACCATCAACTACCATTTCTTTTGAAGATTCAGAAATTCCTTCTCTTTCTTCCGAAGATTTGGAGGCTCCCCTCTTCATCACAGTCCAAATCAATAACACTACCTTAAAACGTGTTATGATCGATAGTGGAGCTGCACTCAACGTCATCTCCTCGCACACATTCGAACAACTTAAGTTACCAAAGAATGTGGTGTCACCCCCACCTTTCGCCCTTCGATCATTTAACGATCAGCTAGCAGTCACTCTAGGAACTGTGGTCTTACCCATTCGAGTAGGTAAGAAGCTGCTTCATGAACTCTTCTACATTGTCGAAGGAAAGTTCCACTATAACATGATCCTCGGACGCTCCTGGATTCGCGCAATGCATTGTGTCCCATCCACCCTCCATCGATGCCTAAAATATCAATATGAGGGCAAAATATATACTCATCCAGGAGATCCTTTTCCTTCCGCACAATGCGACATGACCACAAGATCTGCCCCTTTAAAAGAAAATGCATGTTCTCCTGACGAGGCCTCATCTTCTTCCATACCTGCAACCAAACTACCGGATTTACAAAATCTGGAAGAGACATTGCAGCGTTTCTCACTAGGAGAGCTTCCTCTCTTTTCTTTCGATGCCCATCTCAAACCTAATGAGTATGGTAGACCAGACAAACAACCTGAATATCAACCAGGTCTCGGTCGCATCGTCACCATTGGTTTGCCCAATCAACAGACCAATTTCATCTACGGTGGTCTTGATACACCTCATTATCGCCCGGATTCTCCTCCTAGAGCCAAACCTTACCTAACAGGGTTTGATTATCTACAGAATCCCACGTTTGCAAAAACTTATCTATATCGATGCGCGTGGAAAGGTTTTGGCCTTGGAAAATATGAACAAGGTATACATGATCTCAAATCCATTCCTACTCTCATGCCACATCAGAAATTTGGTTTAGGATTTAAACCTCTTTCAAAGGCCACTGTCACTATTCTTGATGAGCCTCTTCCTACTGAAGAACCATCTTTCCCCACTAAGTCAGAAGCATCACTCGATGTGGACGATGACATTTCCATCCCACCTAACTTTTTTTTTTGATCAATACCATTTCCTTAGGGCCGTTAGTCTATGAGACTAACAATCGGTCTGCTTCTATACCATTAATCTTCCCTGAAATAGTTGGAGACGACTCTCCTACTATCAACACTATCCACTGTGCGGATGATGATTCTGTCCTCACCTATCTGGGGGCAGAGGATTCATATCTCCCCAAGACTATTCCTTCTGACACGTCTACCCTTCTCAACGAAGCCACTATCGACCTTAATATAGGGACTTCTGAAGACCCTCGCATCATCAAGGTCGGCCAATCCCTTAATCCACAGGAATTAGGGGACTTTACCGCTTTTCTCTCCAAACATCGTCAAGCCTTTGCTTGGTCATATGAAGATATGCCAGGACTCGATCCCGATATTGTGGTCCACAATATCGTTACTCTTCCCAACATCAAACCAGTCAAGCAAAAATTGCGTAAAATGCACCCTAGAGTAGCCCTTCTTGTTAAAGAAGAATTACAACGCTTGCTCTCGGCTAGCTTCATCCAACCCATCGATTATCCGCAATGGGTGTCTAATGTAGTACCAGTAACTAAGGCTACTGGGAAAATTCGAATTTGTACCGACTTCCGGGATCTTAATCTTGCCTGTCCAAAGGATGATTTTCCTCTTCCTAATATCGACCAACTCGTAGATTTAACTGCGGGTCATGAGATGCTTTCTCTTATGGATGGTTTCTCCGGATATAATCAAATCCTCATCGCACCAGAAGACCAGCATAAGACTTCCTTCATAACTCCTTGGGGGACCTTTTGCTATCGTGTCATGCCTTTTGGCCTTAAGAACGCAGGAGCAACCTATCAACGAGCAATGACGTACATCTTCCATGATCTCTTGCACAAAACTGTGGAGGATTATGTTGACGATCTCCTCGGCAAGTCCAAACGCCGTCAGGATCATCTTTTCATCCTTGCACCTCTCTTTGAGAGGCTTATCCGCTTCTGTCTTCGTCTAAATCCAGCTAAGTGCGTGTTTGGCGTTCTCACTGGTAAACTTTTAGGTTTTATCATTTCCATCAGGGGTATTGAAGTCGACCCCGCAAAAATAAAAGCCATCCTTGAGATGCCTCCCCCGTCTAACTTAAAGCAACTCCGCAGTCTCCAAGGACGTCTTCAATCAGTGCGTCGTTTTATCTCCCAATTGTCGGACCGTTGTCAACCTTTTCACCATCTCCTCCGTAAGAATGTTCATTTTGAGTGGGATGAACATTGCCAAAAGGCCTTTGATGATCTCAAAGCTTATCTTCTTTCTCCACCTGTGCTTACACCTCCACGCGAGGGGGAGCCTTTCTATCTTTATATCTCTGTGACTGACCATGCTCTGGGAGCCATGATCTCGCATCGGGACACTTGTGGTAAAGAACAAGCTGTCTATTACATCAGTCGCACCCTCCATGAGTATGAAACACGTTACTCCGAAGCTGAAAAACTATGTTGTGCTCTCTTCTTCGCAACTTCTAAGCTTCGTCATTATCTCCTTAATCACAAAACTTATATTGTCACAAGTGTCAATCCCCTCAAGACAATTCATGCAAAGCCTTATCACAATGATCGCATCACTCGTTGGCTTATGCTCATGACTGAGTTTGACCTCGAGTTTATCCCGCAAAAGTCTATCAAGGGTCAGGTTATTGCAGATCAATTAGCTGATGCTCCTCTTCCGGACACTCAAGACCCCCTTGCTCAATTCCCCGATGAATATATCCAACAAATTGATTTTGGTCTATCTCCATTTAAAGTAAAGCTCTTCTTTGATGGATCCAAATGCCAGCAAGGGGGAGGTGCAGGTTTCGTGATGATTCCTCCTTGGGGTACGCCTATCCCAGTTGCACACAAATTAAACTTTGAGTGCACCAATAATATGGCTGAGTACGAAGCTCTTGTCTTAGGTCTTCAAAATGCCATTAATCTCGGCGCTCGTCATATTGACATCTTTGGTGATTCTGAACTCATCGTTAACCAGGTCACGGGTGTCTATCAATGCAAGAATGATATCCTTCAAAAATATCGTGACATCGTTCTTGCCCAACTCCAATCTTTCGATAAGTTCACTATCCAAGCCATTCCTCGTACTGCAAATCGATTCGCAGATACCATGGCCTCTTTAGCCTCCCTTATCCCGCCTTTTACCGAAGACTCGCGTCTTTATGTGGCTGTGCAACGATTAGATCAACCATCTCATCTTGGGCAACTAACGTCAATCAATGCTGTCACAACCCATACTCAGGATGAGTGGTATCAACGAATAGTTGATTATCTATCTCATTCGGTCCTTCCTCCAGATCTGACTCCCAATGGTAGAAGATCTTTTGTCCAACGCGCTAACCGCTATACTATTCTAGGCGGCCTTCTTTACAAACGCGGCTTTGATGGTATTTTGCTTCGATGCCTCAAAACCCATGAATCATCTAAAGCTATTCAGGAGGTCCATGACGGTATCTGTGGTGGACATTTTAGTGGCTTAGCTGTAGCTAAGCGCATCTTACGTTTGGGGTATTATTGGCCTTCTCTTAATCAAGATTGTTGTGAATACACTAAGAAGTGCGTCAAGTGTCAGCAACATTCCAATCTCACGCACATCCCTAGTCAGGCTTTGCAACCTGCGGCGGATTTGTGGCCTTTTTCGCAGTGGGGTCTTGATCTTATTGGTCTCATCAATCCCCGTTCTTCACAGCGTCATCATTCTATCATTACTGCCACTGAGTACTTTACTAAGTGGGTAGAAGCTATCCCTCTTTCTTCAACAAAGGCTAAACCCATAGTTGATTTCGTCTATCAACACATCATTTGTCGCTTTGGCGTTCCACACAAGCTAATCACAGATAATGGTAAGTCTTTCAAGAACGCTGATTTGCAGAATCTCTGCAATGCTTTCAATATCAAGCTCAGTTTTTCTTCTCCATACTATCCTCAAGCTAATGGTCAAGCCGAAGCTTCCAATAAAACTTTGCGTAATATCCTCGCAAAGGTAACTAGTCGAGCTGGCAGGGATTGGCATTTACATATCCCTTTTGCTCTCTGGGCTTATCGGACTAGCATTCGTACTCCTACTGGTGCTACTCCCTTCTCTCTCGTCTATGGGTCTGAGGCCGTCCTTCCTTTGGAGGTCCAAATCCCATCTCTCCGTGTTTCTCTCAGAGAATTTGTCTCCGATGAGGATTATCGTCAAAATCGTCTAGCACAACTTGAATTATTAGATGAGCGGCGTCTTAACGCTCTTGAGCATCATCAAGTCTATCTCGAGCGTGTCAAACGTGCTTATAACAAGCACTTGCAACACCGTGACTTCAAAATTGGTGATCTTGTTCTTAAGGAAAATCAAAATGTCACTACACTCGAAAGGAGTCAACGTGGTAAGTTTGCTCCCAACTGGATGGGCCCCTATATTATCACTCATAAATATGGGTCTGGGGCTTATCGTTTATCTTCCATGGATGGTATCCCTGAAGCGGAACCTCTTAATGCTTTGCATTTACGGCCCTTCTACTGTTAAAATCTATCTTATACAAATCTAGTCGCAACTCAGATCTTCCATCCGTCCTAATAGCCAGTCATCTACTTTCGTGGTGATTTGAAATTGTGTGGTTCTCCGCCTATTGCCTCGTTTACCTTAAATATGAGTATCGCGGCTCTACTCATTGCACGTTTCTTGTGGATATGTTCCTCCTCATGGTAGGAATACCTTAATCACCACTTCATCTGTCCCAAGTACTTATCTTAATTGGATCTACTCGGGGCATGAGTACATGTTCTTCTATGTTCTCTTCCCCTCCATCTGATCTATCTAGGTCTAAACTCAGCTTCTTCCAAAGAGTTTCAAAAAAAAAAAAAAAAAAATGCTATCCAAAAAGATAGACTGATCCCTCGAAGGACAGCTATCCATATATTACCAAGTGAATCAAAAATTCTAAGAACATAGACCATACCCTCGAAGGATGGCTATCATTCAAATTCCAAATACAGACCGCTCCCTTGAAGGACGGCTGTTTCTCAAAGAAATATTCAAGGCTTCTTGTAATCAATCAGCCTTCCAGTCAATTTTTACACTTTTTAGCATCACTGAAAGACTTCCCGCATCGATCAGTCTTTCCATATCAAGCAAACTTCCCGCATTGATCAGTTTGCTTTTCTACCAAAATCATGAAGCTGAGATTTAGGACCTTTTTGTCGATCATATGGAGAATCCTATTTTCCCACTATGGACATGTATTCTGTCCCTTGTAAGTTCCGACAAGATACTTACTTACTTTTCTTTCCGTTTCTATCCTAGATCTGGTTTGCGACTAGTTAGTGTCAGATTTATTTTAATCTTATATAGGGCCTTGTATGCTTAGTCTTTTGGTTCCCTTTCTGGATTTTATCTATGGTCGGTTGGAAGTCCAACTTATCATTTTTCTTCTTCTCCGAGTATCTTCTCTTCTAAGTCACAGTTGTTTCCGCTTTCATCTTTGGCTCTTGCGAGGAGTATTCTCCATTTCTTTGTCTTGCAACCCTGTTAAATTGGCATTTCACATGTTAATTCAATCAAAATTTATCTTCTATCAAAATTCCTCTTATCTATCAAAACATCTATCTTTATTCATTTCTCATTAAAATTACATCTATCTATATCTAAATCTATCCATCAAAATGTACATCCAAGATACATTACATCTATCTATATCTAATCCATACATCAAACACATCTATCTATTTATTCATCAAAATATTTAAACACATGTACATCCAAGTTACATCATATCCATCTATCAAAGTTCTATCCAATCACATCTATTTTATCCACATTTCAATCTATCTAATCACATTTATTTCTATCATATATCAGTCTATATCTATCCAATCACATCTATTTTATCCACATTTCAATCTATCTAATCACATCTATTTCTATCATCTATCATCTATATCTATCCAATCACATCTATTTTGTCCTCTATCTATATCCATCTACCCATGTATATCAAAATTAAAAGCATGAGTACACTTATATGACAAATAACGTGATCAATCTATATATACATGTGTGTTTGTACAAAAATGGGTGGCTTCCAATCAAGCCATCTATACAATGCCTTCCAATCGAGGCTACATCACTATACAAATACAAGATCTATCAAATCTCTATATGGTAAAATCTGAAGCGTGGAGGACACTATCCCCTCCACCCTCCTCTGCACCTGGCTGTCTCTCCTGGCCGCCGCCTATCGAGCTCGATGCACCTGCTGCTGGAGGTCTCGGCCCACCTCGATCTCTCCCAGTGCTCCCTCCGCCTGAGGCTCCGCTCGCTGTCGCCGTCGCTGCTCTCCTCCTCGCCCCGTATCGAGGCACATCTGGGGCATGCTGCGCTAGGGCATCCTCGTAATATCTCACCTCAGCGAGGAGAGACTGGTACGTGCTCAGGCTCACAGTACCTGGTGCTCGTAACGATACTGCTGGCGCCGCTGGTGGTACTCCTCCTAGGGTCGTACCCTGTGTGCCAGACTCTGATGTGGCACCTGTCTCCCCATACTTGGCCCTGAGGGCCTCCCTGTGCCGAAAGTAGCGGTCCCTCTGCTGGATCGCTGTATCTCGCTCCTGGCGAGCGGTGTCTCTCTCCACAATCAGGGCATCCCTCTCCTCCGTCAAAGCCCTGATCTCCTCCAGTGCTACCTGATGTGTCTGTGTGAGGGTGGCATGCTCTCCCTCTAATCTGTCCAGCGTAGCAGCTATGTCCTCCTCATCAACATCTATAGAAGGCGGGAGATGTCGTGGCAACTCTGTATCGTACCATGCTGCGTAGCCCTCATCCACCCCCGCGTCATCATCACTGTCTGTGGAGGGTGGGGCCTCTCTCAATGGGTCTGCCGGGATCAAAATCGGCAAATCCGTCTCTCTGCTATCCCGCCTATACGGCGTGTAGGTGGCCGGTACTGTCTGTACTAGGCCAAACTGCCTCAGTATCCGCATGAATGGGACCCGCTCCCACATATCCGGCCTACGGCCCCTGACCACCCGACTCCGTCTCAATGCTACCAAGTGGGCATCCTGACCAACCCATATCGGAAATGCCCGATATGGCCTCCAGATGACCTGATCTGGTGTAAGCGTCCTGAAACGCTCAGAGTACCACTCGGCCGATCTACCTGTATCTCCTGCGGCCATGTCAGCCCGCCATCTCCGAAATCCATAATCCACACCCCCCACTGCTGCTGGCATCCAAGGAAGCCCGGATGGCCTGATCACTGCTATATGCTCGTATGCCCAGCAATGAAGCACAAAGCTGACATCGATCCCTGTCCTCCGACCAGTGGTGTACATCCATAGCTCATAATATACCTGAGCTATCAGGGCATCGGCAAAGGCAAAAACCTGTCTGTGCTGCAAGATGTCGCAAACGCAGTCTAGCAGTAGCAATGGGAATCTCCCACCTCCTGAGTCTGGCAGGGCAAAATAGGAGATAGCCATCTGAATCAAGGCTATCCGCCTGCTCCGAGGGCTATCCTGCCTGTACTGTGAGGCTATCCTCACTGCCCCAGATACTATCTCCGAGTCATCTGCTCTATCTCTGTATAATCGCACCAGGGCCCTCTGCTGCTGCTCCCGAGGTGTGATCTCGATCGGGTCCCCAGTAATCGGTAATCTGAGGATCCTGAATACATCCTCATGGGTGATCGTCATCTCACCCGTCCTGAACCAAAATGTGCACGTGTGGCTGTCCCACCGTCGCACTAATGCCCGCATGAGCTCCACATCTCGTGGCACTCGTCTATAATATCTGAAACCCCCGAGCCCGGCTAGCTCTAAATGCTGCCAGTCTGCATCTGTCACATCAGGAAGGATCGTCTCCAATAGCTCAGGGATGGCATCCCTCATATGAAGAGCCTCTCGTGCCTGCATCCACGACATCACAAAACATAATTAGTCTCTTATTTCCCCAAATCTCATCTTCCAAAACACAAAAAAATGCATATCTTTCAATCGGCGCCGATTTATTAAAATCGGCGTCGTTCATTTAAGTCGACGCCGATTACTACCAATCGACGCCGATCCAAAAACAAATCGACGCCGATTAAACCAATCGGCGCCGACTGCCTGGCCGGATGTAAACCAGTCCCTGGCCTCCCATGCACCAAAAAAATCAAACAAAAAAAAAATAAATTAAGAAAAGTGGGTTCAAGAATGATCACTTACCCCAGGTCGTGTCCTCCTGCGCTTCTGTCCGCTCCCAGAGGCTTCCATTGTGTTCAAATCACAAATCTATCTCTCTCTGAATCAATCGTCACGTTGCAAATAAATCGTTTACGTTTTCCGTTCGCATATTTATATGCGTCTGGATTGGTCGGCGCCGATTTTTTGGGTCGACGCCGCTTGTTTTGGTCGGCGCCGATTAGTTTGGTCGCCGCCGATTTTTCATGTCTGTTTGCCTTTGTGTTGATGCTTGGCTTACTTATCTATCTGATCATTGTGATGTGCTGAATTTTGCCTTTTGACGCATCTTTTAGATATCCTTGTCTATTTCGAGTTTGTTCCCTTTGCGTGGAGCACTCGCTTTTTGTTTGGCCGCTTAGAGTTACGCGGGTCTGTAGGCACTAACGTCGTCTGATTTATGGACCGTCTAGTTGTCCCTACCAATGTGTCTCTCTTTAGATGCTGACTATTTTTGCAGTTCTCCTTACACTCATGGGTCTGTAGGCACTAACGTCGTCTCATGAGGAGACCGGCTAGTTTTCCCTACCAATGTGAGTTCCTTAGGTTGCTGCCCTTTTGTTTATTTTTATGCGTCATCAATGATCAGATCTACTCCAGATATCCGACTGGGGCATCCTGCATTTTTCATCTACCTCTTTCAAACTCGGGATCGTCTGTTCTATCATCCATCCCATCCCTAGTTTGAGGGGGATCACATCACCACAAATTCTTCTCTTCTTCCATCTCCTTGTTTTTGTCTCATAACCTTGCTTATCGCAAGTTACTTGACAAAAAGGGGCAAAATGTAGACACCTAAAATTGGTTACCCAATTTAGTGTCCCTCACATTCGTTTACCTGCTTAGGTAACCTGGGGCACGTTTACGTCACCAACTATCCCCTTGGGATATTATCCAATTTGTGATTTAATCACTTATTCCAAATTTAATTCATCCCATCACATCTTGCCCATGAGTGATTAAATATTAAATATTTAATTACGCTTCTTCCCATGCATCTTAATCACTTATCCACCCCAAATTTATTCTACCCATGTATCACATCTATTTTTAATCTTCCCTAAGCGGGATATTTTCCCGTAGTCGGGATAAGTCTTATCTTTCTCGAATCAATCAATTTGGCCATCTCGGGATTCTTTTCCGCGATCGGCGCCGACCCATATGGTCGGCGCCGATTTTCTAGGAGCGGCGCCGATTATAAAAGCAAGTCCAGAACTCAGTTCTAAGGACCGAAGAGAGCGAAGAGACCGAAGAAGAGATTACGAACGAGCGAAAAAGCGAGCAGAGAGCGAAAGATACAGGTTGAGAGAAAGAGAGATCTTCTTAGCATCAATTGTATCAAATTAGGGCAGATCCTGTCCGAATCAATCCCTGAGAGGAGCACCGTTACTCTGTCCCTGTCGCATCAGCATCGCACACCACCATCTATCATCTGGTGACCCTGTTCCAGTGTCTCGCCAACTTCGGCACATCCAGCAGACCACATTCACCTTCCAATTCCCGAATCTTGTCGCACAGTCCCTGATTGACTGATCTGTCTCCAGTCGACGCCGATCTTATCCAGTCGACGCCGATCCCCCTCAATCGACGCCGACCAGTCTCAATCGACGCCGATTCTACCCAGTCGACGCCGATTTATCTGCAGATAGGTAAAAGGATACAGGTAACACAAATCCAGCATTTATTTCATAGTTCCCTGTTTTCTGTACTTTCTGTCTGCTGTTTAGATTCTGTTTTATTACTGCAATCAGAAAATCTAGTCTTTATTTACATCTTTTATCATGTATGCTTCTTTTCTTAATTGAAAACGTGGACTGACATCCGCCGAGGAAGCTTATCGCTTCTCGGACCCGCTTCTCGGGCAGTCCACTTAAATATCTTTTAACGTGGTCTTTTTCTGTCAAGCATCGGTGTTTTGCAGGTTATTCGGATCTATTGTGCGAATTGCTCGTGTGCGCCCGTCTTATCTACATCGGCTTCCTCATCCGTCTACATCTTCATCAGGTATCAATTTCATTGAGGTTTTTCAGGGTTTTTGTGTTTAGTTTGGTGCATTAACTTGGACAGGTAACAAGCGCAAAATTCTTGAATGTAGAACAACCACAAGGCTATGAGATACCGAGTCATGAAGACAAGGTGTATAGATTAAAGAAGGCACTCTATGGATTGAAGCAAGTTCCAAGAGCTTGGTACAGCCACATTGACTCCTATCTCATTCAAAATGGTTTCCAAAGGAGCGATTGTGAACCGACATTATACATCAAGGTCAACAAGCAAGGTAACATTTTGATTGTTTGCTTTTGGGTAAGTGCAGGAAGTTGATGGACAAATATAGGGTCATCCGTGGACATCATATTGCAAATAACAACATAATATCAACTTGTAGGGATTATTAGCAATACATACACTCAAAATTAGACAAAATTATATTAATATGAATCGTAGCATCTGGAATCTAGTTTCTAAAATACTAATTTTTGTAAAAAATGGACAAGATTAGCTATATTAAACACTCAAAATTCAATGACTTGGTATTTTTTTTTAAAAACGCCGATAAAATTATAGTCCGTTTGCCCACAATTTGGATGACCAAAAATTGATATATATATTTTTCCTTTGGTGAGAAGTTATATGCCACTATCTATCTTGGGATGGATTTTATTTTGGATTTTTTTGAGTAATATTTTTTTTTTTTAATGATTTTTTCCGTGAAAGTGGTATGAAAACATTAAGAAAACAAAGCGCTTTCCATTTGCCCGCCATACCTTCATCAAAAAATATTGAAATCAAATACTTTTTTTTTAACATGTATATAATTTCATAATGGTTGGGATGGTATAAGTTTTATCACATTCTGATAAGTGAAACAAATTTTGCAGTTTTAAACGTAGACATAAACATTCACAGGAAAAAGTGTCTTAAAGACCTACTATTAGTAAAAAATTATAAAATGATATTTATCCTCTTCTATTCACTTTAAAATCAGTATTTCTACAAAGCTAATAGTCTCCCCTACGCAATGGTACCATTTTTATGACATAGTTTTTACTTTTCGGCATGGTTCAAGTCCGCGGAAGACTAAATTTGATGTTTTTCTGTTTTTAATGTAAAATTCAGGATTTGATGTCCACTTAATTGTCCCCCAACTTGGTGCACTTACCCTTTTATGTGGATGATCTAATCTTTACCGGTGATTCAAGCATAGATTCTTTCAAATCAGTAATGAAGAATGAATTTGAAATGACTGATTTGGGTCTTATGAGGTATTTCTTGGGGATTGAAGTCCATCAATCCAATGATGGTATATTTATTTCTCAATCTAAATATGCAAATGAAGTTTTGAAGAGATTTAATATGGCAAGGTGCAAGGTATCCCCAACACCGATTATGACAGGGATGAAGTTAAGCAAGGAAGATGATGGAGCATGTGTGGATTCTACATTGTTCAAGACGCTGGTTGGAAGCCTTATGTACTTAACAGCGACAAGGCCAGATATCATGTATGGTGTAAGTCTGATTTCAAGGTTTATGGAGTCTCCAAAAGACTCACATTGGCAGGTCGGTAAGAGGATATTGAGGTATGTAAGTGGTACAAAGGATTTTGGTATTTTGTATTCCACTTCAGATGATTTCAGTCTTGTTGGGTACATTGATAGTGACTGTGGAGGCAACATAGATGATAGGAAAAGTACTTCTGGGTATACTTTTCACTTTGGTACAGGTGTTTTGTCGTGGGCATCAAAGAAACAACTCATTGTGACCCTTTCTTCAGCTAAAGCTGAGTATGTGGCAGCCACTAGTGTTGCGTGTCAAGTTGTTTGGATGCGAAGGATGTTGAAAGATTTGATGCATGATCAAAAGAAAGCCACTACAGTATTCTGTGATAAAAGTTCAGCCATAGCATTATCTAAAAATCATGTGTTTCACAAAAGAACTAAGCATATTGATACGAGGTATCATTTTATTAGAGAGCTTGTAAGCAACAAAGAAATTTGTCTTGATTTTTGCATGTCTAAAGATCAACTGGCTGACATATTTACAAAAGCACTGGCAAAAGAGACATTTGAGTATTTACGAAGTGGCTTAGGAGTTTGTGACTTTGCACAAGTTAGCAACTCCGGAAAACTATCAGTTAGCTACAAAAATGCTACAACAGTTTTTGAACAAACTTGATTCATATTTCCATGATCTGCAGTTGTTCATAA
This sequence comes from Taxus chinensis, assembly GCA_019776745.2. NCBI lineage: Eukaryota > Viridiplantae > Streptophyta > Pinopsida > Cupressales > Taxaceae > Taxus > Taxus chinensis. The sequence goes on along the minus strand of CM034149.1, from coordinate 120,602,546 downwards.
TTAAGGGGGAGTGTTGGAAAGTCAAGTCAGAATTTAATGTGCATCTAATATTTGTCTTTTCTAGATTTGGCTCCTTGACATATCATATCTGCATTTAATTATGACTGCTGCACATTTATTTTTGGTTGATTATTCTCCCTAATTATCTCTTGTCAGAGATTTTGTGTTGACTTGTAAAGCAAGTTTTTATGTAGGTGTTTTATTATTAATAGCACCTTGTTTTATTGGGAGAATTAGAAAAAAGGAAGAAGAAGAAGAAGAAGAAGAAGAAGAAGATGGAGAAAAATCAGATTTGGGAGAAGAAGAAAAATGCGCAGTCCCAGCTCAAGTCTGCACTGGTTTTGTTGAAATAATTCCTTCATTTTCAATGTTGTTAATGTATGAATGAATGTTTTGTGTACAGCTGTAGCTGTTGTTCATTCCTCAAATATTTATATGTATTGCTGAAGAAATTTGAAGCCCAGATCTGTGTTATTTGTAGCCAAGAGTGTTATGTTATTTTGCTGTTATAAATTTCTGTAGCTTCTCATTTTTCCCCTGTTCTAGATCCTTTAAATCCACTGCATTTTATTTTCTATTGTTGTTTGAAGATTCTATAGATTCCGTAGACTCTGTAGTTTTCGTAGATCCTCGTATTCCCTTCAAATATCCAGGTCAAATTGAACTGAAGGTTGATTGTGGAGTCAGGATGCATGGACCTGTAAGTGCCATATACATCTTCAGGCGTAAAAATATCTGCCTGGTTCGCCTCAGAAAATGTAGTGATGCTTTCATTAAACCCTGTGACACCCATAGTAACACCAAATACATAGCAGGAATCATCCTCCCAAATCCTGCCATACTTATCATTAGCAGGAGAAATGGAGTGCCTGCCTACATTCAATCTATACATGTTCTGCATGGCAATGTTTAAGGTTATAGTATAATGTAATGGATGTTGGGATTCAGTAAGAATAGATGGCTTCTCAAATAGTTGATTTGGGATAGATATGATTTCTATTGCGTTGATAAATGCAAAAGATTTGGGTTTTCTTGCTTCAGGGGCAAAGACGATATCGAGCTGATGTTTCTTGTTGACATGAATACAAAATTCCATGATAGAATCGGACTGATTTAGAGATGTTGCAGAGAAATTATGGAGCAGAACATAAGGGTCACAGTTAACAAAAAAAATAGCGTCTGTTGAATTGCAGCCGTTGTAGGAGGAGGGGTGAAAATGAAGGCGGAGGAAATCCCTGTGAGCAGTGTCCGAGATGAGGACTGTGTATGTGGATTTTTCTGTGAATAGACGGGCTGTCATGTTTAGGGTTTCAGAAGAAGAAATGGAAGTTGTTGCTTCAATGCTGGCAGTGGAGGGGATGAATTTGGTGGATTCGCGGTCCCCAACAAATTTACGTCCATCTTGTGAAAAAACTGTCTGCGAAGAACCGCAGTTGAGGAGGATTATATCTGTAGAATTGTTATCATCTGCAGCGTAAGTAGAAACTGAAAGCACAATGAAGAGGGTTAGAAAAGTCGAGACAGAACAAAATCTTTCACGGTTTTCCATGAAGATGGAGATCTTACCAGTGAATTACTTTGAATCACAAAGTTTATTATTATTACAAGGTATAAAATATGGACTTGTTTGAAGAAATTGGGGAGTCCAGATTCTTTGGAAAACATGTTGACGAGAAGAGATAAGAAAGTTTTGTCAATTCGAGTAGAAAGTTGATGTACGGTAAAGGTGAAGTTTTTTCCGATACGACGGAAGACGACGATCTTTTGTGGAATTGTTTGTGATAAAAGACTAGCAATGACTAATGAAAAGGGAAAGATTGGGATAAATGCAAAAAGTTAAAAGAAAATGTAATTTGGATGTATTAGCAATTATGTGAACGTTCAAAAGGGATGTATTGGAAGAAATATTTGTGAAAAAGGAAGGAAAAAAAGAAGTATAGTTAGAGAAAGACAAAGACATGAATGGAAAGTTACAGAAAAGTTTGGAATTAAATACGTACTTGTATGAAGCCTATAACATGGGTGAAATCATTCTTAACAAGATAAATTTTATTATATACAGTTAAGAGGATAACGATAAGGGTTTTTATCAACAACATTTCTAGGGACATCGTCCATAAAAATCTGTTAGCATCAATGATACAACAACAAGAATTAGGATCATATCTGGGGGAATTCGACAAAACGAATTGTGTTTAGTCGCTAGTAAATAAGGCCAAGAAATATGGTTAATATCCATATTAGATTAAAAAATACCTTGTTTTTAAAAATCTTTATGTTTACTACTGTATATATATATATATATATATATATATATATATATATATATATATATATATATATATATATATATATATATATATATATATGAATTTAGGAACTGGTATTTTAAAAGAAAGATAAAATATGTGAAGCAATACATATTTGTAAAAGCAAGAAAGCGGTTTAATATATAATTTGTTAATGGATATGATTGTATAACTCTATCTCCATTAAAAAATAATACATAGGTAATTGCCATGCACTTTTGTCAACCAAAAAAATGTGTTGGACGAGGTTTAGTCATCAAAGATAGGAACCATAAATCAAATGAAAAAAATGGTGAGATGTGAAAACTGAACGGGATGGGTTGAAGAAGTGAAAATCAAGGGAGAAAAACACTGCATGAGGAACAGGTGAAACAAAGAAGTGGGTTGAGGGATGAGAAGTTCAAGGATAAGAAAAATGTTGGGGGGAACATATGTGAAACATTGGTTCGTTACGATCAAGAACATACAAAGCACATCTTTTTGGCAATCGTTTAAATTGGAGTAAAGGGGGGTGGAACAAGTTACTATCAACAATGGCATCCCTTGTGATTTTAGAGTAGTTAGAACACATTTTAATTGAAGGGGAATTATATTCTTTTTTTCATAATACATTTTAGAGATAGGGACACATGGAGTTGACTAATCATCCCAAGTAAAGTAATTGTAGTTGTTGAATTTGATAACCACAAAACAAAGGGCTGATCACGTGGTTTTGTGTCATCTTTATAGACCATTATCTTATGGCATTCTCCATGCTCTCCTAGGAAATAGTAGGTATCATTTGTAAGAGCTTTCCTTAAGAATTTTTAGCCAAGACTTTATCCTTAACATTCCAAGTTCTTAACATTGGATAAATTTAAAGTATTGTCACATGTATCTATATTAGGAAAAAATTTCGCAGTGACTTTTCTTGTATCGAATCAACCACAGCTATAAATTTTATCACCAAGGTTTGAACATATGACTTAATACTACTCTTATAATGATTGCCCTACTTGCTTGTTCGACAGATATATGAAAATAGTAATCATTCTTTGAGTGGAAGTCATTGGTGTATTGCATGGAGAGGTGGGTTGGTTGGTCACATTATAAAGTTTCCACCATTATCGCTTATAGATAGGGAACTTGGATATGTTTTCCTTCCAAACTATACATGTGTTAGATATATAAACTATATCATAAGGGTTCCTTCTATCATCGATTTCATGCACATTTTTTAGCTGGGTGTTTATCTATCGATTAAGGTAGAAACGGTGGTTTCTAATTTAGTTGATTGATTTGAAAGTTATAATTTAGTTTATTTATCATGGTAATTTATATTAATGGTGCGATCCTTCATATATCATTTGTTTCCTAGTCCGTTACTAAGGCATGATACAAAAACTCTATGTTACCGTCACTTCTATTGTCAATTTAATGCACATCTTTAATTAGTTTTTTATTTAGTGATAAAGGTAGAAATTATGGTTTCTTTCATCAATGACCAAATAGATATGTGCAGTTGAGTTCTCCCCCACCTGTCAAATTTAGCCACTTTCACTCTAGTTTGGAAACTTCATGTAATTGGATTAAAAACCTTGTTTATACAATTATAAGAGACATTAATTTACTAAAAAAATTAACTCAACCAAGAGCCAAGAAATCCCCCATAATATTTCGATCATACTTTAATCGTAGTTAACAATCTCAAGTTAAATTTTCCTTTTCGCACAGAGTTTCAACGGTGTTTTACAATTTTTTCATTACATGGTAGTTGTAACACAATTGCAAATTTTTAAATAAAAATCACATGTTACTTGAATATGTTAAATGTGACAGCCATATTTTATATAAAATTTATATACATAATTAAATAAACACATATATTAGATATATAGTAATAACTTAAATAAACACATAATAATCGTATATGTTATTAGTATATAAATAACACTAATTCATAATGCACAAACCCATATATAACCTAAAAGGACACAATACTAGTTTTTCACTAGTACTGATGAGAAGCAAACCCTATCTCTTGGACATGCGACAAAATTAAATGCCCACCAATAATAAATACACAAGAAATAAACAATGTCAGAGATCGATACTTGCACACTCCAGTTTACTTGAAAATAAAATGTGCATAGCAGAAAACCAATTGAATCACCTCAATATTTCATCCCAGAGAAGGCATTTGTGTGTGCCTTCACAAAAATTAGAATTCATCTCTGATCTAATCTTCAACAGCGTAAGGGTCTCCTGCCTTGGCCAACGTATTTTTCTGACACAACCATTTTTATCCCCTTTGTTGAAACCCTCATCGTTATATTAAAGATACCACACCATTAATACTAACATATTACCGCTTGCTCATAATTCCCAATGATGATATCATCCAATTTAGTGACCCACTTTAGAAAAAAAAGAAATATGAATGTAACATCATTTGGGTTCCACTTGTTATGATCCTTCTTCTTTGTTTCTTCTCCTCCTGTCGTCTCTTCTCTTTTGTTCTACTCTTTGTCTCTAACGTCTTCATGCCTACTCGTGGATTGTTATTGCTATTTTTATTTTCACATCAACTAACGGGCCTCGCTACGAGTGTGTTTCATGTTTAAGCATGGCCACGTGCATGTCGATCTAAAGGATTGAGGTGACAAGATGGAATTTTGAAACTCTGAAGATCAATTGTTGGTGATTTTCATTTCTATTTGGTGACAGATCTAGCAAAAGGTAAGCCCTTGGCTCTATGATCTAAACAAAAACATGGGGCAATGCTTTTATCTGTGAAAAAATATGATGAGTTGCCATTCATCGAGCCCCTGGCCTAATCCTTGATATATCACCAAGTGGGTAGAGGTCACCAATTCCATCAGTTAAGCCAAAAATTAAAAACAAAAAATAATTGATTTGTTTATAGATTTTTTGGGGGTTTTATGCATAAATAGATATAAGAAGATTTCCAAGTAGTGCTAGGTGATATTAATTGAAAAATTATGTGGTAAAACTATTGAGATTAGCCTTCTCGAAAATTAGACGTCCTAACAGTTTCGGATAAGGTGGAAAGCTAAACAAAATGTCTTGTGGGAGGAGTTGCTTTAAAATTTTCAAACCCTCCCATATTTTCAGCTATAAATACTATTGTACTACATTAACTCCATTCTGCCATGATCAACTTAGTGCATGAAAACTTCTCCTCTCTTTTCCTAAACACCTATTATATGGCCCCTGCACTTATCCCACATGCGAGCAAAAGACCACCCCCAAAATTATCCACATCCAACCCAAAACAAGGGAAGACCAAAACTAAGTCAAAAAATGGAAATCTGAAGGCACGAATTTATTCATGAGAAAGACAACATTTTGTATGGAAGCAACAATTTTGCATCCACATACACAACTCTTCCTATAAAGATGGTGTTGCTGCATAAATTGAAGTTGAACGCCAATGGTTTGAATCACGAAAGTTGTCGTGAAACCCTTCAACCGCTTTATTACTCCCAAGGATTTTCTCCAATCAGAAAGTAATAATGACAATGAAAATGATAATGAAAGTGACAATGATGACAACAATTTTATCATTTCATTGGCAGATTTTCTCAAAGAGGCAAAGAAGGAACTCGTTGAGCTCGAAAGAGTCCACAACCCTTTACACGACAGTTTCTTCGCAAAAAAAATTGACTGCGTGACTGCTCACATGGACGTTGGGGATTTATTTAATCGATGTCCTTCTACAATTTATGACCATAGTCATTGGTTTTCACTATGCATGTTAGAGAGAGGTCACGCTTTCTAAATACGACAATGCCTTTCGATGTAATAAATGACAACATGATGGGACATAACCCTTGTTTGAATGTACTAACCTGAAGGTACCAAAAATGAACAAAAAATTTATTTCAATAAAATTTAAAAAGGTTAACATCAAAACCAAAGATGGAAATGTCCAACAAAATTTCACTGCTGATGATGCCAAGAAGAATTTTTGTTGTAGACGAAGTCCATTCCCTTCTTTATATCAATGAGTTTCTTTGCAAGCGTGATAAATTTCCTTTATATTACGAGGGATTCTTAGGTTTCCCTTAGCAACCTTCCCGTCAAGGATTTGTTGAAGAAGGGGGTGAAGACAAAGTTCTGGCCCCTGCACATCATATTGTGAAATCCCTGACTACCTCGGTCGACATGTCTAGAAGTACACTGAGAATTCTCCCTGACGTTTAAAATCGATTATGAAGGAATAGTTTGGAGGACGATTTTATAACATCAAATAGATTCATCTACAAATGGTACACAAATGCCACACAAAGCGTTTTCTTTCAGAGAAGCCATAAAGAAGCTCGAATGTACATGGACACAATCAACAAGCTCCATCGATTCATGGAATAGTTGTCCACCGAGGGTAGCAGCGCCATGGAGTTGATCTGCTTGTTGTGTCTGATAAAGATGCCCATGGTCCTCCTGGAGAAGGATTTTACAAACAATTGTTATCTGACAGTGAACCAATCAATCCAATTTGGTGGTTGTCGACCCAACCGTCATTTTATTCGCTCACGCGGACAGACTCCATAACCACTTGCTTGACTTCTCACGTGGATGATGTGGATTTATTTCATCAACATCCCTATACAGCTTTTAACCACATCCGCTGATTTTACTATACATGTCAGAGAGAGGATGGACTTTCTAACTAAGCTTTTAACCACATCCATTGATTTTACTATGCATGTTAGAGAGAGGATGGACTTTCTAACTAAGACAACGCCTTTAAGCGTAAATATGTCAAAACCCTAACACACTTCTTTTTTACTATTTAATAAAACATGTCCGTGAAATAGTAATGCTTTTATTTCCTTCCTCCACCTTTCATTTTCCTTTTCTTCCATTATCCTCTTGTCCCGTGCAAAGTCGAAGAGAGAAGAAAAAGATGGGGCTGAGAATTAACAACAGTGATATCATGGTATTCATAGTACTTATGTTGGTGTTGAGTGAGATACCAGTGAGAATTCATGCATAAATTCCTTGGTGCCGTGTGCAAACTATATAAACACCAAAACGAAACCCCCATCTCAGTGTTGTGAACCTCTTAAATAGTGACTTCATCAAGCACTCACATTTTAATTTCACTCAGGCTCTAAAACTCCCTGCCTTGTGTGGTGGGAAAAATGTTACTACAGATGCCTGCAAAAATGGTATACTCTTTTCCTTCTCATAACATAAATCAAGGATATCCCTGCATCTTTGTTTTGTTTGTCGGTGGGCTAATTTTTCTATGCAATATCAGGTACTGCAATTAGGACGACCATATGAAATTCTGATTCGTTTGATCTGGATTGGTGTTCGTCATCGCAACTGTCGTTTTAATCACCCAGGGAGGAAAAAACTTCCACGGCCAAGTGTTTGACTGCGTGAATGGTGAGGATTTACTTAATCGACGTCTAGGTGTACAACTTAACACCAAACCCACTGATTTTTCTGTGCATGTCAGAGAGGGGTCGGCCTTTCTAACTTATAGAACGACTTTTGACGTAATAAAGGAATAATTTTCAAATGAAATCTTGTTTGTTCATCTTTTTTTGTATATACATGTTTTACATTCTTCATGTGTGTCGCGTTTGAATGTAAATACAAGAGACATATGTAAGTTTTTCAATGAGTGTACTGGTGAGATAGCAGTGAATGTTAATCTTTGTCGATGAATGTTGTCAATATATATTATTGCTTTAACTAGTGTTATACCTTATAATTTATGTATTGAAATTGTCCATGTCATTTTTGAGTAGCATTTGTTGATGATTTATGCGTGTAACATGAGCTATTGGAAAATGTGTGGGGTTGGCGAGGTCCCATGCGATGTTGGGCCAAATTATTTCTTGAATCAATAACTACAAAAAGAAGCAAGCTAGGGTGTTTTGATTTTGGATAGTAGATGATGTGAATAATCTGGCCAAATGTCCTATAAACTAACCCTTTTGGCACCCATATATTGGAAGTCAACATTATTTATTGTCCTTTGCACAAAGGCACAATTAGCTCCAATGAGGGGACTCATGAGATTACAGTGAATGTTAACGCTTGTTGATTAGTGTTGTCAATATATATTGTTGCTTTAACTAGAGTTATACACTATGATCTATGTATTGAAATTGTCCATGCCATTTTTGAGTGGCATTTGTTGATGATTTCTACGTGTCACATGAACTGCTGGAAAATGTGTGGGGTTGACGAGGTCTGATGCCATGTTGGGCCAAAATATTTCTTGAAATCAATAACTACATAAAGCGGTAAGTTGGGGGGTTTTGATTATGGATAGTAGGAGATGTGAATAAATTGGTCAAGGGTTGTATAAACTAACCCTTTTTGCACCCATAGATAGGATGTCAGCGTAATTTATTGTCCTTTGCACAAAGGCATAGTTGGCTCCAATTGAGTGTCGTGGTTTGGTGAGACTTGATTTGAGTTTTGTTCAGATTTTCTTAAATTATAATAGGAACATGGTATGACTTTCACATCTGTTTATCGTAATGTTGCTAAAACATTTGTTGCATATAAATGTTTTAAGCCTTTAAAATTTTCCTATTCTTTTGGTGAAATGTTTGAGTCCGTTCTTGACATGAGAAGATTCTAGTCTTTGATGTTGTTGTTGTGTTTCCATTTTTGATGTTGGTCAATAAATTTATTAATTCAATTCCAATGTGTTGAATATTTGATGATGGAAATTTTTGTCCAATGTTATGACTGTATCAAACATTTTCCACAACATGCGATGAATTGACTTTCTCGTGTACATCAATATGTTCGTAACAAAAGGAAGTTTCACCAAGTCTCCCAATAGTATAATAGAGCAACCCCTAAAGTATTTGTTGTTATATTGAGGGAAGCCCACATGCAGTCGGTTATTTGTATTGTTATGCTTTTTTTGGCCTATGAAGCTCACCACATTCATGAGTACATATTAAATGTGGCTTATATTTTCCTAGAAGATTACTAGTACTCATTCCTCAAATCACTTCATTTCTTATATAGGAATCCGAAGCCCAAAATGTATAGTTTTTGCAATTATATTGATTGCAACGACCTTAGTTGAAACAAGGAGAGGGGGAGATTTGCTTCTAATGAATTTGGATCAATTTTACACAAGAATAACATAACTCTTCGATTGTATTTCTATACTACATATTGTTATAATACTGCAAACATTTTACATATATATAGGAGAGGAATTCCTATTATGAAGGAATATCCTAAAACCACTCAATCCTAAAATATCTCATAATATCTTATATTCATGAGTTAGTTCAACAACTCTACTCACGTACAATATAATAACTCCTATATTCGAACTATTGTTATATTGTTGTTAAAACCAACAATATTACAACAAATAGATATAACTAAGTTGTGTTTGATGCTATGGTAAATCACCCACAATCATGTGAACATTAATTTTCCTAATATTCCCCCCTTAATGTTTACATGGTAGTAAATAACGGTCACACTTCTTTTGTGTCTTCTCGCTCATGATCTTAGAACATACTCGAACTGAAGGTGGAAGAAGCAACACATCAACTTCTTATCGATCATACACTATCGGGAACACATCTGACCGATGAGGATGGGAACATACTCAGGAATCATCTGCTTATCAACTAGTCACTCTAGGGAACACATCTGACCTAGACAATGTGGGAAATCAAGCAGGAGCACATCTAAACAACCTCCAATGGTTTTCTGGAGGATAACCACAAACCTAGGTATGAACAGGAACACATCTAACTGTTTAGCCTCTTCAAGTATCATGATGGTGCATTTCGTTGTGCTATCTGTTCTTCACCATGTTATTACATCATGATATTATGTAGGAATAACCACATACACATGTGAACAGGAATGAACCTTTGTTTTTATTTCTCACACCACATTGAAAATATGAAAAACTAAAATCCACACCACACAACTAAAAAAATAAGTCACCATACCAGAAGTGTGGCCTCGTCATTGGCGACTGACAAGAGGTCGTTGATTGACCTCCATCCTTCGATCTCATGTTTCTAGCTCAGCCTAATTTGGATATGAAGCTCAATAGTTTCCACACTAGGTTTATTTGTATAACTTCCCCCTTGCAATGTGAAATAGTTTGTTTTCCAGACATCAAGTAACACCAAAAATGCATCCGTAAAGCATTTTTTTTAATTTTACGGACTTTTTACAATGACACAATATTTGTGCTCTTTTTACACATTGGCGTTGCAAAAATAACTTTCGACTCTTTTAAAATGATTTTTAAAATTTTTCTAACACTTAAATGACTCTTGATAAAACAATAACAAAAACCTAAAATCACCTAAAATGGAATATGGATGCCTAATTTATTTTAATCTAGATGTTATGCAAATAAGTAAATAATAACTAAATAAATAAGGAGAAATTTCCAAGTGACTAAGTAAATAAAAGTATGAAACCCTAATAAGCAAAGAGGGTTGGAAAGAGCTTAGTTGATTCAACGACTATTCGAGACTGTGTCACAGAATAAACCAAGTGAACATATTACAGATGCGACCACACAAGAGCTCCATAAAGTACATATATGAACAATTTGGATGGACTCAGGTGCCTAGAGAAGGATTAGGGTGCATGGGGCACCCTGATCTAAGTTATGGATGCCCTAGTCTGTGTAAGAGGTCTAGAAACCACACTGGTAAGGTCGCTAGATGATCTGAAGTCTTCGTTGCATGTCGTGTGTGTTTCGTCCGGATGTCATTGATTATCAAAGATGAAGGGAAGACCTACAAAACCCCAAGTCAAATGTCAAAACCCTAAAAAAATGAAAGATGCATATGAAGGGGTCAGACTGTCCTCAATGACCACAATGGTGGACTTACTAACTGAGCGCTACAATACATTTCAGACCCAAATGTAGTTCTAGGTGAGTGTCTGCAAATCATGCCCTAGGTGCTCTTGTGCCAGTCGCACTTTGTGAAGTAGCGAGCAATAACTAGATATAGAAACGTAATAAATGGTGGATGGAATAGAATAAACTTCCCTCATATGCAGTGTGATGCAGATGAACCGGCCTTGTCCCTTGTGATGGAGCTAGATGGATGCAAATGGAGTCTTTGATGGATACAACCTTAAGTGATAATAGTAATGCCTAGTTTTTTGTCCCTCACTATGGTCTGATAAATTTATATTTATATGGTTCTCTTGTTCTAATTTCATAATTAACTACAAAGAGGCCAACCACTAAAAAGATAAAAAGCTCAAACGGATAGAAAGAGACCAAAAGATTAAAGTAAAATGAGAAAAGGATTAGGGTGCCCCAAATGGGACCAGGGCATCGGGGCACCCTAGTCAGGGATAGAATGATGCAGAATGACAAAAATAGACTAGGCAAGTACATGCGGGAGGTTGGCAGTGTCGACAGAAAATAAATGAAAATGGCCAAAGGACATGGGTTAAATAATAATTTCTTCACTCAAAAACCATTTGAATAGTAGTGTGATACTAGAACTAAATAATACCCAAAGTGTGTGATTTTGTGTCTACATTTCCCCCCACTTTATTTTGGTGAGGAGAACGCTCGGTAACATAAAGTAAATAGAGATGCATACATGATGTCCATGTAGAGTGGTGTAGAAAATGTGCCAAAGGGCTAGACAAAGAGTGAAGTGACAAAAACAAATATGGATCATGGAGACTAAAGATGTAAAAGAGCAAAAAGTGATGAGAGTGAACCTAGGGCGGAAATGCGTGTGTAGTTGCTAATGTATGTAATGTACCTGCATGTTAGTATGAAGTGTGTGCTGCTGCAAAATGTTTTGGTTTTCGTTGTTGTTGTTTTGTATTATTATTGGAAAATAGTTTTTTGAAAGGGACTATACCCTTGTACACAAAGGCTCAGAAGCCAGAATTTAAAGTTAAAGCACAAGAGAAGGATCAAAATCCCGATAGAACAATTAAGCCCGACTGCAGAAAACAGACTGCAAAGCAAAAACCAACAACCTTCAAAACAATAGCAAAAAAACAACTGATGTACAACAATCAAACAGCAGTGGCCTATCAACACCATTGGAAGCAATTTGCTATCCGGCTAAGAAAAATGAGACCAATGAAACCCAGCCAGCGAATAGCAGAGATGAGAATCATCAAGGCGAAGTGTTACCCTTCAGAGTGGTAGATTTTTTCTTTTTGTTGACCGTAATCCACCTTGATGGAGCCTTCACAGTTAGAGAAGAAGACAAGGGAGGAGTATTTTCCTTAGTCGCATTTGTCCCATTTGGAATAGCCATGTTGTTATCCAGAGAGAGATATTTATCATTTTCCATGCTGCCCTCAACAGCTTGTGTATTTTTTATGTTGCTAACAACCTGAGTTTTGGATAAAGGGGTTTTCCTTGACTCTGGTTCATCTACTGCTTTAGATTCAAGATCCTTTCTATCCACAAAAATCAGGTGCTCCAGGAGTGCGTCTTTCCACTAGTTGCGCTTCTCACGTATACGTTTTTCCATCCCACAAGCAGTAGAGGTGTGTCCTAAACCAAAGCACCTTCTACATTGGAAAGGTAGACCTTCATAATCAAGAGTTTGTGACCAAGTTCTATTTTGCACTCTAAGGTCTATGGTAGCAGGAAGATTTTTATTAGTGTCAAGCTCCACCAGGATTCGGGCATAAGTAGTATGGGTGTAATTAGTTGTTTGAGAATCTATGTGGAGTGTAGTACCCAAGGTATTGCCAATGGTTGTCAGACATTCATGACTCCAGAATTGGAGAGGTAAATGGGGCAGCCTGATCCAAACAGGTTTCCATGAGAATGTCTCTGTGTGCAGGTTAAAGGATGGGAACCAAGGTTTCATGATCAAATATTTTGATTCGCAGGTCCAGAGCTTGGAAGCAATGATGTCTTTATTAGCTATTGAAGAGAAAACCATAATGAAAATGCCTTTAGCACATGGATATAAGTCTATCTTACCAGTTAAAGATGGAGTCCAATGCTTGGAGATCCACGCGTGAAGAACGGAAAGGTTGGGCCATAAACCCCCGAATCTACAAATCAGAGCATGCTCTTTATAGTAGATCTCAAATGAAATGACATCCTCCCTAAAAGTAATACATGGGGTGATGTCTGCAGGTTTCAGGTTTTCGTTGTTGTTGTTGACATTGTTTTTGTTGTTGATTACTTACTTCTCATATGGATAGACCTGCAAGGAGAAGATGATCAAATACACATGTATATTTGTAAAAATGCATGTCTATAGTAATGAAAAGACTAAAATGGAAATAATTTTTTTAAAGGAACATGTGCACCTGATCCGTGATGAGAGAAAAGAGTGTAAAGAGGATATCTTGTAACTACAATTTTTTTGGGCGATCTCATGCCACCCTAGCTGAAGAAGTGTAGGGAGAAAGTTGCATTATTCTCTAACCTGTAATTGCTTCCCTAAAGATGTATGAAGAGATCTTTGTACTGCTTGGTTTTTTGGGCCATCTGACGCCACTGGATGAAGTAGTGTAGAGAGGAAATCCATTATACCCTATAACCTCAAACTTATTCCCAAAGGAAAACCATGTCCTATAAAATTTGTTGTGTATGGGGTTCATAGAGTGGTATTAATCCACTCGCTATATAACCCACAATGTCAAGGATGGAAACTGAAGTGAACTATACTAGTAGAGAGCATTGTATAGTGTGTAGAACCCCAATTTATGTCACCCTCTTTGGGGGAATATGCAATGTCGCTAATAGGAGAATGTAAACCCAAAAGAGGAGTGACCACGTAAACTGTGCCCTGTAGAGGTAAGGGAATGTGCTTGGTAGAAACCAAGGCACACACAAACAAGTGTTAGTATAAACAAGCATGCATATAGAAAACAAGTGTAAGCTACGTAGACAATGATTAAGCTAGAATGCAAGTAAACACATAAGAAAGTAATCTAGACCTCCAAAGCGGGTTGCGAACATGAGACACCACTCACGATGTCACAATACATTCAAGGCCATAGTGGTTGCATACAAACAAACAAGTGTGCACACCAAACAAAGGGCAAAGCCCACATACAAGAGAAAACAAGAAAAAGCAAGTACAAAGAACAAATATCCATGGAAGTAAGTAAATCCTCCAAAACAAATGTTACACATGAAGCACCTGTTATCATGTTAGAAAGATAAATCATATGTCAAAAGTGTGTATAAGTAAATAATGTAGAGTGCTAAGTACAAAATGAAACAATAACACCTGGAAGAGACAAATGTGGATGCCCCCAGCAACCGTTGTAGGAGTGGTGGAAGGCGAGCATCCCTGTTGCGTGTAAGAGACATGTATATGTGATCATAACTAGAGAAAGGTGTGAACATGCATATGTGTATGGTAAAGATAATGACATACAAGAGATCTATCTTGCATGTGTAATAAATTGAGACATGTATAAAGAAATGCAATCAAAAGTAAATGTGACCAAGATATGCAAAATGTTTTGGATGGGTGGAATGGAATGCAATATGGATGATAGGATTTGCATGCCCCTCAAGTGAATGGAAGTACATGTAGTGAGGTTCATTTGGTTTTCCCCCATAGCTGTCAAGAATGAACCATACACGAGAGTGTGTCATTGGGAAATGGTCGAAGTGTGTATTATGTCTAACGCATTGTGATCAGGGTTCATTTTAAGACACCTCTAGAAAATTGTAGGTGGAAAATACCTGGCAAATATCCTTGGAACTAGTTTTAGTGAAAGGTGAATTTGACAGTATTCCAAAACTGAATTTTCGTCAGGTTTTTCGAGCCAGAGAAACCAGAGTTCCAGACACCGAATCACGTTTTGACGTGTGACAATACGATGTCAATAACCCTCGTTGACATGCGTCAACACAATGTCAACAGAGTCCATTAACATGCGTCAATAAGGATTAGTGATGTGCGTCAATTACATCTGTTGGTGCGTGCCAATGGACTCTGTTGACGCGCGTCAATGACATCTATCGAAGTGGGTCAATGGCATCTGCTAACATACGTCAATGGACTTTGTTTATGTGTGTCAATGGCCTCTATTGACGCGCGTCAGTGGCCTCTGTTGATGTGCACCAATGGCATCTGTTGACGCGTGTCAATGGAATCTGTTGACACACGTCAACAGAGGCCATTGACGCTTTATTTGGCCTTTAAATACCCTCCCGCTGGTCATTTTCTCATTTACACTTTCTGACTCTCAATTTTTTTTGCAGGAATAACTACAATGGTGAATTCAAGTGCTTCCTAACCGCAAGCTCAGGACAAAAATAAAGAAGAGAATCCAGTCCAATCCACGGGCAAGATCATCTACAAGAATCTTTTGTGCCCCCACATCCATATTGTTTTAAAAATGTCTTCCGAATATAAAGATTTGATCGATGCGTGTGAGTTTACTAGGCTCATTGACATGCCCCATTTCGAAACAGATCCAGAAATTTTGAATTACCTTCTCTCGTCCTACAATACAGAGGACGAACTTTTTTATGTTACTCTGAACAACGACTAAATGTTTCAATTCAGTATCAAAGAAAATGACATCCATCGGTTTACGAGCCTTTCGTTTATAAATTTACCAATTGTTACAATGAAGGTAAAACTCCTGGAAGATGACAAGAAATATCTCGAATCAACGTTTGGTTTCCATGTTGATTGTAAGTATGGTTCGTTTTCATTCATCATTTTTATTATGTTATGTCAGTTCTTATGTCAGTACAATTTAGTGTTATAAATTTATATTAATTCCCATTGTTTGGCATTTGCAGCTCATGTCAATAAATCTAGGTGTGGTGTGGATACGCAAGTAATTGCACACCACTTTCTTGCTGCAGTGATTTCATTTTTTCAATCCAGAATAGTTTTGTAGGGTCGGAAAACAGATATACCAAACTGGGCCATTGCATACATAGTTGCCACTATCTCAAAACAAAAATTTGATTAGGGCAGTTATCTATCAAAAAAATAAGAACTGACATATCAAATTCAAAGCTTTTAGAAAAACCTGTCATTTATTCTACAAACTCTCCTTGGCCTTTATTATGAGGCACTTTTAAATTTAAAGGACAAACCAATTCCTACTTGCACTGACGAGGAGTTGATGAAGTTTTCAATTCCTTTTCAAGAACAATAGGTATAAACTATTTAGTTTGTATTTCAATTTTCGACATTACACTGCACAGTTATTAACAATTTACGGTTTGCAGAGAAGATTTATTGAATCCCTTCCCCGAAAAAAGGCGTTATCAAGAGGAAGAGGCCAACAACAGGCTGAGGCTTCGGGAGACTCCCAATCTGAAATGGAAGCTCACTCCTCTCCGAACTCTCAACAGTTTGAACTCGTTAAACGCCAAAGAAGTAATACCTTCTCATATATTATTTACAAATTCCAAATTTATATTTTTATTTTCCAATTTAAATTTTAACCAATTGAATTGACATAACATTTAATGTTGATGACATTGCAGGGACTTTGGACCATACTCGTGTTTCAGAAACTCAACCTTCTTCCCCAACTCACTCCATACAATCGCATGCATTTATATCTTCTGAACAACCACCAAATTCTACTCCTACATGGCCACCCTTAGCATCGTGAAAAACTACCCCTCGAAAACAAGGTACAACTTTTCAATACTACGTTTAATTTCGTAGTTTTTGCCTTTTTGGATTGTTTTCTAGTTTTTCATGTTTTTTCTTGAAATTTTCAGCACATTGCAGTCCTTCTGTTCAAACAGTGGCACCGACCCCCCCTCAACCAATAATTTTAAAATGCCAACCAGAGGAACAGTGAAAAAGAACATTGGTAAATGCATGTCAATTGCTCCGGCCCCTAGCGGGACACTAAACATTGCCTCCTTTCAAATTCCATTGCTCTCGCTTGGTGGCTTGCCCAGTGCAACGGGCATATCAGTTTTGAACAAAATAAATTTAGATGAAGATTATTTGGGCATTGATAGCAATGACCCAACTGGTTTTTTCAATACCCGTGAGATGATTCAAGGCCAGCAAGTATACTTCAATTTCAACATGCTTTACAATATTGAATTACATTTCAAATTAAATTGATTTATCTAAATCTTGATTAATTTTATCACAAACAGGATCAGGCCACCCAAAGGCAGAAACAAGTAGCAGTTGATCTAGCCAAAAGCCCCCATACTTCTCCAGCAAGATCATCTTCATCAGATACAGATAGTGAACAGTTGCTACCTTTTCCTTTGGAGAACTTAATTGGTTATGATTGTCAATCCCATGTTAGTGAGTTTATTCTACCTCATATCAATCAGCTCATAGAATGGGAGAGAAGGGCTAAATTTCTTATCAATGAGATTATTAGTCATTTTGAAAATTATTGGCAAAGAGATAGTTTACATGTTGCAGTCCAGAATCAACCTACGAAGATGGATTCCTTACTTACCCAAGTAAGAAGTGGGACTGTCACATATAACAACAACTATAAAGATGAAATTTTGGATAAGACATTAAACAAACTAGAAAATATTAGTGCTGAGGCCCATGCATATTTTAACAAATGGTCTAAGGACAAGGATCTAGTAGCAATTGCAAATGCCAAGAGAGATTGAGCGGTTGTAAGTACTATCACTTTCAAACAATCATTCTTATTAATTTGAAATTTTCATTTTTTAGTAATATGTTGAATTGACATTACTCTTTTTGTGCAGTTGAAATATGAAAATTTGAAGAGTCAAGCAAAGGTATTCCAAGTTCACTTGGAAATAGCGAAGAACAGTTTATCCGCAGCTAAGAATTTGAAGGAAAATATTATTTTGGTTAACAAACAAAACAATACACTAAAGCAGATAATTAAAGAGCACGGCTTCGACCCTGAAATATTATTCAAAGCTAAGGCAGCAGCTGATCCAAATTTGTTGTCCCATGGAGATGCGACAAATCAAGAAGAAAGAATTTTAAAAAATCTAGACAGTGTTGCTGAAGATCTTATAAGTTCTGGGGTTATTTCTGCTGTTGGGGAAAGGGGTACAACCACAAGGGAAGAAACCATTGGGGAAAGGAGCGACCGCCATTTTTAGAGCCACCAGCCACCGCCAATGCCAATGTCAGTGATGCAAAGTCCGCCACCACTAATAAAAACCACCAGATGCCACTACCAGTCATGCAACACCCGCCACCACTGATAAACCACCCCGAAGGGATCGTGCACAACGAGATTTGAACCTGGGTGGATCCAGACATAACCGTCTGTCTTAACCATTCCACCCAAACCCCATTGGCATTATTTATGTATTATTAGATGAATTGTATGGCATTGTTTTCTTTATTAAGTTAGATTTATTTTCAAGGAACCATCAAATTGTACTAAAGGATGAGGACGTACGTAAGACTACATTTCAAACGCATATTCTTGGTTATTCCATTTAGCCAAATGAGGGTCACTTTGAAAGCAATTGGTACAAAGCTTCTAGTTTGGTCATAGTTACTTAAGGTAGATGAAGAAGGAAAGTTCATCATGGAACCTGAAGAAGTCATCGAGAGAAGAGTGAAAAAACTAAGAAATCGAGCCATTTCATAATTTCTCATTAAATGGAAGCATCTACTAGTTGAGGACACGACATGAGAAGATGACCTGTTCATGTTACAACATCTTGAGTTGTTAAATATTGAGGGAAACACTTTTTTGAAGGGACAGGGCATGTTATATTCCCAACATTGCATCTTTGTATGATTACTAAGGTTATGTAGTGGAGTGTATAACCTTAACATTTCGTTTATTAGTTCTTAATAAATAGTTAGGATGACCTAATTAGGATGAAAGGACGCTACTCATATTTATGTACATAAATACAACTGGGTAAGATTCTCCAAAAACCATCTCATATCATATTATTACATATATTTAATCATTTATTGTGATTTATGGAGGTTTCTCCCTCAAAGTAGATTAGCTTTGAGTGATTCTTCTATTTTATAAAGAAATATCATAACATTAATTGTATAGTTGAAACATTATAAATAAAATAGATGAAGAAATAATATGATCATAGGGAATAAAAATCTGAGAAGAAGAAATTAATTGAAAACATAATAACATGAAGTAGGTTGCTTATAATTGTTGTTGCTCAGAGAGTTAATATAATTTACTTGCATCATAGTTTACTTCTTGCATCATCTCAAGAGTGACACATATTAATATTTAAAGGTTTTAAATAGTATTAATAGATAAAATCTATTGAAGAAAGCATTGAGGAGTGGTAAGAATGAAAACGAATAGTACAGTTCTTGAGTGAAAATTTAGAGTGGGAGGAAAAAGAATGAGAAATGTGGAAAGGGAGGATAAGGAAATGGAGAGTTGATTAGGCAATAGTAAATTTAAGAGTGAGAATTTGGAGTGAGAGTGAAATTTAGAATTGGTGGTTCACCACATGTTAGATTTTCAATTAATTCACTCTTGATTGCTTTGACAAAAAAAGAAATCTAGAGGTCGTTCAAATAGGGAAGTCACACTTTAAAATTTAGAATTGGTGGTTCACTACATGCCAAATTTTCAACTGAGACTACTCATTTTACAATGAAATTGGAACTCTTCAAATTGTATACCCAAGAGGAAAAGGAAATTTAAACATCGGTGTGTTTTCATGAGGAAGTCGTTAAACATTGATGATGTTTTTGTAAATAAGGAAATTGATGCAAGGTTGAAATATTCAATAAAGTAGGGAACCCTGAGGAATTCCATATGCTATATAATGTTCCTACCAAAAAGTATGTAATTAAATTATGATTATTGCGTTAAAATGCGATAAAAAAAATTGATTGTAGATTGACTAGATGTTAGAGGATTTGGAGATGCCATTGTATGTGAAGATGTGTATTTTGAGATTATTTTGTGTATTTGAGATTGGAAGAACTTTGTAAATCATACCTAAGATGTAAGAGAAACTTTATTAACATATTGTATACATACAAAAATTGCATTTTAGAACAAGAAATTTTGATATATGCAATCCCCATTGGATATACATCTCTCCAAAGAATTCAATGCATTTTCCCCTATAATCAAGTAAGAGAGTAGATCTACACGACAAGAAGTTTGATCCTAACAAAAATTAACAAGAGAAGATATTGATATAAATGGGTATATACATATAACTCTAAAATCATATCTACAACTTATAAGGATTGATTCACTCCATACAAATTTCCACTTGCAACTGGGTATATATGTGTATATTCCACATCTCTACATTCAATCTTGAAGGACATGATGCTTTCCTAGAATTTGCATCAAATGCATGTCTATTTAAGGTAGACAGAGTAGTATGCCTACAACTCTATGCAACTAAGTCAGTATCCATGTGTTCTAGAAGCAGACATGTTGCCATGGTCTATTCTAGCCTTGCAATTGTAAATTATCAAATCAAAATTTGTTGACAATTTAGTTCTTTCATAGCCCTCACACATGAGCAAAAACTCATGGGCGTAGAAGGGCATCCCATATTGATGTCATAGGGTTAAATTTAGTTTTTACGCACATGTAGTTGGAGTGCCCTATCTGAGTCCACCAATATCTTTAAACACACATGCATGCACATGCTTGCGCACACACACGCACACGCACACACACGCACATACACACGTACACACACACACACGCACACACGCACACATGTGCGCGCGTGCACACACACACACAGAGTGAAGAGGCAGTCTGTGCAATGTTTATACATTTTGTCAAAAAATAAATGTTGCATTTTTTTTGGCAGGTTTGTCATGCCCCTCCCCTTGCCTCCCACCTTTGTTTAGCCTCTACAACAACGAGTATTGCTGGGATAACACACATCTATTGTCGGAGGGTGCTCTTAACCACACATTTTATCCCCTTTTTTTATAAAGGACTATAAATTCCAATTTGTTTTATACATATTTTTGTAGTTTTTTCATATAAATGTAAATAAGTTTTATAGTTTCACATATATATTAAAGACTATTTAAACAATAATATTATTTTCCAAAATTTCAACCTTAACAGAATATATATAGGAATTTAATGCGTATGAAGATATTTTCCTTGTGACAAATGAGTTGGATATCTGCAAGGCAGCCGTCAACAAGTATTTTTAGTGACTTAGAAGGAAAGGAATATAACTATCGAGTTAATGATGGTACACAAGTCATGACGACATGCCGGGAAAGCAGAAACAATGTCTTATGTAAACCTTGTTTGGAAATTTTTTAGCGTATGTTGCTGAAAATGGATTAAAAAATTGAGAAGAAATGGAAACTTGGCCGTAGCAATGAAGTTGAATATTTGGAGAGTTAGGGCATCTCAAAAGCTTGAATCAAGGCATCACCCTTACCAACTCCAAAAGCTTCTGATTGATTCTTTGTGCATCTTACTTAGGATTGGCATGGCATTGCACAAGTATTTATTTACCAACTACAAGTATTTTTGGGTGACACAAGATTGCAAATGAACCTCAATGCTCCTATATTTTAGGTTGGTGCCCTTTTTTGCACATTGCATTCTTGGTTAGATGATTATTTATGACTTTTCTATGCATTGTTTAGTGAATTCCATTGATATAGTCACACGTGTTCATAGGGTTCCATCATCATTTGTGTTTTATAGTATGAACTCAAGCAACATCATAAGTACGACTAGAAATGTTAAAAAATGGGAAATAAAAACATGAATAACAATGGAAAAATAGAAAATGCAAGAACTATGTAGTTAGATTTGTAAAATTCAAAAGTAAATAATTTTGAGGGCTTATGGGGGAGAAAGTGCTAAGAATTTGAGAGGAAAACATGTAAATATATCATCTCAAATAAAATAACAAAGACAAAATGTTCAAACAATTAAATAAATGTAAATATGAATGAAAGTTTTTTTTTTAAAGTAAGAAATTATGAAATGGCCGGAGTTGGTTACGAGGAAAGGAACCCCTTTGAATGTTAGTCACATGAGTAAATTTACTCTCTTCTAACCCTCTCCTTAGCTTCTTTGATAGAGGTAACTCCATTAATAGTAAGAGAGGATATAGGGAAGGTAATCTAATTTTGTTAAGGATTGTGCAATCTAACTCACTTAACCCATGACTTCATGTCAATGAGCCAACACCCAGCTGGGTAGGGCAAACCCTCGTGTTGGGTACACAAAGGTGATGACAACTATGGATGTTACCGAGCGTATGTTTCGAGTGTAGGGGTGGATGCCTTGCCCTTGTGCTGCATTTGTCCTTATGTTAGAGCATTTCTAGATATCGAGATCACAAGTAGTCGAAATGCAACCACGAAAATAACACACATTTGGGGTAAACCCTGAATGATTGAAAATTGAACTGGAAGGTGAAATAAACTGACATATGTATTGTCCTTAAGTGTCACCTACTCAAAATAAAAATCTCCTATATTAAATCAATAAATATTGCATTAGTCGTTTTGAAGTGATACATTATGAGTGATACTCTTGAAATAAATGGTAATTATGGACCTTGAAAGATGATACCACTTTCATTGTGATGGACTCTTTTCTATAATTTATTTCTCACTTTAGTATAAATATCTCAACAATTACTTACTTTGAACTAACACTTAGCTTTCTTTTATATGATACGTACATTTATTATAGTCAAATATAGTTGAATAAAATAAAATGCTCCAAGATCAATCATTTCTTTTTAATTGCATGACATAAATGTTATAAATAAGAAAGATCGAGAGATAATCTGATCACATGGAATAAAAATTTGAGAACAAAAAATTAATTGAGAAGAGAATACCATGAAATAGGTTGCCTATAATAATTGTTGTTTAGAGAGAATATAATTTACTTGCATCATAATTTACTTCTTGAGAGATTTTAAAGAATTAATAGATAAAATTTATTAAATAAAGTGGAGTGAGAATTTGGAGTGGGAGGTAGAAGAATGAGAAATGTAGAAAGAGAGGATTTTTTAAAAAAGAAATGGAGAGTTGCTTAGGCAATGATAATGTAAGAGTGAAAATCTGGAGTGTGAGTGAACTCTGGAATTTGGAGTACACCACATGCTAGTTTTTTAATTGATTTTCTCTCGATTGTTTTGACAACAAAAAAATCTAGAAGACATTCAAATAGGACAATGACACCTTAAATTCAGAATTGGTGTTTCACCACATGCCAAATTTTCCAATGAGGCAACTCATTTCACAATGAAATTGGAGCCGTTGAAATTTTATACCCAAGGGGAAAAGGAAAATTAAACATTGACATGTTTCCACTAAGTAGTAATGAAACGTTGACAATATTTTTGTAAACAAGGAAATTGATGCGAGACTAAAACATTCAATAAAATAGGGAACCTTGAGGAACTTGTATATGCTATGTAGATGTAATTAGATTATAGTTGTTCATCAAAATGTGGAAAAAAATGATTGTAGATTGAATAGATGTTAGAGGATTTGGAGATCTCAATATATGTAAAGATGTGAATTTTGAAATTATTTCGTGTATTTGAAATTGAAAGAACTTTGTAGATCATACCTAAGATGCAAGGGAAACTTTACTAATATATTATATACCTACAAAAATCCCATTTCAGAACAAAGAACTTTGATAGATACAAAATCCCAATTGAATGTACATCTCTCCAAAGAGTGATAGCATTTTTCCCTATAATCAAGTAAGAGAGTGTAGAGCTACACGCCAGCAAGTTTGATCCTAACAAAAACTAACAAGAGAAGATATTGATATAAATGGGTATATTACATATAACTCATAAATCATATCTACAACTTATAAGGATTGATTCATTTCATACAAATTTCCACTTGCAACCGGGCATATATGCATATTGTGTATCTCTACATTTAATCTTGAAAGATACATTGTTTTTTTAGAGTTTATATCATATGGTATGTGTACTTAAGGTATGCTCGCAACTCTACTCAATCAAGTCACCATCCACTTGTTTTAGTAAGAGACATGTTATATGGTCTATTTTAAACTTGTAACTTCAAATTATCATAATCTGTCAAATTAAAATTTGTTGACCCTGAGGTTGATATCAGAAGATTAAAATCAGGTGTTTGCACCTATGTAGTTGGAGTGCCCTATCTGAATCCACCAATATTTTTGAATATTATAATTAAAAACTATATAAAGATTGAGATGCAATGCTTAAATGTTTTGTCAAAAATGAAATGTACTGTTGGGATAGTGCGCATATGCTGTCAAAGGGTGTTCTCTTCAGGTGACTATAAATTCCAATTTTATACTTTCTTCACAATTTTTTTTTTATTAAGGGCAAATAGTTTTGAAGGGACTATACCCTGTATACAAAAGGGCTCAAAAGCCAGATAGTAAAGATGAGAGAAGCAGCCCAGAGAAGGGCAAAATAGTCAACCAAGTAAGGCTCAATAGCCAAATATTACAATATAGGAGAAAAAAGGATCTAAACGTACAAAGATCCAAAAAAAAGAAGGCAAGATCAAAAAGAAACCAAAAGAGAAATAGCATGAAGAGCTCTGCCAAAAAATAGCTCCAGAACCGCCACATCACAGCCAAAAAATAGCATCACAACAGCCCGTTACTTGATGGCTCTGTCAATTTTGGTCTTGATAGCCTGCAGTGACATGAAGAAGGCAATGGCAGTGGCCTGAGAGGAGTCTTGCAAATCTGCTTGGGCAATTGCAATGTCCCTTTTCTCTTTAGGGCCCCATATGTCCTCATTAATCCCACTTAAACTGCAAACACTGTGGACATGTTGTTCAATGAAATTAAAAATGCTTTTGAGGGCAGACAATATGCAGTCATTTCGGCTTTTAGCATTCCCCAATCTGCCATCTAAGGACTGTAGTTTCTTGAAGAATTCCCCAATAACCCCCTCTTCCTCCTCACTTTGAAGGATCCTTTTACCCTTAGCTCTTTCCATGTTTTTTATAGCCCCTTTGAGCTCTTGTATCTCCTTTTCTAATCTGTCCACCCTATCTAGCAATTCCTCCTCTTTGGGCTCCTCCACCGGCTTGCTAATATGCAGGAGGTTTTCAGCTAGTTCCAAGTCTTTGTGGCTCCTTAGGACCCATTGGGAAGCAGCGATTTTAGCTTTAAGGCTCTTGCTTTTCTTGCTGGAGACAACATCTTCATTCTTTCTTTTTAGTAGGGGGGAGTGGGAGCAGTGTGGGCAGGCGGAGGTATGGAGGAGGGAGGTGGGATAGGATTCACGGGAGGACAGCTGGAGAAATGGCGGTGAATCAAGAGGATAAGGCCCTGGTGTAAAGGGACAACCCTAGAGTGGCTTTGAACTTCCCTTATAGATTTCTCCAGAGAGTTAATCAAATAGTGAGGAGAGCTGATAATGTTATTTCTACGAAAATGATTCAGAAAAATCAGATGCTTTTGAGGTATAGTCACATATCTTCCTTCAAGGGTAACATACCTTACCACCATTTTGGCCAGTTCATCAAAAGGTTCAGGGATCGATGCCACCTTAAGGCCAACAGTCACAAACTCAAGATTCTCCCTCTCTTCCAAAAATTTCTTAGTTTCCACCTCCCTGTCTACCTTCTTATTGAAGAATTTTGTGCCTTCCATGCTAAGGCCCGTGATCTGAGCTATGAGCTCTTCCGTGATTTCCATTTTCATGTTACTATATTTGACTATTCTATTCTTCCAACCCTGGGTGAATTTGATAGAGATGTCTTGGTCGAAGCCTTGGATCCTTTCAATGAAATTAGACAGGCCCCCGATTTACAGGTAATCCCAAGGCTCCGTGTTCTCTTTCCACTCAGGATTGTGGGTCGGTTCGGTTTTGCATGGCAGCCACCCCATGTTTCCTCTCCTCCTTTTCCTGTTCTCAACGGTAAAATAGCTACCAATGTGTGGGATAGGCCGAAATTTGATTTTGGTATTTGAATCTTTCCTTCCCGTGAAAGCCGGTTTAATTATTATGCTACACTTGTTATTATTGCCCCGCTCCTCGGCTTTCCTCCTATGCCAAGAAATGATGACAGTCCAGCCCGCACAGATCGTAACAATCATCCAAATATTTTGTGATGTCATCATCATGTACTTGGGGATCCACACATTAGCGTCTAAAATACAACCGTTAGTTATGATTTTCACTGCCATGTAGATCAATGATAATGGCTTTATTGACATGAGCGGGCAGAACGTCCCCCCCAATCCAAGTTTGAAAGGGATTATTAACACCGAAGTTAGCCAAACTGTCAGCGACCCTATTTCCTTCCCGATAGGTGTGGGTGATTTGGAGCTTTTCAAATCTTTTGCATATATCAATAGCTTCCTCAATATAATCCCTGATAGACCAGCTAGGGTGTTGCTTTTTATTCAGAAGATTAATAATATTTAGAGAATCACCTTCAATTATGATATTTGGAATATTACAATCTCTGGCAAGTCTAATACCCCAAAGAGCCACCATGGCTTCGGAATAATGATTAGTCTGTCTGCCCATTCTCCCAGAAAAAGTAGGAACATAACAGCCTCTTTGATCCCTGATGATTCCCCCTCCTCCAGAGTCACCCGGATTTCCCTTAGAGGCCCCATCAAAATTTAACTTGTGTCAATCAGTGGGGGGTTTAATCCATCGGACTGTGTTTCTATCAGTACCATTATTATTTCTATTGACAGTGGCAATATTCCATTCGGTTAGAATGCATTCTTCATTCTCCGGGTAGAGTCTATTTTTAGGGTGTTTAAATCTAGCAATATTATCTTGCACAACAATGATAATTTCCTTATATACTTTGTTACAAGCCTGTCTATTGTTTCTGAAAATACTATCATTATGGGCCTTCCAGATTCTCCACATAGTGTGGGGTAGAACCAGTTGCCATAGCCTTTTCACCATGCAATGTTTAAACAGAGAGCTCCATTGCTCCCAAGCCTGAAGGCAGGTAAGGGGAAAAATCCATCTCAGATTAAATTTTACAAAAACAAGATACCAAATTTTGGAAGCAATCTCACAATGAAGGAATAAATGCTTTATATCTTCAGCCTCTTGCTGACACATGCAACATCTATTCGACATGATGAATCCCTTCTTAATGAGGTTGTCATTAGTTAGGATCTTGCCATTAATAATTAGCCACCAAAAGAAGTTCACTCTAGGGGTTAGCTCCGACATCCACAACTTGTGCCACTTAATTTCGCTTTCCATCGATGCAAAGAAAGAATTATATCTTGATTTAACAGTGTATCTCCCATCAAAAGAATCTTTCCAGATGAGCTCATCCTTAAGATTTTGATTACTTATATGGATTAGGGAAAGTTGATTCTGGAGAGATATAATATCAGCCTGAATATTATCATTCTCCACTTTTAGCTGTTTCCATTTTCTTTTGTTTCCATCCCTCTCAATGTATCCCTGGATTTTGTGTCCATACTTTGCAATTAATCTATCTTTAATATGATCATAAGTAGAAATCCAGTTAGAATCCGTCCACTTATCAGTCCAGAAGTTTATGTTTTTCCCATCTCCAAGCTTCCAGCTGCACCCCTGAGAGAGAATGTCTCTGCTGCGTAGAAGGTTGTTCCAGAAAATAGAACCACTCGGAAGGGACTGATCATAAATGAAGGAAATCTTGTTTTGATTTTAAAGATATTTGATCTTAATCAGATTTGTCCAAGGTCTATGCTCTTTTATAAGCCTCCATCCTAATTTTGTAGTAAGGGCAGTACTCATATGTTTGATATCTTTGATGTCTAACCCCCCTAGTCTCTTAGGTTTACAAACCTGTTCCCAAGCCACAAGATGATATCTAAATCTGTCCTCAGTACCGTGCCACAGAAAGTGTTTTTGAATCTTCTCAATACTGTTCATCACAGCTGTAGGCATGCAGAACATTGACAGTATGTAAATAGGCAAGTTTTGAAGCGTGCTTTTAACCAAAAGACACTTACCTACACTTGAAAGAACGGCTCCTTTCCATCCAACCAACTTTCTTTGAAATCTCTTAATAAGATCATTCCATACCTCCACTGAAATCTTGCCAGTACTTAAAGGTAACCCTAAGTAAGTAGCTGGTAGAGAATTAATAGTGCATCCTAGAATATTAGCAATCTTTCTTTGCCTCTCCTTAGGAGTATTGAAGAAATAAATAGAGCTTTTGTCAAAATTAACTTTTTGTCCCGAGGCTTCCTCATAAAATCTAAGGATAGTTTTAATGGCCTTTGCCTCAATAATAGAAGCCATTAGTAGCAGTAAAGTGTCATCAGCAAATTGCTGATGAGAGGAGATCTGATTACCAGTAGTTGGAGGGAAGCCTTTTATCATGCCAATGTCAATAGCTTTGGAAATAGATCTGCTTAAACGGTCATCCGTAATAATGAATAAAAGAGGGGAGATTGGGTCACCTTGCCGTATACCTCTATTACTGGCAAAAAAACCCATAGGTTCCCCATTAACAACCACAGAGAATCTAGAGGTAGAGATGCAAGAGTGAATGATTTTTTCTGAATTTGCTTTGAAAACCAAATTTGGATAGGACCTCATCCATGAATCTCTAGGAGACTCTGTCGAAAGCTTTATGCATGTCAAGTTTGATGGCCATCCCCGCCTTTTTACTTTTATCCATAGAATGTATAGTTTCATGAACCATGATAATGCCATCTTGGATAATTCTTCCCTGGATGAATCCGCTCTGCTGTTGAGAAATGATCTCCATAAGTATAGGTTGCATTCTAGTGGTGAGAATCTTTGTGAAAATCCTATAAATGACATTAACCAAACTGATAGGCCTGAAATCTTTGAAGTCTTTTGCATCCAACTTTTTCGGGGCAAGCACAATGTGTGTATTATTTAGTTCTTTAATAAGATTTCCCGTTCTGTAAAATTCATTAACAGCTTTCAAGAGATCTTCAGAGCATATTTCCCAACATCTTTGGTAAAAGTTAGCCGAGAAGCCATCTGGACCTGGAGCCTTATCCCCTTCTAAAGCAAAGACAGCGTTTTTTAATTCCTCAATGGTGACAGTTTTTGAAAGACTTTTAAATCTCTCAGCAGGTATTAGATTATTAGGAATGGAGTCTAAGAGGAAAGATGCCGCTTGTTCATTGTAGGAGGTATCTTCAGTGAGGAGGTTCTTGTAAAAATTAAGCACCTCTATTTTGATATCCTCAGGATCCTTAGTAATGTTTCCATTTCCTTTAGTAACCTCTGAAATTTTGTTACAAGCTCTATGTTTGATGGCTGTCAAATGAAAAAAAATTGTATTTCTGTCTCCATCCTTAAGCCAAAGGGCTCTAGATTTCATTCTCCAAAAGGTTTCTTCATGGCTATTTATATTATGCAGATCTGATAGGAGTTTTTTTTTCCCGCTGATGATCCTCTAGGGTCATACCTTTCATGGAGACATTTAGCTCAAGCTCTTCTAGTTGTTGCTTAAGTTCTTTCTTCTTTTCAAAAATGTTTCCAAAAACCTCTTTATTCCATATTCTAACTTTCTGTTTAACATTCTTCACAAAATTTAAATAATTTTAAATAAATAACTATTTAAACAATAATACTATTTTTCAAAGTGTCACCCTGTAATTGTCTACGGCTACCTAATTTTTGATATATCATAAAAAAAATAGTCTACACCCTGGAAATTTCCGGGCCTAGTCTCTTCAGTACGATGTTAACTTTTGAAGTAAACCTATAACAGAATACATATAAGAAATTAATGCCGGTGAAGATATTTTCTTGTCATTAATGAGTGTAGATATGTGCAGGGCGGCCGTCAACAAGTTCTTTTAGTGACTTAGCAGGAAAGGAATATAAATATCTAGTTAATGACAGTGCACCAGTGATGATAATTTGACTAATCTGAAGCATGGCGACATGTCGGGAAAGTAAAAACAATATAACATTGTTTTGGAGGTTTTTTTTAGCGTATGTTGCTGAAAATGAATTTTTTTTTTTAGCAGAAACGGAAACTTGGCCTTAGCTATGGAGTTGAATATTTGGAGAGTTAGGGCATTTCAAAATCTTAAATCAGGGCACCACCCTTACTAACTCCAAACGTGTCGTGTTTATACTAATTGATTCGTTTGTGCATACAATTATGCAAAAAGTTGTGGATAAGCATAAATATCTAATGACGAGAAAGAAACATTTGACACTTTCCAACAAGATCTCTCTCGATAAGACCCCTCCAACATAATAAGAGATGAACCATTAGTTGTCCACCCTAACTTGGTATCCACTCGGTCTTTGAATGATGCCACATCGGTATTTGAATGTATCTTACAAGTGATTTATCATGTGTTTAATATATACATTTGAGTTCATGTGTTTAATTAGAGGGGAAGACACATTCCAATTGATTTAAAATGGAAAATTTTAAATGCGTACAAGTAGTAAAATAATGTGTAAATTGTACAATTATTTTTCATTTTGTTGGAGTATTGAGTATTCCCTCACCATTTTTTTCGTTTGGAAACTTTCCTAAGGTCGTCCTAGGTTTGAATTTAGGGTTGGCTCATGTGGGAAATTCAATTAGAGACCCTTATCTAAAGAATACCATAGAGGTCATTTATTTCTAAGAATACATGATGAGTTGTTCATTATTTGGAGATGATTACTACTTGGGTTACACATATCCAAAACCAAACCAAAGTCTACAAGAGCACTCATAAATCATATTGTCAAATTTGAAATGTATCAAAATTGAAGTTGATTGTTTTCATGTGTCTTTTTCCAAGAGAAGGAATCATATTATTGCATTTGATAAAGCTTGTAGGGAGAATGAAGGACAAACTCTACACTCCAACAAGAATTATGTTTGTATAGAACGATTACAACCCTGATTCACATGGATATGTAGTACAACACTCTCATTGGACTTCCTATGAGAGTATAGTTTGGGCCTAGTCCAGGGATTCCTTTTTCACATATTTTTAATGTTGTGCGAGGATTACAAGAAAGAAAAGGGAAAATCTAGATCCTCACACTTCAATTTAGAATTATGAGCAAGGTTATTGTAAAGTAGAGACGTGTAGACACCAAAATTTGGTATCACCACCCTCCACCCCATGTTCGCTCTCTTTTCTTCATGGCCATCCATTTGAATTCCCCTTTCCCTCCTAAATCTCATTTATTTGAATTTCCCACTTTCCTATATTATCCCATCATGTATTTTATTTCTCCATAATTTATTATAATTCACCCCTAATCTCATTTAATTAATCCTTAACCATATTTATTATCCTGGTCACATCCCATTTATTATCCCTAGGCCCTCATTTAATAATTTTGTTTCCCCTTGGCCTTTATTTAATATTTTCTTTCATCTCAACAACCATTTATCCATCCCTAGGTTCTCACCCACCTTCATTTCATAATTTCATCTCCCTTTGCCTTTATTTAATAATTTTACCTCCCACATACCTTTATTAAATGATTTCATATCCCCCACATCCATCCATTCATCCTATAAATCCGCCTTTACCCCCTCCTTCTTAAGGAGATCAAGGGATGAAATTTTGGAATCTTGGAGTCCTTTTGGGTGCATCAACTTTGGAGATTTGTGGAGACTTCTTTCACCATTAATATACTTTGTGTTTCCCTTGCAATATTATCATATATATCTACCACTAACATTTTGTGCAAGTTCAGCTATCATCAGGAACTCTACTTCTTCCATCTCAATCTTTTGTTTCATTCAGAGGTCTTCATTTCAGCCCACCCTTTTTCATTCAAGCCGTAACTAGTTCCAGTCGCAGTCAACCTTATCTGATCGTCGTCAATCCAATTAGTTTCTTTGTTGTTCAGACCCTTTATTGCCAGATCTTTGCTTCTGTATCCATCTAGTTTCCAGATCTCACCATTCTGCCTCTATGTCATCCCAGATTTTTTCTCTCATACCCCAGTTGTTGTCGACCAACCCTATTTTCATGCCATTTACCATCACTTTCCCAAATTTTATTACATCCTTTCATCCATATCTAGATCTAGTCTATTTTGTAGGTTTCTATCTTCAGTCTTGTTTGTCGGCCCAACAAGTTCTTTTAGAATGGAACCTAGCAGGAAAGGAATTAATATCTAGTTAATGACAGTGCACCAGTGATGATAATTTGACTAATCTGAAGCATGGCGACATGTCGGGAAAGTAAAAACAATTATAACATTGTTTTGGAGGTTTTTTAGCGTTATGTTGCTGAAAAATGAATGTTTTTTTTTTTAGCAGACGGAAAACTTGGCCTTAGCTATGGAGTTGATATTTGAGAGAGTTAGGGCATTTCAAAATCTTAAATCACGGGCACCACCACTACTAACTGCCAAACGTGTCGTGTTTATACTAATTGATTCGTTGTGCATACAATTATGCAAAAAGTTGTGGAATAAAGCTATAATTATCTAATGAAGAGAAGAAACATTTGACAATTTCCCACAAGATCTCTCTCGCTTAAGACCCTCCAACATAATAAGAGATGAACCATTAGTTGTCCACCCTAACTTGGTATCCACTCGGTCTTTGAATGATGCCACATCGGTATTTGAATGTATCTTACAAGTGATTTATCATGTGTTTAATATATACATTTGAGTTCATGTGTTTAATTAGAGGGGAAGACACATTCCAATTGATTTAAAATGGAAAATTTTAAATGCGTACAAGTAGTAAAATAATGTGTAAATTGTACAATTATTTTTCATTTTGTTGGAGTATTGAGTATTCCCTCACCATTTTTTTCGTTTGGAAACTTTCCTAAGGTCGTCCTAGGTTTGAATTTAGGGTTGGCTCATGTGGGAAATTCAATTAGAGACCCTTATCTAAAGAATACCATAGAGGTCATTTATTTCTAAGAATACATGATGAGTTGTTCATTATTTGGAGATGATTACTACTTGGGTTACACATATCCAAAACCAAACCAAAGTCTACAAGAGCACTCATAAATCATATTGTCAAATTTGAAATGTATCAAAATTGAAGTTGATTGTTTTCATGTGTCTTTTTCCAAGAGAAGGAATCATATTATTGCATTTGATAAAGCTTGTAGGGAGAATGAAGGACAAACTCTACACTCCAACAAGAATTATGTTTGTATAGAACGATTACAACCTGATTCACATGGATATGTAGTACAACACTCTCATTGGACTTCCTATGAGAGTATAGTTTGGGCCTAGTCCAGGGATTCCTTTTTCACATATTTTTAATGTTGTGCGAGGATTACAAGAAAGAAAAGGGAAAATCTAGATCCTCACACTTCAATTTAGAATTATGAGCAAGGTTATTGTAAAGTAGAGACGTGTAGACACCAAAATTTGGTATCACCACCCTCCACCCCATGTTCGCTCTCTTTTCTTCATGGCCATCCATTTGAATTCCCCTTTCCCTCCTAAATCTCATTTATTTGAATTTCCCACTTTCCTATATTATCCCATCATGTATTTTATTTCTCCATAATTTATTATAATTCACCCCTAATCTCATTTAATTAATCCTTAACCATATTTATTATCCTGGTCACATCCCATTTATTATCCCTAGGCCCTCATTTAATAATTTTGTTTCCCCTTGGCCTTTATTTAATATTTTCTTTCATCTCAACAACCATTTATCCATCCCTAGGTTCTCACCCACCTTCATTTCATAATTTCATCTCCCTTTGCCTTTATTTAATAATTTTACCTCCCACATACCTTTATTAAATGATTTCATATCCCCCACATCCATCCATTCATCCTATAAATCCGCCTTTACCCCCTCCTTCTTAAGGAGATCAAGGGATGAAATTTTGGAATCTTGGAGTCCTTTTGGGTGCATCAACTTTGGAGATTTGTGGAGACTTCTTTCACCATTAATATACTTTGTGTTTCCCTTGCAATATTATCATATATATCTACCACTAACATTTTGTGCAAGTTCAGCTATCATCAGGAACTCTACTTCTTCCATCTCAATCTTTTGTTTCATTCAGAGGTCTTCATTTCAGCCCACCCTTTTTCATTCAAGCCGTAACTAGTTCCAGTCGCAGTCAACCTTATCTGATCGTCGTCAATCCAATTAGTTTCTTTGTTGTTCAGACCCTTTATTGCCAGATCTTTGCTTCTGTATCCATCTAGTTTCCAGATCTCACCATTCTGCCTCTATGTCATCCCAGATTTTTTCTCTCATACCCCAGTTGTTGTCGACCAACCCTATTTTCATGCCATTTACCATCACTTTCCCAAATTTTATTACATCCTTTCATCCATATCTAGATCTAGTCTATTTTGTAGGTTTCTATCTTCAGTCTTGTTGTCGGCCCCAAAATTCCCCTCTTTTGAAGTCAAGTTTCAAAAAAATTTGAGTCTGTAACTAGGAGTATTGAATCATGTCGAGCTTGGCATTGTTTACAATTTTCCTATTCATGGAGAACAATTTGAAATTCAGGTGTATGGTGAAGTTCCTTTCCTTCTTTTTATTTTCTTCCTGCAGTCAGGATTGACAGCCGTATTTTCCCCATTAATTGTTTCCCCAGAGTCCACGGGTAATACATGAACATCTTTGATTGGATGTGGTTTGGCCATATTTCAAGGTTCAGCAAAAGCCTCCATGTCCCTTAACGACACCATTTTGGAAGTGAAATCAAAGGGTTAGTCTCCAAGTAGCGCAAGTTCGCCACATGGTTAAAGTCAATATGAAGACGGAGTTGGCCGTTGAAAATTCCAAGACCGGTGAAAGGAGACACGCGTCAACTCGACGTAGCTTTAGGGGGTGTTTCCAAAGCAAAAAATCAAAAGTGCGCCAGCCCTCCACGTGTCTAGGGTTCAACATAAGTCAAGTGAAAAATTGACCCGAATCGGCTAAGTATGAAGGAACGAGCGGAGCTCTCCATGTGTCAGCCTAGCCCTGCTTCAAAGGTAAAGAATGCAAGAGGTATTCACAGGCCTACTCCAATCAATTTCTCCCATGTGGGTGGCCCAAATTTTAAGTTGTAAAATAAAATCGAATGGCCCATGTTTTAACTGGTAAAATAACGTAACAGCTGTATATTTAAAAAACTAGTTTTTTCGCCATTAACGTTTCTTTGCGTTTTCAAGAATTCGAAAGGGCGTGGATGATTGGAATAAGTTGTAACTGTTTCTTGCTTGCTCGAGGAACTTGTAACCATTTCTTGTAAGCTATATCATGAGCTTTCAAAGCCATTGTAGTGGTTGGAATTTTGATTATTCTGGAATTGTAATTTAAAATTGGAAGAAATCAATACAAAGGTTTTTTCCCTTTTTCTTTTGCTTTCTCTTTCCTTTTGGTTCTGATATGTGAATCATCGAATCCTTGCATGCTTGGAAATTTTTTGTTCTAATTTGTACAATCTCCAAAACTTTGAGTCTGTGAATTGTGCCTATTATAAACGTGGATGGTTCTACTTTGTATCTCATTTGCACAATACATATAAGGGTTTTCTCTACCATCTCTTTTGCCTGAAAGTATTTTCTTTTGTTTCCTCCCTCCTCTCTTTAAAGTCTTCTATCCTCATGCATTGATAACTTTCTAGGCTTAAAACACATTTCAGGATATCGGGAAACCACCATTGAATGAAATACTGTGCATTTGTACATAGGTTTTTCCCCTACTTTCAATAAGGGAACCTCTACCATTAAAGAGGAGAGACTTGTTTCCTAACTGTGGTTTCATTCCAAGTGCAAATCTGAAACCCAACAAGTCCATATCCATATCCGACCACAAAAGAGCTTGCAGGTCTTTTTTTAAGGTTCTTCTCATCCATCCCCAGTCGTCGTTGACTATCCCTTTGCAGTCTTGGGTTGCCATCAAACCGTGTAGGTTTGATTTTTTTACATCTATTTTGATTAGATTTGTACTTTCCTCATGTTTCCGCATTTTTAGTTTCTATTCGTATCAGATTTTACATTATATCATATCCATTATCCATCGATTTTATCTTATCTTATTTACAAGAGGGTTGACATCCATCCTAGGAAGCTCACACTTCTTGGGACCAGATTATGTCGGGAAACCCTCCATCTATTTACTAATCCATTTTTATTTTTAGTCTTCTTTTTTGTGTAGATTATCTAGCTCACAACGAGGAGTTCATATTACGCCCATATCCATCCATATCATCCCAAAGCACCTTAAACCTTTACATAGTTAGAGTTAATTATTTCCTTTATTACTAGTTCACTAACCTGAATAGGAACGAAGAAACTTGGTCAACATTTTGGCACGCCTGGTGGGACACACCCTTTCTAGGTGAGTCTTGTTATTTGTTTTCATTTTCATCTTCTTTCTTCCATTTCCTACTAACCTCGCAGGGAAGGAACATGCATTAGTTCATGTTTTCTTGTTTGCTTATGTCAAATCATGGATTGCTTGGATTGGCTTTTTCTCACTTTCTTGCTTTAAAGATCAGATAAAAATGAAAAATGTATTCCAAGTATTCCTTGTTTTTACTCCCCATCTCTTTTTCTTTATCACATTGCATCACTTGTTTGTTTTCCTCATCAAATCTCCATAGTTTTTTTTGGATCTAAAAAGAACCCTTTCATTCTTGCTTGCAAATCTATTTTAACTAGGGGGTTTAACACGTTGCATACACACTTCACCACACACATCAAAACACACAAACTAATCCACACATCTAAACATCCCTTACCAAGTGGAACTATTGGGATTTCATCACGCAATAGGAAAGTCGTTGCGGTGTTCTAGCCGCGTTCTAAACTCTATACAGATTTGGGTCTCACGTAGCTTCAAGTATATCAAAGACTTCACAACGTAAACATCCTAAAACCAGCCTTAGATTGGTCATTTTCTTAGGTTCCCCTTTGAGACTTTTTCTTTTCTTTTCTCACACTCTTTTCAATAATCATGATGATAAAAAAAAAATTGATTTGTTTGTTAATAAACTACATAAACAAATGTTTATCTATTAGGAAATAAGGGATAAAATATGTGGAATAATCCCACACAGAATCGCAATACTAGAAACTAATATGCAAAATAATAACACAAATATGAAATATAAATGCAGAAAATAAAATAACACAACATCGAGACAATATTTAACGTGGTTCACCCAATTTGGGCTATGTCCACCAAGAATCACTTGCTCATATTTTTATTACAAGCCACCTCTTTCTCTCAATACAATACACAGGTCTGCTTGGAGCTATGCTCAACAAACTCTCCTTAGTTCACATTTGGACTCATACATCTACAATGTTACATCAACCCTACCATATGCACAAAAAACATAAATAGGAAACTACTTAAGTAGTTTTAAAATACCATGGGTATCAAAACCATGGGCCAAAACCACCCCATAAAACTATGGGTCAAAATATCACCTATATGAGAAAAACATGTCTCCTGAGATATCAGGCTTGTTTTTCAAGGCAAAAAAATTAGTGTGCAGTACTTTTAGTGTACAGTCTTCAACACTTCCACACATGAAAACATGCTCCACAACATAACAATATCCCACTTAGAGACTAGTTTTCCTCTGAGAAAGATTCTCAACCCTTCATTTTTGTTCGTGAAGACCAACCAAAGCTGAAAACAACTTCAGTTTCTCCCTTGTGACCACCTTGGTCATCAAGTCTGCAGGATTCTGACTAGTATGAATCTTCTCCAGCTTCAACTTCTCTTCCTCCAAATTTTTCCTATTGAAATGGCACCTTAACTTTATATGCTTCATCTTAGAGTGGAAATCAAAGTTCTTAGCTAGGTGTATAGCACTATGACTATCACTATGTAGCTTCCCTTCCTCCTACTTATGCCCCAACTCCTCAAGTAATTGCTGTAACCAAATCATCTCTTTTCTTGCCTTTATGGCAACAACATACTCAGTCTCTATGGTTGACAAAGCCACTAGCTTTTGTAGTCATGAAATATAGCTCATTGTTGTCCCACCTGCAGTGTAAATATAACATGTTGTGTTCCTCCTGTTGTCTACATCTCTAGCCAAGTCTGAATCTACATAACCACTCAAAGTGGTGTTTGATCCACTGTAGCACAAAATTGTCCCCATGGTCCCTCTCAAGTACAGAAGGATCCACTTTACTTCCTTCCAATGATCTTTACCCAGATCACTCATAAATCTTATCACTGCTCCCACTACATGGGCAATATTAGGCCTAGTGCACACTACAACATACATTAAACTGCCAACCGATGATGAGTAAGGTAATTTGGACATGTGGTTTCTCTCCTGCTTTGTCTTGGGACATAACTCCTTTGATAACTTGAAATGGCCTACTAAAGGAGTCCCAACCAGTTTAGCATCCTGCATATTAAACCTCTCCAAGACCTTCTTAATGTACTCTTCCTGAGATAAAGTCATATTCCGTTCATTCCTATCCCCAGATATCCTCATACCAAGGATTTGTTTATCCGACCCCAAATCCTTCATATCAAAGGAGTCACTTAGTTGCTTCTTGAGTACTTTTATTTCTTGCATGTTTTTACTTGTAACCAACATGTCATCCACATACAACCATAGGATAATGTAACTGCCATCCTAAAATTTCTTTATATACATGCAATGGTCATAATGACATCTAATATAACCTTTCTCTATTAAGAATCTATCAAATTTCTTATACCATTGACGTGGAACTTTTCTCAGTCCATACAAGCTCTTCTTCAATTTGCACACCATTTCATATTTATCTTTGACCTCATATCCCTCTGGCTGCTGCATATATAGATCCTCCTACAAATCACCATAGATAAATGCAATCTTTACATCTAGCTTCTCTAAGTGCAAGTCTTTAGCTACCACTAGTCCAAGAACCATTCTAATAGAAGTCATTTTTACTACAAGAGAAAAAATGTCATCAAATTCTACACCCTTTTTTCTATATAAACCCCTTGACCACCAACTAAGCCTTATATCTTTTCTTTCCTCCTTCTTCCTCTTTAACTATGTACACCCAATTGTTCTACAATGCTTATTTTCCATCAAGTAGCTTCACCAAATCCCAAGTCTAGTTCTCCATGAGAGACTGATGTTCCTCA
Organism: Taxus chinensis; assembly: GCA_019776745.2. NCBI lineage: Eukaryota > Viridiplantae > Streptophyta > Pinopsida > Cupressales > Taxaceae > Taxus > Taxus chinensis. The sequence continues at coordinate 120,563,320 of CM034149.1, read as the reverse complement.
TTCATGGCTTTCTCCCACTTCTTCCTAGCATCTGCCTGCATTGCTTCATCAAAGCTCTCTAGATCTCCAATATCGGTGAGTAATAAATAATAAAGAGAAGGAGAAAAACATTTAGGTTCTCTTCTTATCCTAGAAGACCTCCTCAATATAGGAGTTTGGGGTTCCTATTGAGTAGGTTCTTGAATTGATTCATGTGTCACTTTCCCATTCAGAAGATCATTTACCACTGCATATTATTTCTTGGATTCTTCCCTATTTTCCTGCAACTGTTTCTTATACATAACTTTCTCATTAAAGACCGCATCCCTAGACCGAATGATTTTCTCATCTTTAATACTCCAACATTTATATCTAAAGTCATCACCACCATAACCAATGAAGGTGCATTTTTATGATTTAGCCTCTAGTTTGGTCCTATCATCCTTGTCGATATGAACAAACACCTCACATCAAAAGACTCTAAGAAATGATTAATCAACTTTCTTACCAGACCAAGCCTCCTCATGTATGCCTCCATCCAAGGCACTTGAGGGTCCTCTGTTTATCAAGTACATAGTTGTGCTCATTACTTCTACCCAAAAATAAAGAGGTAGTCATGCATGTAACCTCATGCTCCTCGCTCATTCCATTATTGTCATGTTCATCCTTTTTGACACCCCATTCTGCTGCGGAGTTCCTAGAACCTTCTTTTTCCTGTAGATTCCATTCTTAGAACAATAATCATCAAACTCATTATTGCAATACTCCCCTCCATTATCTGACCTGAGATATTTTAGCTTAGTACTTGAGGCATTATCCTTTTAGAGGTAGAGGGTTTGTCATATAAATTCCCTAATGCATCCATAAGTTCTTTTGTAGTCTTTTCCTTTGAAACATTAAATACTACCAAAGATGCAAGACATAGTTGGATTTCTCCAAGTGCCTTCCTATCTAGAAAATCCCACTTCGCATCCATCATGCTCGAGGGTTTGTTCCCCTTCTCAAACAATAGAATATAAAGATCCTTCTAATAAAGGTAATCTTCCATCTACATCTTCCAAAGACTCAAATTTTGCCCATTGAATTTATCAACCTTTGATTTTCCATCATTTGCCATAGCTCCCACTCAAGCTAAAACTTTTCCTACGATTCAACACTTTAGGAAACCAAACCAAACTTTGATACCAATTGTTATGAAATAAGGGATAAAACATGCAGAACAATCCCATACAGAAGCGCAATAGTAGAAACTAATATGGAGAATAATAACACAAATCAGAAATAAAAGTGCAGAAAACAAAAGAACACAACACAGAGACAATATTTAACGTGGTTCACCCAATTTGGGCTACGTCCACCAAGAATCACTTGCTCAGATTTTTATTACAAGCCACCTCTTTCTCTCAATCCAATACCCAGATCTGTTTAGAGCTATGCTCAATAAACTCTCCTAAATTCACACTTGAAATCATACATCTACAATGTTACATCAACTCTACCATATGCACAAAAGAACATAAATAGGCAGCCGCTTAAGCAATTTTACAATACTGTGGGTATCAAAACCATGGGTCAAAACTGCCCCATTAACATATGGGTCAAAATACCACCCAGATGAGAAGATAACATCTCCCGAGGTATTGGGCATGTTTTTCGGGGCAAAAAAAAATTAGTGTATAGTCTTCAACACTTCCACACATGAAAACAGGCTCCACAACATAATATTATATAATTCATGCCTATTATCGCTTCTTCTCAGTCCAAGAAAACACAACAATCCACCTCATCCAATGAAATCCCTTCTTCCAATGATCTTTCCTAACAAGGTTTCGAACTTGAGACCACACCTTTTATCTCCCAACCTTCTATTTTTATGGTCTCACTTCATGAAGACCATGTCATCCAAGATGATCCTCATATTGAAACCAATCTTTCTAGACCAATTTCATCTCAATCCATTTCCTCTAGACCAGCTTCGCCTCCGTATCCTACTCCTTTAAAAACTCTTGGACCTCCTACCATCCCTTGTGGATGCTCGGAGTTTCAGGAACTCCTTGATGTTAATCCTATCACCCTTTATGACTACCTATTTTGTAATTCCTCCACATTTCCTCAATCATTTCAATCCACTCAATTGGTGGATCCCATTCCACCCAACTTAACTAAAATCAACACTATCCCTACTTCATCCGCTACTATCACTAGTATGCCTATCCAACCATCTTACCAATTGCACTTGCAACATAACACAACTCTACCCCTTATCTCTACTTCACATATCCATGTCAATGTAATCACCCCACAACCTCATCCATCTAAATCATTGAAAACTCATTAACCTCCTTGTCAAGGAGCTTATCATTACATACTTCCCACTCAACCAACTTAGGCATCCCAACCACCTATCACTTACATCCCAACCAACCCCATAATAAATCAATCAAACCTCCCCATTTCACAACAACTGACTCATTCTTACCAATCTTACCATACCCCTATATCTCAACCAATTCAATCCCAACCCCTTACTATATCCCCACTTATGAACCACTTCCACCAACACCAACACATCCTCAAACAGGTAAAACATATCAACAACCCAACCCATCCACTTGATATGCGTCTCAAACTCATCCTTCAACATCTCACCCATCTAATGATCCCTTACAAGCACTATTAAGTAATGAACCAAAGACCACCATTTCATACAAACAAATATGCAATGAACCCTTCAACCCATCCATCCCCGTGAAACCATATCCTCCTCACTAGGAATTTGTAAAATTTTCCAAGTTCAATAGTAAGGAGGATCCCCAATAACACCTTCAAGATTTTAGACATGTGGGTCATCTCATCACCCATGATCAAGATCCCATGCTTCACACTTTCCCCATGTCATTAGCCATTCCCGCATTGGACTGGTATAATAGTATCCCACAACATTCACTATTCTCATTCACTCAACTTGCCCAACTATTCTTAGAGCACTTCACAATCAATATCATGTGAAAATCACCATTTCCAACCTCTATGTCATTCGACAGTTCGACGATGAATCTATCACATATTTTGTTGCACGATGGTGTAACATCATTAATAAATTGTCGTTTCCCCTTCCACAAACCAAACTCATTGAAATCCTCTCATGGTCTTGTGCGAAACACATGTCTTCAACTCTTTAAATCCAATCTTTTCAAAACTTTGAAGAGTCATTCACTATGGCTCACAAACTAGAAATTTGTGCCCTTGAAAAAGGCCACCTTAAGCTTTGATCAAACAAGCCAAAAACCAAGTTCACCAAATATTTCACACATGGTGAAGAGTTCAAAGCTGCCACCGCTACCATCATGGTTCAATCTTCATCTACATCCACTTCCCTCACGGAGCCTCCGCAAAGAGCGTTTAGACCACTTCCTAACTATACTTCCCATGGGGAGTCATATAATTTCATATTTGACGAGTTGATGGAATTCCACCTCATTCAACTTCCTTCCATCTAATCTGTTGACGACTCGTGATCCAAACCCGTATGGTATCATGAGGGGAATTATTATGAAGATAATCAAGTCCAAGGCCATGACAATGATAAGTGTCATTCGTTCAAGGATCACATCCACCAACTTATAAATAAAGGGGATCTCCAAGTTGACAATCATATTACATCACCTAATAAACCCCTTGAAGTCTCTAAAACAAATCAAGTTCCTTGTCTCATTGAGGTTGGTTTTATGGGTTTCTAGTGTTCTATGTATCACTCGACCTTGGATTTTCCCCTTTCCCTTCATTTTCTCCATCCTTTATTTAAGGTTTTCTCTTATGTATTTTATTATTTCCATTAGAAATGACCTTGTGCACATCACACAAAAATGTTCATCTTTTGTAATAAATGGTCCACTTGCTTTTCAAGGCCCTTTCACTCACTAGCCCTTATTTTTCATGTTTTTGCCTCTTTTTCAGCCTTTTCTACCCATAGTGTCCTAGCTTATTCATCTTGATAGGGCCTTAAATTTGAATTATAATAATTTCATATAAATATAATCATAAGAGAATCAATCAATACAAGATGCTATTGAACATTAAGTTATTTCCATGCATGAGAATGACACCAAGAAGAATAAAAACATATACTAGTTGTTGCATGAGCAAGTGAACTACATCAATTAAAGATAATCATAAGACAATCAATCAAGACACAAGGCTATTTAACATTGAGTTATTTCCTTGCATGATAATGACACCGAGAAGAATAAAAACATATACTAATTGTTGCATGAGCATGTGAAAGATAAGGGATAGGAAAAAAATTGCTTGCTAACTTGCACAAGTGTTGATGATTAGCATAATAATAATTTTGAGGGATAATATAGGCCCTCATAACATCTCCCATTTTTAGGGTCATTGTAAGAAGCTACAACATGAATTAAGGCTTTTATATAAAGAGACTGTTTTCTTGATAATTTGCAAGTTATGGCATCATTATAAGACAAGCTTTTGCATATTAGGGTACCTCATTAATAGTCATTGGATAATTTTTTATTTTTTAATTCATGTGCCATTTGTAGCATAAAACGACCTTTTATATGAGGCATAAAAATGGTGCCTCACACTACCATATTTTGATCTTTTTGGTCATTACTTGTAGTGATGTCTAGAAATGTTCTCTCCATCTGTTATCTGTCACTATTTTTATAACCATCTAAAATTAGGTATTATCCTTCACAATCATAACTCTCTAAAATAATTTACTATTATATCATTGTACATTATTCCCATTTTCTAGATTCAAATCCCTTTGATACAATTAGATATGTAGACAATAATTTAATCAAAATTAGATTTGATTCCAACATGTTATGGTTAGTATAGTGCATTTTTAAAGTAAACCCACTTTCCACACCTACAACATGAGACTATATTGATTTCTCATCTGCCACACAAGGCCTTGTCCCCCTTGGGGCCGAGGAGAATGAGGCACCCCTCTAGAGAGATATAGGGGGCTATATAGATATGGGGGGTGCTCAATAGAATCTATAGAGGAGGTAGATAAAGGGGAGGTGGAGAAAGGAGGGGTTACATCGCGAGAGGGCGGGGTGGGGAAGGCCAAGATCGGAAACAGATCTCTCTATTAGGGAGAGTGTGAGATGTTGGCTGGTTAGGGGCCCACCTACTTTCTTTCTTCTCCAACAGTGGATAGGGCTCACTCTGATCTGCTCCTCTACCTAGCTCTCCCCTATCCTATTACATAATGTTAATCTAGTAATTCTTTTATGACATGTTGTACAATCATTGATGAGTTGAAAATTTTCCTTATTTATGAGTGTAAAAGAATTATTTTCTCTTTATTTCCAATTCTAATTTTTGTTGTTGGTTTAAATGTTTTCACATGCACATCTCAATTATTTTTTCTATACATATACATTCACTTCTTAAAGATATGTGAATACTTTAGTCACCTGAGTATTTTATGTTACAACTAGTAATTCTTTTGGGTTAACCTCATATTGCATATACACCATTTGGATATATTTTCATGTAGGTATTATTACTTCTCTATGTGTTTTGTGTTTGCAATGAGTAATTTGAATATATTTCTTAGCAAGTGCCTTGTGTATACACCTAATTTTTCACACTTTCTATTTCATACATGTTACTAGCAATTTCTCTTTTTATATGGTTATTCATGTAACCATTGAGGTTAGGGATGATACATGGAGAGAGAGTAGATTTTTGTCCTATTCATGTTCTTCTTTTTTTATCTTACCTTCTTATTTTCCTCCACATTCTTCCAACACCTCACTTGCTCATGACCACATTTATTTTAACTTGAATTATCTTTGTTTCTCATGACACATTGCACACACATTTTTGCATTTCCCTCCCTAGCCGATATCATTTCGCGTAAGTGATTGTGTCAATGTTATTTCAAATCCCTAGTTGATGCCTTCTCCCAAAGGCGATGAGGTCAGTATAAATACCTAAAATACACCCTTACCACTTATCGATCATCACAAAATTTCAAAAGAACTCACCATTAGCTTTTCTCTCTTGTGCCAACTTGCATCTTCTCATTCAGCTCTTGGATTTCTTGCATATTGACTCTTGGCTTGGAGATTCTTCTTGGTTGGATTGGTTTGCTTGCACTTTTGGGTCACCTATAGTGAGCTAGGACTAGATTATTTCCCCTTATCCACCTGAAAGCTATTCTCTCTTGGTGTATGGTCCTTTGGGAGATAGATGCATCAGTGACCGCCCCCAACAAGTAAGTGCTCTAACCTGACTTGTCATTTTGTATAGAGTAGTCTCCTATATTTTCTATTTACTTGTATGTTAGCTTAGTATTTTATGCACATGCTAGGTTAGCATATTGTATTTCAGTTCTTTATTTCATGTTACATACTTTACTTTGGTTAGCATATATTTTGCATGCTTATTTTATCTTTCATTACCCCCATAGTGCCAATTCCTCAATAGGGTTCCTTCCTCTTCTTCGACCTAGGGCCTTGGAAACCTTAGGTTGTCCTAGTGTAAGGGTTACTTCCCTTTGGGTATGCAATCTTAGCGGTCCTTGTACCCCCTTTAATTATATCTGTTGTGTGTCGATCTTGGTGTGTCTCTTACTCGTTGCCTCAATACCCTAGTTGAACGGATGATGAGAGTGTGTGTTGTTTAGACACATATACTTCTGTCATACATCCTTGGTGAACCTAACGTGAAACTTATTTTGTACATTCGGATTGAGAAGATCTCATTAAAAGTACCCATTTTTCATTTTTATCTTGTTTCAACCCTTAAAAATCAGAAAACCCCTAAAAATCAATGTTTCCAGATGCCATCAGCCCTCGTATCAATTTTGTACAAGGAAGGTCATGTCTGTTCTATCCAAAATTCATCACATATGCCTTTGGCCCATATGAAACCCTTTTTGTAGGGATAATTGTGTCAATATCCTATTTTTCTGAGCTTCTTCTTGGTCATATCAACACTCCATCATGGAGTATCTTGGCCTAGGGCTCTCCAACTCTGATGAACAATCATTTCCAAAAAAAATCAAGAATCCAGTTTTCCTTTCTATTCAGATTGTTGTGTGATAAGAGATAATAGGAAAAAGTATAACACCCACAATAATAATGTCTCAGGTGATGAAGAGGAAGAGATTCAGATTGAGGACATCTTTGATCTTCCACTTGAGATTCAAAAATTCCTTGATAAGTTTCCTCAATACAAGGGGGAACCTGAGTCAGTAATTCATAAGCATCTTCTTGATTTTGTATATGAGAAACTTGATAATAGGGTGGATAGTGGGAAGGCTACTATGGTTGGCTCATCTGAAAATGCCTCTAGCTCTGACCCTACTAATATTATCCTCAAACTTATAGACAAAATGAGTCAGCAACAAACCGCCACTATGGCCCAACTCCTTCAAATGCAAACCAACATGGTTCAAATGGTTAACCGTCCTAACCCAGAATCCAGGGGTGTAATTCCCCATCCCTTTACCTAATGGACCTAATGGGTCACCTATTGCCCAACCTCCCATTCACAACAATGTCTTGCAGGCAGTCCAACAAGAGCCTCTAGCGCCCTACATTGCTAGCATGGATATTGGAGGCATTTCCCCTTCTATTTCATATGATGGATCAACCAATCCCACTCTACACATTAAATCCTTTGGAAATATTTATAAAGAGTGGATCAAATTCAACTTTTACGCTACCACTAAAATTTTAGCTAAGACTCTTACTGGGGATGCCTTAGAATGGTATCACACTTTACCCCCTAACTCCATAGTGGAGCTAGAATCTCTAGTAACAACCTTAGTTAATGAATTTCAGTATCATGATTTTCCTGAAAATAACATCAATGCTTTCATTAACTATCAAAAACATGAAAATGAATCTTCCCAAGAATTTATCAAATGTTGTAAAACCCTATCTACTAAATAATAACATAATATGCCAAACGATAGCTTATTCCAACTCTTCCTTCAAGCCCTAGAACCTCGCCTTCAATATAAGGTTAGGTCTTTTTCTCCTACTTCCCTGGATGAATCTTTTGAACAAGCCAAAAGACAAGATTACCTCATGAGGGAATTTGAGAAGGATCCTCCTAAGACTCAAATAACTATAAAAAGACAAATCCTCTAAAATTCAAAGAACAAAGAATGCCACAGATGACAGGGTCTCAAATACCCTTCCTCTTATGGCTTCTTCAAATAGGAATGTCTTTAATATTGATCAAAAAGCTAATAATAGTAAAAACCAACCTACTTATTATCATCCATTGACCAAGGATGAGTTGAGACAACACATGCCTAAACCATTTAGTGTAATCCTTGATCCTTCTCGACCTATCCCTCAATGGCATGATGAGAACAAGTTTTGTTGGTGGCACGCTAACTGGGGCCATTCTCATGAAAATTTTCATGCCCTTCACATGGCTACCATCACATTATTCTTAGGCCCTCAATTTGACCATGATGCCATCACTAGAGAGTGTTTGATTGAAGTGGTCAAGGCTCGTGATGCTCAAAAGAAAAAAGATCATCACGATGCTATCAACCAAGCTAATGAAGAACTTAAAGTCTTCTCTGATCCTATGCCTAATCAAAATTCAGGTGAAAGCTCTAAGAAATCAAAAAATACAATAAATGTGGTTGATCTTGATTATCCTCTTGAGAACACAGTTTCCATAAATGATGTGAGGTATGTTATAGCATATATAGAGCCTGAATACCCTCCATGATTTCATCATCAAACTCACAGATTCGTTTACCCTTATGTTTCTCAAAATCAAACTATTAAATATAAAATTCCATCTTCTATAGAAACCATCGGCCCCTGTGAAAAAATGGCTACAAGGCCAAAGGTGTCTGAAACTGCTTCTCCAATCACATACACCTTCGTCCATGCCAATGGCATCAGGCATAAATAAAAGTCAATTTATAAATTATCTTTAATCACTCCCCCTCCTTTTGAATTCATTTTTGAGGACCTCCAGCACTCTCAGCCTACTACTTAATCCATCCACGATGATTGGGATCCTTTGGAAGTGTTTTCTTAAATTCTTGGTCTAATTCCCTTTTTAGAACTCATGTGTACATCACTTCACCATCATGAGCATCTTATGACTGTTTTATTTGACATAAACATCCCTTTCCCTCCTAATTTGGGGTATTTTCCTACATTACACAATTTGAAAGAAAGTATTCACTGTTAATGTAAGTAAATTTCCATTTGTATGGATCATACCACTAATGTTCAAACTTACATCTGTTTCCTATAGCTACTATGATTCATGACGAGCTCTTGTTTCGAGAAGAACATCCTCCAATTTTTATCTCTGTATAAATTGGTCAAAACACATTCAAGTGTGCCCTCATTGATGAAGGTTCTGACACTTGTGTGGCCTCTTTAGACTTTATCAAATCCCTTGGTTACTCAATCGACAACCTCAAAACCACATGTACTACTTGTATGGGATATAATCATTAGAAGATGCCTCCCATGGATTGCATTTGGCTGCATATCACTATTCCTCTTAGGACCGTACGTGTGAAATTCGTGGCCTTTAAATTCCCCTATCTTAAAATATCCTCTTAGGTCAACCTTGGACCCACCATATGTGTGTGGTCACCTCTTTTGCATATCAATGTGTCAAGTTTTCACATCAAGGGGCTATCTATAAGATTCAAGGCGATCCTAATCCTTGGAATTATGACACTCTACAACAAAATGGGACTTATAAATTCCCAACCCTTCAATAACTATCTCTTATCCCATTCTGTAAATATCAATGCTTTAACTATCCTATTAAGTCTCTTCGTGGAAATGTGGGTCATCCAAAATTGGTCAAGTGCATGCCTCCCAATATCTTGGATTCTGATGATGACAATACTTATGAGATTATTGTTAGGATTAAGACCTCTGAATTACTAGATCTCATCATATCCCAAATTCCTCCTAACTTGTGACCTTGCGAGAAGGAGCCATTTATCCTCGTCACCATTTCATGTACACCTCAACCTTCACTAGAACAAAAGTTTCAACTCGCAACCACAGTCACTTCTTTCATAATATACATCACTACTCCTGACTATGATGATAGTTACGCTTTGGATGATCCCCATTTTATTATTTATTCCCAAATTTAGGAAAATGAATTCTGGCATTACCAAATCACCCTCAAAAGAATGCTTGCTTGTGATGTGAATGTTATTCTTGTATAAGAAGAATTTTCACATTCAATCGATCCTCTTCCTAGAAAATTGGTGCCTAATATTTGGACATCTCTTCTAGCCTCACCCTCTCCCCAAAAATCCACCATTAGATCACATGGTATACCTCCTCACATAGATGAGGGGGATCATATACCAAGATTTGGCTATGAAGTTAATGATCTCATGGGTGATGAAGTTATGAATGTACTGACATCATCCATGTAGACCCATAACAATTACTCAAATCCTCCCTTACCTCTTTCCCTCATGACTCCTCAGCCCTCTGAGGAAAATACCTATTTTGCATGGCATGAGGCTTCATCGCATGATGTATCTGACTGTAGAGCTTATATACGACACATGAAAAATATTGAAGCTAAGGTTAGAAGAGATCAATTTTGAAAGGCCACATGGCACCTCATATCCATTATATTGTTCACACCATGGCTACTACTCACATAGCAACACAAAATGTCAGGCCATGCATAGTATGTGCCCAGTTCCCAAGTCCTATTCATGGGAAAAAAGGTATAGAGTTGAATCCTCTCAGAGCTGCCCACCTTCCCCTAGACCATCTAGACCACAATCTATATATGGGCCTCCACCTTGCCCTAAGCCCCATCCCAACCTTAATGAATTTCAGTGTGGCATCCTCTCTCGATTAGAGGAACAAATAGATGGCACTTTGTTTTCCACATGGTTTGAAGTCCATCAATAGGTAGCTATTACACAACATGTTATCATTGAGCTCATGACTCATGCCCAAAGTCACATTTTGAACCAAGTAGACGATATCATATCTAATACTCTATAATCATTCACCCCTCATGGCTAAGAATCTCTTTTAGAAGCACCTTGATTTCACCTCTGGTCTGAGCTCTCTCCTCTTCCTGAGATCTAAACCCCCCTTGGTTTTTACACACATCTTCAAACTCTCTTATCCTTTCTTGGGATCTTCGCCCCATTTGGGTTTATCATCACCTCTTTTTTCCCTAACATCCTACCATTGGAATATTTTGGTCTTGATTCTACCTATTTTGGATTGGATTCACCCTGGAGTTTCCTAGTGGATTGTCTTAGTCTTGTGTATCCTCTCTTAGGTATTTTCCCTCGCTTGGATTTATCTTCCTTCCTACCAGCTTTCTGGCCCAAATATCATTATCATTATTTCTAAGTATCATGAATATTACCACACACATGCATGAGAAAAGAAAGGAAAGCGATAAGTAAAGCATCTACACCATCAAAATCATGTGTGTGTGTGTGTGTGTGTGTGTGTGTGTGTGTGTGTGTGTGTGTGTGTGTGTATGTATATGTATGTATGTATGTATATATATGTATATGTATGTATGTATGTATATATATATATATATATATATATACACACACACATAGATATATATATATATATATATATATATATATATATATATCGAATCAATTTTTATACATAAAAAATACAATCATAATACATTGTAGATACCTATAATTTAGCTCCAATAATTTAAATGCTTAAATTACGCTAATTATACTACTTCCCACAAATTGATGACATATTGTCAATATAACACACTTTCTCTTCTATCGTCATTAATTAATTACATTACGCTAATTAATTGACCCTTCTATCCAACAAAGATGACAATTAATGACCTTCCGTTAATTAAACCCCTTTCTACTTGAATTTAATTAATTATTTTTAATTAATTAAGTTTCCTCTTCTATTAGATAAATAAATCGTCATTTATTTAGCCTAAACCTTTTCTATTCCCTAAATCATACTAATTTTTCTTCTAAAAATCTTCTATAAAGCTTGCTCACCTATTAATTAATCACTTGGGTTAATTAATAAATCCTCTCAAACCCCATGAGTCACTACAGGACAAATTAAACTCCCCTAAGGTTGACTCAACCCCCTTTTCAACCATAGTCACCCCCAACTAACTCAACCTAGCTATTATCCCACATGTAAAGGGATGTAGAGATTCTTTTATCCATTGGGCTATATAAGGAGCCCTCCTCTTACCATTCTACTTACACCTAAATGAGCATAGAGCCTAAGCTATAGCCATTTTATCATCTTAGAACATTCTTCCATTAGAGGAGCTAGTTATCTTCATTTCTTGCATTCATCCATCCAAGTTTGAAGTCATATGGAGATATTTCAAATGGTCTTGTAGCCATGGATTGACAAGACTCCATTCTTGAAACCTTGGGATTCAAACATAAAATCAACCCTTTTGATTGATAAGGATCTAAATAGGTTCATTCATTTATTAACATTCAATAGAGATAGAGATTAATTGCTTAAGCATATTAGTTTGATGTTTATTCATGTTCTAATGCAAATATGTTGGTAGATTAGTCTTGTTTAAGCTCTAAGCATGATGGTGCATAGATTTTAGTTTAGCATTGTATTGAAGCTATTAGGTGTTAGTATTGATTTTATTTGCATAGCTAACTAATTCTTGCACACATTTGGCACACCCGGTGGGACGGATCCTTAGTCCCTTAGCATTGTGGTTCAATTTTTTTTGTTATTTCAATTTTTGGCTAACCCTTGATATGCACATGTGTGAATTAATGTTGAATTTATTATGATTTTTGCTAACTTTACATGTGTTGAGTCTTTCTTATAGATCTAATTTAGATGGGTTCTTGTCAATTTTGAGGCTAACTATCCAAAAAATTGAGCTTTTTGAGATTGATTATGTCATTTTCCGTGTTTTGACGTCACTTCCAGGTACAGGTGTACACAAAAATGACAGAGGTGTGTACACGTCCAAACCTAGGCATACACATCCAAATGCTAGCATATGCATCTAGAGTCTAGCGTATGCATCATTATGCCAACGTACATGATATCCTACCCTTTGTGTTTTTTTGTTTCTCTATCTGCTGGTGCATACGCCTAACCCCTAGCGTACACATTCATACTTTGGCGTACCCATCTGGTAGTGCTTCTATTTGACCCATTTTGACTCTGTGGGTGTACATGTCCAAATTCCAGCATATACATCTCACTTCTGACGTACATGAATTTCTGTCTTATGAGTTTTCTGGTCTTTCTGTCTACTAGTGTATGTGTTTAAACCCTGACGTACACACCTATACCCGAGCATACCTATCCACTAGTGTTGTTTCTTTGACCTTTCTATCTGTGGGCGTATACATCCAAATGCTAGTGTACACAACTCTCTTGTCGCGTACCCATTAGCTCACTGTCAGTTTCCATAGAGGGGCGTACACATCTTGAAGCGTACGTACACACCCAGAGTCGAGTGTACACATCATAGTTCGTATTTGTGATTCACTTTAAAATTTACAAAAATGTGTTTTTAGGATTTATTGACTCCTTACAGGTTTTAATTGAAGATTAACTTCTGTTTTGCAGGGTTTTATTTGCATGTTTTTGCTAACTTGATTTGATTTGTTAAAGGGTTAAATGAACATTGCATGCTTAATCATGAGATTAGAGTCATGTATGCTCTTCCCTCACACCTTCTAGGTGATCTTGGGAATCAAAAATGATTTCTATATCTCTTTTTCCTTGAAAAAAATTTGAAAGGAATGTCAAATTTTGTTAAAATGAACAAATTTTGTGTTTGAATCAAGTATTTTCCATTGTTGATTTTGTAGTTGGATTTTACGTCGCGTATGCTCTTCTCTTGCATCCTAGGATGATCTTGAGAATCAGAAATGGCATTCATCCTCTTTATGTGTATGGAAAACTACTAAATCCGTCGTGCAGGACCTAAAAACTTGTCAAAGAATGAAGGATCAAGAAAAAACAAAACTACTAATACAGTTTCTGTGCAGGTTGCCAAACGGTGTTCAAGAAAACCACATTAAGTATACAAGATAAAAAAAATACACCACAATCAAAAGAATGTATTTGTAGGTTCAGATAAGGGTACACCCCATCTTCTTAACTAGGACATAACCCCTTTGGCATAAGCCTTAAGCTACAACAATGGGGGTGGTCCTAGGAACCCCAAAGTAGTCCACACAAGAGGGAACCTTGTGGATGAAATGGGAAGTGCTCCACACTACCTACTTGACTAGTGATACACATGAGATTTAGTGTCAAAGTTATCTGTATTGCAACCCCAGTGAGAGTACACGATGGATGCATTTATTGCCCACTATGCTTGAAGGGGGTAAAGTAAAGTTGGGATACTCCTTGGGAAACCTTGGCAAACCAAGCTCACTTCTAGATAACTTGTGACACCTAGTTGAGTGAACCACCTAGGAAGCTATCTTGTCCAGGAGCCAACTTTGACCATATCAAAACCAATTTGAGTTGAGAGCCATCACAAAGGGATAAATTTCTCGGAATCAAAATCTTGTTTGTCGAATAAGAGGAGATTCCATTAAAGTTCAAATGTGTCATTCATCATGGAGATTGTGAAGCATTACTTTTTTTTAGTTTTTCACTCACCTAAGGTGAGGTGAAACTCTACCGAAGTGACACCAAACTCTCTTCAACACCAATTGATCTACTTCCTTCACTTTCTTTTGACACTTTGTTGATCAGGAGAAGAGTGACTACCCTTGTGTTTCTAATTGATTGTATTCACCACTTTTGTGTCCATTTACACTCATCCATGTTTGCAGCTGAGTTGTTAAATGTCTAAAGTGCATGGAGACATTTTTCATATCATTGGTAGCATTTTTGATCTTGATACCCAAGTCAATATCATCAATCGTAGTTAGGCATGATTCATCATCTTGATTCTCCTTTGAACTGTTATCTTTCTTGTATCGTATCACAACAATTTTGATACTTATGTCTTGTTTCTTGCAAACTTGGCCTAAGTGTCTAGATTGTAATGTTACGCTACACACATTCTAACAATTCCTTGGTATACTCTAGCATTAGTTTGTTTTCAAACATTACCTCGATTTTGAAAAGTGTTGAGTGTTACCATTTGTGTGCGTTATATCAATATCATTTTGATATTAATACCTTACTTTTCTGAAAATTTTGGTTAACATATCTTAGTGGTATTGTTGTGTCGCTCACAATCATAACTACCACTTTTTGAGATATAGGTCTTGATTGGATTCAAGCTCACTTTTAGTATACTTTGTTTGGGGATCATATTAAATTCTTGTTATTACTTACGCCTTGTTCATTTCTTTGAACTTGACATAAGTGGTGACATTTTGTTAACCATCTTAAACACCAACTACCATTTGAAAACAAACTTAGGAAGTATGAAATTTTGATTGATTGGTCTAAAACGGGTATTGTGTGATTGTATCTTGTTTGTCACTTTTGACGTATTCTTTTAAGAACAATCACTTTGACACATTGATCTTTGACATTCATCATTATTTGAACCATTGACATCCTTGGACATTTGTAAACTTCCACTTAGGTTTGGATCAATACCTTTTAAACAAATTCAAAACACCTTAATGAAGTTCTCACACATCATGGCCCCCAAAACAAGATTGGGAGCTAGAAGACAAGTCATTGAGAGACAAGCATGGGAAACATCAAAAAAACAAGGGTCAAATCCCTTTATTGGTCATGATTTAGGACCTCTATTTTCTACAGAAAAGGAAACATAAGAGATGATAGATCATAGTGGTGATGAAGCAAGATCACCACACACAGAGTTTGACTTTGACCCCACCCTATTAGATGAATTCCTTTTCATAAAAAAAGATAGGGTACTTGTGAGAGTGGTGGAATTAGGTGCTAGAATGCCAACAGAACATGAAACTATTCCACCCACAAATGAGGCTAATGAGGAAGAACCACCTCTCATCAACATGGATGACATTTTAGCACATGGACATGCTTCCACATCAAACGTAGAAAACAACAACATGGTGGGTTATAAATTACCATTCATCAAGATGCCACATAGAGTACAAATAGAACATGAAAATGTGGAACAACCCCCATGTGATGAAGATGATGAAGAACTTCATGAGGAAGAAGTCACTATACCACAAAAAATTCAGAACCTTAGTTGACAATTAGCTTTACTGACATCTCATGTACAAAAAGAAACAAACAAAAATGTACATTGAGAGAAACCTAAGGACAAAAATAGTGAACTTCACATAGAAAACCAAGAGGGAGGAATGTCAAAATATAGTCATGTGTATATGCCAGCTTCCCCCACTAAAGAACAACTTCTTTCACAAGAACTACAATTGATGAAAGCAACACTCACAAGCCTTCAAGAAAATAATGGGGGAAATAGAAAAAGATATCAATACAAAGAGTTATGTCCCCATCCATTTGATAAGGCTATGTTGCTTCAACCCTTTCCTAAGAAATTTGACATGCCCAAATTTGACAAGTATAGAGGGAAAGGTGATCCACATGATCATGTGAAATATTTTTACATGACATGCCAAGAAGTGGCCTACAATGACAACTACCTCATATGGCTCTTTCTAAAAAGTCTAGGAGGACAAACCTTGGAATGGTTTACTTGTTTACCTCATGGGTCTATCTTCACATGGCCTGAACTAGAAGAGAGGTTTGTATGAAATTTCTCATACCACATGGAAAGTGACATAACCATGGTAGACTTGTGTAACACTAAACAACCCAAATGAAACCTTCACAAGTTTTCTACAAAGATGGTGGGGGCTAGCTAGCCACTTCCCTTGCTCAATACCTGAAAAGTAACTTGTTAGCATATTTGTACCAAATTTAAATTTGGACATCACTTTTCATTTACAAATGCATTGTGTTTGGAGCTTTGAAGAGGTCATCGAGAAGGGCATACAAATAGAAAAATCCCTCATTACAAAAGGAACTATCAAATCATCTTCCAAGGATAATCAATCTACCAAACCAACAGATAAGCCAAAGATCTTTAACAAAAACAAAAATGTGGTAGGAGATGGAATCACAGATTCCAAACATATACAAGTGGTCCAAGTTGGTCAACCTTTTAAACTGACCAAAGGGCCGATCCAACCACCAGCCAAGCCTAGAACATTCACTCCTCTTAACGAGTCTTTGTCTGCAATCTTGAAACAATTGGATACAACCCACATGGTGACTTATCCTACGACACAACCCTTTGATGAAAATGCTCCTAAAACTTCATGGTATAAAGAGCATGAATATTGTGATTTTCATTGTGTAAGGGACACAAGACAGACAAGTGCCTGAGACTTCACCACTTCATTCAAGATCTTATTGATAATGGAGAGATAGAAGTTGATCCACCAGAGAGAAATCAAACACCAAATGAAAAGATGGGGATATTCAAAGAACCATTCCCTAAACATGATAAGCCAGATGGGAAGAAGATGGATCAGGGAGAGTCATCCCAAAGTTACAAAGCCATGAATTATCTGTATACCAAAAGTGATAACAATCATTACGACTCACTCATTGGATGTGTTCACTCTTCTGATGAGCATGTGAATACCATTAGGATCAAGGGAAAATATTGCACTGTGGTAACAAGGCATGCTCATCTCACGATCTCAGAACCTCCTCTGTCTACCCCTCAGGATGGTCAGTATAACATCTTAGAGAACTTGAGAAGACATCTGCCAAGATTTCAATCTTAGACCTTCTTAAAATATCAAATGTACATAAGGACATCCTATACAAAACTCTTCAGGGGTTAGGAGTGCCAATGGAAGTAGACCCTTCACATTTACAAGCCATGGTGGAAAACATTGCACTAGCTAAACACATCTCATTTAACCATAAGGAAATCCCTAACGATGATCACACACATAATCTTCCCCTGTATATAAAGGTATTTGTTACCTTCCGGAAGATAAAACAGGTGCTTGTGGAAAATGGGTCAGGGTTGAATGTATGCACATTTAAACTAATCAAATAGCTAGGACACAGAGAAGACGATCTAGAGTCCCACATTATCACCATAGCTACTTACACAAATGTGGAGCAGGAGTCAGCTGGAACAATAACACTACCGATGGAAGTAGGGCCTACTTGCCACAACACAAAGTTTCATGTCTTAGATTTGGAACTTCCATACAATATGCTTCTTGGCCACCCATGGATCCATGCCATGCAAGGCCATACCATCAACATTTCATCAGTGTATTAAATTGAAACATGAGGGACACACTGTTACCATTCAAGGTGATCCAGAACCCTTCGCTCACTACAGAGCTCTCAACATATTTATGCATAGGGGTACATATACATGTCCCTCCACTGATATTGCTATTCCCCTCAAGTCAGAAGCTCTTGAATCATGGGTAGATTCAGACTCCCTAAGTTCTTGTGCTCATGAGGCTTCTATGTCCACTTCTCCCTTTGATTCATGGGAGATGAAAATCCTTGAGTATGGTTGTGGAGAATACAATGTGCAATAGGCTCTCCTAGTTTTAGATATGTCTTTATCACCTAAAATAAGAGGCATACCCAACTATCACTTTAAATGACCTAAAGATGAATGTACTATAGGGACATTCTTACCTAGTGGACTACTTGCAGAAGAGAAATTACTGGACCCACCTACAACTTGGGTCCTCGAGGACACTAAGCCTACCTACTACGAAACCCCAGAATATGCCAAATCTAGTAGAATGATGTATTCCATGGGTTACAAAGGACTCAGATGTGGAAAATTTGAATAAGGAGCAAGAGAACCGGTCCCACTTCCACATTTCAAAATAGAATGCTATGGTATTGGTATTCGGCCATATGGGTCACATCCCATGGATCAAGATGCTACCTGCTCTAAGCATGAGGATAGCTCTACTTATTTGGATAGTGACACAGATTCCCACTATAGCCAATATGAGGATCTTGCATCCATGAACCTTTTCATGGATACCATTATCGTTACCATAACCCCCACCGATCCTAAAGTTGACCTTGTATACCCTACCCTTGTTGATTAGGACCAAAAACAGTCATATGACATTGGACCTCTTTGAGAATGATGAGGCTATTACAGAATTTATGGGCATACATGATACCATTCCTATCAGAGATCATAAGAAATGTTTCTTCATTGACTTAGATACCTGTGCATACTTCGGTGAGGAAGCTAGAGCTTCATGGTCATCAAAATTTAAGAAAAAGTGAGGGGAAAAGTTCTAAAGAAAAGCCTCATAAAAAATGTATGTCCAAGTCACACAGTGAAAACCTCTTTGAGGCACTGGTTGACCAACAAGTAAAAAAATCAATGGAAAAAATAAGTGACCATGCTGAGGGTGAAAATATCATAGAGATGCCCTTGGAAGAAGATCTCAACCTTCCTCCCGATCCTATGCATATGGAGGATATGTCAAAAATGCTCGTAGAGGAAACTGTTGATGTGAATATTGGAACAAAAGAAGACCCAAAGATAGTCAAGCTGGGAGCTTCACTTTCAACACAAGAACAAAATACATTCACCTTACTTCTTAGAGAATTTTTGGATATATTTGCATGGTCTTATAAAGATATGTCAGGCTTAGATCCAACTTTGGTGGTGCACAACTTAGTAGTGCATCCAGACGCAAATCCTATTAAATAGAAGCTAAGGAAAATGCATCCATGAGTGGCCCTTCTGGTTAAAGAGGAGTTAGAGAGACTGTTAGCAAGTAGGGTTCATCAGACCCATTGACTACTCTGAGTGGATATCAAATGTAGTTCCAGTACAAAAGAAACCTAGTTGGAATCAGAATTAGCACAGACTTTTGAGACATCAACAAGGCATGCCCAAAAGAAGATTTTCCTTTTCCTAATATTGACATGATTGTCGATTCAACTGTGGGATATGAAATGTTATCTCTTATGGATGGATTTTTAGGATACAACCAAATCAAGATAGTAGAAGAAGATCAACATAAGATGACCTTTACAACCCCTTGGGGAACATTTTGTTATCAGGTAATGCCCTTCGGCCTCAAAAATGCTGGTGCAACCTATCAATGGGAAATGATAGTAATATTCCATGATATGCTACATGACATCATGGAGGACTATGTAGATGATATCCTAGGAAAATCCAAGACAAGAGAAGATCACCCTGAAGTTTTGCGATGTATCTTTGAACATCTGCAGGAGTATAAGGTCAGATTGAATCCAAAGAAATATGTGTTTGGGGTATTATCAGGGAAATTTACTAGGCTTCATTGTATCAAGGAGAGGGATTGAGGTGGACCCAACCAAAGTCACTGCAATTACTGAAATTCCTCCTCCCAAGAATATCAAATAGCTGTGCATCCTACAAGAGAAGATACAAGCCATTTTCTGCTTCATTTCGCATCTTGCTGAAAAATGTCATTCATTCACCCATTTGCTTAGGAAAGATGTCAACTTCATTTGGGTAATAGAGAAATAACATGCCTTTATCTTGCTTAAAAAATACTTGGCCAATCCACCTGTCCTCATGCCTCCAGCTCCAGGTGAGCCACTTTTACTATACATATCTGCTACCCAATTTTCTATTGGCACTTTGCTTGCACAATATGACCTAAGCCAAAAAGAAAAAACAATGTACTATCTTAGCCATACTTTAATTTCCTATGAGCTCAATTATCCTCAAATTGAAAAAACTTGTTTGGTTGTCGTTTTTACCTTCCAAAAACTTCACCATTACATATTGAATACTAAAACCAAACTTATATCTAAAGTTGACCCACTCAAGTACCTATTGTCAAAACCCATCCCTTACAGGTAGAATGGCTAATTGGATAATTCTACTCAGTGAATTTGACATTGAGTATGTACACCAGAAGTCAGTTAAAGGACAAGTGTTTTCAAACCAATTAGCAGAAGCACCTTTACTTGGAACAGATCCTATGAGTCTAGATCTACCCAACGCATCACTAATGTATATTGAATAATTTGTTATGTGGCAAGTACATTTTGATGGATCGTTTACTTTCCATGGTTCGGGGGCAGGTGTAGTGCTAATCAATCCTTCAGGAGACCCCATACCACAAGATTTTTGTCTTGGATTTCCTTGCACAAATAACATTGTGGAATATGAGGTCACTCATCACTAGAATGAAGCTGGCTATAAAATGGAATATCCACCACCTTAAGGTCATTGGCGACTCACAATTGATTATCAAGCAAGTCAACGATGAGTACAAGGTCAAGGATGAAAAAATCATCCCATATAGAAAGTTAGTGGAAACTCTGAAAGAATATTTTGTGCCCATCACCTTTGAAAAAATTCCAAGGGCACAAAACGGATATACAAATGTAATGGCAACAGTGGGTTCTATGCTCTAGATTTTTTCAGAAACCAATGATAGGCCATTTTTTGTTGAAAATATACATCAACATGTATATGACATGCCAGATCATTTCCTAGCATGTGAAGTTGTTGGTCCCCACTCCTCATGGTATGCCCATATTTTTAACTACCTCCAAAGCAGTACCTTTCCTCATAACATTACCCATTCTGAAAAAAAAATCCTTATCCGCCAAATAGCCCATTACACCCTCCTAAGAGGTACACTTTATCATCATGGCTATGATGGGAATCTGTTGCGTTGTCTAGATGTAGCAGAGTCAGTCCAAGTGGTCAAGGAGGTACATGAAGGAGTATGCAGGTACTCATACAAAAAGAATGGTATTAGGAAAGAATTTTTTAAGGGTAGGCTATTATTGGCCTACTATGGAGACAGATTGTTGTAACCATGTAAGAAAGTGTGTTCTATGTCAAAAGTATGGAAATTTCATTCATGCACCGTCACAACCTTTACAGCTGATAACGACACCATGGCCATTTTCTAAATGGGGATTAGACTTAATAGGGAAGCTCACCCCTACCTCATCTGATGGTCATACCCACATCATCACGGCCACAATAATACTTCACTAAGTGGGTAGAGGTCATTCCATTGACATATGTTATAGGTGCTCAGATATCAAATTTCATCATGAATCACCTTATTTTCCGGTATGGCATTCATGCTGCCATTGTTACTGATAACGGAAAGTCATTCAAGAACAAGACAGTTAAGGATCTATGTCATCGCTTTCAAATAAGATTAAATTGGTCCACACCATATTACCCACAAGGTAATGGGAAATCAGAAGCCACTAACAAAACACTAGTTTGAATCATGGAGAAGATGGTGAGTAAGACATGTCGCAACTGGAATTTGCAAATTCACCCATCCCTCTGGGCTTATAGGACCTCCATTCACACTCCTACGGGTGCAACACCCTACTCCCTAGTATTCAAAACTGAATCTATCATCCTGTTGGAGATTGAACTCCCTTCTCTAATAATATCTCTTAGGGAATACCTAGATAAGGATGAGGATTACAGAGTGGCCAGAACTCACTTAGAATTAGAGCTCCTAGATGAAAGATGCATTTTCACCCTCAACCATCTCAAGGTGTATCAAAATAGAGTCTCACGGTATTACAAAAAAAGGATCATACCTTGTCAGTTTGAGGTTAGAGATTTGGTGATGAAAGAGAACCAGTTCAACACAAGGGCAAAAAGAGAGAAGAAAGGAAAGTTTGAACCTCATTGGTTAGGACCTTATGTCATTCTGGCCAAATATGGGTCAAAAGCATACAAGATTTCTCATCCTGATGAAGTTGAGATTTGTGAACCCATGAATTCCATGCACCTCAAGCAGTTGTATGCTTGCGCATGGTGCAAAAATTGTGAAAACAACAAAAAAAGTAGAAAATTATTCAAAAATACAAAAAAGGAGAAAAAGAAAAAGAGAAAACATATCATCGAAATGTGAAAACCATGCAATTGTGGTGCTTTGGATAAGTCCTTTGGTGAAAAAAGGTTTCCGACGCCTTGGGAGGATTTGTTGTTCACAAGCATCCTGCATCTAGGGGTACTTTTACTTAGCCTAGGGCTAGTTCCACACCTACATTTGAGATTCTCTGTGAACATATCTTGTCAAGCCTTGATCTGGCTGATTCTCCTCTTACTTGTCTATGAAAGGATTGCCTTTGTATATTCCTCATCTAACGTTATATCACGGGAACCTTCATGAATTTCAATCCACTTTCTTGGTTTCCTGTATATAACACATGGCACCTGCCATTATATATTTCATCTAACGCTTTGGGGGCATCCACATTTCTCCAAAAATATTTCCTATACATAACTTCGCTTCAAAAATTTTGAAAACCAAAAACATTAGAAAATGTTCACAAAAACAAACATTCAAAAATGTTCAGAAAATCCAAAAACATTCAAAAATATTGTTCAGAATATGTTCAAAAAACCCGAAAAACATTCAAAAATGTTCAAAATCTCCAAAAACATTCGCATAATAGTTGAAAACCCAAAAAAAAATACAAAAACATAAAATACAAAAACAATAGAAAATTGTTTAACAAACCTCCCAAAAATAATGCAAAACGCATTGAAAAACAGTATGACAAAAACAATAGTTTTAGTTTACTTGCTTTGTTTCTTTGTTTGGTTTCTTACTTTTCTTGTTTGGTTGCAGGTACATTGTTTGTATAGTGTTTACTTTCTTGTACATTTGTATTGTCTTGCTTAAAACATACTTACCACTTGAAATTAATCTTTTCTTTCTTAGAATAGATTTATTTGTATGTGTGCCTATGGAGTGTGTTTTGTTTGCATGATTGTACATAATTGCTTTAGGTTTGATTTAATGTGTATATTTGGTAGATTTGTTAACATTTTCTTGTGCTTGTTTGCTTGCTTGTACATAGTTTTTTTATCACATCATCATGTCTCCATCTATATCATCACATATAACATCATCTATACATCATATATAAATAAAATTTTAAGTCTACATCATACATGTATGATAAGATAAATCATCACATATTGTATCATCAAATGGGGGCAAGAGGGATCACAAATATCAAAATTTATCCCCCCTAACAATATCATTATATCATCATGTGCAATAAATCAAAACAACATATGCAATAACAAATGATAACATCTACAAATATATCATGAAATCAATAAACATGTGATACATCATCAATAACACAAGGTCCATAATAATAATAATAATAATCATCATCATCATCATCATCATCATAAATATCAATGTCAAATGTCCAAATATACATGTATGTCTCAAAATGTACATCATCTGGATATAAAATCGGCCATCATGGGCATAGATCAAAATAAGCCTTCATCACGAGGCATGACAAAAATAATACATGTACATCGATAAAAAATAATCCTTCATAAGAGGCATGTACATCAGATACATCATAGGTAAATGTACATGATCAGTAAGGAAGATTCATCCATGACTCTCTCCCTCTCCTGGGCTACCTGTATCTGGGGAGTGGAGGTGACATCTGTAACTGGTGAGAAGGCCCTGCCATTTTACTCCATTGCACAACTAGTTGTTGTACTGAGTGAACAAATATAGATTTCATGTGGGATTTAGTCCTTGACCCTACTATCTGCAAGATGCTCCTCAAACAACACAATCCTCTAACCCTCCGGAACTACCTTGAGGTAAGATACCTTGTAATAGGCATCTTCCCCACTAGATGTCATTATATTTGATAGCATAAATTTTTTTCCAACCGTTGTGGCTACCTCTATATCACAATCCATACTCTCCTGTATCCCATGCCTACATCAAGCATGTGCCTATGTCAATAAGGAAACATATCTATCCCTGTATGTAGTAACAATGAGGACTTGAGCCTGTACATGTTGTAAGGTAGCTTGTAATCTACAACATATGGGCCACCATCTTGCTATATCTTTTGAAAACCATGTGCCACCATCACCTCCCTAGCAAGTCATGTGCCCTGGCCTCATCTCTCTCAGTTGTTAATTTCTAAGCCTATGTTCCTTTTCCTAATCCCACTCATCCATGACTGTATGTACCTGGAACATGTCCTAGTTCATCTCCATTGTGGCCTACAACTTGACAACTATGTCTTGCTGAAGCTACAACTGAAACACAACTATGTATCCCTCAATCTCCACCCACCTCTCTAATCTCCTCCATTATCTACTCTCCACCACCCCTTTGATGGGCTAGGAGTGTGGCCCCTATGCTATGGAATTTCTCCTACAAGAAGGACTCTTGTGGCATTTTTCTGTACTGGTACTTGTTATAGTGGGACATCTAATCCTACAACCATACCCACTCGAGGCATCTCAATCTATCGTACCCAGACATGATGTCTATGTACCTACTATTGTACATGTGGAGGACCCTATCCCCCAACCTGTCAGCCTCCCTCCTCCTCCTCCTCCTCCTCCTCCCCACCATCAACATCCTCCTGCTCACTCTCTACAGGTTCCCTAACCCTTGCGGCCCATGCTTCCTGCAAAATAGTAACACGACGAGGTAACATTGTCACATACCAACAAGTATATTGAATAGTGGTCCTGACATCTCTGATGTGCCTCAATGGAAGCCATTGTTGTGGAACCATCTGATCGAAATTGGCTTGGGACCTGGTTGACTGAATCTAGGGCCCCATGTCGAATCTCTCAGAAGCCTTATGAGCATACCACATGTCTGGGTCAGGAACATCCTAAACACACCTAAACTGTCAGGCACATCAGTTTATGCGATAATATTCTATAATGTAGCCCATGCTGCCTATCATAAAGTTCTTGACCATTGCTATGCTAAGCTCATCAACATTCTTAGCACACGTACCCCAATGATGATACAAGTCTCCTCGTAAGGTGTTCGGGATCTGGAAAAGCTCCCCAAGTGTGCGTTAACATCCCGCATGCCCCGCTTAGCCCCCGTGTGCTTTGTTTTTTCTCTTTTTCCCTCTTTTCTTGGCCTTTTGCTCTTCAGTTACGAAACCGCCGCCCTGCCTGGGCGGCGGTCTCGTGACCGCCGCCCTAAGCAGGGCCTGTAACCGCCGCCCTGGTCGGTCTTTACGCATTTTCCAGAATGCTCTTTTAACACGACTCACGTAAATTTCAACGTTTACCAGCTTTTTTTCACCGCCATAAGCTTGCATTAATGATTCTGGTTCCCTGGAATAGTGTTTTGCCATTGTTTATAGTTTAAGAGTTCTATTTGGTTTTTACCTTGGGTAAATGCAAATGCTATAAATAGTTGGCTTGTGCTCAAGCAAATGGCCCCTCAAATTTGCCTCTGAATTTCTCATTGCAATAGATTAGTCTTTCATTTTATTTAGAATTCTTAGTTTCTTTCATTGCATGCCTAGTTAGTGTTGTTTTGCTGTTAGGAAGCCACATATCCATCTTGTGCAAATGTTGTTGATATTTCATCCAATCCATTGGAGTAAAATAGTTTGTTTTCAATAGGAAGCCATTAAAGTTACAGGTTTTGTTCTTCAAACAGGATAGTTTCAGGTTCTGGACGTTTTATGTTGCATGACTCGCAATAAATCCCGCTAGGAATTACATAAGCCAAGCTCTGTACTCTTGCGCTATCTCTCTCCTACTCGCATTGTATTCAGTCTGTATCCTAAGCTGCCTTTGTCCCAATATCTACTTCTATTGATGCTAGCATTACACGCTTTTCTGGATCCAAGTGAACACGAAGGAATGAGGAGATCACACTGAGGGGACATAGCCACACACACCATCGGATTCGCCACTGTTCTGCAGAATCCAGGTTCTAGCTTTCAAAGTTCTAATTAGAAACATATCAAATAGAGTAGCCAATCACTTTATTTCAGTCAATTTTACTTTCGATATTGCCAGGGAAGCTGTGGGGATTGATAGTTTCTGAGAAACTATGATTCATTTCTCACTTCTGAGGTAGGATCGAGAGTCTTGCAAATAGACTAGATCAATTGTTTCATTATTTAGAATAGGTTCACAGTTGCACAGACAAATAGCTATACTCGGTTATCTTGTTTGTTTTAATTTGTTATTCTAAACTGTCAATTCTAGATATATTAGATAGTTGTTCTTTAAATTCTGTTTAGTAGATAGATATATCAGATTTAGGAATATACATAGACATATCTTTCACAATTAGTTTATTCTGTCATTAGTTAGATTTATATAACTTTCTTTTGTATGACAATCATGGGACCTAGAGAGCCCAGAGAATACGTATTCGAGCCAATCGTGCCCCAACCCAATCTCATCACAGCAATAACTGATATAGATCAAAATCTCAGGATCCAAGTCTTCCGAACAATGGTAAACTTACAACAAATTGGTTTCCGGTTAAGCGGGTTAAACATAGAAGACGACAAAGCACACACGTTTTGGTCAAATCAACCAAACTACAGATTACCCTAGGTATATATCCACATGACCGTAGAGAGGCTTGAAAGAGAGCAAACATTTGGTTGTGATCCTTTGGTCCCACAGCCAGAAGCAGGGGATACTCTCACAGACATAGATACTAGCTTGAGAATTCAGGTTGCACAAACACCTGTAAGATACTCTGAGAAGATCGCACAATTATTAATTCTGAATATAGAAGCTGAGAAAGCATACGATTATTGGATACTAGGGATTAGGGGACTGATTCTGCACATGACCATAGCAGGACCACAACAACCACGAATCTACGGTTGTGACCCACAAATCCCTCAACCCAACGAATCTACTGGTCAGTCTGACATTGACGTTGGCTTACGTACACTAGTATTCAGATCTACTCCACTTCCACCTATCATTATTGAACAGTTATCCTTGTTAGACATAGCAGCTAACGAAGCTAGGGAATTCTGGACTAAGCCAGAGAATCACCCATAGAGTCAGATATAGTTACCATCCACCCTATGACCTTATCTGGAAACATACACGAAACTATCCCAGGTCATTTTCCACGTATTCCACAACCCATAGACCGAATCATGCCAGAGCTCGATATTGATTGGAGCCTTCGAGCAGTCATCCTTGTTGATCGATCTATCACACCAGTTCAGGTTAGAAGGGCCTTCTTTGCCTTAGATTCACAATTTCCACTAGTGCGTGTCGAAGACATCAGATTGCCTAACTAGTTTGTCTGCATCCCACGCATATTCAATCCCCACCGGCTGTCTCGGCATGACCTCGGGAGGTCGGGTGCGAGGAAGAGTTGCTTGTAGATTCCCACGCTCACTTGTCACTTTTCCATCATACAAAATTGGTGAACCCGACGTGAAACTTTCTACTTTCTGGTCTGGAGTCAGATTTCTACTGGTTCTTTCAAATTAAAAATGACTCTTTCATCTTTACTACCTCATTAGCTTTCACCATCACCTTCACTCCTTCCCATTATTCTGTGGGTATTCATATACCCCCCGAATATGTCGGGATTCGATGCATTTGGTAGGCCTCTCTTAGGTCTTGAGGCATACCACGCTCAACTGAATAGGACAGTCATCACCCTCGCTCTCAGTATGGGGTGACAACTATTCAGATAACCAATTATCAACACAAACTCCATCTCCAAGGATCAGATATAGCTCATCTTTCTGAACAGAGGAGTTGGATCAGTTCACTCAAACACGGAAAACAGAGCCTTCAGGCTCGAACAATATGACGCTCACAGGAGAATCAAGTTCATCTCCTCAGGTACTACTTAGACCACAAATTAGTAGACAATCAGACTCATACCTGGGTTTAGATGATGAACATTCGGTACGTTATGCCAGGAATGAACAACGTTCTCGAAGTATGTACCCACCTATAGGAGGTTTACAAACACAACCCGAGGTCTCTTTTCAAGGAAATACCTCCATGCCACTACATATAGGAAATGCCCTCGGGGAAACTTGGCAGGGCAGTGATCAATTCATATCATGATATCACATGCCTATACAACACCATGATATACAACAGATGCCACTAAGGAAAAACACCGTGACTTCACCAAATGAAGTCATTTCAACATTAGTAGAAAAAGTGAGGGGGTTAGAACTTGCCCAGGCAAGTCACCATTCTCAACTCATACAAGCAGGAAATTCCAAACCTCCAACCATCCTAGCCAAATAGACCTCCTCACAGGAATAGGTACGTTAGGCATGACCCCTCAGTATTCACAACAAACGCCGACTAGAACCATCATTTCTAACACCGATCTGACACCTCCCGGTCTAGTACAAAATAATCCATTCTTGGACAATACCCCTTCATACTTAAACATGTACTCCAAATCACCACAAGGGGATATGTTCTCCTCTCCCGGTATTTTTACTCAACCACAGGGGTTCCCTTATGCTCCTACCAATGCATATGCAACGCCATATCAACAACCCATTCCACCTCCACTCCCTCAGCAGGCACCATCAATGGTCGAAAACCTATGCGATAGGGACATATTCAGAATACTTGAAAGAGCCCTTAGATTTCACCATACGAAGCGTCATGCTTCCAAGACCTCTTCCCGATTTTCCCAAATACAAAGGTGAGGGAGATCCAAATGCCCATATCAAAGCTTACACTACAGCCATTCGAGAATTACTCCCTTGGGATGGGGTTGTTGCTAAAATATTCCCCAAAAATTTGGAAGGTATCGCTCTCGATTGGTATTATAGAATACCTGAGGCTTCCATCCATTCGTTCAAGCAACTCGTGTCAGAGTTCATCAAGGCCTTTGACATGAACAAACTATTAAGAACAGGAATCAGGGAATTCTTGCACATTAAACAAGAACACAATGAATCTGTCACCCATTTCATCCAGAGGTGGCGCACAGTTCTCTATTCTTCGGCAAGTGCTCCGAACATGGATCAGATGGAACTATGCGATTTATTCCTTCATTCTCTCAGCAGAGAGGTGAAGGAAGAAGTCCAGAAGTTCCCACTAAGAACTTACGATGAAGTACTTGAGAGTGCTCTCCGAATAGATCAAGTGGCAATTGATAGTGGTCGCAAGACATATGGAGAAAACGGGAGGTTAATCACCTCCAACCAAAACACTACAACTTATCCTACTATCACGAATGTCAATCAAGGACCTAAAATTCTTAACAAAAATCACAGAGTGACAACGGATGGAGTAACTGATCAGGATAGAAAGAAAAATGTTGTGAATACTCCACCACAAATAAACAATAAACGAAACAATAACTTTACTCCAACAATCAATACAGTGGATTTTAATCATCCACAACAATAGCAACAACAACAACGACGGAAAAACCTTACACGGGATCCAAATCAAAATTCAACTAGGTATCAAAACCAGAATTCAAACCAAAAACAACAAACACAAAACTTTAATAGGCAACGGTTTGATCAAAGTTTTAGGCCACAATATACACCAAGCCAACAAACTAGGAATTACAATCCTAACTCGTATTGTGGTTTCCACAAAATTTGGGGCCATGACACTAGAACATGTCATGACTACAATAAATTCATGCAACGTTTGCCAGATGAACAAAGACAAATTTTCATAGATATGTTCTTGGCAGATCCTACGTCACCAGCACCGAATACTTTTACAGGGGCAGTTTCCCCTCAAAATGCACCCCTCAAGATCTTCAATGATCCGCTCCCAAATCACAACAATAACAAGTTAAATCCAAGTGGGACAAACAAGGGTCTAATTGCAGGAAACAATGATCATGAAGCTTCAACTTCGCTAAATCCATTAGTTGCGGCATAACTAGGAAGTCAGCCACGACCTAAGATAGTCAGATTAGTGGAGTTAGATGCCGAACTACCCATAGAAGCTGTAACAAGGACATGAGAGTATTCCTCTCAGCCAAGTCCAAGCTACCTGCTAGAAACAGATAACATCCAACAAATGGTTGCAAAACCTATGGGTGTCTATGATTTAATTAATGATCTAACAAAAACCTTCTCGTACATCTCCTTTTTGGACTTACTAAAGAACTCCCCTACTCACAGGGCTGCTCTTTTAGAAGCATTAGGTTTAGGTCATCTAATTAGCATCACTCCACCTCCCGAAACACAGGTAAACCATATAGACTTTGATATCCATCCTCCGGGGCAGCCGGATAGGGATGTCGAATTCATATTCGAAATAAACAAAATGCCAACAGATGCTGAGATTGCACGCCGAGGTGATCCAGCCTTACACTTGCAAGTGTGGGTTTATAACAATTATGTGAAACGCGCAATGGTTGACGATGGGGCAGCAGTTAACATAGTCCCTTTTTCTTTCCTTCAAAAGTTAGGGTATGGAGAAACCAATTGTTCCACGACTCGAAATACACTAAGAGGCTATGACAGCCTTAAAGCCACTTCAATTGGAACTATAATACTACCGGTCACCTTAGGACCCAAAACCATCCTGACTGAGTTTTATATTATAGATCGGGAAACTAACTATAATATGATCCTCGGCCGACCATGGATACACCGCATGAAGGCAATCCCTTCTACGCTATTTCAAGAAGTAAGATTCTTGCATTTAGGAAAGGTGTTCATAGCCAAAGGTGATCCAAAACCATTCGATGTACACCTAGCTGACCTAAAGAAAAGACCAGGCATGCACTCAGAGTTTGAACTCCCAACAAACCAACTTAATAAACCTACCGACGCAAAACCAGAAGAAAAGTTGGTACCTACAACAGATCTTGAAACTATGAGCCTAGTCAAGGCAACCCAGCCCCCAAAGATGAGGCTAACACTGTAGAAACAGTATCATTAGGAACTACTGCAAAAATTGTTGAATTACTAGAACAGGATCTACCAATGTTCCTACCATTTGATTCTATAGGCATGGGGTGCACCCTAGGTGTCGGTTCTCTCCTAGCGGTAGATCTCTGCATGGTAGAGGTAGAAGATGTTAACACAACAAATATCCCAGCGCCTATATTCCCAGCTAAGTATTGGACTCTCCATTTTGATGGAGCTAGATGTCGTTATGGAGCTGGGGCAGGTATAATCCTTACTTCTCCCGAGGGAAAAGTCCTACCATTTGCCTTCAAACTAAATTTTGAATGCACAAACAATGGTGCTGAGTACGAAGCCCTCCTCCTTGGCCTCATCTTAGCTAAGAGAATCAGTGTTGATAACATCAGAGTGTTAGGAGACTCACAATTGGTAGCAAACCAAGTCTCTGAGATATATGAAACCAAAGCCGAGCACCTACAACTCTAAAAAATAGTTGTACTAAATTTAAGTAAGGAATTTGATTTCATATCAATTGAAGCAATCCCGTGTGAACAAAATCTTCTTGCTGATTCAATAGCAACCTCAACGTCACGCTTTACTCCAAACAGTAAGTTAGAGGATACCCATTTCATGGTATCCCTTCGTGATGAACCATTGATAAAAACAATGTCAAATCCTCTTTTAAATAGAAATGAAAACAAATCTACTATCCTAGACCACATTGATAGTGATACAACCACTCTTGATTTCTTAAACACCTATGCGGCATTACATCTCACCCATCACATGGTAGATTTATCCCTAATCCCTCATGCATCTTCTTACTTCGGGAATCCCATGACAGAGCTTCCCCCACAAAAGGAACTTAGCATATACTCAGTCGAGAATGGAGATGATTTAGATTTACCTCCAGCCCCGCCTGAGTTTGAAGAAGGTAACGCCTCTTTAATCGAAGAAACAATTGATATTAACATCGGAACAGAAGATGAACCAAGGATATTGAAGTTAGGATCCTCGCTAACTCCATTAGAGGTAGAAATACACACTCGGGTCCTCAAGGAACATCAGAAGGCTTTTGCATTTAATTATAAAGAAATGACAGCGGTTGCACCACACATTGCTATGCACAACCTCGTCACTAAATCAGACGCAAAACCGATTAAACAAAAATCGAGACCAATGAAACCCAAGGTAGCTCTCATGGTAAAAGAGGAGGTAATAAAGCTCCTCCAAGTAGGATTCATCAAACCAGTCGATTACTCTCAGTGGGTATCTAATATCGTTCCCGTTCTAAAAAAGAATGGGAAGATACGCATCTGCATAGACTTCCGAGACATTAACAAAGCGTGTCCTAAAGACGACTTCCCATTACCATCCATAGATGTCATTGTTGATGCAACAGCTGGATTTGAGCTTTTGTCTCTCATGGATGGATTCTCAGGATACAATCAAATCAGAATATCTGAACAAGATCAAGCTAAAACCACATTTATAACTCCTTGGGGAACCTATTGCTATGTTGTTATGCCATTCAGTCTCAAGAACGCTGGCGCTACATACCAGCGGGCTATGACATATATATTTCATGATCTTATTCACAAAATTGTGGAATCCTACGTAGATGACTTGTTGGCTAAGGCCAAGAAGCGTTGTGACCATCCGGAAGTACTTCACATCATTCTTTCACGTCTGATAGAATACGGAGTCACGCTAAATCCAGAAAAATGTGTCTTTGGTGTGACAGGAGGGAAGCTCCTAGGTTACATTATATCATCACGCGGGATCGATGTTGACCCAACCAAAATTAAGGTTGTCCTCGAAATGGTCCCACCTTCGGATGAATCTGGAATCAGGTCATTTCTCGAAAAGCTTGGTGCAATCCGGAGATTCATCCCGGACTTAAGTTTCGCCATTCATCCAATCAACAATCTACTCAAGAAAGATTATAGCATTGATTGGACTGAAGATTGCAATGAAGCTTTCAACGCAGTTAAGCGTTTCTTGTTATCACCACCTACGCTAATGCCACCTAAGCCAGATCACCCGTTAATTTTATATTCGCGAGCTACCAATGTCTCACTAGCCTGTATGCTGGCTCAAGAAGATGATGACAATAGAGAACGTGCGATCTATTTCATTAGCCGGACATTTCTCGACTATGAAACATGCTACACGCAAGCGGAACGAGAATGCCTCGCCATAGTCTTTGCAACCAAATGCTTAAGACATTATATGTTAAATCAAGAAACAAGGGTCATGGTAAAAATGGACCATTTACGAACTTTCCTCATGCAAGGGTCCTTGTCTAAGAAGGCTGGACATTTTATAACCTTAATGGGAGAATTCGAATTAACATTTGTAAATCAGAAGTCCGTTAAGGAATAAATCATCGCGGATTGGTTAGTTGATAACCCATTAGACGAAGGCGATCTAGTAGACCTAGAATTTCCAGATGAATGCGTATACTACATTGAAACTAGACCTCCTATCTCTGAGTGTCCTTGGTACACTGATATCATTAATTATATCATGGACCGTACATATCCAGAAGGTGCTACTCCACAATAAAGAAGGTAGTTACGCATTATCGTAGCAAAATACGTCATTATAAAACAAGTCCTCTATTGAAAGGCGTTCGATGGAATGCTTCTAAGATGTGTCGACACAGAAGAATCCAAGATGATTCTCCATGAATCTCACAGTGGAATGTGTGGAGGCCACTTCAGTGGCCATGCCACCACTCGTAAAATACATCGAATGGGCTATTTCTGGCCCACTCTAGAACACGACGTAGTAGAGTTTGTACGCAGATGTCATAAGTGTCAAGAATTCTCCCACGAGATTCACATGCCGGCACAAGCTCTGCAACCAATCGCTACTCCATGGCCCTTTTCTACATGGGGCCTAGATTTAATAGGGAAATTCTCTCCCTCGTCTACAGACGGCCATAATTTTATAATCACGGCCACTGAATATTTTACCAAGTGGGTAGAGGCTATGCCTCTTACTACTGTACCAGGTTCTGTAATCACCAAGTTCATTTTGAACCAAATCATTTGCAGGTATGGTGTCCCGCAAATCATTATCTCAGATAATGGAACTTCTTTTAAGAATGACGAAGTTCACGAATTGTGCAATAAATTTAAAATAAGCCATCATACTGCTTCATTATATTACCCTCAAGACAATGGACAGGCTGAGGTGACAAACAAAACATTAAAAGCCATTCTCCTTAAAACGGTGAAAGAAAACAAACGAGATTGGCATTTGAAGTTATATCCGGCCTTATGGGCCCACCGAACCTCAATAAGAACACCAACAGGAGTGACTCCTTTCTCGCTAGTATTCGGGGCAGAAGCAGTTCTCCCGCTTGAGGTTGAAATACCCAGTCTCCGCATTTCATTACAAGGGATTCTAGATGAAGACGCTTATAGAGAAGCACGTCTCTCCCAACTAGAAAGCCTAGATGAAGCTAGGTTAGATGTTGAACAGCGGCACAGAGTCTATGCTGACCGGATGTGCCGGCAGTATAACAAGAAGGTCTATGAACGCGACATATATGAAGGTGATCTAGTTCTAAGGCTAGACAGCCGGATCGACAAAAAGACCGGCGAAGGAAGGAAGTTCCAGCCCAAATGGTTGGGCCCATACCAAGTCATGAAGGACTATGGAAATGGTGCATACCTCTTATGTATGCTAGAAGGTGAGGAATTTGGTGAAACAGTCAATTCCCTACACCTCAAACGATTCTACGCGTAAGCAACTAGCACTACTTATAATTATATCTACATTGCATCTTCATATAGATTAGGATCATTTTGTCTGCTTGTTTCGTACAAAAATTGTGATCAAGGAATTTGTTCTCAAAGAAATTCATTACAAACTCATGATGTTGTTGGCATAAACACTCTAATCGTACTTCTCTATTTCCATGATATCATCAAACTATTTCGGAATCATTTCATCAAATAAAGCTAGATATGACAAGGTCTTAACGGTAACCATGCCAAGATCTGCGGGTTTATTCTCACTTTTGGTTTCTTCTTAGGATAGGTGTCTTGCCTATGGTCTATTCTAGAAGCTTCATGGTGTCACATCTATCCCGTATGTATATCTCTTTGGAAATAAGAACACACTGACATTTTGCTCAAGTAAACAAGTCAAATATAGATCAAACAGAAAATTTTAAATTTACACATTTCCTTGCCCCACCAACCTTTGGTGATGAGCTTGCGTCTCTTACTAGTGACGTAGGGTTGGGAAAGGATGGAAATGCCCTTACTTGCCTATGCCTTGCCTATGGTGATAAACCCACGCTTCTTACTAGTAGCATGGGGCAAGGTGTAGGGGGTCCTCTTGACAAACAAATGCAAAAGGTCATAGACAAACAATTCAAATCTTGAAGTCTTGAGTCAAAAACAAATGAATCAGATGTTCAAAATTCCAAGAGAATTAAAAATCCTAAAAACCCAGATTTTGTCTACCATGTGGCCATCTAAGGATCTAAGTCTAGATAAACCGCAAAGCAAGTTACATCCCAAAAACTATGAAGTCACTCGAGTGGAGTAGGCTTGTGGCATCCTAATTTGGTTCCGCCAAAGCTTTGTCTATCTTTCATCAATATCATTTCAACACATTTCATAACTTGTGCCCTTTCTAGCTCTCGGTGATGAGCCCTCGCATCTTACTAATTGCGTGGAGTTAGGAGTAGGGGCAGGTCTATCTGCTCATCATATCAGCTTATCTTCACCACTTTGCCAAAGCAAATATGAAGTGTCCAAAATTGCTTACAGAAACTAAGATTCAAAATCACATTGTATCTACATTATCATATATCAGCATCATGAAATACAAAAAGAAAGTAAACACTTGCATCATTTGTTCTCCATTGCATACATTCTAAAGAGCATACAAGCATAACATCATAATCTACATGAGGAAACTGGAAAGGAAACAAAACCATAAATGTCAAAACTCTGATCCAAATAGAATATATATATATATATAATCAAAGTTTCTGTACAATGCCATCATGCACTAAGCATGGTCAAAACGCTCAAAGAGCCCGGGATATACAAAAGAATATATCATACAAAATCTAGGAGAGCCAAGTGGCTTCTCAATCCCTATGAGACCCCTCTGAAGGCGCACACCACGCCTAGGACTCCGGCTACGCTGGCGCTCTGAGTGCACGGAGGGCTCAGGATCCCGAGGGGCAGCCGCAGTCTCGCCACAAGAATGACTCCTCATCAGGCGCTCGGCTGTCCTATACCCTGCTAGCTCCGTGCGGAGATTCGATACCATCCTGGCCAAATGCCAGACTGGGGCAAAGACGTCAGTGTGTCTACCAGCTGCTGAGGGCTCCCCAGCGTCCACAGACAACTCTGCGTGGGTCCTCTCCATGGGGATCATCAGGGTATCAGTGCATACCCTGCGAATCAAGTCCCGCCACTCATCGGCGGTCTCTGCAAACAAAGGAGAAAACAAATTAGAAACAAAAAAAGAGATAAAATACAAAAGCAAACAAGAGGAGAAATAGTAACTAAGGCAATCCTAATTAAAAACAAACATTAAAAAGAATGGTGGTAACTTACTCGGATCACCAGGCCTCCAGGATGGGTCTTTAGGGTCAGCACCTTCCACAAATGTCGCCGCTGACTGAGGTGCTCCCCCTGTGGTTAGAGCAATGTGGCGTCCTACAATAGACTCATCCTCCCCACCATGGCCCTGGGAGAGTGGATCCTGTGAAACCAGAGTAACTCTCTCTGCACTCTGCTCGGCCCTCGCTTCTTGCATGATATCATGAGTGTCATGCCACTCAGGATCACTGTCCTCCTCAATCTCCTCCTCTGTCTCTCCCCCTGTAAACTCCTTGGACTCGGAGTCTATGTCGATGGGGTCATCGCTGCTATGGGCAGGACCCGCAGCAATCCGAAGCAAGGGTGCCTGAGGCGCACCGGCTCTCCCTCGGGCACGTACTACCCTCCTGGCCGCAATAGGAACACCAGGGGTAACAACTGTCCAACCCCGGCCTCTAGGACCCCCTCTGGCCTCTCGAACTGACCTATATACTGGTGCTACTGGGGGAAGCATGCCCATGTAGGGTAGGCCAAACTACTGAGGAACTCGGCCAAAGGGGTGTATCTCCACTCACCCCACTCTGTCAATAAGCTACCCTGTGGTGGAGCAGGAGATCAAAGTAAGAGCCTCCTTGCCCCATATGCCTGTCATGGTCTAATATGGTGTGGCCTCCATGTCATCAATGGTCAAAGAAGCAACTGGCTGATGAGGTGCTCTGAGCACCAACATATCTGTCCATCTAGCTGCCCTCACAGCTCCGGGATCTGTCACCTCTACACCTCTGCCATAGGGGATGAAGTGCTCATAGACCCAACTCATGACCAGAGTTGGGTGGCTCAACGACTGCCCCTGTAAACGGACTACCCTATATAAGTCATGGTAGGTAGTCCCAAGTATATCCGCTCCCCAGGCGTAAATCCGGCCATGTCCCTCTATATGTGCAATGATGGGGGACCAGCAGTATAGCAGTGTGTCTCCTCCCTTGTCCCGATCAGTCTCAAGGCAAGGATTCCCATAATAACCTGACGAAGCAAGGGGATGGGCAAACTAGGAATGCACCGAACTTTGATAACTGCATCTCCCATATAAGTGGCCCACTGTGCTATCTAGGCCCGCGAACCTGTTGTCTCAAAGGTAAGACGTCTCCCAATGATAGGGAACCCCAGAATATGATAAACGTCCTCTAGTGTGATGTTCCACTCACCTCGGAGCCCTGGTAATCGGAAGGTGTTCCGATCAGCATCCCAATAGGATAATAAGTCACAAAGAATGTGACTGGATGGTGCAACATGTGGAACACGTGAGATACGCAGTATCTCGGCCCTCTGAAGAGTGTCCTCCTCATCCTGTGAAAGTGCATCTAGTACTACTGGGAGCCAGTCACACTCTCTCTCTCGGCTCCACCGAATGTACTCCTCTCTCACCTGCATACACCCAAAAACACACAAAACAGAGCAAGTTAGCATCCGAGTAATACTAGAAAAATCATGAAAACACATAGAAATGCTAAAAATGTAAAAACAATCTCAAACAGATGTTCTTTTGGCATTCTGTGCAAAACTGCCGCCCTGAGCAGGGAGGCGGTTTTGTAACTGTCACCTTAAGGGTGGCGGTCATGTCTCGAAAATCCACGTGGGTTTTATAACTCAAAAAGCCTAAAAACACCAAAAAGGGACCATTTTAGCTAAAAACAAGGCCTACCCAGTAGGCGCCCCCCCTAGATGGACCTTTTGAACCTAACATTTTCAAAAATTACCCCCCCATGACAAAGATTTTAGCATTTTAAAATTAAGGGGGTGAAAAAGATAAATTGAAGAAAACTAACCTGTGATCTCGCGGGTCGATGTTCCACTCGCGGAGGCATGATCACTATCCTGTCATGAACATTTTGGCTCTACTCGCGCAAGAAACCGTCACCGTGGGTCCCAGAGCTCAGAATCAATCAAATCAACTTGCGTAAATGAATAGGAAAATGGGCCCACTTTCATATATATAGCAACCTGACTTGTTTTAAAATACTTTTTTTCGCAGGTTTGGAGCGCCGATGGAGGTAAGTTCTTACCCCCGCATAAATGGTACGTCCTCATTTCCCATTATTTTAGTGTTTATTTTCCGATCTATCTTGTCTATCTGCACTTGAGTTCTCTTTTCATTTTGCAAGGAGTGGAAATTTTGGATGGCGTCATTTCGACACATGGACGTATCAGGTATAACTTTCAACTTCCCATTTTGGGACCGCCATACTCAGACCCACCATTTTACGCCTCTTCATGGCTAAAACGCTTCTCCGAGGGGGAAATATGTACATACCCAAAATTGTAGGGTACTGCACCACCAGAACAACGTAACACGTACCCCAATGATGATACAAGTCTCCTCGCAAGGTGTTCGAGATCTAGAAAAGCTCCCCAAGTGTGCGTTAACATCTCAAATGCCCCACTTAGCCCCCGCATGCTTTGTTTTTTCTCGTTTTCCCTCTTTTCTTGGCCTTTTGCTCTTCAGTTATGAAACCGCCACCCTGCCTGGGCGGCGGTCTCGTGACCGCTGCCCTAAGCAGGGCAGCGGTCCTATAACCGCCGCCCTGCTCAGGGCAGTGGTCCTTTACGCATTTTCCAGAATGCTCTTTTAACACGACTCACATAAATTTCAACGTTTACCAGCTTTTTTTCACCGCCATGAGCTTGCATTAATGATTCTGGTTCCCTGGAATAGTGTTTTGCCATTGTTTATAGTTTAAGAGTTCTATTTGGTTTTTACCTTGGGTAAATGCAAATGCTATAAATAGTTGGCTTGTGCTCAAGCAAATGGCCCCTCAAATTTGCCTCTGAATTTCTCATTGCAATAGATTAGTCTTTCATTTTATTTAGAATTCTTAGTTTCTTTCATTGCATGCCTAGTTAGTGTTGTTTTACTGTTAGGAAGCCACATATCCATCTTGTGCAAATGCTGTTGATATTTCATCCAATCCATTGGAGTAGCATAGTTTGTTTTCAATAGGAAGCCATTAAAGTTGCAGGTTTTGTTCTTCAAACAGGATAGTTTCAGGTTCTGGACGTTTTATGTTGCATGACTCACAATAAATCCCACTAGGAATTGCATAAGCCAAGCTCTGTACTCTTGCGCTATCTCTCTCCTACTCGCATTGTATTCAATTTGTATCTTAAGTTGCCTTTGTCCTAATATCTACTTCTGTTGATGCTAGCATTACACACTTTTCTGGATCCAAGTGAACACGAAGGAATGAGGAGATCACACTGAGGGGACATAGCCACACACACCATCGGATTCGCCACTGTTATGCAGAATCCAGGTTCTAGCTTTCAAAGTTCTAATTAGAAACATATCAAATAGAGTAGCCAATCACTTTATTTCAGTCAATTTTACTTTCGATATTGCCAGGGAAGCTGTGGGGATTGATAGTTTCTGAGAAACTATGATTCATTTCTCACTTCTGAGGTAGGATCGAGAGTCTTGCAAATAGACTAGATCAATTGTTTCATTATTTAGAATAGGTTCACAGTTGCACAGACAAATAGCTATACTCGGTTATCTTGTTTGTTTTAATTTGTTATTCTAAACTGTCAATTCTAGATATATTAGATAGTTGTTCTTTAAATTCTGTTTAGTAGATAGATATATCAGATTTAGGAATATACATAGACATATTTTCACAATTAGTTTATTCTGTCATTAGTTAGATTTATATAACTTTCTTTTGTATGACAATCATGGGACCTAGAGAGCCCAGAGAATACGTATTCGAGCCAATCGTGCCCCAACCCAATCTCATCACAACAATAACTGATATAGATCAAAATCTTAGGATCCAAGTCTTCCGAACAACGGTAAACTTACAACAAATTGGTTCCTAGTTAAGCGGGTTAAACATAGAAGATGACAAAGCACACACGTTTTGGTCAAATCAACCAAACTACAGATTACCCTAGGTATATATCCACATGACTGTAGAAAGGCTTGAAAGAGAGCAAACATTCGGTTGTGACCCTTTGGTCCCACAGCCAGAAGCAGGGGATACTCTCACAGACATAGATACTAGCTTGAGAATTCAGGTTGCACAAACACCTGTAAGATACTCTGAGAAGATCGCACAATTATT
This sequence comes from Taxus chinensis, assembly GCA_019776745.2. NCBI lineage: Eukaryota > Viridiplantae > Streptophyta > Pinopsida > Cupressales > Taxaceae > Taxus > Taxus chinensis. Next base: position 120,521,989 of record CM034149.1, on the reverse strand, counting down.
AATTCTGAATATAGAAGCTGAGAAAGCATACGATTACTGGATACTAGGGATTAGGGACTGATTCTGCACATGACCATAGCAGGACCACAACAACCACGAATCTATGGTTGTGACCCACAAAACCCTCAACCCAACCAATCTACTAGTCAGTCTTACATTGACGCTGGCTTACGTACACTAGTATTCAGATCTACTCCACTTCCACCTATCATTATTGAACAGTTATCCTTGTTAGACATAGCAGCTAACGAAGCTAGGGAATTCTGGACTAAGCCAGAGAATCACCCATAGAGTCAGATATTAGTTACCATCCACCCTATGACCTTATCTGGAAACATACACGAAACTATCCCAGGTCATTTTCCACATATTCCACAACCCATAGACCGAATCACGCCAGAGCTCGATATTGATTGGAGCCTTCGAGCAGTCATCCTTGCTGATCGATCTATCACACCAGTTCAGGTTAGAAGGGCCTTCTTTGCCTTAGATTCGCAATTTCCACTAGTGTGTGTCGAAGACATCAGATTGCCTAACTATTTTGTCTGCATCCCACACATATTCAATCCCCACCGGTTGTCTTGGCACGACCTCGGGAGGTCGGGTGCGAGGAAGAGTTTCTTGTAGATTCCCACGCTCACTTGTCACTTTTCCATTGTACAGACTCCAATGAGGCCAAGTTTAAAGGTAGCACTTGTCTTACCAAGGACAATAATTCCATTGACAAATGTCATCAAATATATAGTAATCTAATGAAAATGTGGCTCTGCAATGCAATGGTTTAGATAAAATGTCATCCCTTGGCGAGGTATATCCAAGAAACCAAACACCTCAATGAGAACCCTGTAAGATCCTCATTATCAATACTATACTCAACTAACTGGCCAACTATGGGAACACAAAATATACGTCAGAAATCCTCAAGTGTAATAGTCATCTCCCATGTTGGGAGTCAGAAACACTGGCTCTCTGAGTTTCATCTCTTGGAAAAATTTGCAAGGAGACCATGGTCTAAAGTGATTGTAGGCATCTGCGCCGCATAAGACAATCCAGTCAAATCTAACAAGATAGCCATCATTCGTTGGTCACATGAACGAAATCTAGCCTCTATAGTAGATAATTGGTTGTGTTGCTCCCTCATCTGAAGTGATGGTAAGTGAACTTGCAAAAGAGGCAATGCACATATTACGAATTTCTTCAATTCTAATTCTTACTACTTTCTTCTATCTAACTAATTTTTCATTTATGTCTCCTCTTTTCATTTACTAACAATTCATTTAAAAATTTGGCAAAGTTGGGATTTTCCCTCTCATGGCACATATGTGCCCCTTAGGGTGTGTATGCTCCTCCTTTGGTGTATACGCGTTTAGTTGAATACGTGCCTTTCGTGGTGTATACGCGTATTTGTACATGTGTGCACGTGTACCCTATTTTTCCCACTAACCCTATTGCATGTGTAGCCCTTTTACTCAATACGCGGCTTTCCCTATGTGTACGCCTAAGCACACATAGATTCTACCTACCATTGCATACACCCCCCATTGAATGCATACGTGCACACGTATATGTCATTTGACATATACGACTGCACGCAAATGGTTTTGGTTTTGTACGCTAACCTTTGGACACATACGTTCCCCAAGCCGTGGGTACACATTTTTAACCTAGCTACTACTAATAATAAATGTGAAATTAAATGCTAAAATAGATGAAGCAAGGTCAGGGCACTCACAAATTTTCTGTCGTCATCATATCGGGCATACTCCTGAACAGTTTTGGCTTGTCTGTGGCAGCTCTGAACTCTGGCCATCTCGTTAATCGCTTGTGGTATCTCACAGTAAAAATTCGGCAGAGCTCGGTAACAAATAAAATTGATTGCGATGATTTACTCCCCTTGAGAGAGGTATATATCTCACCGTTTTACACCACCATGATTCCCTAAGGGCATGTTTTGACTATTGTGATTCTTTTAGCACTTCTTCTATCTGCCGCAATGATTACTTTTATTAAATAATCATTTTTAACTAATTTTTGCCATGTTGGGGCATGTTTTTTGCTACATGGTGCTCGTTTCTTCTCCTTGGAACAATTTTCTCGCTTTCACGCGATCTCATACCTTCTTATTTCTTCCATAAAAATAAAAAAAACCATTAAAAAAATTACAAAAATCAAAATTAAAAAAAAAATCAAGAAAATGTAAAATCCTAAAAAAATAAACATTTCTCAAAAATCCTAAAAATCATAAAAAAAATGAAAAAATTGGTGATAGGCCCATAATAGTTAAAACTCGTATTTTACGCATGGTATTCATCCCATATCTTGTCGTTATTTTCACGTGTTCATGAATTTAACGAATCGTGGATCATCAAATCTATAACCATCTACAAAGCTAGCATGTTTGCTTCATTAGTATTTCGGGGCACATATTGTTGCCTAATTCTATTTCATTGAGCACAATGCTTTATCACTAGACCCTGCGTCCTTCATCATTTCCCCTAGCATGTATCCTTGCTTGGGGAATCATCTTTAACCCTTGTCGTCAATCACAAAAATTTGGGGATATTCAGATTGATAAAAAAACATTTGTGCAACCATCTTGACTGTTGTTGGTTTGAGTATGTGCGTTTGTTCTTGTTTCCTTGTTAAATAAGCTCAATTCCTTCTCATATTGCATTATTGTCTATATGTTGCATTGAGTTGGTTTTTTCAGCAATGGGCAATTATTTGTAGTATGGATTTTCATGTCATTCTACTTTTGTCGTATGCTTATATTTTTAATAAGGACCGATGACGTAGATCCTTGGCAAAATGATGATAATAAAGTTATTCTACACTGGATGCAAGACTAGTTCTTCCACTCTTTCTTCTCAATCATTCTCCTATTAATATTATTCTTCTAATTCACTTGGGATACCTTGCCCCTACCCATTCTTCTATCCATTTGTCTCATCTTTTCAATCATCGATCACCTTCTTTCATCACCCCATCGACACTCGAGGGGGCATCTCTCACTTCTACTAATTTTTCTTCTACCTCTTCAAAATTTTACCTATCTACTATATTTGTAGTGGCTTCATTTACGCCACCCCAAAGAGGGGCAAATGTAGACACCTATAATTTAGCTCCAGTAATTTAAATACTTAAATTGTGTTAATTATACTACTTCCCGCAAATTGACAACATATCGTCAAAATAGCACACTTTCTCTTCTATTGTCGTTAATTAATTACATTACGCTAATTAATTGACACTTCTTTCCAGAAAATACTACAATTAATGACCTTCCATTAATTAAATCCCTTTCTACTTGAATTTAATTAATTATTCGTAATTAATTAAGTTTCCTCTTCTACTAGATAAATAAATCGTCATTTATTTAGCCTAAACCTTTTCTATTCCCTAAATCATACTAATTGTTCTTCTAAAAGCTTCTATAAAGCTTGCTCGCCTATTAATTAATCACTTGGGTTAATTAATAAATCCTCTCAAACCCCATGAGTCACTATAGGACAAATTAAATTCCATTACGGTTGACTCAACCCCCTTTTCAATCATAGTCACCCCCAAATAACTCAACCTAACCATTATCCCACATGTAAAGGGATGTAGATATTATTTTATCCATTGGGATGTAAAAGGATCCCCCCTCTTACCATTCTACTTACACCTAAATGACAGAGCCTAAGCTATAGCCATTTTATCATCTTAGAGCATTCTTCCATTAGATGAGCTAGCTATCTTCATTTCTTGCATTCATCCATCCAAGTTTGAAGTCATATGAAGATATGTCAAATGGTCTTGTAGCAATGGATTGACAAGACTCCATTCTTGAAACCTTGGGATTCAAACATACAATCAACCCTTTTGATTGCTAAGGATCTAAAGAGGTTCACTCTATTGATTAGCATTCAATAGAGATAGAGATTAATTGCTTAGGATATTAGTTTGATGTTTATTCATGTTCTAATGTAAAAATGTTGGTAGATTAGTCTTGTTTAAGCTCTAAGCATGATGGTGCATAGATTTTAGTTTAGCATTGTATTGAGGCTATTAGGTATTATTCTTGATTTTACTTGCAGAGCTAACTAATTCTTGCACATATCGAGCTAGAGGTTCCACCCTAGATTAGGCTCCGAAGGCCTCTCCCAGTGCTCTCACCACCTATGTCTCTAGCCTCATGATCCTCTTCACAACGCTCCTAGAATCTGAAAAGTGTGCTTCTTATTCCTGAACCAAGGCACCATATGCTTGCAATAAGCTCCGCAACATCATATTTATACTACCATTGTTTGCCATTACATGTGCATCCCTCTATATTTGCAATGTCATAGCATCCTCCCCAACGAATAGAAATGCTCCTACTGACTCAACAGATGATGGCGATGTGGGCTCCGCCATGACTAAGGTATCCTGAAAATCCAATACTAGGTCCAGGATCTCATGGTGTTCTCTCTATGATTTATGTCTTATTTTACTGATGATCCTCTAGTGTTTATTTTTAGTTTTTCTTCTCCATGGTTCTAACAGTATGGATTGTGCCCATATGGGGTAGGACAACCAACACTATTAGGTACGCATTGGTGGGTATATTTTATTTCAGCCAGTCCTTTATTTAATTCTAGCATCTAATTTAGACTTCAATGTTATGTATCGTTCTTTCTGTTGACTAACCCATGTTTTGTTATTGTGACATGCAGTAATAAACAACTAGGGCATATGTATACACCTAATTTTTCACGGTTTCTATTTTCATACTTGTTACTAAAAATTTATCTTTTCAAGTTAGAGGTCGCTAATGCATCTAATTCTGGGAACGAGTGACTTAAGGGGATCATTCTAGGATAGGGGTATGGTTATTCACGTAATCATTAGTTTAGAGATGATACATGGAGAGAAAGTAGCTTTTGGTCCTATTCATGTTCTTCTTTTTGATCTTACCTTCTTATTTTCCTCCACATTCTTCTAACACCTCACTTACTCATGACCACATTTCTTCTGCCTTGCATTTTCTTTATTTTTCATGTCACATTGCATACACATTTTTTCATTTCCCTCCCTAGCTGACGTCATCACCCGTGGGTGATTGTGCCGACGTTATTTCAAAATCCCGTGCCTACGCCTTCGCCCACAGGCAATGGTTTCGGTATAAATACCCCAACTTACATTTTCACATTAGGACATCATCACAAATTTCACAGGAACTCGCCATCAGCTTTGCTCTCTTGCACTAACTTGCATCTGATCACCCTGCTCTTGGATTTCTTGTATATTGACTCTTGGATTGGATATTCTTCTTGATTGGATTGGTTTGCTTGCACTTTTGGGTCACCTATAGTAAGCTAGGACCGGATTGTTTCCCCTTCTCCACCCGAAATCTATTCTCTCTTAGTGTATGGTCCTTTGGGAAATTTATGCATCAGCAACCGCCTCCGATATGTAAGTTCTCTAATCTGACTTGTCATTTTTTATAGAGTAATCTCATATCTTTTTTATTTACTTTATGTTAGCTTAGTATTTTATGCACATGTTAAGTTAGCATATTGTATTTCAGTTCTTTATTTTATGTTACATGATTTACTTTAGTTACCATAGGCTTTTCATGTTTATTTTATCTTTCATTACCCCCATAGTGTCGATATTCCAATAGGGTTCCTTCCTCTTCTTCGACCTAGGGCCTTGGAAACCTTAGGTTGTCCTAGCGTAAGGGTTACTTCCCTTTGGGTATGCAATATTAGCGGTCTTTGTACCCCCTTTGAATTCTATATGTTGTGTGACGATCTTGGTGTGTCCCTTACTCATTTCCTTGATACCATAGTTGAACATATGATAAGAGTGCATGGTGTGCAGACACATTTTTTCCCACCATACACCTTGAGTTCTTAAAATGAGAGTATATTTATCTTGCTTCAACGTACCTTTGGGTGCAAAATTTTTATTCTAAAGTGCATGTGTCCATGGTATGTTCTTTAGGAGTTATGCCATTTGGCCACTAACTATGAGAATCTTAAGGTAGTTTTCAATGTCACCTTCACATTATTTATTATGATATTGTCCTCCAAGGATTTTGCATAAGATCAAGAAAGCTCTTTTTTCCATAACTTCTATATGGAATATCCCTAGTGTACAATGCATTGACAAGATGATGGTGGCACAATGTTTTTGAGGAAACTAACATGAATTAGGAAAATTTCATAGTGAGCAAGAGGGAGAAAGCTATACACAAATATAAAGAGAAGTGTCAAGAGGATATTTGTGTATGATTTCATAGAATTAAATACATACAACACTAGCATGAAAATGAATAGATGAAGTTGACCACACATAATTATTCTCGATGGGTTTATGGTAACTAACAATGTTACAAAACTTAAAATATGGAAGAGCCCATAAATGAAAACTTGCAACATAAAAAATTTCTAGTATGAGAAAGAGAGTTTGTTGTATGTGACACATATGTGTTATACATAACTGTTTTGATGGTTCATGAATGTGTCCTTAGGCCAATGTCTATGGGTTTTTCCTATGCTAACTCGTGTTCAAGATACATGAATATTCTAATCATTAAATATTTTTCTATTATGGCCAATAATAAAGGTTATTCCATCTACACCATTATATTGTTCTTACTTCAATGAACCTTTGGGTGTACGAGTTTTATTCTATAGTGAAGTGCATGTGTCCATGGTATGTTTGGCACCCCAAAATTTTACTCACAAAACAACCCAAACTTAGAGGTAGAAAATTATGCATAATTTTTTTTGTTAAGTTTATAAAGAATTAATGGAAAACAAGTTTCAAACTTACCTTATAAGTTGTGAATGAAGCGTCGCTACGTAACACTTACTAAGTTTTACGCTTTTGGGAGTTGTTCACATTGTGTTTTCGAGTGATTGGCGGTTAACTTGATGAAGCCAATATCTGTGTGAGTGTGTTGGTTCACGAGTGGACCAAAAGTGGTCACAAGACAATTAAAGTGTGACTGTACTTTCTATAAGTCATAAGCACATTGTTATGTTTTCACAATGCATAATTACTCTAGGGATTAATTTGGGGTACTCAAACTCCTATCAACGAACCAAAACAAACGATACTTTAGTTACTTGAAACAACATGACTATTCACTTTACGGCATGGTCGATCGTATGTATACCCCAATACTTTATTAAAACAAGGGTCTTAAAGTGTTACCTAGATCAAACAGAACTATTCACCATTCGTGGATTTTCATATCAAAGTGTTATAGAAGTTGTTACATTTAAATTCAATACTAGGGTTACATTTACATTTTAGTCATGGTTGAAACGTAACTTATTTTATAGGTTTCAAGGTGTAAATTACTCTAACTATAGCATAAATAGATTCATTTATTATTTATTCTAAAAATCCTAGCTTATAAGAAGTAATTATGAAGTTATTATATACAAGATATCATTTATACATTTTATAAGGGTCCTTTCTCTCAAAAGAAATAAATAAGACTTACCCATCAATAAGATACATTATAACCTATACTAATATTTGCACCATGGCTACAACTAAAGGGATATGACCCATTTAAATAATTAAAGCACTAGTCAACTCATTTGGTCAATTTAACCAAAGTGGAGGAGGATGAAATACTAGCCCTTGGATTTGGTTATTCTCCACCCTAGAATTTAGGTAAAATAGAAAAAACCTAAGTTTCTAGTTTATCCTTTTATTTATTCATTCCTTTCTCGTTTCCATTCCATTTCTCTCTTTTTTTTAATTTTCCTACTCTCTTTCTTTGCATGTTTAATGGAGGAGCTTCTTCTTCAAGGAGGAAAGCAATATACCAGGAATGGGCAAGATTATATATATTTTTAAATAATTGGCTGAATTAATATCAATTATATTCATATGTTTTTTTTAATTAATTGACCGAATGGATGATTGGTTTATATATTGTTAGGGTTTGAGGGTGGGTGGCCATGGTCGACCCGCCCCACCATATTTATTATATGTTGGGGTGGGTCGGCCATGGCCGCCCACCCCACTATTCATAATACATGGGTCTAACATCCCAAAAGTAGAAAGGGGTTCAATTTAACAAACCAACTCGCAACTTAATTAAATCAAATTATTAAACATAAGCAACTAGTCAATCTAAAGGTTAAAACAAAGGAAAAATAAACTTAAATCAATGAAGAAAAGACAACATTACAAAACTAAGGTTACTTTGCACAATTACATTCCCTAATCAAACTCTGAGCCTGAGTGATCCATTATTGGCCACTGAGCCCCGTGTCAGTTAGCCCCCCTTCATCCTCTTTTGTTTGTTTTATTTTTTGTTTATTTTGATACTAAATTTTCTGAACACTTGTTTGCCATCTACAAACTCAACAAACACATCATACCTGCCCAAAATGATATATGAAAGTAAATTCTAACCATTGCACAAATGTGCGCGCGTACACACACATCAAAAAAATTTCACACAGTTTATATATATCATTTTCAAGATCAAATTATCAACAACAATTAAGTTTACCAGAATTTTCATCATTATATATTTTCAATTGAACACGAAAACTAACTTACATCAAGTATTCATCTACTACTTAGTTGTTATTCATCACTCAATCCTATAAAGACACACATACATACTAAATTCTAACAATTAACTTTTGTCAATAAGTTTTCATAAGTCTAAAATCAATTACTTCCAAAATTACCATGTTTCCATAATATAACAACTACAAATCTAATTCAAGCTTTCAAACCAAATTAAAATATATGCAAATCATAATCCAACAACATCAATCATGTATACTATATTAAAATTTCATGTCATATCCAAGTTAGTCTAATCATAAGGTTGACACCCCATGCCAACTCAATATCACAAAGGGACATATTCCTTGTAAGAACATGTCTTGGCACCCCATGTTGATACAATGCTTACAAAGAGTTATATTATGCAAACTATAATATGCAAGAAGAAAATCAATCTCAACGGTGTCTGAGGGAAGTGGGCACTACAATATGTTCCTTAGGAGTTATGCCATTTGACCACTAACTCTGAGAATCTTAAAGTAGTTTTCAATGTCACCTTCTCATTATCGATTATGATATTGTCCTCTGTGGTGTTTGCACAAGATCAAGGAAGCTCTTTTTTTGATGACTTTTATGTGAAATATCAAAAGTGTACAATGCATTGGAATAACAATGGTGACACAAAATATTATAGAAAATTGGCATGAATTAAGTATTGAATCCATAATGATTACGAGAGATAAATATATGCATGTATATAGGAAGACATTAATGAAGAGGAGCTTTATGTAAGAGTTTATAACATTGAAGACATACAACACTGACATGAAAAGAAATGGATGAAGTTGACCACATTAATTTTTTAATGATGAGTTTATGATAGCTAAAAATGTTACAAAATCAAAAAGATGGAAGCACCAAAAAATTAAAATTTGCAACATAAAAAATTTCTATTATGTGAAGGAGAGTGTGTGATACGCAAAACATATGTGTATTCAATAAATGTCTTGATGGTTCATGAGTGTGTCCATGGGACAAGGTCCATGGGTTTTTCTTGTACTTACCCTTGTTCAAGATACATGAATACTCTAATAATTATATACTTTTCTATTATGGTTGATAATAAAGGTTCGTGGTTGACCTAGTATTCCATCTACACCATATGGTAATTTTATGTTATATCTAGTATTCCAATTATCTATGTAACACCATTTTGCAGCAAGTGATCTCCATAACTTGTTTGAAGTAATCCCATATCTTGAGGTCGTGAAATGATTTTTAATTATCTTTGCAAAAGTATTTCTTGGGTTTTTAATTATACTTCAGCTACAAATAAACTCTAGCCTTGAAATTTAAATTTTTTGACACTAAGCGCACTCAATTTCAGATTGTCTAAGGAAGTCAAATCTTGAACCTCAAAAGTGAATTCTTAAGTGTTTCCTATAGTGTTTGCATCTTATTCTTGCACAAGCTCCCACATTGGTCATATATTTGTCTCTTTAAATTCCTTAGATGCATTTGGTCACAAGTTGTCTAGGCTTTGATGTATGAAAAAGATAATGGTTGAGAACATGAAAATAGAAACATTCACAAATTCATTTGGCATTCACTTGTGTTCTTGTATGTTTTGAACATGATTATCTAGATTATAAATTTCTCTTGGTTGTTTTTTATTTTTAAAATATGACTACTTTGTGTTCTTATTTGGTTTTCGTGTTTTTATGGATTATTGACATGTGTAGAAACTTTATAAATATGAATAAGTACAATCAGTTTGAGGCTTCATCACTCTTTTTGGAATACGACTTCCCAAGAATAGAGAGGGAATGATTGTGGCTCCCTATATGAGACATTATTTTTTACGAGATGGACATCATGTAATAAAACATGCATCGTTTTAGTTGGGTCTTATCCAACTCCATACTCACATAGCGTTCACAATGGCAAGGTAGGATTACCAAGTTGAATAATTGTGTTTCACTACCTAATATTAGAGTCAACTACACATTAACAATTGTGATTATATCTGAAGTTAATTTTTAATGTGTGTAGAGTTTGCTTGTTTTTTTTAAGAGATGGTATGTAATAATAAATAATTTCAATAACACTTGAAATAAATTTTAACTTAACAATGAGAGATAGTCCAAGCTAGAAATCGATGTGATAATAAACAATTTTCATAAAAAAAGATTGAATAAATTTCGACACAAACATGGAAAAAAAACGTAGATTGTTATTGCTGTTTCCTATTCTAATAGACGAGTAGTGAATAGATGGCCTTTACACTGTTGAGGTACTATGCAGCCAAGTGGTTCCAATTATTTTGAAAGGGCAGGGATTTGATAAGAATTTAAATATTTAAATATTTTTAAATTCCTATGGTTGAGATGGCCGAGTTGGTCTAAGGCGCCAGATTAAGGTTCTGGTCCGAAAGGGCGTGGGTTCAAATCCCATACTCAACATTAAATTTTCCATATATCAGCGTTATTTTTGCCGTACATTCTTTTGTGTTAGCATTTCAAAAAGATATCGGAGGGCGTTTGGTCTAGTGGTATGATTCTCGCTTAGGGTGCGAGAGGTCCCGAGTTCAATTCTCGGAATGCCCCTTTTTGCCGAGGCGGTTGTTATGAGAGAGATGTTAATAGATATTTGTTCTTATAATAGAAAATAAAAAGAAATCAAACTACATGAGCTAGAGTGGCCTTCCACGGAAAATATAGAACAATTATAGTTTAAATAATATATTTTTAGAATAACATAGAACAATTATATTTTGAACAACATATTTATAGTTAAATAAAAGGAGCAAATTTAATCCTTAATCTTGTAACTAATTAGAGGTGATTCTTGATTTTATCAATAACCACAATCAAAATATAAGAGCAAAGATGAGTATGTCGAATGACTAACACATAATCATTTCTATTGTATAATTGTTCGCAACGATTTTTATTAAAAAGTGGTGAATGTTTTATGAAGTTATTTTTATGAGATTACCTTCCCATGAGCTTATTTGAATCTTTGATTCTTCATTTTGCCCTTACCTATTACATTTGTGTAAGTTATATTCAACAAGGGCCACGTTTTGTCTCTATCCATTGCATTTGTGGAACTTATAATTAACTAAGACCATGTAGTGGCATGCTCTTCTTGTTGAGCTGAAGGAAGCTTGAAACATATTGCCCTATATAGGATAGAGATAGAGATTTTAATAACGTCCATAAGACAAAAACAATCTTGTTAAAGGGTCTCCCATTTCTACTGCGATGTCTTGCCCTAACTCAGTTTTCAACAAGTATAGTAGAATATCAGGGTAGGTAGTTCAACTAGTTGTTGCGACTGAGACATAAAAACAAAGAGCAAAAGGAAAATGATGCAAGGTTCTTAGTACTACAACAAATAGGTAGGACAAACTATATTTGTGAGATCAATGTTATATGTTATTTATAGGTAAGAGTAGTGTTTTCAATTATCCACACATTATTGTATGATTTTAAGACACTTTTAATATTCATTACACTATAATTCATTGTTAATGCATTAATTGGTGCACACTTACATACATGTTATTTAGAGAGAAGAGTATCAATCAAGTTATTGACTTGATTGACTTCCACTATTACTCGCATAAAGCAAACTTTTCTGCAAGTTAACTAAAATCCAAAGCCTAATCCTAACTTTTGCCTTATCTTTAGAAAAACATAGAGAGCTAGTGTTTGTGGTATCACTATGGATGAGAGTATGCCCAAAATAACTTGTGGTATCACTATGGATGCACTTTTAATATCATATGCCCAAAATATGTGAAACGTCTTTATTTTAAGTTGTCATTGATGTATCATATATGCAAGTATGGGTTCGAATGTCTTATTGTTGTTTACAATGGCTATGGAGAATACCTAGTAACTTTAATACCATATACAAGGGAATACATTGCAGTTCCAGTGGGTGTATGAATACTTGTATGGTATGCTTATAATGCATATATAATCTAGTTACATGTTAATCCTCTCTATCTTTTGTTATAATTTTACTTAAGATATTAACAATTGTCTTGTTCGAAGCTTCCGCTTGACCATTACATTGAGGATAACAAGGAGTAGAGAATGTATTTCAAATCTTCTATTTAGCATATAACTTCTTAACTATTTTATTTTTAAAAATAACCCATAGTTTGAGAGAATTATAGAAGGAACTTCAAACAAAGAGATAATATTCATTATTAGAAACTGAAAAATGTCTTCACCACTAGTAGATTCCATAGATATTGTTTCAACTCATTTTGTAATATATTTAACAATCGTAATGATAAAATAATTACATGCTACTGATATTGGGTTGATCTTGCCAACCAGATCAAACCCCTGCATGTAAAAAATCCAAAGCGATATGACAAGTTACAACTTCTAAGAAGGAGCAAGTGTTAAATTATTGTATCGTTGACGCTATATGTAATTTTTTTCTTAATCATGACTATCATATACCATTGTAGGCCAATAACACCCCATTTAGATTAACTTTTATATTATGGATTTTCTACTAAAATTCATCCCACACTTGTTGTCATGTACTTGTAATGCAATTTTAGCCTCATCGAAATTAAGAGGGGCCATACATCGAACTATCTGGCCCCGATGGGCGAGAGAGCCCATACATCATATATCTGGGAGGCCCCCCGATGAGGGCCCCTCCTATATAGATATGGGAGAGAGGGTGATCCCTCGCCCCCTAGATTAATATAGAGAGGGGGGCCCGGGCCAAATTATATTTCCATCTAATAATATTTTAAACAAAGTGTCTCTAATACTAACATATCGTAAAGTATCATGGCTGAATTTAAATTTGTCAATTTTCTATTTTTGGGGGGAAAATCCACCCAATAAGAACTTAAATATGTTATCGTACCATTTTTGCTCATTTTTATGTGCTTAGAGGGTGAACACATCTAATTTATAAAAAGTAAGCTACATAGTAGTGGTTTGTTGAAACTATTCAATAGCGAAATTAACATGATTGTCAAAAATATCAATAAGGACAAGGGAGGCCACACTAGCCATGACATCAAATGACAATGATCTTTTATACAAATGTTATCCATTTACCATAGTACAATATAGATCAACATATCCTCTTTGGTTTGGTAAAATTATTTCACTTGAGTGATGAGTTGTGAATCATCATAGATTTGAATACATTTTTCTTGTAAGGTAAGGGTAACATTTAACCCTAAAATTAGGGCCTTATTCTCCATAATATTGTTAGTGCATGAAAAAATAAGCTTATATGCTCATGTTATGGGTTGTCCATGTAGGTTTAATAATATAATACCAACTTCAACCCCAAAAATATACTTGTACCTATCAAAATACATAGTACACGCATTGCAAGAATCAACATACATGATAAATTTATCACAAAAATGTATTATTAATTGACTCATAATCATGTAAAATGGTTGTTTCTAGTTGATTGGAAATTACATATATTTCATGAACTTTTATGATATAAATTTGAGGTTGAATTTCATGATCAACATAACCCACTTAGCTATACAAACTGATAGATATGACTTTGATGTAACATATTTTAATATATCTACATTAGCAATAACACACGTCTCTCCATTCAACATATAATGTCTAAGTATTTATGTGTTAAATACCATAGTTAGGTATAATTTCTCAATTGGATTATAGTTCCCATAGTCTACTAGTATTTGAATTAGTTAATATTTAGCTCTCTCCCTAGGTTCATCTGTATATTGGGCTAGCAAATTCCCTAGCGAAAGCGTTGTTTTTTATATGTAGAGAAATAATGATGTATCAAGAATTATTAGCAATATAATTGGTTAGTTCACAAATACAATTTAAAATCTTCAAATGCCTTTTGATGTTCATTATCCGATTTGAACTTTACGTCTTTCTATAACAATCGAGTAAAAGGGTTAGTATTATATGTTAGTTTAGTGATAAACCATTGGATCACCTAAATATTTATTTCTAAGCTTCATAATTGTCTTAACCCCTTCAATGGGGTCATTTCCATAAAAATTATACATTTATGTCCCTATTGGAAATAATGAAATCTAACAAGTCTCATAGTGTGACTAAGCAAACTTTTTGCATTGAGGCAAACATTACATTTATGTAGTCTCTCAAATATATTTTGTAAGTCAAGAGAATGGTCTTGCAACTTTTTAAACTTTTCTAATAAATCATCCACATATTCCTTGATGATCTTATGAATGTAATCATGACATGTCCAAGTCATATCTTGCCAATACATTGCACTTGGATTCTTAAGCCTAAAGGACATAACCAAATAAAAACATGTATCCTATGGGGTCATAAAATTCGTCATATATGGATATTTGGGATTAATCTTAATTCGGTCGATCATGTGAATTCATTCAAAAATGAAATCATCTCATGCCTAGTCATAGAATTAAAAAGCATGTCTATATTGGGTAATGGAAAATTATATTTCAAGACACGCCTTATTTAGATAATAAAATTCCATGCATATTTAATGTGTCCATTGGGATTGGCCATGAGAATGATGTTACATATCCATGAGGAATAATCAATGGGTTTTATGAACCTTATGTTTAATAATTTTTAAATTTTGTCTTTGATTACTAATTCCACTATTTTTTTACTCCTTTTTGGATTGGTTTCACCTTGGAGTGAAGAATGATATTTTTTTTTTGGAATTGAGGGTAAATTGAGGGTGTTGAAAGGACCCACATCCTTGTACAATTGAGGATTTTTTGAGAGGATCCACAACCTGGTTACAATGAAGGGGACCACTATTAGGAACCCAATTGAAACAACCATGAAACCATAGTGAAGATGCAGTGACCAACGACAATGACCGCAGCGAGTGGGACAACTATCAGTGATGAAAGCGAGAGGAACAAATACCAACGTCAGCAGTGAGAGGAGCAGCCTCCAGTGTCAGCAGCAAGCAGAGCAACCACCAGTCTCAGTAGCGAGAGAATCATCCACGACAACAGCGAGAGGAGCATGAGCAGTGAGCGGAGCAGCCACTAGCGTCAGCAGCGAGAGAAGCAAGAGGAGGATCCACCTGCATCAACAACGAGAGGAGAAGCCACCAGCGTTAATAGCAAGAGGAAGAGCCACCAGCGTCAGCAGTGAGGAGGAGCCACCAACATCAACAATAACCACCAGTGTTAGCACAAGCAGAGATGTTGCCTCTAGCGGCGAAAACCACCTCCGAGGGGGATCATGCCTCGGGGGGATTTGAACATGGGTGGGCAAGCACACAACCATGTGACTTGACCGCACCACTCCCACCCCATCGGCATGAAGAATGATATTATGTACTTCCACATTAGGCTGATATCGACCAGGTTGTTGTATGACCAAGAAAATTATTTAAGAAAATATTGCAATGTGACTGTAGACATATAAAATGTCGACATGATTAATTACGATTAATTTTTCCTGCAAATAACATCATCATTATCCATATAATAATTAATCGCAAGATTAATTATTATTATTTAATCCATTTTATCATATTTACCCTTTATCATCATATTATCATTTATCTCAAATCCTTTTAATTCATTATTTTACTCCATCTTATCATTAATCACTTTTATTTCATTATTATATCCCATTTTAATTCTTCATTAACATTTTCGAGGAATTTTATATTCCTATATCTACCTACCACCTACCCTACACATCCCTACACTTAGCCTTACCATGTAACCTCACCCCTAATCATAATTTATTAACCTAATCTAATTCTAATCCTAATCACATCCTCACCTCTAAATCTAGAGGCTTCTATTTCTTAGAAGCCTCTATAAATTTACCTTTTTTATATTTAAAAATTCAAATATATCTCAAATTATAGAAATCTCCATTCTAGAATTCTCCATTCTTCTCATGCATTCTCCACCATTGATCCAAATCCAACTTGGCTTCATCTTAGACATTGAATCCTCCACCCTTCGAGCTTTAAATTTAGCTCTCATCCTCCATGAGAGTAGATTTTAAGAATCCATAACCAAACTTTGCCATGTTTATTAATCATCCAATCAATCCATCCACTCTATCAATCCATCTTCAATCTACTCCAATAAATGCATTCTTTATCAAGCATCTAGCAATTCAAGACAATCAAGGGGAGGTGTTGCCCAAGTGACTCCACATCAAATCTAAGGAAATCCAACTTACATCCAAGAGAAAATATAACACAAAAAAGGAGGAACATTTGAATTTCATTGGTAAGTGCATGTGTTACATTCTCTCTCCTTTCCATCTATTTCTTGATATGAGGTTTTGTTTGAGAAGATTAGGTTTAGGAATCAATTGGTTTGTTTTTGGTATCTAACTTTCATCTAATATTTTTTGCATTACATTTTGGCACCCACCGTAGGGCTAACCCCCACTTCTTTATTGTTTTCAACTCTATTTTATTCCTATAACAAGTTGTCAAAGTTTCAATAATTTTCACTTTTGTTTATATCTTCAAATTTTGAATTTTTATGCTCATCTGTTGTTTTTCACACGAAATGGCGCATGTGACTTGTGTTTTGGCGCTTATGTCTTGAATTAGTGCTTTTGTTCTATTTGGGCGCCTATGTCCTGAATTGGCACTTTTGTTCTGTTTTGGCACCTTTTTTGCTTTTTTGGCCTACCTTCCAAGAGCCATAAATTTTGATCCCGAACTCGAAACAATTCCATTTTTTCCCAGAAAGGTATCGAAAATGTCTATGAAATGAAAGTGCTAATTTAGAATTTTATAGTATAATTTATTCATGGTTTTCATTTTCCTAAATCTTGTCATTATAACTACACATCGAGTTATATTTTATTGTTCCAAACTACTAACACTTTGTGTGCAACTTCCTACAATTACCAAAGATAAAAATCAATCTAAAACTACTAATCCTTTCATTTTGTAGCTCGTTTAGTCCATGAAATTGATTTCAAAAATCAAACTACTAACCTTTGTTTTGTAGGGCCTCCTCGTAAAGACCCAATCATCAAACTACTAATCCTTTTCATTTCATTTTATCATCTAGCATTTAATTATCTTACATTTATCATCCTTTTGTGTGTTTTTCCTTTTTTTCTTGTTCATCCTGGAGGTGAAACCATGTATGCTCTCCTCTCGCATTCTACGAGGATCTTGAGGATCAAAAGTAGCTAAGCTTCCATTTTTTATTTTTTAGGGGTGAAGTGATGTGGAAGTGATATCCATGCAATTTCCATAGTCTTCGGGGTCTCGTGACCATGGGATTCATCTCCATGCACGTATACACACCCTATGTTCCGGTGGGGTATATAAATTCAAGGACAGTTGTTGTTATTGGCTAAGCACTTGCTTGCTTTAAGAACAACATGAAGTGAGGGGCTTCCATGTCCCAATACCCAGGTCTTTGACAAAATCCTTACACCATGGACTTGGGCCCCACGTAATGCAAGGTATATCAAGGATGCTCCTAGTGAGCTCGTGCATCCTAGATTAGGAAACCTTTTGGCCGCATATCGAGCTATACTGCAAGGAGGCCACACTCCCTAAGATCACTCATTAGCCGAACCCACATAGACAGATAGATGTAGAGAGCCAATTGAGGCACCACCGTCGGTGTGTGGTATTGAAAGCGGGTTATAGCTTGATTGAAAAACCCACTTGACTAGTTAGGGTGTGTGTTACATGTTTTTTTTTGAGTAAATCCCCTTATCCATTCCATCACTTTTTAAATTTAATTAATCAAAAATCATCATAATTAAAACTATCCCTAATCAACACAATCCCATGTATTAATCCCATCACCATCCTTAATCAAAAATACTAATCTAAATCTAATCTCCCCTGCACATCCTATCAAAAAACAAGGCCTTTGACCCTCGATCCCCATCCTCTCCAAACCAACATAAAAACCCCTACCTATTTTTTCTAAATCCATCAACCAATCTAGCCCCCCATCATCCCCTACCCATCAAAGTCAATCATCTCGCTTTGATCATAAAATCTCACCTACCATCTAAACATCTTAATAAACAAATCTCAAATCTTACATCATACCTTAACCAATCCTCGCCTCGTCAGCCATATAAATGTTCCCACATTGATCATAAGATCCTATAAATCATCCAACATCTCAATTACAAATATCCAATATTAGATCTTAAATCAACTAATACCCTCCTAAATCATCATCTCCTAACCAAACACATCCACAATTTCCTCTTCCTAAGATCCCTACTCCTCAGCACATTGACTTCCTCTTTGAGGAACCTGAATCATCCCAATCCACACCCCGACCTAATGAAAATAAACCAAATATCCCCATAAGCTAATTAATTACATCGACTTTGACCACCTCACTAAGTCTGATGTAGACCAAGAGGACCTCCTTTATGTCCTTGCTAATTTAGCCACCAATCCCAAACCCACACAACCATCCCAAACCTCAACCTCTAATTCCGTTATCAATCATCATGGCCCACACCTTTCTCCCATCAAAATTCATACACCACCATTCAAAATTTCAACTCCTAATTCTAATCATCGTCAAAAACCTATCATCAAGTTTCATTCACATACCCACAAACAATACCAATCACTTACTCCAAAATTATTATCCCCACATCTCATCTTATTCCTCCATCCTTGTCACCTTTATAATCCCAATCCAATCCTATGAAATTTATCCTAGATAGTCCCACATCCCCTAATCCACCATAAAATTCAGCCTCTAAGACTATTTCATCCCGTCAATCACCTAAGCACAATCCTATTAAAACTATCTCATCCACGATAACTCCTAATTCACCCTCATCCCCTTCTACCCCGAATCCTAAACCATCTAATGTGGCCCCTACGCCACCCTCTTCCTCTTCATCCATGCCTAATCCTATCCTAACTCCTTCATCACATAAACCTTCCAATATCCTATCCTCTAATCTTATTTCAAATCCACCATCACCCACTCTTAAAACATCTAACGTGACTCCTAAGTCACCAACTCCTACACCTAAAAAATCCAATCCCATTCCTCAAAAAATATTCTACCAAATCTAATGAGACTCCTATTCCACCTTCATCTACTTCATCCCATAAATCAACCAAATTTAATGTGGTTCCTACACCCCACCCATCTCACAAATATCCTTCATCCCCAACATCACCGTGCTCTAATATGACCCCCATATCACACCCATCCCCTTCATCTACATCTACTAATCCCAAACAATCTAATCCTAAACCAAAAACATCTACCTCAAGACCACATACTCCAAAAAATCCAAAATCAACTAAATCTACTTTGGCCTCCAAGCCCACACCATCCACTTCGGCCCCTAGTCCTAATCCATCCCTTTCATCTTCTAAACCCCAAAAATCTAATCCAGCTCATAAATCCAAATCAAACACACACATCTCATAATTTATCCAATTATACACATTTACTTTCTACTCCCCAACACCATTTAACCTAAGCCACTTTAATCCTTTAGGATAATCCTTGACCACCATCTTCCATCATCTAAAATCCTTCAACATGATCATCCATCCCCCAATAGAATCACACAATCAAAAACTTCCCCAACCATCTTGGTATCGGGAACACTATTCTTGTGACTTTCATCAAACCCATGGACATTTGACCAATTGTTGCATGCAATTTAGGTCTTATGTACAAAGCCTCATTAACCAAGGAATGTTTATCCCTGTACCTCTTTAACCACCTCCTTTCCATCCCAATCCTCTCACTAACCATCTTCTACCATCCAAATCTCACTCGACATCCAAACATCATCATCCATCTAAATCTCATCATACATCCAAACATCCCTCACAAACCCAAAACCGAAACAAATCTCACCTCCCATCCTTTTTTGAGTTTGGCCTCTTAGCAGGTAGAAAAACTACAATCCCCAGTCTCATGATGACCACATGGAAAGATCTTCCCCACCCACTTCATATCTAATAGCGAAAAATATGGTTGCTAATATGAAACATCGAGGTAAAGGCTTAGGCATCCATGAACAACAAATTCGTGAATCCATCTCCCTTCATCAAAATCAAGGTTGTTTAGGCTTAGGTTATTAGCCTAACACTAACAATGTCCCTCCCACTACTCCGTCACAACCCATTTCTACCACTCCTCTTGTTGATCCTACTATCCCAACCACTCAGTCCCATCACAAATCATTTAATCCCCCGACAAATACCAAACACCTAAAAATGGATTGAGCACATAATTTGTTGCATGCGCACAAATGTTCTTTCCTTCCCACCCATCCTCTTTACATCCAAATCCATTTGCATCTCATCCATTCTTATCATCACATCCATTTATATCCTCTTCCAATCCATTCATTTGAACACTTGATCAGCTTCCTCACACATGTTGTAAGCCAATATTACCTACTACAATTACATGACCTTGGTCTATCATTACTTCCAACATTCAAGCACTATTTTTCTACTAGATATCCACACACTTTAAAACACTTAATCAACTTGTGGTGAAGATCCTTTGGCATGTCTGTTGACACTCTATCCAATTTCATCACTACACTCATTTTCATCCCCCCATCAAGCCATTAGTGATTCTTAACCCCTTGAGAGTTCTCAAGAGAGTGTAACCTATTTATGTAAAAAAATCCAAATATCAAAAAGCAAAAGATAAAAAATCATATCAACATTAAAGATATCAAATAAAATCCACCTCAAGGCTCTCTCTAGGGGTGTTTTCAACAACTCTACTAGGGCTATGGATGCCTGGCTGGCAGTAGAGCAATGTTGTGACAAGAATCAGATGCATCTATGTCGGGGCTACAGACGTTTTCTTGGCAGCGGAGCAATGCATGGTTTAGCCTTCCGTTCACCATCCATCTACCTATTTGACTTAATCACTCCCTATACATTATCCAATTTATCTTCACCCACTACCCATTAAGTCTTCACCTCAAGTGGTAATTAACCATCAAAATCACACACACTTTGATCTCGTAGAGACATAGTGCCCGCATGTTTCTAAGTATTGTTTAGACCTTGGTCACACTTATATTTTAGTTTGACTCTTTCCTTACAACACGTTTTGCTAGGATCATCTTTTGTTCATCACTTTTCCTTCCATCCATCACATCCACATCATTTTTCCCTTGGATCAAACATATGTGGGCAGATGACCATCCTTTCCTTTTCATCTAATCATATTGATTTTCAACTATCATCATCATGACTGGGGGCAGCCTTACTATCTTCCACTAGGGACATCATCCATTTTAAATACCCCTCACTTCCCACCTTACTCTACACTTGGGTGAAAATAAAACCCATCCATCCATCCACATAGGCCATCCTACTTTACATTTGGGGGCACACCACATCTATCCATGCATCCCTCTCCCCTATACCTAGGGGCATATCTTCTCATCTTACATATCCCCCATCTTATCATATACCACATCTCTCATCTTATCTATCTCCCATCCCACATCCCATCTAATCCTAGCATATCAAACCATCCCTATGCTATCCAACCTATCCGATTTCCCTCAATCCTTCCCTTTTATCCTACCCAAACATGATTTAGGACTTATAGGAGAAATGTGTATCCCACCTTACATTCCTTCCCATCCCCCATTACCTATCTCATTCAGAATCTCCAAATCCAACATCCACAATCCCAAATCCAAAAATATAAGCCTCCAAAAATCCAAACATTCAAACATCCAAAAATCTAAACATCCAAACATTCAAAATAAAAAAATAAAAAAATGTAATCCATAAAAATTAAAAAAACAATATACAAATATGCAATGTATGTGTTTTTGCTTGTGTGTGTTTGGTTTCTCATCTTCATTTACAGTTTGGTCAATGATATGAGGCCCATTTTGTTTCTTTAGCATGATCCAATGATATGAGGACCATACTTTTAAATATTAATTTGTTCATTGATATGAGGACAAGGGCAATTGGCAATTACGTCATCATGGTCTTGTTGATGAAAAATCACAGTACCCCTGGATGCTGATCAGATTTCTAGTTTGATCATTCAAAGCACCCAGTGTGATTGCACAACATTGAATCCTCTCTCCAAGTGTGGGACTTGCAAATATGAGAAAGGACTCTCCAGAGAAGGTTGGTTCCTGCTCCTAAACTACCTGCCACGAGCTGTTCCAGTGCAGGCAAGCTAATATAATCCTAATCTAACCACCAAGGAGACAGGGAGAGAGAGAGAAGAGAAAAAGAACAAAAAGCCTACACTAAAACGGTGATACACTAGAGAAGGAGAATGTTGAACATCTATCAAAACTGCCATCGAACAAAGAGAGGTGAGCGATGGGAAGGATGGACAGATGCATCACAAACCTAAGGATAGATTTCACACAGAAAATGTCCCAAAACTCCATGAACACAGCTCCAACCCTGCAATGAACATTCAAACGTGCACAAATACCTACAATGAAGAGAGGCAAGAAGAAAACAAGCGAAAAATGAGCAAGGATGGACAGATGCATCATGAAACACGTTTTTTGTTGCTTCAGAAGTTTGCACAGAACATCATCTTAATGGTAAAAGGAAAAAAAATGCCATTATAGAGCAGGGGAGGAGGTTCGAACTCCATTTTCAACCCTGGAGAAGAAAAGAAGGGAGGGCAGAGCTGAAAAGATGAACAACCTCTTTTGAAAGAAGAGCCAAATATGGCTTTATACAATGCATGGGTCGAGCCCAGGAGAGAGAAAATGTGAAAAGACGCGGGAGCCATTCCACATTGAATGAAGATGCATTAAAACAACATGGGTGTCCTTACAAACCCATGCCCTGACATTTCTGACCATACTGGAGAAGAATGCGACCGATTCTGCATTAAAGCTGGTTGTTGAAACGTCAATTCTGGCCATTACCACGTGCCAGATACGTTTCTTGATTTTATCTCTCCAAACTGAACCAAAATGCAAGATTGACCATGGAATTGTGTAGATAATTTCACCAGCTTTCCATTGATATAAAGAACGTGAAAATCTGAGCTCTGGATCGAAAGATATGGTGATTTGAAGATTTAGGGCAAAAAACAGGCCAAAACGGATCGGCGGGAAAATATTTGAATTTTTCACGCGCTCTGCCACTTAGATGACACGTGTCGGGCGCTGATTGGCCACGCAATTCTCTCTCCTTCCCTACCCGCAGGTTTTCCTTGAAAATTTTGACTTTTCTTACACTTTGGAAAAAAATTCATTTTCCTCCCGCGCCCTGCCACTTGGGACACGTGGCATCGTTTGGTTCATCGACAGGGGCGTGGGAAAAACCTTTACCTTTTAGTTTTTTGGCCAAAACTTTGCTAATTTTCCAAAGCTCTCCCCGAGCTCTGAACTCCCCTTCCCCTTAGGACACGTGTCCTGTTCTGATTTGTCCGCGGGCCTCCTTGTCTCTTTTCGGCCATTTCACCTTTTCGCGTCTTGCGCGTCTCTCGCGTACCTTTGGCCCAGATGTCCCAAACTGTCTGGGAAAAAAATCTCTGAACCACCTAATTCAGGCTTCCTTGCTCTTGTTTGTGGTGAAGACACGTGCCGAGATTCCATTCGCTCTCGGCTTCTTCGGCTTCTCGTGTCCTCCGCGTACTTTTGGCCCGGATGTCCCAGACAAAAGTCCCTTGCTTCGGCCGAACCGGCCGGTTCGCATCCTCCACGTACCTTTGTCCCAACTGTCCCAGACTACCTGGGACAAATATCTCTGAACCACCCTAAATGGACTGTCTTGCACCAAACCGGCTGATCTGCGTCCCGCGTGTACTTTTGTTCCAACTGTCCCAAACCGAGCGAAACAAGACTTATGCAATTTTTCCCTCCTTCGGCCGATTCGGTTTTTCACGTCCCGCGCGTCCTGACGTCCCAACTATCCTAAATGCTGCACAGATCGCCTAGCATATTTTCGGCCGATTCGTGCCCCAACGTCCCAACTGTCCCAAGGACCGCCTAGGACAAGACTTAGCCGATTTTCTTCATTTTTCTGGCACCAAGCTTGGCTTTTGCAATTTTTTCACATTTTTAAAACTTGTTGGGTTCTCTTCTTGGACAGAAGAGTTAGAAAGAAACCGAGGGGACCCCAGAAACATGATTTTGGGCCTTGAATCAATATACTTTTCTCGGGACTGAATAATCTGATGCATGTTATCAAAATTACCCTGGGGGGTGAATTTTGGATAACAGTTTTGGCGACTCAGTGAGGTCATCTGCCTGCTAGATAAAGTTACCAGTTGCCTGAAGCATCCATTGGGCATGGAGTCATGAGTTGTAACCTGCAACGGATCTGAACTTTGAAAAACTCCTCTCTGAGCCACTTGGAAACCCACTGGAATGGAGTCGTTCTCACCAAAATGCCACTGAAATGGACTGTGCAAGAGCAAAACCAGCACCACAAAAACTATGTACAGAACTGAAAATCATACATGCTCCAAATGGAACATGCAAAGTGTGCACAAGCACTTCTTCTGCTAAAAGAAAACCTACCTACTCTACTCTAACTGGAAGCAAAGGCAAGCTAAACAAACCCTGCAATTGGTTGTGAGAAATAGCTTCCCTTTCTCAAAAGTGGCAGCCATGCAATTGATTTGGCATTGAACATGGCTGATTGGATGGATGGAAAATCAACAAGAAGCTGGTCTTCCACCCAAATCATCAAGGTATCAGTTGAAGGCAAATTCAATACCTCTTTTAGTTGCTTTGCATTTGGATTGAAGAGGTATGACAACTGATCCTTGGTACTTTGTAGCTCACCCTCATGCTCAGAAGCAAGCATGACTGGTTGTGACTTCTCCTTTGACCCCAAAGAAGCCAAATACCTGATTGGGCAAGGTATGATCCGTTTGATATGACCATAGCTCTGATTTTCAACTCCAGAAATGGAGTCTTCTTGTAGACCTTCTTGAATGGATGGTGTGGAAGCAATGGTGAAATTCCTCTGTCCTTTCTCTTCCTCCAATGAAGAACATGAAAGATTAAAATCTTCCAATCTCAATTCCAAAGAGCTGCTATAAGATGTAGGCTGCTGCAAATGAATGTTCTCCTTCATGATGAAAGAGAAAATGGTGGAAACTCAACCGGCTCTTCTCCATCAAAACAGTCCTCCAAATCTGACAAATAAACTGCCTCATGGCTGTCCTGCTGCAAATGCTCAACCTCTCCCATGGCGTTCTCTTGATCTGCAACTTGATCACCATGGTTTCTTTCATCCTCCAGCATTGAGTTTGAGGGGTCAAACTCTTCTTCAGTACTAGAACTTGAGAGAGATGAAGTAGAGAGAAGAGCTGAAGGTTCTTCTATAACCTGCTTTGTGCTCAAAGCCCTTGGATCTGCACTTTTCTCCTCCACAACTAGAATGTGCTCCTCTTCTTTTGGATTTGGAGCAGCTTCTCCTTTCTCTACTACTTGAAGACAATCTTGCTTTTGATATAACTCTTCCTCCAGCATGAAGTTTGTCAAGTCAAACTCTTCGATCTGCTGCTCTAGAGGACAAGTTGGAACTGCAAGATCTTCTTCTGAGCTTTCTTCCTCCATGGCTGATTGTGCAACTTGAATTAGATCAGCATTTCTTTCAAATAGAGTGCCACCATGAACACTACTTTCTGAGCAAACTGACTGCTGATCTGCTTCTTCTTTTTGCTCTTCTTCTACTGCCACAAAATCAGTCTTAACCACCATTTGTTCAACCTTAGCCTCTTCTGTAGGTTTAACCATCAAGGGGATCTTTGTCATCCCAAATTTGGCAGCCCAAACCCTCAAGTTGTCTGTCATTTATTTTCTGTTGGGCTCCTCTTCTTGCTGTCCTTCATGGCCGATTTTTGCAATTTCTTCTTCCCCACACGGAATTGGGAATGCAAGAGGAGGGATGTGTTGTAATTCGATTGATTTGGAAATTTTTTGTGGTGGTAGAGGAGGTGAAACCTCTTGTTTCTTTGGGGTGGGAGGTATTTCATTTAGCTCTTGTGGAGGGGATGACTGTTTGGAAGGAAAAAGGAAAGAACAATTGAGGTGAGGTGGAAGACTAGGGGGTGGAGAAATGGATTCAACACTTGGGACAGCAGATGGAGAGTTTAGAATTTGCAATTCCAAATGAGATGGTGTTGCTTGAGTAATGAGAAGAGAAAAACCAGATGATGGTGTAGAACTTACCCATTGACAAGGTTGTTCAACAACAAGTGTATAGGCCTCTATTTCTGTTGTCCATTGTGCAAGTTGGGGCAGCATCATCATCATGAAGTCCAACTTCTCCTGAGGGCTGAAGTGTCTTGGAAAAGGGCCTCCCCATGGACAAGGATTCCTACAACCAATTCTGAAAGCTCTCATTTGAGCTGTTGCTCTGGACTGCACCATCTTTACCTCCATCTTTTGGATTTTCTCCAATAGACCAACATCTTGCATCTGATTGTCTTCATTATATGCATACTCTTGCTCTTGGAAAGCTCCATATCCAAACTGATTTTGGCATTGTTGCTCATATGGGTATGCATGTTGATTTTCAATTTGTTCAAAATGCTGATTTGGAGGATTTAAAAAACATGTTGGAGGTGGGAAACATTGTTGTTGTTATAAATGTGATTTCCATGATGGAAATGAAGTCATGATTGCACAACTTCATGGAATGGAAAAGAATGAAAGATATGGAAAGAAGGATGGATGGGAATGGATGAAAGACAGGTCTGCAACTTTAGAAATGGGTTGCTGATCAGATGGAATTGCCAGATGTGTTTGCAAGTGCCTCCAAAGGCTGAAATCTTCACAGGAACACACCAACCTGCAAAAGATGAAGTGGAAGACCTCTAAGGTCCCACCGGGCGTGCCAAAACTATTGATGCAAAATCACAGAACCCCTGGATGCTGATCAGATTTCTAGTTTGATCATTCGAAGCACCCAGTGTGATTGCACAACATTGAATCCTCTCTCCAAGTGTGGGACTTGCAAATATGAGAAAGGACTCTCCAGAGAAGGTTGGTTCCTGCTCCTAAACTACCTGCCACGAGCTGTTCCAGTGCAGGCAAGCTAATATAATCCTAATCTAACCACCAGGAGAGGAGACAGGGAGAGAGAGAGAAGAGAAAAAGAACAAAAAGCCTACACTAAAACGGTGATACACTAGAGAAGGAGAATGTTGAACATCTATCAAAACTGCCATCGAACAAAGAGAGGTGAGCGATGGGAAGGATGGACAGATGCATCACAAACCTAAGGATAGATTTCACACAGAAAATGTCCCAAAACTCCATGAACACAGCTCCAACCCTGCAATGAACATTCAAACGTGCACAAATACCTACAATGAAGAGAGGCAAGAAGAAAACAAGCGAAAAATGAGCAAGGATGGACAGATGCATCATGAAACACGTTTTTTGTTGCTTCAGAAGTTTGCACAGAACATCATCTTAATGGTAAAAGGAAAAAATGCCATTATAGAGCAGGGGAGGAGGTTCGAACTCCATTTTCAACCCTGGAGAAGAAAAGAAGGGAGGGCAGAGCTGAAAAGATGAACAACCTCTTTTGAAAGAAGAGCCAAATATGGCTTTATACAATGCATGGGTCGAGCCCAGGAGAGAGAAAACGTGAAAAGACGCGGGAGCCATTCCACATTGAATGAAGATGCATTAAAACAACATGGGTGTCCTTACAGACCCATGCCCTGACATTTCTGACCATACTGGAGAAGAATGCGACCCATTCTGCATTAAAGCTGGTTGTTGAAACGTCAATTCTGGCCATTACCACGTGCCATATACGTTTCTTGATTTTATCTCTCCAAACTGAACCAAAATGCAAGATTGACCCTAGAATCGTGTAGAGAATTTCACCAGCTTTCCATTGATATAAAGAACGTGAAAATCTGAGCTCTAGATCGAAAGATATGGGGATTTGAAGATTTAGGGCAAAAAACAGGCCAAAACAGATCGGCAGGAAAATATTTGAATTTTTCCTGTGCTCTGCCACTTGGATGACATGTGTCAAGTGCTGATTGGCCACGTAATTCTCTCTCCTTCCCTACCCACGGGTTTTCCTTGAAAATTTTGACTTTTCTTACACTTTGGAAAAAATTTCATTTTCCTCCCGCGCCCTGCCACTTGGGACACGTGGCATCGTTTGGTTCGTCGACAGGGGCGCGGGGAAAACCTTTACCTTTTAGTTTTTTGGCCAAAACTTTGTTAAGTTTCCAAAGCTCTCCCTGAGCTCCGAACTCCCCTTCCCCTTAGGACACGTGTCCTGTTTTGATTCGTCTGTGGGCCTCCTTGTCTCTTTTCAGCCATTTCACCTTTTCGCGTCCCGCGCGTCTCTCGCGTACCTTTGGCCCGGATGTCCCAAACTGTCTGGGACAAAAATCGCTGAACCGCCTGATTTGGGCTTCCTTGCTCTTGTTTGCAGTGAAGACACGTGCCGTGATTCCATTCGCTCTCGGCTTCTTCAACTTCTTGCATCCTCCACGTACTTTTGGCCCGGATGTCCCAGACGAAAGTCCCCTGTTTCGGCCGACCCTGCTGATTCGCGTCCTCCGCGTACCTTTGTCCCAACTATCCCAAACTGCCTGGGACAAATATCTCTGAACCGCCCGAAATGGATTGTCTTGCGCCAAACTAGCCGATCCGCGTCCCACACGTACTTTTGTTCCAACTGTCCCAAACCGAGCGAAACAAGACTTAAGCAATTTTTCCCTCCTTCGGCCGATTCGGTTTTTCACGTCCCGACGTCCTAACTGTCCCAAATGCTGCGCAGACTGCCTGGCATCTTTTCGGCCGATTCGTGCCCCGACGTCCCAACTGTCCCAAGGACCGCCTAGGACAAGACTTAGCTGATTTTCTTCATTTTTCTGGCACCAAGCTTGGCTTTTGCAATTTTTTCACATTTTTAAAACTTGTTGGGTTCTCTTCTTGGACAGAAGAGTTAGAAAGAAACCGAGGGGACCCCAGAAACATGATTTTGGGCCTTGAATCAATATACTTTTCTCGGGACTGAATAATCTGATGCATGTTATCAAAATTACCCTGGGGGGGTGAATTTTGGATAACAGGTCTTTATACCTTAATACATCTTGCTTTATGCCACATCAATCATAGATGTTAATGATGATAACAGTGGGCACTATATGGTAGCACACCCCCTTCTATCATCATGTTTTATCCTTATCATCATCCACACCTAATCCTCATCATCATCTAATTATATAATCTCCTCATCCCCATATCCAATCACTCCTTTATCAATCAATCAATATCCACACCTAAATCTTATCATCTCGCATCCAACATCAAAAATCCTCACCCCCTTGGTTGGGGCATCTTCTAATCCTTTAAATCAAATCAATCCTCAAAATCTAACATCTTAAATCCAACATCCTCAAATAAAAATCCCAAATCTTCAATCCTAACCCCTTGATTGGGGCATCCTATGAATCTATAATAAACAATCTTCACCCTTATCATACATCATTTATTGAGGCATCCAATATCTCCTAATCTTCTAATCTATTATTCTTATAATCTCCTCCAACTCTATTCATCTCTCCTCTCCTCTCCTCTTCTAATCGTCTAATTTCCTACTCCTCTAATCTTCTCTCCTATATTCTAATCCTCTAATCCTGCATCCTCACCCAAACATCCTCAATCTTCTAATCCTCCAAATCCAACATCCTATAATCCAAATTCTCAATCTTATTCGTCAAATCTTTTAATCCTCTAATCCTAATCCTCTGAATCCTCAAATCTTCTCATCCTCTAAACCTCTCTCATCAACTAACTTAGGCCTCTCCTCTTTTCGAGTGGTTACCCACCTCATTCCTCCCCACCTAACCCCTCGAGGGGGTATCATATCACCATCATATTTTCTTCTTTTTCTTTGAACGGCCATTGCTACGCAATAACCATTCAAAGAGGGTCAAAATGTAAACGTCTAAAATATTGACATGATTAATTACGACTAATATGTCCTACAAATAACATCATAACTATCCATATAATCATTAATTGCAAGATTAATTATTATTATTTAATCTATTTTATCATATTACCCTTTATCATCATTTTATCATTTATCCCAAATCATTTAAATCCAATATTTTACCCCATCTTATCATTAATCACTTTCATTTCATTATTATATCACATTTTAATCCTTCATTAACATTTAAAAAATAATAATATTCCTACATCTACCTACCACCTAACCTACATATTTTTACACCTGGCCTTTCTGTGTAACCTCACCCCAAATCATCATTTATTAACCTAATATAATCCTAATTCTAATCACATCCTCACCTCTAAATCTAGAGGCTTCTATTTCTAGAAGCCTCTCTAAATTTCTCTCTTTCGTATTTAAAAACTCAAATATATCTCCCTCTCTCCATTCAATTTTTAATTCAATGAATACTTCTCTCAAATTCTAGAAATCTCCATTCTATAATTCTCCATTATTCTCATGCATTCTCCACCATTGATCCAAATCCAACTTGACTTCATCTTAGCCATTGAATCCTCCACTCTTCTAGTTATAAATTTAGCTCTCATCCTCCATGAGAGCACATCGTAAGAATCCATAACCGAACTTTTCCATTTTTATATAACACCCAATCAATTCATTTTTCATCAAGCACCTAGAAATTCAAAAAAATCAAGGGGAGGTGTTGCCCAAGTGAATCCATATCAAATATGAATAAATCCAACTTCCATCGAAGAGAAAATACAACACAACAAAAGAGAAGCATTTGCATTCCATTGGTAAGTGCATGTATTACATTCTCTCTCCTTTCCATCTATTTCTCGATCTGAGGTTTTGTTTGAGAAGACTAGAATAAGCAATAAATTGGTTTGTTTTTGGTTTCTAACTTTCATCTAATAGTTTCTTGCATTACAATGACACATATTATTTTATCTTCATCATCGTCTAATAATGTATTGAGTAGAACAACCTTAGGATTTTCTTCATTACCAAAGTTATATTTCATAGCCTCCTTATTGAATAATGTCGAAGGATCCTCTATATATGTTGTTTTAGGATGGACCATCTGATTTGTCTCATAATTTTGGAATGACTCCTCATATTTTCCAAACTATTTATGGGAACTCACATTAGTCAGAAATATTTTCTTAAGATAAAAGGAAGGGGAATCCACATATGTGCCTATGCATGCAAAAATAACATCATTTTTGGAGAATCATTCAAGTATCTATTTCTCTAAGGAGGCCACATTGTCAATCAATTTGGTAAATATTAACTCTAAAGTGTTAAAATCACAATGGACTAAGAGGGGGGTGAATCAATCCTTCAAAACCTTTAACCAATTCAATGTATCTTACATAAATCATTTTCCATCCAACCATGCATTAATGTTGTCTTAAAAACATATAACAATCATTCACATAAGCATAATCATGAGAGAGCACACAATAACATAAGATGTAAGTAGGAAACCATTAAGGGGGATAAAACCCACTGAAACTTTTGATTATATTACAAAAAAAAAAAAGACTTGCATAAATATGACACATCACACAAGATTTGTTTAGTAAAACACCCACTTCACAAGGAGCATCCCCCCTAGAAACCTTTGTTGATATTACTCACAACAAATGAATTTAATGAATATTACTCATCACACAAGTTTTGAATAGATGATAACTGATGATATGTTGCTCACACAACTGATAGTGATCCAAGTTCAACTCAACACTCTCAAAATGCTCTTCAAATTCACCTTCTCCTACTTTGCTCGATCTTGTTATTTCATGGGCTGATTAGAAAAATTTCCCTTGCACAATATCTCTTCAACACTTCATGAATTTTCTCATCTATGTCCTGATTCCCTCATATCTCTTTTGCACTCACACCTAGCTCACACTTTTTACCTCTCACCAAACTTGTTCAAAATGAACAAATACATGCACTTTTATACTTTACATACACCTTAAGTAACCAAAGGTTGGCTAAGACCATTAAGGTCGGTTATGCCAAACATAAAACACACCTACAAACTGATATAATTCAAAATGAAAGACCCATATGGGTCAGCAATGCACCAAGACAACTAACATTTTTCTCCTTCACCGAGCACTCCAATACCATCAAGGGATTCATCCAAATTTTTCATGCCTAAAAAGGCTCCAATTATGTCAAAAACATCCTCACATCCTCCTTCACAATCTAGGGCAAACTCTACTCCATTTATTCTTCTCATAACACCACCAAGTAGGATTGTTTCCTACTCATTTCAAACACCTCCAAGAACCAGTTTCCAACAATGAAGACCAAATCCACATTAGAAAAACTCAACTATGTTATGTAACCACTCAATGGAAATCCAATGACGTTAAGAACATCATCAAGCATGATATACCTCATGAATCAACCTATAAAGCAAATAGAACAACTTCTCCTCTCAAGCAACACATACTACATAGAAAACCAATTTTCCAATCTTGACCTTCTTGCACCCTTGCTGACACATTAAAGCTTTCTAAATAGATGGAATATTTTCCAATTTAATCCCTCTTTACTCTCCAATGGATAAAACATCATCAACTAAGCCAAGATATTGGTCTTTCAGACCAAACCCTTGTTGTCCTTAACCAGTCAAACTAGGTCAACTTGTGACCTTCTTTATACCACCTCAACTGAATTTTAGATCTCAACCAATGCATCCAAAACATAATATGAGTTTTTTTATAACACCTCAAAGGTCATCAATAATCATCACCAAGTCCACAAGTACTCAAGAACCTCCATTCTCCATGATTGCTAAAACTGTCCTTTTAGCCCAAAAACTAGTCAACTTATTTTGACTTGTGCAGGTCATCAAATGGCCTTACCAAACTCTTTAAATCACTTATAACATGTAGAATGGATCTCATACAACTTAGTGTAGACACTTAAATTTGGTATCTATCCCCATAATCGCTCGCGTGCACATATTTATTTAATCCATCCCCCTTATTTATTTAAATGCCCTATTTATCCCATCCATATTAATCTTTATAAGGTTCAATTAATTAATTCCTATTAATTAATTAATTAATATCCAAATAATATCATACCCTAATCCACTTTCTATTTAGGATGAGTTCATCCAAAATCCTTATCCTATGCTTTTTCCTAGCTATTTTTATGCCCTAACTACCCATGATTTATTCCCAAACAATCTAATCCCACACACATGCTTTAAAGCACCCTTTCAACTCTTAAAAAAACAAACAATCCTTGCTTGTTGGGAAAACTTTCCCCACAGTCGGTGGTGACCCATCCCAGTTGTCGTCGACCCTATAAAACTAAATCTTTCCTTTCCATAATAGATCAGATGCATGAGAATTGTGGAGCTCTCTCGTGACTAGTGAACCCTCTCTCATCTATGTGCATTCCTACAAAAATTACAGACCTCCTAGAGCTTCTTCAGGCATGCGTGCATCGCTCATGATCATCCTTTGTGAGATTTATCATTATCTTTGTGTTATTTGTGTGGTATTTATCATATTATCTTGGTTTCTCTTATGTATAACATTTTGTAGGTTCAGATCAGCCTCGGTAACACTCAGAGCTTCTTCAACAACCTTCTTTTTCAACTTATTTGTTTAAAAATTTCCTTTCCCATCCATTTATCCTCAACCCTATCACACTCTGCCACAATCATCGTCGCCTAACTCAGGTTACCTTCGATCAGGGTCTTATTTGCCAAATATTCCATTATGATAACTATTTTTTTCCATTATATTTGTCTTCCTGTTCCAGGCATACTTCTGCATGTTGTTTCTAGCATTCACAAACCTCTTCAGCTTGCAGTTTACAATCAAGATTTTTTAGGCCTACATATTCATCTTATTTTATAGAACTACCCTTTCAGGTCACCATCAACCAGTCTCTGCACAGTCTGGGTCACCATCAACACAGACCATGTAACATTCAATTTACAGTTATTGCAATATAATCATCTCTTAGATAAATCTCTATCAATTTTTAGATTTAGTAAATATTTATGCTTCCGCATGCTTATGTTATTTCATCCTTTACATCACTCTTTCTAAACAAATAGGGGTTGACATCCATGACAGGAAGCCAAGACTTCTTGGAGCCACTACGTCAAGAAACCCCCTCATATCCTATCTAATCATTTTTCTTTCAGTTGTAAGTTATCAACTTGTAGCCATAGGGATCCATCATCTGATTTGTGCTCATGTCCATCACATCACATCCGAGGTAATATAAACCCTCCAAAATTTCTTAGTTAGTTGTTTTCAATTTTATTTCATTCATTTGATCAATGAGGAAGTTTCTTGTCCAACATTTCTGGCACGCCCAATGGAACCACCCTTTAGGTGATCCTTTGCATATTTTCTACTTTTTTGTCTTCTACTAACACTACAACAGAAGGCTTTGCTTTTTTCTTACTCGTGTCAGATTCATCTACTTAGATCATTCATTGCTCAAGAGTGCAGATAAAAATGAAAATCTATATCCGTGTATTCTTCATTTTTCCCTATTTGATCCTTTCTGCATTGTACTTTGCTTTCTTGTGTGTTTTCTCATCAAAATATCACACTTCGATTTGGTTCAAAAGAACCTTTATTTTCTGCATCCTTCTTTCTCACATATCTTAAATAGGGGTTCAATCTTCTGCATCACACAATTTTATCACACACAACCAAACCTCAGGCATCTAAATCACATATCAAAACATCTTTATACCTGGTTGACTGATTAGGATTACATCACCCAACAAGAAGCCGCCTTAGACTTCCCTAGCTATAAAAACCTGAATGAGACATAAATTTTCTCTTCTTAGGTACCTTGTTATCCATCCCCTTTTATTTTTCACACATTCATAATCTAAAAACATAAAAAATAATTGTTTTCTTGACTTTTCTGATTTAAAATGGAACAAAAATTTTCCTCAAATAATTCTGCACAAAAATCCACCATAACCTATATCCCATTCAAACCAGTTGCTTCTAGGTCTTCTTCTAGTCCTATGCATGATTTCTTATGTCATAAACCTACCACATCTTGATCGCGTCGACCAGTGAACCTTGTTCCACTCCCATCACCTTGTATCATCCTTGGTTCAGCTAACATCACCTTGCCTATCCAACCTCTTGACATTCCCTTCTCTCATGTATCAGATCTTCCCATTCAATCCTAATCACATCATCATATTATTACTTCCTAATAACCAATCCAATCTTCACCACTTGATATCTTTAGACAACCCTTTCCTAATCCATCACCAGTAAATTTGTCTTCTCCTTCTACACCATATCAATTTAACCCATTTTAGATCAAAACTGTGCACCTGACACCTCTCTCCACATCTTCTTTATCTACCTTATCATCTACTCCCATCCTATATATTGTGCCTATACATCCTTCAGGGGCTATACCCACATCACCTATACCCATAATTATCTTACCTACCAACTTAACCACTACCTCTTCTCTTTCATCTACATCTAGTCCTACTCTTACAACATTTGCATTAGACCTAACTGCCCCCTCCTCTTTATCCGCACCTATCATACCTATATCATTACCTACATATCTCCCACACACACCCATCACTACACTTATATCTACCACATCTACAAATCCACCCATGTATACCTTGACATTATTTTAGCACATTTCTATACCAATGCCCACATCATCCATTTCATACCACTCTTCTACATCTGAATCCTCAACGTGTAATATTCCTACATCTACATCCTCCCTAAGATAAACACAAAAGGATTTCATACATTTTCTACAAATCTCCTCATTTCTACATCCACCCATCAACAATCTACATCATCTCCCTCTCACATAGATCTAATCAATTGCATTATCCAAACACCCCTTTCTATTTCTATATCCACACCTCCTCCTGTCATTGATTCCACACCCATACCTACTCCATCCATTTCATTAGACTTTATTCCCCCATCCACATATATTCCACCTATTCCCATTGTACCATCCTTAGAATCCGTACTGATTCCTCTTTCTATACTCTTGTTTGCACCGACCCAATCGACCATCGTGACCACATCTCCATTATCTCCATTCTTCTTCCACACCACCTTCATCATTTGAAGAATATTGGAGAGCACTTCAACTTGAAGTAACCATAGGTGACCCTCCTATCTCATCCACATAACTAGATATCCCCACATTGAACAAATCCCCATCTTCCTTAGACTAGATCATGCAAAAATTACTTCCCCCATCAGCCACAACACCATCTTCAGGTCTGTTAGTTGAAATTATTGTCATCCCTACCAAGGGTACTCCTCAACAATCCAAATCTAAAAACCTTGGCACCCTTCCACAATGATCTCTTCTGCATCCCCATAGAAAGATATACATTCCTCAAACTAAGACCAAATCTACATCCTCCATCTTGGGCCACATCCATCTATCCTAGGACCACCTCCTTCATCATGACCAACCAACCAATCCAAATCCAAATAGTATGATTCCCTCCTAGGACCATCTCCTTCATCAAGAACACCTCCACCTCCACCTATTAATCAATCTAATCCTAAATCATCCAACCCTTCTTCTTCCATAGCACTGATCACAACCAAAGCACCAAGATCTCGAAACAATCCACCCTCATCCTCGACATCCACATCATCTCACAAGATCCCTCCTAACATCTATATCAAATCATATGCATAAGTCCTCCAACATTTACTCCAAACTTCTGCCATCACACTTCCACCTATCAGGCCTTTCACCCAAACCATTTGAAGCCCTCATAGTTTAATTCCCACTACATCTATTCCTGTTATTATACACTAGGTCATGACACCGAGCATTGTAAGGCCCTTTAAACCATCATCCATAACCTTATTGAGAGGGATGAAATTCTTGAGGCTTCTTCCTCTTCTTCTACCATTTCATCCACAACCAATCTGATCCCTATTCCTATACACCCATCTATCTAGATTACCAATCCTTCTCGTTTTTCCACATCATATTCTATTATCCATCCTCCATAACTAATTCCTCCTAGTGAGGTTCCTCCCTTATTCATTTATTCATTTTTACTTGCTACACCATCCCCCTGACATCAATTTCATATCTCATGATATCCACTATCTTATCCCTATACTTCTCGCTGGGGGAGCATCCCCCTTTCTCATTGATCCTTTCACATCTCGCTCCTAATCCATGCATCCTATCCCCATTGGTTCATCCTCATACACTATAGGGGAATTATTTCTAGGACCAGTCTACTTTATGATTAGTTCCTCTCCATACTTGACATTGTCTGATCTTGTCTAACCTATCTTCATCCGGTCTTATTATGATTATCCACCTATTGTCTTCTCCTCTTACGACCACCTACGTATATTCTTCCCTTAAGATAATCATGTATTAACCTAAGGACCACCCTTGTGCTCATATTTGTTCCTATCCTAAAGGCACCATATCCTTATTATAAATCTACTTTTGTGGCCATTATTCCCGCCTCCACATTTCTGAGGTGTTGCGCATATTTTATAGTCTTTACCAAATTCATCTCATCCTATCCAAAATTATCTTCTCCATACTTATCCTTCTCTTGGAGGACCATTTACTCTCATCCTAAGTCTACTCTCGTGGCCATATTTGTGCTCCCCTTGGGGCATCATACTTTAGTTTTAAGTAACCATCTCTTCGTCTCGTTAGGGACACATATCTTTGCTTTCTTAAGTGCATAGTTTTTTCATTCATCTTATAATCCTTTGCAATCTATTACCCTATCCTAATGCAACTTCAACATCGATGACCTCATCATCAAAAAGGAGCCAACATGGAAAGTTTTCCCCCAACTGGGTTGGACCATATGTTATTATGCATAAGTATGGGTCGAGAGACTATCAATTGGCTTCCCTTGATGGTAAACTAGAAGTGGAACCACTTAATGCATTGCACTTGTGACCATTCTACTATTAGCATGTCTACCAGTTCTCTTAGTCATATCTTTAGATCATTCCTCCATCTTATCTCTTTCCATCTCTCATTGTAATGATTTGGAATTATGTGGTCTTCTGTCACTTCCTAGATGTGACCTTAAATATGGGCACCATGGCTCTTCCCATAGTATATTTCCTTATGGATAGGTTCTCCCTTCTTGGTGACAACTTCACAATCATTACATCCATCACCCTCTTATTCACCTATTGTAACCATGCAAAGGGTCCAAGGGTGTATCTTGTACGTTCATTATCCCCTCTCAAGTGGTCTACTTAGCTAGTCCCAGCTCTCCCCCATGCAAAAATCAAAATTCATGGATGCTCAAATCAAAATCAAAGTTATCAAAAATAGAATGCTCCCTTAAAGGACAACTATCCATGCAAATCAAATTAATGCAAATCAAAGAAAATAAAAAAGAAATAGACTGATCCCTTGAAGGAAGAATATCATATGTTATTCAAAAGAAATTGTCCGATAGATATCGTACATTATTATTGCCATCTATATTATGTATAAAGTAGACCATACCCTCGAAGGATGGATACTATTTTATGGAATTTGAAGGCTTCCCACATTGATCAACCTTCCATTTTATTAGCACCCTGAGAAATCTGTTGTAAATTTTATATCCTGAGAAAACTTCCCACATTGATCAACTTTCTTCTAGCAGACTTCCTGCATTGATCAGTTTTCTCTTTCCCCTTCCTAGAGCTGGGGAATAGTTTTAGGGAACACCACTTTTGGAGAACCCTCTTCCCTTGTACAAGTACATCTCAAAACCCTTTTTCATGTTAAATTTGGTGTATAAGTTCATTTCATCCATTGATTCCTTATGATCTTTGGTATAACTAATTATTGTTGGTTTCATACTAGCATTTGTTTTGGTCGCATGTGCCTTACATTATCTGGAATCTCTTCTTGTTTACCTCCAATGTGATTGGGGGTATATTTTCCTTACATGTTCCTTGATGTGATGTATCATCATCACCATTCACTATCACTGTGTTACATTTTATCCTTAATCCTATCACATCTATCTTTCATCCCTATTTCATTTTGTTGTAACACATACCTCTCTTTATCTCAATCACCTATGTGTTATCTATCCATCTTACAACACATTTACTCTTACTTACATTCATCATTAATCAAATCCATTCTCAAATTATTTTCATCACATATTATCCATACACATCCTAATCATCATGATCAAATTCAAATGTAAAACATATAGTCCTAATCCTCATTAACACATCACACATTTACATCATCATTTTATCCATACACATGCACATCCAAAATAACCATCTAATCATACATTTATTTCACCATCATCATCAAATATAAAACAAATACATTTACATCAAATTCATCACACATCATCTAAAATCCATCATCATCAAATTAAATTCATCACATCACATAATAAATACATAATAATCCACGACAAAACCATATATCATATATATATGTGTGTGTGTGTGTGTGTGTGTGTGTGTGTGTGTGTGTATGTGTATGTATATATATATATGTGTGTATATATATATATCAAAATGTGTCTGAAAACGTCATAGTCAGCCTCTAAGGGCCCTCTCTCAAAGAAGATATGCTATCAAAATGTGTGAAGTGTATATCTGAGACTCTCAAATCCTCTCCTCTTGGGGAAGGTACAACACCTGATCCATGCGCATCTATGCCACCCTCATGGCCTCCCCCCTCTCACTGCGGCTGTGTTACACTTTTGTACTCCTAGACGTCCCTCATCCTCCTGTCGTTGTCCTTTGTAGGTACTCCCAGTAACATAGTGTCTTTGGTAGCTTCTTGAACAAGATCCCCTTGTAATATCTAGCCTCTGCGGCTAGTGTTATGTATATATCCATGGAAATCATGTCAGGAGGTGCTATATGTCCCAACCCCTATGGAGCTTCCTGGGCACCACTCACTGACTTTGTCACCAAAATAGTAGACAAAATCTCCAAAATGGCCCTGTAGGCCTCCCTCTGTCAGATGTACCCCACTCTTGAATAACTCGGTCCTGCTCTTTCCTGACTGCACCCCCCTATTGTAGAGATGTACCCCACTCTACAAGTGTCTGGTCCCTCTCCACCCTCATCTGATCTAATTTAGCATGCAAATCATGCCACCTCTATGGACTCTACTACTCCACCATCTATGCCTCCTCCAGGAGCCACCTCAACATCAATCTCCATCTCCTCTACCTCCTCCTCTCCCCCCTCGGTAACCTGAGCTACCCATGTTGTAGTATGTCAGTTGGCGTATCCTACTCCGACTCCCACATCATCATCCTCATCCCATGGCATAGCCTCCTCCTCCACTAGGTCTTTCATAATAGGGCTCGGTAGCTCCTTATCAAGCTCCTCCCTCTTGTACAAAATAGGATCCTAAGGCACCATCTGGATGACTCCAAAATGTCATTCGTACTCGATCAAACTAAACGACCTTGATCATCTCTATATTGTCTCCCTTGTATCCACCTCATCCTCCTCATCCTAACCAACTCTACATCTGCCCCTGGCCATGCAGGGAAATATCATTATGGCCCCCACCTAATCTGATCCACATCTAACTCCGCAAGACGATCCACATACCAATCCACCCTCCTCTCACTCCTATCTCTGAAGGCCTAATCAACCCTCCATCTCAGGAATCCTACTTCCAGCTCTATATGGTCTCCTGCGACCCACGGAAGCCCTGGTGGCTGAATCACTGCTATATGCTCATACTCCCAACACTATGGTAAGAAGCCTACATCTAATCTTTACCTATGCCCTTCCCTGTACATGGAAATATCATAGTAAACCTGAGCCAAAAAATAGTCCCGAATGAGAATATTGTCTGATGATTAACAATGTTTGCTTCTACACCAGCTAGTGCCCATGGAAACTGAGCTCCACCAGAGTTCAGAAAATCATAGCATGACATAACCATCATCACCATGAAAATCAAATGGCTAAGTAGTACCCCAGCCTCATATCTCGACTCATGAAAAATCCCCTGAAGAAAATCTTATGTGGGGCACATCGGCTCCAAATAGTCACGTCAAAACTGTCAATCTGTTATCATTGGTAATGGGGACTATGTTCTCCCCCTGAATAGGAAAATTGAGGATGTGGTATACATCCTCTAAGGTGATGGTCATCTCCCCTGTCCTGAACCAAAATTTCCATGTCTGTTGATCCCATCTCTCCACCAATGCTATCATCAATCCCACATCCTGTGGGATCCTTTGGTAGTTCCTAAATCTGCCCAACCCCATTGTTTTTTATTGATCCCACTCGGCATCTATCACATCTCCTCTTATCTGATCATATAGACCCAACACTTGATCTCTAAAGTACATGGTCTCATTAGCTTGCAATCACAAATAAAACATGCATACATCAGATCCCCAATCTAAAATATATTCAAAATGCATTAAAATTTCATCTAAAATTTAATCTAACCCTAATTTAGCCAATCCAACCCTAGTTAACATCGAACTAGGTTGGGTCGACATGTTTTGGGGGTCGATCGACACACCTAGGGGTCAAGTCGACGTTGACCCATCTGGGTCGTAGCCTATCGCCCCTGACGTCATCCACTTTTTGCAAAAAAAAGTGAAAAAATAAATAAAACATTAAATTTAATTAAAAACCAACGTGGGTTTTGTTACTCACCATCCTCCGCACCCTCTGGCACTTCTTGGTAGCTCGTGCGAATTCCATTTCTCATTTTTTTCTTTAATCCTTCTACTCTCTCTCTTGTCAACTTTACATAAAAATGAGCATGGTCGGCTGACCCTCGGGCTTATATAGCCACCAACTTTGGGTTGTTGTCGACCCCCCTGGATTGCCATTGATTGGCCATAGTTGTCGTCAAATCCCCTTGGCAGTAATTATTTTGGGCTTTTCCCCCTCTTCCTTACATCCTTTCCTAGGGCATCATCTATTATTGACCTTTAAGTCCACATTTATGGCCATATTCATTTTTCCCTCTAGGCATGTTAATCCAACAATCAAACTATTCCTCCTTTGCATTTTTATAAATTGTGCCTCCTTTGTATATTTCTAAGTCCACATTTGTGGCCTTCTCTATTTTCCCTTTGAGCATTTTAAAATCTTTTCATACTCACTAAGTCCACCTTTTGTGGCCATAATTACTCCTCCTTTGGGAATTTTAATTCACAATCCTATCTAATCTACGCACAAATTCCTCCTTTGAGGCCATATTCATTTTCCCCTTTGGGCATTACATTCATTATATCAAGTCCACTCTTGTGGCCATATTTGTTCCTTGCTTGGGGGCACCATATTTTCATTCAAAATCCACCTTTTTGGTCATACTTTTCCCCTCTTAGGGCATACTCTTCCCTTTTTTCCTTTGCGGCCATACTTTCCCCACTTGGGGCATATTTTATTTCTCTTTTTTCCTTTACGGCCATACCTTACCCTTTGGGGCATATTATTTCACTACCCGCTTTCAATTTTTCCTTCTTGATATTTTTTTCATGTCCCACTAGGCACCATACCTTTCATCCCCATCCCTTACGGATGCATACCTATTCACTTGATTCCTCATGTACGAAGGATTTCACATACCTTTCGCATTTAGTTGCACATATTTTGATGTTTTCCTATGACCCATTGGTCATTGCGGTTTACATCCATACTGTAGTGATTTTCACCCACTCACTGGCTTGTAGAACTTTGTAGCCTGTCTCCATTGAGACTGTAATTTTACTCTACCTATGTGATATTGGAGTCACCACCATAGTTTTTATTGTTATTACGATCCTTTTTTCTTGGGGCATCTTTCCTTGGTAATCATTTTACCCATTTTTCTTCACCCACCCTCCATTTTTCATCTACCTTTTTCAAACGCGCCATCAATTTTCCTGTGGTGTCATCAATCCCTCGTTTGACGGGGATCTTATAATTTACCTTTCATCAATCCTTATCCAACTCTCATTATTTTTGTCTCATGGCTTGCTAGCGCAAACAAATCAACAAAAGGGGGCAAAATGTAGACACCTAAATTCAATATCCATCCCCGTAATCACCCACGTGCGCATATTTATTTGATTCATCCCCCTTATTTAATTGAATTCCCATTTATCCCATCCATATTAATATTTATTAAGTTTAATTAATTAATTCCTATTAATTAATTAATATCCACATCATAGCATGCCCTAATCCACTTTCTATTTAGGATGCTTTCATCTTAAATCCTTATCCTATTCTTTTTCTAGCTTTCTTCCTATCTATTTTTATGCCCTAATTACCCATGATTTATCCCCAAATAATATAATCTTGCACACATGCTTTAAAGCACCCTTCCAACTCTTTAAAACACAAAAAAGTTATCCCATTGGGGAAACTTTCCCCGCAGTCAACGGTGACCCAACCCAATCGTCGTTGACCCTATAAAACTGAATCCTTCCTTTCCATAATATATCATATGCATGTAAATTCTAGAGCTCTCTCGTGACTTGTGAACAATCTCTCATGCATGAGCATTCCCACAATAGTTACATACCTCCTAGACCTCCTTCGAACGTGTTTGCATCACTCACGATCATCCTTCATGAGATTTATCATTATCTTTGTGTTAGTTGTGTGATATTTATCATATTATCTTGGTTTCGCTTATGTCTAACATTTTACAAGTTCATATCAGTTTCGGTAACACTCAGAGCTTCTTCAGCAACCTTCTTTTTCAACTTATTTACTTGCAGGTTTCCTTTCCCATCC
Source organism: Taxus chinensis (assembly GCA_019776745.2). Classification (NCBI taxonomy): domain Eukaryota; kingdom Viridiplantae; phylum Streptophyta; class Pinopsida; order Cupressales; family Taxaceae; genus Taxus; species Taxus chinensis. The sequence continues at coordinate 120,477,761 of CM034149.1, read as the reverse complement.
ATTTATCCTCAGCCCCATCACACTCTGCCACAATCTCTGTTGAATAATCTAGGTCTTTGTCAACCAAGGTCTTATTTGTAAAACATTCCATTCCGATCTCTATTTTTTGCCATTCTATTTTCCTTCCTAATCTAGAAATTCTTCTGCAAGTTGTTTCTAGCATTCATAGACCTCTTATGCTTCAATTTTGCACATAATATTTTGTAGGCCTACATATTCATCTTATTTTCTAGATCTACCCTTCCAGGTCATCGTTGACCAGTCTCCACACAGTTTGGGTCGCCGTCGACCTAGACTAGGTAATATTCAATTTACAGTTATTACAATCTAATTAGCTCTTAGATCAATCTCTGTCAATTTTTAGATTCAGTAAATATTTCTACTTCTTCATGCTTATGTTATTCCATCTTTTACATCATTTTTTCTAAACAAATGGGGGTTGAAATCCATGAAAGGAAGCCAAGACATCTTATATCCTATTTGTCGGGAAACCCCCACATATCCTATCTAATCATTTTTCTTTTAGTGGTTCTTATTTGCAAGTTATCAACTTGTAGCAAAAGGGATCCATCATCTACTTTGTGCCTATCTCCATCACATTGCATCCAAGGTAACATAAACCTTTCATCATTTATTAGTTGCTAGTTCATTCATTTGATCAGTGAGGAAGTTTCTTGTCCAACACTTTGAACACCAATTTAGACATAGGGTCTAATGGAAAACCTAAGGGTAAAACGTTCTTTCTTGGAAACTAGCATATTTGGATAGGCTTCACTCATATTCAGGACTTCAAACCACCACCATATGAAATATAGAAGATTCCTCTCCATCCTATAATCATCACATTTTATGGTCAAATCCATTTTGGGCTCAAACAAAGAAGTTTTCCTCCATCGATATCAAACTAAGGTTTCAAGCTCATAAAAAACAACTTACCTTCTTAACATTCATTCATAAATGTTTGGCTCTCATTTGATCTCATTATAACTTTGAGATATTATTAAATACATGCCTCAACATCCCTGAAATCCTTAGAGTCCCATGCAAACATCACACGTTCCAACTAGGAAGATTTCTCTCACTTCAAGCTAAGAAACACGCATTCTTGAGCTCAATAGGTAAAAAAACCCTATCTTGCAAATTTATAATCATGTTGAATTAAAAACTTTCCCACACCTATAGAAAACCTATGTGAATCATCTCTAATCATCATCTTGTCATAAATATCTACACATCTTCACCACCACTAGGACTTGCATGACTAGTCCTTAGGGTTTCACCTAGTTTAGGTCACAACTAAGTGTTCTAACAAAACACCCATGCATAAAACCTATTCAAAAGGTACTGAAAACCTTGAGACAACATGTATCACTCATCTTCATACCTCCATGAGAACATACACCTCTGCAAGTGATCATAAATCCTTATTAGGCCTTAAAACACCTATACTAGGTTTAAATGAAGACCTAAAAACCCTGCTTAAACTTGTACCTACACTGTGTGACTCACACAAGTGTCTCAACACACTCTCCTCATGATTTTCATGCTTTTACTATCAACTCTATCCACCATTTGCTATCACCTAGGCTAACTAGGTCTCCTGATTAGGCCTACTAAGCCAAGCCATTCTCACTATATTCATCCTTACAAGCATGCCACATCTTATTTTCCCATAACAACATCTTTCCAAGCATCCTCTTATTCACCTAGACCTCATACACCTTTTTCATTAATGTGCATTCACTTTTTACATCAATGACAACACTAACTCACTCATGCCAACAATCTCCCCCTTTGTCATTGATGGAAAACAACCTATTACTTCTCCCCCTTTTACATTAATGACAAAGTAAATACCTGAGCACACATTCTTCATCTTCATCAGCTTATTTCAAGTACCTCTTGGTTGGAAACATCAACCAAAATCATCATTTGACCACACCAACATGTTTCTCCTTCCTTGAATCTATTTTTGGCTTCTTCATAACATTTAAACACTATAGCTCCCCCTAGACAGAGACATCCATGAACATGCCAATAATTGAGTGAAATCATCATGCCTAGCTTCTTTTTAGGCCATTATCAACTGAATATACCCAAAAAAGACCTAACTTTTGTCATATATGGAATGTTACCAACTCTTAGGATCAAGAGCCCTGAAACATATTTTCATACCATTTTTCCCAACTTTTTTCCAGCCATAGAAGCCCATACACTACATGAAACACCCCTTACTTCTCCCCCTAGGATCATTCTACCGCTATTTAACTGAAAACATAAGAATACAAGCACATACCTTGCATGCATGTCATGGAGATGGATCAAACATACCAACACAGTCTTGAAGTAACTTTTCAGTGCTCTTTACCTCTTTTGCATGCTTATCATATCTATTTGAGCTTATGAAAATCTCCCCTTGCAACTATACTTGCTAACACTCATCAATTTTCCTTAATAGGACTTCTTAACACTTAAATCACCTACTAGATTATCAACATCACCTCTTCATGGCCTAAAAAATCTTCATATACATGTTGTTTCACTTTTTAAAAGCTTCAAAAATCTGCAGTACCCTGGTAAAGTGCATTTTCACTCATAATGCAAGTGACCAACCATACAATCCCTATACTAATTCTAGTTTCTCTTCTTCAAGGATATATGAGATCTTAAGCTCCCCCTCAACACGTTGTCATCATATAAAAAAATCATAAGTCATCATGTACTGACTATAACCTTACTATTTTGCTACCTCTGTAAGTAATGAAACTCTAACATACCTTGGCTTGAAGTACTTACAAAGTTTACAAAGACCTTCTTTCCTATTTTACACTTCTTCATAGTTTCTTAGAGAAGGTAGTTCATTTGTCTTTCTCCCCCTCAAATTCTTGGCCTTTTATTGACTTCCAGGGGTAGGAATCACTCCCAATTGTTTCTTTAGAAGTTAAAATGTTGGTTTTGGAACAGGGATAATTTTAGTGACGAATATTCGTAATATGGCGAAAATTTCATTTTAGGAAAATTTGAAAAGGTGATTTTTTTTGGAGTGGGTCGGTGTCCTATTCACCTAAAATATACAGTATATTTTTTTGGGGGGTCGGCTTCACCTTCATTTGAAAACATCTCCTATAAAAACCTAGGTGATTCACCAGGTAGTATACCTCAAGTAGCTTACCAAATTACCAATACCATGAAGTTTGAACTCATATACTCTTAAGCACCAGAGATTGTTGTTAGCCTCTTAGAGTTAGTTGTTGATGCGCGATAGGGATATAGTTGACACATGACAAAGAGGTATTGCAGACGCGTGACAAGGAGATATTGCAGTTGACGCGTGAGAGGAATAGATTTGACGCATGACAAAGAGAGTTGACACGCGACAGGGCATAGGTAGTTGACGCACGATAAGGGCAGAGTTGATGCGCAACAGATACCTCAGACAGTGGATGCCTTCGTGATGTGTAAAAATTTTAGTTGATGCCTTGCTGACACCCGACAGGGATTATTGACGTACTATTGATGCATGACAAAGGGTTAGTTTTTGACACACAACAGGAAGTGGCTACTTGGTTCTTTTGTTGATGCAGGACTCTCTTCAGAATAATGGAAGGTGCTAGTCCTAAGAATGCAAAGACCCTAAAAGTAACTAAGAAATCCAGAAATCACTGTTCAAGTATTTTGGAAACTCTGCAGATACAGATATTAAAAATACCAACCATATAGATGCCACCACAAAGAATCAGAATATTGAGTGTGTGGAAGGTATTATTGAGGTGGACATGCATTTTGCACAGTATCAAACAAATGACACCTACGATAATATGCCAGATCTTTAAGATATTGTTCCTTTTGGGGTGCAACCAGAAGTGCATCAAGATATCACACATATAAATACTCAGAAAAATGGAACACAGAAATCAAATTCAAATTCTAGTCCAAGAAAGAGGAAACTAGGTGATTGTGATATTGCTCAAAATTCTACTAAAAAAAGTAAAACATTGAAAATGAACAAGAATATGTGGACCATTGGCAGGTAATACAAGTTTGATTGGGTAGCTAAATTTTTGTTTATTGAACCTATACAATCATCTAATTCTGAAGAGATCCCATCTAAATGTACATGTACACTATGTACGTGTACATTGGGAAAGCAACAAAAAATGCAAATGAAGCTGGACATTATGGAAAATAATATTTGACTGTAACGGGGGCGGATGGCCAGAAAATCAAAACACACAGGTGGAAAACTGAAAAAGAATGTATGCATGTTAGATACGCAGCAGAATATGAGGCAGAGTAGAAAAAACACAGACATCTCTTGGAAAAGGGAGGAACGATCACATCACATATTGGTAAGATGAATCAAACAAATCTACATGCAAAACTCATAAAATTCTCTACTCTATTTCACCTACTAAAAAAAGGAAGACCGATTTTGGATTTCCTCGACTTCAAAGTTTTGTATCAATATAATGGAATGTTGAATGCACCATAGTCTCATTGTTCTGAAAGTAGTGGATGGGAAATGGCAAAATTCCTTTCGATGATAGAGAAGGAAGATTTGAAAGAGAATGTAAAAAAAATCAAAGTTTATCTCTCTTTCAATTGATGAAGTGACAACAGTCGACAACACTGCATGGGTATGTATCCACAGCTATACTTTAGAAAATCATATAAGGACACCTCATCTATTAGGTGTTATGAAAATGGTTGAAAACTGCAATGCCGAAAGCCTACATAAAACAGTTGTTTCTCATTTGAAAGATATTGTTGGAATGACTGATTATGAAATTGCTACGAAGTTGGTATGTGTTAGAGCAGATGGTGCATCTGTCATGCAGGGTCACCGAACAGGGTTGTGTGTTAGATTACAAACAACAGTGGCCCCATATATGCTACTAATTCACTGTATGGCTCACAGAATGAATTTAGTGTATAAAATGGTAAGAAAACATGAAAATGTTGCTAAATTAGAAGACCTAATAAGAGAACATCATGCCTATATGTCAAGCAGCCCAAAGTGATTTCTTGAGTTCCAGAAATTTGCAATTGGAATTACAGATGGCAAAAAATTTCTGAAAGATGTTGAGACTAGATGGATCTCCTTGTATGAACCTGCATACAGAGTATGTGAGGAGTATCCTTCGTTGGTTTGTTTCATGCACAAATACCGTCATGAAGTTAATAGGGCAAGGGAATTGTTTTTCCGTTTAACTGATTTGGAGACATTGCTTACATTGGTTGGTATTCTTCCAATGTTGCAGCAGATCAATACACTAATGAAGCATGCACAGGGAAGATTAATCTATATTTTGGATTTTATACGGATGATAAAAATGGTATGTCAAAGTCTTGATATCTTATATTGTTCCCAAGATAGTTTTGATACACCTGTTTTTGAGAATTGGAAAGCTTTATTAGATCTTAAAAATCCCAGTAATTATTTGAGATTTAATATCCACAATCACCTTTGTGTCACTGTTAATGGGAGGGACATACCACTGCACATTGTGCAAAAGAGTCAAGATATTACAGGATCGGAATGAGAAGATGTTCCTATGACACGTAATCTCTTTAAGTCTGTTATAGTTGAAAAAAGAATAAAGCTTAAGAAAAATTCAGAATCCTTATCATCAGAAATTAAAGAACGTTTCTCCAAAGATAAAATTCTTGAAGCCATGGGTGTGATGAATCCTAATTTTTGGAATACTGAAGGTGGTCATGTTGAATTTGTAAGAAATAATTTCCATAAATCCATGAGTACAATAATGGAACATTTTACAAAGAATTCATAGTTCAAGGGTATGGAAATCAAAGGTATATTGAATGTTGATTTATTAAAATTTCAATCAACAAATTTTGCAACAAAAATGAGGAACCAATATAAACATTTAGACAAACCTTCTGAAAGTGGTGCTATTACAAGGTTGTGGCAAGGAATCTATCAAAGTTCTATCTTACAAGAAGATATCAGTGAATATTTCAGATTATATGGGTTATGCCAAACAATGATTTTGGGGTCTGTGGAGGACGAAAGGGTTTTCAGTGCACTATCATTTATAAAATCAAAACTGAGAAACAAGTTGGATAAAAATTTGGAAAGTTGCATGAGGTGTTATGTTTCTCGATACTCCATGGAAACCTTTCCTTTCGACAAAGTAATTGCACATTGGAATTCCCTTTGCAAAAGAAGAGGTGTGAATAATATAGCTACAAGTATAACTGTTCCCAACGTTGAAAGTGGAATTGGCGCATCGTCACACTTTACAGAAGAGAACATCGAGTTTGAAGAAGCTATTGATAATGGATTGTTTCAACTTTAAATAGGTATCTTCTTCACCTTAATCTTATTGTTTGTCACTTTACATTTTTTTCAGCTCTTGTTATCATTAAAGATGTTACAAGTCTATATATTTACATTTATTTAAATACAATCTTTTTATTTTTTTTGAAAACGTGGGTTGATATCCATCCGAGGAAGCTAGTACTTCTCGGGACTGACAATGTCAGGCAACTCACCCATCTATCTACTAATCCATTTCTCGTGTTGAGTTTTCTTAAAACAAAGATCTAGCACATTACCAGTGATGATTTCACAACAATCTAAAACACTAGAGGTAAGTTAAACCCTATCATATCATCTTTCTTGATTTCTTACAATTATGTTTAATTTATTATTTATATTTACAAAATGTTTTGATATATTTTTTAAACTTTGTGGGATAAAATGACACAATTAAATTTTACAGAGGAAGATATTCCCATACTATACAATTCATACTCCACGATACATTATACAATTTATAATATACGTCCACATAAAATTCATCATCATCCATATATATCATATCATCACCATATAATTATCATATTCCTCAGTCCTAACACTACAATTATTATTAAAACAATTATTTATCTAATTTAAATTTATTAAAACAATTCATAATCATATCATTACAAGTATAGAGAAGAAGAATTATCTTAAAACAAGTTTAAATGTCTAGAGAAGAAGAATTATCGTGCTTGAAGCTAAATCTACGTCCACATAAAATTTATCATCATCCATATATATCATATATATCATATCATTATCATCATTCCATTTGTTAAAAACAATTATCCATTATCATCAATCATCATCATCTATATCCATTTTAATGTCTAGAGAAGAAGAATTATCGTGCTTGAAGCTAAATCTACGTCCACATACAATTCATGATAATCCAAGTAAACAAGAAACATACGTCATCATGATTCATCCCTATCTAATGCAATCACCATTAAGAGTAAACCAAAAAGCATAAACTCCATATACAATCTAAAAATTCTATCAAATCCATATGCAATCAAAATTAAAGATTATATAGTATTTCAAATTTTAAAAGGCTATCAAATATAGATAATAAAATTCAAATACCATGACCACAACATTCAATGTTACAAATTTTTAAATATAGACTCAATATTTAAAGTTTCCGCACTCAATAATAAAAAATTTCAATCCTCTTTTTCTATATCCATTTCTATTTGGACTAGATTATCTTCTTGATTTTTGTCCTGAGCTTGCGGTTGGGAAGCACTTGAAGTCACCATTGTAGTTGTGCTTGCGTCTTTGACAATGATGGATTCCTGTAAAAAATTTAAGAGCCAAAAAGTGTAAACAAGAAAATGACTGGCGGGATGGTATTTATAGGCCAAATAAAGCATCAATGGCCTCTGTTTATGCGTGTTGTAAGGTACTGCACTGCCGGAACAATGTAACACGTGCCCCAATGATGATACAGGTCTCCTCGCAAGGTGTTTGGGATCCAGAAAAGCTCCCCAAGTGTGTGTTAACATCCCGCATGCCCCACTTAGCCCTTGCGTGCTTTGTTGTTCTCTTTTCCCCTCTTTTCTTTGTGTTTTATTCTTCAGTGATGAAACTGCCACCCTGCCTGGGCGGCGGTCTCGTGTAACCGCCACCCCCGCGGTCAGGGCGGCGGTCCTTCACGCGTTTTCCAGAATGTTCTTTTTAATGCGACTCACGTAAATTTCAACGTTTACCAGCTTTTTTCACCGCCTTTGGCTTGCATTAATGATTCTGGTTCCCTGGAATAGTGTTTTGGCTTTGTTTATGGTTTAAGAGATCAATTTGGTTTTTACCTTTGGGTAAATGCAAATGCTATAAATAGTTGGCTTGTGCTCAAGAAAATGGCCCCTCAAATTTACCTCTCAATTTCTCATTTCAGTAGTTCAGTCTTTTATTTTGCTTAGGATTCATAGTTTAGTTCATTGCATGCTTAGTTAATGTTATTTTGCTATTAGAAAGCCACATATCCATCTTGTGCAAATGTTGTCATTACTTCATGCAGTCCATTGAAATAGAGTAGTTTAATTCTCAGTAGGAAGCCATTAAAGTTGCAGGTTTTGCTCGTCAAACAGGATAGTTTCAGGTTCTGGACGTTTTATGTTGCATGACTCGCAATAAATCCCACTAGGAATTGCATAAGCCAAGCTCTGTACTCTTGCGCTATCCCTCTCCTACTCGCATTGTATTCAGTCTGTATCCTAAGCTGCCTTTGTTCCAAAATCTACTTCTGTTGATGCTAGCATTACATGCTTTTCTGGATCCACGTGAGCACGAAGGAACAAGGAGATCACACTGAGGGGACAAAACCACACACACCATCAGATTTGCCACTGTTCTACAAAATCCAGGTTCTAGCTTTCAAAGTTCTAGTTAGAAGCATATCAAATAGAGTAGCCAATCACTTTATTTCAGTCAATTTTACTTTCGATATTGCCAGGGAAGCTGTGGGGATTGATAGTTTCTGAGAAACTATGATTCATTCCTCACTTCTGAGGTAGGATTGAGAGTCTTTCAAATAAATTAGATTAGTTATTTCATTATTTATAATAGATTCACAACTGCACAGGCAAGTAGCTATACTCAGTTGCTTTGTTTGTTTTAAATTCGTTATTAGATTAGTTGTCAATTTCTAGATATATTAAAAATAGTTTCTCCTTCAATTTCATTCATATAAATTCATCAGAAAAATACAAAAATAGAGAAGTTATATATGTTATAGATATATTTCACATAGTTAATTTTACTTTGCTGCAATTGGATTTACATTGTTGCTTTTGTATGACAATCACGGGACCTAGAGAGCCCAGAGAATACGTATTCGAGCCAATCGTGCCCCAACCCAATCTCGTCACAACAATAACTGATATAGATCAGAATCTTAGGATCCAAGTCTTCCGAACAACGACAAACTTACAACAGATCAGCCTCCAGTTAAGCGGGTTAAACATAGAAGATGACCAAGCGCACACGTTTTGGTCAAATCAACCAAACTACAGATTACCCTAGATATATATCCGCATGACTGTGGAAGGGATTGAAAGAGAGAAAACATTTTGGTTGTGATCCTTTGGTCCCACAGCCAGACGCAGGAGACACTCTCACAGATATAGATACCAGCTTAAGAATTCAGGTTGCACGAATGCCTGTGAGATACTCTGAAAAGATCACACAACTGTTAATTCTGAATATAGAGGCTGAGAAAGCATATGACTATTGGATACTAGGGATTAGGGACTGAGTCCGCACATGACCATAGCAGGACCACAACAAACGTGAATCTACGGTTGTGACCCACAAATCCCACAGCCCAACAAATCCATAGGTGAATCAGACATAGATGTTGGCCTACGCATATTAGTATTCAGATCTACTCCACTTCCACCTATCATCATCAAACAGTTATCCTTGTTAGACGTAGCAGCTAATAAAGCTAGGGAATTCTGGACTAGGCCAGATAATCACCCGTAGAGTCCACTATACCCATCATCCACCCTATGACCCTATCTGGAGATATACACGAAACTATCCCAGGTCATTTTCCGTGTATTCCATAACTCATACACTGAATCATGCCAGAGCTCGATATTGATTAGATCCTTCGAGCAGTCATCCTTGCGATCGATCTATCACACTAGTTTAGGTTAGGAGGGCCTTCTTTGCCTTAGATTCACAGTTTCCACTAGTGCGCGTCGAAGACATCAGATTACCTAACTAGTTTGTCTGCATCCCACACGTATTCCATCCCCACCGGCTGTCTCGGCACGACCTCGAGAGGTCGGGTGCGAGGAAGAGTTACTTGTAGATTCCCACGCTCGCTTGTCACTTTTCCATCGTACAAAATTGGTGAACCCAACGTGAACGAAACAGTTCTTCCTCTTTTATTTTCACTTCTTCCTTCCACCTTCGCTCTTACCCATTATTCTAATTCGGGTATTCATATACACCCCAAATATGTCGGGATTCGATGCATATGGTAGACCTCTCCTAGGTCTTGAAGCATACTACGCTCAACTGAATAGACAGTCATCACCCTCACTCTCAGTATGGGGTGACAACTATTCAAATAACCAATTATCAACACAAACTCCATCTCCAAGGATCAGATATGGCTCATCTTTCCAAATAGAGGAGTTGGATCAGACTCTCTCAAACACAACAAATAGAGCCTTCAAGCTCAAACAATATGACGTTCACAGGAGAATCTCATCTTTCCAAACAGGTTCATCTCCTCAGGTACTGCTTAGACCACAAATTAGTAGATAATCTGACCCATACCTGGTTTTAGATGATGAACATTCGGTATGTTATGCCAGGAATGAACAACACTCTCAGAGTATGTACCCACCCATAGGGAGTTTACAAACGCAACCCGAGGTCTCTTTTCAAGAAAATACCTCCATGCCACTACATATAGGAAATGCCCTCAGGGAAACTTGGCAGGGCAGTGATCAATTCATAGCAGGATATCACATGCCTATACAACATCAGGATATACAACAAATGCCACTAAGGCAAAATATCATGACTTCACCAAATGAGGTCATTTCAACTCTAGTAGAAAAAGTTAGGGGGTTGGAACTTGCTCAGGCAAATCACCATTCTCAATTCATACAGGTAGGAAATTCTAATCCTCCACACCATCCTAGCCAAGTAGACCTCCTCACAGGAATAGGCACGTTAGGCATGAATCCTCAGTATTCACAACAAACGCCAACAAGAACCGCCATTTCTAACACCGTTTCGATACCTCCCTGTCTAGTACAAAATAATCCATTCCTAGATAATACCCCTTCATACTTAAACATGTACTCCAAATCACCACAAGGGGACATGTTCTCCTCTCCCAGCATGTTTTCTCAAACACAGGGGCTTCCTTATGCCCCTGCCAATGCATACGCTATGCCATACCAACAACCCATTCCACCGCCACCCCCTCAGCAGGCACCATCAATGGTCGAAACCTATGCAATAGGGACTTATTCAGAATATTTGAAAGAACCCTTAGACTTCACCATACGAAGCGTTATGCTTCCAAGACCTCTTCCTGATTTTCCCAAATACAAAGGTGAGGGAGATCCGAATGCACATATCAAGGCTTACGCCACAGCTATTCGAGAACTACTCCCTTGGGATGGGGTTGTTGCTAAAATATTCCCCAAAACTTTGGAAGGTATCGCTCTCGATTGGTATTATAGAATACCTGAGGCTTCCATCCATTCATTTAAACAACTCGTTTCAGAGTTCATCAAGGCATTTGACATGAACAAACTATTAAGAACATGAATCAGGGAATTCTTGCACATTAAGCAGGAACACAATGAATCTGTTGCTCATTTCATCCAGAGGTGGCGTACAGTTCTTTATTCTTCAGCCAGTGCTCCAAATATGGACCAAATGGAACTATGTGATTTATTCCTTCATTCTCTCAGTAGAGAAGTGAAGGAAGAAGTCCAGAAGTTCCCATTAAGGACTTACGATGAAGTACTTGAGAGCGCTCTCCGAATAGATCAAGCGGCAATAGATAGCGGTCGTAAGACGTATGGAACAAACGGGAGGTTAATCACCTCCAACCAGAATACTACGGCTTATCCTACCACCAAAAATACCAATCAAGGACCTAAAATCCTTAATAAAAATCACGGAGTGACAACAGATGGAGTAACTGATCAGGCCAAAAGGGTAAATGTTGTGAATACTCCACCACTAGTAAACAACCAACGAAATAACAACTTTACCCCAACAATCAATGCAGTGGATTTTAATCATCCACAACAACAACAACAACAACGGTGAAACCCTACACAGGGTCCAAGCCAAAACTCAACTGGATATCAAAACCAAAACCAAAACCAAAAACAGCAAATGCAAAACTTTAATCCTAATAGGCAACGGTTTGATCAGAGTTTTGGGCCACAATATGCACCAAACCAGCAGACTAGGAATTACAATCCTAACTCGTATTGTGGTTTTCACAAAATCCGAGGCCATGACACTAGAACATGCCGTGACTACAATAAATTCATGCAACGTTTGCCAGAGGAACAAAGACAACTTTTCATAGATATGTTCTTGGCAGATCCTACGTCACCGGCACCAAATACTTTTACAGGGGCAGTTTCCCCTCAAAATGCACCCCTTAAGATCTTCAATGATCCACTCCCAAATCACAACAACAACAGGTTAAATTCGAATGGGACAAACAAGGGTGTAATGACAGGAAACCACGATCATGAAGCCTCAACTTCACTAAATCCATTAGTTGCGCCACAATTAGGAAGTCAACCGCGACCCAAGATAGTCGGTTTAGTGGAGTTAGATGCCAAACTACCCATAGAGGCTGTAACAAGGACACGAGAGTATTCCTCTCAGCCAAGTCCAAGTTACCTACCGGAGACAGATAACATCCAACAAATGTTAGTAAGACCCGTAGGTGCCTACGATTTAATTAGTGATCTAACAAAAACCTTCTCGCACATTTCTTTTTTGGACTTACTAAAGAATTCTCCTACCCACAGGGCTGCTCTTTTAGAGGCATTAGGTTTAGGCCATCTAATTAACATCACTCCACCTCCCAAACACAGGTAAACCATATAGACTTTGATATCCACCCTCCGGGGCAGCCGGATAGGGATACCAAATTCATATTCGAAATAAACAAAATGCCAACAGACGCTGAGATTGCATGCCGAGGTGATCCAGCCTTACATTTGCAAGTATGGGTTTATAACAATTATGTGAAACGTGCGATGGTTGACAATGGGGCAGCGGTTAACATAGTCCCCTTCTCTTTCCTTCAAAAGCTAGGGTATGGAGAAACGAATTGTTCCACAACTCGAAATACGCTAAGAGGCTATGATAGCCTTAAAGCCACCTCGATTGGAACTATAATACTACCGGTCACCTTAGGACCCAAAACAATCCTGACTGAGTTTTATATTATAGATCGGGAAACTAACTATAATATGATCCTCGGCCGACCATGGATACACCGTATGAAGGCAATCCCTTCTACGTTATTTCAAGAAGTAAGATTCTTGCATTTAGGAAAGGTGTTCATAGCCAAAGGTGATCCAAAACCATTCGATGTACACCTGAATGACCTAAAGAAAAGACCAGGCGTGCACTCGGAGTTTGAACTCCCAACAAACCAACTTAATAAACCTACCGACGCGAAACCAGAAGAAAAGTTGGTACCTACGACAGATCTTGAGACTATGAGCCTAGCCAAGACGATCCTAGCCCTCAAAGATGAGGTTAAGATTGTAGAAATAGTATCATTAGGAACTACTACAAAAATTGTTGAATTGCTAGAACAGGATCTACCAATGTTCCTACCATTTGATTCTGTAGGCATGGGATACACCCTAGGTGTTGGTTCTCTTCCAGCAGTGGATCTCTGCATGGTAGAGGTAGAAGATGTTAACACAACAAATATCCCAATGCCCATATTCCCAGCTAAGTATTGGACTCTCCATTTTGATGGAGCTAGATGTCGTTACGGAGCTGGGGCAGGTGTAATCTTTACTTCTCTCGAGGGAAAAGTCCTACCATTTTCCTTTAAACTAAATTTCAAATGTACAAACAACGGCGCTGAGTACGAAGCCCTCCTCCTTGGCCTCATCCTAGCTAAGAGGATTGGTGTTAATAATATCAGGGTGTTAGGAGACTCACAATTGGTAGCAAACCAAGTCTCTGAGATGTATGAAACTAGAGCCGAGCACTTACAGCTCTACAAAACAGCTGTATTGAATTTAAGCAAGGAGTTTGACTTCATATCAATTGAAGCAATCCCGTGAGAGAAAAATCTTCTCGCTGATTCAATAGCAACCTCGGCGTCACGCTTCACTCCAAACAGTGAGTTGGAAGATACCCATTTCATGGTATCCCTTCGTACCGAACCATTAGTAAAAAAAATGTCAAATCCTCTTTTAACAAACAGAAATGAAAACAAATCTACTATCCTAGACCACATTGATAGTGATACAACCACTCTGAATTACTTAAACACCTATGCAGCGTTACATCTCACCCATCACGCAGTAGATTTATCCTTAATCCCGCATTCATCTTCCTACTTCGGAAATCCCATGACAGAGCTTCCCCACAAAATGAACTTAGCATATACATAGTCAAGAATGGAGACAATCTGAAACTACCTCCAACCCTACCTGAGTTTGAAGAAGGTAACGCTTCTCTAATCGAAGAAACAATCGATATTAACATTGGAACAGAGGATGAGCCAATGATATTGAAGTTAGGATCCTCGTTATCTCCATCGGAAGTAGAAATACACACTCAAATACTCAAAGAACATCAGAAGGCTTTTGCAATTAATTATAAGGAAATGACAGGGGTTGCACCACACATTGCGGTACATAACCTCGTCACTAAATCAGATGCAAAGCCGATTAAACAAAAATCAAGACCAATGAAACCTAAGGTAGCTCTCATGGTGAAAGAGGAGGTAATGAAACTCCTCCAAGTAGGATTCATCAAGCCAGTCGATTACTCTCAGTGGGTATCTAATATCGTTCCCGTTCTAAAAAAGAATGGGAAGATACGCATCTGCATAGACTTCCGAGACATTAACAAGGCATGTCCTAAGGATGACTTCCCGTTACCATCCATAGACGTCATTGTTGACGCAACAGCTGGATTTGAGCTTTTGTCTCTCATGGATGGATTCTCGGGATACAATCAAATCAAAATATCCGAGCAGGATCAAGCCAAAACCATGTTTATAACTCCTTGGGGAACCTATTGCTATGTTGTTATGCCATTCGGTCTCAAGAACGCTGGCACTACATACCAGTGGGATATGACGTATATATTTCATGACCTTATTCATAAAATTGTGGAATCCTACGTAGATGACTTGTTGGCCAAGGCCAAGAAGCGTAGTGACCATCCGAAAGTGCTTCGTGTCATTCTTTCACATCTTATAGAATACAGAGTCACCCTAAATCTAGAAAAATGCGTCTTTGGTGTAACAGGAGGGAAGCTCCTAGGTTACATTGTATCGTCATGCTGGATCGATGTTGACCCAACCAAAATTAGGGCTGTTCTTGAAATGGTCCCACCTTCGGATGAATCTGGAATCAGGTCATTTCTTGGAAAGCTTGGTGCAATCCAGATTCATCCCAGATTTAAGCTTCGCCATTCATCCAATCAACAATCTACTCAAGAAAGATTATAGTATTGATTGGACCAAAGATTGCAATGAAGCTTTCGATGTAGTTAAGCATTTCTTGTTATCACCACCTACGCTAAGGCCACCTAGGCCAGACCGCCCCGTTAATTTTATATTCGCGAGCTATCAATGTCTCGCTAGCCTGTATGCTGGCTCAAGAAGATGATGACAAGAGAGAATGTGCAATCTATTTCATTAGTTGAACGTTGCTCGACTATGAAACACGTTATACACAGGCAGAATGAGAATTCCTTGCCATAGTCTTTGTAACCAAACACTTAAGACATTACATGCTAAATCAAGAAACAAAGGTCATTGTAAAGACAGAGCATTTACGAACTTTCCTCACGCAAGGGTCCTTGTCTAAAAAGGTTGGACGCTTTATAACCTTAATGGGTGAATTTGAATTAACATTCGTAAATCAAAAGTCTGTTAAAGGAAAAATCATCATGGATTGGTTAGCTGATAACCCACTAGATGGAGGCAATCTAGTAGATCTGGACTTTCCTGATGAATGCGTATACTACATCGAAACCAGACCTCCCATCTCTGAGTGTCCTTGGTATGCTGATATTATTAATTATATCATGGATCATACGTATCCAGAAGGTGCTACACCACAACAAAGAAGGTGGTTACGCATTATTGTAGCCAAATACGTCATTATAGAGCAAGTGCTCTATCGAAAAGCATTCGATGGAATGCTTCTAAGATGTGTCGACACAGAAGAATCCAAGGAGATTCTCCACGAATCTCACAGTGGAATGTGTGGAGGCCACTTCGGTGGCCATGCCACCACTCGTAAAATACATCAGATGGGCTATTTCTGGCCTACTCTAGAACATGACGCAATAGAGTTTGTACGAAGGTGTCATAAGTGCCAAGAATTCTCCCATGAGATCCACATGCCAGCACAAGCTCTACAACCAATCGCTACTCCATGGCCCTTTTCTATGTGGGGCCTCGATTTGATAGGGAAATTCTCTCCCTCGTCCATAGATGGCCATAATTTCATAATCACGGCCACCGAATATTTTACCAAGTGGGTAGAGGCTATGCCTCTTACTACTGTACCGGGTTATGTAATCGCCAAGTTCATTTTGAACCAAATCATTTGCAGATACGGTGTCCTGCAAATCATTATCTCGGATAATGGGACTTCTTTTAAGAATGACGAAGTTCGCGAATTGTGCAATAAATTTAAAATAAGCCATCATATGGCCTCCTTGTATTACCCCCAAGCCAATGGACAAGCTGAAGCAACAAACAAAACATTAAAATCCATTCTTCTTAAAACGGTGAAAGAAAACAAATGAGATTGGCATTTGAAGTTATATCTGGCCTTATGGGCCCACCGAACCTCAATAAGAACACCAACAGGAGTGACTCCTTTCTCATTAGTATTCGGGGCAGAAGCAGTTCTCCCGCTTGAGGTTGAAATACCTAGTCTCCGTATCTCATTACAAGGGATCATGGACGAAGATGCTTACAGAGAAGCACGTCTCTCCCAACTAGAAAGCCTAGATGAAGCTAGGTTAGATGTTGAACAATGGCATAGAGTCTATGCTGACTGGATGTGCCGGCAGTATAACAAGAAGGTCTATGAATGAGACATATATGAAGGTGATCTAGTTCTAAGGCTAGACAGCCGGATCGATAAAAAGACCGGCGAAGGAAGGAAGTTCCGGCCCAAATGGTTGGGCCCATACCAAGTCATGAAGGACTATGGAAATGGTGCATATCTCTTATGCACACTAAAAGGTGAAGAATTTGGTGAAACGGTCAATTCCCTACACCTTAAACGATTCTATGCATAAGCAACCAGCACTACTTGTATAATTATATCTACATTGCATCTTCATATAGTTAGGATCATTTTGTCTGCTTGTTTCATACAATTTTGTGATCAAGGAATTTATTCTCAAAGTAATTCATTACAAACTTCTGATGGTATTGGCATAAACACTCTAATCATACTTCTCCATTTCCATGATATCATCAACTATTTTAGAATCATTTCATCAAATAAAGGTAGATATGACAAAGTCTTAACAATAACCATACCAAGGTCTGCATACTTGTTCTCACTTTTGGTTTCTTCTTAGGATAGGTGTCTTTCCTATGGTCTGTTCTAGAAGCTTCATCGTGTCACATCTATCCTGTATATATATCTCTTTGGAAGTAAGAGCATGCTGACACTTTGCTCAAGTAAATGAGTCGAATATAGATCAAACATAAAATTTTAAATTTACACATTTCCTTGTCTCACCAACCTTTGGTGATGAGCTTGCGTCTCTTACTAGTGACGTAGGGTTGGGAAAGGATGGAAATGCCCTTACTCGCCTAT
Source organism: Taxus chinensis (assembly GCA_019776745.2). NCBI lineage: Eukaryota > Viridiplantae > Streptophyta > Pinopsida > Cupressales > Taxaceae > Taxus > Taxus chinensis. The sequence continues at coordinate 120,459,878 of CM034149.1, read as the reverse complement.
GCCTTGCCCATGGTGATAAACCCATGCTTCTTACTAGTAGCATGGGGCAAGGTGTAGGGGGTCCTCTTGAGAAACAAACGTTAAAGGTCATAAACAAACAATTCAAATCTTGAAGTCTTGAGTCAAAAACAAATGAATCAGATGTCCAAAATTCCAAGAGAGTTAAAAATCCTAAAAACCAGATTTTGTCTACCATGTGGCCATCTACGGATCTAAGTCTAGATAAACTACAAAGCAAGTTGCATCCCAAACTATGGAGTCACTCGAGTAGAGTAGGCTTGTAGCATCCTAATTTGGTTCCACCAAAGCTTTGTCTATCTTTCATCACTATCATTTCAACACATTTCATAACTTGTGCCCTTTCTAGCTCTCGGTGACGAGCCCTCGCATCTTACTAGTTGCGTGGAGTTAGGAGTGGGGCAAGTTTATCTGCTCATCATACCGGCTTATCTTCACCACTTTGCCAAAACAGATATGAGGTATCAAAATTGCTTAAAGAAACTAAAAATTCAAAATCACATTGTATCTACATTATCATATATCAGCACCATGAAATACAGAAAGAAAGTAAACACTTGTATCATTTGTTCTCCATTGCATACATTCTAAAAAGCATATAAGCATAACATCATAGTTTACATGTGGAAACGGAAATGGAAGCAAGGTCATAGATGCCAAGAGTCTGATCCAAAAAGAATATATATATAAATGGTCAAAATTCCTGTACAATGCCATCATGCGCTAAGCATGGTCAAAACGCTCAAAGAGCCCAGGAAATACAAAAAACATCATACAAAAATCTAAGAGAGCCAAGTGGCTTCTCAACCCCTATGAGATCCCTCTGAGGGTGCACGCCCATGCCTAGGACTTCGGCTACGCCGGTGCTCTGATTGCACGGAGGGCTCACAATCCTGAGGGGCAGCTACGGTCTTGCCATGAGAATGACTCCTCATCAGGCGCTCTGTTGTCCTATACCCTGCCAGCTCAGTACGGAGGGTAGATACCATCCTGGCCACATGCCAGATGGGGGCAAAGATGTCGGTATGTCTGCCAGCTACTGAGGGCTCCCCTACATCCACAGAGATCTCTGCACGGGTCCTCTCCATAGGGATCATCAGGGTATCAGTGCATACCCTACGAATCAGGTCTCGCCACTCATCGGCGGTCTCTGCAAAAAAAGGAGAAAATGAATTAGAAATAAAGCAAGAGATAAACACAAGTGTAAACAAAAGGTGAGATGGCAATTAAAGTGATCCTAACTCCAAGCAAAGGGAAGATAACTTACTCAGATCACCGGGCCTCCAGGATGGATCTCTAGGGTTAGCACCTGCCACAGATGCCACCGCTAACTGAGGTACTCCTCCCATGGCTGGAGCGACGTAGCGTCCCGCAACAGACTCATCCTCCCCACCATGGCCCTGGGAGAGTGGCTCCTCAGAAACCAGATTCACCCTCTCTGCACTCTGCTCTTCCCTCTCTGCCTGCATGATATCCTGAGTGTCATGCCACTCAGGATCATTGTCCTCCTCAGTCTCCTCCTCCGTCTCCCCCTATGAACTCCTTAGACTTAAAGTCTATGTCAATAGGGTCATCATTGCTATGAGTGGGACCAGAGGCAATCTAAAGTAAGGGTGCTTGAGGAGCATCGGCTCTCCCTCGGGCACGTACTACCCACCTAGCCACAATGGGAACAATAGGGGTAACAACTGTCCAACCCCGACCTCTAGGACCCCCTCTAGCCTCTCGAACTGATATGTATATTAACACTACCAGGGGAAGCATACCCATATAAGGTAGGCCAAACAGCTGAGGAACTCGGCCAAAGGGGTGTATCTCCACTCTCCCTACTCTGTCAACAAGCTACCTTGTGGTGGAGCAGGAGATCAAAGTAAGAGCCTCCTCGCCCCATAAACCTGCCATGGCCTGATACGGTGTGGCCTCCATGTCATCAGTGGTCAGGGAAGCAACTGGCTGGTGAGGTGCTCTGAGCACCGACATGTCTGTCCATCTGGCTGCCCTCACAGCTCCGAGATCTGCCACCTCTACACCTCTGTCATAGGGGATGAAGCGCTCATAGACCCAACTCATAACTAGGGTCAGGTGGCTCAAATACTACCCCTGTAAACAGACTACCCTGTACAAGTCATGGTAGGTAGTCCCAAGTATATCAGTTCCCCAGGCGTAAATTAGGCCATGTCCATCGATATAGGTAATGATGGGGGACCAACAATATAGTAGTGTGTCTCCTCCCTTGTCCCCGATCAATCTCGAGGCAAGGATCCCCATAATGGCCTGGCGAATCAAGGGGATGGGCAGGCTAGGAATAGATCGGACCCTCACCCCCTTCTTCGAGCTAGTGGAGATAACTGCATCTCCCATGTAAGAAGCCCACTGTGCTATCTGGGCCCGTGAACCTGCAGTCTCAAGAGTAAGTCGTCTCCCGATGATCGGGACCCCCAGAATATGGTAAACATCCTCCAAAGTGATGGTCCACTCACCTCGGACCCCTAGTAACCGGAAGGTGTTCCGATTAGCATCCCAATAAGAAAATGAGTCACAAATCATGGGACTGGATGGAGCAACATGTGGGACGCGTGATATACACAGTATACCGGCCCTCTGAAGAGTGTCCACCTCATCCTGTGAAAGGGCATCTAATACTGTTGGGAGCCAGTCACACTCTCTCTCTCGACTCCATCAAATGTACTCCTCCCTCACCTGCATACACCCAAAAACACACAAAACAGAGCAAGTTAGCATCCGAATGACATTAGAAAAATCATGAAAACACATAAAGATGCTAAAAATGCAAAAACAATTTTCAAACAAGTGTTCCTTTGGCATTTTGTTAGGAACCACCACCCGGAGCAGGGAGGCGGTTTCATAACATTTTAAAAATTTTGGGGCGTATGTCTCAAAAACCCACACAGGATTCTATACCTTAAAAAGGCAAAAAATCACGAAAAACGACTAAACTAAAACAAAGCCTACCCAGTAGGTGCCCCCCCTAGATGACCTTTTGAACCTAACATCTTCCAAAAATAACCCCCCCACGACAAATATTTTAACAAAATTTTGGGGGTAAAAATGATAAATTGAGAAAAACTAACATGTGATCTCGGGGTTGATGATCTGCTATGATCTCGTCACGAACGTTTTGACTCTACTCTCATAAGAAACCGTCACCCGTGGGTCCCAGAGCTCAAAATCGACCAAATCAACACACACAAATGAATAGGAAAATGGGCCCACTTTCATATATATAGCAACCTGACTCATTTTTGAATCCCCTTTTCACAGGTTTGGAGCACCAATGGAGGTAAGTTCTTACCCCCGCACAAATGGTACGTCATCATTTCCCATTATTTTAGCATTTATTTTCCGATCTATTTTGTCTATCTGCACTTGATTCCTCTTTTCATTTTGCAGGTGGCAGGAATTTTGGATGGCATCATTTCGACACACGAGACGTATCAGGTATAACTTCCAACTTCCCATTTTGGGACCACCATACTCAGACCCACAGTTTTACGCCTCTTCATGGCTAAAACACTTCTCCGAGGGGGAAATATGTACGTACCCAAAATTGTAAGGTACTGCACTGCCGGAACAATGTAACACGTGCCCCAATGATGATACAGGTCTCCTCGCAAGTTTTTCAGGATCCGAAAAAACTCCCCAAGTGTGCGTTAACATCCCACATGCCCCGCTTAGCCCCTACGTGCTTTGTTGTTCTCTTTTCCCCTCTTTTCTTTGTGTTTTATTCTTCAGTGACGAAACCGCCGCCCTGCCTGGGTGGCGGTCTCGTGATCGCTGCCCAGGAAGGGCGGCGGTCCTGTAACCGCCGCCTTTCTCAGGGTGGTGGTCCTTCACACATTTTCTAGAATGTTCTTTTTAACACGACTCACGTAAATTTCAACGTTTACTAGCTTTTTTCACCGCCTTTGGCTTGCATTAATGATTCTGGTTCCCTGGAATAGTGTTTTGGCTTTGTTTATGGTTTAAGAGATCAATTTGGTTTTTACCTTTGGGTAAATGCAAATGCTATAAATAGTTGGCTTGTGCTCAAGAAAATGGCCCCTCAAATTTACCTCTCAATTTCTCATTTCAGTAGTTCAGTCTTTTATTTTGCTTAGGTTTCATAGTTTAGTTCATTGCATGCTTAGTTAATGTTATTTTGCTATTAGAAAGCCACATATCCATCTTGTGTAAATGCTGTCATTACTTCATATAGTCCATTGAAATAGAGAAGTTTAATTCTCAATTGGAAGCCATTAAAGTTGTTGGTTTTGCTCGTCAAATAGGATAGTTTCAGGTTCTAGACATTTTATGTTGCATGACTCGCAATAAATCCCGCTAGGAATTGCATAAGCCAAGCTCTGTACTCTTGCGCTATCCCTCTCCTACTCGCATTGTATTCAGTCTGTATCCTAAGCTACCTTTGTTCCAAAATCTACTTCTGTTGATGCTAGCATTACACGCTTTTCTGGATCCACGTGAGCACGAAGGAATAAGGAGATCACATTGAGGGGACAAAACCACACACACCATCGGATTTGCCACTGTTCTGCAAAATCCAGGTTCTAGCTTTCAAAGTTCTAGTTAGAAGCATATCAAATAGAGTAGCCAATCACCTTATTTCAGTCAATTTTACTTTCGATATTTCCAGGGAAATATGATCCATTCCTCACTTATGAGGTAGGATCGAGAGTCTTTCAAATAGATTAGATTAGTTATTTCATTATTTACAATAGATTCACAACTGCACAGGCAAGTAGCTATACTTGGTTGCTTTGTTTGTTTTAAATTTGTTATTAGATTAGTTGTCAATTTCTAGATATATTAAAAATAGTTGCTCCTTCAATTTCATTCATATAAATTCATCAGAGAAATACAAAAATAGAGAAGTTATATATGTTATAAATACACTTCACATAGATAATTTTACTTTACTGCATTTGGATTTACATTGTTGCTTTTGTATGACAATCACGGGACCTAGAGAGCCCAGAGAATACGTATTCGAGCCAATCGTTCCCCAACCTAATCTCGTCACAACAATAACTGATATAGATTAGAATCTTAGGATCCAAGTCTTCCGAACAATGGAAAATTTACAACAGATCAACCTCCAGTTAAGCGGGTTAAACATAGAAGACGTCCAAGCACACACGTTTTGGTCAAATCAACCAAACTACAGATTACCCTAGATATATATCCGCATGACTATGGAAGGGCTTGAAAGAGAGAAAACGTTCAGTTGTGATCCTTTGGTCCCACAGCCAAATGCAGGAGACACTCTCACAGATATAGATACCAGCTTAAGAATTCAGGTTGCATGAATGCCTGTGAGATACTCTGAAAAGATCGCACAACTGTTAATTCTGAATATAGAGGCTGAGAAAGCATATGACTATTGGATACTAGGGATTAGGGACTGAGTCCGCACATTACCATAGTAGGACCACAACAAATGTGAATCTACTGTTGTGACCCACAAATCCCACAGCCCAATGAATCCATAGGTGAATCAGACATAGATGTTGGCCTACACATATTAGTATTCAGATCTACTCCACTTCCACCTATCATCATCGAACAGTTATCCTTGTTAGACGTAGCAGCTAATAAAGCTAGGGAATTCTGGACTAGGCAAGATAATCACCCGTAGAGTCCACTATACCCATCATCCACCCTATGACTCTATCTGGAGATATACACAAAACTATCCCAGGTCATTTTCCGCATATTCCACAACCCATAGACCGAATCACGCCAAAGCTCGATATTGATTAGAGCCTTTGAGCAGTCATCCTTGCTGATCGATCTATCACACCATTTCAGGTTAGGAGGGCCTTCTTTGCCTTAGATTCATAATTTCCACTAGTGCGCATCGAAGACATCAGATTGCCTAACTATTTTGTCTGCATCCCATGTGTATTCCATCCCCACCGGCTGTCTCGGCACGACCTCGAGAGGTCGGGTGCGAGGAAGAGTTACTTGTAGATTCCCACGCTCGCTTGTCACTTTTCCATTGTACAAGTCCATTGATGTGCGTCAGCAGGGGCATTGTCGCACGTCAACAAGATTCATTGACGTGCGTCAATAGAGACCATTAACACGCATCAACAAAAATGTGTTGACGCAAGTTGATTGTCCCTATTGATGTGCTTCACTGACCCTTATTGATGCGCATCAATTCCCCTGTTGACGCACGTCAACGAATTCAATTGACGTTGTGTTGACGTGTGTCAGCGAGGGTTATTGATGTCGTGTTGTCACGCGTCAAAGGTGCATCAGTGTTTGAAACTCTGTGGTTTCTCTAGCTTGAAAAACTTGGCGAAAATTGGGTTTTGGAATACTGTCAAATTCTCCTTTCATTGATACTAGTTTTGGGGATATTCGCTAGGTATTTTCCACCTACAATTTTCTAGAGGTGTCTTAAAATGAACCATGTTTTGGAAGTGGATTTTTCAGAATGTCAGTAATCTCCTCCTTGCTGGACACATGTTCCAATTTGATCCTTTTCTCACTCACCTTATCTCTCAAGAAATGATATTTGATTGGAATGTGCTTGGTTTTGGAATGCAACATAGGGTTTTTAGATACACTAATAACACTTGTACTATCATAGTAGATAGGGGAAGGCACATCACATTCCACCTTATATTCTCCTATGGTTTGTCTCATCCACAAGACTTGTGCACAACATAGTGTTGCTGTAACATATTCAACTTCACATGTGGAAAGGGCCACTAAAGATTACTTTTTACTCATCTAAGAAACAAGACACTTACCAACAAAAAAATATCCTCCACTAGTACTCCTACCATCAAGACTACTACCCAATCAACATCAGTGAAAGCCTTCAACTCATTTTTTTCACTCTTTGGATACCATAGTTCATACTCTATAGTCCCTTTTGAATATTCTCTTAATTGTTTGCAAGTGTGTCTCTTTTGGATTCTCCTGAAACCTTCCAAAAAGACCTACAACCTATAAGATTTCAGGTTTAGAGGTAGTAGCATACAATAGAATTCCAATCATGGATCTGTACTCAGTTTGGTTTACCTTAGGTGAGTCATCTTCCTTGCTTATTTTGCACCCTGGGACCATGGGGGTCCCAACAGGCTCGCAATGTTCCATTCGGAACTTTTTCAACATCTCCTTTATGTATTTTGTGTATGATATGAATATACCCTCTTTAGACTGATTGAATTGTAGTCCTAAAAATAAGGTTGATTCTCTAAGCATGGACATTTCAAATTTCTTTTTCATAACATCTGAAAATTGATGAGTCATATTGATCCATAAACTAGGTGGTTAGAATAGACTAATTTTCACAAACACAGATCGTGTGCATTCCTCACAATTCCCATCTTCATTAAAAAAAACTATTTTATTTTAATTTGCATCAATAGTTAATAATTTTTCTTTAGAAATGAACTAAGAGTGTTGCATAATCAAAGAAATATGAAGCAATGAAAGAGAGAAAAACATAATGAGAGTGACACAAGATTACCCTGGAGAAACTCAAATTGAGAAAATTCCAGCAAAAGTGAAGCAATGCTTCCTCATATCACTATCATGTATTTTTGTACAAGTTTACTACCTTCCCAAGGCCTCCATGAACACTATAATGTTCAAACACTCATACAAATTTGCAACTCACTCACTCACACCTTCCTTTCACACTCTAATTAAAAAAAACCACATATGATCAAAAATACAAATTGCTCGTAATCTCTTCTATCTATCCTTCAATGCATTACAAAGACCTTCCTCACATATATATACAAGTTTGACACTAGGGAGAGATTGAAAAAGAATCCCAAAAGACTCAGAAGTCGAAGAGGAACCATTTGTAGCCGTTTACCCTTTTAGACTTTCCTGAGTGACAGAACTGATGCTTTCTGTAGACCAGTAGTTGTGTAACTGCCACTGACAGTTTTGTAACCACCGCGGTGGTTTTGTAACTGCCACTCTAGCTTGAGGGGTGGTTTTGTCACTAAACAAAGTCTGCCACTTTCTGTAGGTCATAACTTTTGCATACAAACTCAAAATTGGGTGTTGTTTTTTTTTTAACTTACACGATTTTTTGAGAGGAACAAAAATATGTAATAAAATTTTTATTTTGATGACATATTCATGGTGTTTAATAATTTTCACTGAAAACTACCTTCTTTTTGGTCTCACGTCTTCACAACTTCATCTTGAACCATGTTTTGTGGTTACATCCAGCAAGAACCATAGAAATAGTGTTAAGTGATCAAAAAGTTACATAATCACAATGGTGATTTTATTAGCTTATGATGCTAAAAAATATTGATCCAAAATTTGGATCACATATGTTTATTGTTTCCTCCAAATATGATATCATCCACATACACTACTATAATCAATAAATGTCCTTCATTCTTGATGTATAACTTACTGTCAGCAATTCCTCTTTTGAAACCTTGTTCAGTCAAGTACTTGTCTAGTCTTCCATACCAGGCCCTAGGGGATTGATTTAATCCATAAAGTGTCTTTTTTAGTTTGCATACATAATATTTCTCATTTGTTAATGAGAATCCATCAGGCTTCTCAATGTACGCTTCTTCTAGGTTACCATTCAAAAATACATATTTGACATCCATTTAATACACTTTAAAACCTTTATATCCTGCATATGCAAGAAATAATTTTATGGCTTCCATTCTAGCTATTGGTGCAAATGTTTCATCAAAATCAAATCCCTTAACTTGTGCATACCCTTTGTAGACCAATCTAGCCTTGTTTCTTGTAACTTCTACATTCTCATTAAGTTTATTCCTAAACACCCATTTAGTTCTAATAACATTCTTATCCTTAGGTCTAAGCACTAATTCCCAAGTTTTTTTTTAATCAATCTGATCAAGTTCTTCATTCATGGATTTGACCCAACAATCATCCTTGTTTTCTTCTTCAACATTTTTAGGCTCAAACTTAGATAACAATGTAGTATTTTCTTGGTTTTGAAGACTTACTAGCTTTCTTCTTTTTATTACTCTAGCATCTTTCTTCCCTAGGATCTGATCTTCATGATGGTATCTTCTGATTTGTCTTGATGGACCTTTAGTGTCTTGTCTTTCTTCTTCTTCATATTCTTCTTCACCTATCTACATAACCTCTTCTTCTTCTTTGGAATCAATCATTTGTGGTGTCTCTTTTGACTTGAATGTGGATCTCATGGGATAGGACTCATCAAATTTCACACTTGTACTTTCAACTATTGTATGCAATCTTTTATTATAACATACATAAGATGATATCTTTGAGTAATATCCTAAGAATATACCCTCATCAGACCTGGAGTCAAAATTACCTAGATTCTCTTCAGTCCTCTTGATGAAGCAGCTACAACTAAATACTCTAAAGTGTTCTAAATTTCCTTGTCTACCTTTCCATAATTCATATGGGGTCTTCTCACAATTTACCCTTGTATGACATTTGTTAAGGATATAAAAAATTGTACAAATTTCTTCCTTCCAATAACCATCAGGTAAATTTTATTCATTTAGTATGGTCCTAGACATTTCCTGAACAATATGCTACGCCCTTAGTCCTATAGCTTATATTGGATATGTAGTGCCGACTTATGGCTTACATAATCTCTCTTCATGTCATATGTTATTCATTTATGATTTCATATGTTTAGTAGGTTGGCCTTGGTGTTAGCCATAACATATAATTGGTATATATAGGTGGTAGGGAGGAGTATTTAATTATCATATTGAGTATTTGAGTCTTATTGTATGGTTTGGAAGTTGCCCTTGAAGTGACGAAGCTATTATACTTGCATAATACTATCATTTATCTACAATATCGTGTTCTTTGGTGTTCTATTGCTGATGATATTCAGATTTATATAAGTAAATTCATTACAAGTGGTATCAGAGCCTGATCTCAGCCAAAGCTACGTCAAACCCTAATTGTGAAGGTTTGGATATATATAACAATTGGTAGTGAGTTTTATGCAATTTTTTTGTGGTGTGGAGAAATCATTCAAGTAAGATCATTTTCAAATTTCAAACATTTTTGACTTGTTTTGTAAAATTTATTGTAATTTAATGTTTTTTGGTAAATCGGCTACCTAGGGTGCAATTTTTTGAATTTTTCTAAGTTTATTATATTTTTAGAAAGGTTTCCAAATATTAGCTAGGGATTCTTCTTTAATATTTCCTCTATTTGGCCAATAAATTTATGAAAACCCAAACCCAAAACTTTTTCCCTATCCCATCTACCTTGAATCCCAAACCCTACATCATGACTGGTAGATCAACTCGAGGCCAATAAAAAGGTTAAGAAACTCCATAAATGACCCCAAATAAGGAAGATATGGATTTAAAATCTTCTGGTTCAGGAGTATCTGAGGTAGTCATCTAACTTCATGAAAGGGTAAATAATATGGTGAGTAAGAATGACCTTAATACTGTGCTTCTTCATATGAAAGGTAACCTTAGGGTTGTGTTAGGAAATAAGGGATACAATATGTGGAATAATCCCTCACAGAATCATAACAGTAGAAACTAATATGCAGAAAATATTACAGATCTCAAATAAAAGTGCAGAATAAAATAACACAACACAAAGAGACAGTATTTAACGTGGTTCACCCAATTTGGGCTACGTCCACCAAGAATCACTTGCTCAATTTTTATTACAAGCCACCACTCTCTCAATACGATACCCAGATCTGTTTGGAGTTATGCTCAACAAACTCTACAAAATTCACACCCCGAATTCAGACACATCTGAAATGTTTATATAATACCTACCATATGCACAAAACTACATAAGTAGATAACTACTTAAGCAATTTTACAAAACCATGGGTATCAAAACCATGGGCCAAAACCGTCCCATAAAACTATGGGTCAAAAATCCTGACCATATGATAAAAGCGTGTTTCCCGATATATTGGGCACATGTTTTCGAGGCCAACATTTTTTTCTTAGGGGCTATGCCCGTGGACCCCTGAGACAACCATGGAAAGTGTACATTACTCTTAGTGTATAGCATTCAACATTTTCACACATGAAAACAGGCTCCACAACCTAATAATCTCCCACTTGGAGACTAGTTTTCCTCTAAGAAAGCTTCTCAACCCTTCACTAGTTTCCGTGAAGACCAACCAAAGCTGAACACAACTTCAGTTTTTCCCTTGTGAGCACCTTGGTCATCATGTCTACAGGATTTTGACTAGTATGAATCTTATCTAGCTTCAACTTCTCTTCCTCCAAAGTTGTCCTGATGAAATGGTACCTTAAGTTGTATATGCTTCGTCCTAGAGTGGAAAGCAGAGTTCTTAGCTAGGTGTATAGAACTCTAACTATCACTATGCAAATTCCCTTCCTCCTGCTTATGTCCCAACTCCTCAAGTAATTTTTGTAGCCAAATCATCTCTTTACTTTCCTCTGTGGTAGAAACATACTCAACCTCTATGGTTGACAAAGCCACTAACTTTTGTAGTCGTTAAATCCATCTCACTATTGTCCCACCTACAGTGTAAATATAACATGTCATGTTCCTCCTTCTATCTACATCTCCAACCATATCTGAATCTACATAACCACGCAAAGTGGTGTCTAATCCAGTATAGCATAAAAATGTGCCCATAGTCCCTCTCAAATACCGAAGGATCCACTTTACTACCTGCCAGTGATCTCTACCTGGATCACTCATAAATCTATTCACCGATCCCACTACATGGGAAATATCAAGCTTGGTGCACACCATGGCATACATCAAACTACCAACCACGTTGATGAGTAAGGTACCTTGGACATTTGGTTTCTCTCCTTCTCTATCTTAGGACACTACTCCTTTGATAACTTGAAATGGACTGCCAAAGGAGTCCCAACTAGTTTAGCATCTTCATATTAAAGTTCTCCAAGACCTTCTTAATGTATTCTTCCTGAGATAAATTCAGCTTCCATTACTTCCTATCCCAAGATATCCTCATACCAAGGATTTGTTTGGCTTGCCCCCAAATCCTTCATAGCAAAGGATTCACTTAGCTGCTTCTTGAGTACTTTTATTTCCTGCATGTTTTTACCTGCAACCAACATGTCATCCACATACAAACAAAGGATAATATAACTGTCATCCTCAAATTTCTTTGTATACACGCAATGGTCAGAATGACATCTAATATAACCTTGCTCCATCATGAAGCTATCAAATTTCTTATACCATTGACGTGGAGCTTGTTTCAAGCCATACAAGCTCTTCTTCAGTTTGCACACCATCTCCTCTTTACCTTTGACCTCATAGCCCTCTGGTTGCTGTATATATAGTTCCTCCTCCAAATCACCATGGAGAAATGTAGTCTTTACATCAAGTTGTTCTAAGTGCAAGTCTTCTGTTGCAACTATTCCTAAAACAGTTCTAATAGAAGTCATTTTTACTACAGGAGAAAAAATCTCATCAAAATCTATACCTTTTTTCTGTGCAAACCCCTTGACCACCAACCGGGCCTTGTATCTTTTCTTTCCTCCTTCTTCCTCTTTGACTTTGAACACCCACTTGTTCTGTAATGCTCTTTTTCCTTCGGGTAGCTTCACCAAATCCCATGTCTGGTTCTCCATGAGAGCCTGATGCTCCTCATCCATGGCTTGCTCCCACTTCTTCCTGGCATCTACCTGCATTGCTTCATCAAAGCTCTCTGGATCTCCACTATCAATGAGTAATAAATAATAAAGAGAAGGAGAAAAATGTTCAAGTTCTCTTCTTACCCTAGAAGACCTCCTCAATATAGGAGTTTGGGGTTCCTGTTGAGGAGGTTCCTGAACTGATTCATGTGTCACTTTCCCATCCGGAAGATCCTCTACCACTGCATATTCTTTCTTGGATTCTTCCCTATTTTCCTGCAACTATTGCTTATACATGACTTTCTCATTAAAGACCACATCCCTAGATCAAATGATTTTCTTGTCCTTAATACTCCAACATTTATATCCAAAGTCATCACCACCATAACCAATGAAAGTACATTTTTCTAATTTAGCCTCTAGCTTGGTCCTATCATCCTTGTCTATATGGACAAACACCTCACATCCAAAGACTCTAAGAAATGAATAATCAACTTTCTTACCATACCAAGCCTCCTCAGGTATGCCTCCATCCAAGGAACTTGAGGGTCCTCTATTTATCAAGTACACAGTTGTGCTCACCGCTTCTACCCAAAAAGAAAGAGGCAGTCTTGCATGTAACCTCATGCTCCTAGCACGTTCCATTATTGTTCTGTTCATCCTTTTTGACACCCCATTCTGTTGTGGAGTTCCTGGAACCATCTTTTTCCTATGGATTCCATTCTTAGAACAATAATCATCAAATTCATTATTGCAATACTCCCCTCCATTATCTGACCTGAGACATTTTAGCTTAAGACCTGTTTCATTCTCTACCAAGGCTTTCCATTTAACAAAAGTGTCAAATACATCAGATTTGTTTCTAATACAATAAACCCAAACTTTCCTTGTTGCATCATCAATAAAAGTAACATAATAACTTGAACCCCCAAGAGATGATACCTGAGCTGGCCCCCACACATCAGAATGCACCAGCTCTAACTTACTCTCTTTCTTTGTAGGTCCAACCTTGAGAAACCTTACTCGCTTATGTTTCCCATATATGCAGTCCTCACAGAACTCCAAACCTATTTCTATATATCCAGGAAAATCCTTCTTTATGATCTCCATGCCCTTATGGCTCATATGACCGAGCCTATAGTGCCACAATGTTGTATCTACTTCTGAAGCCACAAGATTACAAACATTAGTGCTATAAGTGGTTAAATACAAGGTTCCAACCTTCTTACCTCTTGCCACCACAAGAGCACCCTTGGTAACCTTCCAAGAGTCCGTTGTAAATATCACAGTACAACCATCACTTCCCAACTGCCCTACCGATATCAAATTTTGTCTTAATGTAGGCACATGTCTGACATCCTTCAATAGCCAAGTATTCCCATTCTGCATCTTAACCTGAACAGAACCTTTTCCAACTATGTTGCAAGGCTCATCATCACCAAGAAAAACATGCCCAAAATCTCCTTGAACATAATCAACAAAATAATGCCTATGTGGAGTAGCATGGAAAGAAGCCCCCGAATCTAAAACCCAAGATTCAGTAATATTGTGCAAAGAAAGAATCAAAGCATCCTGACATACATTACCCGTTGCCACATTTTCCTCCTTGTTTTCTTCCTATTGTTTCTTCTTGTCCCAAAGTTCCCAACAGTCCTTCTTTGCATGCCCATACTTTCCACAGTGCCAACATACTATCTTGCTTTTGGATTTTGACCTTGCCCGATCCTTTGATTTTCCACGGCTTCCTCTATTCTTCTGTCTCCCTCTAGTTTCCACTGTCAAAGCATTCCCTGAAGTAGAAGATTCACCAGAGCTTTTTCTTCACATTTCCTCGCTTAGAATCACCCCTACAACATCCTCAAACTTCAACTTTGAGTTAGCTGGAACCGAGTTGCTTACCACCATTACCAAGCTATTCCAACTCTTAGGTAAAGAGCACAGAACTAATAAAGCCCTAACTTCTTCATCAAATTCTATTGTAACCGAAGCTAGCATATTTACAACCATATTAAAATCATTTAAATGATCTGCTACTGAACCATTCTCAGAAATCTTCATATTAAACAACTTTTTCATTAAAAATATCTTATTAGAGGTAGAGGGTTTTTTCATACAACTTCCCTAATGCATCCATCAGTTCTTTTGTAGTCTTTTCCTTTGAAACATTAAATAATACCGAAGATGTAAGACACAACCGGATTGTCCCAAGTGCCTTCCTATCCAGAAAATCCCATTCCACATCCATCATGCTCGAGGGTTTGTTCACCTTCTCAGATAATAGAATATAAAGATCCTTCTGATAAAGGTAATCTTCCATCTGCATCTTCCAAAGACTGAAATTCTGCCCGTTGAATTTATCAACCCTTGATCTTCCATCATCTGCCATAGCTCCCACTCAAGATAAAACTTTCCCTGCGATTCAACACTTCAACAAACCAAACCAGGATCTGATACCAATTGTTAGGAAATAAGGGATAAAATATGCAGAATAATCCCTCACAAAATCACAACAGTAGAAACTAATATGCAGAAAATATTACAGATCTCAAATAAAAGTGCAGAATAAAATAACACAACACAAAGAGACAGTATTTAATGTGGTTCACCCAATTTGGGCTACGTCCACCAAGAATCACTTGCTCAGATTTTATTACAAGCCACCACTCTCTCAATACAATACCCAGATCTGTTTGGAGCTATGCTCAACAAACTCTATAGAATTCACACCCGAATTCAAAACACATCTGCAATGTTACATTATACCTACCATATGCACAAAACCATATAAGTAGACAACTGCTTAAGTAGTTTTACAAAAACTGTGGGTATCAAAACCATGGGCCAAAACCATCCCATAAACCTATGGGTCAAAAATCCCGCCCATATGAGAAAATCACATTTCCCGATATATCGGGCATGTTTTAAGGCCAAAAAAAATTTCTTGGGGCTATGCCCCTGAACCCCACGAGACAACTATGGAAAGTGTACAGTCTTCAACACTTTCTCACATGAAAACAAGCTCCACAACCTAACAGTCTTCAACACTTTCACACATGAAAATAGGCTCCACAACCTAATTAGGGCAGGTCACTGGTAGATTCCCCTATGCATGCCTACTGGTGCATGTTGTCCAAAGCTCACTACCCATGTGAGGATCCTCTAAGGATTCCCTGTGGATGCTTCACCAAATCACGTAGGCATTAGTTCCAAATACTCTGGAAATGCATGCCTTCTATGGAGCCCCAAGGATCCTTCAATTGAGAAATTCCCTCCTTAACACCATCCTCTCTGACAATTTTACGTTGATTCTCTATTAAATCCCATTATGACAAAAGCATGACCATGGCATCCTGTATATCTAGAAGCTTGACGCATTTCTTCTGGTTGCCTTGGTTTTCCGCTAGGAAGAATCTACCATCCTGTCACCATGGACCTAAAGAGCTTCCCCCACACTATGGTTCTAGTGTTTAGCAAGCCATTAGCTTCAGCTTCCAAGTTAGCAAGGTTACTGATCAAGATTTTTCAGTAAAGGAATTCCTTGCAAATCCAAAATCCCTTGGAACATAAAAACTAGAACTCATTACCTTTGGGCAAGATGTATTTGGAAATTGAGTCTCCAAAATATAGCTTGGGGGTCTCTAAGGACACCTTGAACCATGAGGTCAGTAACATGTTTAATCCAAGGTTCAGTATCCTACTATCAAGGGGCCTGTTCTAGAGGAAAAATCCATGTCTAGAAGAAGGCATGATCTTCACTAACATAAAAGATCGTAGCTCCTTTTAGACCATCCAGTAACCAACCACTTGTATAGTTTGAAATGATACACCAAAAAGCTTCGACCTAAAACAGATCATAAATGGTTATGCTCCAACTGTGACATGCGTAAATCACCAGTGCCAAAATTTGCTGAGATAACATTGTTCTTCCAGATCTAAGGGATCCGGGTCCTCAAGGACTTGAATAATGAGGAAACATGATACGTCTTCATTTCAAAAATTCCTAAAGGAATAGTCTGAAGAACCCACTGATTTCAGGTCATCGACTTATGATGTAACCAATTATGCAACCTAGAATTTACTGTGATAACACCCTAGATGCAGTGGCACATCACTTAGCCTAGACTGAGCGCTCACCTGAAGCACACAAAGGTACCAAGTCCCTCTTTAGGGTTACTATAGCAAGATGTTAGCATGATGAAGGAAGAAACATATAGATCCATAACTAATCCATCATTATACAATGCATGTCATATTTAGAATCTATGAAAGAACAAGCTTAAACAATAATCATGATTGAATTAAGAACCATGCACTACTCAATTACACACAAGAATGACACTTAAATTTAGCCAATAACTTCAATCTATTAATAAACACAGAAGCTCCTTACAATAACGACATTCTATACCGATGCGCGCATGCATCTGATTACAGTAATCCAGTCATATACACATATCTATGTGTATGCTTACCTTTTACGCCCTTCATATACCTATACATCTCTATACATCTCTATCTACTACTAGGTAATTCACATACATATATATAAGGTGGGGACTTTCCCTTCACCGCTTAACTATTCTAAAAATAGGTTGCATGCTATTAATATCCACGTGTACCATTTATAGGCATAGCCACACATGTAAGTGTGTTATCTATAGACCTCTTACAGTTAATTGAAGTGACAATCCTACTCTTAGCTCATCTCCATGTAAAACATTTCAATCCGATCCTCCAAAGATAGACAATGTGTGTGTGTGCACGTCTCTGCATCATTGGTGTGTTCCAGCACACCATCTTCTAAAAATAGGTCTTCGTGCTCAAAATTGGCTAAGTCCTTGAATGTTGAACTTGCTGCTCCATGTGCGTGCATTTCTTCCTATCCATTCGCACCCTTAAACCTGACTTGTTTTCCCGCACAAACTTCTTGTGTGATTTATGTCAAGTGTTCTTTGATCAACATTACCCCACACTAATCTCATTGTCGCCCTGACAATGGGTATCTCCAAAAATTGAAGTAAATAATAGAAGAATAGAAAGAATAAGAAATAAATAATGTAGATGAATAAAGAGGTTTTATGAGGTAGCCTCCTCTGTATTAGTTT
Organism: Taxus chinensis; assembly: GCA_019776745.2. Taxonomy (NCBI): domain Eukaryota; kingdom Viridiplantae; phylum Streptophyta; class Pinopsida; order Cupressales; family Taxaceae; genus Taxus; species Taxus chinensis. Next base: position 120,442,159 of record CM034149.1, on the reverse strand, counting down.
GAAGTATCAAATCTGGATACTCCTCCTTTATTGCAGCCTCCAAGGCCTGTCATTTAGCAAGTGTTTGTTCTGCTTTTTCTGGAATGTCCACAACAATGGACTCTAATCCATCCCTCGCAATCTCCCCTTTTTCATTTTGTAGAACCAACACAATGTTGGACATTGAGGTCATTCTTCCTTCTAGAAGATCCATCTTCTTCTTTCCTTTTGCTCCTGCTGCAGCTGCCTTCTTGGGTGCCATTTTTACCTTACAATCATCTCCTCTTTAACTCTACAATTTGTGAATCAAACCCCTAGCTCGATTCAATCGTGCCCTAGGTGGAAACTTCGTGCCCTAACTCATCTCTGTCACCTTACTTCGCTCAAACCCTTCACCACCAGGCACGCAAGCTTCTTTTTGCACAGATTTGTTTATCACGTTGGGTTTCACACCCTTCACACCTTAACCCAATCACTCAGATCTTCACACTTAGCTCTTTCCTCAAATACTCTTAGTCGCAATGGTAAAAATGAATTTGCATCCCATCCTTATATAGTTTTTCAAATTTGTGATACATTTATTACTCCTTCACATACCAAATATCCTTTCATTCATTGACCAAATTCATTCGTTCCATGCGTTGTACATTTTCGCTCCCTAAGCTATAACCTTCTAGCTCACCTTCCTTACCCTCTGGTCACAGACTTCTCTTTAGCACATGCCCTTACGCACCTAAGTACCTCATCACTATACCTTCTCCTGGTAGTTATCATGGCCTCTTCTTACCTTGTGTTATATTTTCCTTTCATTCATCTCCATCCTTGGTCACTTTTGAGAAGCAATCTTCCTTTGACTTAAAGCACACCCGTAGTAGCTTATTCCTTTCACCTTTCAATTCCCACAGTATTTTACTTGGATAACTACAACCACCCCACACTAAAAGTATGTGTAGTCTTTTGCACATAAACATTCTTCACATAGTAATTAGCTTCATGCACACAAGCGTGCTTATTACACAAGAACAACAACTAAATTGACATAATCAAAACAATAATGAAGGAAATACATTAAGGAAATACATAATTGAAAACCTAATCTAAATGGCAATATTGCCTTATTACAAACACCAAGAAGACTTATTTATAGTAGGGCTTCAACCTACTCCCGTTAAAATAACCGGGTAGCCATGTTCCATCAAGTGCTTCTAACTATAAAGCACCTATTCAAGTATGTGAGTGATGACATATGGCCCCAACCAATGTACTTTGAGATTTCCTAGATGGCGCAAGAACTTTGAGTCATAAAGAAGTACCATTTGTCTAATCTCAAACTTCTTATCCCTTATGTTTGTGTCATGCCATGCTTTATGCCTTGCCTTTTCCTACTTCTGACTCCATTGTGCTATGTCTTGTTGCTCATTTAAATCCTGCTCATCAGCTAGATCTCCAACGTGCGCAATGCACAAAGAAGGTAACATAAATTCTATATGGAGAACGACTTTAATGCCAAACACCAATTTAAATGGCATGGTTATTAAATACATAACCAAATAAATATCCTAATATAATACATAATTAACCTAACATTCACCCCTTAATTTTGTATTGCCTCAAGGGATGAGGAGAGGAACTCTCTGAACAACTAAAACTTGTCACATGCAAGTGACTTGGTGAAGATATTTTCTCGTTGTTTAGATGTTAGATAAAATTGAAGTTGTATATTGTGCTTAAAGACATACTCACATATGAAATGTACATGTACCTCAATGTGTTTTTTTCTTTCATGAAAAACTGGATTATGAACAAGTTTGAGAACACCTTAGTTTTCAACATACATGGTGGTTGGTTTGTCCTGTGGCATTCCAAGTCCTTCGAGTTTGCGACGTAGCCAAATTGCTTCACAAACAGCTTCTCCTGCAGATTGATACTCATCTTCTATGGAAGAACGAGAAACAAAGTGTTGTTTCTTGCTTCCCCATGATATTGGTCCAGATCCCATAAAGAATAAAAACCGTGAAGTGGATTTTCTATCATCAATATTTCCTACATGATTTGAATCTGAATATCCTGGCAAGAAGAAGTTGTCATTCTTCTTGTATTATAGACTAAGATCCACTGATCCTTTGAGATATATCAATATGTGCCTTGTTGCTTTCCAATGACAAACTTTGGGTTCCTGTATGAACCTGGATAGATAGCTCACTGCAAAGCTAATATCTGGTCTAGTGTAGGTCAGGTAAATGAGACTCCCAATCAGCTATTGATAGAGAGTGATATTTACCTCAGGAGATGGATCTGAATGAGACAACTAAAATATGTTCTCCATAGGTGTAAAAATTTGTGTACAATCCATCATCCTGAATTTCTCGAGTGTTGTCTTAGTATATTTCATCTAAGAAACAAATATGTGATTCTCTTTCTTCCATACTTCTAATCCAAGACAATAGTGCATTAGACCGAGATCGGTCATCTCAAACGATTGATTAAAATCTTTCTTCATTGCATTGATCATCGTCACTAAACTATCAGTGATGACTAGACCGTCGACATAGATAACGACAATCACAATCTCCCCCCCTTTCTTTTTTAGGTAAAGATTGGGATCGTATGGATTTCTAACAAATCCATGTTGTACGAGATGCTCATCAATTTTGATGTACCATTCCTGGGGTGCCTGTTTGAGGCATTACAGATATTTCTTGAGTCTGCATACCTTTGCTTCTTGACCAGGTACTACATATCCCTCAGGTTGAGTCATGTAGACTTCTTCTTATAAATCTCCATTCAGGAAGGCACTTTTTACGTCCATTCGATGGACTTTCCAACCAAACTGTGCAGCTAGAGAAAAGATCATCCTGATCATTTTGATCGTAGTTGTGGGAGCAAATGTATCCTCGTAGTCAATTCCTTCTTTTTGTGCATACCCCTTTATTACTAGTCTTGCTTTATACTTCTCCACTGTGTCATCTGCTTTGTGCTTTGTTTTGAATATACATCTGCATCCAATGGGTTTCTTCCCTGGTGGAAAATTGACAAGATGCCAAGTGTTATTTTTCATTACTGACTGATATTTAGATTCCATGGCATCTTTCCAAGATTTTGACTGTAGGGCTTCCTAGACTATAAATGGCTCATCAAACTTAATAACTCTACTCATCAAAGTAAATTTCACTTTTTCTCTTTCTTTACTACGAGTTTATGGTCCAGGGGTGGATGTATCCGGTGGATCATCCATTCTTGCATCTCGTAACTTGCTAGTACACCACTTGGGCATACGTGAAGTTGTTCCCATGGTTCGTGGTTCTTTCATATCAACACCATCATCACTTTCATCATCTGGGGAAACATCAGCTTTAGTTTTTACAACTAGTGAAGAATCTACAGCAGGTGAGTCTAGAGGAACAAGAAATAGCGAGAAATGGTAGATCAAATCAAATCTAATTTTGTTGTTGGGGCAAATAGATCCTGTATTAATGTTCCGAAGATGTTTCTTCATTTTTTCCCCACCTAACCTCTCTAAAATTGAAGTTTCATCTCCATGGCATAGACAAGGCCGAGATCTTTCTAACGGTGCCAGATATGCTGGATTTCGAGCCCCGAGTTGAAATAAATGCCCATTTGAAATTTGAAACGAGTCCGTACAAAATAGCGGGAAAACCAGTTTGAAAATGGGCCCCCTTTTGAAACTAGACACATGGAGGGCTAGCGCATGTCTGAGGGAAGCCTTTGTATTTTGATTTTGGAGTGGTCTAAGGCTGACACATGGTTTCCTCCATGACTTGCTCAATTTTTTATGTTTTTTGGCTAAGTGTTTTTCTCGGCAGGGTCATATATCTGACCGGGGACACGTGGCAACCTAGCGCTTGTTTGGAAACCTCCCCTTAATTCTACTCTAGAATTAGCATCGTTTGGACACTTGGCACCCTCAGCTGGCCTATCTCAATTCATTGACTATTCAACCTGACCATGTCCCTTTATGAAACTGGACGCGTGGAGGCTCCACGCTCATTTAAAAGCCTGATCAAGATTTGCCTTTGAAGGAGCATCGGGTTGACATGTGGAAGCCTCCACATGTTCTTTGGACTTTTGAACGGCCTCCCTTACCTTTTCAGACCCTAGAAAACATGGCAAGCCCATGCTCATTTGGGTCTCCACTTTTGGATGAACTTTTGGAGATACGCCAAGCTGACGCAAGGCAGCTTCCGCTAGCACTTCTATACTTAGTCTTTTTTTAGGCTCGCCCTATCCAACTTTTGACTTTTAGCTTTGACTCTCCCCCTGTTTAGGGCTTCGGACACTTGGGGGCCTAGCGCTTGTTCAAGTCTCCCTTTTTGGATTCAACTTTGGAGGTGCACCGCTTGGACACTTGGCAGCGTCCGCTGTCTCCTCTATACTTAGTCGATTTTTGGACTCATTCTGAACTGTTTCAGAGCCCGAAGACTTCAAACCTTCGTCATTCCTTCTCTTTTGATCTTGTTTTTTCTTTGACACAGTCTCCTCCTTTCCCAACCTTTTTATTCCATTTTCGAGCCCATCTGTATTATGTTTTCTGGATTTGAGGCACAAATTCACTCAACAGAGCCATTTCTTGAATTTCTTCTTGTACTGGGTCATTTTATCTTTTGCAGGCCCTGCCACTCCATTATAGAGTACCTCTATAACCTATTTGCAAGATTTGAACGTGATTTCTCTGGTTTCTTCTGTGTGGGGTCATGGCTGATCCAATTTTGTCATGGGGCAAAATATGGATAACAATTTGGTGATTCGCAAGGGTATCTTCCTGCTAGATGAAAGGACCAGTTACCTTGTTATATCCATTGAGCATGGAGTCGAGAATGACGACCTGATACTGATCCTGCCTTCGATCCGTGAGCCCGACCATTTGCACTCTCAATTTACATAAGAAATCCTAAAACAAGTCTTCTGAGGGTAAAAGATTGCTTCGACCTGGGGCTTGCATCTGTCCCTGAATAAACTATTTCGAAGACAGATTTTTAGTTTCTCTGCATTTGTTTTATTTTGAAGATAACAACTATTATAGGCAACTATGAGTTTCCCTGTCATGAATACTGAAAGGGATAACACATCCACATGGAGACACGTTGGATTATGTAACGACGTAACCTGGAGCAACAAAGAACATGTGCTACAACACTTAGGGAAACAAAAACTACACTATAACAAAACAACGTGCATACACACTTAGGGAAATTAAAATAGTATGTGAATATTTATAGGGGTGTAAAATTCCCATTCAGTAGCAATGTTTAAGATGGATCTCGTTCACTAGGATCTACAATTCTTTTCCATCCAATTTAGCCAGCTGGAAGGCATTGCTACTCTTGCACTCTGTGATCATGTAAGGGCCACTCCGGATAGCATCTAATTTGGAGTGTTTTCCTGGATTTTCCCAATTTGCATCCCACTTTAGGACTAAGTCTCCTTCCTGAAAGGTCCTCATCCTTGCCTTCTTATCAAAACTATTTTTTATCAATGCCTGATCCTTTTCCATGACTTGTATTGCATGCTCTCTTACCTCTCCTACCTCCATCAGCTCTGCATACCTGATTGGCATGGGTTCAAACTCAGCTAGCTCTAACTATTTCATGAGTTCCAAAGTGGGAAAATCCAATGAGATGGGAAATATTGCCTCCTTTCCATATACAAGTTTGTATGGTGAGCTACATGTGGACCATTTTAATGTGATCCTATCAACACATAGAGCTGATTTGAGCCTCGTATGCCAAGTCCTCTAATTTTCATCTAGAGTCCTTCTGATAATTCTTAATAGGTTCTTATTTGTAGACTCTTCTTAGCCATTACCCTGAGGGTAATAATTTGATGAGGTGCTGAGATACACACCATTCTTAACTGCCCATTCAGTGATCTTTGTACCAAGGAATGCCAATGCATTATCTGATATAATAGTGGCAAGGACTCCAAACATGGTGGCTATTCCTTCATAAAAATCCAAGATGTTATATTCATTAGCTTCTTTTAGTGTCACTACTTCAGTCCACTTCGTGAAAAAATCTGTGGATGTAAGTATCCATTTATGGCCTTGGCTTGAATTTGGGTTAATCACCCCAATGAATTCTAGTCCCCATTGCATGAATGGTTGATCCACTGAAATGGGATGAAGGGGAAAGGCTGCTAGATTATCCTTTCCTAAGAAGAATGCACATTTTTTACACTTCTTGACCCATGAGTAGTAGTCCCTGAACACTGTAGGCCAATAATTACCGGCCTTCATGATCTTGAGAGTTGTTGCTTGAGGGGCAAAGTGATCTCCTGCTTCTCCATCATGGAATTCATGCAACACTCTCTCAATTTGGCATGTCTCAATGCACCTCAATAGAATGCCATTGACATCCTTCTTAAACAAGACACCACCAAAAAGAACATAAGAGATAGCTTGTAGTCTGAAGTATCTTCTCTTTGCCTTGTTCCATTTTATAGGGCACATGCCTGTTTGAAGGTAATGCACCAAAGCTTGGGTCCAACATGGAGCAGGTGCATTATTAGCTTATTGTTCTTGATCATTCTGTAGAAATAGGACAACCTCTTTTTCACTCATTGACTCATCATGTTGCTTAGAGGCGATCTGTTCAAAAAGTCCTTTGCCTCTAGCTAGTTTGGTCACCTTGATCTCAATGTCATATTCCATTAGCTGGGTGATCCATCCTGCCCTCTTCTCATTCAAATCCTTATTAAAAAGGAAGTCTTTAACACCAGCATGAGATACTAGCAATTAAATCTTGTTATTTGAGACCAAGTGTCTGAATTTCTTTAGGCTCCTAATAACAACAAGGACCTATTTCTCAATGAAAGAGTATTTTACCTCATAGTCCTCCAGGCTCTGGCTGAAGAAAGCTATGGGTTGCTCTGAACCTTCATTGTTGGGCTGGACCAAGATGGCTGAGATGGTATCTGACCCTCCAAAAGCATATAGCATGAAGTATTTGGAAAATTCTAGGTTAATGAGAGTTGGAGCCTATGATATTGCGAGTTTGATGGCCTCAAAACTCTCTTTGCCCTCTGTTGTCCATTTAAAAGAAAGACTCTTCTTTAACATCATTGTTAAAGGCTTCACAAGAGTAGCAAAGTCAGGTTCAAACCTGCAAAAAAAATTTATCCTCCCTAAGAAGCTTTGGAGAGACCTTTAATGATGTGGCAATGGAAGGGTCCAGATGGCATCAACCCTTTCAAGATCAATTGTCAATCCCTTACTTGAGACAATGTGGCCCAACAATTTTCCTTCATGAGCCAGGAACACACACTTTTTTGGGTTTAATGACACCCTAAACCTTATACATCTCTGGAATACTTTTCTTAGGTGAAAGAGATGATCTACAACATTCTTAGAGAAAACAATGATATCATCAAGATATATCAGGACTATGTTGTTAATTAAGCCTTTGAATTCCATGTTCATAGCTCTCTAAAATATCGCTCCAGCATTCAATAGTCCAAATGGCATCTTCTTATAAGCATAGGTTCCCCATTTGGTGGTGAAGGTTATCTTGAATTGATCTTCCTCTTTCACCATTATCTAGTTATAACCTGAGTATCCATCTAATAATGAAAACCTCTCAGAACTAGCTACAACTTGTAGGATTTGCTCCATTGATGGGAGTGGGTAGTGATCCTTAAGTGATGCTCTATTCAGATCATGAAAGTCCACACACAGCCTAATTTCTCCATTTTTCTTCCTCACAGGCACCAAGTTAGCAACCCAACTTGAATGCTTAATGGGAAAGATGATACTAAACTCAATTAATTTGTTCAATTCTTTTCTCATGAGAGGCTCAATGTGGGGATTTATTGGCCTTTGTTTTTTTCTAAAAGGCTAAGCTCTTGGATCTAGCTTGATGGTGTGCTGTGCCAGATTTGGTTAGAAAACTTTTAAATATTTATAAGTCCAGGCAAAGACATCTGGGAACTCTTGACAGAGTTGAACAAATTTAGATTTTTCTTGTTGAGTGCTTACCCTACCAATCTGCAATGTTTTGCCTTCTTCTATAAAAATAGGTTCTGAATCTTCACCCTTTACCTGAATATTTTCCTTTTCTTTTCAGAATATATCATTTGGGTTAAAGATTGATTCCAAAGTGACAAGACCCTTTGGTATTTTTTTGGTCCTCAGCTGTACCAATTTATCTCCATACTGTTCCTCCAATATGTCTTGATTCCTAGAAGAGAACTCAACTTCCTCTTGTAAAAAGTTGACAATTTTTTGGTCATTTTCAAAGACTTGCCAACTTGTGTTGTTGTCTGGGACAACTGGTCTTACAACCAACTTGATATGGGGTTGATGCTTATCATTCTTGATACTCTCCACAACGTCAAATGTTGCCCCAACTACTGCAAGTTTGTTTGTTGTTTTATTTTTCTTCCTAGGGATGGAGTTGATGTTGAATGCCTCAAAATCCTCAATGAGGTCCCATACCTGATTCTTATAACTCTTTAATAGGCGATTCTTGACAGCATTTTTTCCTCGAACCTAATTATCAACTAGTTCACTATCACCAGACACTTACAAGTTCTTGATTCCTCATTTCCTTGCCCAATGCAATCCATGAACCAAAGCCTCATATTTTGTTGTGTTGTTTGAATAGGAAAATTGGAAACTGAAAGCTGAGTAGTATTTCATACCTTGGGGTGACACAATCATAGCTCCTCCTCTGGATCCTTTCCTACTTCTTGAGCCATCAAAGAAAAATTTCCATACTTCATTGTCATCTTTGTGTTCTGGCTTAATGATGTCACGAAGAGGATGATTCTCTTCATGCAGACAGTAAAATCCTAGCTCAAATTCTTCCATCTCCTTATAGGGTTCAAAAGCATGTATTTTGTTCACCCATTCATCGAGAGTCAAGTCTGGGATACACCCCACCTTGGTATCTACTTCACAAGTGCTTAGGAGGTCCTCCTGATCAAAGGTAGAACTATTGGCATTAATCGGGCTGGGTACATAGGAATCAATATGGTAATCTGCTATGGGCTCAGATCTGATTGTGGTCTTAACTCCATACCTTGTTCTAAAAATCATATGCGACTAGTCAGCAGAAAAACAACCTCCAATTTTGGTAGTGAAGTCCCTGGACAAACATAATGCAAAATGTGGTGGCAAGTCTATGACTGATACATTTTGAAATACAGTCACATTGGGGTAGGCATGCAATGTGAGGCTCAAATCCTTGATGACTCCAACAGTTTTCACTGTTGTTCCATCCAATTGCACTACCCCTTTGGAGATGACTTCGTATTGAAGACCCAGTTGATCAGCTATTTGTTTGGGAATTACAAAACTACTTGCCCCCAAATCAATCATGCAATTATGTACCAATTTGTCCCCAATGATCAATGAAACATAGAATGGAGGAAGCTTCATATTCTTACCCTGTTGTCCTCCATGGTTTCCCTTAGGTTGAGTTGCATTGGCAAACACTTTCTCTTGCTGGCTAGGGGAATTATTTGAGCTTGACCAATTTGTAATGGCATCCTGTAATAGATCCCTCTGTCATGGAATGGTCACTGACTCCCATATGAAATGTTCACATTTTTCTTCTTCATTTTCTCAATGATATTAAATGAGCTATCCTTTTGCTGCCCCTTTCCTAGCACATTTTTCTCTTGCACATGGGTCATTACAACCGGTTCTTGAGTAGATTGGAAGGTGGTTTGGATTGACTCTGCATATTGGGAGTTGTATTTTGAATGCTAATACCTTGTGTAGCAATGGAGGATTGAGGATTACCTGATTTTGGTGATTTTCCTTCTCCAATATTTCTCTTCTTGGACCGTGTATTGGTAGTTATACTTTGAGAAGGAGCCTGATTCATTCCACATAAGTCTTCAGCTTGCCAATTAACAAGCATAGTTTCACTTGGAGGTCCCTCCTGCTGAGCTCCTTACTACTGATTTTCTTCTTGGCTATATTTTTGTGACACACCAATGGTCTGTACCATCAAGGCCTAGTTTAGTGCACCACTGAAGGACATTAATTGATTATGTGGCTGATCGCATGGGAAACACCAATCATATTCTTGTGCCATGTTATTTTGTGTTGGAACCAATGCCCTTGATGTTGAAGATGTGTTTGGATCATATGACCTGAAAGGTCTAGCAGCTTGAGGTTGTCCTTTGTTTTGACTCTGATTTACAGCCTGAGCTGGTGGTCTATTTTGCTGATACAGGGGTCTAGCGTGATACTGATCCTGAGGTTGATATGGCCTAGAACTCTGAGCCTATTGCCTCTTGATAGTTACTAACTCATTCCCTAGGTTCTAAAGCTATTTCATGACCTCTTCAAGTTCTTTTGAGGTGTTAGAGGATGAGGTGGAGGCTTCAACTGAACTTTGATTCCTAGGAATAGGTATGGGAGCTAATGTGGGTGTCTGGCTAGTGCTTAGGCTTCCAAAATTTAGGTATAGAGACATGGGTGGCTTAGGAGCAAGTTTGCCATCTAAATTAAACAATTCTCAGCTCCTATGGAAAGGCTATAAGCTGCAGGTAAGGTTGTGCCTCCCATTGACTGAATCATTAAAGCAATATCTAAATTTAGAGCTCTAAGGAAGTATAAGAAAACACCTGCTTCTGTGGGCCTTACAGCCAATGGAACTCTGTCCCAAGTCCTTTGAAATATGAGGTTGAAATTTGTCAACTGCTCATTAGGATCTCTTTTGGTCATTGTTAATTTCTCCAATAAGGACATGTTATCTCCCTTTTCTCCAAACTGGTCATAAAGATCTGTGCACAGATGATCCCAATTTTGAATAGAGCCTGTTGCTAGGCTCCTGAACCATTGTGAAGCTTTTCCCTTGAGTGAAGAGGCTAGCAACTTAACTATAATTTCCATCTCATTGATCTCATGGATTACACAGACATTTGCAATATCTTGAATGTGGTCACTAGGAGAAGTCTGGTTCTCCCCAGTGAAATATGGGATGCTCTTTAATGATGCCACTGGGACTGGATTTTGTGCATTAAGAGAGAGTGGGATGCTGCTAGTGAAACTAACATAAGGATTTGGTTGTGACATCCTAATCGGCCTGAGCACCCTTCTTGATTGAAAGAATGACCTAATAGGAGGAGGTGTTGACAGGGTTCTATTTGGTGGAGATGGAGATCTCTGGGCTCTTCTCCCCCTTCTCCTTCTATCTGGAGATAAGTGTAAGTGGATAAATTATCCCTCTTCTCTAGTTCTTGACCTTGTTTGTATTCTTCTCATGAACTTGGCAAGTTTAGACTGCTGAAACCAGTGGATTCTGTTCCTTTTGGAGTTGCCAAATGTGTGATTTTAAAACTTCTTAAAAGCTAGAATCACAACAAGTGCACATCAATCTTACTGTAATAAAGATGGAGAATTCTTTATCCCACTGGGCATGCCAAAACTGTTCGTGCAGAATCACAGCACCCCCAAATGGATTGAGTGTGAAGTGGTACATTTGGTGTGATTGTACAACATGGACCATATCTCAAGGTGTGGGACCTTGTGAGTTTGAGAGCTCTCCGGCTTGAGGTTGGTTCTTATTCCTTTTTTCAGGTGCATACAAATAAATTGCAGAGGATCTATTCTAAGTCTAATCTATCTACCAAGGAGACAGGGTTAGAGAGATGAAAGAAAATAAACCTAAGCTAATGAGGTGATGCACCAAAGGAATGCTAGATGCTCGTTTTGCAGTTTAACACAGACCATGAAATGTAATACAAGCACTATGCACAGATGACCAAATCGTAATAAGAGATCAGAGAGACAATAACAAATACATGAGAGGGGCGAGAAACATCCACAAACATATATATTATTGCTCAAGAGTAGATACAGTATATTGTAGTAGCCAAGAGGAAAAAATTGCATTATAGCCTGAAGGATAGGTTAGAAAAGCTCCGCAAATCCTTCTGTAAACAAAAGAAGAAGGGAGGTGCAAAACAGAAACGTCTAACCTTTTATAATGAGTCCCGACCCTACTTTTATATATTCAACCCAGAGAGAAGAAGGAGAGAGAAATGGGAAAACCCGTTCAAGCTTAGCTACTATCATCAATGCCTCCTGCAAAATCCACCCCAAATCTATCTAAATTGCATCAATTTCTTGTTCAACACCTCAAAGGAGGAGGAAATGATGGATCAGATCGAATCTGATCTGGTTGTTGGGGCAAATAGATCTTGTATTAATGGCCTGAAGATGTTTCTTCATTTTTTCCCCACCTAACCTCTCCAAACTTGAAGTTTCAGATCTCCATGGCATAGACGAGGTCAAGATCTTTCCAACGGTGCCAGATTTGCTGGGTTTCAAACCCCGAGTCAAAAGATATGCCCATTTGAAATTTGAATCGGGTTCGTACAAAATAGCGGGAAAACTAGTTTGAAAATGGGCCCCCTTTTAAAACTAGACACATGGAGGGTTGACACATGTCTGAGGGCAGCCTCTCTATTTTGCTTTTGGAGTGGCGAGGGTCTGACACGTGGTTTCCTCCGCGACTTGCTTGATTTTTTTATGTTTTTTGGCTAATTCTTTTGCTTGGTGGGGTCATATATCTGACTGGGGACACGCGGCAACATGGCACTTTTTTGGAAACCTCCCCTTAATTCTGCTCTTGAATTAGCATCATTTAGACACTTGGCACCCTCTGCTAGCCTATCTCAATGCATTGACTATTCAACCCGACCCTGTCCCTTTATGAAAATGGACGCATGAAGGCTCCGCGCTCATTTAAAATCCCGCTCAAGATTTTCCTTTGAAGGAGCGTTGGGTTGACACTTGGAAGCCTTTGCAGGTTCTTTGGACTTTTCAATGGCCTCCCTTACCTTTTTGGACCCTAGACAACGTGGCGAGCCCACACTCATTTGGGTCTCCACTTTTGGATTAACTTTTGGAGATGCACCAAGTTGACGCGTGGTGGCTTCCACTAGCACTTCTATACTTAGTATTTTTTAGGCCTACCCTGTCTGCCTTTTAACTTTTAGTTTTGACTCTGCCCCCACTTTAGGCCTAGGACACGTGGGGTCTTGGTGCTTATTCAAGTCTCCCTTTTTGGATTCAACTTTGGAGGTGCGCCACTTGGACACTTGGCAGGGTCCGCTGTCTCCTCCATACTTAGTTGATTTTTGGACTCGTTATGAACCATTTCAGAGCCCAAAGACATCAAACCTTCATTGTTCCTTCTCTTTTGAGCTTCTGGCTTCTTTGACATTGTCTCCTCCTTCTCCAACCCTGCTATTCCATTTCTGCGCCCACCTGTAATTTGTTTGCTAGATTTGAGGCATGGATTCACTCGATATAGCCATTTCTTGAATTTCTTCTTACACGGGGTCGTTTGATCTTTCGCAAGCCCTGCCACTCCATTATAGAGTCCCTCTGTAACCTGTTTACAGGATTTGAACGTGATTTCTCTAGTTTCTTCTGTGCGGGGTCGTGGCTGATCCAATTTTGCTGGGGGGAAATATGGATAACAACTTCTTCCCAGAATGTATTTGCAAGTCCAGAGTCATCGATCATGCATCGCACCATTTCCATGATAGCACAATTTCTTCTTTCAACAACACCATTTTGTTGCGATGTGTGTGGAGGAGGCATTTTTCAATGAATCACGTGAGCTTGTAGGTAGTATTTGAACTCATCACTAGTAAATTCCCCCCTTGATCTAAGCGAATAGTTCTGATGTGACAACTAATTTTTTTCTCAACAGCTACTTTGAACTTCTTGAATGTTTCAAAAGCTTCACTTTTCTTGCGAAGACAAAAAATCCACATTTTTCTTGAATTGTCATCAACACAAAGCATGGAGTACTAAAATATAGAATAATTTGGTTGCATTGGACCGCAAATATCGGTATGAACCAGATCAAGCTTGCCATGAGCTCAAAAAGTACTTTTTCTGGAATGAGGCTCTGTGTTGTTTGTCTACTAGGTAGTGAGGATACTTGTTTGTATCCTTCTGAAGATATGGTAACCCATGTAGAATATTACACCGATGAAGTGTCTCGAGATACTTGAAACTAACATGACCAAGTCTCTGAGGCCATAACTATGTAGAGGAAGAGTTCTTAGCCACAAATTCCTAATCATCTCTATGGACAAAATCAAGATGGAACATGTGTCCCACATTGGAGGCTTTTGCAACTATTTTCGAGCCTCATGATTTGTCTCAAATTAAACACAATTTCTTTCTAGAATGACTATCAAAATCAATTTGTAAGTTGTGATCTAGGAGTTGACTGATTGAAAGAAGATTTTTAGTCAACTCAAGGACATATAAGACATTTGATAGTCTATATTTGTGTGAACCAAGGGGTAGAGAAATGTTCCCAATCCCCTGAACTGTATATGAAGAATCATCACCCAACAAAACATGGTTTTTCGAAGGCATATCCCTCATTGAAGTAAACCAGTCTTTATGTCTGGTAATGTGTCAAGTGGCTTCCAAATTAACATACCAAACATCGCTAGATGACGTGGAAGGTTCACTTGATTAAGCAGTGTACAAGTAGTCTTCATTGTCTGATTGTTCTTGTTTCTCAACAATATTTCCTTATTGATGAGGTCTTATTTTCTAGCTCCCCTTTTTTTGCCCTTGATTGTAGTTAGAATGTCCCTTGTGAGATTGTTGTTGTGGAGGTCCAAAGTTGCTTGATGAACCTTTCTTGTAAGTATTATAACAACAATCTTTCAATTCATGTCCTCTTTTACAAATTGGACATTTCTTCTTTTGTTGATTGTCCCCTTGATGCTGATACTAATTTTGGGACTTTTGATAAGAATTAGGTTTTCCTTTACCTTTTCATTTCCATTTTTGATGTGAAGAAATTGTCTACTCCTCTTCATCATCCTTATTATGCATAACTTCCTCTTGTTGTAGTAGGTTTACCAGTTTTTCAAAACTAACTGTCGTATCTGACAAGTTTAGTGTTGTTACAAAAATGTAGTAAGAAGAAGGGAGACCTCTCAGAACAATGGGAACAAGAGCTTCATCTGTCACCACTTCTCCCAGGGCTATAAGTGAAGCCCTTAACTCTGTAACTCTTCTTAAGAAATCTTCGATTTTTTCATTTTGTTTGAACTTCAGTGTGTGTATCTGACTCTATAAATTCATAACGACATTCTTGTTTTTGTCCTCGTAGAGTGTGCTTCACTTATCCCACGCTTCTTTGGCTATTTTGGTATCACGAATGTGGGGTTACACATTGTCGGGCACTCCAAACAAGATGATGAGTTTGGCCTTTTGATCTACTCTATCAAACTGATGATGTTGTGTTGTATCAGTAGTTGATCTTTTCAGAGTACGATTCACAACAGTCCAGATCTCCTCAAACTCAAGTTGTGTCTTGATTTTTGTCTTCCAGGAAGCATAGTTGTTTCCTCTGAGTAGTTATGAATCTAGAAGAAAAAATTTGGGGGCATTGGTGCCCATTTTACAGAAATCACTGATAGGTTTAAGCTCTTATCACTCCAGGTATAAGGTCTCCCAATCTATATACCATCAGTCTGATATACCAAACCTTTCTATATACGCGCTTTTCTGATATACCCGACGGTACGTGGAAGAAGATCGCCCTTTCTATATACCTAACGGTATGTGAAAGAGGCGTTAAAGTACATGAAATAATTAGATATGTGGTACCAAGAAAGTACTGAAAGGGGTCTGTGTGATTATTAACACCGGATCAAAGAAATATCCTCATACGTGTGCATAACTTCGCTATATACTCAGATAATTTCTCAGTCTGTATTTATGTCGAGCAATCGTTCATAAACGGATGGGATGGCTCATAGTGTGTGCACTGTGACCTTATTACTCCCCATCAATTTAAAGGGTTGATGCCCAAACAATGTTTTAGTGGCTATATTAGGCGTTAAGTGCAGTAATAGTTGTGAAGGCTTTACCCGTAAGTGCTTCCCAAAGGCACTGTATATACCGAACGCTACGAATGAGATCTTGGATCTCGTGAGTGTTTTTTGAACCAAATTTTATCATTTTTTAGTACAATATTCTGCCAATTTCTGAGTAGTTACAATGTTTGCAGTTGACTATGGCAACCTACAAATTAGTACAATATACTGAAGCATATAATTACATTCAAAATTTTGGAAAAAAATGAATGGCAGGAAAATGTTTTTTTGTTTTTCGTGCCCTAATGGCCTCTAGAGCCCAAAATTACTTTGTGAGCAAAAAACCATAAAAAAATTACTTAAAATGGATTTTTCTGGTACACCCCCTTTTGAGAATGTTGTCCGGAATCAAAAAACAGGCCTATTAGGAGAAAAACATTTTTTGCCCTATATTAGGGTTTTTCTCGCTAAAATTTTAGGTGCCTATTTAGACATGACTAAGTTGTTTAGTCAAGGTTTTTCCACTAAATTCCCCTCTACAGTTGGCAGTTTCACCGCTAAATTTCACAATTCAAAATTTTTGTGTTGGGGGTGGGAGTCAAACCCCAAATCTCCCTTCCCCAAGTCATTCCCTCTAACCACCTTGGCACATAGTGCACTTGAGTAATAAAATGAAGAAAATTGTATTTAATGCAGATGAAAATTGACTCACCTTTTTAAAATTGCAACGTGGCTGGAGTTGAGCTCCATGTGATTGGGTGGAGATTCAGGTGGATTAGGGTTCACACCGTGTAAACAAGATCTGCAATCCTTAATTTGTTTTCCTTCATCGTTTTCTTCTACCTTTTTTATTTATTCACATTGTTTTTTATTTCTTTGCACTGTTTGTTTTGTAGAAGTTTGTTGTTTTTCCTTATGCAAATTCGGCGCAGGTTGCAGGGGTCATTGTTTTGCAAGGTAGCCCAATCAATATTGTTGCTTAGGATGGCTCACAAATCACATTTGGTGATTTAGATTTGCGCAGTGTCTATGTAGAGTGTTGCTCGTGGCTTAGCTGGTAGGGAGTGCTCGTCCCTCTGCGTTGTGGATTTTTTCTTGTAGGAACTTCTCATTCACCAATGGTTTCTTGTTTCAGGTTGGACACAACTCGTGGGAGTGGAGACAAGGGTCGGCACAGGGGACAACCTGCTTCAAATCTCAAGAGGAGTTTGGCTCGACGTGATTAGCTCGGCCTCCTAACGCAAGAACAACTCGGCTCGCTTGATGGGGGTAAAACGGGCTTGATCCTTTGTAATCAAATCATCAATGTCCCACCTCAATGGGCTCAACCAACAATACTTCTCCCCAAATTTATTTATCAGCGCTGGTGCAGGGTAGCGTGGATTGGTGAATGGTTTTACTTGAAGGGCTCGCTACATGGTGAGATCTTTATGGATACTTTGTAAGAAGCTTAGCTCTATTTAAGCTCAATGGATAGCTCGATCAGGGAGCTATACAAACAACAACTCAGTATAGAAACAACTCTCACAGGTAGCCAACATGGTCTGCAGGGCTACCAAATGTAGTAGTAGCTAAAAGCTCCTCTAATATTAGAGCTAAAACCCCTGATGGGGAAAGAATATATATTTTTTAAATATCATCCAGGGAGCAAATTTTTCCTGGTACAGGAGACGCTAGGGAAAAAAAATTCCTTACAAACACTTGGAGAATGGTAGGAAGTTGTGGAGATGCAGAGCATTATGGGAAGTTGTTGGAGGCAACACAAGCTCTCCTAGAGTGCATAATCTCCTCCAAAACTTTTTGATTCCTCTCTCCAACCTTCTTTGCTTCACAGGTCTAGATTCTCACTCTGGTACAAAATGTAATCTGAGCAATAGGGGCAGAAGCCTGATAAACTTTATTAATATCAAATCAACCAGTTTACATTTGTATGATCTGCAATACTTATAGGTATTGTATAGTTGAATACACATAGGAAAATAAGTTACACATGTGTAACAATATCCCTGATTACATAAGCTTCCAAAATATCATACGGGAAGCAATAACCAATTAAATGCAAACAAGAATAGTTGCAAAAATAATGCAACAAATAATCAATATTAAAAATAATGTGTTTATTAAATACATAACCAAGTAAATATCTTAATATAATGCATAATTAACCTAACAAAAGGACTGTGTTATTAGCATGAGCGTCATTTGGAGAACAATTTTAGAGCAACCTTATTTTTGTTATTGTACAATAAATTTTTCACCATGATTATGAAGGAATCAAGATGGTTAACCCAAATATGTGTGAACAAGCACACACCACAAAGAAAATATAAAAAGGAAAAAAAACCAATACACAGAGTAGGTATAGGCATCAGGGTTATAAAAGAACCAAGATGTAATCACACTACCTGCAAGTGGTCCAAGAAAAGAAGTAAACATCAACAATGTAACACAAAGTTGAAAAAGAAGACAATAAACTATGCCCCTAATATGTGCCACAATGATGAGTACGTAGATGCAAATGCTCCCAAGGTGGGAATAGGATCAGAATAAAAGAACGGAGTAAAGCAAATCCTTATGATACTCTTTCTGGATCCATTTTACAAATGATCAAAGTTGAAATTTCCCTATGCGAAGTTATATCACAAAGGAAAAACAATTTTGTGACTTTCCCCAAGAAGAAATTGTGCAAAGGGAAGAAAGTGATAGTTGTAAGATTGGAACGATCATTAGGGTGGTAGATAAAAATTATGACTTTACCAAAATTGTGTGGAGATGTTGAAAAAATCACTTCAAGGCTTTTCTAATTGTAGGATTTTTGTGATAAGTGAATGTTTGTTTGAAAATTTTGTAATTTTTTTTGGATTTTTGAAATATTTGATTATTTTAGATTTTAGCGAGTTTTGAAAAGTTTGAAATACAAATGCAAAGAAATGCAAAAAAACATGAATACACAACAAAAAGGAAAACACTACATGGCTTAGTTGATAAACCAGGAGAGAAAACACAACACATGCACGCGAAAAAAAGACACAGAACACACAATGCAAACAAACCCAATATAAATAAGAGGGATCCAAACCAAAGTTATATGTGAACTAAGATGCAAATAAATTTCCTGCAATTGGTCTATAATCGCAACAACATTCCAAATACATGGAGCATTGGTTATTCTAACTAATGAAATAAGAGACTAAGCTAAGAATATACAAGACAACATTCTATATGTACAAACAACAGACAAGTAAAGATTACAAACAAACCAGTGAACAATGCACACTAATGTTAAAACTAACAAGTAAGCAACAATGTAAGATAGTTCACAATAACAATGTCTGAAAACACTCCTAATGTGTTCCACAATGAATATATAAACAAATGTCGATTTTCCCCTAAGCGATAGCTTAAAATGCGAGAGAATTGGATCATGTCGAAAAGCAGAGTGATTCTTAGATACCCTAAAACAACTATTGTCGAATCCCATTAGAAGCATGATCTATAAAAGGCCAAAGCCGAATGGTGTCCTCAAGCAAATTTATATTGCAAAGGATGACATGATTGATTTGAAGAATTTAGATGATTGGGAATAATCAGATGACGAAATTGGTGAACTAAGCTACATAATTGTGAATGTTTTTTTGAATATTTTTGAAATGCTTTTTATTTTCTGAATAATTTTATATTGTTTTTGTATTTTTGAGAAATTTTATATTATTTTTGGGTTTTTGAACAATTGTATATTGTTTTAGGTTGTTTTGTGAGACATATGTGAAATTTTTTTGTCTTTTTGGAATTTGAACCATACGTCAAATAAGAGGGAAAAAAGAATTCCAGGTCTGTAACCATCACGTTACACACGAATAAGGTGGATGGAAGCATGAAAAAAGGTGAATAAGAGTGGTAGATAATGGGCATGAAGACCTGACAAGGAGAACATGCGACACAAGGCGAGGTGGATTGAAACAAACAAGAGACGAGGTGAAATGACGAAACAAGTGAGTGCACTGATATGCCCCCAGCACAAGGGTTACTCTTTAAAGACTCAAGAGTATAAATTATTTAGATGAATGAAATTCATATGATCCCTCGACTCTTTGCCATCCTCAGTAGATAGTTGTATGCACCGGATCTGAATTTGGCAGTTATAACATAAGGACCCAACCAATTATGCTAAAATTTTCCATGTTTGTCATGTGGCTTGGTTGTGTTCTTCTGATTTTCTTTTAGGGCCATGTCACCATGCTCAAACTATCATAGTTGAATCTTTCTATTATAGTTACTGCACAACCAATTCTAGTACACTTGCAGATGATCTAAAGTGTTAATCCATCTTTTTTCTAGTATCTCAATCTCAGCAAGTCGTTCGCGATGGTAATCCTCTTCATACATGAGGTATTGGAGGGAGACACAGAGTGAAGGAAGTTTGAATTCAATGGGTAATATGGCTTCAAATCCATACACTAGGGAAAACAGGGTAGCTCCTGTAGGAATACGAAAAGATGTGTGGTAGGCCCAGAGGGTGGGATGCAACTGCATATGCCAATTACGTCCATACTTATCGACTGTCTTCTCCAAGATGGATTCGATAGTCTTATTTGAAGCTTCAGACTAGCCATTGCATTACAGGTAATAAGGCATGGGCCATTTGAGGCAGATATGATATTATTTAGCAAGGGATTTGACATTCCTATTTTTCAAGGAAACACCACCATTGTGAGTGACAATGGCAACGGGAATGCCAAAATGACAAATAATATGATTAAAGATGAACTTGGAAATATTACACTCGAAAACATAGGTGAGAGGCATAGCTTCAACCCACTTGTTGAAATATTCAATGGTAGCGATAATGAAGGTATGGCCACATGAAGATGTGGGATTTATTTTTTCAATTAGATTGGGTCCCCATTAAGAAAAAGGCCATGGTGAGGTGATTGGTTGCAAGGCTTGGGAAGGTGCATGAATTGAATTACCATGCTTCTAGAAATCTTGTCATTACTTGGCATAGTAACATGTGTTTGTTTCCATCGTAGGCCAATAGTATCTGACATGCAAGATATTCTTTGCAAGGACCATTCCACTGGTATGTGTGCCACAAATACCTGAGTGTACTTCAGCTAGCATTTGATTAGCTATATCCTGATTGAGACATATTAAGAGAGTTCCATCATAGCCTCTTTGATACAAGGTATCAATGAGGATGGTGTAGCGCGAGGCACGTTGTGTCAAGGATATTTTGTTGGTTGAATTCATGTTCGAAGGGTAAGATTTAGTCTAAATAAAGGTGTATACATCATGATAGCAGGGATGATCAGGACCAACAATCTCACAGATGATGGTGGACTCTGAAAATTCGTATGCAGGCACTATAATATTTTCAACTAATTGTGAGTTTGATTAGTATCGAATGAAATAAGGGATGCAATAGTTTCCATAGCATTGGATGCTTTGTTTTGTACATGAGGAACTTGTTCAAAATTGATAATCCGGAAATACCCTTTAAGACTATCAACCATGCATTTATAGGGTAAAATATTCTAATCTTTGACTTGATATTCACCATTGACTTAATTGATGATGAGAAGGGAATCACCAAAAACTATCAATTCTTGTAGGTGCCATGAGATAACGAAGCCTAAGCTTGTTATTGATGCTTCATACTTGGCTATGTTGTTGGTGCAAGGGAAGTTGATACGATAATATTTTGGTATGAGATCCCCATCTGGTGTAGCAATATAATTCCTACTCTTGAACCATGGATGTTGTAGGGTCCATCAAAGAATAAAGTCCAAGAGAGGATTGCTTCTATGTACAACAAGTCTTCGTCTAGAAAATCAAATTTTGTAATGAAATTACTTATATAATTCAGATCATGAGTAGAAATATAACACCAAATAACACAATATTCTAGAATAATGATCTCAATATGTAATTAGAATAGCTTCGCCACTTCGAGGGGGCAACCTCCAAACCATACAATAAGACGAAAATGCTCCAAATGATGATGAATTACTACCTAAAATCCCCTATATATACTATTCATATGTTATGGCCAACATCAAGGCCAACCTACTAAGCATGAGAAAGTATAAATGATATAATAAAATGATATGGTAAGCCACAAGTCAATTACTCATATCCTAATACAAGCAATAGGTTAAGGGCATAGCATGCCCTTCCCCTTCAAAGCAACATTGTCCCCAATGTTGAGAAGCTCTGGGTGCTGCTGCAAGAATGTCATATCTTCACATGTTGCATCTTCATTGTCCATATTCTTCCACTTAATCAGGTACTAAGTAATAACCTGTGTCCTCAATATTTTAGCGCATGTTTGAAGGATGCATTCAGGTTCCAAGATGACTCTCCCCTCCTCATCGAGCTTAGGTAACACTATTTGGGCTGATACTCTTTGTCCAATTACTTTCTTCAGGCAAGAAACATGAAAGACTGGATGTATTTTGGTTGATTGTGGAAGTTCTAATTTGTATGCTACAGTACCAATCTTCTGCAATACTTGATAGGGGCCATAATACTTTGGTGAAAGTTTGTTATCCTTTTGTTGTTGTTTCAAATACATTTTCTTATATGGTTGTAACCACACAAAAACCCAATCACCGACTTCAAAATGCCTTTCTGTGCGATGTTGATCAACCTGTTGCTTCATGTGGTTTTGTGCCATGACCAAGTTCTCCTTGAGACTAGAGAAAACCTCTTGTTGATACTGAATGTGTTCTTCTACTACTCTAACCCATAGTTGTCCTCTCAATGATGATGTGATGGATGGTGGATGGTACCCATAGAGTGCCAAAAAAGGAGACATTTTAGATGAAGTATGGAAGGAAGTGTTATACCACCATTCTGCAAGTGGCAACCATTGGACCCATCTTGCTTGTTTATCTGATGTAAAGCAACGGAGATATCCCTCCAAACACTTATTTACAACTTCTATTTTCCCATCATACTGGGGATGATAAGAAGAGCTATGAGCTAACTAAGTACCCAAACATGAGAATAAATTAGTCCAAAATTTACTAGTAAATATAGGGTCTCGATCACTTACTATAATCTTCGGTGTTCCATGAAGCTTCTGAACTGTGTCCATGAAGGTTGTTGCTACCGTACTTGCAGCAAATGGGTGTGCCAAGGCACAAAAATGAGCATATTTGGTGAGTCTATCCACCACAACCATGATGAAATTTTTTCCTTCAGATTTAGGCAATCCTGTGATAAAGTCCATGGAAAACTCTTCCCACCACTAGCTAGGAATAGATAGAGGTTGTAGAAGACCTGGGGATCAAACTGTTTCACCCTTATTTTGCTGACAAACCATGCATTCTACCACAAATTTTTGGACATCCCATTTGAGACCTTCCCAAAAGAAATCTTGTTTGACTCGATGATAAGTCTTCAAGAATCCAGAGTGCCCCCCTATTAGAGAAGAGTGAAGCTCAGATAGAATCCTATTTTTAAGAGTGGAGTTCTTACATAGGTATAATCTATCTTTATACCATAAAGCATCCCCTCTCAATACAAATTTTTTAGACATGCTTGGATCATTCTGGAGATGATGAATGAGGTTTTGTGTGGTTGGGTCATTTCTCCATTCGGACCTTGCCTCATCTATCCAATCTTCCTGTAATATGGATATGGCACATAACAAGGCTGCAATTGATTCATCTTTCCGCGACAAAGCATCCACAACTACATTCTCCTTCCCTTTCTTATAGATAATCTAAAAATCATATACCAACATCTTGGAGACCCATTTTTGTTGTTCTTTAGATGATAAACATTGCTCCAAGAAGTATTTCAGACTATCATGATCTATCTTCACTTTAAAGTGTCTTCCTATGAGATATGGTCTCCATTGCTTTAATGCATGAAGTATGGCTAGCATTTCCTTCTCATAAGTCGGTTTGGAAAGATTATTACCTTTGAATTGATGGCTCAAAAAGGTAATAGGATGGCCTTCTTGCATGAGAACTACCCCCATACCCACCCCTGATGCATCACATTCAACAATGAATGTTTTGGACAAATCTAGAGTAGCCAAGATTGGAGTGGTGCACATGGCCTCCTTTAGTTTCTCAAATGCTTTGGTTGCATCCTCACTCCAATGGAAGGAGTCCTTCTTTAATAAAGTTGTGAGAGGTGCAGATATGCTTCCATAATGCCTTATGAATCTTTGGTAATAACCTGTAAGCCCCAAAAATCCTCGTAGATTCTTTAGGGTTTTTGGAACCTTCCACTCCATCATGGCTTTGATCTTATTAGGATCCACTTTAACCCCTTCATGAGAGATGATGTGACCCAAATATTCAACCTCCTTGAGTCCAAAAGAACACTTAGAGGGCTTTGCATAAAGTTGATGTTGCTCAAGGGTTTCTAAAACCTTATTTATATGATGCAAATGTTCCTCCCATGTTTTGCTATAAATTAATATATCATCAAAAAACACTAAGACAAACTTCTACAGGAATGACTTAAAAATAGAATTCATCAAACTTTGAAATGTAAAAGGTGCATTTTTGAGTCCAAAAGGCATTACCAGGAAATTCATAATGGCCTACATGTGTCTGAAAGGTAGTTTTATGAACATCCTCATCCTTGATTCTGATTTGGTGGTATCCCGAATGAAGATCAAGCTTTGTAAAATAAAAAACACCATGCAACTCATCAAGCAAATCATCAATTACAGGAATAGGAAACTTATCTTTAATTGTGTACTTATTAAGTTCCCTATAATCAGGACACATGTGCCACATGTCATCTTTCTTCCATACCATCACTACTGGAGAAGAATAAGCACTCTGACTATGACGGATAATTCTTGCTTCCAACATCTCTTGTACAATCTTTTCAATTTCACTCTTTTGCACATATGGGTACCTATAAGGTCTGATGTTAGGCGGTTGACTTCCTGGTAATAACTGAATAGCATGATCATGATCTCTCTTTGGAGGTAATCCCTTTGATATATTTTCAAATACAACAAAGTGTGCATCCAACATTGCTTGCATATCTGATGGTATAATGTCCTTAGAATGATGAGCCTCCAATGAAAATAGTTGTGCCACAAATCCCTCTGCACTCTTTTTTAGCATTTTGTGCATCTGATGAGAACTTACTATTTGTGGAGACTTTGTTGTTAAGCCTCTTAGCTCAAAAGTCCTTCCTTCAGAGTGAAATTGCATGAACAAGTCTTGGAAGTTCATCTCAATGGTTCCCAAAGTGGTAAGCCATTAAACCCCTAACACAATGTTTGCTCCTCCCATAGAAATGACATACATGGGACTATTTAGTATGTAATCTCCCATGGCAAGTTTAATGCTATGGAATTTTCCAGAACAAGTAACAGTACCTCCATCAGCAATCATTACTTGACATTCAGGAGTTGGATAAATGAAGCAGTTTAGGCACATTGCTAACTTATGATTGATAAAGTTGTGAGTACTTCCTAAATCAATCAACACTGTGACCCTCTTTTTTTTTAGGAATTCAACCACCTTTAGGTTTTGGGGGGTGCTAATACCTGAAATTACATGGCATGAGATTGTTGGCTGAGGATCTCCTGACTCCTCCTCTGGCTCAACCAAGACCTCTGACTCCGAATCTTCATCCTTCTCTTCATCTTCACTAGGCCCATCAATGTAGAACAACTTCTTTTCAACACATTTATGTCCTGGTCCAAATTTACTATCACAGTTAAAACATAAACCTTTTTCTCTTTTTTCTTCAATTTGTTGAGGTGTCAATCTAACTGGTCAAGGGAGTGTTGGGGCCAAGGTGTTGCAATCTCTGGTATAAGTGAAATGTTGTCTCCTACTTTAAAAAAATTTCTCCTCTGCCCTTCTTGCCATAATCATCGAATTAGAAACCTTATGAGGATTAAACATATGTACCTCATGCTCAATGTGATCCTTAAGACCCATGAGAAATAGGTCATTCAGATTCTCTTCAGTAATATTTTCCACCCATAGAGAAAGGTTTTGGAAGTGATGAATGTAATCCTTAACAGATCCTATCTGTCTCAATTTTCATAATTGGTTGAAGTAATTATCTGACACACTAGAACTATAGTGTAATTGTAACTCTTCAGTGAACACTGTTTGAGACCACTCTTCTGCCTTTGAGCACATAACCATCGATACCAGACGAATTGGTCAGGTTCGAGATACAAAGCTGCCATGGTCACCTTTTGTCCTGGTGGAATCTGATGTAGTTCAAAAAAAATCTCCATTTGGTTGATCCAATTGAGTGGATCCTTTCCATCAAACTTACGCATATCCATTTTTGGAAACATAGTACGAGCCTGCAGAGTGCTCGTATTTGGATTGTGCACACTCGAAGATCCACTCTAGCTCATGTGTCATTAATGTTGACCTAAGGATCCACCTCAATTGACATAAGTATGATTACCCATCATATACGTACTAAAGTTTTGCATGAGATCCTCCAATCTTTTTCCAATCCTATCCACATCTTCTTTACTAGCCACCCAAGATTCGAGCTCTCTCAGGTTAAACTCAAGTTGTCTTACTTTGCGGTATGTCAAAGTAAACCCTAACCCTGAGGAATCTGTAGTTATATCTTTTGTCTCCAAATCCTCAACTATTATCTCATCCTTTTCTGGTGTTTTACCCGGAGTGATGGGGTTCACCATGATGCCCCAAAATAGTAGGATGTAGGGATCACAGTCAAATTTTAGGGTTTTGTATTTAAATATGAATTCGGCCAAATATAAAAAAACTTAAAGAACAAACCCAATTTTTTTTTCTTTCCGAAAATGTAATGAATTTGAAAAAATTCCACAATTTGCACCCTAGGGAGCGATTTTATAAAGAACCCTAAATTTGTAATAACTTTTGAAAAAAAAATCAAAAAATTCTAAAATTTTCAGGGAACCTTACTTGAAATTTTTTACAACTCTGGCAAAAATATCTACCTCCAATTCGCTTTGGTTTGCAATATATGGTAGAAACAAAAAAAATAGGGCTTTTACCCTAATTTTGGCCCAGATCGCAGCTCTGATACCACTTGTAATGAAATTACTTGTATAATCCAGATCATGAGTAAAAATATAACACCAAATAACACAATATTCCAGAATAATGATCTCAATATGCAATTAGAATAACTTCACCACTTTGAGGGGGCAACCTCCAAACCATACAATAAGACTCAAATGCTCCAAATGATGATGAACTACTACCTAAAATCCCCTATATATACTATTCATATGTTATGGCCAACACCAAGGCTGACCTACTAAGCATGAGAAAGTATAAATGATATAATAAAATGATATGGTAAGCCACAAGTCAACTACTCATATCCTAATACAAGCAATAGGTTAAGGGCGTAGCAAATTTTAATGGTTGTGAACCTTAAAGTGGCATTGCGGCTAGTTGATCTCCCATTGCTTGACCTTTAATAGCCTTATGATTGATAATTTCAATGTCAAATTCACTAAGAAGTGTAATCCAACTGGATATTTGTCTTGTTATTACTGGTCTCGAAAGTAGGTAATTGAGAGGGTCGACCCTTTCAATTAACTTGGTGGTATGATTCAACAAGTAGTGCCGCCACTTTCCAAAAGTGTATGTGACTGCTAAGCAAGCTTTTTCTACCTGCAAGTACTTAGTCTCATGCTCAAGGAGAGTTCTACTCAAATAATAAACAACTTGTTCTTAAACCTTGTCATTGTGTTGTGCCAATAATGCCCCAATGGCATGTTCTGTTGCAGAAGTGTACAACATCATAGGCTTGTCATGTATAGGCGGCATGCGCACCAATGGAGAGGAAATATATTCTTTCAATTTAGCAAAGGAATCTTGATAGTCCTATGTCCATTTGAATTGGACATCCTTCTTAAGCAACTAGTTGAAGTGATGGCACTTGTCTGCCAATCGAGAGATGAATCACTTAATAGACTGTATTTTTCTTTGTAGACCTCTTAGTTCACGTAGATTCTAAGGAGGCGGCATATCCATTATAGTTCTGACCTTGGTAGGTTCCATTTCAATTACTCTTTGTGAGACAATGAATCCAGGAAACGTTCTTGAAGTGAAACCAAAGACACATTTTTTTGGATTAAGGCGAACCTTGTATTCCCTTAATCACTCAAAGATACGCCTAAGAACTACTAGATGATCCACCTTGGTATTTGATTTGGAAAGAATTTCATCGACATAATCCTCTTTTATGTCGTGAAGAAGGTTGTGGAAAATAACAATCATGACACATTGATAAAACATATCATATCTGCCTCAAATGGGCCACGCCTTACTACCCGTAATGCAATGGCTAGTTTGAAGCTTCAAATAAGAATATCAAATCCATCTCGGAGAAGACAATTGATAAGCATGGACATAATTGGCATACACAATTGTATCTCGCCCTCTATGCCTACCCCACGAGTTTTAAGAAAAGACACAAGAAGGAGCTTGTCATTCCAATTGACCATGTCCCAAAGGTGACCATTATAAGTAAAGACCAAATGCTTCCAAATAGCATCCCCTCCAACACTCTCACAATATATTTAGTGGAAAACCTACCCTGACTATTGATTTAATGAAATTAAATCTAAGATAATGACACTTGTAATTGATTAGATATAACAATAAACATGAAAGATCAAGCAAATAAAACACAAACAAGAGTGATAGATAGGGTTTAGAGAATGACTCAACTTGTATATGTAGGTTTGGAATGATTCTATATTAGACACTGATATGGAAAGGGAGATTCTGGGTTGTACATGCTCTGTGTCTAATTCTGGAAAGTGATTATCTTAGGGACATGCGTTCCTGGAAGGGGACATGTTCGCCCAAGCACTATCATCTGTTTTGGGTGTTGGTGTCTATGGAAATGCTCAGGATTTGGTTCTTTCTGTGTCACTTAATGGTGCTCCTTGTTCATTATGTTTTGCATCATATTTTTCGTGTCATACATGTACCTACAAAATAAACCCTAAATACCTACACAATACTCAATCACTCATTAGATGAATAAAATAATGTAAATGCTTGAGTGGGACTGACATCAATGGTCACCCCAATGTGATTATCACCGAGCGTTGAACTACATTTCAGACTCTATGTAGTTCATGTGTGTGCGTGATTGGAATAGTGTCCCTTGAGCTAGGATGCCCTAGTGCCAGTCACACAAAGAGATAGTGGGATATAACTAATTTATCCCAAATGCAAATGTGTTATATGGAATTCAGAATAAACCCTCCTATGTAGTGCCAAAATGTAGTCCTTGATGTAGTAAATAGAAAATATTAGCTCCTTGTAGTACGTGCCTCTTGAATGCTTTCCCTCCTAATGAGGTTAAATAAGACATGTATATATATGGAAAGGGTGATAAAAGAAGACAATAAAGAAGTAAGACCCAAAAGATAAGAAACAGAGACAAAGAGGAAAAAAGTGCCTAGAGGGGACAAGAGCGCCAAGGGTCTTGTACAGAGAGTCAGAAGGTTAAAACAATGAAATTAGAACTGAGTAAGATGTCGAATGGTATGCAAAATTGTAAGCCGTCAATCAGAAACAATAAGTAATAAAGATAAAAATGATAAAATCAATGTTAAAGAAAAGTAAATGGGTGTCAAGGAGTAATTCTTTTGCTTAGGAATTGTGCATATAAATGAAGTATTTAGATGCTAGATGTACATAGTAAGTGTATGATTTGTTGACTAAAACTATAAGGATCAATAATTCCTAAACCCCCTTTGTCTTTTGGCTGAATACAATGTAACCAAGATGTGGAAGGCAAACCATTCTCGTTTCCCCATTAGGCCCAAAAAAATCTTCTAATTAGTTGCATAAGTTGATTGTAATAATCTTAAAAAGGCAACCAACTAGAAGAATTACAAATATGGCTTGCAAAAAAAAATTGTTGACAACTTGGATGTAATCGACCTTGAATAACAATTGACTAGTCTAATTCATATATTTAATGTTGATTTTAGGCATGAACCAATTCCACATATCTTTGAGGGATACTCCAATACCAAAAAAATACCAAATTATCTAGTGATGGTGTCATGTTTCACTTTAGATCATTCACTAGGGATCCAAAGAGGATGTTATATACCTTGATAAATACACACACACACACCTTCAACATACATTAATGTCACACCTCTATGATCATTATTTTTTATTAAATATAAGAGTGGAGGGATAAGCTACATATAATTCTTAGGCTTAGCTACTAAAGATTAAGGAGTTTCCATCCCGCCAAATTCACTCAGATTACAATCATCCTGACCTCATCCCTTATTTATCGGTATCTCTTGGGAGTAGAATCCTAGTGAATGGATATGCAACAATTTTTACACCATCATATGCAGTGTTAAACCATCAAATTTGTAAATTTTAATTGCAAACTATTCAGGTTGATTGAAATGAAATGAAAGACTTTTAATGACGTCCACAAAAATAAGAAATCCCAAGGAATTTTAATGAAGTTTTCTTTCGATGTCAACCTATCTATTGCCCTTCTACTAATTAAAATTTGAACTTGATAAACCTGACAAAATCAACCTATCTAAGGCCGCGGTCCCATGCAAGGGGCAAAGCGATAGATTTTTAGCAGGTGCTGCACATAATTTTTAGGAAAAATTAGCAGTCCTTCAGTCCTATATATTCCTAATATTTTTTACAGAGCCAAAATGTGCAAGGAATGATTTGAAGGAAACAAATTTGAAGGTAAGCAAATTTTTATAGGAAATATTCTTGAACCACAACTCAATTGACAAGTGGCCGAAAAAAAGGATTGAAGAAAAAAAATTACAGCCCCCCACTCATTGAAGAGGCTCAAACTGACCCTCTTATGCAGCCACTGCTCCACCTTTTCAGGTGAAGATTCAGTTTTATGCAAAAAAAATTTTAAAAAAAATCACGGGACCACCTCCAGCTTCAAAATTATTGTGGTTGCCCCCAACATGGGACCGTTGCCTAATAATCATCCCACCAACATGCGTCACATTTTTAGGCCTTTAATATTTTTAAAAAATTAATTAATAGATCTTGTTCGAATCTCACAAGAGAAAAACACTCTACAACTTTGGCACAAAACTGGAGTCGGCTCTTCTAGGGTTTCCCTCCTCTAACCGTCATACCTGGCCTTTTCGGGCTTTGTGGGAATTTATTGCTATAGTCTCTCCTAGGGTTTTTCGCCTCTGGGCGTCCCCTATATAATGAGCTCGCCATCTTCAAATCCGGTTGTTTCAACCGCTGCAGGAGATAGTGGAGTGAGCGATGGCACCGCCGGTGAAGTGCCCTAAGAAATTTGTCTTGAAGGTTTTTCACGAGGTAATCTCTCTCCTTCGGATGTAGTTTTGCCCATTCCTGGATTTAATGTTGTTTGTTAATGGTTAGAAATTTTTTGCCTCATTGGGTATTTTGTGGGTCAAATCCCCTCTGAAAGCATGCTTAAATCTTGGGCTAACACATTCTGAACCCCCCATGGGGTTCGTCTGGATAGTGTCTGAAATATGACCAAGGGTTTCTTTCTTTTTCACTTTTCTGACCCTGCTAACGCGCCCAATATTTTGGCAAAGCAAGCCACTTGGTATGTTCGCAACTCGCTACTTTTTTTAACACCCTGGCACAAGGACTTTGTGGTATATGAGTATACCGCCCTTAAAGTGCCTGTTTGGATTGAATTTCCTAGTCTCCCTTTGCCATGCGTTCATTTTCTGTTGTAATTTTTGCTTCGCTTGGACGGCTTGTTTGCATGGAAGTCGATAAATTTTACCATGCTCATCCCCAGAAGCGATTATGCGTTGAGATTGATCTCTTGCAGGACCTCAAAGAATTTGTAAATATTCAAATGGGTGATAATCACTACTCCCAACAGGTCATGTATATCAATCTACCCAACACTTGCTTCCATTGTCAAGCATCTGATCAAAAGATCAGGGATTATCTGCTTTATGTTCCCCGTAACTGCCGTGTGGCAAAAACCACTCCCGAGCTAGTCAAACCCCAACAGGAGGAAGGTTGGAAAATTGCTGGGGGCCGGCGAAACAAGAAAAAAGCCCAAAAATATAAAGCCTCGAGATCCCATGGCCATCGGGAACCAGCTGTTAAGGAACATTCTCACAATACTTTAGCTAAGGAGCCTACAACTGCTGCTAAGGAACCAACTGTTGCTGCCATTTCGGCTACCCCGTTACCAAAGTACTCCAGCACACCCCTTACAGCGTCAGTTCCCATGGACCAGAAAATTTTTGTTTCTCACCTCCCCATCTCACATTCAGTTCCTTTGCTACTTTCAAACATCTCACAAGGACCTTCCAAATGGCCCCGAAGTCCACCTCGCATCTCTCGGGACCATAGCCCAGCACACAGTGTGGATTCCACTGAAGCAGAATACAACATTGAGTATGCCGAATGAAAAAAATTGATCTGCAGGATTTTTTAGAGCATAATGCTACTTGATTCTTGCACAATCAATATGATGCCCTTGAGGGCTTGGAGGATGCAGACATGTCTCTTAACCAACATTTTCCATGACTTGTTTATCTTGGAATGTTAGGGGTCTCACAGACTCCTATCATAAGTATGTGGTGTGTGAAACTTGACAATGATGTGCAAATCTGGATGTTTTGTTTTTACAGGAAGTTAAAATTATAGGTTTTCAGTTTTAGATGGTATGTAAGTCCATCTGGCATGACAGCTTGGATTTCTGTAGCAATCATGAAGCAGGACGTGGGGGATTAATTTCATTTTTTGCTCCTAAATGGCGACCCTTACTAATTGATCATGGAATTGACCCCACCAACCGTGTCAGTTGGGTGCTCTTTAATATTGAGGGCCGCCCTGTTGGGCTTATTAATATTTACACCTCGAGTGATGCAACCGAAAGGACCAATTTGTGATGATGGATAGCCAACTCCACTCTCGATGCCTACTAGGTAATAAGTGGAGACTTTAATATGGTTGAGTCCCCAAATGATAAATGTGGTCCCATGTCTATGAGGTGGACACTTGGTGAAAGGGAAGCGTGGTACTTAATGCGAAATAAATTCAGATTCTTTGATCCCAAAGCATCTCACTTTCTCACCTCTATAGCTTGGTAGATGTGGTTCAATCTTCGTGGAGGGATAGATCATGTCCTTAAACGGCTTAACAGGGCCATGCTGTCAGCTCAAAACGTTTTTGAGTTTGATAGCATTTATTCCATGTCATTGGAGGTTATGCCTAAATTTTTCCTTTCAAACCACTCCCCTATACGATTTTGTATTTGTTGGCATGATGCGCGCCCATTTTGTCATAAAGGCCAATTCTTTCTTAATACAACCTTGATGCAACATGGCCCCAATGTCAATCATATCAAGCAGATTTGGAATTTAATTCCAAGACCCAGTCATTGTCAGCAATTTCATCCACCTATGTAATCCAACTAGATACAATGGTGGGAAGATGCACTGATTCAGACAACCATATTTCTTAGAATCTATAGCCACCAGCTGGCAAAAATTTGGTGATGCTCATATGCTGCTAATACCTCGGCTCTCAGCTAGGCGATAGTGGCACTTCAAGGCGATCCCTTCTCTAACTTTCTACAACTACAAGTTGCAGTGCTCCGACATCAAATCCAAATTTTGGACAACTATAATGCTAGAGGCGCTCAGATCCTGGCTCGAATGCATTGACTTAAGGTTGGAGATCAGGTCACGAAAGAATTCTTTCTTTCTCTTCGAGCCAGAAATCCTTCTCAATAGATCCGAGCTATCATGGACGACGGATCTCGAATTGCTGATCCATAACTTATGTTGCAAGCTTTTGTGTGCCATTACAAGCTCGTCTTTCAAGCTCAGCTGCCCTCCGCAGCTCGTCAAACCGCTCTTGACCAATGTTTGGGGGTTGTGCCATGCAAGCTTTCAGAGACACAAAAGGTGATATGTGAAAGAATGCTCTCCATTGAAGACCTCCACGAAACCACTATGCAAATGGCTAATGATAAAGCATCGGGCTGTGACGGAGTGACGGATTCCCGTGTGAATTCTATAAAACTCTCTGGGATTTTGTTGAGCAAGACCTTTTTCAGGTCTATCTGGAAGGGTTTCAAAACCACTCCCTAGGACCATGCATTAACAAGGGGAACATCAAGTGTATCCCTAAGCAAGGAGACCCCAAGTAAATCACTTGTTGGCGGCCGATTACGTTGTTGAATGTCTCCTACAAAATCATTGTTAAAGTGTTAGCTTTGCGATTACGTAATCTTCTGCATGTTACTATTCAGCCAAAGCAAACAGGCTTCATATAGGGTGTTTCATCCTAGATAACATCATCGCGGTTTGGGAAGGCATGGAATGGGCTCACAAATCTCATCAGGACACTATGTTTATCAAGATTGACTTTGAGAAGGCTTATGATCGAATTTAATGGCCTTTCATCCTTGTCATGCTTTAGGCCCTTGGCTTTGGACCCATTTTTATTTAAACCGTCAATATGCTCTTTGCAGATGCATCTGCTCAAATCTCTATCAATGGCCTTAGCTCGGAGCCCTTTGGACTTTTCTAGTATATCAGGCAAGGCTGTCCTCTTGCCCCTACACTGTATGTGCTGGTGGCCGAAGGTTTTGGTTATCTCTTAGCCCATGCCAAAGCTCAAGGTCTTGTACATGGAATCTCGCTACTTGATGAGCTTGATTCTCAACTCCTCAATGGGCATTTTGCGAACGATTCCTTCCTTACGCTTATCGAGGATGAGAACAACATTGACAATGCTATGCAATGCTTGGATACTTTCTGCTTAGTGTTTGGTTCATCCATTCAATGACAAAAAACTTGGTGTCACAAGCAATCTTTCCTTCCAGCGCCGGACTGGTTTTCCAAATTTGATTGAAAAATTCTATAGCATGGTGAGATTTTCAAATTCCTAGGTATTCCTTTTTCTTTGCAAGCCTCCCCGGCTGATCTATGGCATTATGTCATTCAATGAGTGACGAAAAAACTAGAATACTGACTTTCTAGGCCTTTGCCTTTGGCTGGAAAACTCCAAATTTTCTCTAAAGTTCTAGCTACTACCCATGTCTACTACTTGTCTTGTTGGGTTCCTTCCAAGGCCTTCATCCAAAAGCTGGAAAAGTTGCTCAAAGCTTTCCTCTGGGCTAATGCCTCTACATGCAAAGGTTTTCATCGAGTAGCTTGGGATATATGTTGTCTGCCCTGCAACTCTGGAGGCCTTGAGCTTATCCACGTTCAACGCTAAGGGCAAGCTCTCTGTGCTAAGTGGATTATCAGAAGCAACATTAGCCAAGAAGCTTGGAAAGTTCTCATACGACATGGCATCAATGAAGGCTCTCCTTACGGCGGCCCTACATGGAAAGACTTAGGGTTTGTCAATTTGTTCATCACCCCTATGCCTATCAAAATCGTTGGCACTTTTGTGCTTAAAAGTATCTGGAAAGCGTGGGAATGTGTCAAACCCTAGCTTTTATGGAAAGTGGATGGGTTTCGCAATGGGTTATCTCTTAACCAACAATCTCTCTAGTGGTCGCTGATTTTTCAATCCCAAGATCAATGCTTAGCAGAGGTCCTGGGAATCTCCACGCTCAAATTCTTCAAACACGAAATTCGCACCATCGAGGAATTCTTCTGCAAGGGCACGCAATCCTAGTTATCTTGGCTAGATTTTAAAGCTCTGTTTTGGCTTTCTAACCAAGATCATGATACTTTTAATGTTGTGATCAATTCGGTTCTTGATCACATGCTTCATAAGATTGTTGTGCACTCTTCTCACCCTTGGTGGACAGACTAGAAGTGGTATGCTGATACCCCTTTCTGTAACTATAAAGCCAACAAAGGATATCGATGGCTCTCACCCCATTTGCCCATGGTGGACAAACTTAATACTCGTTGGGGAATTCACGCCACTCTGTCTACCTGGGGCAGACGGTTTGAGAATGTTTGGAATATATGTGTGGAGCCCAAAATTGCTCACTTTCTTTGGTGCATTCTATACCAAGGCCTTCCTATCGGGGCTTGTCTTGTCCAAATTGGGATTCCATCTCCCAAATGCCCCTTTTGTGGGCATCTGGAAACGATTTTGCATGTCTTTTGGTTTTGTCCCAAAGGTCAAATTGTCTAGAACTGGATCCATACTTTTTTCTTTCCCTCACGGCCCCACTGTTTCACTTGGCAACATATCCTCTTGGGAGACAATCCCAAACTCCTACCTATGTTCACCCAGATTTGGCATGTTTTCAAAGGGGAGATTTTATTTTGGATATGGAAAGAAAGATTTTTTTTTCTTTGTTAATTCTGCAGTTGATCAATCTTTCTCGATTTATAATAAATCTATGGTGATCTCCAATGTGCTCCTGCAGATCCAAGTCCAAGCAAACAAGGTGGCGCTGGAGGTGGACCACCTCCAGACTCTACTACAACACTGGGGGGAAGCCCCGTGCAATGTTGCTTGAGTGCCTCCATCTCCCACCAGGCACTCCTCGCCTTCAGCCCGTGGAGGCCGACGCACAGATCTTAGCGTCGTGCCTTCAATCGCACTTGCCACTCTCCAAGGCCGAGTCATCGACATAGTCATTCACCTGTGCGTCGTCGTGGCCAGGGCTCAACGCCGCACTCCTCAACTCGCCAGTAGGGCTGGGGCTCGCCACCTCGGCATCATGGGTGGGGGTCTCCACCGCAATCGTCAACTCACCAACAGGGCTGGGGTTCTCCTCCTGCCATCACTTCACACCAGGCCGCTTGGCAACCGCTGCCACCCCTGCCATCCTCTGGCAAATTCCCGCGGCTCAACCTCACCATTCCTACGGGTGAGGAAGTTGACCCTGAGGAAGAGCTTGCTACTGGCTGGGAGATTCTAGACACTGGCAAAGATCTGCCTGGTTCGGGGTGGCCGGATGATAAGGATCCGCCCGCCTCGGGCATGTTTGCAGTTGCTGCTTGATTTTGCCTTTGTTTTTTGTCTGGGCGATGCTTTTTGTTTTGTTGTACTTTCCTAGGCTCGACCTAGTTTGACTTTTGTTGTTCTAGGCTCGGCCTAGTTTGTTCGTGGTTTTGGGGCGTGCTCTCATAAAGCCCGCTTTTTTGTTGAAAGTTATCTTGTATCTTATTGCATTAATATAATATAAGATCTTTTTCATAAAAAATAAATTAAAAAATAATAATATTAATGACTTTAGTTAATGAGATAAACAAAAACTCTAAGCATGTCCTAATCATTTACATCTCCATAGCTTTTATCCTTTGGAGAAACAAATGAATGAATGCTATTTCAATCTTTTTATTTCAGTTGCTCATCCTCTAAGGGGCACCTGCCCATTGCCTGCAGAGTGGGCCATTTCGTATGTGATATGCAATGGCATTGCCACTGGGGGCAACTGCAACATGTTCAAGGGCCACCCGCATTCAAAATGCAATCACCCTCACACTGGAACCCCATTTCTCACGACTAAAATGCCTCAAATCCATCACCAGCTCAGCCCCTCCCAGGGCCCTGTCAATAGACCAGAGACCCACTTCAAGAAAAATTAAATTCAACTGTTGCACGATAAGTTTTTTAAGTCTTATCCTCAACAAAAAGTGGAAAGCAGGAGAGAGGCCATCTCAAAGGATTTTCTGCTCATGGAGCGCACAAGAAATTGAGGATGAGCCACTTGATTCCCATGAGCATGTGGTGGTGCCTCCTGAAAGATGGGATGTGTTGGGACTTGGACAGGCTATGGTATGTTTCTTACTCTCAGAATTTATTTATAGACACTGTTTATATTCATTTCTTGTGTTTCTTTTTCCTTTTCTTTTTGTTTCTATTGTGGGTTTAATTTTGTGCTCTGCAAATGCATGTCGGTAATTCTACTTTTTTATTTTGTGGGTGTACTTCATATGAAGTATAAGCATATACCAATTGGGATTTTGTTTTGTTTTGTTTCGCTTTTTTGGGGGCAGAAGCTCATATTCAGAGTCACACATGGTAGACAGCCCAACTAAGATACAGGATGCCCCTCAAGGGAGAAACCATGTTGGGCTAGTGGAATGACATTTTCTGCACTGTGGTGCTTTCATTTTTTGACCATGGCATCTTTAGATTTCACTTTTGGTTTTTCCCGTATATAATCTCTTCTCATTTAATCCGTCATGAGATGGAAGACATAGTGAAACACCAGGAAAGGAGCTATTAATGAAGATTGAATAAAATTTTAACTCCTCACAGCTCAATTAGGATTTAGGGCCTAGTAAATGCAAATATATATTCACTTATTAGGAGAAACCCGAGTTCTGGGATTTCTATTGTAAGATTTCCTAGTTGTCTTCTGCTCGGTGAGTAAATCAACTTTTGTATGGCGTCAAATTTTGAAGGTTAGGTGTGTACCTATTACCACTCCTGTGAGTAACTACAGATTTGCACGAAAACGCCAAAAAACAGGACATTATAAGTAATGGAATTTGGTTTCTTTGGGAAGGAAATATGACACAATAGTTATCCATCATAGTAGGGCTTCAGAAACACTACCCTCGAGGATTGGTCATATTGCTACTGTACAGTGTTCAAACCATGGTCATGTAAATCCATCTTTGCGATGGTTCCACACAGCCCTTCACTAATCCACTCTTTACGAAATCCACGTGTGGTTTTATTTTACGTACCCCCACACATCCTTGGTCAGTTATATCATATGCCTCTTGTGCACACCTTGCACGGGCCAAATTGGATGACTCAGCCTCTTCCTCATTCCAGTTTATCTTATAATTGACCAATTGCATCTGGATCTCTTCCTCCTGTGTAGGCAATTTGTAAATGTTCATCTCTTCATCCTCTTCCTGTACATTCTTTATGTACATGGGTCCAAGTTCTGCATCTAGGGGTATCACCACTCTCGGCTCTTTAGTCTCAAAGCTCATATACCTTTGTTTGAATCTCATATTTGCCTTACTATCATAACACCAAGGCCTACCTAATAATGTTGGATGGTGATCTTCCCGGCCATTTCAATCACTTCGAAATGTCAAGTAAATGGTACGCTCGAAATTTCCAACTCTGCATCGCACAGGACTCTAATGGGTTTCGACTTAGTCTTGTTCACCATATATAACAAGCTATTTGTCATTTGTAACACAGGTTTTCCCATCCAAATCCACACGTCTTTTGTCAAGAAATTCACTTCAGCTCTCATATCAATCAGTTTCTTCTTGATTTCAAACCCTTGACCTGTGTGTCGATAAGTAAGTCTTTATCGCATGGGGTATTACATGCAATACATGTCTCTTGCTGTAAAGTCACTTCAAGTTCTTCTCTTGGTTATACAGGGGCCCACATACTTTGCTTCAACCATCTCTTAAGCAAAGTAATAACCCCTCCTGTCTTTAGCAACACAACTACCTTGGCTAAATCCTCAACTTCATTTGGCTTCGGCCCTGCACTATTTTCCCATCTCCAAGCCTCTCATAACTCTTGTGCAGACCTTAATTCATCCCACAGGCCTTGCATGACTTCTCGTGCTTCTGTGATGAGTTCTTTCTGTTTTGCAGCATTAGGGTAATCGCACACCCCCTGTTTTATGCACTTCACCCCATCCTGGACAAGTCGGAAATTTCAGGCACTGCCTCTGATAGGGATTGGTTGCACCACACTTAAGCAAGTGCCCCACACTCGGCCACCACCTTCGTCATGTCCACAAAATCTTCCTCCTCTACTGAAACCTCTTTCTTGATTTGGTGCAAGCTTAGCTTGTCTTAGACCAAGCAATTGTACTTCATGCAGCTCGTCAATCCGACGACAGTGTGCGGTATCTGTCATATTTGACTCGCAGATTTTTTACCAACATGCAACTTTTGTTTTCTTAGGTCACCTTAGAGTGGACAATTTCTCATTTCATGTGATGCCATACATATCTTGCAATCCAAACTTGCTGAAAGAACTTTCTTCTTAGTACAATTGTTCTTCGTGTGGCCCTCGGTCTCGCAATCAGTTCACCTCTACCCTATTTGCACTTCTTGCACAACACTTATTGCTGACAACTT
The DNA here is from genome assembly GCA_019776745.2 of Taxus chinensis. Taxonomy (NCBI): domain Eukaryota; kingdom Viridiplantae; phylum Streptophyta; class Pinopsida; order Cupressales; family Taxaceae; genus Taxus; species Taxus chinensis. Next base: position 120,402,351 of record CM034149.1, on the reverse strand, counting down.
TTTAAGCTGCATTGCCATCCTTGAGATATGTGCTTCCAAAACTGGACTTATACCTAAATCAAAATTTCCTGCAAGTTCCAGCAGAAGTGCAGCGGCCAAAGCCTCCTGTGGCTCCACAAAAGTTTTCATAGCCAATTGTCTTCTAAATGGAGTCCACAAGCCCCCTACAAACCACTATGCATTCTGCAGCGGGTGAATTCAAGGGAGATTCTAGATAACAACTTTTTGAAATGCGCTTCATATGCACACACACTCGTAGTCGTATCTTGTTTGATCCCTTTCAATTCAGAAATGCTCTCTTGCTCAAATTTATTTGTGTGAAACTTCTTAAAAAATGCAACCTTCAATGCACCAAAATCCACCTCTGTTTGGTTCAGATCAAATTTTCTATACCAGGCACGCCCATCATCCAATGAAGTCATGGTAAACAAACTTGCCTTCATCTTCAAAGATGTCACACCCTTCACTCGTCATCCCAATTCACACTTGTGGACATGGTGGGTTGGATCCTCCAGGCCTTTATACTGTGGCAATATCATGTTCAACACATAAAACATAGGTGGTTGTGGTGAAGTTTGTCCACCTATCTGTACAACATTTCTTGATGCAACCACAATGCCTGATCCTCCCAGAGTAATTACACTGCTCGTGACCAGTATGCCCTGCTCCCCTCAATAGGCGATCCTTGCATAGCCCACGCAGGACTCGTCATCTAAGGTATACTTGCAATAGTTGTCAAACTACTACTTTGTGCAGTCCCAAATTCCCCCAACCCAACAACACTAGAAGGCACCATCGCTGTCTTTTGTGGATTCAACACTCCTCCAACTGGTGCTGAACCTCTATTGCCTGCTTCCAGCGTGCAAACTTCCTTAGCTTGTTTAAAACCCGATATCTTTTCCAGCACAAAATTCATCTGACTATCAATTTTTTTTAATCCCACTCACTTTAACATTCTCAAACGTTCTTTCCGCCAAAGAATACAGTTGTGCATAGGCATCAGCCTATTGTCAGCCCCAGACAGTGTCATCCTCCGTATCCATGTATTCTTCATCTTCCAGAGGTACATCCGCACTACAATCTTCTAGATATTTGTACTCTAAGAGATTCCTATTGCGAAGTTCTACCATATCAATGGAGCGCTCTAAGACGCAGCTTAGCCACATGCCCTCCCTGGTCTGTGCAGGTCCCAATTGCTTCCATCCGGTCTGATCCCCCCACACTTCTAGGATCCTTAAGCTCGATCTCTCTTTGCGGTCTTCCACATACCTCTGCAACCTCATCTCTCTCTCTCTCTCCCTGTGTGTGTGTGTGTTGTAACTATATCCATTCTTATCACATATCACTTTTCTGTGTTCCACTCGTGACCTTCACTTTCAACCGCCTAGCCACTGCACGACTAATTTAGATTTCCATATTTACCGACTCAAACCTTAAGATAACAAGGAGAATCTTAATCCATTTAGAATCTCGACAATAAATTATCCCCCAGGTTCCCTCAAAAACTCAAAATCCACTTGTTCAAGGAAAGAATGGATCGACAGTACACCAAAAACTCTAGTACATAACTCTTCAACACACCTCTCCACCACATATCGACAACTTGAGTCCAAACCTTATCCATTTGCTTCAATTTCTGTGTGTGTGTGTGTGTGCGTGTGTGTTGTAACTATATCCATTCTTATCACACATCACTTTTCTGTGTTCCACTTGCGACCTTCACTTTCAACCACCTAGCCACCGCACGACAAATTTAGCTTTCCATGTTTACCGACTCAAACCTGAAGATAAGGAGAATCTTAATCCATTTAGAAATTTCAACAATTAATTATCCCCGAGGTTCTCTCAAAAACTCAAAATTGGCTTGTTCAAGGAAAGAATGGATCTACACCAAAAACTCAAGGACATAACTCTTCAACACACCCCTCCACCACATATCCACAGCTTGAGTCCAAACCTTATCCATTTTCTTCAATATTTTTAAACTCGCATTTGTCCAACCACACGGTCGTCCAAGATTCTACCTTTTCCTGATGATGTAAGTGGAGATCCACGCATGGATATGCTCAAGCAACTCTAAAAAAATGCTTCATACAAATCGTTGTACAATTCATCCTCCAGCCATGCCAAAGGCCTTCTATTATTTCGTCCTTTCACCCTAACTGCGATTTTTCTAAGAGCTTTCCTTCAAACCATTTCTTTGTTCCCTCAAGGGGACAAGTTTTGCTATGTTTCATTGCCTATCAATTTTTCATCTGTTGGAGGTCAAAGTCAAGGATAAATTTCATCTTTTGTATGTAAAAGTGATACTTTTGTTGGCTAGAAATGCGTTTACTCCATTGATTTATTCAATCAAATCTTTCAAACACATACAAATTCAAGAAATGAGATTAAAAACTCTAGGAATTAATGCTTCTAATGATGCTTACCTATGATTATTTTTTGTTCTCAATGACGAGTTCTTCCCTAGAAAAGAAGCTTCCAAATTGTCTGTGTTATGTACTTACATGCTGATACCTGTTTGGTCACTAGGTTGATTTTTCTGGAATGGTCGAGGATGACTTTTTAGAGAAGCTTGGACTGCAAAAGGGAACAAGAAAAGTTGTAAATCATGAAGAGAGGGGAAAAGTTCTTCGGGCAATGGATGGTTGCAATTACAAAGCTGCTGCAGGGGGTTCTCTTTCAAACACACTTGTTGCTTTGGCAAGGTTAGGAATGGGATTGCATGGAGTGCCTGCCCTTAATGTGGCCTTAACAGGTACTGTGGGGAGCGACCCTCTGGGAGAATTTTACAGGTAATGTTGATCCACATTCTAGAAGTAATAAAGTCTGCACTCTTCTGTGTCCTTCTCTTACTGCGTAAGTGATTCATGTTTGATTCATTGATTGTGAAGTATGCTGTCTTGAAGACTTTTTAGAGATCATACAATTGGTGGCAGTTTTTGCCCCAAATCACATTGAAAAGGTGGCCTTGTGGATATTATTGGATATTGTTTAATGTCCCTTTTTATTTCGTTCTTTTTTTAAAATGCTTTTCTCATTCAAGCATGCATATGTATATGACATGCTTGATTTTTTTAGCTGAAAACTCAATGTAGTTGATATTAGGAGGCAGTTTCTGCTATCAATTCGTTGTAACATTATCTTTGAATGAGCTTGTTATGCTAACAGGGCAAAGTTACTACGAGCAAATGTGCGTTTTCTTTCAAAACCTATCAAGGATGGAACGACAGGGACTGTGATTGTCCTGACAACTCCAGATGCTCAAAGAACAATGCTTTCGTATCAGGTAATTTTTGCAATCTTGGCAAACATATCAGAACACTTTTAGTGAAACACAATTTTTTTGCACAGTTTTTTAACTCCTTTGTTGACTTCTTTATGAAGTTCAAATTGAGCAAATGACCGAATTTAGCTTATTTTAGTAAGCAATAATAAAGTAATGTGCCATCTATTTGCAGGGCATGTCATCCATTGTAAATTTTGATTCATCTTTATCTGATATTATTACCAAGTCAAGAATTTTTGTGGTGGAGGGTTACTTATGGGAGTTTCCTGAGACTATAGAAGCTATAGCCAAGGCTTGTGAGGCTGCACATAGAAACAGTGTACTGGTTGCTATTACTGCCAGTGATGTGTCCTGTGTAATAAGGCACCACAAGAAATTTTGGTATGACTACTAGTTAAGATATTTTTATACAACGTTTTTTGGTTCTGTGACAATAGAAATCAAACTACACGTGGCATATAGTTTTCTAAGTGTATGCTTAGTCACAATAGCAAAGAGATGGATTTTAAGATAGCATTTCTCATTCAATGCTCATTTATTTTAGTTTGCTTTATTTCTAGAATTTTCATGATGTATGTCGAGGCCAGATTTACTTGCATGGGGATTTGAGAATTATTCCCTTTAGATTTCAGTTTACCATTGTTTATTTTTCCTTTAATCTGGAGACATATCAGAAGAAAATGCAAACAATTCAGTTTCTCACATTTCTTTGCTTTCCTGGTATTGACGGTGTCCATCATGCTATATTATGCAGGGATATTATAGTCAATCATGCAGATATTGTGTTTGCAAACAGTGATGAAGCAAAGGCTTTGTGTGGTTTTAGCTCAAGTGAGAGCCCAGAATTGGCTGCAAGACATTTGAGTCATTATTCTTCCCTTATTTCTGTCACAGATGGTATTAGGGGTTCCTACATTGCATTTAATGGTGAAGTTATATATATACCTCCTTCACCCTGTGTTCCTGCAAGCACTTGTGGAGCAGGTGATGCCTATGCAGCTGGAATTTTATATGGATTATTGAAAGGATTGTCTAATATAAAAGACATGGGTAATTTAGCTTCCAGGGTAGCTGCAGTTGTCGTGGGTCAACAAGGGACCAGGCTAAAGGAAGAGGATGCCATTGAGATAGCCGAAGCCTTCTCATTTTCTTTGCTTACTGAAAATAAGATTATGGATAACCACTTATATGTCGACTCAGATCATATTTCAAGTATTTGAGGAATGCTTGATCTAACAAAGTCAAGGCTTCCGAAAAGATTTGAATGTTAAGAGTGCTACATCATCCTAAAAGTTCAGCTCAGAACTGTTGCGTCTGAAGGTTGTGTTTTCTGCATAACATATGCATCTGTCTATCAAAAGTAGTCTGTTGGAGACTTGTGTGTCAAGATTCTTTGGAGGAAAAACCCCATTGTAGCCCGTGCTTCATTTTGCAATATATGAATCAGCTCTTGTAATCTCCACTCAGCATTCGGAATTGTACATATGCTGTGGCATTTGAAACTAAATGTCGTCTGATTGAATTCCTTTATTAATGATTCCATCTTTCATACCGAATAAATTCTAGCAACCAAGTTTCATTCTTTGAGGCTTAGCTAGCAATTCTGTTTATTCATTGACAGACATGGAATATGAAGCAGCAGAAACAATTTCTGTTTTAGTAACAGAAGTCTTCCTCTTTACAAGTTATAGAACTCCTAGTACTTAGGCCTAACTTGTTATTCTCATGCTGTTTTATTCACTGCAATGGAATATGAACATTTGACATCATAGTTCAATTGGCATTGCTGCCTATCAGTTTGATTTACATTTCTGTGACTGAAGGAAGTGGGGACAGATTCTTACATCTGTATGATTCCAATTAACTTCATGTGTGAATACAAATTGCAGATTGGTGCCATTAAACAGTCTGGTAGAATGATTGAAATAATGTCCAGACATAGAATTCCAGTAGTTTCATCTAAGGGCCAGAATGGTTTTTGATATGCTCACGTGCACTGTTTCCCTATATGTTTGAGTTTGTCAGTGTGCCGGCGAAAAGGCCTTTGAATTTTCGCATAAGGTGGCTTTTAATATGCTAATTGATTCTTGATCTTCCAGCATTCTATACTGTTGTGGTATAGAAAGAACTTTTCATCAATATCCAAGTAAACCAAGGGGTCCTTTTGATTTGTCGACAATCATTGCTTCTTATTGTCATCTGAAAGGACAAGAATATGACATAGTCAAGCAAGAAATCATATTCAGTGATTTTGAATATTAAAAATCTCTATGAATGGTTACATTCTTTTTTGGAAAGAGCAGTATTTATTTGTTTAGGTGGTGCCAAAAAAAGTCAAATGTTTACAATGGTTGAGCATCTGTTCTTTTTGGATTAATCATAGTTGCACAACTCTTACTCGATAATGACTCAGTGTGGTTGGTGAGTAAGAATTATAAGCATTCTCAACACAAAGTTGGCAAAATCATGGAGATATAAAAAATCTTAAAGAAATTATTGAAAGATACCAGATCAAACTTTTGCTGAGTATTTGAATAACTTTCAAGTAAATCACGAATACTTGAATAAATCGTGAGATGGTGCCGCGTTATTCACCAGCGAGTGAGTTTTGACTTGCAAGCTGAGTCCTAGTTTGACTGCTTGTTTTGGGTGGTGGGAGTGTTTGTCTTGTGATTTCTGGGTTTGACTTTCCAAGGCTTGCTTCTATGGAAGTAAGGTTGCCTACCATTTAGAATTTGATGTGAGATTGGGGCATGTGCAATAACAGTTTTCACTTGCAATTGCTAGCTTCAATTTCTGTATGCTATTTAAGTGTTCTAATAAGTCACTTGCAGATCAGCATTCTCATGGGAGATGACAAATACAAGTTTGTGCAGAAACACACAGTTCATAATATTTCCATTTTCCAGTTTATAATACTTCACCTTTTCTTGTCTATAAAATCAGTGGTGCCTTGAACTGGCATGATGGTGGACCGCAAACTGCTTGCCTGCAGGATGATAATGCCAAAAAACAACAAAGAAATTTCTCTCTATTGATACAAAAACATTATGGTATTGGTAGTAGGGTGTAGTGTTGTTTGGTAAGTGGAGTATTTTATGGATGACATTCCAAGGGAATTTCTGGAGGATTTATTTCCTACACGTGGCATTCTCGTAAAAAGTATATATGAAAATCTGGTTCTTTGTTTGCTGAAAACTATAGGAAGAATGCACATTGCTAAGTAGGCAGTTCTATTTTCGTCCATGTTGTCCATGCAAAGTCATGATGCTTTGGATTTAATTTGTGCATAATAATAAATATCACACTCAAGGTGACACAAAACTCTAAGCAGCCCTTTTGGCAAATATAATTATATTAGTTAGTTTAGGAATCCAGTTTATTATATATCAAATTTGAAACATGCAATAAGCTAGCAGGCAGAGGATTACTGTGTTTCTGCTTTTGGAAGATATATGTGATCTTTGATAGCAAAACTATTGATCTCTGTCTGTGCGGGGGAATATCTAATATGGAATTTATCCAATGCATCTCAGGCCTTGGGGAAAAAACATGCATCAATGTGCATTCTTCCGGTGAAAGAAAGGAAGATCATACTGAGATCAATAATTATCAAAAAGTTCAAAAAATAGGTTTATCACCTTTGAGGGAAAAGAGAGGACGTTTTAGTTTGCCACTCTTGGCATTTTTGTTCATGTCTTTGGAAATCCTGGTTCGACTGCAGGAGACCTGCGAATTTGTAGAAATGCACGAAGTGTGGGACGAAGGTAAGAAGCCTCCATCAAATTAATCAAGTAATAATTCTCTTCTAGATCTAGTTGGGGCTAACAGGAGATCTTGATCTGACTGGAGCTAATAAAATAAGGTCTGCTGATAACATATATGGACATCTTAATATTATAGAATAATCCACTGGGACATGTTCACTATATAAATCCAACACTCCATAATTAATTACTTTGATAAACACAATTTAAAGTGAGCCTCGTTGCATTATAATATTTGATCCCCATTGCACAAATATCATTTATGTTTCATAATTCACAATTGAACATGGCAGGCTCTCTGTAATAACATATTCTCCCTATATTAAAGTTCTGCAATGCTCAAAAAGAAATACCACAGGATGATCCAGCACATCAAAGAATTAGTTTCTCCATTGGATGAGAAGGCACACAAATCTCACCATAAAAGAAAATCTTTGAGCATAATTAAATCGCAATGCCACTGCCCACCATCTTTCCAGTTCATCCAAGTGGTCCATCTTCCTTTCTCTTTTTGAATTTTTGTTTGCCACCTTTCTCACCAACACCAGGGTTGAGCATTCTGTTTTCTAGATGAGGTCTGAGGTCTATGTTGGAAAACATGCACAAGGAAGTAATGAAGAGATGTGAAAGATGATTACAAAATGGTTGAAGTAGTTTTAACCGTTTATTAATTAATATTAAACTATCACTAATAACTAAGTCTTATATTTTAATACTCCCTCTTAAGGTTTACATTAAAAAAAAATTAGAATTACAATCTTCAAAAGCTTTTGTTTTGAAGAAGAGTTCTAGACCAGATAGAACTCCATCAAGTTGCCTCCCTAACCCTCATAAAGGTGTAGTTCCCGAGCTGAATTCTCGAGTTCCCGGATTCCACCTCCTGGATTAGAGTATCTTCCAAATTGTAGGACGACCATCCATATTGAGCTACTCATGTAGTGCTCCATCAAGTTGTCTCATGACCCTCGTAAGAGTAAATTCCCGAGATCGATAGACTCCCAAACTATTTGGATAACCAACCATGTCAAGTTTTGTCTTCAAAACACTAACCTTTTTTAGAGCACATATTCATTTTCTTCTTTATCAAGAAAATCTTCAGTGTTTGGTGGATTGTCAACAAAGGCCACATCTGTTTCTTTCAAACTACCTTTAAGTTTTCCTTTGAGAACATCATTGGCTCGAATGCGACAATTCCACGATGTATGACCTCTTTTCTTGCAATAATAACATTCAACTTGTCTGGTGTCTTCATCTGATTTTTTGTTATTATTTCTCATGTGGGAGCATAGGGCACTTTCATGTGAAGAATTACCTTCTGTATCGTTCGTAGTTCTCTTTTCTTCAGCCAAGAGAGCTGGAAATCACATCTTCTAGGGTAACAATTTAGTAGCATTAGTGGGTGGTTTTTCTTTTTCGTTAATTGTACCCCACAATTTTTTGTTCACTAATTACATATGGATTTTAACTTTCTAGGTGTGGAAATTGAAACTAGAATATTTGTCTATTGGAAATGAAAACTCCATTTTAAAATAAAACTAGCAATCACACGCGAGCAGTGCGATGTGAACGCCAAAGCGGATGCGGCATGTGAATGATTTGGAAATGAGAACAAAATACTTATGGTGTAAAGAAAATAAAGGCAATAAAGAAATGATCTATTTAGTTAAATATTAAATAAGACATGTAGAACTAATGGAGAATACAAATGACACCTGTAGGCAGTTGAAGAGGAGGGAAGACTTAAAAACTAGAAAAGAAAAGAGGAATGGTAGTATAGAAGGGCTTGGAAGGGAAATGCAAAGGGGTTTATGAGTGGGAAAAGATTTAGAGTATGTAGGCGCAATTCCTTGTTATTGGGAGATTGCAATGTCACGTGATATGTACAATGGAAATCCGTAAGGGGATGTTTAGACAAAAGCAAATTGTAGTGATAGAAACAATGTGAGAGGAAAAGGGGCGTAGAGTAAGGTCTTTGAGGGTGGAGAGTTGTAAGGGAAGGGAAAGTGGAATGAGGGAGGCAATGCAGAACTATATCTTCTAAGAGCCACTTGAGGTGATTATAAGAAATAATCAAGGCACAAAATGTGTGATGTGAACACCGAAAGGGATCTAGAGAAGAAGTGAAACTAAATGAAGAGAAACAGTGGGAGGGGGAAAGGGTTGCAGGAAAAGGCGTTTGAGGTTGGAGAAGTGTATGCGAAAGGAAAGAGGACTCAAGGAGGCAACATTGGAATATATTTTCTAAGAACTACAAGACATGCTTGTCATTTCAAATAAGGGGGAGGGAGGGTCATGCTTCGAAAGACGCAAACAAAATAGTTGATGGAGATGTGTCAAAAATTGCGCTGCAATGACCAATTGTTGCAAAACTCAGTAGGACCCATTTTCAATCATGAGGTCAATTAATCATAGGAAGTAGAAGCATGAACATGTACTGGCAATTGACACCTTCCATGGAAGAATTAGTCATGTAAGGATGCAACACGGGAGAATGCAGTGTTCCTAAAGAGGTACCCAAGTCTGGTAAACATTTAAATAAAGCATTGGTTGAAAGCGAAGGGTAAGACTACTATCTTAACTTATATCATGCGGCTTAAATAGTCTATTTCCTTTCCATAAAACATTTATATATGGTTACATATTATTAGTACAGTCTTTCTATGTAGTAGCCATAGCCTAAGTAGTGTGTGTATATGAAGTAATAGATAGTACATGATCATTATATTGTGTATTCTTTTTTTATAAGGGAATGGATGACTCCCCTTCGATTATTTTACCACGACAATATTTTGAAGGATTTGATCATTTCCAAGTATTTGAACAATGTTATTGTGAAGATAGAGGTTGAAATACACAGAGAGGAGACATTTTCTTTTCTTTATTTGTTAAAATGGAGGTTTAAATGCATATATAGGTCACGGATTTGACGTTTTACTTATTCAGAAATTATTGCAAGCATGTGTTTATTTTTGGTTAAATTTATTCGTGGAAACCCCTTGTGCACAGGATTTTAAATCTTGACATTCTGGATTCGAAATTAGCCATTTAATTATAAATTGATCACTTCTCTATCTTTTTATGTCAACAAGTCCACATTGTGAATTACATTAGATTTTTTTTTGAGTGAATTTGTTTAAGGGGTTGGTCGCCTTGTTCCTTGTGTTGGTTGGTGCCATATTTGTATCCAAACTAAGATCCAAGAAAATGAAGTTGTCGCTGTGTCCCCTGGAGGGCCCATTTTCAGCAACTGGCTCCAAGTTGGGACAATTTGAATCGCCGCAATCTCTACGACCTCGCTAAGAAATATGGCAAAATATGCTTGTTGAAGATGGGGCAGAGGAATTTGGTGGTGGTGTCGTCGCCAAATTTGGCCAAGCAAGTGTTGCACACGAAGGGGGTGTAGTTTGCATCTTGTAACCACAAAGTGGTGTTCGACATCTTCACCGAAAAAGGACAAGACATGGTGTTCACCGTGTACAAGGAGTATTGGAGGAAGATGTGGAGTATCATGAGGGTGTCATTTTTTACATTTGATATTATCAATTCCACTTGAATGAATTTGTGGATGTGATGATACGCCCTGCATGACAAGTGTCAAAACCAAGCGGTTTCCCTCCCCATTTATATTATTTGGAGTACACCTTCGGCATAATTACATATAATTTCATAGAGATGAATGCAAGGGAAATAATGTTTTGTTGCATTCCCAAGTCTTTACGTCGAAGGCGTTCCCCCTATGGTAAAGGACCTCCAGACATTTATGTGATTGTATTAAAGTTGACGGTTTGATGGCCGTCTAGACGTTTTCGCATTTTTAATAGTTTTTTTTACCTGCGCTGTTTGTGAAACCAAGGAGGAATTGTTATAGTCGCTGAATCCCGTAAGGATAAAAACCACCACTTGTATATCCCATGTGAAGTGTTTGTCACCACGAATTGTTGCTACTGTAATGTCAGTGGCATTACAATCTAGTAGTTTAGCAAAGAATGTGTTTCGTTGGCTTCAAGCGTGTTGGATCTACAGACCATCGGTTGTTTTTGACAAAATTTTATTCTATTAAGTAGTTTTTTAATCTTCAGGCCTGTGTCATTATTCAATGCTCTGACTGACATTGTTCTGGATTGATTGTTTAACAGTAAAACTGGATACATGTATGTAACACGCGAGAGCAATAAGTTCTTCCCACCGTTGATGAAGGCCACGGATCGACGGTTCTCTTACATCCAAGGAAACACAAAATCCGTGTGCTACGTACTGATTGGTCGAATCCTATTGCTGCAATACTACCTCAGTGCATAGAACAGGTCTCATTCCAATAGTATAACGCCTTCAGTGTAAATAGTCATGTATAGTTTTAGGCCAGATTGAAAGAAGCCCTAACCTAATTCAATATTGACATCTCCAATGACATTTAACATGATAGAAACAAGGAATAAATAATGGATCCACAACATCCACTTTAAAAGACATCCATTTTATTGCAACACATTGATAAATAGTTATTACGCCGAAGGCATCCCCCCTATGGTTGTGTACAATCCTTATGCGTTCCTCCAATGTTAAAACAAAGCTTAACCTAACATTTAGATTATGGGTTTAGGGTTTAGGGTTTAACAAAGCTTAACCTTCGGACATTTCTGCGACTGTATTAAAGTTGACGGTTTGACGGCCGTCTGGACGTTTTCGCATATTTAACATTTTTTTTTACCTGTGTTGTTTGCAGAATATCACGATTGATTTCAGCCGAATTCATCCCCTCGTAGATCGCTGATAAATTTTTATTTGGTTCAATATATATATTGTACATGCGTGCTATAATCATGTTGTACACGGTATCTCTGTGAAACTGAAATGTGAAGCGAAGAGTATAGAGGTGAGTTGGGTTATGGGGGGAGCAACGTGTGCAACGCGTACGAAGATGAGGGACAAAGGAGCCTAAAAGGAAACATAATGAAACTGGATGGAGGGCAGGCTTGTTGAAGAAGGAAAGGTCAAATCAGAGTTTTTAAAACATTTGTGGATTTGCTGTATGAGGTTTGTGCATTTTTAAGCATAAGATAAGATTCAGATTATGGGTTTGAGTTTTTGTTTGTAGGAAATGAGAATCCAGGGTTTGCGGGAGATATATGCATTTGCATTATGATGCAGAAGATTGAGATTGCATTATTGGGTTTTTTGAAATATGGATAAACCTGACCTTTTTTTTATCCCCTACGTTTAGTGGGTTTGTTAGAAAATGTCAATAGAGCTGCGGTTCTTGTTTGTTTTTGTCACCACCGTAAATTTCTCCCGCTGTCGTTGCCTCACGCCCGTATAATGCCTGTCGTTCTTTATCGACTACTGCTGAGAATAAGTTTATCTTAATTTTAGCTTCACCTAATTTTGTACATCACCTACAAGCTGATCCCCAAACTATAGAAGCTGGTCATGGCCGTAGTCTTACCGACTCTGAAAACCCTCCTGCTTTCAGAGAAAATTGTGCTGTCATTTTCTCATCCCTTGCCAAAAACATTTATGTAACTTGCTTCTCTACGGCTTCTAACGGGCAGGGGGCAAACGCTATGTATGGGCTTTCCCAGTGTAGAAATGACTTGTCCTTGAATGACTGCAATGAGTGCCACAGAGAGTCCCAAAATCAAATTTTTACATATTGCCGCGACAACACTTGATCACGAATGATTTTTGACGGATGTTTTTTACGTTACGAGAATCATACTTTTTTTTATCATGCGGTGGATCTTGGCGTCTCCAACGTCAGTAGCTCTGAAGACAACACTAGTCCTCCAATTTTCAACAACACCGTGCAGAAATTGTTAGAAAACATCAACTCCAAGGCTGTGAAAATGAGGGTTTTGCCACTAGTAAAATGAGTGCCAATGGATTGTCAACACCCCTTTATGGACTGGCTATGTGTAGGAATACCCTTTCCACCGATAGCTGTGACATTTGTCTGTAAGATGCTACCAAATATATAAAGGGATGCCCCTGTTCCAGATGGAAACGCTCTCGAGGCCGGCTGTTATTTGTGTTACTCCACCATTGCTTTCTTCTCCATTGAATCTTCTTCCTGTGAGTTCATTTTGTAAGTTTATTTTGTTGAATGTTGCTCCTTCCAATCGATTTGATGTCTGAAATTAGTTTCTTATTGTTTTCACAGCAGGGCCTTCAAAGATTTTTCTCATCCTGATCGGAACCCAAGAATCTTTCCTGATGACCACACATATCTTACTACTAGAGTTGGGGGTACAATGTAAGATTATTTAGGGTTTTTATGTTAGTGTGTTCGTGGATCTGATCTATTTATTAAAATCCAATGCATATGTGTTTTTTTTGTTTGAGGCAAAGGGTATACTGAGCCGGAGTATGCAACTCATGGTCAATTGATAGATAAGGTAGATGTGTACAACTATGGCATGTTGGTTTTGGAGATTGTGAGTGGCAGAAAGGTCAGGGATCCTAAACTTCTGCTCGAGATGGAGCTCCTTCTACAATGGGTAAGAGTCGAGACTTCATTTAAGATCTTTCTTGGATTACTTGTTCTGAGGGGCATCTTGAAGAATCCTTTGTGTTTATGTATAGGTGTGGAGTTTACACAAGAAAAATGAGGCATTTGAGCTGGTAGACAGAAGAATTGCAAAAGGAGAATCTGAAATTGATAAAGAAGAGATAGTAGGGGTAATCCACATTGCTCATCTGTGCACGCAAAGTGCTCCAGAGATGAGACCATCAATTTTGAATGTTGTGTCGATGTGAACTAGCAGTATAGAGATTTTGGTTCAGCCCACTCCACCGCCTTTTATTGATGTCGGCTCCAATTTGGACTCCATTAATATCGGGTGGATGGATTCTTCGATGGTTGCATCAATGGAACCCCCCCTTTCTGTTTCTCTTGAGGCACGTTAGGAGAAAAGTGGTTTTACATATTATTCTCACAGGACATTTAGCGCATGGTTTTAGTAATTTTATGAAGGCATCACTTTATGCATGCGTTATTAAGTAGACATAAATTTTTATGCGGAAGGCGTTCCTCCTATGGGAAAGCTATTTCCAGTTGTTTCGCCCAATATGTTAAATTTGATGGTCGTTTGAATGTTTTTAAACACGATTAAATTTCTTCTTGGAAAACCTTTTTTCGTAATCTTCTCTGCTACGAGTTTAATGTCATTTATGGTAGTCAGTGGTCTCATGATAGTTGGCTGCAGGGACACTATGGAATTTACAAAATTCATTATAAGCCCGAAAAAGAGGCAGACCTCCGTGAGCCATTTGACATGGAGACAACTCCTGAGATAAAATTCAAACATTTCAAACAAATTTTCAATCAAAGCCACATAAAATTCAAACATTTCAAACGTATTTTCAATTAAAGCCATGGTAGTGGATCATTGGAAGATTATTCGTCGAAGGTGTCCATTGTCTACCAGTTCTCATGTCCTCCATCACACAAAGTGGTGCCATGCAAATTGTTTGACTAAATGCCTGAAACAAATGTGACCTCATGAACTTCATTTATCACATGAGATGAAAAAATGGTTGTGTTCGAAAGGCCTTCACATCTTTATGAATAATGCAATCGGCAAGGGTACATGCGGACTCCACAATCATTTCCAGCATCCTCCCAGCTTTTGCTAGAATGGGAGATTTAGAACATGGCACCCGACGTGTTTGATGAAATGCCTCCTTTTCACTAGCCATATTCAGTAGTTTTCAAATACAATCATAAAACAATTAAGAACTTTTGTTTCCCAACCTAATGGTAAAAGAAAGCTTGTGTGAAACATATACTAGTGATAATAACACCAGTTACTTATTGTCTATAGATGAAGATGCGAATAGTGAAATTACAAGCAATGTCATCGGCAATGAATACTGCTTCACACTTTCCCTGAAAAAAGAGACATACCACAAAATCAACAAATTGAAATATGTCATCCTCAGTTCAAAGAAATCACAAATATCAGTATGGACAATTTTTTTTAACACAACATGTCCTCTTCAAAAAGGTGACAAACAATGCAGGAAAAAAGTGCAAGAACATGGAAATGGTTCATGGTTTTGTTCGAGTTGCAACATACAAGTTCATAACTATGAGTATAGATATGCACTCAAGATCGATCTAAAGTACCCAACAGGGGAACTTCAATCAGTTACTGCTTTTGATGAGATAACTGAGTCAATCATGGGTGTTGCAGCTAACAACCTCCACTTGTTGTCTATAGACAAAGATGTGAATAGTGAAATTACAAGCAATGTCATCAGCAACGAATACTATTTCACACTTTCCCTGAAAAAAGAGACATACTGCGGAATCAACATATTGAAATGTGTCATCCTCAATTCAAAGAAAGCGGATGGCAATGCATCTCCTCTGTAACCTTCTTTACGCAAATATTTCTACCGCATCCATCCCTTCAAACTTTACACCCTCATCCATTCCTTTCTATACTTTGACCTATCAACACTATGATAGTTATTCCATATCTATGTTTCCCTCCTTTTCCCTGCTTTAAAAGAAAACTATTGTATTTCCTTTGACATTAACATACCATTGTCTCCTACTACTATGTGGATTGAAAGTACTATGAAGAAAATAAATGAATATTACTTGCACTTTTGTTATGATATAAGATTTGCAAAAAAATGCCCATAAAACGCTACCACTCGTGATATAAGATTTAAAAATGTATATGTACGGATTTGTAACAAGTTTTAAATGTAGATAGAACCTTTAAATGAAGTGCTTCATCTATATTTCTACACTTACAAAATCAATCACACCCTTTATCAACATCAACTACAAAAGTAATAACTATACCTCTAAATCAAATAACATATACCATTCGCGTTAACATTGCATTGTACACATGTGATTGCTAGTGATAAAACATTCTGCATATTTTGAATCAACTTGTCCAACCATTGGTCCTCTGCGACATTAAATAAGGATATCAAAACAAAAGCTCTATCCAAAAGTGTCGCGAGTGAGGATTTCATTAAATGTATTCGCCTCATCTATTCTCTTTACCCTAGAACTCGACACCTATTCTCGAGCGCAGAGGAGGCCTTAACAAATTCTACCTGTTGCTTCACATGAAATACTGTTGGAGGAAGGATTAAAGGCATATATGTCAGCAATTCCATGGACTCCTAGTCAAACTATCAAAACTGAAGCTCTTAATTCTATCGCATCTATACCTAATGATTTAGCTGTCAGGCTTCCAGGGGACAAATCCGGCTCTTTTGACCAAGATATAAAATGCTAAGTTGTTAAGCATCTGACGCAAAAAAAGAAAGGGATGACCCCATATATATGAGCACCGTGGATAATATACGAAATAGGACCGACCAATACGCGGTTTCAAGGGAGATTCAGAGGTGCAGCCACCACTCTCTATATAGTAAACAAATAAATCAAACAACATAAAACAAATTACAAGGCTTGGAATTTTATTTTTGTTTTCTGATTTTTATATTTGTTGTTATTTCTTCCCCCTTTCTCCATTGAATAACACATCCCTTATGGAAGATGCCACAATATTGACATTACGTCTTTGTTTGTAAACCGCGAACACCTACAGATTCTGATGATGCTTCCATTTCCTCCTCGTTTTTAGTAGGTGGAGGATTAAAAATCAGTGTCTTAATTTGTAAGTTTTTTTAAGACGCTTCGCATCTCTGGACTGCAACATGTTTTGGGTGAAATGAGGAACATACTCACCAGTTCCGTGAGGAAGCAATGTATGGTGGAAATGGGTACGAGTAGATCGTGATTGGGATTATTTTGAGAGAACATATTGGTAAAATCTCGTCATGCACAAAAGATTTGGTTAATTTGTCTACGGTGAGCTAGACTGGTTGTACCATATACTGTGATGCAAAGTGCAGTGGTGACAATGTATGCAAAAGTGCGGCCATGTACTTAGCCAAGGCCTACAGTATGTTCGACCAGATGTGCGAACCAGACCTCCATGATTGCAAAACCAAACCCAGTTTACATTTTCCAGCGTAGAAACTGTACAGGCACTGGCAGATACATAAACAATTGAACACGCAATCAAATACACACGAAACTTCTCTAGACTCTACCCCACCCCACATCAAACACACATTTACAAAAACCGCAATCTGGAAGGATCTGATGAGAGACGATACATGTATTGACCATTGGATGAGGACCTCGATGTAGGCAATACCCCCTCACCGCCCCCACCCACAGAGGGACCAGTCACCCACTTGCATATGCATGTTTTTAAAACAATTATAGTACTAGCACTCACATGTGCATTGCTTTATATGTTATTTGATTTAGAGGGATAATTATTACTTTTGTAGTTGATGTTGATAAGTGGTGTTATTGATTTTGTAAGTGTAGGAATATAGACGAAACATTAATTACATTTTAAGGTTCTATCTCTACATTTCAAATTTGTTACAAATTCATACATATACATTTGTAAATCTTATATCATGAGTGGTAGCGTTTTGTGGACTATTTTATTTGAACTAAACATGAATACATGAAGACTTCCGTACATTTGCAGATTTAATATCATGAGTGGTAGCCTTTTGTGGCCAACTTTATTTGCACTAAACATGAATACATTTGATACCCCTTGAACGACACTGCCGCTTTAGATACAGTAAGTGTTGAGTAAAGTAGTTGTAGAGGTGCAATCAAAGTAGAGGGTAGTATTTGATGGGTTGTTTTGGTTGAGTGATAGTAGTTTTGGTGCAGTGAGACCACATATTCACATATTAAAATTGAATCACTAACCACTGTCTGGATGAACAAGAGGAAGTTGTGAGTCCATGTGTCCATAAATGATCCCATCTCACATTATACCCATAGCATTGGGCTTATATGACACTAAGTTGGCTGATATTCAAACAATGTGCATATGTTTCTGCTAAAAAAGAATTCAAGTTTTATTGTCTCCCATGTTTTTTTAATCATGGAATATCATATTTGTATCCAATAGGGGTCATCTGCATCTACCGAGCTCATCAATGAGAAACCACTAATCAACAAGGACATATATCAAAGGGATCAAGTCACTTGTTGGAATTTGTTTGGCAATACAAACATCACTGAATTTAAGTTGTAATCACACACTGAACAATTTTTCTTTCTAAACAAATTTGGGCAACCCTACAAATGTTTATGGCCCTGCTCTTTGTACCAAGCTTCGAAATGTGTGTTATATGCCTATGAATAAATTATTCCCCTAATTTCCATAAATTGAAGCTTTATTAGAAGCGTTCTAGCTATAAATTGTAGAATCTTTTAACATCGTCATCTCCAAATTTATCTGCTTTATTGAATATAACAAGATTTAGTTCCTCTGAGTTCATTGCAGGCAATCGATTTCAATGAAGATAAAACATTCAGTTGGTCAAGTGGTGAAATGAATATGATTCTTAATTTTTTTTACTTCCCCTTGGCGTCAGTCAAATCAAGTTGGGCTTGTGTGAAGAAACCAGTCAGGAGTGACATGGCAACTGCTTGTGGTATCAAGAAAAGAGAAATTCTAAATCTCTAATTAAATATCATCAAACCTTCAAATATATTTTCTTTAATATGATCGGTTCACTTTTGATAGCGTAACTACATAGACCCCCTTTTTTGGTACAAGTTTCATGGAAGCCTTACACTATTATTCTACCATGTTCGATTCACTGTTGGCCGACACATTTAGGATCTATTTCCTTCTAACAAAACAATATGATCTTGAATCACACCTATTTTTCACAGTTGCCACACAAAGCTGGAAGTGCTATTGTCTACTATTATGAACCACCACCATGGAGTGAATTTCGTAGTTATTTGCAATGAATTGATTTCCATTGAATATGAAATTATTTACAATTTATATTATTTTTGAGACAAAAATCATCATATTGGATACCATTTTGGCTAGAAAGGTCATTGAACAAGTGTTGCTAACAAAACCCACCCAATAAATTTGACCTCTCAGTTTCTTATAGTGAAGATTTTTTTATTCTTGTTTGCCTTTTCAGAAGTTGTGTTCAATTAGCGGTATGCAAACAAACTACTTTGGAACTATATTGCTATGGTCGACCATTTTGACGTTGATGAAGTCTGGTGGTGGACTAAAGCCTGAAAAGGCAAAACCCCACTCAAATCTCGGATCTACATGTGGGTACTCTAAACAAGAATGGAATTATGTTTTGTTTTTTTACTGAAGGTAAAGGTACTTGAATGGAACCTCCTCTGCCTCACTCTCCTCTCCAGGAATTTACACAGATCAAACCAATGTTTGAGTGTATTAAGAAGAAGTCCATTCCTAAACAACCTATGTAGGTTGGCGTCGTCTGTGTTGACAGATAAAAACCTTGGGATTGCTTTGATGAGGTATGCCATGGGTTCTCTATTAGCAAGTCAATGACCAGAATGGTGGATTTTTGAACAGAAATGTCAGTAGGCATTCATTTTCTATGACTTCAATGATTGTAAGTTATGCTCAAGATGGGCATCTTGACATAGCTTTAGAACTCTTTCATCAAACGCCACTTGCATGGACAAAGCCAAATTTGATTACATGGAATGCAATAATCTCGGGATATGCTCAGAATGGGCATCATGATAAGGCTTTGGAACTATTTCATCTAATGCAACAGGAAGGTATACCACCAGATACAACCTCATGGAGTGTGTTGATTGCAAGGTATTCTCAGAATGGGAATGGTTACCAGATAAACACATGAAATCAATTGCAAACACACTAAAAATATCATGATATCCTACAAGGTATAAAGTTTTAAGTGATGGCACCAAAATGAAAACACTTAAACTACTCACCATTATTCCAGGAACAGCTGGTGGCACTCTTCTCTTAAGCATCTTAAGAGTGTACCATGCAAACTTCTGGGGGGTTGCTTTCTCCTTATATTCAGCACCAGGAGTTACCATACCGGGCTTTAACAAAGTACCCTCAAACAACACATTGTTCTGAGCCAAGTAGAAGAAAACCTCTACCCATACTTTCTCTGCTACTTCAAAGGTCCCGAAGAATGTTGAAATGTGAAATGTCTCTCTATATCTAAAAGAATGTCTTAGGTATGGCATCGTTAATGAAGGTTGAAATCTAAACATATTAAAAAAATTCAAAACAAGGTTTTGCTTTCTAAATCCCATTTGCAATATGAGAAGAAGTACTTTTTGTGTTGCATTCATTTTAGCAAATTAAAAAAAAAAGTATTAATACTAGACCTACATTTTTGCTTTTCCATGTCAACATGACCTAGGATCATGCAAGCAAAGCATTTAAATAGAACACAAACTAAATAAGCATATTATTCTTGTCATTTATCTATAATTATATTGGAAACGGATCACACGCAGGATACTGAAAAATAACAATTTATTAGGGGAAGTGCCATTGCAGTTATCCAATTGTTCCAGCCTTGCTACATTGTGAGGATTCCTTATTTAACTCACAACAAGAAATGACCCTTTGATCGAGCATGACATGTTTCAACATAGATTTTAAGGGATATGATTGGAGGTGGATCACAATTTAATAGAATCAAAACAAAGTTAATCCAAAAAGGGCACATCCATGTTCAATAGCCTCTGAAATTAATGATGGGTTTTCATTCCATTTGAAGACCCGCAGAGGATAATGATGGCCAAACTTGTCACTATTTCTCCACACACTTACAACTTTGTTACTGTGTTTTAGGTTTGGATGTGTTGAAGCCTCTCTTATTTTTTGGAGCCCTAAATAGTACTAACTTCTGGCTTCATCAAAGGCTTCTGGTGAAGATGTTTGGAGCATGTTATGTAAAGGATAGATGTTATGGCCATAGCCACCGGCAAGGCTGCTACCAATGCAATCGTCCATGGCTCCATTGAAACAAGTTGATTTCTTCATGAATTCAACAAAACCATGTGTGTTGGGTGTGATGACTTTGAAAACTTATAGGCTTCTAACTCAAGCAAGAGGGAAAATTGTTACAAAATCTACAAAGGAAGACAAAATTCATTACATATATGGGTGTTATACCAAAGAGAAAATTGCTACAAAGTCTACTAAGGAAGAAGGAATTCATTGCCATATAAGGGTGTAATACCAGAAGGATTGTTAGACCCCGAGGAAGAAGGAATTCATTGCCATATGTGGGTGCAATACTAGAAGGCTTGTTAGACCTGAGAGAGATGGTTAACTGAATAAATCTTCATCCGCCAATAAACATTCTTACATGACAGCAACAATTTATTCTAATTATAGAAAACTAAAGAATTTTGTACCAACCAATCATAGGAACATTCCAAGACACATAATTTTGTACAACCTGGGTCAAGGTCTCCTTTTCTTGGGCCTTTTTGTCTTGATTCAAAGTGTATGCACCAATTCAGTTCCCCTGCTGAGATATGATTAGAATGTAGAATTTTACACCCTATTTGTGAGGTTCAGTTCTCATTTTTATGCTAGAAAACATCTATGATATATCATTTTTCTACTATGTGATCTGTGCAGGGATCTGAAGCCTCTTAATCTTCTTGTGGATGAAGCCAAGGGTGTGCTTAAAATTGGAGATTGACCACCAGAATCTAACAATCAGTGACTTGCAAATGTGTCACCAACCACCATACACCCAATATAATATTGCACAGGAAGAAAAACCAAATTTTACCTGTTGTTGCACACATTTACAAAAATTCGCTGAAAAAGACTCAAAATTTGAAATCTATAATCAGTATAACACAATTCATTACAGTAAAATTGTCCACGTATATGAAATGGTTTTAATTAGAGAAAAAAAAATCCAACGTATTTTGTCTATTACCGGTTGCGTAAATAATATTATTTTGCATAATTCAAATAAGTTTGAGGCAGTTCTATGGAATTTTCTTGAGTTGAGAGAATTTTATTTTATTTTGAAAAGTTTAAAAGGATTCCTTTTAGATCCTTGCTAAAGATGAAAGAGTGGATGATATTTTAGAAGAAAATTCCAACTACCTGTGGCTGTGAGCGGGCTTCAATCTTTTCTTTCTCAATAGTAATCAATGAAGAAATTTCACCCTAATTAGCTCAGTTAGGCTTCACCCCTAAACAATAAAAAAAATTAAAACCGGCCTTCTAATCGCAAATAAGGCAAATTTAGTTATGGTACTTATAGGATTTTATGTAAAAAATTAAATTAACTGACTCGTTGCCATGGTAGAGCCTACATCGGCAAACACAAAGAGAAAGGTACAAACAACTTCTGCAACGGTTGCTCTTATACCATCAAGCTCACTCGCCTCATGTGCGCATCCCATTGCTATTTTTCCCATTACAAATATTTCTCCCCTACCATAACAACATTTGATGCAGGTCTTTAACGATTGTATTATGGGACGAGTTTTGACAGCTTATGTGACCATGAACAAATTTCAAAAAAACAAAAATATTTGGACAATTTGATGGATAACTCGAAGAACACCAAATACAATAAGTACCAATAGAGGTTCAAGATGGTTTTTGAAAGTCGTGAATCTCCCCTACAAAGTTTTGAAACGGAACTTACTCAAATTCGATTCAGCATGCATTTGCTGATGTTTCATTTAAAGGCTATTGCATGTAAAAACAAAAAAACAAAACTTAAAAATAGCAAATTCATTGCAGCATGTAAAATTGAAAAAGCAAAATTGTTAAAAATAGCAAAGAAAAGCTAAACCATCATGTAGGCCGTCAAATTTAACACAGTCCCATGAATGTCCGCAAAGCCTTTTCCCATAGGGGTAACGCCTTCGGCGTAATAACTCTTAACACATTCAATTAAAGCTATAAAGGCTTTTTTCTTGTCTTTGCCATAGCAAAATTATCAATATTATAACTTTGGCACACTGAAACATAGAGTTTCCCCCAAAATTGGGTGTGCTTAGCTACTTAATTTAATTTGTTAATTTGACTAATATTGTTAACAAAATTGTTAATTGACGGTTACTTAATGTTAAAAACTAGGTAAAAAAACAACCCATAAAATTTTCTGTCACCAGAAAGTCCAATTAATGCATCTACGAAAGATTTGGATAATATTATTGGGGGTATCTCAAATTTTATGCCATCTTCAAGCTTCATAAGACCAACAGAAGATTACTCTCCTTGCAGACATGGGTGATTTTGTAGAGGCACCATTTAAACACAATATGCATTGAATTTATTTTTGAATACTTGGAAACATTCATAAACATTGACAACCAAAAAGAAAATACCTGAGGTGTGCTCTGGTTAGCACAGGACCCAAAGGCAATTCTGGAGAGATGAACTGCTGCTAATTCTCTTGCTAGATTTGGCAACTCCAAAGCAGTTGACTATAACATACCCACTAAAGTGTAAACAACCACCACCCAAAACTTGACCTCCATTATGGCTCTGATATCTATTGCGCGGCTCAATGTTGTTGCCTATCAAGATTCAAAATTTGTTCACAATTCAAACTTCAGAGAGCCCAAGGGTTTATAGTTTTAGATATTTTTGTACAGTGTAGCTTACGGTTTCACTTTCCGTTGACCTTTAGTCTTTGTAATTTGTTTTTATATATGTGAATGCACTGAATGGGCTGTGGACATTCCGCGTTAGGCAATGGCGTCGATTCAACCATTAATATTAAATTTTTTTGCAAAACTTTAACCAAAGCCAACTGTCGACCTGAATTTTTTTATAGAAAATATGGCGCCCTCCCCATTGTGCGACCTAGGCAACTACCTAGGTTGCTTAGGGTAAGAAACGCCCCTACTTAAGCTACATTATATAATGGGTAATGATACCAAAAATATCGTATGAGCTTAAAAATATGCATATTTATGTTTACCTGCAAAAATATTATGGTACATTTTTATGTGTATGTGTGAAATTTATGTTACTTTATAATAATATCAATAAAAGGGCTAGTTAATATTGAATTTAGATTAAAAAAATTAATGTTAAGTTCTATTAATAGCTATAAATAATGGAAATCGTTAGATTTAGGTGCCCCTAACTATTGGCGGCCTAGGCAGTTGCCTAGTCTGCCTAGGGCTTAATCCCCCCTTGATCGACGACTAGTGTTTTAAAAAAACACGACTAAAAGTATATGTGGATGATCTCGATTTGCAGACCCCTTTGAGCAGGGTTCACTTGAATACCAATGTTGAAAAACATGCACAAGGAAGAAATGAAGAGAAAGCGGAATGCACACATTGTCATTGTGTGTATGTCATTTAATTATGTGAAATATGGTTGAAGTAGTTCGAACTCTTCATTAGTTAATATTAAACTATTACTAATAACTAAGCCTGATATATATATATATATATGGGAGAACACCCACCCATAGTACATGGAGGAACCAGAGAATTAATGGGAGAACACCCACCCCTTAGCAAGTCATGGCCATGATAGGACATGGCCAACATAGAAGCCCAAAAAGAGGCAATGCACTTACAACCTTTAGTACATAAAGTATTTTTTTTAAACACACAGTCCGGAGAGAAAACCAACAACAACAAAGATACCTGAAAACCAAAAACAAAGATACAACATAAGGCCTGCTAACAGTTCTTTTTCTTACAGCTTCTGGTTCTCGAACTTGGACCCTGATTCTGGACTTCCATAGACTGCACCGGAACCTAATGGACATCATGCAAACCTTCCTTGTTGCAATCATTCTCGTCCTCCTCATCTTCAGAGCTGCTGAGAACCGGACACATGCTTTTCTTAAGGGTAACCAACTTAGAAATTTGGTCTTGCATAATAGAAATCCTCTGTTCTTGCATTATAAGTTCAACCTTTAACCTGTTAATCCTCTTATCCTGGATGGCCGCCTGCCTATGGCATTCCTTCATTTCTTGAACAAGATCCTCGGTAACCTTAAGTAAGGTATCAATAGACACCTCTATATTAGCATACCTAGCCTCCATATAAATATCTCTGAGATTATCATCTCTGATTCTTTCCTTTAGAGGGTTCTCCAATTTGCATATTGGAGAGAACCTCTCCAACGACATCTTCACTATATTTTAATTGTCTGTACAGATTTGGATTTCCTACAAAAGAAGAAGCCTTAAAGGTTGCCAATGGATTTTCCTATGGTATTCTACCAAAAAACATGGTAGAGAGATTCAAATATCCCATATATGAGAGATCAAATTGCACATGGATGTTTGTGGTTAGATTTTTTTTTTGCTATAATGACCAATGACTCCAATTGAATCATGCCTCCCAAGGATTAGGGGATTAATTTACTCATTGTTTTATTTCTATGTTTACAGCAATTAAACATGGGGCATCCCATTTCCAGAGAAGTGTCCCTATAACTACTTCAGGACAGATCCATATATTTCAATGCTCCGAGAGAGTCTCTGTGTATGGAGTTGTTTGTCCTTTCTTCCAAAGTTCTTATTTCATCCACATATAGAGAAGCATGTATAGGGCCATTCACGTACTGTATGCTGCCTAGATTTGTAATTTGTACTTCATTACTTTTCGACTGATTTGTAAGTTGCACTTCATTACTTTATAATGTATGACTTTGTAAGATTCCTATAATTTGGACCTGATAAATTGTTATGAGATAAAATTTAAATTTTAAGATTCTAAGGCCAAATCAGTTGGGTTGGAATATTGGCCTTGAAAATTTGTAGAACTTGAGAACTTGAAGCCGTGTATAAAGAATGGGGATGCTGCCCTGAATTTTGTTGTTTCCTATGTCAAATGCTCTTAGATCTGTCCAATTTGAAAAGGATGAAGGATTAACACCATGGAAACTATTGACATGGAGATTTAATGTTTGAAGAAGGGTAAGGTTTCCCAACTCCTCTGGTATCTCAGCTTGCAAATAATGTTGTGTCAAATTAACATTGCTCAACACTTATTGCAAATCCTTATCCCCTCTTTGCTTCGGTCCATGATGGTTGGAAAATTGGTTGATATATTTCCTGCTGGTGCATTGGGTTTGATCCGAGGGCACCTTGGCTGCAAGGTGAAATGTTTTCCTTTATTTAATTTATATGCTTGTTTAGGATTACATACTTAATCTCCTTGCATATATAGATTAGTTGGGTTAATTTCCGAATCTTCATACAAATTTTCTTGTTAGATCGAATTCTAAAATTCTTGTTAAGCATTAGGCTAATTTCAAAACATTCGGTCTTATATGTTTCTAAAGTTAGATTATTTTATTGCTTAGCTTTAACTTTACTCACGTGATCATTTAAAATTTAAAATTTGTGATTAGAATAAGTTTTTCTTTCATTAGAACACTACTTGCACTTTCTCTTCTCTGCTGAGTTGTTTGCCTTTACTTAATAATGCAAGCCGCGAAACTGATTGTTATTTTAGGCGTGGTTCTGTCTCTTTGCATTTGCATGTGCTCTTGCTTTCAATTCCTCATGTTGTCAAGACTAGTGCATGGGCTTTCTCCATATACATTTTGACATGCTCGATGGGACCATCAAGTCTTATTCCTCGTGTGACCTCTAGTCTTATAACTTTAGGCCACAATTTCTTTATTTTTTGAAAAAGTGTGGTCTAACTTTGTTGAACTCAGCCTTTACCTAATAATGCAAGCCGCGAAACTAATTGTTATTTTAGGCTTGGTTATGTCTCTTTGCATTTGCATGTGCTCTTGCTTTCAATTCCTCACGTTGTCAAGCCTAGTGCATGGGCTTTCTCCATATACATTTTGACATGCTCGATGGGACCATCAAGTCTTATTCCTCGTGTGACCTCTGGTCTTATAACTTTAGGCCACAATTTCTTTATTTTTTGAAAAATTGTGGTCTAACTTTGTTGAAGTTGTGGCTTTCTCTAAAAACTTGTAGGCTACCTACTAAATTTTTATGTTGTTTATGTGAGCTTTGTTTGTGGCTATTTTTGTGCCTTTTTGCCTATATGTATAGGTTTATGTATAAATATTTCCTTTGTACTTTGTACTGCTTGCACACCTATCTTGGGGGTATGTCCCATCTTGTTGAGTGATACTCTCATAAACTCATGGGTCTATCCCTCAAATTTTCTCAAGATATTACCCATACTCTCATGGTAGACAAGAGTATTGTTGGGTTCATGGTGCAAAACCTATTGTTAACCTTACCAATCCACTCTCCTTTCTAATGGATCAAACTTGAAATGACTTCCAAGCTTGAAGATCTCGTTCTCCTTATTAGCCTTTCGGCCTCACCCCTTCCAAGCATGTTAAGTCTCCCATACTTGAAACAACTCATCCTTCTCATGAATAATCACAAGTTCATCCTCTTGCAAGAAGGGATCCCAAGGAGTTGTGTGCAGTCATCAAGGGTTGCAAAATTCTCTTTGCCAAACTAGGTGGGAGATTTTTCATTGAAGTCAACAACATTCCACCTCTCCTCAGTGGACATGTTCTATTTTAAGCATGAGTGTATCCACTTATAATGAATCTCGTAGGGGCCATTAGTCTCCTTCACGATGTAAGGTTTCTCCTTTGTCGATTTAGAGATTGGTTTCACATCGAGAGTGTGATTCTCGCAAAGGCCACACATCACCTCTTCCATGTAGGGCTTCTTCGTCATTGCTTCAAAGGGTGACCTTGCATCAAGACTCTTCCTTGGATTGCCAACACTTGTGTCAAGAACATCACGCTTGTCGCATTGACTTGAGCTCGTCTCCTCCCCACCCAATTCAAGTGTCTTCTAATAATGTCAATTTTAACCGCCGACTATGGCGTAGGGATCCCTAGAATTCCTATTGGCACGAATTACGTCCATTTAGAGTCACTAACCCCCATTTATACTATTTGAGCCTCCTCGCCATAGAGTTCATCACAATCTCCCCAAAAATATTGACTCATAAAATGTTCAATTTGATCAACCTCCTCCACAAGGCCCATTTCCTTGATATCCTCCCCTCACCAATAATTATTTAAAACCTCGTGAGCATAGGTGTATGACCAAATTCACTTTTAGAGAAAGGCGTGTCTACAATGGAGAAAGCCCGGGGGGTCTGACACGGTCAGAATATCGACGAGGAAAAACACATGTCGACGAAGCACGACTCATGCGGAGCCGTCGATCTGCACCGGAGCCCGTACTTCCTCCCAAGCCATAGCAAAAATGAAGGGCACCTGGTATTTTTGACAGACTTTATCAGAGCCGTGTCCTCCCCATATTGTATTTATTATGTTGGTATGGTCAGCATGCTCTGCCAGTTGAAATGATTTCAAAAAACATAAAAATATTTATATACAGCTAACACGAAAATGGAACATGTGTTGGATCAGAGCAGGGGATGAGAATGGAAGAAGCAATGCATAGCATGCTCCAGGCAGCCTCCGCCTTTCCTCCACCACCAGGTAACCTGCCAAATTTCATTCCATCTTTTCCTTCTTGTTTTGGTTTTGAATTTTATTTTTCCAAAAATCAATGGGGTTGATAAATAATCCCTATCCTCTAGAAAAAGAAAAGGAGATCCCCGCGATCCTCCAAGGACGACAACATTCTGGCATCTCAAACACGGCGTAAAATGAAGAAGATTTTTTTTTTTTGTTTTTTCATTCTCAAAAGAAAATGGGGAAAAACACATTTTTCAAAAACCCTCTCAAAATTTGCCTCAAAATCGACTTCCACATCATTTGCCTTGAGCATAGATTATCCCGCGACAGAGGTCCATGTTTCGCACAGGCACGGAGGATGCTGAGTCGCTGACAACGGATAATGAGCCTGAATTTGAACCCACCGTTAACATTTAAAAAAAAAATCCAGTGCATTATCAACAAGCAATTTAGAGCCCAATTAACAATGATCGCAATCAATGAAATCACAGGTCGCTTAGACATTTTGTCAAACAATTTGCGTACATGCTGCAATCTAATTTGTAGTCTCCAAGATTTGCACCGCCATAAGCCTTTCACACTTATCATATGATTTTTTTGAAGTCTCTATGGCTCAAATAGCAAGCCAAATTACAGCACACTCAGAATTGATTGCAGTCCAGAGACCACAATTCGTAAACAAAAAATGAAGTTTCTTCAAGATGACCATTGTAGTAGGTGTAGTCATCCCTACTACACCTGACAAAATTGTTTCCACCAATTTGTTTGATTGATTTCTATGTTCATTTTGTCACATACTGGAAGGATGCTGACAGAGGTTGTTGAGTTTGGCTTCACTCCTGAATATTTTTCATATTTCGTAAATATGTCTATCCAGGTATTCATCGCTGTAATACTGGATTGGATCCACAATTAAAGAGTTTTCCACAGAGCTATGAACCATGTTCTGATCAGCTGTACATTACCCCTTTCATTATGAGTGCAAGTTTCCCTCTCCTAGTTAACTGTATAACAAATGAAGCTGAAAAGAAACCAGATCCCGATTGCCCTAGCTAAATCAGTATCATTACTGTATGTGGTGCCCTGTATCGCTCCAAGGTAGCAGGTAAGACGTCCTGCAAGTTGAAGATTTTAAGATTGAGATGACTCCGCTGATACACATAATTGTCAATTGCAGAAGTGTACAGGAAACAAGTTGAATCATTAGACAAAATGTCATAATGATCTATCATTTCACGGAATAGTTGTTGGTTGTGAATTTAATGTTCATCTTGAAAAGCCTTAAGGTCTTTTTCATGATTTGCCTCACCAATTTGTGGTCACTAGACTGCAATCAAAGCCCGGGGGGGTCTGACACGGTCAGAATATCGATGGAGGAACAACACATGTCAACGAAGCACGACTCATGCGGAGCCGTCGATCTGCACCAGAGCCTGTACTTCCTCCCAAGCCACAGCAAAAATGAAGGGCACCTGGTATTTTTGATAGACTTTGTCAGAGCCGTGTCCTCCCCATATTGTATTTATTATGTTGGTATGGTTGGCATGCTCTGCCAGTTGAAATGATTTCAAAAAAAATATTTCTTTTGCGTGGCTTTGATTAAAGTTTCAGGAGCCAGGCTAGAACTGCAGAGTTTTAATATTAGCATATTGTTAATGTGGTTTTGGATGGTATTTCAGGTCCATGTGTTGCCGAGAGAAATGCTTGGCAGATTGAAGTTTGGATTGGCGACATGGCTGCTAAAATGGTTGCCTCTATGGGTGGTGGATTTTCTACTGCTTTCAAACTCTAGCTCAGGAACAAGTGCCGTAAAAAATCTTGTGCTCGACGTTCAAACTCTAGCGTGAATAACAGAAGGGGAGATCAAGGTATAAATAAATAATGGCCGGTCGTAGGTATTGCTTTGATTTTTTGTTTTTTACAGTAGCTATAAAAAGTAGTAAAATGGAATTTAATGGGTGCTATAAATTATCAACAGGGGTTCCTCCCAATAGAAAGGTTTACGTCTAGCGGAGCAAAATTTGTGGACAGGAAAGTGAAAGATTTCGATTCTATGATTCTTACAACTGGATACAAAAGCAATGTTCCCTCTTGGCTTAAGGTAAAGAAAAACCCTTGTTGGCGGGATTCAAAATGGTGTTGCTCATTTACTTCTAAATCTGACCTCTTTATTTTTTTATATTACTTCGGAATGTGACTTATTCTCAGAAGACGGGTTCCCTTTCCCAACAGATGGAAGAAAAGGTTTGTTGAGCGCATCAATGGATGACACAAGGATCACAGAGGACATTGGTAGGTGCTGGAAAGTAGAAGAAAAGAAATTTGAAGGCCCTGCTCTACTCAAGTGAAAGAAAAAAGGCTCTTGCAGGCTTATTTTGTGATTTCAGAAGCGGGTGGACGGATTCCATGTATACTGCGCAACAAGACGAGAAACAAAGTGGGTTGAAACACAGAAAGAATCATCGTATATTTGTACAATGCTTTTGACATGAAAATAGATAAAAGCCACGTCTAAGCCAAATCCAAAGCCTGCTAATTTTGGAAGCCCACTAAAAAGAGGAGTCAATACTATATAAGCGACAACATGTTTTTGTAGAAGCAGAAGAGAGGAGATCTTGTGCCCCCAACACATTGCCAATTTTTGCATAGGCTTTTTGTTGCCTTGGCGCAGAAAAAAAAAATACAAAAAACCAAAACCAAAACCCCCTGTTTGCTTTACTGTGTTTTGGATGGGGTTGAGAGCTCCCAAGTGGGATGCTGATGATGATGATGCCTTTGTATAATAATATATTTACAAAAAAATATTTTTAAAAAGGCCATTCCATTCCATTCAAGTGTGTCGTGCCATGGTGTTGGACTTGTGTAAGAAGTAGAGAATTGTCAATCACGACCACTTCAAGAAGTGCCATTATATGTGTCCCTGAGATTAATTTAGCGTTTTCAATCACACCCACTTCAAGAACTGGCATTATATGCCCGTGTGATAGTCTAGCATATTATCCGGGAAAGAGTTTTTATTTGTTTAATTTATTGGTTTAAGGAAATAATTCACACTTTTCAATTACACCCACATCAAGATCTCCCATTATATCTATCCTTCCCATAGTCTAGCATGACAACCTGTAGTAATTTGATGATTCATTTTTTTTAAAGAATAATTCAGTCCTTTACTTCACATTCCCTCGCCCCATCAAGAACTGTGATATATTTTTAATGTCATAATTTTTCATCTGAGCTTATTGTAATTGCATAATATATTATTTAGTTATTTTCTATTTTGAATTAATTCAGTATTATCAATCACACCACATCAAGAACTACCATATATTTGTCTCTGTGGTGTTAAGCATAAAAGGTCGCGCTTTGAAATAATTTGGTATTTTCAATCACACCAACATCAAGAACAACCCTTAGATGTGTCCCTCGGACAGTTAAGGATGATGTCATCCAATAATTTGACGATCCCGTGTCTTTTTTGTTTTTGAAATAATTCAATATTATCAATGACAACCGCATGAAGAAATACCATTATATTTTTTTATCTGGTAGTTTAACATAATAGTTTGCTTTAAGTACATTATTTTGTTTATTTTGAAATTATTCAGTATTATCCGCCTCAAGAACTGTTATTGTGCTTGCCCCTTTGTCAATTTGGAAATGTAGTCTTCTGTCATTTGATAATGAACAATCACTACAGTCATTTCAAATTGGGTACATGCTAGAATTATAAGCCTTCTTCGGGTATATGAATTTCGGTTTTAGCTGGTGTTCTACCCAACAAAGTAGCTTTGCAAAAAAATCTTGGTGACCATGTGAATTTCTTCCCATCTGTTTATATCACTTTTAGTTGCGGTGAATACTGAATTTACCCTGCTGGTTATGAGGGACTGATAACTGAGTACCATTGGAATAAGTTAAATTCATTTGATTCTTGGTTTGTTTAGAGCCTCTCACACGTATTTGTTCAGATTTTGTGTGTCGTAGACTATATAGTATAGGATGAGGCCATTTTATAAACTTGCAAGCCCTTAGTGAACTGTAATTGATCTTTGTTATATTCTACTACTCCAATAGGTGTGAAATGATCATATATAGAAATTGTGGCCTTTATGTATCATTTCCGTGTTAGTATAACCTAATCTCCAACAAATTCCACTCTAAAGATTGGCCCAAGAAGATTAGTATTACCATAAGGTTAATCTCGATCATCTCAGAGTGAATCTTTGGTTCAACTGCACTTTCTTATCACGAGAGAGTTATATGAGAAATTTGGAATTCTTATTTGTTTATAATGTACAATGGTTTTCTATGTTTATACTATACAATGGTTTTCTATATCCCTTTCAGAATTTTGGGAGTCTTGCTTTATTTATGAGAAACCAGTTACTTATAAGATCACCTTCTGAAACAGAAGTAACAACTGAATTTACTCCCTCATTGAATCAATCATGATTAGATTTTGACTCATGCTCAACTAGTTACGTCGAAAGAGATGTTCACTGGGGAAATCCCCCCTCCCTCTGACAAGTGACAAACCATCGACGATCATGATCAGTTGGTCAATAAAGTATGGAGACTCCTCCGTCGTACATGTAGCATACATTTCCGTATAAAAATCTTGTTTGCACGTCATCATTGTTGAAGATATAAAACATGTGTCACATCTATTTTTTTCCCACGTGGAATTACAAGCACAAATAAAACACAAAAATTCCATAAAATGTATAAAATTACAGAAAATTATATGGCATTTACAACTATGTTCACGTAAACACATCTTCCTGATTTTTGCAAATTATTATTTTAATCTCCATTTTGTGTATCGATCAAATTTGTTGACGATAGGTAAAGACAAAGCAGGTGGATGAAACGAATTTTTGTAAACAATGTCAATGATAGAGCTAGCAACACCATTAACAAGACATATTTCAACCCACAAATTTGTGCAAAGCATGACTTTTTGGTTGATGCAGAGAAAAAGTTTGTGTTACAAAAGATCCATGATCAACCTATTATGAATCAATCTGCCTGGTGTTTTAAGAAAATGCTCTGGAAATATGAGAGTAAAGGGGTTTCAACAATTTGGTTACGTAATGTTTCAGAGGTCCCCTCACTCCATCTACAATTGATTTTCACCTAGTCCATATCTCGTTTAATGTAAGTGGTTTCAACAACTTAGGATACATTAGTTGTATCAATATTGTTGAATAAAAGATTGGCGGGCCTTTCACAGGTGTTTCTGGGCATAATGCGGGTGTTGAAGAGGAAGGAATATTTCTAGGTAGAGTTGGCCCATGTTAGGAAGGTTTGCAGAGTGAACTCCAAAATGCGGGGGACCTCAATTCTTTCGAATATTTACACGTAGTAGCCCCGCGAAACGGACATCGTCTAATTGAGCCACTTATCATAGAAAATGCTCTGTTGTAGAATATTGTCTGGATCCATCTTGGTGGGCTTCATGAAGTGGCGCAGTGGCACCATCGGGTACGCCGCTAGCAGCCTGACCAGGTTTCTGTGAATGTCGAACTGCACACAAAAACACAATAGAAAATTTGGGAAAAATCAATTCAAATTTACAACTTTTTATTCGAAATACGACTTGCCATTTTTTTAAGATTAATTGCAGTTAAATTAGCATTATGATTTCAAATTTGTTCAAAAGATCATATTGTAATTGCCAATTTTTTAGTTTAAACTAAAGTTTCAAAAAAACTAGATACTTCATATTTTTAATGTGGGATACTGATAGAGATATTATTTGTGCATGTTTTAATATTTTTAATTATGCCGAAAGACGTATTTTCTGGGGGAACGCCTCCTCCCATCTAACATGGAAAGAGACACACAAGGTTGAGATGATTTGATTGACGACGTACGGTCAGGCGTGAACCTTATACTTGGTGGTAAAATGGAAGGCATGACAAGTGATTTTTTGTGATGGCTTCATTTAGCGCAGTTCCCTTCACGTACTGATAACGTCTGTTTCACCTTGGTTAACGCATATTTCAGTGTGGTCAATGCCTTTATTTATATGTATGGTAGTTAACTCCTTTGGATTTGAAATAAAGTGCTTGTATTCTTATGCAAGGAAAGTGACAGGTTTGAAAGGCCGTTTAGGATGCTTTGTTGTCCATGTTCTGCTTTTGGTTTTAAAGAGTGCCTAGCTGGGGTGGTGGGTTTGGACATGTGGGTGTATTTTTCACATTCAACTTTTATTTTGTTGTTAAATATATGGAGAAACAAACAACAAATATGATACTTTTTAAGCCATATGATTCATATCATATTTTTTCAAACACAATGTTATCAATGTAAGGAATATCTATATCGAATGCCCTAAAAAACAAATCTAAAATGTGTACTAAATCTGCAAACCCGTATTTTTCCTACATTAAACTTGTCCTATTAAGAAAATATTGATAATGACATACAACATGAGGATAAATCTAAAATATCTATATAACACATAATAAAAATTGTAAAACACCGGCAAAACTGACCAATAATAGGTTAATTATGGATCTTTTGCAACACAAAATTTTTCTTTGCGTCAACAAAAAACTCGTGCTTTGGGTAAATTTGTGGGTTGAAACATGTCTTGTTATTGGTCCTCTGAGCAGGTGTATTCATTTTAACAGGTCTTGGCGATTGCACTTTGGGAGTGAACTCAAGCTTCCCCTCCGAGCCCATGCCCAGAAATTTCATGCCTTTCCAAACGACGAAAGGGGCGATGAACCTGCAAAAAAGTTAAATTAAGGAAAGAGAATCAAGAGTGAGCACTAAAGAAAATTACCTGAGCACTGTCACATCCAAGGCATGTTTAATGGCAAGCTCTAGGCATCTAATTTCTGAACATCCCAAAGCTGCCTCAAACCTAAGCACATGCAATTGTGGAAAGAGTAAAGAAGAAGAAGATGTTCGAGGTGGAGTGGTGAAATAGATTGAGAAGCATTCACAAGATGCAGAAGCAGTGTGTCGTTAATGGACCGGTGATGGGAAAAAGTGATGTGATTTTTAAAGGTGAGGGAGTGTAAATTGGATCTCAAACTCTTTACGACACGCTTCCCCTCTAGCCCGTCTGTGCTCATGATGTCGTTACCCTAAATAAATTTGAAGATGTATTTTTCATAAATTCCTTTTGGGTAGTTGTCAGACATGGTTTTTAGAATGTACTCATACTTTTGGGATCCTTGGTGACCACAAAAAACAATTTTTCCATCCATGGAGGCTTAAAATGTAGTGTGCGATGCAGAAAAGAGGGCGAGAAAAAGGAGGAGAAGAAGCGTCCAAGTGATGTAAAGAAGAAAAACAAACCAAGAAATAAAGAAATCGTGCATTTTACTAGCAACTACAAGTAATGATAGAAATTGATGACGAGTTGGACAACCACAAGCTTCAATTGTTAA
This sequence comes from Taxus chinensis, assembly GCA_019776745.2. Lineage (NCBI taxonomy): Eukaryota > Viridiplantae > Streptophyta > Pinopsida > Cupressales > Taxaceae > Taxus > Taxus chinensis. Next base: position 120,366,595 of record CM034149.1, on the reverse strand, counting down.
AACCCCTTTACTCTATTATTCCCAGATCATTTGCTCAAAACACCGCGCAGACTGAATCATAATAGATTGATTATGGATCTTTTGAAACACAATATTTTTCTTTGCATTAACCAAAAATTCATGTTTTATGCAAATTTGTGGGTTGAAACATGTTTTGTTAATGGTGATGCTAGCTCTATCGTCAATATTATTTATGAAATTTCGTGTCGTCCACCTTCTTTGTCTTTACTCGTCAAAACTTTTCAACATTACATGGTGCTTTATTGTATGCCTCGATTTCCTTTTCCAATCAGCATTATTTATCTTTCGGCATTAACATCGCACACCTCACGTGCGATTGCTAGAAGAGAGATTTTTGTACATTAATTTGTAACAAAAATATGAATACAACTTTTCCAAACAACTCCTTACAAGCTTTATTTTCACCCAATTTCAAACACACTAATGTGTGAGCACAACTTTTGTTTTCAAACACATAATGATAATATACTCTCTTTACTCATACAATAAGAACTTCTTCCTACTTTCCAAAATGAGTCCATTTACAAAATTTTCATGCGCAATCACAATCACACGCAACAAAGTAAAAACATTATATTATACAACACCCTCCCATTTACACTATTACTCAATATGTAACAAGAATTACAAGCATCCCAAATACCAACGATAAGTGCTACAAGAGGGGTTTTGTATTTCTTCAAATGCAACGAGATGAACTACAAATCCTTTACAAGTATGCCAAGTATTTTACACAACAATATGCCTTCTAAATACAAGTCATAATATTTCAAAAACTCATATAACCACTTATCTTGCAATTAGTTTTCAAATACAACCATGCAACAACAAAAATCTTCCTCATAGATCAAAAGTTTCCTAAAACATCATAAGACAAATACAACTCACTATGAGCTAAGAGATCACACTATCACAAGTTTTCCCATCACAACAAAGTGATCTCAATAAAAAGAGAGAACAATAACATGATCTTTCCACGAGTAAGAATGTAATAACATACACTTGCCACAAAATCACAAGTTTACAATAAGGAGAATATAACATTACTCCTTCCACTTGTAAAATACAAGTGCAAATTTCTTTCCACTTTGAGCACTCCCATATTCCAATCCAAACCAAATCGTACCAAAGATGAGGTGAAGGCGACATTCACCTCCCAGCCATATAATGGGGGAAAATATCATCCCCATTGTCTCACGAATCCCCAAACTCCCAAAAATTATTTGCAATCAACAAAAAACACCCAAAAACACACATGTAACATCCAAAATTTTGTGACCAACCAAAAACAAGATAAACAATTTAATTTGGGAGACACCAGGGAAAGGTAAATCATCCTTTATACCCACTATCTCCGCTAAGGAATTGAGATTAGCCCTTGGTTCCTCCGCAAGAAAATAATTATAACCTGGATCCAACTCCATATGCCTCCCAAAACCCAAAACCACTTATGATCTCCACAAAGACTAATCTCACATCCCTTTGGTTCCTCCATTAGTTTCATTTTGGTTTTTTCTTCGTTTTTTCCATACGCATCCCTCCAATTGAGAAACAAGTTTACCCAACACCCACCCATAATTTCTAGCCCCACATTAGGTGCATAATAAGTAACACAACATAAATTAAAATCATAGCATGGGCTCAAGTAAGCCATTAAATCATGATATTCATTAAGAGAGGTATAGGGAATAACAACCATTTTATAAGGGAAAAATCACAAAAGGAAGCTAACTCACCTTCTTCTCAACGTGTCCCACCATTTCTTCAAGAAACAAGCATTTCTTCAAGCACTCCCAAGCTTTTCCTAAACTATTCCAAAGTATTCTAAAAACCAGTAGCACTTCCTTCAAACAAAAGGCCTTCCCGCAAAATGAGAGAAAAGACTTGTTTAAATAGGCAAATGTCCCAAATGGAGAAATTCACAAAATTGTGACAAGTTGCAAATCTTAAAATATCAAGATAACAAATCCCCCCAACAAGAGCATTAATGCCTAAAAAACCAACTACCAACCATAAATATGACTTGCATGGATTTAACAAAGAAAATCCAAAAGATTTAAAAAAAATTAATAAAAACAAATAAATTCAAAAGTGTTTGCATCAAAACAACTTGACTTGTAAGCAACCAAAGAGGCTGAAATCATAAATTATAATTATAATTGCAACACACATCTCAAGCAACTTAAATCAAATCAACTTGCAAAAATAATAATGGTCTTACACAAAAAAATGCAAAAAGTGAAGGAAGAATTTCAAGGCAATAGATGGGTCATTCTTGTGTCCCCAAGTGGCCAAAGAGGCCTTAAAAGGTACACATACCCTATGGGTGAGTGTAAGGAGAGTTTTTGGAGTATGGGACAACTTCCCAAAAATGCCTCTAAAGCCTAAATTCGAAATTTCCTAAAATGAAAATTTTCCCAACAACAAAAACAAGTCAAAACCATCCAAAAATGAAAAAAATGATTAACACTTAATCCAACTCAAAAATTAACAAAATTAATTAATCAAATTAACCATATTAAAGGTTCAAAGTGAAGGGAAAACAATTATTAACAAGGAAAATGTAACATTCAATTTTTATGGGTCATTTTACATATTCCCAACACCCAACTATTTTCAAGCCTAGGTGACCTATGTTGGTTGAGGAGCTTCACGGGAATTAGTCCCCCTTCATCCTCTTTGGTATGTTTTTATGTTTGTTTTTTTGTGTATGGCTCACGGACACCTATTTGCCACTTGCACACTTCAACACATGCATCATACCTGCTCAAAAAGATATGCAACTTACAATCTAATTAAGCACAACATAATCGAACATTTATTTCTTGTGAATTCACATACACAAACTTCACAATAAATTTCAAAATTCTCAATACATCAATTAAATTTATCTTAATTATCATATCCATTTGTCTCAACAAAATAATGCAATTTCATACAAAATTAACTAAATTACGTAATTTTTAATCACATAACTAAAATTCACTTATCATTTCATTATTTATACGTTATCAGCAATTTAATGTACACATAGGTATTTTGACAACTTACATATTAATTTAATTTCTGCTAATATTTCGGAATCGTTGCTCTAAACATCAAGATGTTAGCAATTCCATAATTTCACTTTACTTTATAACACGTAAACATTAAAATGTTAAACAAACACAATCCATATGTATAATCCTAACTCCATTCATTGTTATCATCTATTTCGTATTGCAATAGTTATCCATAGTTTCCACATTCATCCCTAACTCTCTTGGTTTGATCATTTGTTTAAGTCATAGTTTTAACCACAAAATTTAGTTGTATTTCTCATCCTTATTAATGACACCAAAGGTGCTAGATAATCTCAATATACAAACAACATTTTATTTTTATTCCCACTCAATAATCATATATATAATTGTAATATAACACTGATAGAGTTTTACATCTTAAAGCAATTTTCAAATTATGAAGTAGTTAGGCACCTTGTGCTAAAATAAACATGATCACCAAAGTATAGCGAAATTCCTATTATTATTTTCTTTATTATAGTCTGAATAGTGCCACAAGAAAATGGGCATTACATCCCCTCCCCTCAAACACTTCCTTCTGGAAGTCACAAAGGAGGGGTCCAAATTTTCTGACAAAACAACACCACTCTACATTGTGATGGTCCCATCATCTCTTATTGCATAATGTGCTACATTTATGTTTCCTACTCTGAATATATCCACTTGCCATTGGTTTGGGCTCATTATTCAATCCCATACAAGAATTAGAACAATCACGTCCAAAACTACCGCATACACCACTAAGGCATTCACACCCTTTGTGAACACACACTAGGGTAAAAATACTTTGGTACTAGGAAGGTGTATCATATTCTATGGTTGACACAAGGTCTCTTACAACTCTTTAGTAACAAAACAAAACAAGATAGTTGTAACCACCCAAAAGTTCACCCACAAACAACACAGTAAAATACAGGATAACTTTTTTTTCTTTTTTTTTGACACATAACACGACACAACATGCCACCACCAAGGTCACAACTAACTCCATGGATAACTTAATACAAGGATGACCACAAAGGTAGCACGAAAATGTTCACACCCACCAAGGCTAATTCACTTTTATTTTTGACAAGACAACATAGGAAACCACCACATAACACACTTACAGATAGGGCAAGCCACAATGAGAAAATTATTGAAGGTTATTTATTTTAATAAAACATCTTGCGATCCTTAACTTAAGTTTTCTAGGACTCTAGATATAATTCGCACAATTCCTCAAACAATGCTAAGTTTCTTATTTTTACTCTAAGGAGAATATTTGCTTAAGGTCTTCTCTATTATGACCTTTATTTGCTTAATTCGTTCATTTAGAAGAAAATAGTGATTTAAATTCCACAAGGCCATTTATTCACACTAACGCTACTAGAACTCGTTCATACCCATATGACAACATGGGTTTGCATTCAACACACTTAAGAGAAGAAAAATAAAGTGCCTTGGAACAAGGTTTGAGGGAGAAGGTCGAGTTGAAATCATCTATAGGACCTCAAAAGTTAATACCAGGCTTTAATTGAGGCTTGAGGATTTATCCAGAATCATCAAATATTTTACAAAGGCTTCACTGAGTGAGTATTACCAAGGAGAAAAATTTACCTTCCAAATGGCGGTGAGATAGATTGTGTGATTTCCAAATTGTTTTCTCTGGCTTATTAAATCTTATCATCTCCTAACAACTAACAATTCATTTCACCTTAGGATCGTTTTACAAATTTCACCATAAAAGGGATAATGTTTTACACTATCAACACTTCATGTTATAATAAGTTTCCACCATGCCAATCAAGGAAGAAGACCATGTACTTCAGTTAGGAGTAAAAACAACGAAATTATAACAATCGAATGAGAATGGCCCTTGGCCCTATAAGGAGCAAATAACCAATATAACAAAAATAAACAGGATTCTCATCAAGTAAATAATTAAATAACAATCACAAGATTGAGAGTTGATACATAGGCCAACCATCTAGAAATTATTTTTTAAAGGTACCAGACGCATAGGCTAAAAAATTATATTTCTAAAAGAACAAGAGTTGATCGGCCCAAGAAGGGGTAACCACGGGTTTCAAGAATTAACACAAAAAGCCATGTATAAATGAGTTTCAAACCTGAAATCACATAGAGTATCCACACAACATAAGTTTCGAAGCATAGGCAAAGTAAACTAGTTTTGACCATTAACTCCAAGAGATTTCCCAATCATTCAAGAAGGCCAATGCCTTGTAGGCTAGAAGCAAACACGCGAGAGAAGAAGGGAGGTCCGGAAAACAAGAGTATGCGAAAATGTCATCAACTAATTTCATAACCCTAAAGATGTACAAACCTCCACATCAATTTTAAAGTTCGGTTAATTTAAAATAAATTTCCTATTTCCCAAAACAACAATATTTTTAAGGCAACCCTTGGTAACATAATCAACCATTCATCCATAGGTACAACACAATCTACTAAGTTGCATTACCAAAAACAACTCCTTCTGCTATAACTCCATAATACTATCGATTGCAAGAAAGTTTTCCCCAAGGTTAACCACGTTCAAGACAATTTTCATCACAAACATTAAGGTACATATGTGCATAGAAACTGTCCAATCTTAATTAACAACACAGTCATAATAAATGGGAGGAACACAAGTTAGAAGACTAGATTATTTCACCAACAAGCTTCCGAGAGGGAAAAGGACCAAAATAATTCTAGTAATAGTGGGGGTACTAGATTTGCACAATTAAGACCTCGAACTTAGCTAATCTAAAAAAAAGCTAGTTATGATTCAAGTTGAAGGGGGACAGTCAAAGTACCTCCTAAGGATGGCTTTGAAACCTAGGAACGAGACTGAAGCTACACATGAGTCTAAACACACGAGGTTGAAACACGTTGCATGCAAACTTATTCATTCTAAAAGTTTTAACACCGAATCTCTAACCTGAAATAGTCCAAGCGTTGATTACACTAATCCTACAACCTTTCTTTTTTTCGATGCCAAAAGGGTTATCAAGTGGGCTTGAGAGATCATTAACAATATATGTCAAAAGAAAAAGAAGGACAACTCTAGTTGATAGGAAGGAACTTCATAGTTATAGCATGCTTACTTTAACAACTGCTAAAAACTAGCTGGAACAAATAATAACTTGAACTCTATCGTAAAGAAGAGTAAATATATATATATATAAAGGAAGATCGATCACTCGAGCAAGAAAAACATACACCCAAAGGAGAGAACACCTGCATGCTTTCCACTAACATACAGGTAATGATAACAGCTAAAACAAGAAGAAAGCAAGTAGAAAGGAGAGACCTACTGAAAAGAAGTTCAAAAGACAACCAATTCAAGGAAATGGTGGTTCGATTTCATGATAAAATAAATATAGCAACAGTAGAAAATTGTAGAAATATCTTGCCTTCTCCTCCAGCTTCAACGAGGCATCCAACAACTCAAAGCGAGCAGCAGCAAACTTATAAAATAATCCTCGTCCTTAGCAAGGAAGGCGCCAACACTCCACTCGACCCACGTTCACCCAGGCAGGGAGCTGCGTCAGAACGGAATAGAAGAAAAGGAAAGGAGCAGCCATTGGAGCACAAAAGAGAAAAAAGTTTTCAAACAGCTGTAGCCGCAAGATCCTAAGAGGCCACGCCTAAAAAAAAGTGCAAGAAGACACAAGTTAGGTAAACTACTTGTCAAAATGCCTCAAGGAGATGGAGTATCAGGAAATTCCATGTTTGCAGGAGGAGCATGCATGGGGAACTGCTACAGCCATTCTTGCTTCACATCAACATCTAACTGGTGACAAACCTTTCCATCTGCCCCTCCTTTTCCAAAATGCAGCCAGAGACAAAGGCATCATGGGACAGGAAAGGAAATCCAATGAGGCAGCATAGAGGCAGTTTGAAGGGTGAAGTTGCTTTGAAAAGTTCTGCATAGAGATTTATGGCAGCAGATTGGCCAAGCTGGAGAATTTTGTGTGCTACTTTGACAATTCCCTTTGCTAAAATAACCTTGTTGACTTCATTGTTGTGCCTTCCCAACAAATAACTTAATTTGTTCGAAGAAAAGAAAGATGCCAGCATTAGAAGCGACCCAGAGCTCTCCACGTGGCCAGCAGGGAAGGTGTTTCAAAAGTTTGGTACACGCAAAGCTCCTCCCACCGCATTTTCCATATGCCCCCCCAGTTCTAGGCATGGGCAGGTCTCAACGTGGCCAAGAGAAGGTGAAAAAAAAAATAAAGGAAAAAGGAACAGGCGCTTAACAAGAGAAGACAAAAAAATTTCCAACGTTTTTTCACCATTCCACAAGCAATCCACCCCAAGGAGATCTCACGCCGCCAGAGTAGGAAGTTGCAGGTTTATAAAAAGAAGGGAAGTGCAGCCAGTAGGGGTAGAACCATTTGGAGATGGCCATGCACAAGGAAGAAGCAATTCTGAGCAGATAGATACACACAGCCCAACAAAAGTGCAGCCAGGAGGGAAAAAATGTCTCGCTCCAGCCAAGGGTCAAATCATGATCCAAATAAAGCTGACAAGGAGACAAATAGGCGGCCCAAAGAAAATTTACACTTACTCCACCAACAAGTCAGGCAAAATTACACATCCACAAAATGAAATAAATTTAATTGGTCACAATTTCATTTTAAAATTTGGTTAGATCGACAAAATGACGGCAGTATATAGCTGACAAGTCCAGGGAACCAACGAAATTCACATATTTTCGTTAATGAAATTCTTAATAATTGAAAATGTGCAATCCTATTGGTTAGCGTATTAATCCGACAATATACATAATACATTTACATGAACAAAACATCTTTTATTTATCTCTGCAAAGAAAACCATGTCTTCGCGCCAAGTATGAGGATAAATTGATGATAGAAATTTACCAGTTGGTGGATGAGACACCTCAACTAAACAGTAAGGCATGCGCACGGCCCGAAAAGGATTAATTAATTCAAAAATGAAATTTCATCATCTATATACACATTAAGAATATAACTGATACTCGTTCCTTTACTATTCATTATTATTATGTTTTAAAATGCCGCGACACCTAAACGGGGTTCGAAAAGTCGTTTAGGACCTAACACGATAGTGACAACAAATAATAATAATAATAATAATAATAATTTAATTGAGGGGTTGAGCACGAGAGTGACCAATACTACGGCAAAATATCTTGCAGGCAATAAACAACAATCAACAGGAGGTTCGATATAGCAAGAACAAGGTTTTCCTTTAATAGGATAATCACGAGGGACGCTGCGGGGCCAGCAACCAAAACATCAACACCAACGCAAGCAGGTAAGCTCAACAAGACGAAGACACCAATGTTTCAAAGGAAACACAACGATGTTCAGCCCTTAGAAGCACGGTCGTTGTAGAATAACAGAGCAATGATGAATGGGGCATTACATTCTCCTCCCCTTAAGAAAGCATCGTCCTCGATGCGACATAACACAGGGGAAAATAAATGGTACGCAACAACAAAAATAAATAAATAAATAATCTGGGTGCAGTTACGTTCTAAGGTTATGATTTCTGAGGCACATGCACAGCCACAGGGTGGCCTTAGGAGCATTTGGCAGAAATTTTAGCTTCCAAGGTTCTGTGAAGATTGGCAGTTCCCTCTTATTCAGTATTTCATTAGTCTCTTTCCGTTAACATTATTTTTAGTTTAATTGCTATAAAATTTCATTGTTGAAGAGTTTCATTTTATTCCTTATTGTGGGCGCCCCAACATGAACTGCTACACAACACCCTACCGGGGTCAGACAAGACACTACAGGTTAACAAACACATAAGTATATACTTCATGACTGTATTACACCACAAAATATTACTCAAATATGGAAGGGAATAGGCACGGTCCACGTAACATAGTACTTGTCACACTATTATGACTGACAAATAGAATACTTGAGCAAGGTGTACTACAACAATCAGACATTTCCTCAATTCCACAGATGAAAAATTCACATAACTCCGAACAAAAGCTACAGGTACATAGGGTACACCTGGGAGCCACAACCATAACCAACTCTTATGAGTACACATACATCATAACACTACCCGAAGCATCAGAAAATAACCACCTACTCCTAAGTATTACAAGGCAACTCCATATAACTCCCCAAGAGAAAGAAACATAGTGTCAAAACCAAGTCGGGTCACTCAACCATAGAGCCCCATCAAGAATATCAGGTCACTCAACTATAAAGTGTCATAAAGAATATCAGGTCACTCAACCATAAAGTGTCATAAAGAATATCAGGTCACTCAACCATAGAGGCCCGTCTCCTTTCTCCTTTTAATGAGGCTGGGTCACCCTATGGCCCTGGCACATAGAGCCCCGTCACCCCCAACCCAAGTGACATAATAACTCGTGGTCCAACAACCCGCTAGCTATCTGTAACTCCTTGGGGCATACCCCCATACAACGAAGCGGGTCCATGGGCCCAACCATTCCATGGTGCAACCCATGACCCTAATCCACACATCACAACAATAGAACCAGCATAACAATCCGAATAGAATGCCAAGTGGCAAAGTACAAGCCTTGGGCAAGGCGGTAAAATCATAAAACTTAGAAGGAGATCCAAAACCAAGCAAGACAAATGACCAAATGGCCATAGTTAGTGCAAGAATCTGCGTGTTAGTACCAAAATCAAGGAAATGCCCAGAATGTAAAACATGGAAAACAAGAAAATTGTTGGTCCTTGCAAAAGTAAGGTAAAAAGGTTCAATTTACGAATAAAATACATATATAAGAATAGCACATTACTATGACTACGTGGCCTTATCTGGCCACCAAAGGGGTACTCAACGAGTTGCTAGCACTCGGAAGATCGAGCCTCTGCTCGTAAAAAAAACATATCAATAATACAACTGTCATCATCTCAATCTGAATCATCTCGCCACAACTTCAACAAGGCTCAACATAGTCAAAATCACATAGGTAGAATCCATACGACAACCATATCGGGAGAGAGAAAGAAAGTACATGTCACCATCTACTGAGCCTAAGGTGTCTGCGAAACACAATATGTTTGACACACGTTGAGCAAGTGCCACACATACCAAACGAACAAAAGTGGGTTTTCAGCCTATGTAAGGCTCCACTTCCTATCTCGTACTCGGCTCGAGTGACTGGTCAACGGTACACATTTTCTCACTCCATACATACCACAGTTTACCGGATTTCCCTCAGGGTCGGTTAGTGTAAGGCTCTCAACATAACATATAACTACATCACTAACACCATGGTGGTACACACATAGCTACCATAACGTCTCACGTATGGTATGTATACACGGTAGATGAAAATCATACATTCACCGGGCGCAATACATCACTTTACCACATTCTACACCCAAAGTGCAATCACTATACGATAGGGTTCATACACTCACCGTATGACCCTAAATCACGACATGAATCATTACATATCACACAAATCACACATATGATGGACATAGTAACAATCACAACATAACATTCATTTTCTACATACAAGGTGATACACACATTTCTTCAATACATGGTAAAACATCATGGTACAACTTAATTCACTTTACATCAATCCAGTCATACACATATCAACACACCCACATATCACAATATGCCACAATGCTCCAACACCCCGTCATCCACATTATATTACTTTTCACACATCACAAGTAATAATTCACACGTGAACTCTTCATAGAATCCACAAGAAGGAGAGAGAACACTCCCATCCTTAGCACATCAACATGATAACAAATACGCACTAAGTGACATACACATCATGTGCGTTCACAATATCACAATTACAACACGGATCACATCACGCTTAAAGCACATTACTCTTCCAATATCAAGCACCATTAGGCAATACCATCACCATCATGTAACACCATCATAACTCCAATCTGGCCCATAGGTTCGAGAGCATGAACCTTCGCTCTAATACCAAATGTAACAACCCAAAATTTCACCCACAAACAACACAGTAAAATACAGGATAACTTTTTTTTTGACACATAACATGACACAACATGCCACCACCAAGGTCACAACTAACTCCACTGATAACTTAATACAAGGATGACCACAAAGGTAGCACAAAAATGTTCACACCCACTAAGGCTAATTTATGTTTCCTACTATGAATATATCCACTTGCCATTGGTTTGAGCTCATTATTCAATCCCATACAAGAATTAGAACAATCACGTACAAAACTACCACATACACCACTAAGGAATTCACACCCTTTGTGAACACACACTAGGGTAAAAATACTTTGGTACTAGGAAGGTGTATCATATTCTATGGTTGACACAAGGTCTCTTATAACTCTTTAGTAACAAAACTAAACAAGATAGTCCAAAGGTTCACTATTTAGCTCATTTACTCAAGGGGTGTTCTAGTATGTTTATTTTTTTATGATTTGTCCATTGTTATCATATTTCCAAGGTTTAACATAATTTTCTTATCTTGTTAAGAGCGCTTAATTCTGGCTTGTTGAGTTGTTATCTCCATTATTTGAATCTTTTCGTTGTGATTACATACAAGGTTTTTTTTCCATTAGTTTGATTACTTACATTCACATTATTGCAAGCTCCCCTTCTCATGTTTTGAGCTTTAATCATTTTACTTTACTATTAACTTATTATGTTTCCATTAACATAAAATTTCAACCTCCTTATATACATACAAACATTTCAACTATATATCATGTTTGTCTCTCATTTTAGATTTCACTTTTCGTAAGTGTGTCCCAGTTGGTTCGTTATATATTTAGTAGTGTAACAACATCATTATCTTTTATCCTATTATGATTTGTAGTTCAATTACAATTTACTTGTACCTATCTAGGTCATTACTATTTAGTTTATTTAAATCATTCACCACATTGTAATTCTCTTCTCTTGATTCTTCGTACCCAAGGTGGCCTTATTTAATACTTTCCTAATTACTTGTCTATACAAGTTTTAACTCCCTATCACTTGTAATATTTTCATTGATCATTACAATTTTACTTTAAAATTTTAAATTTTACCAAATCCCTTTTAATCTTACTTATCTTCGTTGTTAAACTATTAAGATTCATTAAGGTATTTTATCTTGGATTGCAATTGACTTTCTTGTCTTACTCTTGCCCATCCTATTGTGGAATCCTTTCGCTAAAACAACATTGTTGACAACTAATTAGGCTATGTTAATTCCTTATTGGGCATTGTTTCATAGGTTACTGACTTGTTTCCTTCTTTCATTGCAAAACACTTTGGTACTTAAGTAAGTCATATATTAACATTTGCTAAAGTTCACTTCTTAGCTTACGCGGTCATGATCTTTTGTTAAGGCATTCAATTTTATTGCTCCCAACTCGTCTTACTCCCTTCCTCTTTATTATCTTGCCAAAGGCATGGATATTGTCTTCACTTTACCAATTAGTCATTTGCATTTTGTCCAATGAAATTGTGTCGTTTGTATTTTAGTGAGTTTAACTATAGTTTCATGCTTCAATTTTTTGTTGTTGGCAGGATTCTATTGGTTATTGCCTTTATTTGGCACTGTTGAGAGGATGGAATCATATTCATTTAATGCAGGTACTGCATAAGATACAAATTCTGTCAGTTTTGTGTGGCTCGAGGCTGCAATGTTGTGACAATGATATTTTCTGCTTTCCACAGCCGCTGCAAATTTGCAATGTTCACTATTACAGTGTGGGAGAAAAAGAAGTTGCAAATTGAGAGGGTGTATCTACAACCTGAAATGATTTACTCTGTCGGAAAGTCCGAGGTTGGAAAAGAAACATTTTGGATTGATGTTGATGATCAGTTGTATGCCATTGCACAGAAGATTGAGGTATGTTTCAATTCAGCATTTTGTTGGATGTGATTAAACGTTAATGTCTACCGCTACTGTTAATAATGTGTTTTATTGGCTTGAAATGCAACACAGAATGTGGAGTTAGACGAGTGCGTGGGTAGGAAAAGGATCGCCATCCTTGCTTGAAGAGAAGTGAGCCCCAACTGACCCAGTTTGCCAGTTCGCCATTGTCACCGCTAAAAGCAAGGGGAAATGAAGGGGAGACTGCCTTAGCTGAAATAGAGGATCCGTGAAGGGTTTTTAGCAGAAGCTGGGCTAGAAGAACCATTCGCCCCACCATTCAGAAGACATCCACGAGGCCAGATCCTCCACCAGATTCGTTAGCATCAATAGAACCGTCACGAGGCCAAAGAAAACAGAGGGAGAAGGGGCACTAAGCACACCAGGCCCATCCACAAATACGGCACCACCAAACACCACATCGCAGCTTGCATGCACTCGGGATCCGCCATGGCCGCCATCAAGATGAAGTTTAGATCTAGGGTTCAGAAAAGGGCATCGAAAGGCGTCTGCCATGGCATAAAATATAAGAGTAAAATATATATTGTTTCTCTTTAATCCATTTTTTGTCATGAGGCCAGAGAAAATAGAGGGAGAAAGGGCAATGAGTTTTAAGGACTGTTATACATTAAACTCCCCTACAGTTGCAAAGATTTTAGCAGTAGATCTTTAAGCTGCCATTACAAACACCTCATATAGCCTTTGATAAGAAATACACAATCTTATTTACAGATTTCAAAATAATGGCCCTGTAATTTGCTTACCCATTTCGCATCTAGTTCACTGAGATTCCTTACAAATTTTTATTTTCCACTCTTTGCAGTTTAATGTTTAGCTAATAATATTGCTAATTTTGCTGCTTTGGCTTGTGTAGCAACGACATCGCAGAGATCATGGCGTCGGCAACACATGACTGAAACGTGGAAATCTCCAGCATGGACTTGAATTTGCAAGGCAAAAAACCATATGACGCCCTAAATGTATAACACAAAGCCTCCAACCTCGCCAAATCTGCAGCACTTAATTGGCCGTTGTTAAATATTTCCTAAATCGGATGGATTGGCAGTTCTTGCAACGGCTTGAGTCGATCCACCATTAAGAATGTCTATTTCTGCTATAAAACTAGGCAACAGGTTCAGGGTTAGGAATTGGGTATAGAGATTGCCCTAGATGGCTTTTTTTTGCAAGATCGTAAACATCAAAAGGGGTTGCTAAAAACCAGGGTTTTTGCCATCCCATTAAGGAAAATTACAGATTGGAAATAATTTGAGTAGAATTCCATATATAGGGCATTAGAATCGATTTGTAATGAAAATTTTCTTGTGGGTTTCAGATGTTGTAACTTAAAGGACGGCTATAAGTCTCGTATCTTTATTTTTCAACGCACTACTAAAGAATTTTTTAGTATTTAAATGGAATTCTTCTCAGTACCTTACAAGTTCATGGAAAGAAAATACAAAACTTCGGGCTCACGAATCCTTTCCAGTCAAACCCTAATACGCTGGGTAATAAATTTTTTCCCTTATGCTTACGGCGGTCAAAATGTAATAATTCGTTGTCCTGTTTTAACCCGGATTCCATGTTTTTTCTCGTCTGCTTGAAGCTTGCCCCTTCTGAATGCCATGAGTACCCAATTAAAATGTCATGAACGGCGTGAGAGCGGCAAGATATGAGATAGCTAGGTTTCCTAGGTTAGGAAATGTTTCAGGACCATCAGCCAGTGGGAACTCCAATGGTGTTCCATATACCAGATTAAAATCAGCATGATCTGTTTAAGGGTTGTACTTCTTGATCCCTTTCCCAACAACATAAAAATCATGGCCGTTAAGGTGTAATATGGGATAGTTTTCTATAAATACAATGGCGGTATTCTGAAAAATTATTTGCATCTTACTATTGAATTTTAGAACTTTTATTCTGGTGCTCGATCATGTGTTCCAAAAACACGGCAGCAGCATCGACGACAGATTTATGTAATTAAACTTCAAGGGCAGATTTTTTGGGAACTCTCTGGTAAAAGCTTCATCGATGCCAAAATAATAGGCCTATAATATATCAACAAATGGTCTACATAATGAGATATTATTAAGCCTTCCAGCCGCTCTGACATTGTTCACCCACTGACAGCAATTGGTAGCACAATTTACGATTCCATAGCCCTCTGTTATCACCACTTGTTCATCGACAGTCTGTGGGACTGAGGGAAACAAGATTTTCAGTTAGAAACATAATTTATATGCAGTGGGAGTATCATTAAAAGGAGGAAGATTGGGCATGATGAGAACAGAGTATTTACTGCCACTGTAATGTAGGATTGTTGTAGTTGGAACTTGTGATACTTATATACTTGTGAACCTTATTAGGAAGTTGTGGATGAAGTATCGAAAGAAAATGGAAGCAATTGCTTTAATAAGTCACTTCTCGAGTGAATCGAAGTAATCTATGCTAATGCATTCTTCTTTAGTTATGTGCATTTTTAGTTGTATTTGATTATATTCTAAGATTTTTTTTTCATTGTAATTTCGTAAAAGCACCTGAGCATGTATTTTATCATTGTTTGTTTTTTAAATTTTAATCTAACTTGGAGATATTGCAAAATAAAAAAAAAAAATGGTTTCACATGTGTCACAGTTATGTAAAACTTTTTATTTCATTGTGTGGATAGGAATTTAAACTATTGTTGAGTTCTTAGGGTCTCTCTTCTTCTACTCTATAATTGTTAAATTTTGCCTAAATATGTTACCCATCTTATACAATTGTAAAAGTGACTTAGAGGGCATCAATTTTTTAGGGTAAGTAGAATTGATGATGTATATTTCTTTCGTTGGATTCTTAATCTGTAGCAACAAAAGTAAATAAATTCATTTACATAATTGATTTTGTGTATGTAATAATCAAACAATGTTGTATAATTACTTTCCGGTAATGGCATGAGTTTAGCCATCTGCATGTTGCAATTAGAAAAAAGGATGTTCATACCAATGACCATTGTTGTAACACATGCTCAAATAGTTTACATTTTAATTTCATACTTCCAGACTTCGCATAAATCTACCTGATCACACATGACTACATTTGTTAAAACTTCTAACTTGTCCTCATGACACTTTGGTGCATGCAAGGTATTCACTTCACAAACAAATCAAAATTTTAGGGGCATTGTTTTCGCATTTAATTCATAATTTTGCATATAATTCTCCTCCACATTGCCAAAATAATCACCTTCGACAGTATTTGCCATATCATGGCCTTGTTAAAACTAGAAACCTGATGATATAGATTTATTATGGTTGTCATAACAACTAACAAATACCTTTTTCTTTTAGAATATATATTTTGTATTTCAATTCTTTATTTTTTTGGAATATTTTAATAAAGATGAATTGATCACATTAAACACATATTTTGTAATGTGTCTGTTATTTTCTTAATTGACTTAATAAACAAAAAATAAATTGAGCGAGAAGAGGCCATTCCTGGCACTAAGATCGATAACTAACAATGCTGGAGGATCATATGCAGGGAACGATCAACACGTCATACTGAGTTTATGGCAAAAACATGCTTGTTCAGCAATAGGGGAATTGTTCAACTAATTGCCCTCACTGGAACCCAAAATCCGATCCGTTACATGGTCCAATCATATTATATATGTTATTTTAGTTTCCATAACCATTTCAGATACCATCTAACATCGTAATATAATGAATACATTCATTCTTATACAACTTTGAAATACTAACAAATACCCAGTTTATTTACTATTTCACAGTATTCAAATTGAAACAAAATAAAATTACATAGTCACATATACACCCTCTCCCAACAATGCACCTTTCATCATTGACCGTAGCGGCGCAAACTTTCTCCTCGAGAAGCAACCCGTAGTTATTTTTTTAACTATCCCGAACACATTTTGAAGTTGGGTTGAGACATCACCCCTCTGACAACGGACAAGATGTGGACGGCCAAGATTAACAACCTCACATTGTCAACATATGTATATTTTAATAAGATTGAACAGTGGTAATTCTGATGGCTAACACTACAGAGTAGTCAAGGTAAATTCCAAAGTTCCTCATCGCATCAAAGAGATTGAGCACATTCTTGTAAAATCCATTTTGTGCATATCTTGTAATAATTACATTCCATGAGAACATATTCTCTAGAGGTTTATTGTCAAACAGTTCACACACCTTGTGTATGCTTCCACATTTTGCATACATATTTACTAGAGAACTTTTTAAAAATTTGTAACAAAATTGGTTATGGCCTCGAGATTGCATATTATAGACTTTGCTGTCAAATAAAAATCAAAATATGAAAAAGGCGATGTAAGATGTTCCCCCTCCGTGATTTCAAATACTACAATGGAGAACATTCATACTATTTGTGATTCTTGAAAATTTACAACCGACATGACAATACAATATCTTTTAGACTCACTTGATACATTCTCAATTGGATCATTTTCTGTGATAGTGACAAGAATCCATCACATTAACAACAATTGTGAACATTTTCTAGAAAATTTTCTTCATTCCTATTGAAGGATTGCTACATGTCTCACAGTATACGTTTTCTATATATTAAGCATGTACAATTACAATAATAGTTACATTTTTATTTCTTTATGCATTATTGTTTTGTCCTCCTTTCAGATACAAAACACCAAAAGGATGAAAAATATTGAGCAGAGAGCATAGAGAAAATTAAATTCCATGCATCTTTTCTACGTTATTTTGTCAATATCTCAACATCTCTTTTCCGCTTTGACTTTGCAATGAAAACAACATTCTAAGTACAGTTAACCCAACTACTAAGTTACAACCATGAAGAAGGGGCATTCAAATTACATACTCTTCTCACATAACACAAATCATCATCTTCGGCAGGATTTGCCATATCATGGCCTTGTTTTCTTTACCTTCATTCGTTACAAGAACATTTATGACTCCCTATAATGTTTATGTCTTCATTGATTGTCTCATCATTACTTTATTCCCTTAGTATTTTCTCGGGATACACCATCTTTTGTTTGGTTTGGTTTAATATGATTTTAAATCCTTTAGTTCATTTAGTTCCACTTCTTGCTCGTTTATTTCCACAATATTTTCACAGTACCACATCTCAATATTCCTACCATGTTGAATTATACTCATTTCTATTTTACCATTTAACCCTAATTCACGAGTATTCTATTGTTCCCACTATGGCCCTTGTTATTGTTCAACTAGTTTGACTCATGTTTTAATAATATTACCATACACAAAAAGGGTGGAATAACACATGTACATACATATGAGAATGTTATAACAACAATCTATGAGATTCCACAAGAGAAAATCATACTCCTAAGAGTAATATGACATACACAAAATTCCACTCAAATTTGTACGACTCTTTTTGATATTAAAATTTTCTCAAAACATTACAAGTAATGACATACTTTATTTGTTGTATAAAACAATTGCAATAATACAGAATTCTTATCTAACCTAGAGGACTACGTGGTCCTGGTTGGTGTGGTGGTGTAGGATTTCATTGCAGGAAATCTCGTATATAATGATCTTGTGACCTGTAGAAGTAACAAAATCCGTAGAGGTATCCTCCTTTCATTAGGACCCTACGTGTTGCACCACTGATCCTTAATGGCTCAACACTACATATGGTTGGTTTTGGTTCACTTGTTGTTGATGTCTCACAGTAGCACACCTATCCTAAAATGACCATAAGATCTTTTTTTATAGGGAAGGAATTTTCTCTGGTGTCAGTGTACGATGCCATGATTGTCTATATGGCTCATGATGAAGATGTTTATGTTGTTGGTGTCATGTCTGCATGCCATGATGGTGTATTGTGTGAGATAAGGGGCAAGAAGGTCTATTTGATCCTTGTTGATGACTTCTCACTTGGTAGTGGTGTGTCGAACCAAGGGCATGTCAGGTTGGTGGCACTAATGGTCATTCTCTTCTTAGTTCATCTCTAATCTCCTATAGTGTCTCTAGGATCTACATGCTCAGCTCTTTCAGATCAGTTTGCGCTACGGTTGTTGCATTTTTCATTCTTCTCTCATGTGACATCCTACAAGGTGAAAAATATTAATTATTTATGGAAATTATTAAACTATACAATATCCCAGAGTTCCAATTGTTACAAGCATGCACTTTGATACCAAGTCTGATGGCCCAATATTAACACCCAAATTAAATTAATTTAGCGGTGAAAATTATAGAACATATATTTTGAAATAATTAATGAGAACCAATTTTAAGTTATGTTATCAAACTTGTTTCATCGTGTTGTAGTGCAACACCCTATTCTTGCGCTCTTACAACCCTTCACTTTGTGCGGTTACATTGGCAAAGCCAATAACCTCCTAGACAATTTAAAAAGATAAAAGTGGTTGACAACTTAGAAAGTTGTGGGCCCTAAGGGATCATTCATTTAACTCCAATGGGTTGCAATGACCACTTGTGGAACATTAACACTAAGGTGGCGATTACATACCATATACAGTTAAAGGCCTCATTACTACTAAAATGTCAAACTATCAATAAAGTGCCTTAGAAATTTGAATTATTTTTCACTTACCAAATGGATATCTCTTACAAGGCACTAACCATTATAATTTTATTAAGATACTCCTTCCTTAATTAATTTACAATGCTTATAAATTATTTCCTTTTCTACCTCCACTTAGAATTATTAAACTTATATTAATTAGGTTTCAACATTTCTTTTTAAAGGGTAAGTCAACTTGTAAGTGCAAAAATAGATTTAGCTGTGGGCCATTAGATCAACTCAATCTCCACCCTAGGATTTCTAAAGATGGTCAAATTCCCTAAAAATCCTTATAAACTAGTTTAGGTATTCTTTCTCATTCTTTTTTTGTAGGTTTTCCCATTCATGGAGGTTTCAAATATTTTATTGCGGGTTTATGGTCACGGCTTCTACATTTGTGAGGATATGGTCGAGTGTGTTTTGGTGGTCCTAAGGCCAGTGTTTCCACCGCATGGGCACCCATAGACAAAGGGTCGAGTGTGTTTTGGTGGTCCTAAGGTTTTTTTTGTTTTTATTTATTTTTGTTTAATCTGATAACATATAAGATATTTTATATAATATACACCTATATATATATATATATATATATATATATTATTAACTATTGTATAAATAATAAACTTAAGCACTAAAATTTATTTAAATAAGTTATTCCTTAATAAAAAAACATATAAAGGAAGGTATATGTTTCATTTAAGGATATAATCCCATTGGGTATATATATAAACAATTATTAACAATGTATTTAAGTTGTGCAATTATAAAAGAAGGAGATATTTACTCATAAATTTTGACATTGAGTTATTTGAGATTCCTTGTTGAGATCACCACAAACTTCCTTATAACTCCCGAAACTAAATCATATACAAGGGAACTTCAAGTTCATTCCCATGACTTCATAGCTTCCATAAACTTAACTATTCTCTCCTTTCTCATTTTGATTCAAAGGCAATTTAACAATGGGAATTTTCAAGATATTTAAAAGGGAAAGGAGAGATTTTGTACACTAATTTGTAACAAAATATGAATATAACTTTTCCGAACAACTCCTCCTTACAAAATTTCTTTTCAACCACTTTCAAACACACTAATGTAGGAGCACAATTTTTTTTCAAACACGTGATTGTAATATACTCTCTTTACTCATACAAAAGGAACTTCTTACTTTCCAAAATGAGTTCTTTTGCAACTTTTTCTTGCGCAACCACAATCACACACAACAAAGTAAAAAACATGAATTTTTACAACACCTTCCCATTTACATGTTTACTTAAAACGCAACAAGAATTATAACTAACCCAAAGACCAACAATAAGTTCTACAAGAGGGGTTTTGTATTTCTTTAGATGCAAAAAGATGAACTACACATATTTTTACAAGTGCGCCAAGTCTTTTACACAAACATATGTCTTCTAAATACAAGACAAAATCTTTCAACAACTCATATTACTTATCTTGAAATTACTTTTCAAATACAACCATGTAACAAAAAAAATAGTCCTCGTAAATTGCAAGTTTCCCAAAACATTGTAAGACAAATATAACCCACTCTAAGTTAGAAGCTCACATTATCACAAGTCTTACCATCACAAAATAAGTGATTTTAATCAAGAGAGAGAACAACAACATGATCTTTCCATAATTAAGAATGCAATAACATGCACTCACCGTAAAATCACAAGTTTACAATAAGGAGAATATAACATATAGTCATTCCACTTGTAAAATACAAGTTTCAAACTTCCTTCACTTCAAGATTAATGCAGCCTAGAATTCAATGTAAATGACCCAGACGCGTTGGCACATCACTAAGCCTGAGCTGAGCACTCACCCAAAGTGCGCAAAGGCACCAGGGTCCTCCTCAAAGTTGTTTGTATAGAATGTTAGCATGATAGTGCATATGTATATTCAGATTCATAACCAACAGTAAACAGTCCATAGTGCATAAACCAAATCTAGATCTTAGAATATATTAAAGATGAACTAAGCAATGACTATAACAAGATTTGCCATACGAGAACCAGTTTCAGTCATGTTCAACACCATTATCCATCCAATATGATCCATCGTATTAAATACTGTAAAACACAGAAGATTCATACATTATAAATGTATCTTCATGAGTCATGCGCGTGACAAAACCAGTAGTATAACTCTACAATAATTAACACATACCAAACCATTCAAAGCAATATATATATATAGGGGTGGGGACTTTCCCTTCATCACCCATGCACTTTCTCAAAATAGGCCGCATGCTAATAATAGCCACGCACCTTTACAAAAGGATGCAAAACATGCAAGTTCTCTAACAATAGACTTCCTATAGTTAAATTTGAGTAGAAATCCTATTATTAGCCTAAACTATGCATGGTGCTCGGTTGATGTTTGTTCCAAAATTACCCTTGCGTGGACAACAAGTCTTTGTGTCTTTGTGTGCTCAGCACGCTAACTCCAAAAATAGTCTAAACAACATAAACAACTAAGTCCTGATCATGGGTGCTTCAACCATATTGTAGCATCGCCTCTTCCAGCGCCCTACATTCGTGTGCCCAACACTTAGCCCATTTTTATCTGTCCAACATTACCCCACACTAAAACAGATTTCTACCCTGGCAATGGGTTGTCACCTTGTTACTCCAAAGAATATAGGATAATGAATGAAAGAATAGAAATAAATAAAGAATAAATTGAGTCATCTTATTATGTACCCTTTTCTTCCTCTGACAGAATGAATTCTAGATATTCACTTTGAATATCCCCCTCAAACTCATACCAGTCCTTAAGTGTTGCATTTGTCTTATCAGGGATGTCCATAACGACGCCATCTAACTCATCTAAAGTCATGTTTCCGCCCTCACTCTTCAAAATTATAAGGATGTTGGCCTTACTTGAGACCATCCCTTCCATGACATCCATCCTTGTGGCAATGAGCTTCCCAATGTTCTTGATTTGATCCATATGTTGTTTCCTTGCAGCATCCAGCGTGTCGCACTTCGTTTTTACCAAGGTAACTCATTTTATGCACTCGATTGTTTCATCTTTTACTGCCTGCAGAACTTCATTTTCCTCTGCTTTCTTTCTTGCATGTACTAAATTATTATCATTGTACACATGGACAACATCGAATCTGCCTTCTTTATTTAATCTTTTAAGGCTTGTAAAACAACCTCATAGCTAGATATCTTCCTTGCAACTGAAGCATTGGCCCTCGATGCTTCTGACTCCATCGTGTTATTGTGCGCCTCTCATCCAGTTGTATCATCTTGTCAATTCTTGCTTCCAATGCTTTCTCATCAACCAAACCTCCTATGTGTGTAATACGCAAATAAGGTAACGTGAATTCCATGGGAAGAACTACTTCTGCGCTAAACACCAATTGATAGGGTGTTGTCTTATTCAACCATTTGTAGGTTGTTCTATATGCCCAAAGCACATCAGAAGCTTTATCATCCCAATGTTTCCTTCCAACATCACAATTTTTTTTCAAAGTTTGGCTCAATATCTTATTGAAAGCCTCAGGAGTCCCATTTGCTTGAGGGTTATAGGGTGTTGTCTTGTTGTGTGCAACCATAAATTCATCTAATAATATCTTGATGGTCTCATTAAGGAAATGAGTGCCTTTATCACTTCTCAAACTTAAAGGACATCCATACCTGGTAAGAATATTTTCCCACAAGAACCTTGTTGATGTATTCGTTGTACAATCCTTTGTAGGTGTCGCTTTTGTCCACCTTGTAAGATAATTTGTACAAGTGATGATGTAGTGCGATCCAATTCTGTGCACGGTTGGGGAAATAGGACCTACAAAGTCAATTTCCCACTTCTCAAAAGGTTCTGCACTAGTCATAGGCCTCAAAGGCATTTCATCTCTCTGCCCAGGTTTTCCAAGGCATTGATAGTGATCACACACCTTACAATATTCTTTGCAATCCTTGTATAAGGTCTCCCACCATAAACCAGCTAGTAGAATCTTGTGTGTGATGGTGTCACCTGCATAGTGTCCACCTGCAATACAGCCATAAGCCTCCTCTATGATTGTCGTTCACTCATACTCCAATACACACCAACGTAATACTTCATCTCAGCCTAGTTTGTATAAGTCACCATTGATCAACATGAAAGATGTGACGCGAATAGCAAGTTGATTCTTTTCCAAGACCTTCATTCCTTCGGGTGTCATACATGTGTGTAAAAAGACAACAATATCCTCTAATTCCAAGGGTGAGTGATTTAACCTATATAACTATGCATCCGACATGATATCTTCAATACTCTGTGCATTCTCTCCTGATTGAATCCTTAACAAATGATCTGGACCAGAATTACTTTTACCTAGATTTACCACCATTGTAAAGTCAAACTTTTGGAATAATAGAACCCTTCGGCATATGCACCCCTGTAAGACGGGATTGTTCACCAAGTATCTCAATGTCATGTGATATGTATAGAAAACAAAAGGTGTTGCTAGCAAGTACTGTCGGAACTTATGCAACGCGTAGCTCATTGACAGAGCCTCGCACTCTGTAGTTGTATAATTATGTTCTGCAGGAGTCAACTTTCTGTTAGCAAAGAAAATAGTATGATCTACAATACCGTCTCTAGGCTGAGCTAGAACTATGTCAATGGCCATGCTAGAGACGTGCACGTGTACGTGAAAAGGTATATTCCATGAAGGAAAACGTAGAATAGGCGTTGTAGTAAGCTTCCTTCAGTGCTTCGAATGCGTGATGTTGTGGTTCTCCCCAATAGAACTTTCCTTTACCCTCTAATAACTCCTCCAAGGATGTGGCAATCTTAGCATATCCTTTGATTAAAAAAAAGTGTAATGCCCTGTGTGGCCCAAGAATCCACGCACCTCACTCTGACTAGTAGGCTCCTCCAAGCCGAAGATGACTGCAACTTTAACTGGATCTACTAACAAACCCTCCTTGCAGATGATATGCCCTAACAGAGTTCCAAAAGGTGTACCAAATATGCACTTCTTGATATTTAAAAAGATGTTTAACTGTCTACACCTCTCAAACATTAACCTAAAATTGTCACAATGATCCTTGACAAGCCCATACACGGTCCAATCATCCAAGTAAACCTGCAAGAATTTGTGAATAAAATC
Source organism: Taxus chinensis (assembly GCA_019776745.2). NCBI lineage: Eukaryota > Viridiplantae > Streptophyta > Pinopsida > Cupressales > Taxaceae > Taxus > Taxus chinensis. The sequence continues at coordinate 120,341,965 of CM034149.1, read as the reverse complement.
CTATAATGCTTGAACAACAATGCATGAAAATACTATAGGCGTTCAATCCAAAGGGGATCATCGTGTATGCAAAACTTCCCCACTCAGTGCTGAAAGTTGTCTTCTCTCGATCTTCTTTAGAAATTCTTACTTGATGATACCCAAAAAATCCATCTGTAAAAGAGTAAATTTCGTGCCTTGCAACGCTTTCCAATATTTCTTCAATGAATGGTGTAGGGAAAGGATCAATCACACATGCAACATCCAGCTCCCTATAGTCTACACAAATCTCGATCCTTCCATCTTTCTTTATGTTGATTACCATAGGGCTAACCCACTCTGATTTTTCTATGGGCTCAATAATGCCAGATTTCAACATCTTATCAATTTCTTCTTTAACTTTTACGTGCAAGTTAGGGTTCATCCTGTAAGGTCTCTTCCTAACCGGGCGCACACCTTCTTTTAACTTAATTTTCATCTTGCCCAAATATTCATGCACTCCTTTCAACTCATGGTAGCCTCTAGGAAACAAGTCCTAGAAATCGCGTAATAACTCAATTATCTTAGCCACTTCAGAGTCAGACCAGTAATATCCAATTATGGGCTTCTTAGGTTTAGCATCCATTCCAATGTTCACTTTCTTCGTCTTCATAGGTTCATGGTAGGCGCGCGCCTTCTCATCCGCACTGTTTAAGACCTTGCGTGCACCCTCTGAATGATCAATGTCCAAATTTTCCACTTCTTCATCATCCACCATATAGACCATCTTTCCTTTCTCCTTCTCTAGGAAAGCGCACTCAAGATGTTCTGCATCTATCTCATCCACTTCTTTAAAACGTGCTTCTAGGTCTGACTCACCAAGTAAATCTTGAATGAGTTCTTCAACTTTTGCACTATCTCCCATAGTCAAGCGTGTCATAACTTGTAATGCCTCATTCACCAGAGGTTTAGTGGAGAAGTAGTCAAAAGTCTAGATCATACCTACAGTCAAGTCTTTCCAATTTCCAGTCTCTCTATTCAACTCTACATAAACATGCCATGTGTGTGCGCAATCTCGCAAGGTGAAATAAATTTTGTGCACCCACAATAAAGGTGGTAAAGCTTCATGCCCCTTTGTCCAGAGTCTCTCACACTATTGAATGTGGTGGTGAACATGATTATTACCATGATATTCACATATTTGAGTAGGTGCATTACTTCTAAGAAACCTTGTTGATAGAGAAATTCTCACCTCTCTTCATTCTATGAGAGAATCCCTATGAACCATCCACCAGTGTGTTGTTGTCCTATGCAGGGTATAAACTAACATGTTCATTTCGTCCACCCGATCCTTCCACTGGGTAAGTACAGGAAGTTGATGGACAAATATAGGGCCATCTGTGGACGTCATATTGCAAAAAACAATGAAATCTCAACTTGTAGGATTTATTAGTTATACGTTCACTCAAAATTAGAAAAAATTATATAAATATGAATTGTAGCATTCGGAATCTAGTTTCTAAAATACTATTTTTTTAAAAAAAACAGACAAGTTTAGCTATATTAAACACTTAAAATTGTATGACTTAGTTTTTTTTTTTTTTAACTTATAAGATTGTAGTCCGTTTGCCCGCATTTTGGATGACCAAATCTTGTTTTTTTTTTTCCTTTGGTGAAATGTTAGATGTAGTTGTCTATCTTGGGATGGATTTTATTTTGTATTTTTTTAAGCAATATTTTTTTTTAATGATTTTTTCCATGAAAGTGGTCTGAAAATATTTAGAAAACGGAGCGCTTTCCGTTTGCCCACCATAACTATATCAAAAAATATCGAAATCAAATTTATTTTTTTAACGTGTATAGAATTTTTCCATGTTTGGGATGGTATAAGTTTTATCACATTTTGATAAGCGAAACAAAAGTTACAGTTTTAAAACTTAGACATGAACATTCACGAGAAAAAATGTCTTAAAGACTTATGTTAGTAAAAAATTATAAAATGATATTTATCTTATTCTATTCACTTTAAAATCAATATTTCTACGAAGCTAACAGTCTCCCCTACATGATGGCACCATTTTTGTGAAATGTTTTCAATTTTCTAGCATTGTTCAAGTCTTTGAAAGAGCAGATTTGAGGTTTTTTAAACTTTTACACTTCATAATGACCTTCCATAGCTTTGGTTGGGGAAAAACAAAGATTTCCCAAGGCTTAGGTTCAGCAGATAGATCCGCGATCGCGGTTTATAAAGTGTGATCGCAGTTTTTTTAACACAAACCGCGAGCATGCTTTATAAACCACGATCGCGGTATATAAAGCGTGCTCACGGTTCATAAATCATATTTACAGACATCCCAATGTCTGAATTACCATGTGATTTTTACTCTCTGACCTTACCGTACGAATTATTGTAAAATTCTATCTTTTTCTGCACGTTTTTCTTATCACCAGAAGCAAAACATCATGGGAGACAAGAAAGGAAGTCAAAAAATGAATTCATTAAGTAAAAAAACACCAAACGAATTAGAGGCCAACAAAATTCAAAATGCTGAGTGAATGCGGAAACTTCGTGAATCAAGAAGAGGTTCATCTTCAACCCCAACTATTGTAAGCAATGAAGAACTAGGTAATATTTCTACTGTCAATGTTGAAGTTGAATTAAATACTCGTGATGAAAATGTTTTTACTAACAATGTTGAAGAAGAATTAAATACTCATGATGTAGCAAATGTTGAAATTGAAAGAGACATTAAAAATGCGGATAAGAAAATTTATGTTGAAATTGTAGACAGGCAAAATTTGACAAAAACACCTCCTAGGATTTTACGTAAGAAACCTAATTTTTTTATTGAAATTGATGAAAACATTTTGAAACCAATGTCTGACAAACTTTCTGAACGACAAATCAGAAGAAAAGCCACTGAAATTTGGGATAATCATTTTGAAATTTTAAATAATTCCCAAAGATGTCAGTTGTTGGTTAGTTTGATGAAATTGATTAAAATGAGACCTACATTAAACACCTTAGGATTGACAACATCTAATATACGTGGTCAAACCTCTACAATTGTTGAAAACCTTCATGATGCATATCACACTATTGGTGTCAAGAGACGCACTAGGGATAGTAATATTGTGCGCCGTGTACTTGCTACTAGTGTTGTAAGTGAATGAATAAAAAAACAACGTTTGATTACGCAAACAAGTCGAATGTTGCAAGTTAATCGAAAAACTCTAATGAAAGCAATTGAAAGACGTAATATCCTTCAATCACTCAATAACACCGATTTTTGGGCATTTTCTGCTAGAGCACCGTGTAAGGACAAAAATAATTTTGATGCTATAAGAGAAGTTATTAAATTTTGGCATGATAACACTAGAGTTTCACCTAATACAAGAGATATTATAAAACAGAGAGTTGGTTCTACTAATCGTGAACCACATCCAAAGCATTTATTAGATATGACTCAAACTTAATTTTTTCGTAAGTTTGAACAAGAAAATCTGGAAATTAAAATTAGTCAACGTTTTTTTGAAATGTTGAAACCATTCTATGTGAAAATCAACCACGCTCGCACCACTTGTTGTTGTAGGCAACATGTTGAATTTGCGATGCATTATGCTAAATTTTTACGTATTCATTCTAATTTTCATTCTGAAACTATGTTATCATAATGTGGTGTTCAAGTTCCACCAATATCTTCTAGGGATTTCATTCCTACTATATTTTTTGAAAAAAAAGTTGGACAATTTTTTAATAGTCCGGATTGTTTAGATGGAAGTTGTAGTACATGCAGCGGAATACCCAAATTGGAAAGTTGCATCCATGAGCAAATTGAAGGTACAATAGGACATAATTTAGTTGAGTTTGATAAATATAAATCAATTGCATACCAGTTGAAATATGGAAAAGAGTCTAAACGGTGTGAGCTAGTTACAGAACAAATATCTATTTTCTAATTTTTGAGAAAATTTAAGGATGAAATTGTTTATGAGTATGTTAGGCATACACATAGAGCTCAATGGTTGTACGAACAGTTCAAGCTATGCAAAGACACATTTCCTATTGGTACTATTGTTTCAGTGGTCGATTTTACAGAGAATTACACATTGCAACCAAAAATTGAGGTTCAATCGCAATATTACAACTTAGTACAAGTTGCCATTTTTGTGCATATAACATTTCTACATTCTCTTGATAGTACGAAAAATGATCAAATTTTTTTAAGAGAGTACCATTTTTATATCAAGAATGATCGTACTCATTCTACTGAATTTGTGCAAGGGTATTTCCAGTTATTTTATGGAAACTTGTCTGATAGGAACATCCACTTCAAATAACATGATATATGGTCAGATAATTACACGTCTCAGTTTAAGAATGCACGAATGCTTTATTGGATGAGCAGAATGCACGTCAAGATGGGTGTGCAACATATTTGGAGTTTCACTGAGGCTGGACATGGAAAAGGAGAGCATGACGGTGTAGGGGCATGTGTGAAAAGAGCTCTTGTAAGAGAAGAGTTGAAGTACAAAGATGGTGCTAAATTAAAAGATGCAAAGAGCATAGTGAAATGATGTATTGACAATATGGCTCGAGGTTCTCAAGAAAATTCCACAGTTCGCAGATATTTTTGGTTGATAGAAAAACAACAAATCGCTAACTATGAGGATTGTATGACACTCACTGGGTCCAGTGATATGCACTCATTTTGTAGCTCAGATGCTACTTCGTGGGCCATATGGACAAGAAATTTAACATGTTTGTGTGCATCTTGTATTGAATTTGTCACTGCTGAGTGTGATTCACAAAAATGGGTGGATGGATGAATTTGTAGGCCTCTAACTTCGCTTCCTAGTTATCAACCTCCACAAGCATTACAACTTGTTTCTACAGATGAAATTACAACATCCAAGGACTTTGACGAAATTTTGATTTTGGTGCGACAAGGTATTCATGGTTATTTATTTAATTTTTGCATTGAGTTATGTCCATTGAAAATTTAATATGTAATTTAAATTTGAGTTGTTCAACCTTTATTTTTTTGTAGGACATGTGTTTGCAGTAATTGTGACAGAAGACAATAAAGAAGGAACAGACTATTTATTATGTCGTTGTATCGAGGAAAGAAAGAAGTTGACTTCTCCAATTATAGATGGCGCAGATATTGAGTATCATACAGGGTCAGTGGTAGTTACTGGAACTTGGCTTCAACGGTATCCATTAAAAAACTCCTTTGTTTGGGTGTTTGAAGACTTTGAGACACACAGGAAAATACTCTTATATTTGCATCTAGTTCTAGCGACAAATATTCAGCTGTATAGATATCGAGGAAGGCTTAATAACAAGATTCTTTGGAAGGTTCAGGAGTCAAATCATGAAGCAATATTGTCTGCTATTCAGAGTAGATATGATCCTGATGGTTCATTGGAATGAATTTACAATGCTCATGTATGGTATATATAATTTCTTTGATATATATATATATATATATTAAAGATCTAGATTTAAGTTTGAATATATTTTATTTTAAATTTGTGTATTTTGTATATATAGATAGTATATGGTTTTGATTTGAAACTTAAATTTCTTTGACTAACACTTTTATGTTTAGGTTAGTGGTGCCAGAAAAGCTTCCACCTTCACGTGGTTGGCACTGTTAGTAGAGAATTTTAAATTCTCGAAGCTAAGAAAAGCTTTCATTGTTTGAAAAAGTTGTAAATTTTGAAAATGTTGTAAATTTTGAAAATGTTGTAAATTTTGAAAATATTGTAAATTTTGAAAATGTTATAAATTTTGACAAAGTTGTAAATTTTGAAAATGTTGTAAATTTTGAAAACGACTCCTCCCCAAGTGTTTACAAGACCATACCTACGCGTGTGCACCGATCTAGGAAGGAAAAATTTGAGAGAGGATATTGTAGAGGGTCCCTACATCGAGGTGTCGGATCAGACGAGACGTCTCTGGGTGCCACGGAATCCGAGTAATCACCCGTCGAAGTTGAACAATATTTTGGTCTCAGGGCTCTTAAGGGACTACTCCCGAACGAAGTAGCCCGGAAGCAACGACCTTGTCGCACATCGAAACACTGCCTCCTCTAGCGTTCACCTAGCCACTCGGATATGTCGACGCAGTTGATTCGGTGCCACGACCAACCGTTTGCAAAATATAGCGTTTGACAACCTTACACTGGCTCCAACTGCACTATTTTACACGTTTGCAAATAATCAGGTAGCGAGAGCACCGATATGAGAAGGAAAAAACTAAGAGAGGCTATTGTAGAGGGTCCCTATGCCAAGATGTAGAGGGTCTCTAGGTACCTAGTAGTCACCTGTTGAGGTTTTATGGTCTCATGGCTCTTAGACTACGAACGAAGTAGCCCGGAAGCAACAACCTCTCTAGGTGCCACTCGGAGTCGACATAGTAGTCACCCTGTCGAAGTTGAACGATATTTTGGTCTCAAGGCTCTTAAGGCACTACGCCCGAACGAAGTAGCCCGGAAGCAACGACCTTGTTGCACACCAAAACACCACCTCCTCTAGCGTTCACCTAGCCACCCAGACATGTCGACATAGTTGGTTTGGTGCCACGACCCACCGTTTGTAAAATATAGCGTTTGACAACCTTACACTGGCTCCAACTGCACTATTTCGCGCGTTTGCAAACAATAGGGCAGCAAGAGCACCAAAATGAGAAGGAAAAAACCAAGAGAGGATTTTGTAGAGGGTCCCTACGCTGAGGTGTCGGATTAGATGAGGCCTCTCTAGGTGCCACGGAGTCTGAGTAGTCACCCGTCAAAGTTGAACGATATTTTGGTCTCAGGGCTCTTAAGGGACTACGCCCGAACGAAGTAGCCCGGAAGCAACGACCTTGTCACGCACCCAAACACCACCTCCTCTAGCATTCACCTAGCCACCCGGACATGTCGGTGCAGTCAGTTCGGTGCCACAACCCACCGTTTGTAAAATATAGCGTTTGACAACCTTACACTGGCTCCAACTGCACTATTTCACGTGTTTGCAAACAATAGGGCAGCGAGAGCACCGATATGAGAAGGAAAAAACTGAGAGAGGCTTTTGTAGAGGGTCCCTACGCCAAGGTTTCGGATTAGATGAGGCATCTCTAGGTGCCACGGAGTCCGAGTAGTCACCCGTCGAAGTTGAATGATATTTTGGTCTCAGGGCTCTTAAGGGACTACGCCCGAACGAAGTAGCCCGAAAGAAACAACCTTTTCATGCACCAAAACACCACCTCCTCTAGCGTTCACCTAGCCACCCAGACGTGTCGGCACAGTCGGTTCGGTGCCATGACCCACCATTTGTAAAATATAGCATTTGACAACCTTACACTGGCTCCAACTGCACTATTTCACGCGTTTGCAAACAATAGGGCAGCGAGAGCACCGATATGAGAAGGAAAAAACTGAGAGAGGCTATTGTAGAGGGTCCCTACACCGAGGTGTCAGATCAGATGAGGCATCTCTAGGTGCCACGGAGTCCGAGTAGTCACCCGTCGAAGTTGAACGATATTTTGGTCTCAGGGCTCTTAAGGGACTACGCCCGAACGAAGTAGCCCAGAAGCAACGACCTTGTCGTGCACCAAAACACCACCTCCTCTAGCATTCACCTGGCCACCCAGACGTGCCGGCGTAGTCGGTTTGGTGCCACGACGTCCTGAGGCATGACTTCTCACTCCTCACCTCCATTCATTTCCTAGGACTCAAAACATTCAATGTCACTTGTTTACCTTCCATCTCTCTTGTTCTCTTTGGACTTGCCTCTGTCCTCTTAGGTGCTTCATCACTGTCCTTGCTTTGCTCTCTTGAGCTATGTTGTTGTGGTGATCTCTCTCCATCCTCTGCTGCCCCAGCTATGTGCTTACATGCTCATTATTTTTGCATTGTAATAGGATTCTTCATCACAGATCACTACACAGAATTAGGAGTATAAGTAAATCATCAAACAATTAAGGGAACACATGTGTGAGGACCTTTTATTCATAAGTGCCATCATTGATTGCATGAGATTAATCATCTCTGCCTCAAATTGAAGCAATGTCTCCCATTTGAAACTTCAACCCCCCAGTCCATCAAGCAAGATCAAGCATTCATACTGCAAAGAAGGACATGTGACCATTGGGTGAGCATGATCCTTGAAAAAGGGAATGATCTATTTCCTGAGATTATCTCTTTGTTTAGATTGTTCTTGGTCATATATTTGAAAATCAATAGGAATAGAGTTGAGATCAAGAAAGAGAAATTCCATTGGGAAAATAATCTCCCATTTGCGAGTGAGATGAATAATTTTGATTCTCATTCCTTGGTGAGCTCAGGTGTGTTTTCATCTGACTCAGAGAACTTGTATGACATTTTGTCCCATACCATCACCTAGAGGTTTGATGCTCTAAAAGAAGCCATTTCTGATTTTGAATCCCATGAGGAGAATGTATCAAAATTTTTGGAAGATCTTGGCACAAGAATGCATGAGCTTGGTACTCCTCTCAGGGAGAATAATTCCACATGAAGAATCTTCAGGATTCAAATTTTAAGAATTGGTTCAGGAAAATATTTGTGACCCTTTCCTTCAATAGTGATACTTTAGAAGCCCTTGTAGAGATCATAGGTTATATCTCTAGAATCCTATGAAGAGTTAAATGAAAAATATTTTAGTCAATGTGGAAATATCAATGCCATTCCTGAGAATTGACTCAACACATTGGAGCATGTGAACATCTTGGAAGATGAGAAAGTTTCATTTGTAGTTTCCAAATTCAACAAGATGGTCTATGGAAAAGCCTCATCATTCAAGATCTTCCGCGGAGGAAGACATGAGTTGATTCTTCATTAGAGGAGGATTCTTCATGTGATGGGTGGAACCTAAGAATACTAATAAGGGCTTACTGTCAAATTTTTACCCTTTTCAACTTGGGACATCAGAATGCACCACCACATGAAATCTCTCCCTTTCGTCACTTAAGGCTTGTAACATTCTCACTAGGTATGATTCCTCAGCACCCCAACTTGATTATGTTTCCCCCTCTCATGAATACTTAACCCCTTCACACATTATCACCCCTTTAAGTCCCTTTGTCACTTAAGGCTTGTAACCCTACCCTGTCATGCCATGTAACCCGGGTTAATCCAGAATGGTCAAGGATGAGTTAGAAGGTGAGTTAGCTAGGTTAATGTTAAGAGGTGAGTATAAACATACACTTAGCCATTTTTTTAATCCCTTTTTAATATTTCCTTTTCCTTCATTGCTGCTAGTATTTAGTTATGCTACTAAATTTTCAAGAAACCCTATTGCAAAAATCACATTTTTGCTCATATCTCCTTCATTTTTGCTCCATTTCCCCTGTAATTTTGCCTGTAACTTCTACTCATGAACTCCTTGAAGATGATCTAAAAATATTTTCCATTGGTACCCTAATTTTTTATAGCATCCCATTTAAAATTTCAGAGAAAAAACTTGCCTTTTTAGATCCTTGCAATTCTGGAGATCGAAAACACTTGAAATTTGAAGCAGGAAACCATATGAAAATACCTAATCTAATGAAAAAAATTTCATCTCAATCCAAATACAAGAAGACATGATTAAATATTTATTATTAAATTGGCATATGAGCCTTACTAAAAATAATAAGTTTTGATAACAAAGAAAAAAAATTGAAACCTCTGTGTAATCTTCAATTCTAGAAATATGAAAATTGTAAAACTTGAAAATCGGGAAAATTGTAAAATCTTCAATGTTGCACCATAAGTAACGTTAAATATTCATATAGTTCAAGATGAACTCTACCTCACTTATTTCTATCAATGTTTGCATTAGTTGATATGCAACAGATTGAGTGTTAGCTTTAAAAAAAAAAGTAATTGTACGCATTGCCCTTTTGTAGTTCACCTAGCATGGTTTTGCTTAATGGAATAGGTTTGCTTAACAATTGTACCATGTATTGCTCCAGGACATGGTTTTTTAATTTTAAATCAAACATACATATCTAGAACTAATTTAAATGGTTATGAAAACATACATAGAAGGATATCATACATGCAATGAAATCAAATCAAACATATAGTTCAGATTTATTGTTATGAAAACCAACACACATGGATATATAAGAATCAAACAAAGTGTGCTCCAGACGCACGTCTCTGAAAATATATGTAAGTTCATAACATGTGTACATCTCGAACTAAGTGTGTCATAATGTATATAGGACCACATGCGGTCACAAAAGGCTATATATATACAATGGACTATATGAAGAAACATGTTCACTAGGACCAGATGGCCCATATATATATATATATATATCTATGTACATCCAGGTGGACTATGAATCTACTCATGAAACATCTTCCCTCTCTTCACCCTGCTAGAAGTAGCACGTCCACGACCTGGGGATGTAGTGGAGGGAGATGCCACTACGGATTTCATCCATGTGGTCCTAGGTGTCTCTAAGCATGCCTGCAACCTAACCTGCACATTCATAAACAACAAGTTTTTAACACCCAAAATTTTAAAATACATTCAAAATTTAGAAACTTGTACAATTTAGTTAAAATGCATGTTAAATCTTACCGCAATGTCATGATCCCTATCAATTTGTTGTTGACACATCGCAGGGACAACAGTAGACTCACGAGGGGTAAGCTACATACAAATAATTAATTTTCAAATTAAATATTTCACATACATACAAAATTTGATATTGTAGATTTAAGTAATAAGAAATAATGAACCTCCAAAATTTAACAAATTTGAAAAATTGTACCTCAGTTAGTGGATCTGCAGATGCTATGGCAGTATCTACAGCAGCCTCCATAGTCTGCATATATGGAGGAGTCTCTCTAGTAGTCATAAGCTATACAAAAAACATGTACAAATCAATATTAAAATCTACATGACTGTGCACCACATAACAGAGGTCCAAAGCATGTAATCCACGTGAACTTCCACAATTAGAAACAAAGTGTAAAGAGATTTACTAACCTGCGTAAAACTCATGTGAGGCATGCCAGTAGCCTCAGTTCCCAGAGCAGATGATGACCCGCCAGGCTCCTGTGTATAAAAGACAAACATATTAATATGTACAACATACACGTGAAACATTATAATAATAATCTAGTGCAATCAAATGAAATTAAAAATGTAAGTTTGTACAACTTGAAACTTACGTTTGAAACACGCCCAGCTGCAGTAGCTAGCATGTCGACGCCGGATGTTTCCTTCACCGGCTCTTGCTATTTAAAATAAAATAAAAAATTAGTTTTTTACATGTATGTACATGACGTACAATCAAATACATATATATTAAAATCTCAAACATGTGAATTAAACTATTGTATATATATATATATATGTATATATATATATTATTTATATTTATTTGAAATTTACCTGTGAAAGACCAATATCAGTGGCACCAGTTCCAAAAACATTCCCCAGCATCTCATCTATAGAAAAGAAATCATGTGAACCAGCAAATGATGTCTCACCTGCAGTGCATACGGCACCACATGATCCACAGTGGTGTGGTGCGCTAGAACTGGTGCACTCCACCAACATCACCAGATGCAATCTGGTCACTATGCTGGGTCAGAGTGTCAGTGAGCTCCCTCAATGCATGCAGTGTATCAATCTCCACAACCTCCTTCACTGTAGGAGGGATAACTGAAGGCAGTGGGGGTTTTGGGGCATGGGGGATCCTAGGTTGACCTATGCGTGCACCAGGTCTACTCTGTGCAGAGCCACCTCCTTAGCAAAAAAGTTAGAAAAGTCAAAATAATTCGGGACCTCATTGAGCACGAACTCGCAATATAATTTCTTCAAAAAATAAAGAGGAACCTCATTGTTGTTGCATGGTGGATAATCAAAAACCATCCACCATCGGTCCCAAAAATTGTTTTTGATTCGGTCATCATGGCACCAATGGATTGGGAACCGTTTGCAAGTAACTGCGGGGGGCATTGGTTCTAGGGTCAGTAAATAATGCACAAATGAGGTCTTTTCCAAAAAAATTGTCTTTTACGGCCGCATGGGATAGTTTATCTGCATACCACCACCTACAGTCACCTCTAAAGGTATTCCATCTATGTATTTGGTTGGTTGCGGAGTCGACTTCGCCAATCAATGTTTGCAATGTATTGGCTAAAGTCATGCGGGATGGATTTGTGGCATGATTTTGTCTTATAGTCTGAATAAGGTTCTCAATGACAATTTTATTTTCTCAGATTCTTCCAATGATATTATCTTGTGTTCCTGCTGGCTCAGTGGGGACAGAAGGAGCCACAGGAGGCAGATCTATGTTTGGAGGAGGGTTTTGAGGAATGTTCGGAGGGTTTTGAGGAATTTTGAGGAATGTTTTGATGGTTTGCATGATTTCGAGCTTGCCGACCAACTGATAAAACAAGAAAATTGTATACATAAACAAACATTTCAAAAAACCCATGAAAATGCAAAAAAAAACCTAAAATGCAAAAAAAACCTAAAATGTAAAAAAAATGATTAAAATCGGGGGCTTACCTCCTCGTCTTGGTGGCATGGTTGAATCTATCACGATCCAGAAGTCTGATGAGAAATTTTGAGGTGGTATTCAAAGCTCGAGTGAAAAACGTCTAGGAGAAATCGCGGTTTGAAATGAAAAATGGGGAAAATAAGGACTCGCGGGACTACTAATTTTTGTCTCAGAGTTCCGCGATCGCGGTTTTTGGTTTAGTTATTTCCGCCGAACCTGAAATTCAAGAACCGCGATCGCGGTTCCTGAATTTCAGGTTTTTATGTCCACGGAATTGTCCACCAACTTCGTGCACTTACCTACATAGTAATCAATTTGTGATGTGCAAACATGCTTATTACACAACACCAAAGTAAATTGAAAAAGCATAATGGAAAGGAAGGAAAAACATTAAAGGAACTACAGTAAGGGAGATATAATCTAAATGGAAAGAATGCCTTATTAAAAAAACTAAGAAGGTTTATTTAGAGTAGGGCTTCAACTTGCTCCCATTAAAGTAACCGGGTAACCATGTTCCATCAAGTGCCTTTAACTAGTAAGCACTTGATTCAAGTATGTTAGTGATAACATATGGTCCTAACCAATGTACCTTAAGCTTTCCTAGGTGGCGTATAAACTTTTAATCATAAAGAAGTACCATCTTCCCAACCTAAATATCCTTTTCCTTGATGTACCTATCATTAATGCCTTCTATCTAGATTTCTCTTGCTTCTGTCCAATGTACTATAACACATTCTCATTATTCTCAAAACTAATATATCCCTTATTGAACCGTATATCATCATTATTTCTTTCTTCCACTTTCTCATCAGATAGCACCAAGAAGGTAACATGAATTCCATGGGAAGTTGCTACTTCTATGCAATACACCAACTGAAAGGGTGTTGCCTTATTCAAGTGTTTATAGGTTGTTCTATATGCCCAAAGTACAATTTTTTTTTTATCATCCTAGTTTGTCTTTCCAACATCACAAATATTTATCAAGGTCTGGCTCAATATCTTGTTGAAAACCTCTGAACTCCCATTTTACTGAGGATGATATAGTGTTTTCTTGTGGTTGTGTCGACCATAAATTCATCAAAAGTATCCTGATTGTTGCATTCAGGAAGTGAGTGCCCCTATCAGTCATAAAACTCAAATAGCATCCATACCTGGTAAGAATATTTTCCCATGCAAGAATCTGCTGCTGTAGCATTATGTATAATTGTTTATAGGTACTACTTCTGCCCACCTTGTCAGATTATTTACACTAAATTCTGATATAACATGATCTCCTGACGCAATATTCTGCATACTTCCTTCAGATCATCAACATCCGACTAGAAAGGGACACTTGTAATATTCCAACTTCTGCAACTGTTCCATTAAACATAGTCTATTACCCATTTTTAAAAAGGCTCGACAATAGCAATAGGCCTGAAAGGCATTTCATCTCTCTACCCAGGTTTCCCAAGGCACTGACAGTGATCACCCACCTTACAATACTCCTTACAATCCTTATATAAGGTTTCCCACCATAAACTAGCGAGTAGAATCTTACGCGCAGTGGTGTCACTCACATAGTGTCCTCCTGCAATACCGCCATGAGCCTCCTCCATGATTTTCATATGCTCATTGCTCCAATACACACCAACACAAAACTTCATCTCATCCTAGTTTATTTAAGTCTCCACTGATCAACATAAAAGGTGCAACATGAATCACAAGTTTTTTCTTCTCCCAGGATTTTATCCCTTCTGGTGCCATACTTGTGTGTTGACAACAATGTCCTTTAATTATAACAGTATGTAGTTTAACCATATAACTATGCATCTGACATTGTATTCTTCAATACTCTGCACATCCTCTCTTGATTGAATCCTTGATAAGTGGTCAGGAGATCCACACGTATAACATGTTCCACGAGAGAACTCACCTCGTCTACTGTCGTGGCCTCGACCTCTACCACATCCTCCCTCAAAGTGACCTTCAGTATGATCATAGCACCCTTGAGTGTGATCATTTACCATGACTGTAAAGTCAAACCCTTGGAATAATAGAACCCATTGGCATATGCACCCATATAAAACAAGATTTACAAGTTGTGATCTGTATAGAACTTTGCTAACAAGTACTGTCTGAACTAGATGCGTATTCACAACTTCACACTCCGTAGTTGTATAATTTTGTTCTACATGAGTCAACTTTATACTAGCAAAAAATATAGGATGATCTATAATACCTTCTCCAGGATGAGAAAATATTACAGTAGCCAGACACGTTCATCCATCACGCATTCCAACAATGGGAAGTAGATTCCATGAAGGGAAACATAAAATAGGCACCACATCAAGCCTCTCCTTGAGAACTTTGAATGCGCGATGTTGTGAATCTTTCCAATATAACTTCCCTTTACCTTTTAATAACTCCTCCAAGGGTGTGGAAATATTAGCATATCCTTTTATAAATTTTATGTAATACCCTATGTGGCCCAATACCCTGCACACCTCAATCTGAATGGTGAGTTCCTCTGGTGCCTATAATGACTGCAAAAATGGGCTCACTCCAATGTCTATGCTCTCGACTACCTCAGCGCGCAAAGCTGCTTCAAACACCTCGCACGGGTATGTATAAGTCTTATGTGAGAGTGCCCTCCTAAAAGGCGTGATCAGGCCTCCAATGAACCATTGTGCATATTGAATTGCATGGATATCATCATCCAAGTAAACCCACAAGAATTTGTGAATCAAATCCTTCAATGTGTGAACCAAAATGCACAAAAATACTACATGCACATTTTTCAATCAAAAGGGAATCACTGTGTATGTGAAACTTCCCCATTCAGTGGTGAAAGTTTTCTTCTCTTGATCCTCCTTAGCAATTATTACTTGATGATATTCAGAGAATACATTTGTAAAAGAGTAAATTTTTCTCCCTACAACACCTTAAAATATTTCCTCAGTAAATGGTGTAGAGAAAGGATCAATCACACATGCCACATTCAGCTCCCTATATTCCACACAAATATTGATTCTTACATATTTCTTTATAGTGATCACCATAGGGTTGACCCACCCTGATTCCTCTATGGGATTAAAAATTCCATATTCCAACATCTTGTCTATTTCTTCTTTAAATTTTACGTGTAGGTTAGGGTTCATACTATAAGGTCTCTTCCTAACCAGGTGCACACCTTCCTTTAACTTAATTTTCATGATCCTTCGCCTATGGCAAGAATTGAAATAGTGGATGTACTACCATGTGTCCCAATAGTGGTACTAAAATGAACTCCTACAGTCTACGAATTTGTGCTACTCCCCGATGTGAGTCCAAAGATCTATACGCATGTGCTCTATGTCGATGACGTGCTTGAAAAGGTTCCTCCAACTGGACCTCCAAATAACGGGGAAGATGTCTACTCTACCATAAATGAACGTAATATATGATTCACCCCTGAAATTTATGATAAGTAAACTCTAACTCTTGCTACTCTACTACCCAAACTAGCCTGTTGACTACTAGATGTACTAGAAACTGGAAAACCAAGCAAGCAAGGGATAGGTTTCAAAGTAGACTCAAATGCGTGCCCATGGCCCAAGTTGTCTCTGCTGGCGAGCTTTCATATGGGGTTGATGAGGGTTCCCTGTCATGCTTTCCCAAATGGGGGAGTTCCAGATGCTCTTCCTCCATGTCCTCTACATGAGCTCCAAATCCTTCATGAGCCATTTCTCTCCTCAACATCATCCATTCTAAAATCTCATGCACCTCATTGTACTTAACTCTCCTTTCTTCTCTTTTCCTCTCTACCACTAGGTCTTCCATCCTTCACAACACATGATCCTACCCCCACGCGTGATGGGGTTTAGTTATCCACCGACTTCTCTTCCAAATTCACGGTTACCAACAATATTTTGATTGCTAGTGGATGCCTTACAGATAAGACCCCCTTATAACGTAGAAACTGAAACTCAGCTACCTCTAGGAAAGAATAAGTGGAAATTGAGTACTCCAAAATATAGCTATTCAGAACACCACATAACCAAGTGTCCACAACATGCATCCAAATTAGATCAGCATCATAGAGGGCCTAAAATTATTCTTATGTCTAGACAAGTGTGTGAAACCTCCAATTCACTTTTAGACACATAAGTGACCAACAACTCATGTAGATCTATTGGGAAGAATAGTGAAGAATATCTCATATAAGTAGTCATACAGATTCTGCTCCACCCACGCACGTGCATCAAACCCAAATCTAATGTTGAATCTAAGAGTGCAATCTTATTCAAGATCTATTATCAACTCCTCAACACTTGCCAAGGTCAACCGGTACATCTTCATCATGCAACATCCTGAAAAACATACTGAGAAATAGGTCACGAACAATGGAACCAATGATGCATCCTAGAATTTACTATTAATAACCTAAGCGCGCTGACACATTACTCAGCCAAAGCTAAGCATTCACCCAAAGCACACAAACACACCTAGGTCCCTCTTTATATTTTCTTGGAAAAAATGTTAGCATGATGGTGCATATATATATTTAGATTAATATATAACCATAGTAATTAACAATAGTAACAACACATAGTGCATAAACCAAATCTAGCTCTTAGAATAGATCTAAGAATGAAGTAAATAATGACTACAACAAGATTTACCATGCAAGAACCAATGGATTCAGTCATGTTCAACACCATTATTTAACCAATATGAACCATTGTATTAAGTACTGTAAAATACAAAATATTCTTACATTACATAAGGTATCTTCATGAGTCATGCGCACGCAAAAAACCAACAACATAACTCCACCATAGTTTTTCACCCACCAAACTCGTGCAAACTCAATACATATATATAGGGGTGGGGAATTTCCCTTCACCTCCCATGTACTTTCTCAAAATAGGACACACGATAAATAATAGCCATGCGTACCTTTACAATAGGATGCAAAACATGCAAGTGCTCTAACAATAGACTTCCTATAGTTAACTCTGAGTAGAAATCCTATTATTAGCCTAAACTATGCATGGCACTCGACTGATGCTTGTTCCCAAAAATACCCTTGCATGGAACGCAAGTCTTCATGTCTTTGTGTCCCCAACACGCTAACTCCAAAAATAACCTTAACAACATAAACGACTAAGTCTTGATCCTACCCACAATATGAACATTGAGATTTCAATATGGTCTCTACCCAGCCACCATCAATTTTCTTAACAAATTTGATAAAACTTATGACCTCGTTCCTTTACATTCATAAGCATTTTACACTCCATGAGTGATTTTTACTATAAACTGTTGCAATACTAAAGAACACTAATTTGTTTTGCTTACTAGGGAAAGGGCCCTAGCCCACAAAAAATTACAATAAAGTTGTCAAAGATAACATAGGTCATCTCGGCGGTCACAGTGAAAACATGTTATCATGCTGAGGTGGCACAAAATGGCAATGAGAATTTGCCCAATTATCCAACCTAATCCTACAAAAAACAACCTAGTTGTATACAATTCAATAGATACATATAACTAAAAAGCATTTAGAAACTATGACAAGCTTCCATCTCCAGGAAATTCACCACAGCAGTGACAAAGAAAAACCACATCAAAACCCACTAACATAGCCTGGTTGGACTCACTGGGAGAGTTACCACAAGGGAAATTGACGCCGACTTCGGGAGGAAGCTCAAATCCCATGTGATCCATGATTTCCTTCTACCCAGTTGTCAATGCCTGCAAAGCTTGAAGAATAGCATGAGAGTGAAACGTTGCTTCTGCATCCCTCCTGTCCCTTGCCTGCTCAATCTCCACATGGTCCATGTGTAGAAGGAATTGTCCTTAAGCATTTGACAGGGTGTTGGCACCACTAATTCCTTGGGCTACATCAAATACATTGAGTCACACCATAAACTGTTGGGGGTCAATCATGAACCCATGTAAATGAGCCTGGGTTTCCTCCTCGATCCCGTCTAAATCTTTTTCAACTGACCAAGCTCTAGATAGCCATTGTTGCATAACAGGGTTGCGGATCTTGTCTTTTAACCAGCGTTCGAAAAAAGCTTCAGCCAAATCTCCACGAAATGGGGAGCGGCGGCCACCCCTGTGAGACCTGCAACTAGTGCGAGTAGGCCTGACAGTGAGCCTCTCCCGACGATTGCTTCTATCCATTAGCACTATTAAGAATAACGTAGGAACTTTCCCTTTTACACGAAAGCGTAGTGCCAAATGTCGAAAGAACACAAGTAAATATAGGGAGAATGGAATGATTGCCACCCGCTTTGCACAAAACTCATAATTTCCTCCCCCCACTTCAAATCCAATCCACACATGTTAGGGATAGCAGTCCTGAGCGAGGAGCTCGAAGGACAATGAAATGAGGATTAATGATTTAAATCATTAATCAAGGCTCTTTAGTATGTCATTGGGAATTTCTCCCTCCATAGCTTTAAATGAACCCCTTCCTTTTCAATCATACCGACCCCAAAATTGGCATGAAGATCAACGAGAATATTCTCAGCCCGCAGAATATGGGAGAAGCGTATTTTCTCATAGTTATTAACCATTGTAAGGATTCTTGAATAATCAAGTTTAATTTACAGGCCCTATAGGAACAGGACTTGAGATCCTCAATGATCACTTGAGAGTCCCCTTCAATCCATAATTTTCTCAAGCATTGATCAACAATCTCTCTAAGCCCAAGAGAAGAGCAATTCCTTCTACAACATTGTTAGAATCAAGACCACAATCCAGGGCCATCATGAAAACCGATTGGCCTTGCAAATCTCAGATTATACATCCACTTCTAGCAGAGCCAAGATTACCTTTCGAAGCCCCATCAAAATTCAATTTTACCCATCCATCATTTGGCAGTAGCCATTTCACATAAGATTTTAATCTGTCTCGAACCCCATTATCAAGGGAAAAGTATGACTGCAAACAATAAATTTAACACAAGAATAGGAGAGCAATATATTTATTGCAAAGGTAGTGTAAATTACTATGCTTAATTCAAGGAGGTTGTATCCCATCAATGCTTTTACACTGACATTCAGCTTGTTATTTAAGACCAACGGTTGCTGCTTAAGACGCAACTATCACTAAACAGTTCATAACTAATGAGTAACTAGACACTACCAAAGCTGGCAATAGATTAGAATAACTAACATCATAATTAAGTTGATTATCAAAGCATTTATTTAATAAATGAAAATGGATTTTTCCGCAAACAGGAAGTGCTTCTCTTCCCAAATGGCATCCACGTCTTATCCCTACCCTACCAGGGGTAAATCCATCACATGCATTGATGAGAATATTCAAGAAAATTTAGACAATGGGAAGTGCACACAAATGGTGTGTTCTCCTGAGCCTCTTTGCAAAAACCAGGTATAACAAACAACACATTTGCAAAATCTCAATTTTTTTTACTTTTGAATCTAGCATTCACTTTGTTGTTAATCCCCAATTTGCTAATTGTTTACTCAACTGGAAGATGCACTAATATTTCAATGAGAGTACACTCTAACATGGGTCTTGCACATTGTATTGGTGCTAATGACACTTGCACACCTCGTTGTGATCCCCATTCATATACCATCGTTACCCACGCAACCTCTCATTAATCAATATGCAAAAGAATTCGACCACTCCCACTCCCTCTCATGTAAAACATAAGAGTCTAATAAGATGAGGTTCTATTCTAAATAAGAAGTTCGGTGTATGCATGCTTGATATCTCATCTCTTTGTATTCCTTCAATAAATGAGAGGTTGAAAACTTGATGATTGCAAAGGAAGAATCTATACATGTGAGTGTTTCATTAGTTATATCAAATGTGAAGAGCCCTTACTCTGTTTTTAGCATTCTCAAGAATCTTTTGATAGTCACAATATCATGAACTGTTTGTTGGAGCTTATGTAGTAGCAAGGTAACGAGTTTGTTGAATGCTCTAGTTGCAAGAGATCAAGTAGATTTGATGTTAAGCTCTATGAGACATATACTTTGTGGACACTAAAGAAAAGCATAGGAAACCTGCAACACAGTGACTCACTGTTATGTGAATGTAAGATTTAACTTCTTTTAGTCTTGATGATCCTAAATATGTGAATTGATAGCACATGAACGAGGAAGAGTATGGCACAAACATCCACGAAGAGTTCTAAACCTTGACAGTAAGTACAAAGTGCAAATTTTGATCCTTTAACTTTCACGGGTTTTCTATAAACCTTGCTAGGGTTTAGCTCTTTATTGATGGTTGAGGCAAATATCTTGCATGTCAAAGTTTGATATTTAGTACTAAGCATTCCAAAGGTGTTAGGAATATGTGGAAGATGGAGTCAGATAAAGAGGAGTTAATAATTTCAAGATAATCATGACAGTAACCCCCAGGTCTATGACAGAAAGAACTTGGAAAAGGGTGTCCTAAAATGACCTTAGATTGGTTTGAAACCTCCTTAAAAGAAAGATATACCTGAAAATGGACTGAAATAGGGCTAGTAGAGACCTAATGAGCTTGGGAGGAAAAAGAATGATTGTGAGAAGAGGAATGTCAGTTGGGTTATGAAACTTGGGGCACACTTTGTTGGCCATAAAGGGTATTTGAAGATGTTTATAGTTTGTTGTGGGTAGCCATAGAACCTTCCAACCATGAACTGTGCAGACCACTTGATCTTGAGAGCACCTAAAGGGTAGTTTAGAGCAAGTTAGGTAAGTTTGATGCTTTGGTTCCTTTTGAGACAAGTTAATATGTTGGATCTAACATTGTTTTAAGTGTACAACAGGGTATAAGGCAGTGGAGAGGTCATTGACTGCTAAAAAGAGAAAAAAATCTTGTTTATAGGTTAAGAACTAGAGAAGAGCCATGAAGAAAAGGTAAGTGTAAATGGAGCTTTCATGGAAAGTGACCAATTTGATAGTTGATTTGACATTGTTCAAGGTGTATGGAGGTTTGAAA
This sequence comes from Taxus chinensis, assembly GCA_019776745.2. Taxonomy (NCBI): domain Eukaryota; kingdom Viridiplantae; phylum Streptophyta; class Pinopsida; order Cupressales; family Taxaceae; genus Taxus; species Taxus chinensis. The sequence goes on along the minus strand of CM034149.1, from coordinate 120,320,556 downwards.
ACAGAGGATAGTGATTGAACAATCCATTCAAGGTGAAAAAAATCATTTATTGCATGTTTAGCCATTTTTAGGCTTCTTTGAGAGATCCTCTTGGCAGAGCTTGGGTAAAGGTTGATTGATTGATTCCTCCTAACTTAATTGAATGCATGCTAAATGTTATATTGTTTTGCATCACTCTTCCAATGCCACAATGGATCAAGCTACCAAGCTTGAGGTTCCGGTGATGTGTGTCATCGGGACTGTTCTCTCAAGTCACTGCGATGACTGAAGCAAGAAGTTTTCAATGTGGATTCTCATAACACAACTTCAAATAATGGATATGACGAGGATAATCACATTTTCTTATGTTTTTCCTGTTGTCTCTAGTTACACCTATTTTCTTATGTTTTTCCTGTGTTCTCTAGTTACACTTCTGCAATATACAGATGTCCAAGATATCTATATTAGACTGCTGGAGTAACAACTTCTCAGCCTATTTTTCATAGCTTTCTTGTATTTTGGTTCGATCAGCTATATCTTCTGATCTGGCAAGTCTGTTTTCCATAAGAATTTCAGGATGATATGTAACCTCTCCCATTTTAATATATTTTATGTTTATCAGAATCAAAGAATTCGACTGTCTACAAGTGACATCAGAACACATCTTTCTCAACATGCTGACTAAGATTCAGCAAACTTAATAGATAAGGTAAACTATCTTGTTGATACGAGGCATTTAATAGGTAACTAGTAAACAGTGGTGGTTTCTATTCCTACCACACTTTTGGAGTGAACACCGCCTAGACAACAAATTTTGATTTACTCATCTACAGAAAAATTGACTGTCACAAAATGAACTCACATACTTTGTAATATTATCAAATGGAAAATAGTTGCCAGCACTGAATTTGGCTCCTACTAAGCTACTAACGGGGTTTGAAAATAACAGACCTCCTTATGCCTTGGCATGGCTGGGTTAATAACTCAGTTATGAAGTGAATCGCTGAGAATGGGTTACAAATCCCTACCATTATGTACATAAAAGTTACAGATTTAAATACTCACTACCTTTACTTCGGCTGCAATTTCCTAGTTATGCCTAACCACAATAAAATTCATTGAGGTTCAATCATACAACTTTTGTTGTTCCATTTACATGTAGGATTACAATCATTTTTCAATTAGAATGTTATTTTAGTTGCTTGCTCTTCGATACTTCTATGGTAGATGTGGTCAATTCAATGATAAATTAATAATTTTGGCTTTTTTATTTTTCAGAGATTGTGTAAGATCTTTTGAAAAAACGCCTTGAACTGACAAAATAAAATTAGATAATTTTCCGAGAACTGGTCTACCCGTGTTAAATTTTTGACCTAAAATCCCATGAATTTTTCTGAAGAGATGACCAAAGTACACAGCATGTCATGAAAATTTCTAAATTTAAATCCACAATTGATATGTTATTATCAGTAGTTGATTCTATATGTTATTGTAAAGATATCAGATAATGAAGGTTAAGGGTTCACCCCACTTCACATAGCCACTATGGAGGGGAAGATATATCTCATACAAAAAATAACGGAGCAATGCGATGATAGCTTGGATTACATCTTGCAGTATTGTTTCTGAATGTACTATTTGGTGAAATTGGAAGTAAAGTGACTGGTAATATCATGTGTTTTGCTGAAATGGCTAGTAAATAGTACTGATGTTGAAGGAAAAACTGCTTTAGACCTAGCAGTAGCCATGGCCAATGAGGAACCACTTCTGTATTCAAGTGTATGTAATTTAAAATAGCTTCCATATCCTTAGTTCAAAAACATTTTCTGTTACCTATTTGAGTCTAAAATATCACTCTTTTTTTGCAGCACATATCTTCATGTGTATGGGGCATTGGAGGCTCAGACTAAAGAGCCAAAGAACATTTAGAGTGGTACATGAATGGGAATTCTCCCGTAACCTCAATGATTGCAGTGTTGCATGCAACTGTGATTTCCATATTAATTGCAATTGTTATATTTGCAACAACATTCACAATTCTTATAGTTATATCTTCAGCTCCTAGTAATTCCGCTTTTGCTCCAGGAGATCCTGCTACCACACTGACAGCCATTACAGTTTCTGGCGATGATTTACACCTCCAGTTCCTGCATTGATTGGGGAGCACAGATTTAGGGTGTTTGTTGTTCTTGTTATTGTTTCCTCAATGTTGTCGGTGTTTTATTATAGAGCTTCCCTTCTCAGGGGTGAAAAATAAGGGAATATTATGACTAACAAAAGGGCCGTTTCATTGTCCTTGGCAATGGTGGCACTTACACTTTTATATGGAACAACGATAAATTTGATTGTGGGAAAGGAAATGCCTTGGTTAGTTGTTTTTATATGGATTGTGTTGAGCAGGGTCCCTGTTGCTGTGTTTTCTAACACATTTTGCGGAAAGGAATATCTTTTTGGTGGGGATACAATTTGTTTTGAGGATGTTTATTGAGTTGTAGAGGAAAAGAAGCTTTTTTGTCTGTCAAGAGCTTTATTGTGCATACATGCCAGGACTGAGGACAAGGAAGGCATCTGAATGGATTATGTACAATGCAAAGGCAAACAGCTGCAGGCCAGACCTGTGGAGCATCCCCTTGTCTGTAACAGAAACAATGTTCATTAAATTATTTAATGTCTACTTTTATTTACTTGTTTTGAACTTGTTTAGAGGTACTGGTACTGATTGGTACATCCCTAGACTTCCTGTAAGCCATCCCATCATGAAATTGTTTAGTGGAATTATTGTTTTGGAAGAAGAATCTAAATATAGATAAGTTACTTGATTTGAGATTCTTTAGAGGTACTGGTACTAACTGGTACATCCCTGGTTTTCCCTGTAAGGCAACTTATCATGACTTTTTTTGTTTTGGAATTACTCTTTTGGAAAATGAATTTATTTAGATATTTTTACTCTTGATGGATCGTGATTTTTTCGTTTATTTACTCTTTTGCACGTATTTGAATTTTTGTTTTGGAAGTATTCTTTGGAAAAAGAATTTATTTAGACGTGTGGATTTACCATTTATGATTTCAATTATTAGGCTCCGGTTGTTAAGGAGGGTGCTCACTTTATTGGCAGGATCACATGATTAGCGAAATTCACTAATTAAAAAACTGAATAATCTTGTATAATGAAACTGAAAGCAAGCCAAGGCGACTTTCCCGAGTAAAACTTCTATAGAAGGCAGATCAACTGAAATAGCTCCGCTGAACCCACTTCCTTTCCCAATATAAATTAAAATAGCATAGGGAAGCGGCCTTGAGAATTAAAGAGCCAAAGTTAAGACAATAAATGAGAAACTCCAAAAATTACCCAAAAAAACATATTGAATTTTGTAACAAACTACATAGATGAGCACAAAATTCAACATATATATGCAGGTAAAGATCAAATTTTGAAACAAATAGATTTGCAAAGTTATATGTTATCTCGGAACCGGTGGAAATAGTTTGTCTTGCATGGCAATTGTCAACAACAATTCCAGCCCAATGTAATATATCAAATTCTGGGGTTTATCTAAAGTTAGGATATTGATTATTTTCCACAATTGTCGACATTTATTGGAGTACAGACTCCAGAGCAAATAAAAGCTCCTTCATAATCACAAAGTCTTGTTTGTTATAATCCATGTATTTGTCAAGATTGCTAAAGGCCCTTATAAAATATAAGTTTTTCATATCGACGAACTGTTCGATAAGCTTTTAGTATCAGGGTAGTCAAATCTAAAACTCCATTCGAAAATCTACTTTCAATTACTTTTTGATGCAACTGCATGACTTCTTTTAATGCTCCCATTTTGGGACATCCTGGGAGGATGTTGATAAAGATTACTGAGTTTGGTTCCAAAACTTTATCAAAAAACTCATTTTGTGCATATCCAAATCCAACCGTGATTGCAGTCTATGAGATCGCATTTTATTTAGACGTTGACAGAAAACTGAAAAGGGGGATTGAAATTTGCTGCAATATACAAAAATATTAATAGATCACGTGCAAAGAAGACTAAAAATTATGAGAACAGCACAAGAAAATTATACTAAAGAACTACACGCTAAACCACAACACCTCCTCAGAAATAAGCACTGCACATCTTGCTAAGGCATTTTGTCAAGTGATTCATGTGTTTTCTGAATGCTTTCCCATTTTGCATACACGTCTATTCCGATAACCAAAACTACGACATTCGACAAAAATTCACCTTAAATTACATTTTGATGGATCTCTATACCCTGTTATAAAAGTCCCACTTTAGCATGTGCTGGAGGCTGCTAACACAGGTTTCTGAGTTTGGATTTACATGTATTTGATTATTCATTATAATTTGTTTTAAAATTTCCAAAGATTTCTCAAAAATCCCATTTTGCAGTCCACAAGATCATATTTCATTGAAACATTTTGTCAAACAACAAATGGGTCGTCTTTGTGCCTCCACATTTTGGCACATAAAGGGAAATGCAATTTACTGCAATATACAAAATTGATAGAAGATTCCATTTAAAGAAAGTTTCTAACAACCCAATCATGCTAGGCAAAGGGACACACCACATTTATATACAATCTTCCCAACCTAATGTCTCGACTCTCAACCAAATTTTAAGGAAATCCAAATTAAAGATGCATATATACCAATATCATTTATCATACCAATTAAGTCAACCAGATGCAGTAACAGTTGAAGCAAAACAAATGGTTAGCAATCGGAAAAAGAATGTAGGCGTTACCTTTTGGTTCCTTCAAACAATAAAGGAAGTCTGATTTAGAAGTGAGAACTAGCGGAATTATATCAGTGGAATGGATGTTTAGTGTTAGAACATGCATAGACATAAAAGCCTTCAACATAAGAAACGAGAAAAATTTTAAAAAAATTGTACCAGTGTCTCAATGCCATCAGATCATTTGAGTGGCCAATTATAAAAACCAGCCAATGAAGAGAAGGAAAATGTTGTCAGCTTAAAATAACAATCCTAAAAAGCTCAAACAAATCAAATCAAGAAAAATAATCATAAAAACTCACCTCGGTGATCAAGTAGAAACTATCTTCTTGGAAAGCATCCTCCACATTATTTCTTGGGCAGGCTATCATTTCCTATATTATATATATAACAGGATAAATAAATTTGGATCCATAACTAAATGTTAAGACTAATAAAGAACGTGAATAAAAAAATTCCTTAGAGAATTCTGGAAAATGTAATCCAGGACGATAACTCTTAGATTAATAAAACAAATGAAAAAAACAACTGACTCAGAAAATTCTAGGAGTTCGATTCCATGATCCATCAATATTATAGATTATAGATAACAAATGAATTTAAAAAATACCTCAGAAAATTCTGGAAAGGAATATGATTTGTTTACAAGGTTTGTCACAGGCTGTGCTTCCTCCACGGTCAATGGCACTGAAAAAAAAAACATCAACACCACCACCACACCAACTAAAACATTTTTGTGTCAATTCTTATGTAGATAAGATGTGTTTACCTATTGCTGGTTTTTTCGGCTAGAGCTTGCGAAAAACTTTGTTCTCGTGTATATGTTTGAGCCTCAACAATAGACTCCATGTTGAAAACACAATACTATGAACATCTTTACAAATGATGTACTCTGCATCATTCTCATTTAACTAAACAATTCTATTATACATAAAATGTCAGTTGTATCCCCATGTGAGCTGATGCTCTAAGTTGTATGGTGGCCCACTTCTATTTTCCAAGTAACCTGTGAAGCCTCCGAATCATTTGTGAGATTCTACAATTTTTAAGATCATTACTTTAGTCATAATACATACAACTATTATTCCTGTTAAGCCAAAGAGGCAAAGCAAGAACATATCAATATTTGACGTCAACACACCACATCCGGATAGAGAAAAAGTAATTGCAGCCTTAAAACATCTGCTCACCTTAACATAATTCTCTAATTTGATTGTGCAGAGCACTAAAATGTCATAGAAAAAGCTTGATTTGTTTCCATGAATAATGAATCCACAATTAAAAATAAACCAAGGCGGGGGGAAGCAATAAAAATAAGCATTGAACATTTGTATGCAACATATATTAGTATATTACCATAAAAGCAACACACAAAAATGCTATGAGAGAGCAACGTCAAAAACTCTAATGCCCAAGATCAACATCTATCCTAAAGTGTCCTCATGCACAAGAATTATTGTCTTAATAACCTATAATATCAATAGTAAAATGACTGGTAATAAAAGAGATTCGCATTAGTAAGCACGTGTACAAGTTCCACAAGAAGACCATGTTCAACCAACACCATCAACCTGCAAATTCACCTCAAATAAATTTCACAAGGATTGAACAGATTCACCTCAAATAAATTTCATAGGAACAGACACCTGAAGAACCCACGTTACCGGCAATACCTAGCTCCTCCCTGCTATGATGCCCTTAAACAAACTCTCTTCCCTGCTTCTGACAATGCCATGCCATACTATATTCTGCCCTTCACTTGAAATTGATGATCCGAACTCATGATGGGCACCAATGGCCTTCCCACCATGCCAAATCATCTAGATCAATTACCTTCCCACAACGAAATGTCACAGAGCCATGTCCTCTGCATCGGCACTGCTTGCCTCTGTGCACAGTCAACAAAGGAAGCTTAAAACCCCAATACCATTGTAAAAAATGGAAAAACCCCAAATGTTATTTCAAACCCTTAAGAGCACAAAGACATCAAACTACTGCAAATATTGGGATAACAAAATAATTTCAGACCTTTTGGCATTTTCCTTGACAAAGAAGTGGAGCTTCATAGCAAAGACAGAAGAGGTCTTCAGAAATTCAAGAATGAACATGTCAGGAATTGCATATGTGCAGCAGCAGGGGATCGACAACCTTTGAATATGTGCACGTGCAGGGGATCATTAATCGTCAAATATGTGCAGAATCACATATGTGCAGCAGCAGGCAGAGGAAAGCTTGACAGGAAAAGAAGTGTATTGATGATCCTTTGACATACACAAACTTGCACAATATTTAGTTCTGAATTGCATTCATTATGGATATCTTCCCACCGTCAGAAGTGCAAAGTTATATTTGTGGAAAGAGACAGCTAGTTGGCAGCTACTAAAATTAATTTCCAAGTCTTCCTTGGTAGCATGAGACTGTTATTAACAGAAAGAGCTATTCAACTGATATCTTTGCTTACATAGCAGTTGAAGTCGGTTAACTTGTGCTTCTTTTCTCTTTATTTCAACTTGTATTATACTTGGTTAATGATAGATGTCTCTTTATGGGATCTGTTTTCCATTGGCCACAGCCTGTGTGGGGTATGTCCTGTTGAAAATTGCAGGCTAGCATTTCCTGTTAATTCAGAACCTGCTCCCCAAGTCTATGTTTGTTTCTGCACTACAGGAGGGAGAATTTCTATTAGGGGTACTCATGTTCAAGTGTTTCTTTAGTGACATAGACTGCTGATCATAGTAAATTGGAGTCTATCAACTATCAATTTTTAGGACTGTAGGATTGTTCATAACAGAAATCCCTTAGACCCAATTGTTTGCATAAACGAACATTATGACTAGGGGATTGGACATCATGCACACCTCGGTCATACTCAAGCTTTATGGTATTACTTTAAAAAATCATTTTTGGCAATTAGAGTTTAAGATAACACTATTTATTTTGGCAATTAGAGTTTACGATAACACTATTTATTTTGGCAATCAGAGTTTAAGATAACACGATTTATGTTCTCATGGAACAATGATGGATTCAACGTTGCAACACTCACCATGATTGCCTAATGGATTAGATCAAGAATAAAGACTTGTGCCTTAGTTTTTATTTTTTCTCAGAACCAACAAGGAGCACTTAAGATTGCCCGTCCAAAAGTGCTCTCAAGATAATACATATTATTGGGAGGGATGCAGAGGATAGGCTTCGTATAATTTGTTAAACATGAAGAAATTGTTGAAACGTCACTCATAATTGCAGATGTTAAAAGAATAAGACAGAAGCTGCCTGATCCCAGTGAAGGGGCAATGGCCTAGAATGCCATAATAGTTATATTGCTTACAAGTTCTCATTTGAAACACAAACAAGAATGCACATAATATAATGAGGATGGCCTTTGACAATCAACACTGATATAAGTTTCTTAGCTCAGGGATATAATCCTTCGTATACTTTCAGTAATGAACTAAAAAGGTAGCCTTAGGCTTGTGATTTGGTTTGCTGATGACAGAGATCTATTTCAAAAATATATATTTTAATCTCCTTCATGACAGCAGGCAATCTCGGCTTCAAAAACACTCTGAAAACCGTCTCATCCTCATTAAAGCCTGTCCCAATATGTATTTCGTTGATGGAAGGGTGGAAACTCTACACAATATATATATATATATATAAAATAAAAAATTCGTTTTTCAGCAGCCTGTAAAAGCCTACACGACTTGACAAATTTCTGTCAGTCGTTTCTCTCACCAGTGATGATCATCCACTCTTAAAATTTGCAGACTTAATATTGGGGACGAGACAGAGGTAATCTGAAAATTTCCATGAATTTGATTGGCTAAATTTGTTTTTATCTGCTGCCCTAGTTTGCCCTAGCGCCTGGTTATGTGCTTACAAAAACCAGATACTAATTTGCCAAGATCCAAATGAAATTTTATTGAGTTTATCAAAACTTTCTCCAATCTCAATTTGTGAGCAGTTTATTCTGTCAAAATCCCAGGTCGCTGCGAGGAATTAGATCGACCAGACTATAAAAAAATATGAAAACAATAAAAATACAAACTCTTTTACCATATGCCAAAGAAAGCCCCACACCCGTATTTCTATTCTTTTATCAAAACCATATACAATATATCTCCAAAGAATTCTCTTCCATGCGTGAATATATCGTCTCCTTGACTGAGAGCTCGAGTATATTTGAACTAATTCCACAAATCATGCAACAAAAGACCAAATTCAGTCTTGACTGAAACTCCACCCCTCTAAACATGGGTTAAGTAGTTTTAACAAACTCTCCACTCGCTCATCACTTTATCTCACTCTTTGACTTGGCCCACATGCATTATTTAGTATGAATCCAACCACTTTCACTAGATACACTCACCAATACAATTACCACAGGAATAAAAAAAAATCACACACACAGGAAATGACTTAATATCCAAAAATGGAGGGAACCAAACATAACCCTAAACTCAAAATACAATTCCATCCTAACTACTTGGTAGCACTGATGCTCCTGCATCATTTGCCGCCCACTTTCTTTCAATATTAATCCGACAGTATTTGCTATTAGTGAATGTGACACGGTGCAATTAAAATGGAGTATTAATCATCAATTATTCAAGTTTTTATGCTGTAATTACAATTTTGATTTGTTTTGAAAGCTAGGATTTTAGAACCACATCTGACTTATACAATGGAAAGCTAGATTCTGCAAGTATTAAAAGCTGGATTGCTCATCCTTAAAAGTGTCATCTGTTTAATTTATTAAGGGTAGGTACTGTCATGCTCGTATATCTAGAGTGCAGGTTATTGGTGTGTAAAGTTGAGCTCAGAAGACCACGTTTGCATGGTTTGCAAGAGGAGAATGGTAGAAATGATTCAAGCTACATCTTCAACTCATCTTTGCAAGTTAGCAGCTCAATACTACCCATGGTGTTACTATAGTTAGATATTATATAGGACAATATACCACTTTAATTGGAGCAACCTTGTACTTTATCACAATTTAAGGGAACCGAAAAGGCGTGCACACAACTCTAAGCTATGTTAGTACTGGAGAGTAGGATGCTAACCCATTGAACCAGGAAGTGATGTCAATGTTTTTGAAGTAATATCATAGGTTTCTCCTTGACTTGGGTATTTTAATCTCTTGCCAGTAGTTACAGGCAGCTAATGTGATATTCAGGATTAGCCATGCCCCACTGTGGGTGTTAAGGCTGCAAGTTAAAGGATCTAAGATGAACGAATGCAATGGCACCACCATGGATAATCGTCTAAATTTAAAAGCATCAAGATTTTTTATGAAATGAATCAAAAAGTATGCTGTAACAATCCAGATATCTTTGTAATAAATCTGTCCCCATGTGTGAGAAATGGAAGCCAATACAAAAAACCTCTGCTAGACTTTGGAAGCTCTGTAAAACTACATGTGGCTTACATTACAACATAAATCTCTGCACGGTTTGTTAGATGTGTGCGTATAGTTGGAAGCGGTGTAGGGATGCATCCAGAGAATATTGACCATACACTATAAGGACAATATTTTTATTTGTTGAAAACATGATATATATGGCTCAACACTGACATAAGTAGACATATAATTTAATTAACAAAAAGAAAAATTATGTTATTATGATGGATTTCTGCAATGCCAAATTGAAATAATGTCAACTTGATATTCTGAATGCAGGTAAATCAGCAGGTTACCAGAGCATCCATATTGCACACAACCAAAAATCCCAAAATAAGTGAAACAACACATGAATTTCTTTAGCAAATCAAAAAGCGTCGAGATTTTCTATGAAATGAATCAAAATTTATGTTGCAACAATCCAAATCTTTGTAATAAATATGTCCATGTGTGAGAAACAGAAGCCAATACCAAAAATTTCTGCTAGACTTTGGAAGCTCTGGAAAACTACAAGTGGCTTACAATAAAACATAAATCTCTGCATGGTTTGTTAGATGTGTGCCTATGGTTGGGCGCAATGTAGGGATGCGTCCAGAAAATGCTGACCATTATTTATTTGTTGAAAAAATGTTATATATGGCTCAACACTGACATAAGTAGACATACAGTTTAATTAACAAAAAGAAAATTTATGTTACTTGTGATGGGTTTCTGCAATGCCAAATTGAAAAAATGTCAACTTGATATTCCAAATGAAAGTAAATCGACAGGTTGCCAGAGCAGCCATATTGCACAAAATCAAAAATCCCAAAATAAGTGAAACAGCACACAAATTTCCTTAGCATTGAATCCGAGGTCTAATAAATTTTTAGACGGATCTTCACCATAATTAAACTGGGCTGGGTTTCAGAACTAATTTTGTCAAACATTTAATTTAAAATTAAATTTCAGTATAAATTTCTACAAAACTCCTCTCTGGAAGTAGCTTCCGTAAATCCCATATAGAGGGTACGAAAATTCACCCTCACACAACAACAGGGAATTAAAAAAGCCACACAGAAATTTTTACAAAATAAAATAAGCCTTGCCCTGCTCGAACCGTTCTGGCAATTACAAACAAAAAATGTAGATGGCCTGCCCTTGCCTTGATGGTAGCAGATATTTATGTGTGGGAAATGTAAATATTTATGGGTGGGATCCACAAATCGCAGAGGCAGCAGGTGTCATGCCTTTGACATTTGCATCAATGGCAGCAGCAGAAGCAGCTGTATGAAAATCACCCTACACGAAACGGAAACCCTTATGGTGCCTCCAACTCTCTACATCCTCTTTCCGTCATATGGGTTCCTCTAAAATTACATACAACCTGCTGTATGAACAATGACAGAATGCATTCCATACCATGTAATAGGAATTTCCAGTTCTTTGATTTGACAGTTGGTTCGGGATGTAAACTTTTGCGATTTTACTTCCAGCTACTGTCCTAGCAAAACTGTAGCTAAGAAAAGCCATGGATAGGCCGGATGCAATTCACAGTAAAAAATGAAAAGGTGAAAAACAAATAGAAGGAAAAATTCCAGCTGTTGATGCAGCACTATGGTTGATCAGTAAGCCAGGTGGATATTCCACACTAGGCTTTATTAAAAGGACCTTGTGCTTCCTAACTTATAGAGAGATTGTAAAATAACTCGTTTATATACTAAACAAAGTTATGAAGAGCTGTAATGAATGTGCACAATATCAAACACACACATATGAGAAGTATGGAAAGTTGCACACACAAATTTTATCTTGGAGAAACCCAAAATGGGAGAAAACTCTGTTGGGCGAGGCAAATGCACTCCCCTTTTACTATGTAATTCACTCAAATGTGCAAGTTATTGCTTCATGGAGAAATTTCATTCTCTCTCTCCAAATCTTGTAGACAACATGCTTAACACCTTTCCAACACTTTTCTAACTTACAACTCACAAGAAACAACCTTTCACTGTTGGGAAATCACTGTGTAACTATGGACAAAGACTCCAAATTGCTTATAATAACAATGGGTTTTCAAATTCCATAACTCCTCTTACATGCTTTCATGATAACTGATATCTAACAATCTTGCAAAGATGCCTCTGCCACGAGATTCTGGCAAGAAATCGTATTGGAAGTTGTAATCATTCTCATATGTTAGTTATAAGTGTTTTATGTTATCACATGACAGGATTGCCACTTTATGCAGATTGGCGGCTATGCAATCTCCTCCTGTGAATATTGGCAATTGTGCGGTTGCGCAATTGCCACTTGACTGTTTTGTACAAAAATAAATCCTCAATCTATCCAGGTAACTTGTGCATTTAAATTGTGTATTTGTGAAAGAGTGAATCCCAATATGTCATCAAAACATATAGGTTCTATTGTGGGTTTACAAGAAATGTCTTTTAAAAGTGTTTACAATGCAAATTACATGAATCAAACATATCTCAGATCCAATTTCGGATCACACCTCCGTAATTTGAGGCTTGTAAGTTCCTAAAAGATTGAGGAACTGATTAAGAGGAAATTTTCGTCCCCACATCTTTGCCCTTTCTTGGAGGTGCCTTTTACGAACTCCAATGTTCACATCTTTGCACCATTTTCCAATTTCCTTCCAGAAAAAGGTCTGAAGATCTATTGGACTCCACCATTCTATGTCATGCAAGTGGTCTAAACCTCTAAATCAGACCAACATCTTTCCACTAGCATTCATCCTCTTGCTCTCATGAGCTTTCTTACCAAGGAGATCTGAGATTTCCTTCAATTGTAACACAACATCTTTATCCTTGACTCCGATTTTGGCCATTAGGAGAAAAAACAAGGATTTTACTTCAATGTTGAGCACGGAAAGATTTAAAAGAAACATAAGCTTGAAAATATTCAAAACATAATATTATTCTATAAAGAAGAGCCATATTGAGTTTAATACCATACCCTAAGAGGCTTAAGCTCTTAGTTTTCCAACCTAATGTATAAGGATTAGGATGATTGAGTCTTCTACCTTTACTTAAATTTGAAGTGCAGCCATACCTTGTCCTTAATCTGAACTTTGGAAACTATGCTCAATCCATTGGCATGCCTTGCTCTGCAAACATTTCTGGAGACTCCTTGAACCCTCCTTGCATGGACGTACCATCTAATATGAATGCCCATCTTTGTGGATTGATGTCCATAACCTTTTTCCATGTTCTTGATGTGGTTTTCACATCCTTCAAAGACTGCTCTATCATGACCATCCATATCACAATGCCCACAATGTTGTCACATTCTTTGTTAGAAATAGAAGTAGAATTTAAATAACCTTCCTTATCATCGTCTGAAGAGGAAATGAACTTGATCCATCTCAAGAGAACTTGAAAGCCTCATCAAGATCCTTGGGCTTAGCTAGCAACACTGACCTCCTCAAGTGACTATGCAGCCCCCAATCATACTTCATCAAGATGTCACGATCAAGGGCTTCTTGACCCATTTACACTACCGCCATCTTTCCAAAACACGCTGGTATAATTCTACACACTTTGTCCTTGTTCTTGATTAAGATATTGCCAAACAATATATCTTTCCTCTTCATAGCTCAAATATGATAGAAAATTGTTTCTCAACAAAAAATTTAAATTCCTCCCACTTACTAAGTAGTGGTAGCTTCTTCACAACCAAAGAATGAACATAATTCTAAAACCAAGTAAATGCATCTTTAGATAATTTCAACCTTGCAAATGAGATTTGTTGACATTCATTAATTTTATGTAAACCAAAGTATACCTCAAGTTGAGCTAGCCAATGGTCTAGCTTTTCCGCATTCACCTCTCCATCATATGACTGAATTTCAATATTTTCCTCAACTTTGAATGGAGGTGGAGCTTGGTTGGCAAGGGGTGGTTCTTTGATCCTCTCACGTTTGGGAGTGTCCTCATTTACTTTCAGTGCCTCCATCGAAACACCAAACTTCTCCATGAAAGTCTCCATTATGGACCCCAACCTCTCGAACTTTATCATTGAAAAAGAAAGAGTTGCAATATCCTCTTCCAACTTGCAGAATCTTTCTTCGGTTGTACGGTTCTCCTCATCAACAAAATGAGCCATGCTTCTCACTTCTTTCTTCCACTTCTTGGTGGAGATATCTTCTTGCAAGGGAGTCAAGTCACCTTTCCCACAAGCACTTGCTACTTGGGCATAGAACTGCAACACAAGTCACACAAAACCACACACTACAATGGAACACAAACTAACACAACTTGCAAAAAGTGTTAGAAATCATTTTACGACAAAAAGAAAAACCTGCTCTAATACCAATCTGATTTGTAAGCCAAATGGATATTCCACACTCGGCTTCACCAACACGGACGTTGTGATTCCTAACTTACAAAGTGATTGTAAAATAACTCATTTGTATACCAAACAGAGTTTGAAAGTTGTAAATGAATGTGCACGTTCTTAAACACATATATATGAGAAATATGAAAAGTTGCAATCCCATGTGAACACAATGTTTATCCTGGAGAAAACTCCAGTGGGTGAGGCAATTGCACTCCCCTTTCACTATGCAATTGACTCCGATTTACAAAAAACTACCATTAATGGCCTTCATGGAGTTGAGCTCTCTCTCTCTCTCTCTCTCTACTTGTACAAAAATATGCTTAACACTTCTCTAACAGCAACCCGCATGAACAATCCCTCACTGTTAGGAAAATCACTAAAAAAACTCATCTGGACAAAGACTTCAACTTGCTTATCAACAGCAATGGGAAACCAATTCCATATCTCTTGTTACATTCTTTCATGATGACTAACACCCAACAGGCCTACAAAGATGACCCCTACCATGAGAAATTGCCAGAAAACCATTTTGGAAGTTGAATCGTTCTCTTTAGTAACGTTCCAGGTATTTCACTTTGTAGCGTGATAGAACCGCCGCCTTGCGCAGAGCAGTGGATGCAGAACTGCCACCTTTTGCATATTGGTGGTTGCGCAATAATCATCGCAGTTATGAAACCGCCACTCTGTTTTTAGAGACGGTTTTGTAACCAAAAACTGTCCTCAATCTTCTAGAGGCCGTAACTTTTGCGTACAAACTCAAAATCAAGTGCCATTTTTTTTTTTTGAAGTGTATCTTTTTTCAAGAGGAATCCAAATATTTCATAAAAAACATATAGGTTCTATTGTGATTTTACAAGAAATGTCTCTTGTGAGCATTTACAATGCAAATTACATGAATTGGGCATCTCTCAAATACAGTTTTGGATTAGTGGGCACAGTTGCAGGTTGGGATGCTTCATTGTAAGGGAACTCCTATCAGCATATTTAACATTACTGTCTCATACAAAAAACGAGCTTGGTTCATTATCTGTACGTATCAGTGCCCTTAGGCAGGGGATGTAATCGAAGCGTACAAGAAGTTTTAACGCTCACGTCTATGAGTGTTCTAGCAGCCTTGGAAACATTTTTTGCTAAGATCCTACTTCTAAATAATTACCTTTGGAAGACTGTGTCTTTAACTCAAAGCAAAGGAAAAGATTTACTCAACATTGACACCATTGATGGCCATTGCCTCCCACTTACACCTCAAATATATGAAAATGATACCTTCGAATTCGAACCAGTGAACCCCTCAAGATTTTCACCACGAGACCCATATGTAGCCATTATACCATAAATAGCAAAACAAATAAGCCACAGGTTTCCACCTTCGCTCTGAGTAGGTTAAGTATCTTCTGCAGCTCACTAATGATTAAAATTCACATGCTCTTGCAGCACACATATTTGTAACAAAAAGGAACTGGCAACATGCTGTAGGGTTGTATTTAATTGCTAAGAGGCGCCACTGAAAATAAATTCAACACTAAACTTTGAATTCACATATGAGCTGTTTTCTCAGTTCTTGCTTGCTGCAATGCCATATCAGCTAGTTTTACAGACAGATTTGAAGGATTGCATAAGGTGGTGTACAAGAAAGTTCTGGCATTTGTGTGTATTTAATCATTTTCAATCAAATTGGATTTGTTTCTAATTATTTAAAATTGAATGTCACAGTTTCCAGACACTACATACAACTACCAAAGATGTGGCAACATGCAAAGAATTTTGACTTACTTTTTAGGCTTTCAAGTATTTTTTACCTTTGAAAAGCCCATCTTCTGATACATAAACCCATCTAAAATATCAGGCAGACATTTAGGGGTGAAGATCACAACCTCGAACCTATAACTTTCTTGTGGTAAGTTAATCTTGTATCAATTGGACTTAACGACTTAAACTATGACATACATCTGCAAGATAGCAACTAAATTCAGAAGTCATGTTGCACGCTTACTTGATCATGGGATGCTGTGCTAGCAACAGTCATATCACTTGCCCCAATCTGCAAATTCAATCTGCAACCACTATGTTCGCTAACGGCCACATAGGTTGCAAATTCTGAAATTTTATTTTTCAATTTGCTCCTATTAAACATACTTTGAATCAAAAGTCAGACTAAATTGTCTTACACCTTTGTTGATTAGAACAGAATTTGGATACTAGATTCATTCAAAAATTTGCGATTTCCAAATTATTCACATCAATTAAACTATTCTTACAACCATCTTGTTCTTTTTGCCTGCAGAGAGAAGCAACATTTTATCATCAACAATATCAGATCGTTCAATAATCTTTCCCTCATTTTCCACTCTTTCATTATTAAGGTAAAGACCTCCTTGTCTTATGAGGCGTCGCACTGCTGCTTTGGTTCCAAGCAACCCTCCTTTTACAGACAAGTCCACTAGAGATGAATTTAACACCTCATTATACGACAACAACAATGAGGGTATATCATTGGATATAGCATCAATTGTTCTCCAATCTAAGTGTGTCTTCGAACCAGGCGCTAAAGCCTCTGTTGCCTTAAGAGCCTCCTTCAATCCCTCCTCCCCATGAACAAAACGAGTCACTTCCTCAGCAAGCCTTCTCTGAACTGTATTGGGGACATACCCAGATTTCCTCATACTTGCCTCCAAATCCAAAATCTCCTCCATGCTCAAAAAGGTAAGCTTTTTCAAGAAAACAATCACATCTGCATCCGCTGTCCCAATAAAATGCTGGTAAAACTTATAAGGTGACAACATAGAAGGAGAGAGCCAGATAGCTCCCTCTTCTGACTTCCCAAACTTTGTTCCATCACTTTTCAGAAGAAGAGGAAATGTCAACCCATACGCCCCCTCCTGCTGAAGAACCTTTCTAATCAACTCATTACCTGCAGTAAGAAAAAAATAGTAATGATTAATATTCACCAATAGGCTATTTGTTTGAGCAAAGATCTGTCAATTAAAATCCGCCTCAAATTTGAAAATTCACTAGCTTCTGTATATAACATATAAAATCCTTCACATTATCAAACATTAAAAAAAAAAAATCCATATTGAAAAAATATTACTTTGAACTTGTAATAATGCACAATTCCTCATAATTTTGCCTACCTGCAGTTATATTCCCCCACTGATCACTTCCCCCAATCTGAACCGAAACCCCCTCATTCTTAAACAAATGAAGAAAATCATAACCTTGCAACAACTGATACGAAAACTCTGTAAAACTCATGCCCTCCTCCGAATTCAACCTCTTCTTCACACTCTCCTTCGCCATCATTGTACCCACCCTCGCATACTTCCCCACATCTCTGAGAAAATCCAGCACCTTAAACTCCTTCCACCAATCATAATTATTCAAAACCAAACCCTTCCCATTTCCAAACCCTACATTTTGATTTTGATTTTGATTTTGATGCCCTAGCATTTTGTCAAGAATTGTTGTAATACCATCAGAATTTTTCCTAATTGTTTCTTCGTCCAATACGGGCCTTTCCAAGCTTTTACCAGAGGGGTCCCCAACCCTAGCAGTAGCGCCCCCCACTAAGGCAACTGGCACGTGGCCACATTTTTGAAACCACGTCAACACAATGATACCCAGCAGGTTTCCGAGATGCAAGCTTTCAGCAGTTGGATCAAAACCACAGTAAACTTTCAAGGGTTTGGAATTAGGGTCTGAGCAAGCTGACCTGAGATCTTGGTGGGTGATTGTTTCGATGAGCCCGCGTTCTTCCAAAAGCTCCACAACGTTTTCACTCTGTGTTTTAACTGCGCATGTTTCGTCTAGTCGGGATATTTGAGCAGAAAGTTTTGTGCAGAGAGTTGAATTAGGATTTGCGTAAAATTGCTGAAATGGGTAGAATTTTCTAGGATGTTTAGGGCTGAAAAACCGGCGCCCGATAAGCGGAGTGCAGAGGTGAAATTTTAGGCAATGGCGTGAGGATGTTATTACCGACATCGTCGTTATTCTAATGGCCATGGTTTTGAGAACGTCGAGATACCGATTCGAACCTACTACCTGCAACTTTTTCAGCTAAACAGAACGTATTTCATGTTGGCATCAAAAAAATTTAAATTTTGACCATTAACGTTGGAGGAGTCCTTTTATGTGGAACTAAATCGTTGAAATGGGATAGGCCAAACAAAGTATTTGGCATTAAAATTTAATAAATTCAATTATAAAATAATGTTAATATATGTTTGGTTACAATTTGATATGACTGGAATAGATATAGAGATTTTTTATTTATTTTACTAATATTACATTGATTAATATTTTTATGTTTTTACCTCCTAATTTTTAATTTACTATGTTGAGTTTTAAAAAGAATTTTCATAGAAAGAAATACAAATTCCATTATGTAGTTAAGTTATTACAGTTCTTCAAATGAGTTTTCTAAGCAAAAGGAAAAAACTTAGACGTCAAAATTGAGAATGAAAGAATAGACGTCAAGTTTAAGATTGAGTATTGATTTCATTATTCTTTTCTTCCTCGAAAATAGATTCAATAACATAATTTTTTACAACTAATCTCAAAACCATAATAAATGTAATTTTAATTTTAATATTAATATTTTGTAAGTTTTAATAAATTTATGTATTATGTAATGTAGAGATGATGAGTGTAAGTGATGAAAGCAAATGAATGATATTCAACCAAACAAAAACATATAGTTATAAAACCTAGAAAACCAAAAATGTGGTATTTGTCGCAAAAATCCTAGTAAAGGGGGCATCTTAAAAAAAGGTCCTTAAACACTTTACAAATCAAAGTCTATATGTACACTATTTGTGTGGAATGTGATAATCAGAATCCATTCAAAAATTGATGAGAACAAACTTGATATTGTACTAAAGGGATTCTTAAGATTGAGGAATCCTCTTTATAAAATACTTTAGAGTGTGAATGTTATAATATCATTGGCCCACCAAAAAAATTGGAAATAGTGGAGAAGTTTGGGTATCAAACAGACTCTCAAGTGTAAAGGTAAGATTTGTAAATCTCCTCACAGACACCTTAATTATATCTTATATTCCACGAGTTATTCTAGAGTAACTGTTGGTGGGGAAGCCTAGAATGATGGTAGATGGACCGATTTTCTTTTCCCAAATGTACTTTAATACTATATAAATAAGATAGCCCTTCCTATAATCATACCCTTTGTATCTTCGGCATGGCTTTAAACTTCACATCCATAAACAAATGACGAGCTAACTAATGTATGGAAGATATGAATCTTGGCCATAATATCTAAAAATGAAGGAGAAACATCGTCTTCTAAATGACGTCAAATGTTATGTATCTGTTGTAGTGTCTTTCTTATGTTAATGTACCAAGCTATAGAATGATCTAGAGAAAACACAAATAGATATAAAAGATACCACCTAAAGTGGTCACCCATTGCATGTCAATATTATTATTTTTATATTTATAATTATGAGGAGGTGAGTTTTTATTCTTAATTAATTAAGGACTCTCCATTAATATTGTGGATACCTAATTCTAACTGTGTCATTTTAATACTAAAATTGCATTAATTATCTTCTTTACTGCCATTTTAGCGGTTTCCCACTAATTAGCTAACATTCCCCTGTGTCTCAGTCAATTAACGACACTTCGTTAATTAACTAGGTTAATATCGCATCTTGGATGTCAATTAAAGTCGCTTCGTTAGTTATAATCCTCTTTTAATTAATTAATTAACCATTATTAATTAATTAAGACTTCCAACCTTTTATTAATCAATAAACTCTCTTATTGGTCAAATCTTCCTCTCAAACCCATCAAGTTCTACTAATTTCCCTTTAAATCATCTCCAAATGGCTTGTATAAGCTAATTTGGCCTATTAATTAATCCTAGTTGACTAATTCAATTACCCCCAACTCATGGGAGTTGCTAATCATTTATTAATCTCTTCTAATCATACTTATCCCTTTCTAATTCTAGTTAACCTATATCCCACAGTCACTAAGTTACAAGTTTCTTTATAACTAGAAAGCTATATAAAGAACCTAGTACACCATGTTTCAACTTGCACCATGTCCTTGCAGAGAAGAGCATTCCCTGTTGGAAAGCTTATTGAATCAAGTAAATCTCCCCCTTTCTACATGGCCAAGAGTAGTAAGAGAAGAACCAAAAATGACAATCAAGTGAGCTCTCTTCCTCTTCCTTGTTCTCACTTGATTATCATTTTTGGTTCTTTTACTACTCTTAGCCATGTAGAAAGGGGGAGATTTACTTGATTCAGTGAACTTTCCAACAGGAAGTGTTCTTCTCAAGTGTAAATGTCTTGCAAGGACATAGTGTAATTTGAAACATGTTGTACTAGGTTCTCTATATAGCTTTCCTATGCTAAAGAAAACCAAGTGAATGTGGGATATAGGTAAAATAGAATTAGAAAGGGATAAGTATGATTAGAAGAGATTAATAAAAGATTAGCAGCTTATGGGAGTTGGGGTGATTTAATTAATCAACTAGGATTAATTAATAGGCCAAGATAGCTTATACAAGCCATTTGGAGATGATTTAGAGGGAAATTAGTAGGACTTTAAGGGTTTAAGAGGTGGATTTAACCGATAAGAGGTTTTATTGATTAAATAAGAGGTTGAATGACTTAAGTAATTAATAATGGTTAATTAATTAATTAAAATAGGATTATAACTAACAAATCGACGTTAATTGGCATCCAGGATGCAGTATGAAGCTAGTTAATTAACGAGGTGTCGTTAATTGACCGAGACAAAGGGGAAAGTTAGCTAATTAGCGGAAAACCACTAATTATAACAAAATAACAACACAGAAGATAATTAGTGCAATTTTAGTATTAAAATTGTATGGTTAGAATTAGGTGTCTACATTTGTCCCTCTTTGATGTGGTGTAGAGAAAGTGACGTCATATCAAAGATAGTAGAAATTTTTAGACAATTTTATTTTGTAAGGGTGAAAGAAAAATTAGTAGGATGGAAGATGCCCCCTCGAGTGTCGATGGGATGATAGAAGAGGTCGATTGACACTCGAAGAGAAAAGAGAAAAGACCACTATGGAAGAAAATCTCATCGCGACGTCAAGAAGTCAAACTTGGCTCAGTTGGCCATTCTTTGATTTGATTGAATTTTGGTACTCGTGCCTCAAGCGGAGAAAGCAAGAGAGGGGGAAGGGAAGAAACGAAATGGAAAATGATAGGCAAAAAGTTAGTTAGAATGAAAGATAAGATAGATGATGGAAGGAAAAAATATAGCGTAGTGTATGCACCATCTCGGCTCACAAGTACCTTTTTATTTGATTTATGCTATGATGTTAGGGTTTTCCCTAGACCCCCCCGAACCCTACCTGATACGTATCTGGTACGGATACGTCAGGGTACAGATTCAAGTTTATACAGGATAGGTGGAGGTTTGTCCAGGGTACACCACAAGTACATTTGGACGTACCCGGTACAACCCCCGCATACCTGCCACATGTCCTTGCCTTAAAACATCTTTTTAAGCATTAAAAAATGTTTTTTTTATTTTTTAACTTAGTCAATGCATAAAACCAAACCCTAACATTAAAATGAATAAAATATTACACCCTAATCACCTCAAGAAGCTATAAAAAGCACTCACCCATTCATTTAAAATCACACAAACAATTTGTTGTTGGTTTTTGCAAGTGTATGAGCAAAGAGCCAAATAATAATTGAAGAGCTTAGAGGAGGAAAAGATTGGAAGGAGGTTTTGCAAGGAGCTTAGAGGAGGTTTTATATTACTATTTCAATTTTTTATGGACTAAAAAATGAGTATATGTACATATATATATATATATATATATATATATATATATATATATATATATATATATATTACTATTTCAGTTTTTTATGGACTAAAAAATGAGTATATGTACATGTGTGTGTGTGTGTGTACGAATGTATTCAAGACGTAATGTACCGAAGGGTTTTTTTAAATTGATGTATCTGCATATCGAACTCGTACTCGTACTCGTATCCTAACAACATTAGATTTGAGCATGCAACAAAAGGGTAAAATGGCATGAAGGGCCATAATACCGATTTTTGTGCAATGTTATAGAACTGACTCAAAGCAAAATATGTAAGCAATGCAATACAAGAAAGTAAATAAACAAGCATACAAACAAGAAAACAAATAATCTCAAACAAACAATACTTAAGACAAGTGTACCATCGTTGTTGTTATCCAGTTGTAGTTCCCAAATGTTCGAGTTATACAAGGGTTAAAATGATGCCCCAAGCAAGGATACATGCAAGGGAGTAGATGGAGGACATAGAAGTCCCGTGAAAAGCAACGTGCACTATAAAACTACATTAAGCAACAATATATGCCAAGAAGACAGACATAGAAAGCAAACCAACTTTGTTGATGAAGGAAGATCACAAGATGACCCTGTAAGTCATGCACTAGAACAAGCAAGCACTAAAGTAGGATGTTTTGTAGGATAGTTTCCAATGTTTAGTGTTTTTTTAATTTTTTTACTATTTTTTAATTTTGTAATTTTTGTTTGATTGACTCTCTGTGTTGGGTATTTCCAGGCCTTACACTCGATGAGATTTGATCTCTGGTGGACTTATTCTAAGCCAATCAACTTCACCAAGAGACCAAGGGCCCTTCAATGAATTTTACAATTTTGAATGTTTAGGATTTTCAAGGTTTTTTGGAATGTTTTTGTATTTTTGAATGTTTTGGAGTTTAGAAGATTTTATCAATGCTTTTGGATTTTTGAATGTTTTACCAATGTTTTGGATTTTTTATGGTTTTTTGAATTTTTAGGGTTTTAGGAAGTTTTTCGAAGCTATCTATAGGAAAACAAAGATGTAAAGATACCCCAATAAGAGGTGAGAATTTACGAGGGAAAATCCTACAACTATATATAAGAAGGAGATAAGTCGAATCAAGGACAAGACGAATAGGTTCAACTTGATGATGAACTCAAACCAATAAAGTGCTAGGAAGGAGCGAGCATGCCCCTAATGCAAGCTAGCCAAGAAACAAGTGATAGAAATAAGGACAAGATTGTTTATTGAAAAAAGGGACAAAGTTTCCCTCAAACATGGTAAAAAGGCAATCTTATACACATGGATGTTCTGAACAAAGCAGAAGAAAAGCGTGAATGATATGGATAGATATGGAAAATGTAACTAGAAGACTCATGATGAAAAGGTGATGAGCCAAAGGCACAAATTTTGAGACAAAATACGGATTAAAGCAAGAATCTAAATAGGGTCCAAACAAAAACCTGATAACATACTAGTTATGTTGGTCATCGAGATCCAATGTGTGTGCGTGAAAATGAATTACTTCTTGAAGTGAAGATTTGATAGGTAGCAAGTGAAGACAAACTAGCCAATGTGTAAAGTGATTGATTTGGAAATTTGGTTGGTGAATGGAGGGTGGAAGGAGAGTCGTGCATTACTCCACTATCAATCAGGCGTCCATAACCCTGACAAAGATGTATCTGATTCTAGTCACATCAATGCTCTACTGCTTGTTAGGTGTTCATAGCCCCGATAGAGATATTGAAAACACCCCTGGAGAGAGTTTATATATTGATTTGCTTTTTGCTTTTGATTTTTTATTTTTGATTAATTTTTTCTTTTGTTTTCTGAAAATTATTTTAGCTCTCTCAATTGTTTATATAAGGGGTTAAATACCACTGATAGTTTGATAGAAGGATGTGGAAGTGATTGTGATGACAACATTTGCTAGTGTCAACAAATATGTCAAAAGGTTTTTAACCAAGTTTATTAGATGTATGATAGTGATAGGATCTCTAAGAGGTCAGTCATTCTTTAATTTACCAAGGTAATGAAAGACCAAGGTCAAATAGATATCATAGAGATAAATGTCGCACAATGAGTGAAAATAGACTAACCAAAAGATCATTTAAGGGATGCAAATTATGGGTGATTTGTAAAGGAATGTAAAGAAAGGAAATAGCATCTATGTGTATACAATACCTGATTGCAATGTCTGAACTTTGTTCTGTTTATTTTTTTGTAATGATTTAATGTTTTTTTAATTTTTTTAATGGATTTTTGAAATATTTCTTTTTATTAAATTTTGACCGTTTTGTGAAGGGAAAACCGCAAAGACAGAGGACTCTCGCAAGTGTCAAGGGAAACGACGAAATTGGATGAAAGGGAGACAAAGGAAAAAGATTCATGATAGGGTAGAGAGAATAGAATAGTATATATTTGAAGGTTGAGACCAACAATGTCACTCCATGGGATATGATCCAACAAATACCATAGAGTATTTCATGTCACTCTCAATGATAAAAAACTTAGTAAAGGAGGCATCTAAAAAAGAAATGGTCCTTAAACATTTCACAAATCAAAGTCTATAAATGTGCTATTTGTGTGGAATGTGACAATCATAATCCATCCATAAATTGATGAGAAAAAACTTGATATTGTACAGAAGGGATTCGTAAGCATGAAGAATCCTCTTTAAAGAAAATTTTAGAGTGTGAATGCTACAATATCATTGGCCCGCCAAACAAATAGAAATAGTGGAGAAGTTTGGTTATCAAACACACTCTCAAAGTGTAAAAGTAAGCTTTGAAAATCTCCTCACAGATACCTTTATTATATTTTATATTCCATGAGTTATGGAACATCAATAGAGAATTCTAAAGGGACTGTTTATATCAAAATATCTAACTGATGGGAAAGACTAGGATGATTGTAGATGGGCTGATTTTCTTTTCCCAAATGTACTTTAATACCATAGAAATAAGAACTCTCTTCCTATAATCCTACCCTTTGTATCTTAAGCATGGCTTTAAACTTCACATCCATAAATAAGTGGCAAACTAACTAATATGTGGAAGATACGAATCTTGGCCATAATATCTAAAAATGAAGGTGAAACATCATCTTCTAAATGACATCAAATGTTATGTATCTTTTGTAATGTCTTTCTTATCATGTCTTTCTTATATTAATGTACCAAACTATTAAATGACCTCAAGAAAACACAAATAGATATAAAAGATAACACCTAAAGTGGTTACCCTTTGCATGTCAATATTATTATTTTTATATTAATAATTATGAGGGAGTGAGTTTTTATTCTTAATTAAATAAGGACTCTCCATTATGGTATTTCATGTCACTTTCAATGATAAAACCCAATTCCTTCCTCAATGTATCCTATGGTCATCAAGAGCTTGCAAAAATAAAATGCCTTCACAAAATGCATGTTAAATTAATTTTAAATATTACTTCCTTTAATTTTTAATACAATTTGTAATATGTGCGTGGAAACAAGAATCATTATATAATGAATTGAACAAATCAAATTTAAAAACTCTTAGTTGTGAAAATAATACTATATTATTACCAAACTATAAGATGAATGGCCTATAATTACGCCTAAGGCGCTCCCCCTATGGGAAAGACCTTTCCGGTCGTTCATGTCACTATCTTAAATTTGATGGTCGTTTGGACTTTTTTTCACGGGATTAAATTTGACGGTCATTTTGACATTTTTTCGTTTTTTAAAAATTGTTTTTAGCTTCTTCATTTTTAACTGTTTTTAGCTATTTTGATTGGCAGTTGCATGTGGCATGGTAAAATTAGCGAAATTGCATGTATGACCTGCTTTCAATCTTGAATCCTTAACCTACTTTCGAATCTTGGCGTTTTATGACGGACAATTGGCAGAGCTGGAGAATGTGCCCCCTTGTAGAAGAAAAAGAAAACCTTATCAATTTTGGTTGAATACATTGTTTAAGTTTTGTATTCCTCATATTTTGACCTCACGACTAGGTTTGGAGCACACTAAGACTTGTTGATCCACCCATCCCATGTATACATAGATGAATACACACATACTCATACAGACATTTACATTCATGTGAATGCGTGTTGGCAGAAATACACTGCCTTCCATGACCCCTGCTTGTGTGTGTTTGGCATAGGGGCTTCTTTGTTCACTTTGTATCTTTATTTTGTATTTACAATTTATATTAAAAGAATATGAGGGATAACCCACATTATTTGATAGAGCATGTCTAGATTGTTGGTTTGCTAGTTTCCATGTTGTTGCCTTTATGTAATAGTTTGCGTTCAGTGCATGTATTTTTTAGTTCTCATGTTTATTTGTGTATAATCTTTTGTGTTAAAGAGCATTAAAATCATTACAAGTGACTCTAATTTTTTTGGTTTTTGAAGAGTGAGCCAAGTTTTCATCTCTATGGATTCATAATGTGCATTTCAGCTACTGATGCAAGAGTTCTCAAATCCGTGCTTTAGGGGCTTTTACTATCTTCTAAAGCGTATTGTGCTAAAGATGACTTGAGCTCTTCCTTTTTTTCTCTTCAGGGCCTTTTATTATCTTCTAAAGGGTATTGTGCTAAAAAGAACTCGAGCTCTTCCTTTTTTCTCTTAGACCATTTGTAACTGTTTGGTAATATTTGGTTTCCTTTTCTTATTTGATTTTGACTTGGCATGCCAGAGATTAGTGCAACATCAACCGACATAGTATCCCACATCTGAGGAACTCAGTATTGCGAAAATCAAGTTCAAGGCATTTGATTTGGGTGGCAATCAAATTGTCAGGAGGATCTGGAAAGATTACTATACCAAGGTATGTATAAGTTAATTGATTTCTTATTCAAAGTAAATCTATTCAAATACACAAGCACTAATTTACACTATTTTCCAGTCAGGTTTGTTATTTTAGTAACACATTCTTGCAAGAAAAGAAGACCTTTAGATTTACAACTACATTGACACTAATATTTGTATTGTTTGCGGTTGTAAGTGTGGAAAATGAGTTTTTCTTTCTTGTAAAGATTAGAATTGGGATTTCCTTTTCTTTATTTGTTGTTGAATTAAATTGAATGATATCCCCCTGTTTACAGGTCATTTTCAATCAAATTTTCCTCCTCTTGAAGTGTAGATACAAATGAAGTTCCAACCTCATAGAAAAAATCCTTGAGATTTTGTAACCTCTCCTCCTTTTCACATGAATAATCCATATCAATGAGATTAATCTTTTATGTGGCACAACTCTGATCAGCAAAATGTTGACAAATAAACAATTTATCTTTAGTTGATCCATTTCGTAATATTTTGGTGCAAATTTTAGATATAATTTTGGTGTAAGCTTTTAAATCTTAGTACTCTAAAAATGCATTGTATATTCTCATAATTCTGATAATCTATACAATATGAAATCATGTCTAGCCATTGAAGTTATATCACCTTGCTCCATTTTGTTTTAGCCAGTTTTTGTCGTGATTTCTTTTGGAGAACGTAGTAGAAAAACCAAATCAATTCATGTCTTCTTTATACATTTATGGACTAACCAAATCATTTATAGGATGAAATTCAACCTTTAATATGGCCAACTAATTAGTACCAAACATATTGAACAGAGAAACTTATTAATTGGGAAATTTCATTACCACTCATGTATGTTTTCTTTAATATAATTGTATTTGTGTTTGAATTATCATTCATAATGACAGAAGCCCTCTGGCTCTAGCTTGTATCTTCTATCACAATCCTCTCCTTTTCTTTTTACTAGCTTGTGTTTTCGTAAATGCCTTTGGATGATTTGAATGGTACATAACTATAATTATGCACAATAGTATTACTGAACCCAAACAGATGCAAACGATTTTTGATTTTGATATGGATGTTGTTCATTGCATTGGTCCAATAAAGTCTCAGGAACCTGATCTATTTTAAAAACAACTACTATTACTTGCATTAGTTAATTACACGGATAAGGCTATAAGTAACTTTGTTTTTAATTGTCATCCAATCCAAAATTACATTGTTTTGAAGACCACCAACTTTCAATATGTATTTCCAATTCCTGGAGCAAAATCCACACTTAGCATTATACCTTATCTTGTTGTTTCATGACAAGTTAAGATTGTCATCTCCTACAAAGTGTGGGGTTCACCAATTGGATGGTATGTCAAAAATGGCGCACGTACCAACACTTGGAGCAAGAAGAAAGGAATCAAAACTACTATCACTCAACCTGTCGCAGATACTACCCTCTACTTTGATAGCACCTCCACTACTACTTTACTCAACACTTCTTGTATCCAAAGCGGCAATGTCGTTTAAGGGGTATCAAATGTATTCAAGTTTAGTGTAAATAAAATTGGCCACAAAAGGTTGCCACTCATGATATAAAATCTGCAAATGTAGGGGGGTCTTCATGTATTCATGCTTACTTCAAATCTCATGATATAAGATTTGCAAATGTATGTAGGAATTTGTAACAAATTTGAAATGTACACATAGAAGCTTTCAATGTAATGTTTCATCCATATTCCTACACTTCCACTATCAATCACACCCTATATCAACATGTTATCGACAGTACAAAAAAGACTGATGCAACCACAGTAATCAACTATCCAATATGCATGTTTAGTGCCACAAATATATGCCACAAAAGGTTGCCACTCATGATATAAAATTTGCAAATGTACAAAAATCTTCGGTTCAAATAAAATAGTCCGCAAAACGCTACCACTCATGATATAAGATTTGTAAATATATATGTACGAATTTGTAACAAATCAGAAATGTAGAGATAGAACCTTTAAATGTAATGGTTCATCTATATTTCAACGACAACTACAAAAGTAATAACTATCCCTCTAAATCAAATAACATATACCGTTTGGCATTCACATTGCATTGTACATATGCGATTGCTAGTTCATAAACCATCACAAGTTAAATTCATGAAAGAATATCAAATAACATTAAGGCGCCTAATTTGAATTTGAAATTTTGCTTGAATGTTTTTTTATTAACATATTTGTTTTGTAATTATTTTTACTAAATATATATTTTAAGTATTGCTATAACCTTTTTTATGGGCTATGATTAAATTCACATTATTTTTACATGATAGGAAATAGATTTTTAAGACTTATATATTGTTCAAATTACAATTTAATAACTAAATTAATAAACTAAACTAATTAGTTATAATGATTTGTTTAAACTATATATTATTACATATTGGTGGAAAGTGACGCAAAAAAGTGACAAGTCTACCAAAATATATGTATTATATGTTAAGTGAGTTTTTGTGTTAAGTGGCTTTGGTTAGTGATAAAAAAAAATGAAAAGATTTAAATTCACAAAAAAAAAATCTAAATATACATCAATCAAAAAATATTTTTTAAGGTTTTAAATTTTGAAATATTCTCTCTTAAAAATGTTAATTATTGTGGATGGGTGTGGATTGTGGCAGCCCACCTCTTGAAAGGCATATTGAAGCCCCACCTCCCCCAGTTAATGTGAGCCTTCATGCTCATCTAAAATTCATTAGATTATGAATAAATAGGTATACAAAAGAATACTAATTAATTTTTTATTCATTTAAGATATAAATGGTCTTATAATGACCATCGAAGAAAATAACGTTTAAAAATAATTCTAAATAAAGATGGACAATATAAATACTAAACATTAATAGTATAGTTTAAATGGATAGACTATTTTCCAATTCAATCTATTAAAAAACATTTATACATTTTGGTTTAAGTGTGTCACTTAATATTATCTATTTTTCTGATTAATTAGGAAATAAGCTTTTAAAGTTTTATCGTACCCTAATTAGCAATACTTGCAAATTTGCATTAGAATATTTCAAACCAGTTTACTTACCTATCTGCACATACTTTTTTTCAAGGGTCTCAGAAATTAACCAATTGGCATTCACTCAATTCACACCCTGCAACAACATTCATGTACTAAAACTTTGGTATAATTAATATTCCCATTACCTCTGCTCGTGTCTCCAGTTTCAATGGGAGCTTAGTCGGCATTGTTTCAAGTACCAAATGTTACGTCTACCCTCTAATTTCAGAAACCAATACACTTTATGGCTAGGTGGATTCTAATGACTACTCCCTTCCGACACCCTCTATCACAAGCCAATTTATGGGCCCTCCAAAAAGCTTGACCTTTGTAACAACGATTTCGGAGGTACTACAGATGGGGAACACTAAGAGATAACAAATGGGCCATGGTTACCATAGAAATAAAAAATATCAACATGGACAACTTTTTTTACACGGCATGTCCTCTTCAAAAAGGTGACAAACAATGCAAGAAAAAAGTGCGAGAGAATGGAAATGGTTCATGGTTCTGTTCGAATTACAACGTAGAAGTTTAGAACTTTGATTATAGATATGCACTTAGGATCTATCTAAATGATCCAACAAGGGAACTTCAATCAATTACTGCTTTTCATGAGACAACTGAGTCAATCATGGGTGTTATAGCTAGTGACCTCCACTTATTGTATATAAACAAAGATGCAACTAGTGAAATTACAAGCAATGTCATCGGCAACGAATATTGCTTCACACTTTCCCTGAAAAAAGAGACATACCATGGAATAAACAGATTGAAATGTGTCATCCTCAATTAAAAGAAAATATATAACAATGCATCTCCTCTGTAACCTTCTTTACGTAAAGTTTTCAAACACACCCATCCCTTCAAACTTTACACCCTCCCACATCCCTCTCTATACTTTGAACTATCAAAGCTATGTTAGTTATTTCATATCTATCTTGCCTTCACCCTCTTCCACGATCGACCATTAGCGCTTCTGAAAATGTTTCCATCTTTTTCACTGCTTAAAAAAAATTGTTGTATTTCCTTTTATACTAACATACTATTGCATCCCACTACTATGTGGATCAAAAGTACTATTAAGAAAATAAATGAATATTATTTGCACTTTTGTTATATATATATATATATATATATATATATATATATATTTGCATCCTTGTAGACTATGTGAACATACTATATTTTTCCATATAACTAATATTCTTTTCCTTCAGCAACATATGTAGTTTTTCGATCCTAAAAAATGTTACCTCTTACATGTATTTCCCATTGGAATTCCACCTACATTACAATTGTATATAGTTTTATATTTTGACTTATTTCTGCATTTGTATGTCATCAAACAATGTATCGTTCCTTACTAACCCGCACGATTTTTTTTCAATAGGCGGAACTCCATAAGCCTATGACTCTGCAATCATGTCAACTCCTACAAAACAAGCCCAACGAAGAGAGAACTACGCAAAAAATAAAGTACACATAACTATTGAGCAACGACGTCATAAATTAGAGCATAGAACAATGAAAATCTCTAATATCTTTCAACTCACATCGACCAACAACCTACGACTCCCTGACATTCCAATCTTGCCATTTAATACAACTTCTGAAGAATTGCCAACCAACATTCCGCATGTAACTTCCATGGAAACATTTTTTCACGAGCATACCAATTCCTTTTGTACGAACCCATCTTCGCTAACTACGACCACTTTTCCCCAAATATCTGGGACGCCACATGAAACTATCTCAAATACTCACCTTTCTTCAGTTCATCGCACATGTACAACTAGTTCTTCCTCTCCTTCTGACTGATTTCCACCTTGTAATCCACAAACGACTCAAACAAAACCCCCCACCCCTTCCAATACACAGAGATTTCACATATTCCTGCCCTCGTCACTGACTATTGAAGCCCAACATCGGTTTTGCAAAAGAATAGATTTGTTGGTGAACAACCAAACTTGCTCAATTTGTTTGGAAAATTACCTTGGAATTAAAACAATTTCCTTTAAAGGCTTTCCCTCCTGTAACATAGGCAAATCTGAAAAACAAATCCATCGCTTCTCTTCCTAGAATAACATGGACCTTGAAAAGCAACCTACCGTTCTTGCGTCTTTAACCCAAATCGAGGAAATGCTTATCGCACAAGTTAATCCATTCCTGCAAGTCGCCCAAGTATGTGGTGGGAAATACAAATACTCAGGACACACCATAAGTTTCCCACCAAACATTACTTCGATAGCAAATATCCTACCCCACCGCCTTGGAGATTTGGACATAGTTCTCATACAAAGGGAAGGATCTAATTTTAAAAATTATGATTTCTACATCAGTAGATATCATGTTTGGGCAGCCTTGCAATATAAAATCCAAAACAATCCCTATTACAAAGATGTCTTGATCGACGATGACGCCCTTTCCTCTCTACCATATGATTCGTCAAATGTTTCCTCCTCTCTTAACATAGCCACGATGGAACTGCCCCAAATGCAAACTGCCTCTATAGCTCATGGTATTGATGTTCCCATTGATTTTGATGAAACGTATGAACAATCATCGTCTTTCATGCCAACACCTCACAATACAGGAACATAAGAAGAATAAATCGAACAATTCTTGCTCAACCACGATGGTAACACTCCATTTACCATGCCATGGCCAGAACTTGGGCTCTCGCCAATAAAGGAATACAATACGGAGGGCCTGTTCTCAATGGCTTTCCCAACTTTGTTTCCGACAAGAAAAGCAATGTGGCAACAACCCCGCATTAAAGAAGTTCCAATGCATGAATACGCTCTTCATTTGATGCATTACCATGATGGGCATTTTGCTTCCCACCCAAGATTTTTCTACTTCCTTCTAAACTTCATAATGCAACATAGGAGCTCGTCTACAACAATTTTTATGAAATAAAACATCGAATCTAACATCCCTCCAACAATTGGAGATCTGCAAAGATAACTACTATAATGCCCCAAAGAAAACCTCCTAGACACTTTAATGTGCTTTGGTTCAAGTATTTGAGGGACACGATCATTTTGGGCAAAAAGCATAAGCGAGCTTTCAAATATGGTAGAACAATTGGGGACACCAACCTTATTATTCACTCTAAGTGCTACAAGACACTAAATGACCAGATATCCACAATATTATGTTTGGTGCATGCCCTACTGATCCTTGAGTTACACATCATTAGAGAACCCTAAACATTGTCTCTAACCCTCATCGAGTATCATCATACTTGTATCACAGATTCACAATATTTTGTGAAGAAATATTGCAGAAGGAACTTGGAGCAGTAGACTTTTGGTACAGGTAATTAAATCTACTTTTTTATAACTTTGTTCAAAACAAAATAGCTAATATTTTTGTTCCCTCATTTCACAGGGTATGTAATGACAACATAGAGGCTCCACACATGTCCATGGTTTATTATGGCTTGAAAATGCAACCCTAAATTTGATGCAAAATGGACTGGGCGGATACATCAGTCTATTCAGGTGACAAAACAATACTTTGATAAGTTCGTGTCTTCCTGGAATCCCCACCCGACTTGCAACCGCTTGGATTTTGTTCAAATGTCACCCCTAAACGACCCTTATTTGTTATATACAACAAAAATTCTATCCTCCTCCCCACATGCAGACCTTGAATAACTACTTAATTTTGTTCAACGCTACACTAAATGTTTAGAGAAGACATACCTGTGTAGAATGTAATCACAACTGCAGTGCAAGTACAATGCCCCCTGGGCCACGCAACCTACTTCATCCTTGCTCATTAAAAGTGATGGGAAATCTAAGTACCTCCCCTTCAAGAAACGATGACAGATTAAACATCCACAATCGAACTATGATATACATATGGAGAGCAAATCTCAATTGCCAACCGGTACTTTCCTACCATGTCGTTCTTAAGTATATTGCAAAATATGCTTCAAAAGTTGAGCAACGTTCAGAAACATATCACCAAATGCTATCTAGATTTTCAAGAGATGATGACGCAGATTCTCCAACACATATTGCGATCCGCAAAATGCTCATAGAAAGTGTTGTTGAACATGGCATAAGCGCACAAGAAACTTTCCACATGCTGCAAAAATTGCCACTTGTTATGTGCAGTCATTCATCTATATCATTAAATGTTGGCAAAAAAATCCTGAGACGTGTCGTTAAAAGTGACATTGATGCACAACAAACAACCACTGTCTTGGATGCATATAAAGTTCGTCTACAACCATGGAACACCTTACCACTTATTCAAGTTGCTCCAGATTAGAGCTACAACAAGAACCGTAAAGGTGATAAATGGAAAAAACGACCGACTCAAGCAATTGTTCGGGTCCATCTGAGATTTGTGTATGTCCCAACTCAGAATTAAATGCCATGACCTTTTCTGTGGGTCAAAACTCCTTTTATACAAACCTTTCAAAAATATTGCCTCTAAATTTGGCTCAACCCCACATGACATCAACGACACTTGGGTCATGTTCAAGCACAACTACATATTGTGGCATGTTTTACACACTACCAAAGACACAAGACTTACTACAAATGTTAGTTCTGACTCAGAGGCCGAATGTAGTATTCAACAAGAACCAATGCAAGAATGGCAGGTCTTTGCACAACTTCGTCTGGGAAACAACACTGGTCTTGACAGTCTTGATATGTTGGGGAAACGATATTTTGATGTACACAATAGTTGGAGCATACATGACGTTCCACAAGATTTGTAGATAACTGGTTCATCATTCATCGAGAGAGAAAAGGTAGACACAATTAACAACAACATGCAGGCCACGCCACCATCTTCCACACTTCCTTTGTCTCCAAAACATCAACTAGCTCTTGATACCATACTACACCATTCAACAAACAAAACACATCTACCTCCACTAAGATTGATAATTCAACGAACGACTAGCACAGGAAAATCATTTCTGATAAATAAAATCCGGAATACATTCACAACATCAACCACATCTCCCTCACCTCTACTTGTGCTTGCCCCTACCTGTGTTTCAGCATTCAACATCTCCGCATCCACAATCCACACAACCCTGCATATTCCAATCAAAGAACTGAAAGCCCTTGAAGGCAGTGCATTATTGTCTTTTCAAGAGTCACTAAAACATATAGAATATGTTCTTATTGATGAAATGAGTTTCATTTGCCCAAAGTTACTAAGAAAAATTGACAGTAGGCTACATGAAACTTTCCCACACTCAAGAACATCTGAAGTTGGGAACAAATCAATCATCCTCCTCGGCGACCTTAGCCAATGACCACCGGTTTTGGACAAATCTCTTTATGCAAGTAATTCCTACGGAGCCACCCTTTGCAAGGGATTCAATTCTTCCATTACATTGCAAACAATATTTCGGCAACAAGGAACAATCAATGCACAAGTTTCATTCCGGAATTTACTACTTCACATGCGAGATTCAACCCCTCTTATTGAGGACTAAGAACTCTTAATGTCTCGCACAGACACACACCTAACTCAGCAAGAGCTCAACATTTTTAAAGGACACACCACATTTGTTTGCAAAAAATGATCTGGTGGATTCCCACAACCTTCAGATGTTGAAGGCATTGAACTTTCCGATCGCCCAATCCATTGCTAAAAGTAACAGGCGGGTTGGACCAAGAAATCCTGATGATGATAAGTTGGAACACATAGTTCTGCTGTGCAAACAACAAAAAATCATGCTTATTACAAATTTATGGGTTGACACAGGCCTCGTGAATGGTGCTACAGGAACAATCACCAACATTGTCTACGACACATCAATGCAACCGCCAACATTACCTTTATTTGTTGTCAAATTTGATAGATACAATGGCCCATGTTGGGATCCCTCCAACCCGTTACATATTCTCATACCCCCTATTTCAAAAGGGAATCGAAGACAATTGCCGATCAAAATGGTCTGGGGATTAACTATCCACAAGTCCCAAGGATTTTCTTTGCATAGAGCAACCATTGACATTGGAACCACTGAAAGGCAGAGTCTGACTTTCACAGTTTTCTCCAGAGTTTTCTCCCTCACTTGCAAATCTGCGCATTTCACCTGCTTTTTCATTTGAGAGATACTCAAATATGATGCATGTACCAACACTTGGAGCAAGAAGAAAGGAGGAAACAAAACTACTATCACTCAACCCATCGTAAATACTACCCTCTGCTTTGATAGCATCTTGAAATATCCCTTGTTGGGATCTTACAAAAAATTGACAAAATACAGAAATTTGCAGCAAATAACAATCTAATTTTTATGACAACAGTATATAGAAAAATATGACAACAAAGTACAGTTATGGCAGCAAGGTATAAAATCAGAAAATAACCAATATCTTCACTTTTATTGCAATTAAACCAACATGCAAGTAACATGCATCAACATGCAATGACATGCAAGTAACATGCATCAACATGCAATGACATGCATGTAACATGCAATGATATGCAATATCAAAAAGTTCCACTGATAAAATAAATGATCTCTCTTACTGAATATGGTTGTCTTCTCTTTCTGGACTTGAAACTGGATCAACAAGCCTCTGAAACTCTGAATCTGACAACCCGATCTGAATAAACTCCACAATAGCAAACTAGGGCTGGATCTTTCACCACCGAAGAGTGCTTTACTAGCTAGGGATAGATCTTTCACTACCGAAACTAGGGTTCCTGCGGAATTTCACCTCCACAAGCAAGGAAAGCAAGCTGAAAGCTCCAACATAAGATGGCAAAATGAACCAAGATCCTTTTTCCTCCCCAAACACCACCTTTTATAACTTTTTCCATCATAAAAGTGGCCATAAAACCCTAATTCGACCCCCTTGGAGATATGTCATATTTTAATCATCACTTAAAGTGACTTTATTTCTCCTAGACCAAAAAGTCCACTTTAAGTGGCCCCAACGAAGAAACATAACATTAAATGCCAAAAGTGTCCACTTAAGTGATCCCAACGACAAAATAGGACACAAAGGGCCCATTAGACCCTCCCAACGCCCAAAAAATAACAAAAACATAGTAGGAAATCAGACAACCATCCCCAATAACCTCCAAAGTCGTTAGTCCCTTGGGAATGACCAAGGCTAAGATCAAAATAGGGCCGTTAGGCCAACTGCTCGGAATTGGGGACATTACAATCCTTCCCTCCTGAAAAATGCTTGACCCCAAGCATTATCCTCCTGTGCTGTAGAAATTGAATACCACAAAGCAAGTGCCTCCATCTCACCTTGCAGTCAACCAAAGATCGGTGTGATCCTAAGTGGCCAAAACACCACATATAGTCATCATGCTCTCCATGCAGTGTCGACAGCAATGTTGTCCCTAAAGTAGAATAATGCCCACATCGATTCTCTACTATACCCATACTGAAACTGTCAATCTGTCCAATCCCTGCCACTGCAAAGTATCATCATGTGATCATTCACTACATCTCCTGTCGACTCCGTCCCTCGGCTAGCTAGCACATGCTCGTCATCCTCATAAGCAGTAAAACATATAGGAGTGTTATCCCCTATCAACTCCAGAAATAAGGAACATGCAGACTCCGATTTGTCACCATGACAAACTACACATCCCTGCACAAAGTTGAGGATATCCTCCCTCAACCCATGCCATCTGACCCTTTCCCATATGAAGTTGAAGGTCTCATCAAAGCTCAAGTGTCCAGACATGGTAGAATAATGCACATGTCGCAGTATCTCCATCCTCAACCATGAATCCGACACGAGGTACAATTTGTCCTGATAGAAGATCATCTCATCTTCCAATCTGTAGTTGTCATCTTGTATGTGACCATCCAGAATCTCACAAGTGTGTCGGTTCTTGGAGTACTCAACAAACAAATGAGATCTCCAGTCTACTGAAACCTCAGACAACCAACATAATGATAAACTCAGATGATCTAAACCTGTAATCCCAATCTCTGTAACTGCCTTATGTGCAACACTACTGGTCACACCCACATCCATCATACTCCACATCGATCCGCAATAATAAAACCCCTCATTATGTTGGAAAGTCCTCTCCATCCCCTCAGCTGCAACCATCCTAGGTGCTCCTGCCGATAATCCCCTCAAAATCACATTCCTGCCTTCGGACTTAAACTTCAGCTTCATCGTCTGGAAGTTAGTCTGAAACTCACCAAGAGAGTGAAGCCACTGCACTCCCAACACTATGTGGGTCACTCCCATACCAACAATGTGGAAATCATCGGTAACTGTGTAGTTACCCATGGTGATGCTCAATTGTGGAACTTTCTGTGTGCATCTCATATACTCCCCATTGGCTACAACAATGTTGAAGCCCTCAAAGTCTTTCGTCTGCAAACCTTGTCTCTCCACCAATGATGCATCAATAAAGTTATGGGTAGCCCCACTGTCAATGAGTACCATAACTCGCTGACCCTGCATAACTCCCCTAATCCTAAATGCCTTGTACATCGGAGTACTAGACAATGTGGCTATAATCTCCTGAGGGAAAGTCTCCTCCTCCTGCTCCGCATCAGCACTATCCATCGCCACTCCATTCCCATCATCCATCTCGTGAATTTCCAACTCCTCACCTCTGTCATCCTCACTCTCCTCGAAGACCTCGATGAATTGGGCCTTCCCTCTACCTCTACAATCATGTCCTGGAACCCAAGGTGTGCGGCAATCGAAACATAGTTTCTTTCGCCTCAACTCATATCTGTCCTCTCGGGAAATGAATGGCTTCTTAGTCACCTCCTGCCTCAGTGGAGGCTCCCTCTGCTGAAGTTCGCCTGATCTAGATGGAGGTTCTCTTTGTTGAATGTGGGGTGGAACCCTCGTCTTTGGAGTGGATAACTCCAAGTCTCGAGATCTCCTAATAGCCTCATGCAAAGAAGAAGGCTCAAATGCCTTCACAAACCCTGCTAAGGCGTCAATCAACCCTGCCATGAAGAGTGAAGTCAACCTCATCTCTGAAACATCAGATACCATAACTGATAACCTCTGAAAATCTGCAATGTACTGATCTAGAGAACCTATCTGCCTCAAGTGAGTCAACTCCCTGAAGTGCCTATCTGGGTCCCTCCTATCGAACCTGCTCGTCAACCTCTATGTAAAATTTGCATAAGTAGTGATATGCATGTGCCCCTGTGTGATCAATCCATGATGCCACCAGTCATGAGCATCTCCCTCGAGGTGTAGGATAGCAAACTTAATTGCATCATCTTCGCGCATGGGATTCAATTCGAAGTAAGTCTTCAACTTCTGAATCCAAGACTAGGCGGTACACTTCTTAGAGCCATCAAAGTGCGGAATAGAGATTTGTCCCAATCTCCTCTGAAACTCAGGTACCTTCAAGAAAGAAGGCTCGTGGAGTCCCAAGGGCCTGGTAGAAGCATGAGGGGACCCTTGTCCCGAATGTCCACTCTCACCTCTATTACCATGTTGTCCCATATTGCTAGCTTCTCCTTTCTCCGCATGAGCCTCAATCCTACCATGTGCTAACCTCTCAGTGAGCTGGCTCAAATAGAGGTTGGTAGTCTCCTGTTGCTTCACCATATTGGTGAACAGTCGTTTCATCAAATCTACTCCCATCTCTTCACTGTCTCTATCTCTGTCTCCCATCTTTCAACCCCAACAGGCTAGAGAAACAACAGCTCTGATACCACTGAAATATCCCTTGTTGGGATCTTACAAAAAATTGACAAAATACAGAAATTTGCAGCAAATAACAATCTGATTTTTATGACAACAGTATATAGAAAAATATGACAACAAAGTACAGTTATGGCAGCAAGGTATAAAATCAGAAAATAACCAATATCTTCACTTTTATTGCAATTAAACCAACATGCAAGTAACATGCATCAACATGCAATGACATGCAAGTAACATGCATCAACATGCAATGACATGCAATATCAAAAAGTTCCACTGATAAAATAAATGATCTCTCTTACTGAATATGGTTGTCTTTTCTTTCTGGACTTGAAACTGGATCAGCAAGCCTCTGAAACTCTGAATCTGACAACCCGATCTGAATAAACTCCACAATAGCAAACTAGGGCTGGATCTTTCACCACCGAAGAGTGCTCTACTAGCTATGGATAGATCTTTCACTACCGAAGCTAGGGTTCCTGCGGAATTTCACCTCCACAAGCAAGGAAAGCAAGCTAAAAGCTCCAACATAAGATGGCAAAATGAACCAAGATCCTTTTTCCTTCCCAAACACCACCTTTTATAAAAGTGGTCATAAAACCCTAATTCGACCCCCCTTGGAGATATGTCATATTTTAATCGTCACTTAAAGTGACTTTATTTCTCCTAGACCAAAAAGTTCACTTTAAGTGGCCCCAACGAAGAAACATAACATTAAATGCCAAAAGTGTCCACTTAAGTGATCCCAATGACAAAATAGAACACAAAGGGCCCATTAGACCCTCCCAACGCCCAAAAAATAACAAAAACATAGTAGGAAATCAGACAACCATCCCCAATAACCTCCAAAGTCATTAGTCCCTTGGGAATGACCAAGGCTAAGACCAAAATAGGGCCGTTAGGCCAACTGCTCGGAATTGGGGACATTACACATCTCCACTGCTACTATACTCAACACTTCTTGTATCCAAAGCGACACTGTCGTTCAAGGGGTATCAAATGTAATCATGTTTATTGAAACTAAAATTGCCCACTAAAGGCTACCATTCATGATATAAATACTGCAAATGTATACATGTCTCATTATGTGCACATAGATCTTCATGTATTTGATGTTGTGAAATATGATTTGCAACTTTAAATGTATAAATCTGTAACAAAATTAAATGTACACATACAACATTTCAATGTAATGTTTCATCTATATTCCTACACTACCACTATCAATCACACACATTATCATCTGTACAAAACACCAACCAAACAACCGATGCACAACTAACACAATAAACCTGAATTAAATACATACAACATCAACTATACAATAAATTAACTATAAAAAACAATATCAATTGTATTTATGTATGAATTTTTAACAAGTTTGAAATGTAGAGACGACCTTAAAATTAATTAATAACTATATCAATCAATCACACCCCTTGTCAACATCAACTACAAAAGTAATAGTTATCCCTCTAAATCAAATAACATATACCATTCGGCGTTCACATTGCATGGATCACATGCGATTGCTAGTCTATTTTTCTGATTAATTAGGAAATACGCTTTTAAAGTTTTATCGTACCCTAATTAGCAATGCTTGCAAATTTGCATTAGAACATTTCAAACCATTTTACTTGCCTATCTGCACAGAGTCTTTTTCAAGGGTCTCAGAAATTAACCAATTGGCATTCACCCAATTCGCACCCTACAACAGCCTTCATGTACTAACACTTCGGTATAATTCATATTCCCTTTACCTTCTATCTTTGCTTATGTAGTGATGTACTGCATTACCAGGTTTTGGCTTTGTTTTCACTCAAATAGAATTGGCTGGTAGGTTCATAACTACAAATTTATCCAAGTTAATTTGTATTATCTAATTAAGTTCCAAATTTTGGTATCCACTTTTAGCTTGTTTTGTTTAGTAGCAACTCCATCATGCAATGTAAAGAATTCTACTCTATTCCATTATATTTTCACTAAATAGAAAGCTCCCCAGAGATGCTTGTATTTTTAGAATGCCTTTTGAGGTGTGTTTATTAATTGAAGGAACACTACCATTCCATTTTGGAACTAGGATCCTTTTGCTGGTGTTGGTATTTGATGTTAACACATGGAGATGCAGCAGTAAAGCTTAACTTAAATTTTATCTGATTCTACAAATATACCATCAAAACTGGTGCGAATATGTTGTTGTGAATTGCATAAGGTACTAGCATTCAGACCTGAACACATTATCACAGTAAAAAAGGCAAGAGCACCTCAAACTTGCAAATTTAGAAAGCTAGGCTTAACTTCGGTTTTAGCCGGAAGCCTTGAAAGTATAGGCTATGGTTTGTCTCATTCTGCTTTGTAGAATGTGGTTAATAATGTTGCCTTGACCATATCAAACATCACTTTGTGCCAGTGTTTGCCTCTTGTACGCATGATATGATACATTTCCCTTTTAGCCAGAAAGGTGCAAATAATGTGAGCAAAAATGATTCAAGAACAAACCCAATTTTTTTACAAGACGTAAGGAGCAGATGTAAATTGCAGGAAGGCGGTTGAATCTAGATATACCTTTGAAAATGTTAACCCGTGAAAATCTCAAAACTTTGAAGATTAGCTTTATTAAATATATTGCCACCTGTGGAGAGCATGAAAGCCCTTGACACCTCTTCCTTTGCTGAAAACAGCGCATGTGCTGCTACTCGAATTTGCCTATGGAGTAAGAGGAAAACAAATGTACAAATCATATACTTCTGTGGTAGAAGTAATTTATGAAATGATGCAAAGGCACTTAAATGAAATTGCATTTGTGGCAACCCTATTCGGGAAATTTGATACACTCCCTCCAATTTTCAAGACTGTTGGAGGAGATGCAATTATACTACTTTTAACTTCAAGCCAATACCTTTTCTTATACAGCATTTGTTGGGCCTGCAAGCAGCATCCAAACTGATAAATGGTTTTAAAAACTCAAATTTGATCAGTGATGTTGCAGAAAACAGAATCGTAAGTTTGGGAAAATAGATAAATAGGCATAAAATGCACCACTGGCAAAGATAGAAGTTTGCATGTATAGCCTGTCATGTCAAGAATACAAACTTTCTAACTTCATAACCCAGAGGTCTTGTAATTATTGTTAAAGGAAATGAAACATCACTGTTTTTTATGATTTGATGTAGGTTACATCTTAATCAGCTTACATTGTATAGTCATTTGATTCCATTGTTCTAAGTTCTAACTGCTTTCTATAATGCTCAATCAGTATGCCAAGTTATGAATGAAATATGAATCGTCAGTCCATCTTGCATCACAAGTGCCATACATAATAGCACTTAATAATACTTTCTGGGCCCTTGGCAAGAAAGCATATAATATGTGGCATGTACTAGGTAGAAGAACATTTTTTTCACAGTTTTTGGAATCTTCAAAGTGCATCTGCACTAAACATACAACAGCCAAACCGAACAGCCCTTACTGGTCATTGAGCTTTATATGTGAGTTGTTAAGGCATCAACTGTGCACATCATATCAATTAACAATGTTACCAGCTAATGTGCATATAACCTGTACCAAAAGGTTCTAAGCTACCATTTTCTATCTAATTCATAGGAGATGATCTAATGGTTCAATTCAAGTCTTTCGGCAATTTTCATGTTACCAAACTTCAGGGTAAAATGAAAATGGCATAAACTTTGATACAACTAGCAGACTCGAAAGTTTTATATCATAAGATCATTATCCATTGTTTCCCACCCCAAAAATGAAATTATGAATTATTTATTTTAATATGAAATCATAGCTATATGAACGAGCAAAGAGACCTTCCACAGCCATCGTAAGACTATATGAACAAGCAATGAGCAAAGACAACTTCCACAGCCACCATAAGATTAGTATGTTTTACTGTTTATACACTAGGCATCATGCAAAGTCTTTCGTTCATTCCCCGGACTTTGCAGTCATTGTATATCAATAAATATTTACACATAATGGGTAAAGGATTTTCACCCATGAATGAGCTTAAAATCTAACGTTTTGTGCTGAAATTATTTGTATCTATGAAGAAAAATTAAATGCAAATTCTTACAATACAATGAGATCTCATGGATGAACTACAAAATGTTAAAACATAAAGACAGCTAAACTTTTGCTAAATCAACTATTATTTTTAAAACTTGCATATACAAATAAAACTCACTATTATTTGTATCTATGAAGAAAAAAACAACTGTTGCCAAACCAACTATTATTTTTAAAACTTGGATAATTTGGTAATTCCATCCACACACCCTAACATCTAAAGCTTTAGGTAACCCAGTGTTCGTCGCTGTAGAGGTTAGGTAGATCTTTTCCATGCACCGGAGATTCATATGCCACTTCTTGGTAATGTTCAGATTCTTCCAGTGGAATGTCATGACTCAACTTGTAATCTGGCAAATTGTTGTGCAGAACAAATAAAAAGAAATTAGTTCATTGTATATCACATTGAAATAGAGTGAAAACAAGAGAATCCAGACCCAAAATATATTTTATAAATACGATATCCACAAAAGAAACTGAA
Source organism: Taxus chinensis (assembly GCA_019776745.2). NCBI lineage: Eukaryota > Viridiplantae > Streptophyta > Pinopsida > Cupressales > Taxaceae > Taxus > Taxus chinensis. Next base: position 120,276,210 of record CM034149.1, on the reverse strand, counting down.
ATTACTTCTTAAAAATATCAATTATTAGCACAGTAGGATCATGATAAAGTACATATTTGAAATGGGCTGTTTGGTGCCAATGAGGGAACAAGGAAAATTCAAGCAAACAAAATTTGAAGTATTATGTACATAACATGACAAATTAACAATTGGATCCTATTGAAGAATACCATTGAATAACACGGTCAATAAACAATTGGATCCTATTGAAGAACACCATTGAATAACACGGTCAATAGACAATTGGTTGGTATTGTAGAACACATTGAATAACATGTACAATAAACAATCGGATGCTGTTGTAGAACACATTTTATAACATGACCAATAAACAGTTGGATGCTATTGCAGAACTCACTGATTGGTTCCCTTTCTTAAGAATATTTACCGCCTGGGGTACAGAGTAAAATGTCAAGAAAACTTTGTAGAAAAAATTGAATAGTTCCCTTTCATAAGGATATTTATTAAATGTGAATATCAAGAAAACTAAAAGAGGAAAAATACCCCAAATTGTCTTTCAGCTAGCATAGGCCCCGCCAAGAGCTAATAATCAGTTGGATGCTATTGTAGAACTCACTGATTAGTTCCTTTTCTTAAGAATATTTACCTACTGGGGTACAGAGTAAAATGTCAAGAAAACTTAGTAAAATTTGAATAGTTCCTCTTCATATGGATATTTACCCCCTCCTTTAGTATATGCAATTAAATATGAATACCAAGAAAACTAAAGGAGAGAAGAAAATACCTCAAATTGCCTTTCAGATGACAAAGGCCGCACCAAGAGTCAATCACAATATATTAGATAAATGAGTCCAGCATCCTGACCACTGACCAGAAACAAATCTGAATTGTTCCTTGCACTGCATTTTCCATCTGAGGCATTGGAAACCATTATCAACGTAACGCAGCACATCTTGTGTCGTATATTTGACAGATTCGGAAGTTTGGCTCTAGACAATGGACCAGGTTTCAGATTACTAACAGATTCACAAATTGAAATAACTTAGTTTTAAAGGATGTTCCAACTAGTTATACTAGTAACTTTGAATGATTAACCAGCAGATTGATACTCAAAAAAACTTGTAGTTATATTCTTGAGATCTGCCAAACAGAAAATGCTGCATGAAATATCTCATCCGTGTCTTCGATTGTTGTGGTTAAACGCCTCTTAATATTAATCAATAAGTATTCTTTTGGTAGGGACTCAAACCCAACCATGGCAGAATCCTCCAAGCATAAGGCAGCCTTGATTTCGGTATGGGATACATATAAATGCCCAATGGATTTTGTAATGGTTGAAATGAATGCAAAGCCCTCTTGTGCCTAACAATACTCTGAATTTAGGTATAAATCTTTTGTGTCTTCTGTGGAAAGGGTACCATTCGTTGAAAAAAATAGCAAAACCCTACTAAAGCAATATTTTTAGTTTCCCTTAAAAACTCATCCCACGTAATCCTCCAAAAAGAAGTGTTCAATAAGCCATTGCGTTTACAACATTCAATTAAAATGGGTGAAATTGGAGGGGGAGAAATTACGCAGGGGAAATCCAGATTCTGCAAATGTTTTTTTTAAACAAAGAACAGATACCGATTCTTCTCTATTATATTATATTTTCCAACATATACATTCTTGGCATTATACACCGTGCAAACAGACTTTTGTGCAGAACCCATCTTATTCATCAATCCAATCTCCATAGATTCTGCTGATTTTTTGAGGCCCCTTCCAACTGGATAATCTCTTCTGGCACGCAGACACCTGAATTGGGTTATTCTTCTTGCTGACATTGATAGTTTCTATGGTCTTGTGAATTGATGTCACAGGGGCGATCTTGACAGGAGTAGCAGACTTTTCTGTGAATTGGATGGCATCAATGACAGTATTATTTGTATTAGGCCCAGAGAAAGAACATCCATTTAGGGTTTGAAGTTTCCAATTAGGTTGGGGTTTTGAATACACATGTGAATCGGCATTCTTGAAAACCTCATGGCCTTCTTCCGCAATTTTCAGAGAGTCTGTTAAACAAACCAAAAACAAAACATGACCATAATGATTTGTACACGTTTTTTCAAAAAAGGAGACTGGAATTGAAATGTACCATGTGGGTAGCGACATTTATCTCCGAAAGAGCAAGTCCGTGTCGCCTCCCACTGATAACAGACGCGTCGTCTCTTAAAATCCTGAAAAGATACAAACCCATTGCTGTGTAAGGCCTCCCTGTTATCACCATGAGCAGAAGAATCATTTATGCTGTCATTATTGCTTCGGTCTCTGTGAAATTCGCCGTCTGCATTTCCGGGCATTGCTGTTTTTGAAGGGCTTCTGAGCTCGTGCAATCCGTGGGCAAATTTACAGGAATCGTAGCGGCATTTGTCTTGCATGAACTTGAAACACATCTGAGTTTTGTAATAAACTCCAGTGCGGATGCGTTCCACTGAAATTTCATCTACCGCTTCGGTTTCGTTGTTGTTTTCCATGGTGTGTGAAATGTTATGACAAAATGTCCGAACGAAAGGTTAAACAACCTGGGTTTTTTCTTGGAATCGAAGTTTTGAAACTGTTCCCCGCCATATCCAAGAGAAATTGTCAAGAGGGATTTCGTATTTATAAGCATATAAACGCCAAATTTGGAGGAGCCCACTGTTAGAATTCTCTATACGATCGGATGGAAGCTGCTAAATGCGGCAAAAAGTAATTGTCACTCCAAGCGTCACAAATTGTTGAAAAACAAATAAATTAGCATCTTTCATTGAATTTTAGTCTTTTAAGTGTCTATTCGCATATTTTACATAGATTTATTTAAAATGGGTATGCTACTAACTTTTTTTAGCTTTATATTTTCTGTTAAGATATAATATAATTTTTTCAATAAAAAAAAAAGGTGTAATATATATCATACTAGATGAAAATAAACAAAGCATTTTAAAAATAGTTTAAATACATAATATACAATAAGATAAAATGAAAATTAAATAATCAAATAATATTTATCAAAATGTGTCGTACACATAGCATAACATATCAAGAAATAAGTCATTTCATATTCATAGAAAGAAATTTGTAATAAGTACATGCCATTATTTATGTTTTAAGGATTTCAGTCTTTCTTCCTTAGCTTTCTGTTTGGAAAGTTGTTTTCACTTTTTCATCTTTTCGTAGCTGTCATAAGTAAACGACAGAAATATTCTTAGACCTTCCAAAGACTTTACACGAGAGATTGCTATAAATATTAACCTTGTTCTTTCTTGTATATCAATTGCAGTTTTGGAAAGAGTCAAACCTTGTGATTGTGTATTGTTAATGCCCAAGACAAGCGTAAGGGTAGTTGTGTGCATCCCCTTTGTATTGGAGTAACTGGAATTGTATGTGGAGTTTCATCTTCAAGTGGTATTGTGGTGTAACTGTCAAATTCAACCATAACATATGTTACTGGCTTGGGTGGGGCACTTCTATGTTTGTGTAGTATACTTTGAATATACCCTAGAGCTCCAATTTGTAATGTCCTTTTCTAGGGTTGAAACTGAAAAATAAGGAAACACCACAAACCCCAAGTGAAGTAAATTCTTATTTTTATTTAACAATAGACTGAAATTTGGAACAAACAGTCTGAAATTTGGAACAACAGTGAACAACAACTTGGAAAAAGAGAAAATTGAACCAAATATCACCATATAAATCATCCACAACATAGATAAATACCTTAAGAATATTTTGACACTTTTCAACATAAAATCCTATGAAATACCAAGTTGGAAATGTAATTATAAACAACAAAAGTACAACCAAAAGAAATGACCAAAAATGGAGTCTTTAAACCCCCAACAATGATGAAATATGATATAAACCATCCTTATAAATTATATTAAATATGAGTATCAAAGAATGATGAAGGTTTGTGCCCTAAAAGGCACCCAAATGATCTTCTATGCAAGTTGTTTCGTAGGAGAGGGGCTCCAAATAATATCAAAACCCTTGAAATCACTCCTCGATGCCCTGGATGCAAACCAACAAGATGATCTTCAATGAAAGTCTTCAACACCACCAAATTGAAGGATTTATGTCCTCCAATCTCACAAAAGGAAGAGTTGTGTTCTCCTTGGATGTCACACTAATAGATTGACGCCTAATAATGGAATGGTCTTAGAGAAATCAACCCTAGAGACCAAGTATATAGTGTATACGCCAAGAAGTGATGTGCAAATGAGCCCCCAAGATTCCTTTTATACCCTTTGGTTGGTGCCAAGAATCATGAGGTTAGATCAACCTTTTAATCTTTATTTATCTTCTATTTTCATGTTAGAAACTTCCCAACCTTATCGACCTCTTCATGAGCTTAAATTTATCTTTTAATTTCATGTTGGGAGCATTATCATCCCAACCGACCTGCCTTCGGGAGAAAAACACCAAAGAAAAACATTAAGAACAATAAAGAAAATAAAAATGAAACCCAAGAACTACCCGTGTGCAATTCCTTCTTGGCCATGGGAAGAGAAATGGCAAGAAGTTTTTAATTGGTGTTAGTTTGATCAAGGGGGCATTATAATCCTCCCTTCCCAAAACTGTGTGTCCTCAAACAATTGCAAGCTTATATGTCTAAGTATCATCATATCAAGGTGAAAAACCATGTTGTAGTGTTCCCATAATCTAGATCTTGTGCTTGTTAAATGAAGGAGCTTGAACCCAAACAAACTCATACCTCTATTGCCATCCTCTTTATCCCCCTTTTCAAAAATAATAGTTACATCTCCTTCTTTGGCATGCTCAACTGTGTCAAAATCCTTCCAAATTGTTATAGTTTTCATTATAGAGCAAGGAAATGATGAATAATCAATTGGACCATCTATTCCCCTTATCACAAGACTTAAATCAGATTGTGGATAGGTTGGAAACAATTCACCACATCCATAAATCTCATAGAATCTTATCCAATTCGATGCTATCAAATCTGATTTGTTTCTTCATTTCAGCTATAGTTTTTTTCCCATATCAACCCATTATGGAATTTCCTTTGAAAATATAAGTTCATAGTTGTTCATGACTACTAATGGCAGTCCCAAATCTGATTCTTGCATGTTCAACCTTAAGACAATGGTATAAAAACTATTAAACTGAAATCTTATGGAGAAAGATGAATTCATGAGTAGTGTAGGGACTAAAAATTATCTTCCATAAACTGGAAAATGAAGATCAACAAGTCTATGTTTGAAATCAACAGACATATTGGCCCTTAACTCAAGAGTCTTGCAACCCATCATTGTCCCAACTTGGCATGGAAGATGGATCTCAACAAGAAAGCTCCAATTTTCTCTTAATTCTTCTAGTGTTCCCCACATGGAGGTAATATTGTGCACGCCTAGAACCAATTGAAAATTATCGCCATAAAGCACCTTACCCAAGAGTAGACCCTTGCTAGCCTCTATGCATTGAGTGCACTGAAGATGGGCCTCTTTCTTCTTCATGCTAGCCATGTTTAGAAGTGTTGTCTTCTTCCCTTTATCATTGCATTTCAACATAATATGTAAACAACACATACCAATACTTATGCTCACCTCTTTTGGATGGTCGTTACCTTGTTGATTTGGGTTTGGATCAAAATTTATGAGTGTTGGTATGTAAGTATAAAAGCCATACTTTGCCCAGAATTTTATCTCAAACAATACCCAATATGTTGGAACATTGGCCTTAATTGCTCTCAATGAGTGAACCCTCTTACACAATTTCAAATGAAAATAATGTCTTCAAACCTCACCTTTTATTGTTGTCCTAAGAAGATATGCACATCCCAACAAATGAAATTAGGAAAAAACATCTCATCTTGGTTGTAGCATTGCATTTCATTACTCAAATTCAGAATTGTAGTGGCCAACAAACATCTTGAGAGAGTCACCCTTACCTTTTCAATGTCACTAGAAGAAGGGCACCACTTCCTTGTGATCAAAATCCACATGTTGGTTGTAAATAAAATGTGGAACTAGCTAGAAATAACATCCACGAGATCTAAAATAGCTCCCATAATGATTTGGGGTTCATGATCCATGTTTTCCAAACTCATCTCATTTATGTTAGAAGGATGACTTACACCCCAAAGCTCCCATGGAATCCATGTCTCATTAAGTCTTCTTGCTAGGTGTGTTTTAGAGATCCAATCCCAAACAATAACATGATTTATTACTCCACCATGGTTCATGAAAACTGAATTATTGCATACCTTGTAACAAGCTGAATTTATATTTTCAGTGGATGCATTATCCATCACCTTCACATGCATCCAAAAGTGAAAATCTTGAAAGTAACTTCAATCCCACGAAACCATAGCAAGATGTTTCATACAATCTTTGAAAATAACATCTAGTTTTCTCACCATCTTTACACCTTATGTATTAAAATGGAAGTATCTTCATTTTTCCATTCCTTATGATCTTGTATTCATGTGTGTTACTAAGTTCCCAATAGTGTTCTATTAACCAAAAACATTTATCCTTCACCATGTGGTTAGAATGCACAACAAACCCTCTATGATTGCTTATAAGTTTCCTTTTAATACAAATGCAAGAAATGATACTTACTTTGATCTTCCAAAGACTACCCATTGCAAAAGAATCTTGGTCTTAACTAGAAGAAACAACATGCCCATAGCTGTCTCTAGTATGCTCATTAGTGTATTTCCCATGATGGAAAAAATATGGCAACGACATAGGAGGAAACAACAAATCAGAAATATGGTCATCATGGTCATACCTTAGGTTGCCCACAAGGAGCTCACCCTCCTTTGCCTTTTCTCCTTCAACAACTAAAGATCTCTCTGCCTTGAATCCTTCCATATTTTCTTGACACATGTATAGAACATCATCATGGTTCCCATTGAAGTCAAAACCTCCGTCAATTTTCCTCTTATTGATTATTGTTCAAAAAGTTTCAACAATGTGATTATCATCAATGTCAGCTAAAATTTTGTCTTCAACCACCAATTCCTCTTCACAATTTGCAAATCAAAATTTTCTTTTTTCCCTGGTTCATGCTCCACGACTTCTTCCTCTTTCTTTGGATATATTGTTTATATTAAAAACCCTTTTTGGTTAATCATCTAACAAGACATTTCCATGTCCTTCAATGTGCTCTTCTTGGGACTCCACCTCAAAACCCTCTTATAGATCTAATTTTTATTTTTCTTCTTTCAAGAGAAACCCCTTTGGGTTTGGCTCCTTGGTGAAATCTTGTGGGCTAAGGTTTAACCCTAGCATCTTCATCCATTTTCCAATTGTCCCTTTGTTGGAGCCATCAAATGTAGAGAAAGACAACTCACCCAACACATTTTGTACCTCTTTTAGCGGTGCATTTTGTCATGGCTCCAAATCAAACCTTCCTTTACTTACCCCAATACACTCAACAAGTGAAATTTACTCCCATATCTCCCTCGGAAATGTCATGTGTTCCTCATAGCTTGTCGCAATGCTTTTCCCCATAGAGGACCTTGTTCCCGCCTCCGAAAGGGTTTCTTCCCTTGGAAGGAAAGAAGGCCTAGTGGTTGATCTGTGAGTTGATCTAAAGGGTTGTCGTAAAGTATTTTCATTAGATGAGCTTCCTTCTCCATTATGAACCCTAGGTTCATGATATCTCTAAAGGGTTAGGGTCAACAAGTCCATAGTATCTTCCAATCTCACTTTCCCTTCAATGAGCATGTTGATTTTGGCTTTATGTGGATCTTTGCGAGCTATACTATCTTATTCTCTTGGTTGGTTTAAATTTCTCTCTCCTTTAATGGAAAATGAAACCCTTGTTTCTTTCTTGTATAAAACCATCAGGATGGGAATATTGAAGCTCTGATACCAATGGAGTGTCCCTTTCTAGGCCTGAAATTGAAAAACAAGGAAATAACACAAACCCCAAGTGAAGTAATTTTTGATTTTTATAACAATAGACTGAAAATTGGAATAGTAGTGAACAACAACTTGCAAAGCATGAAAATTCAACCAAATATCACCATAAAAATCATCCACAACATAGATAAGCACTTAAGAATATTTTGGGACATTTTTCACCATAAAATCCAATGAAATACTCAACTGAAAATTTAATTATAGACATCAAAAGTAAAACTAAGAGAAATGACCAAAAATGGAGTCTCGAAACTCCAACAATGCTGAGATATGATAGAAATCATGCTTATAAATTATGTCAAATATGAATATCAAAGAATGATGAAGTTTTGTGCCCTAGAAGGCACACAAATGATTAGCTATGCAAGTCACTCCCTTGGAGAGGGGCTGCAAATAATATTAAAACCCTTGAAATCACTCCTCCTTGATGCCTGTAATGTAAACCAGCAAGATGGTCTTCAATGAAAGTCTTCAACACCACTAAATTAAAGGTTTTCCATCCTCCAATCTCTCACAACAAAGGGTTATGTCCTCCTTGGATGCCACACTAACGGATTATCTCCCAATAGTGGAATGGACTTGGAGAAATCAGCCCTAGAGACCAAGTATGTGTATATGCCAAAAAGTGATGTGCAAATGAGCCCCTAAGACTCCTCTTATACCCTTTGGTTGGTGCCAAGAGTCATAAGGTGTAGACCGACCTCTTAAGCTTGTTTTATCTTCTATTTTCATGTTGAAAACTTCCTAACCTTGCCAACCTCTTAATGAGATTTAATTTATCTTTTAATTTCATCTTGGGAGCATTATAATCCCATCCGACTTGCCTTAGGAATTAAAACACCAAGAAAAAAATTAATAACAATACAAGAAAATAAAAGTGAAACTCAAGGACTTCCCTTGTGTAATTCCCTCCTGGCCATAGGATGAGAAATGGCAAGAAGTCTTCAATTGGTGCTAGTTTGAAAAAGGGGACATTACACATTTACAAGACGTGCTTCTATCCAAATATTGGAGGTTAACATCACCCTTGCATCCTTAACAATTACTAATTCCACATCAAGTTTTTCGTTTTGACCTTCTACTGGAGTACTGGCACTGCCTACTTTGGTTGCAACACTACGTGTGACTGGTCTTTTAAGTGAATGCATTTTTTTGTTATGGTTATTCACATTATCTTTTATGGAATATATATATGAATGTCATTGTCAGATTCTTCATTACTAGTGCAATCTATTCTATCACTAGTTTTTATCATCAATAACTTCCAATCATCAATTGTTGGATTTGCATCTCTTAGATTTGTGAGAAGTTAGAGAAACATTATTTGATCCTCACTTTCTCCTTCCTATATAAATATCTTATCCAAAGTAATAACTATTTTAAATTCTTCCCACAATAGTTTTGAAAGGATGTTACTATCATATGGTGGTATATCACTAATAAGTGGCAGTTGTCCCAAATATTTGACCAAAATCATTGATATTCCTCCAAAAATCATATTTGCATTTTCGGGAAATGCTTGATAAAGTCGAGAGTCTATGTTTCGCAGCATATTTTTTCCTATGAAGCTCATTTCATCAATCAATGTGTATTTTATGTGGTGCATATCTTCTTGGAAATTTTTGTTCCTTTTAATTCTACAAAATCCTTCATTCGAATTTGAAGTTATGAATGGATTGTTGATGCACCAATATTAAATATTGCAGCTTATGTTGGTGCAAGTAATAGAAGTGCAGTACGCTCATGGAATATTGCATCTTGTAAAGCTTGACAAATGACACCAATTAAATATGATTTTCATGTTCTTGTTGTTCCTTTAATTATCATGCATAATGGGAAGGCATTCTGATCTTGATGATAATGTTTCATAATTATATCAATTGCTCATTTTTGTTTGGCACCTAAGGTTCCATAGTTCATAGGTGGTGTTATATTAGCATCTATGATAAACCCATTATCTCTCATGGTGCTTACAAAATTTATTGCTTTATTTGTGTATCCTTCACCTCAATATTCATTATTCCATGGTGCTTGTCTATTAAAATATATTCTTCCCAACATATCTACTTCACTTACTTCTATAAGGTGGCCACGATGTAGCCTAGATAGTATTTTCCACTCATGTTCAATGGTGTTTTGTTGAATAGGTTGATTATCCTCATCTTCAAAATCACTATAATTTGCATAGCCTTCTGGAATAATACTTCACTCAACATGCCAAGGATTATAAGTGAACAAATCCCATTTTGATTTATTACATCATCGTCAAGTCTAATATCACTTTCTATATTATGAAATGGCTTGTAAAATAATAACTTTGACAAAAAAAAATCAACCCATTTATGCAATTCACGTACTGAGATGGAGGAAAACCTTAGGAATACTCTCATAACGGTTGCCTTAATCATTGTGTCCCATTTTTTATCTCTTTTTCGCCTTGTATTATATGTCTAAGATTTTGTTGCATCAATAAGTGAAATACTTTCCATAGAAAAAGGCCTATTCTTGTATCCATCAATGAAATTCCTTGTATGCTCTTCATGGTCACCTTCATCATTATTAACTACCCGCTTGAACACCTCTCATGAAACATTCAAATTGACAAATACTCTACTACTCTTTTCTAATGGAAGCTCCAACAACATGTGTCATGTTTCTTGTGCACCAATGTATCTTTCAATAATTATTTCAGATATAAGTTTCTTGTATGCTCTTGTTGCTAATTCATCAGGATTTTCAATGTTTGCATGCCACATCAACATTTGATGATATGTTTAAGAACTCTTCTCTTTTTTCTTACAAACTTAGCAACGTATTTAATTACAACATGTTTGGAAAGAATGGTTTGCCAATCTACCTTTTCTCTCCACAACTGCAGTAAATAACGATTATGTGTATTTACTATATCATAATTTCTTACCGGCTCAAAAATTTTATCTCTCGTCTCCAAGTCTTGATATTATTTTGATCCATCAAGATTCAGTGGATAGTGCATTATACTTGTAAGAAATGCTAACTCCTTTTAGTAATTGCACTCTTATTCTATTTAATTTATGTACAACTATTTCAATGTGTGAATATCTTACCTACAAACTATTATTCATCTTTTCTTATGTAGCCAAGCACCCTCTTTATACATTGCATGTTGTTCTACACAATTGAGTAGTTCTTCATAGTCATGCTCAATATCCATCTGTGTAGTTTGTATTGTATTTTGAAGACATGGATGTTTTACAAAATTTGTATTTCTTGTAATTTATAATACTTTAAAAATTATCAGTAACAATAAGTAAATGAAAATATATGATAAAACATAGATGTGGGAAGGATTGATAACATACATGTATGTTTCGTTGGTGTCGATATTCATGAGGATTCCATGCATGAACAATAGAATGGAAATATTTCTCTACATTTTTTCATTCATGATCATTTATCCAATCAATATTGTCTATATTTGGTACCCCATCTAACCATATGAATCCATGCACATGTGGTGAACCTCTATGTTGCCATTCATATCTAGACCAATAATCTTTTACTATCATTCATTTTTGTAGCATCTCCTTACAAAAATTGAATATCACATGTGCATGTAGTATGCCACTATATGAGGATAATCAATAATATTTTGTCTTCAACAATTATGGGCTTCTCATGGATTTGTTGGTGTTGTTCCAGGTATTATTGCATGTAGAGCAGGCCGATACACATCAGCTATACTCAAAGAGGAGAAAATGGTAGGTGATCCAATCTGATCTAGCATGTCAATTAATTCACAACGAGATTTTTCCTAGTAGGACCCTATACCTCTCAAGGTGGTTCCAAAATGCATCAAATGACCAATTAGGTGGGAGTGTGACACACTTTCCATATGCTTATGCAAATTGTTGATTGTGACTGACATATCTTGAATCTTTTTTTACAAACACTGCAAATGAATTTTGTGCATGGTGTTGCATGATCATGTTCATCATGTAATATTTAAATCTTTGGTGTTGGAAAAAATAGTGATCCCTATATCAAAACAAATGTTTAACAAATTCAAGCAGGTGCACTCATCTTAATCGTGGTTCTAGCCAATCGCATCTTCCATTAGGAAACAATTTTGGAAGTGCCATATCAATTAATCTTAATGTGACATACTCATTCATAGGAGATTATCCAATACCCAACCAATCAATAAGTGTTCCAGAATCTGCATTAGGGTTATTTACCCCTGCATGTATTAGTTCTATCTCTCGTTGAGCATTAGGTGGTATAAAGTCCATTGATGTCGCGTGATTAATGATATTTCCTTCATCAATATCCATCATTGTACCTACAAATACAATTTCATTTGCATCAAAATCAAAATCCATATGGATAGAGTTAAGTTGGTTGAAAAAAAATTCATCAAAATCAGGTGAAAGCTCACTAAGATCATTATCATCAATCTAAACATTTGGATAGAACTTTTCAATATCTATTTTGTATTAAGTGCCTTAAATACTCACTCTTTATTGACAATAAAGTTGTAATTTTTTCCTTGTTGATCCCTCCCTAAACTATAATCATCAAAAAATATTTTATTCGATGTGGAAAAGCCTTAACAACTTCTTTTATTTCTTGTGGAAAACTTATCTTATGTCCTTTATATTTATTTTGACCTCTTGTTATGTGTGTCACTTGTAGGATTTTGTTCACACAAGCTATTAACATTTTCTCAACCTGTGTTAAGTGTGTAAGTTTCAGTGGTTATGGACCAGGATCCATATTGTTTGATGTTGAAAATCGATGACGACCTTTCTTTTGTCAACATCTATTACATACAGGGCCTTAAGGGGTTCAAGAAACATTTATTCCAATATAACTTTCTTAACAAATGTAACACATGTTTGGTGAAGCAATATTAAATAGACCATGTTGAAAAATAATTTTAAAAGTATTCAAATCTGTCTCAAGCATTCCATTGGGATTAGTTATACTTTTTTCTTTTTTGATTTGTGAATCTTGCATTCATCTTCTTCTAGGTTGCGATCTTGATTCCTCTTCTAGATCATTATTTTGTAATTTATTTCTAACATCAACATCCATTGTATCTTAAGGTGCATTCTCAGGGGTTTCAAGCACACAATCTATTGACACTAGATTTAATTCTTCTAAATTGACATGAACATTAACATTTAATCAATGATAGTACCTTTGAGTTGCTTCATGATTTCATTCTTGGATTTCTTGTCTTTCAGACTCAGTTAGCTGATTTGAATGCATTTGTTTTTGTATTATTCTTCTCATCTTGAGATGTACGTGCATGAATAATTCTCATCATATCAGTGTGTTCTTGATTTTGTGCTTCTAATTCTTCAATTGTCAATTTGGATTGACATGTAGTGGCTCTTCATTTGTCATTATCATTTCGTCATTTTCTTTGTTCCTCTTTTTGTGCATTTGTCATTTACTTCCATTGTCATCTTCAATATTCTCTTTGGCATTCTCTTTGTTGCACTTTATATTTCCATTCAAGGGTAAATCCAAGCTATAACGTGCTTGTGTTATAACGAGCTCACGTTTTGACTAATAAAAATATAGTCGAAACCTGAGACCCATTCACTTTCTAAAAACAAAAAAAGCTCAAGGGGGAAAAATGTGAACGTAAAAAACACGAACATCTTTCTGATTAATAAAATTAAGAAATATGGGGTAGTTAATATAAGCTATGAAATAAGGTAAATAAATGTAGTAAATAAGTATGTAAATGACCCAAACAACTAAACAAGTGTAAATAAAAATCCTAATGTGCAAGAGAGAAGAGGAAATAACTCAGCTGAATAGAAGATGCTTGCAAGACTGTGTCACAGAGGTGACTGGAGAATCTGGAAGTAGGAATGACTGTGCAAGATCCATGAAAAGGATGAATCTGGGTAATATGGATGGACTGGAGCTTTTAGACAGGGATTGGGGTGCCCACAGGCACTCTAGTCTGTAAAATGGGTGCCCTGGTCTGTGTAAAATCTATGGAACTAGTTATCATAGGTTTGACAGATGATCTAAAACCCTCACTGTTTGTTGCATAAAGTTTGTTGCACTGCTTCGGATGTCACTAATGTGCCAAGATGAATGGAAAGACCTGTAAAACCCTAAACAAGCATCAATACCTAAAAAATAAAAATGTAAATGAATGGGTCGGATTGACCTTAGTTTCCACAACAACGGGCTTACTAACTAAGTAATGCACTACATTTCATGCCCAAATGTAGTTTTGGTGAGTGTGTACATAGTGTTCCCTAGGTGATCTTGTGTCAGTCACGCTTTGTGAAGTAGCAAACAATAGAATAGAATCCTTCCCCCTATGAAGTGTGATGCAAATGTCCTAACCTTGTGCCTTATGATGGAGCTATGTGGATGCAAATGATCTCCAATGCAATAGATGGATGTAACTCTAGGTGGATGATAGTAGTGACTAGTGCTTGGTCCCTCATTATGGTCTCATAAATTTATATTTATAGGATTCTCTTGATCTAATTTCGTAATTAACCTTGAAATGGACGATCACTAACAAGATGAAGACCTCAAATGGATAGAAAGAGCCCAAAAAGTGGCGAGAAAGTCCAAAAAGGACCAGGGTGCCCTAGTACTATCTTGGGTGCCCCAGTCAAGGTTGAAATGATGAAATATGAAAAAAACTAACTGGGCATGTGTGTGATGGAGGTCAGGAATCATGATGGAAATCAAATAAAAATGGCCAAGAGACGAGGGTTAATTAGTACTTTCTTCTCTCAAAAACCCTCTAAATAATAGTATGAGACTGGGACTAAATAATGTCTAAACTGCATACTTTTGTGTCTACATTTTCCCCCAGTTTATGTTGGTTAGCGGAAATTTTGGTAACATAAAATAGATAAAGATGTGTACCTGATGCCGATGTAGAATGATGAAGAAGATGTGCCGAAGGACTAGACAAAGCGTGGAGTAATAAAAGATGATGGTGCTTGGAAATTAAAGATGAAAAATGTGCAAAAAAGTGATGAGAGTGAACCTAGGGTGGAACACGTGTGCTAATACTGATGTGTGTAGTGTACATGCATGGTTAATATGTGACGTGTTGTTGATGTCATTGTTGTTGTTTTTTCCCCCATTTGACTACTTGTTTCTCATACGGTCGGACCTACAAGGAGAAAATGATCAAGTAGTCAAATATGTATGTATGTATGTGTAAAAATGCTATGTAAAAGACACATGTGTATATATGAAAAAGCATGTAAATGTTAAATACACAAATGAAAAATGTAAATGGAACATGTGCACTTGATCCATGTCGCAAGAAAGAGAGTGTAGAAGGATATCATGTACTGCGATTTTTTTGGGCGATCTCACGTCATAGGCCAAAGAAGTATAGGGAGGAAATGCTCTATGTCCTCCAACCTTTAACTATTTCCTTGAATGTGTGTGAAGAGATCTCTGTACATCTTGGGTTTTTAGGCAATCTGACGTCACTAGCTAAAGTAGTGTAGAGAGGCACACCCACTGTAACCTCCAATAGTGTAACTACTTCCTAGAATGCTAAGGACATCATGTCCTGTAAAAGTCGTTGTGTATGGAGTTCGTATACTGGTCTGAACTCACTCATTATATGTAAACCCACAATGCTAAGGGTAGAAAGTGCACTGAACTGAACCAGTGTAAGTGCGTTGTGTAGACTGTAAAACCCCAAATGATGCCTCCCCTCTTTCGGGGCGCATACGGCGTCACTAATAGGAGAATGTGGCCCTAAAATTACTTTAAAACTCTACCCTATAGGGGGAAGGGAATACACTTGGTAGAAACCAAGGCGCGCAAAAACAAGGATGGCTAGCCAAAGACAAGTGTTAGTACGAACAAGCATACATATAGAAAACAATGTAAAAGCTACAGAAACAATGTAAAAGCTACCAAACAATGTAATAAACATGCAAGAAGACAAAGCAAGCCTCACAAAGTGGGCTGCAAACATGAGACATCACTCATGATGTCGTAAATAAACAAGTGTGCACACTAAATATAGGGCAAGGCCCACATACAAGAAGTAAAAAATGGCAGACAAGTACAACAAACAAAGACGTAGTCATGGTAACATGTAATCCTGCAAAACAAGTGTTGCACATGAAACACCCATTAGCATGTTAGAAAGATAACTAATATGTCAAAGCATGAATACCTAAGTAGTGTAAAGTGATAAGTATAAAATTAAACAATAACACCTGTGAGAGACGAATGCGGATGCCCCCAACGACTAGTGTAGGAAGGGTAGAAGGCGAACATCCATGATGCATGTAAGAGACAGGTATATGCAATCACATCTAGAAAAATGTGTGAACACACATGTGTGTATGATATAGATAATGACATATAAGAAAGTAATCTAGCATGTGTAGAAAAGTGATCATGTAACACACTAGTAAGCAAGAGTAAATGCCCCCAAAACAATGCAATATGTTGTGGATGGGTGGAATGGAATGCAAAATGGAGTGATATGAGTTGTGTGCCCCCCAAGTGAATGGAAATATGTGCAGTAAGGTTCATTTTGTTTACCTCCTCAGTAGTCAAGAATGAATTGTAAACGAGAGTGTGTCATTGGGAAACGGTCTAGTAGTGTGTGTTGTATCTAGCGCGTGGTGATGAATATGTAGGTGTAGTGAAGAAGTATGACCTAGCAATAATGTATGTGTGAACCCTATAGCTGAAGCGTATATCATGAGTAGATGAACGTATATGTTGGGATGATGAATTACAACCTAAGTACTAAAGGTGCATAAGGATTGGGCACAGATATAGGGCACGTAGGTGCTCACGGAATTATAGGGAAACAAGGTGCGCCCAGGAAAGCATAAATTCAGAGACTTAGTCGTTTTCTAGAATAAGGTTAAATATAGATATGGAGTGCGGAGCATGTTTTGTAGAAGACTTGGAAAGCATGCAAAGGATATTTTAGACAAGTGTAAGATCAATTGACATGCATAGTTTTAGAGCTATTAATAGGATTAGACTGCAGTTATATTATTAGATAATCTATTATTAGCGAGCTTGCATGATTTTGTATTTATCATGTAAGGGTGCATGGCTATTTTTATCATGTATTCTATTTTGAGGGTGCTTAGGTGGAGAAGGGTAAGTCCCCACAAACTACAAATATGTATTGATTTACACAGTTTAAGTATCCATGTTTTAGTAGAGTTATGTTGCGGGTTTATGAGTGCACGTAACTTATGGTGACTATGTTATGTATGTATGAAGCTTATGTGTTTTACAACAATTAATATAATGGATCTTTGTGGCTGGATATTGATTGTTGACATATCTGTGACTGGTTCATGCATGGTAAACTTAATCTTGATTCTTGTATCATTAAACTTGCATATGATTAAAATCTAGATCTATTTTATGCTTTGTAATATATTTTATTATATGTTATGGATTTAGAATATTTGTATGACCATGTTAACTCCTTGACAAATCTTCCATAAAAGAGGAACTTGGTACTCTTGCGCACTTCGGGTGAGCGCTTAGGTTTTGCCTAAGTGGTGTGCCAGCATGCCTTGGGCTGTCGGTGAAATAATAAGACTACACTTTGGTTTTGTTGTCGGGACCTCTTTTCAGTTGTTTTTCAGGATGTTGCATGATGAAGACACACCGGTTGATTTTGGCCAGTATTAAAGAGTGGTTAGACAATTTAGAGGAAGAGTATTCTCACAGATTTAGCACTAGACCTGAATTTGATACATGCGCGTGGGTTGAACAGACTTTGTATCATGAGCTCTATGAGATGTTCTTCTACATTTTCCCCATAGAGTTATACAAGTGGCTGGTTGTTTATGCGTCAAAGAGGAATTGGAGGTTTTGAACACTTTTTTGGATGCAGGAAGAATTCCAGGATTTGCATGATGCAGATCTGACTTGGACACACATTGTAGATCATTAGTGGAGTGGTGTTCTGAATAGATATATTTTGGAGTACGCAATTTCTACTTATTCATGTCTAGAGGTTGCTGAGTTCCAGTTCTTACGTGAACCTAGAGGACCATATTTACATAGTATCCCTTTAGCAATTAAGATCTTAATAATGACCCTAGATTTGGAACATCTTATGGCTAGCTAAATCCAACCTTGTGCGGGGGCAGGAGTAGGTGTGGTGAAAGATGGTGGACCTGGTGATAGAAAGGCAGAGAGAAGAGGGGTGGCTTAAGTTTAATGAGGCAAGTGAGAGGGATTTGGAGAAGTAATGTGAAGTTGTGGAACGAATGGCGTTGTGGAGAGAGATGTCTCGCGAAGGATTTGGAGCTCACACAGAGGACGTGGAGCCGAAGCATCTGGAACTCCCCCATTTGGGTAAGCATTGTAGAGAACCCTCTTCGACCTCAGATGAGAGCACACTGGTAGAAATTTCAAGGACCGCATGCGTGCATTTGATCCCTCCTAATGACCTAGCCCTTATGCTTGGTTTTTCAGTTTCTACGGCAGTCATCAGTAAATGGGCTAGTGTGGGCAGTAAAGTAGCAATAAATAGATTTAATTTGCAATCAAGTTTAGGAGTTAATCAGGTAGCTTATTCATCTATAGTGGCGCAATCATCATGTGTGTTATTTGGAGGTCATGTTGGAGTAATATTTTTCTGGCGCGTCATTAGCATAGAACGTGGGTGCATAGAACGTTGGTATCATATCTAGAATTAGTACAACTTCACAGACCATGGGAGTTCAATTTAGCACAATTGTTGGAACACAAGGCAATGCATCCTCTGGTCCATTACCTGCTACAGGAGGGTGATCAGGAGGATCAGTTGGTTCGGGATCTAGCGGATCTGGTGGTTTTGGAGGTGGAGGAAACACATAAGGTAACATAGGTTCTGGATCTGGTGGGCACGATCCGCACCAACCCTAATAAGTCTATTTAAAGATGTCTCTTCGTCTCTCAAAATATAGAGGAATTGAAGATACAGATAAGCACGTGAATATGTGTGAGATACTATGGCATGCTAAGGGGATTACAACTCCAGAGCATAAGGCAAGTCAGTTTGCAACTACTTTGCAAGGGCACACACATAGTTGGTACAAGAAATATGATCTAAGCCAGAATTGTGTAGATTATACTGCGTTGCGTGATGTTTTCTTAGCAAAATTTCACATACCTGAGTTTAAGCAGAAGAGCATCAACGTGCTAAAGGACATCAAATAAGGCATGGCTAAGAGTGTAAGGGAGTATGATGCTCGTTTTAAAACTTTATTATTAAAGTTGTCTTATGACATCCACCTAAGTCAACATGCTCAATGATTCGTTAGAGGTTTGATCACACCTTTCATAAGGGCACTCTCACATAAGACTTATACGGATCTACGTGAGGCACTTGAGGCAGCTCTGTGCACTGAGGTAGTTGGGAGTGTAGACACTGGAGTTAGTCCATTTTTGGAGGCTCGGATTGCGGCTATGACCAAACAGTTAGAAAAATTGTCAGCTAATTCAACACATAAGACACGCAGTGGTATTTGGTGCACAAATTGTGAAGTAGAAGGACATACTAAGGATAATTGTTCTCGAAAATCAGTGTGCACCATGTTGATGGACTATGAGATCTGTCACTTGGATCATGATTCAAGTAGGTGTCCATTGTTGCAATGCACAATAAGGAAGAATGTGTCCTGTTACTATAATATTTTTTAGGTCTACCACTCATGATACTGAGAATTGTAGGTTGATTGATCAGATTTATGATGCCATTGATATTGGTGTACGTCAAACCAATGTTGTGAATAATTCTAAGGAACAAGGTGAGCATCACGATCACAATCACAATGAAGGGCACTCTGGTGGAGGCCAAGGTAGAGGTTGTGGTTACCATGGAGGATTCAAAGGCCGAGGTCATGGTGGTGGAAGAAGTAAATTTCCATGAGGAACATGTTATACATGTTAATCCCCTGATCATTATAGGTGTGAATGCCCTCAAACTATTATTTGTTCTTTTTGTGAAAAGAACCACAATTATAAAGAATGCTTGTATTTGTATGAACACTTGAGTAAGAAACACAAGCAGGATAAGGGCGTGGGAATGGTTAGAGTATAACATGTTGTGGAATATTAGTGGATGCTAAAGTTAGTACCTAATCTTGAGATGGTACCTGTGCTAGTCACTACATGCGTTGAGGCTACGCACACGAGGTAAGTTATAAAGTAGAAGCCTATTATTACAAAAGAGGAGGTCTTGCGTGTAAAATATCCATACCCTATGCATCAAAAGGAAGTATATCAAGAAACCATGGAGGTTATTAGAAACCTACAGGGTGAGATACAATGCTTAAAAGAGAAGTCATGGAAGCTAGAACATGCAAACGTAGTTGAGCTCCCTCAGAAATATGTTGACGACTTAAAGGAGGTTTGTAAGATGCTACATCAGGAAAACATCAATCCTTTATCAGGGGAATGTTTAAGTGAAAATATGTCACACGTTGGAGTTGAGCGTGAGAGACGGATTTTACATGCTAACTTACCTCCTCAAATTTTTATTTATACGGGTGTAGAAGTGAATGTACTCACCTTGGGTGCGTGGAATTAGATGGGGCGACAACCATTGCAGCCATCTTAAAATTTGTTATTTATTGCAAACAGGACTAAAGCCACACCCATTTGAGTATTGAAGGATGCTACTATTACTAAACATGAGGCCAAGTTTATTGGGGACTTTGAGGTCTTAGCGCTTGCAAAGGTAGACAGTTTTCCAGCATTGCTTGGGTGCCCTTGGTATTATGTGAATAATGTCGATCTACACTTCAATAAGGGATATATCAATTTTGGGAACAAGCAAGAGCTCGTAATCATTCCTTTGACAAATGAGAAAGGTACACCTTATGTAGAACCTTTGAGTGAAGAGGATTTGAACATGATCTATGTATACACCATTAGGGATCTTGAAGTACTTGAACCATCAAAGGAAGGAGTTATTCAATGGGATGATGCACAATCTATGAGTCATACTCTACAAAATTATTGCATGTGACATCTGGGCACATGGGACTTATGAAATGATTGGGTGTGAGATGAAGAGTGCAGTCACATGCGTCAGTAGGCCATGGTGTGTTAGGCATTTGAGCAGTAACCAGGTACCAAGGTACACTGGTGAAGGTAATCCGTAAGTTTTCCTGCGCGCTATGGAAGTTCAGTGGATAAATCAAGTGGAAAGAAGGAATATGTTAGTGTATACCTTGTGTGGGCGCTAGTGGATGGTTCACAGAGATAATATTTTGGATTGACATGAAGTGAGAATTGCCTTCTTTGCAAGATTTCTTCGGAGCAATGTGCCTACAAAGACATGTTAATTTCATGGGAAGGATGCTCAACACCATGTTCAACAGTGTGGGAGACTTTGGACAGGGGGGCAGGAGGCCTTACCACCTTCACTGTGGGTGCACAAATTCTGCTTCACCTTGTGAGGTTGCGCGTGTGCATGGTATGCTTATGTAGAGTTGAATAGATAAACAAGAAATTGGCAAGAATTGACTGTAGGTATGATTCAGACCTTTGACTATTTTTCCACTAAACCTCCAGAGAATGAGGAATTATAGGTTATGAAGTGCTTGACCATGGGGGATAGTGTAAAGGCTAAGGAACTTATTCAGGAGTTATTAGGTGATTTAGATCTGGAAGCACGCTTTGAAGAAGAAAAGACAAATATAGAGCATCTTGGGCATGCTTGCTTGAAAAAAGAAAAAGGTAAGATGGTCTATGTAATTAATGACGAGGATATGGAGAATCTAGATTCTGAGCACATTGAGGGTACACATGAGGTCTTAGATAGTGTAGATGAGAAGGTGCACGCGTATCATGAGCCAATGAAAATGAAGAAGGTTAACATTGGAACAGATACTGAAGCTAAGGAGACCATTATTGGGGATTATTGGTCTGACTTTGAGGTTGCTAAGACAATTGAGCTATTGCAAAACTTCCAGTACTTATTCCCTAGAGGATATCATGAGTTGAAAGGGGTACATCACTCATTGGGCAAGATGAAGATCAAGCTAAAGGAAGGTGCACGTCTAGTTAGGAAGAGGCCTTACAGGATGAATCCTAATGTGCGCGTTAAGGTGAAGGAAAAAATTGATAAGATACTGAATTTTGGAATCATTGAGCCCATTGAGGGGTTGGATTGGGTTAGCCCTATGGTAATAAGTATAAAGAAAGATGGAAGAATAAAAATTTGTGTGGATTGTAGGGAGTTGAATGCTGCCTATGTGATAGACCCATTTCCCATACCTTTTATTGAGGAAATCTTGGAAGGCATTGCAAGGCGCAAGATCTACTCCTTCACTGATGGATTTTCTAGATATCATAAAGTGAGGATCACTAAAGAGGATCAGGAGAAGAAAAATTTCACCATTGAGTGGGGAATTTTTGCATACACAGTTATGCCTTTTGGATTGAATAATGTGCCTGCAGTCTTTTCACGTATTTTTGTGCAAGTATTCCAGGACTTTATTGATAAGTTTTTGCAGGTTTACTTGGATGATTGGACATTTTATGGGCTAGTGAAAAATCATTGTGATATTTTAGGCTTATGTTTGAGAGGTTTCAGTAGTTGAGCATCTCCTTAAAAATTAAATAGTGTGTTTTTGCTACACCTTTTGGGACTTTGTTGGGACACATTATCTATAAATAAGGCTTATTAGTTGATCTTGCTAAGGTTGTTATTTTGGGCTTAGAGGAACCTACTAACCAGAGTGAGGTGCATGGATTCTTATGGCACACAGGGTAATACATAAAGTTTATCAAAGGTTATTGTAAGATTTCTACACCCTTAGAAGAATTATTGAAGAGTAAGTGCAAGTTCCATTGGGGTTAAACACAATAGCGCACATTTGAGACATTGAAGGAAAGGATTACTACAACACCTATTCTGCATTTTCCTTTGTGGACCAAAAATTTTCATGTGCATGTGGACACCTCTAGCATGGCCATTGGTATGGTCTTAGCCCATCCTGGAGAAGGAATTTTTGATCATCCTATTTGTTTTGCAAGCAGGAAGTTGACCCCAGTTGAATAGAACTATATAACTACAGAGCACAAGGCCTTGTCCATGATTTATGCACTGCATAAGTTTAGACAATACTTGTTGGCTACCCCTTTTATATTCTATACAAATAATATGACTTTGAAGTAATTGGTGAACAAGACCATTTTATTGGGGCACATATGTCATTGGATTCTGTTGTTTCAAGAATTAGACTTTACATTGGTGGTTAAGCCAGGTAAGAGCAATTCGTAACTAGATCATTTATCAAGGATTAATTCAGGTGAGGACGCGCAAAGCATTGAGGACACAATGACATATGCATAGTTATTTATATTGAACCATGTGCCCTCTGACTTAGAATATATTTTTGTCTTTTTACGAATTGGTGTGGCATCTAAGGGAATGAAGAGTATAGAGAAAAAAAAAACTTGTCATACGTGTCGTGCCTTACATATTTATCAGTGGAGATTTATATAAACTAGGTCGGGATGAAGTTTTACGTCGGCGTGTACTTGAGCATGAGAGTGAAGCCATTATGGAGGAATCTCATGACGGTATTGCAGGTGGACATTATGCAGTAGATGCTACTGCGTGCAAGATTTTATTGGCTGGTTTGTGGTGGGAAACACTGTATAAGGATTGTAAAGAATATTGTAAGGCATGTGATCATTGTTAGCACCTTGGAAATCCTGGGCATAGAGATGAAGTGCCTTTGAGGCCTATTGCAAGTGTAAAACCTTTTGAAAAGTGGGTAATTTACTTTTTGGGTCCTATTTCCCCACCTGTGCATGACTGGATCATGCTACATTATAAATTGTACAGATTATCTTACATGGTGGGAAGAGTCAACACCTATAAAGGATTACATGATAGCTACGGTAGCAAAGTTTATGTGGGAGAACATTATCAATAGGTATGGATTCCCATTGAGTTTTACAAGTGACAGGGGTACTCATTTTCTTAATGAGACTATCAGGATAATGTTGGCAGAATTTATAGTGGCACACCATAAAACAACACCCTATCATCCATAGGCTAATGGGACTACTGAGGCTTTCAACAAGATATTGGGCTATACATTGACTAAGATTTTTGATGTTGGAAGGAAAGATTGGGATGATAAAGTCTCTGTTGTACTTTGGGCATACATGACAACTTATAAAAGATTAAACAAAGCCACACACTTTTAGTTGGTGTTTGGCGCGGAGGCTATTTTTCCCATAGAACTCATGTTACCTTCTTTGCATATTGCACACGCAGGAGGTTTGGCTGATGAGAAAGCACTTGAAGAGCATATTGATAAATTTATGTAGTTGGATGAAAGGTGCACTATTGTCATATGTAGTCAGAAGATGGAAAAGGCCAGGAAGAAGACATGGCATGATAGACATATTAAGGATAAGAAGCTTGAAGTTGGACAAATGGTTCTTCTTTATGACTCCCAGTTCTTCCGCCACCCTGGAAAGCTTATAGTTCATTGGTTGTGATTGTATATTGTAACTTACATACTTGATATAGGCGCTTGTGAGTTAGAGGTGCTGGATGGGACACAGCTGCCCAGTTATTTCAACAGGAGTATGCTGAAGCCTTATTATAAATAAGTCTTCTTGGCATTTTTAATAAGGTAGTATTGTCAGTACATTATATTTCCTTAATGCATTTCCTTTATACATGTTTCCTTCATCATTGTTATTCTTTGTCAATTGAGTTCAGTGTTTTGGGTAATAAGTGCACTTGCGCACCATAAGCTGATTACTATATATTGAATTCATGCATAGAGGACCGCACATACTTTTAGTGTGGGGTGGAGTGTATACAGGATAAATGGGTCAAGATTGAATGTTATCTGAAGATGGGCATGCATAGAGAGATATTGTGCATGTGCTTGAAGTAAAAGTATGGATACAGAAATATTGCTCATGAATGAAGTGTTAGAAGCATGAGAATACTGAGAGGGGGGGTGAATCAATATTCAAAAATATAAAACTTTTTCTCCAACTTATTAATTTTATTTTTCACACTTAACAAGATGTTCAAATCTGAAAGTAAAATGAGAGCACACACAAAAATCAAATGCACATAACACCAAATATATCGTGGTTCACCTAGTGTGGGCTATATCCACCAAAAGAGACTTCTTGGATCTCCTGTCCAAATCCAACAAAAAAAATAGTGTTTGCAAAGTGTGAGAACCCACTCATAGAAGACACCAATCTCCAAGCTAAACACCAATTCAACCCTTGAATGCAAACACCAATGACTGTGCAATATCTTATTTGAAACACCAACTTCTAGAGGCACCAATCCCCAATCCGAAGCACCCACTCCAGAAAATATGCAATACAAATCAATGATAATTTCTCCTTCTATATTCTCTCTCTCACATACTCATAATCACTTAAGATATTTATAATATCAGCTCACATACATATCACACTCATGCAAAATATTCTCTTTCTCGGTCACATCAAAATGTGCATATAACACTTGCTTATATATAAAGAAGGAGAGGAAAAACCACTTGTGGTTTCCCTAAAATCATGTGCCCATACCATGGGCCAATTTTGGCACCTATATTGAAATTTAAATCTCCTACATGAAAAAATGTGCCATAAGGAAGCCACATCACTTGGCGGTTACAAAATTATTAAATATTTGTTCCAAATAGAAATATTCTCTTACACATGTAAGATTAACTCCTCTTACACATCATAAACCTTCTTACACTTCCTTACACCTCTTTAAGTAAATCATCTTATGAATCATAGAATATTTTACGTGTCATAAAATCTCTTACGCGTAATTGAATCTCTTATGCGTCATAAGCTGTCATAGAATCTCTTACACGTCATAAGTTATCATAGAATTTCTTACGCATCATAAGTTGCCATAGAATTTCTTAAGCATCATAATCTATCATAGAATCTCTTACGCATCATAGAATCTCTTACACAACCCGCCATGTGTCGTAAGATTCCTCGGTGATGTTGATTATTAAAATATTCAAATTTTGACATCACACTAATTTTGACATGGTTAAATATTTTACGAACACTAATGTTGTAATGTTGAATATTAAAAAATATTCAAAACTCAATATTTCCATCAACACTAATGTTGTACCTTTGACATCAATGAAAAAATACTCAACAAACCCCCCCCTTTGTCATTGATGGAAAACCCCTGCTAAAAATAGACATGAAAACCTGTTTGCTCTGAAATCCAACTTTCTGCCTCTGAGCTCTTTTTGTACTGCTGCATTGTACCTGTTCTATGCAACTCTCCCCCATTCTACAATTATTCCCCTTTGACATCAATGGGAAGGGGATAAATAAGCTTGTCACTTGAACATGTACTAGGAGCTGAAGATAGTGCAATGTGTAGCTCCCCTAATGTCCATACTCCCCCTGAGATAGTCAATGAGTAAGAGTGATAGGAATCACTCCTAACTTCTGTCTGAGTGACTCAAAAGATTCCTTCGATAGGAATTTTTTAAATATATCAACAATCTGATCCTTAGTCCCAACATATTCTAATTTCACCTGCTGATTTGCAACTTTCTCTCTCAAAAAGTGATACTTAATGGGAATGTGGTTTTTTCTGGAATGCATGACTAGATTTTTCGAGATGTTAATAGCACTCATATTGTCACAGAAAATGGAAATAGAATGCTCATACTCTACCTTCATGTCCTTCAATGTTTGCTTCATCCAAAGCACCTGTGTATAACATGTCACTACTGCAATATACTCTGCCTCTACTGTAGATAATGAAACTGAGGCTTGTTTCTTGTTGAACCATGACACTAATTTGTCACCAAGATAAAAGCTCCCCCACTTGTAATTTTCATGTCATCAACACTTCCTACCCAATCTACATCTGTGAATGCTATAAGAGTGAAATCATCACTCTTTGGATACCATAAACCATAATCTAATGTACCTTTCAAATATTTAAAAATTCTTTTTACTGCTGCCACATGAGTTTCCTTTGGTGCCACCTAAAACCGTGCAACTAATCCAACAACTTGCATAATATCTAGTCTAGATGTTGTGGTATATAGCAAGCTACCTATCATGGACCTATACAAGGTTTGATTAGCATTGGGAGATTTATCATTCTTACTCAACTTGCAACTTGTAATCATGGGTGTACTAACTAGATTACAATCTTCCATTCTAAATTTTTTCAACATCTCCTTTATATACTTGGTTTGTGAAATAAAAATGCCTTGACTAGACTGCTGAATTTGCAAACCAAGAAAATAAGATAACTCACCAAGCATAGACATATCAAACTCCTTGTGCATCTCCTCTGCAAATTCTTTACATATTCTCTTACAATCGCTTCTAAAAATAATGTCATCCACCTAAACCACAACTATCACTTGATGTTATCCTTCTGTCTTGATGTACAAATTGTTATATGTAATTCCTTTTTTGAATCCTTGATCCTGCAAGTATTTGTCCAGTCTAGAGTACCAAGCTCTAGGAGCTTGTTTTAAACCATAAAGATCCTTTTTTAACTTGCATACAAAATCTGAATTTTTTGATAGAATAAAACCTTTTGGTTGCTCTATATAAACTTCTTCCTCTAAGTTTCCATTCAAGAATGCTGATTTTACATCTATTTGATAAACTTTAAAATTCTTGAAACAAACAAATGCTAAAAAAATTCTTACCGCCTCCATACGAGCAACAGGTGCAAATGTCTCCTTGAAATCAATGCCTTTAACCTGTGAGTACCCTTTACAGACTAATCCGGCCTTGTTTCTAACAAATTCTCCTTCTTCATTCATCTTGTTTCTAAAAACCCACTTGGTACCAAAGATATTCTTGTCCTTTAGCCTTGGTACTAACTCCCACGTGTTATTATTTTCTATATGATTAAGTTCTTCTTCGATGGATTTTATCCAAAACTTATCCTTTCTAGCTTCATTAAAATTACTCGGTTCAACTTTTGACAATAAGGAAAAGTTTACCTCTTGTGGTGCACTTGCTAGTATCGTCCTTGTTTGTACTCTAGTATATTTATTTCTAATGATTTGATCTGTTGTATGATTCTTCTAAACGAATATGTATGGTACCTTTGTGTTTTCTCATTCAGATTCTTCTTCTTCTTC
Organism: Taxus chinensis; assembly: GCA_019776745.2. Taxonomy (NCBI): domain Eukaryota; kingdom Viridiplantae; phylum Streptophyta; class Pinopsida; order Cupressales; family Taxaceae; genus Taxus; species Taxus chinensis. Next base: position 120,248,198 of record CM034149.1, on the reverse strand, counting down.
TTCCTCTTTCTCATATTTGATTTCTTCATCCTCTTTTTGCACCACTGATTGTCCTATTTTCTTCTTCGGCTTCTAGTCATCAACTTTCACATTTGCACTTTCCACTACTTTATGTAGTCTCTTGTTATAACACCTATAAGGCTTGCTTCTTGATGAATAACCAGGGAATATGCCCGAGCATCTGCTCTAGAATCAAATTTACTGAGCTCATCTTCATCATCTCTCTTAATGTAGCACTTCTGAACACTTCGAAGTGTTTCACAGAAATTGGTCTTCCCTTCCATATATGGTGTCTTTTCTGTGTTTACTCAAATTTGTGCTCTTTTTAGAATATACACTACTATGTACAATGTCTCTCTCCAAAATGCATCTGGTAACTTGGACTCATTTAGCATTATTCTTTCCATTTCCTACATTGTTCTATTTTTCTGTTCAACTACACCATTCTGTTGTGGTGTTCCTGCTATAGAAAATTGTCTTTTGATTCCATGCTCTTCACAAAACTCATCAAATTCGCTAGACATAAATTCACTTCCTCTTCTTGATCTCAAACACTTGATCCTAGAGTTTGTCTCATTCTCAATCAAAGCTTTAATTTTTTTGAATTGATCAAAAGCTTTTGATTTTTATTTTAGAAATGCAACCCATGTCATTCAAGTAAAGTCATCAATTAACAACATAAAATAAGAATCACCTTGCGAGCTTTGTGTTTTTGTTGGCCCACATAGAATAGTACGAATTATCTATAATCGCTTCATTGTAGAGTACTCCTTTGTCCTGAATCTAACCCTTGTCTGCTTCCCATGTTAACATTGTTTGCAGATAGTACTTTGTGGTTTTGTGATCTTGGGTGAATCTCTCACTGCTTGTTTTGAGCTGATTTTTACCATGTTGTCAAAATTAATGTGACCCATCTCTTGTGCCATAACCAACTTTCATCAATTTTACTCATACAACACTTTTTTCCCTTCACATCACTAAGCATGTACAGGTTGTTCCTTGTTCTATTTGCATCTGCAACCCAATTACTTGTATCCTTCTTTCTAATTTCACAACCCTCAACATAAAATGTGAGTGTATAACTTTGATCACACATTTGAATGAAACTCAAAAGATTATGTTTCAATCCTTCAACGAGTAAAACATTTTCAACTTTATCTTGACCATTTAATTTTATGTTACCTCTTCCTGTGATCTTGGCTGTAATGTTATCTCCAAACTTTATTGTACCTCTACTGGCATTTTTTAGCTTCAGGAAATTGCTTCTATCACCTGTCATATGGAAGGAACATCCACTATCAATGTACCAAGCTTTTTCTTCATCTTGTGCATGGAGCATGGTTTGTACCAACATAGCCTCTTCCTTTTCTCCCTCCTTTATTTTTTGTCACACTTTCTTATTGTTGGCTTTCTTAATGATTTTTTTTCCCTCTTTCTCTTGCTTTGGATTTTTTGTAATCTTACTCCTGTAAAATATTTCTATATGGCCAAATTGGTTGCATTCATGACATCTAATCGCATGCTCATTCAAATTTGACAATGTAGAAAAAGAATTGTAGTTTCTAGCATGAAAATTATGATTCCAACTCTGAAACCTAGATCTACAGTCCATCATCTTATGACCAAAATTGTGATAGGAAAAACAATAACCTTAAAAATAATACCTGGTCATGTAGGGTTGCCTCTGATAAGATAAAATTCTAAAAATTCTTATTGGTACCTTATTCCACTTGCTCTCTTCTTTGTTTTTGTTCTATGTAGAATGATCTTCTTGTTTCTTGCCCCTTTCTCCTTTACTGGAGCCTTTTAGGATATCTGCATAGCTGGATTTCTTCTCTGGTTCTTTGGTCTCTTTCTTTTCTACTTCATTGAATCCAATACCACCTTTAGATGATTTTGGTTTCTATTCTCTCAGAATGTTGCTCAACACCTTAGAACGTTTTTCAAACTTGAGTCTCTTGTTCAACTTTTCAGTTTCCTGTCTTAGTGCGACAATCTCTACCTCCAATATCTCACATTATTTTTATTTTTATTTCATTTGTTCTCTGATCACTTCCTCTATTATTTTTGCCTCTTCAACTTGGGTCTTTAGATCAACAATAGTATTCTCATGCTCTTTGTCAGTATGCAGATTTTTCTTTGCTTCTTCATACTCTTGAAGTTGCACTTTTTGCTTCAGGGTCTTCTTTTTGAGTCTCTTGATCTCACCCAAGGAACAAATGAGTTCTTCTTCCAAGTTTACCTCACCTTCTTCATCAACTACATCTTCAGATTCCACTTTTCCATCTTCAAGGGCCATAAACAAAAGTTCTTCAATGTCACCTTCTAAACAATCTTCCTCCGAGCTATCATCTTCTCTGGTGCATAGACACTTCTTGTTTTGGTTCCAGTTCTTCTTCTTTTCAAACTTCCTTTGCTTGAAATTATTTTTTAGAAAGGATTTCCTTTCTTTTCTTTGACAAGCTCTTCATCATCACTTTCACTTTTTGTATGTGGAAACTTAGCTGCAAAATGTCTAATCTCACTACAGTTAAAACATTTAAAAGGAAGTTTACCTTTGTACTTGCTATATCCTCTTTTCATATTTTTCACCAATAGGGCTTCTTCTTCCTCATCAGATTCAACCTTCTTCTCCTTTCCTTTTGAAGCTTTGAAAGTAGACTCTCTTTTTCTTGATTTATCTGGTTCTATTCTCATGTTATAAGCTGTGAGTATTCCATGTAACGCATCCATTTTCATTTTATCTAGATCCTTAAGTTCTTCAATAGCTGAAACTTTAGATCAAATCTAGGAAGTAGAGATCTTAATACCTTTTGTACTATTACTGGGTCTTCCAACTCTTCACCCAAGCCTTTGATAATGTTTACAGTCTCATCCACATGGAGTAGATATGCTACAATGTTCTCTTCCTCTTTCATCTTTAGACTTTCAAACTTTCTTCTGTGTGTCTGAAGCTTTGCCATTTTCACTTTCGAATCTCCATATAAATTATTGAGCTTATCCCACATCTCCTTGCCATTTTTGCAAAGCATAATATTTACAAACTTCGAATCTGCTACACCACACAAAATATCATTCATAGCTTTAGCATTATTTTCAAATGCTCTCTTACCAACCGGATCTGTTGGTGGTATTTTCGGTGTCGTATAGCCGTTCTCAACTGAATGCCAAATATCATGTCAAAGAGAATTCAAATAGGTTCATATCCTTATGCTCCAAAATGCATAGTTTGATCCATCGAACAACAAAGTTTTATTTGTGGATAATCCTTCTTGATCTATCATCATGCTTTCTAATCTACCTTCTAGTTGTTAAACTACACAGAAGGAACCCGCTCTGATACCAATTGTTAGAAGCATGTGAATAATGAGAGGGGGTGAATTAGTATTAGACGATAAAATTTTTTTCTCTAACTTATCAATTTTATTTTTCATACTTAACAAGATATTCAAATATGAAATTAAAATGAGAGCACACACAAAAATCAAATGCACATAACACCAAATATACCGTGGTTCACCCAGTGTGGGCTACATCCACCAAAAGAGACTGCTTGGATCTATTGTCCAAAGACAACTGAAAAAAAAATGTTTACAAAGTGTGAGCACCCACTCATAGAAGACACCAATCTCCAAGCCGAACACCAATTCAAACCTTGAATGAAAACACCACTGACTGTGCAATCTCTGATTCGAAGCACCAAATTCTGGAGACACTAATCCCCAATCCGAAGCACCCATTCTAGAAAATATGTTATACAGATCAATGATAATTTATCCTTCTATATTCTCTCTCTCTCATATACTCATACTCACTTAAGAGATTTATAATATCAGCTCACATACATATCACACTCATGCAAAATGCTCTCTTTCTTGCTCGCATCAAAATGTGCACACAACACTTGCTTATATAGAAAGAAGGAGAGGAAAAACCACTTGTGGTGTCCCTAAAACCATGTGCCCATACCATGGGCCAATTTGGGCGCCTATATTGAAATTTAAATCTCCCACATGAAAAAATGTGCCATAAGGAAGCCACATCACTTGGTGGTTATAACAATACTAAATATTTTCTCCAAATAGAAATATTCTCTTACACATGTAAGAGTAACTCCTCTTACGCATCATAAACCTTCTTACAGTTCCTTACACCTCTTTAAGTAACTCCTCTTATGCATTATAAAATATCTTACATGTCATAAAATCCCTTACACGTAATAAGTTGTCATAGAATCTCTTACATGTCATAAGATGCCATAGAATCTCTTACACATCATAAGCTATCATAGAATCTCTTATGCATCATAGAATTACTTACACATCCCACCATGTGTCGTAAGATTCCTTGGTGATGTTGAATATTAAAATATTCAAATTTTGACATCACACTAATTTTGACATGGATAAATATTTTATGAACACAAATTTTGTAATGTTAAATATTAAATAAATATTCAAACCTCAATATTTCCATCAACACTAATGTTGTACCTTTGACGTCAATGACAAAATACTCAACATGAAGACCACGTATGGATGAATGGACACACAATATAACACAAGGTACGCTACAATAATGGAAACTACTTAGTGAAAGGCACAATGGATAGGTACTTCGGCATGTGAAGGCACGCAAGAGGAGGTTTGTGCCCAAGAGGTAGTGGGCGTGCCAGAAGGTTATGACTGGGGCACGTAAAAAGGGAAGAAAACACTAATTTAATGCTGAGTATGGTGGTAGGTGGAGAGTAATAAATGTAGATAAATTTGCTAAGGCTATAAAAGGAAATACTGGGAAATCATTTTTACCTTTATGATTAAGAAGAATTCGAGCGATTTGAAGAGCGAGCCAAGGCCGAGTTGTGAAGGAAGTGCAAAGAGCTGTATTACGAACTAAACCAGATGGATTTGTGCACATGATTGGTTGGCGCTCCATTAGAGGAGGTGTTTGAGCGAAGAAAAGGTGTGTGGGAAGGAAAAATTGGTAGTTAGGGTTCGAGTTTGAGCTAGGGCACAGGGATTTCAAGCTAGGGTATGGGGGTTTTGAGTTACAGAGCTCAAATCAACTGAAAGAACACATTTTTATAGTCATTATGGCACCTAAGTGAGTACTTGAAGTGGCTACAAGGGGTAGAAAGCATAAGGAAGTTGAAATAGAAGTTGAAGACACCCATGAGAGATGATTTTCAGAGATACAATATCCAAAAGGGGTTTTTATGGGCCCCGATTGGGAGTCACACATTTGGCGCCATAAAGTGAGTGACTACAACCATAGAACCAAGGATATCAAAGATGACCTAGAAAATTTGTTGGTGGTAAAAACAACGTTATGAATAGAGAATGATATGGCTATTTATGATGATGTAGGCAAAAAAATGTTGACAAAGGTGGGAGTTTTGTAACTCTATAAACTCCTTTATTTTGGAAAACCAAATAAGTTGTATCAATGGTTGACGAGAAAATTCCATGAGGAATTTTTCTACTTTGTTGGGTGACGAATGAGGATTACCGCACCCCTGATTGGGAGACTGACATGTTTAAGGAGTTTGGGCACTGAAGTTAGCATCAACCTCAATGATAAGGAGGGTATAAACGTAACAAGAAAAGTGTTGGGTTACACAAAGGGAGGGCACGAAATGGATATTAGTAAGTTAGAGAAGTACCCTATTGTTTAGGTAGCAGTGCACCTCCTCACCAATCTGAACAACCAAGAGGGTTGGTCACAAGTAAATACAATGTGGTTGCACATCACTAAAAAGATGACGGAAGGTGTAATGTATAATTTATCCAACTACATTGCTGAGACCATTATTGTAGAGGCACATGAATGAGAAAAGATAAGTTTTGGTGTGATCATCCTGTCTATTATGTTCATGGAGATTAGAGTGTCAAACAAGCCGAAGAACAATATCAGGAAATACTCTGAGGAAAAGCGATCACTTGCGGAGAGGTTTGCAAAGAACAACTGTGATGGATCTGTGAGCAGACCCTTCAAGAAAAGAGAGAAAATTTGGTATGCACGCCTGCATGCTATGATTGAGGATTAATGGAAAATACCTACGGATCTTCCTTTGGTATTAAACAAACAGGTTAAATTTTCCATCTATCAGCATTTTTGCATGGGGCACTTCAGAATGAAGGATGGGAAGTGGAGCCCTTGCTATAAACTTCCATATGCTTTCACTGCGTACTATTTTTAGGCATCAACACACAAGTTATCCAACGTATGAAGGTTGATCTTTAATGCATATAAGGTGGATTGCAACTATCATACACTCAGGAAGATATATGTCTACCCAAGTAAGTCTACATATATTGAGCAATTGATTTCAAATGTTATTAACATGAAGGCTATGAGCTTGGAAATTGGGAATTCTGGGGCAACCCTTATATACATTCACCTAAAGCCCAAGCTGGAGAATGAGAAGTATTTGGAGAATGAATTTACACACTTGGGACCACCCAAGGGAAAACATAAAGGGGGTACCCTGCAGGATGAGGAGCCCATCTCACCCCTTATTGGTGAAGAAGAGGAGAAAGATTTGCAAGAAGACACTGGTGGCTTGGAGCTTGGGAAACAACCAACTGTAGGTGATAAAAGAGCACACGAGCCTACCTCCTATGTAAAAGAAGAAGTTGTGGGAACCAATGCTGTAGAGATAGACATAGAACAGGGCACTGAGGAGTAACAATATAGAAGAGTGTTAAGGAAAACAAGGACTCAAGGCACGGGGCCATCACAACCCCTTAGGATGTCACCTAGGTCTTCTCCTGTCAAAGTAGAACTGAAAAAGAAGAAAAACTTTAGATACATCCCTCGGAAGGATGATGAAGGTGAGAAATCTGAGGAAAATACGTGGAGGACCCCAATTCACGTTGAGGATGTAGAGGAGCCTCAAGAAGAAGAGTTGAAACATGATGCAAAGAAATTCAAAGAGCAAGAAATAGGTAGTGGTGCCTCTGAGACATAAATAGGCGAAGATAAGGGTGAACCATCTAGTGATCGTATTGAAACACAGCTTGATGAAGGGCCATTATTGAATTCAGACGTACATATTTTGATAGAAAGGTGTTCTATGAGAGAAAAGGATGTTGGGACATTTGAGACTTCTATAGTCAGATACATAAATGATCCTACCAAGATTATTCATGCTAGGTTCCAGAGTACATTGGAAATTAAGGAGCCATATGGCTAGGAGTTGATGGATTCAGATATGGTGACCACACGCACACAAAATTAATTGTTGTGGAGTATGTAGAATCATATGGATGAGCCCGATTTCTACGTGTGTGAAGAATCATGTGTCTCACATAGACTGAAGAAAGCACCACACTTGTGTTGTGTCACAATTAAGCCTACTTAGATGTCAGATGAACAGGTTAACAATGCACTAATGAAGGTATCTACGGAAGTTGTGAGTAGAAATATAGATAAAGAGGCACCTATTTAGGCCTTAGTAGAAGATTGAAAGGATAAAAATATGAAGTTCCAACACCTAACAGAGGAAAAGGAGACATTTAAGGTGATGGTGCATTTGGTACTCAGTATGGTGGAGAAAATTGGTGACGAGATTTTTTAGAAGAGGCCGGATTTGGAGGAGAAATTCGTACTAAAATTTCAACATGCTTTACATTATTTATGCACATTAGTTCATATGGTATTGGATGAGGGACTTGTGCGAATGCTAAAACCAAAGGATGCTGTAACAAAAGTAGAGAAGGCTAAGGCAACAATAATGCACAATATTACTAGCTATGGATATTTACTGTAGACCTTGAAGGATGAATTGAAAATGGAAGATTTGGAATTGAATATGTGCGCGGCCCCTGATGTAATAATAAAGACAATAACTATGACAGAGGAGGATGAGGTGCTTAAAGTAGTAAAGAATGAGACACTTGGGCATGAGGAGAGGCTAACTTTGATAGCAGTGAAGCGCGATGTACTTGTAGCGGCCCAGGACCCTCACAAGGAGAAGATCAAGGACATTGGAAAATTGATAGCACAACAGATGGATGTCATGGACGGGATGATATCAATCTTGGACAATGTTCTTAGAGTATTGTAGAATGAACATCAAAACATGACTCTTGATGAAATGGAAGTAGTACTTATATACATTCCAGACAAAACAAATAAGGCGCTCAGTGATTGGAATGACTTAGAGGCAGAGATTAAAAATAAATATCTTTAGTTAATTTTACCTATGGAAGGATAGAGCGCCCAAGTATTCCTTCATTCTTTTTGTGTAGATATTCTTTCATTCTTTATTATTTTTTCATGGAGAGATGGATCAGGATTACCCATTACTGGGGATGGCAATGAAATTAGTGTGGGGTAATGTTGGGCTGATGAATTACAACTTAAGTATTGAAGGCACATAAGGATTGGGCACACAGATATAGGGCGCATAGGCGTGCATGGAATTATAGGGAAACAAGGTGCACACAGGAAAGCATAAAGTCAAGACTTAGCCATTTTCCAGTATAAGGCTAAATATAGCTGTGGAGTGTGGAGCACATTTTTTAGAAGACTTGGAAAGCACACAAAGGCTATTTTGGACAAGTGGAAGATCAATCGACATATAAATTTTTTGAGCTATTAATAGGATTAGAGTATAGTCATACTATTAGATAATCTATTATTAACGAGCTTGCATTTTATGTAAGGGCGCATGACTATTCTTAGCATGCAGTCTATTTTGAGGGTGCTTAGGTGGTGAAGGGCAAGTCCCCACTTCCTATAAATATGTATTGATTTGCACAGTTTAGGGATCCATGTTTTAGTAGAGTTATGTTGTGGGTTTATGAGCACGTGCAACTTATGGTGATTATGTTATGTATTTATGAAGCTTCTTTGTCTTATAGTAATTAATATAATGGATCTTTGTGGCTAGATATTAATTTATTGACATATCCATAACTGGTTCATGTATGGTAAACTTAATCTTGATTCTTGTATAAGTAAACTTGCATATGGTTAAGATCTAGATCTAGTTTATGTAATATACTTGATTATCTATTATGGATCTGGAATATTTTTATGATCATGTTAACTCCTTGAAAAATCTACCATAAAAGAGGTAACTGATACCCTTGCGCGCTTCAGATGAGCGATCAGGTTTTTCCTGGATGATGTGTTGGTGCGCCTTGGGTTGTTGGTGAAATAATAAGACTGCATTATAAGTGATGATTTAGCCTAAGTTCATATCACTATAATATGAATAGATGAGTGATGATTTAGCCCTAAACATATATCACTATGAAATGAAAAGAGGGAGTGGTGATGTAACCTAAGGTGTATACTACTACAAATTATAGAATAGGAGACCATTTAGCCTAATCGTAGTAATGTCACATGATAAAATGTTGAATGAGAAATGCATGATGAATGTAAGTTCCATTTGATTTTTAAACCATCGACAGTCGAGTATGGACTGAGGAACTGAAGTGTGTCATAGGGTAATGAGTGCAACGCGTAGAAGATACAGTAGTATGTGTGATGAGGAAACAACCATATGGTATGTAAGATGTGTAGAATGTGTAAAATGTAATGTGTAAAGTGGAATGTAATGTATGTAGATAGACTAGTAATGTAGTATGTAGGATGATGTAACACTAGACTTAGCTGTGATGAAGACTAGTGTGATATAAGATGCACAAATGTCAAAATTTTGTAAATGAAATATAGAAGGTATGGTGTATGACGCATAATGTGTGAGTAGATACAGTGTGTAATTCCTATAGTACATTGTGTGGGGTTCATGTGTAGTAATCCCTCAACAATCAAGTGTGAACTAAAGCATAAGAGTGTGTCATCGGGAGGGTAGAGTGACAAGAGTCACCTACCAAAGACCAAGTTTGTGTTTAACAGTGGAAGCATGGTCGAAAAAAGTAATAGGAGGAGCATGTGATTATGGTGGAATTTGTAATGTGTCATGACTACTAGTAGGAGGATTAGTTTCTTTGACAAAAGTAATAGGTTTAAGCTTATAATTGAGAGGATGCCAAGTTGCACTGAGTTTTAAAGGAGGTTTCTTAGGTTGACTTGGTAATACAATAGATGACTTATTAAGAGGAGGTTGCAAACTAATTTTGATAGGTGGTTGATTATGTTGAATTAGTGATGTCATAGGTGGTTGCTTATGAGGCTCGTGACTAATCAAAGAAGAAGCAAATTTAGGAGCCCATTGAGATGTAATATGATGTTGGGCAGTGAATGAGATAAACACTGGATGCTTAAGATGTTTGATTATTCATGGAAAAGTGTGGCAATTGTTGTCATTATGTCCATTGATTTGATGATAATTGTAACATGGATGACCTTGATATTTCGCTAACCTATAAGGAGAATAATAATGAGTAGGCAGTAGAGTGATCAATTGATGACTGAGGAGATGAATAAGAATGTCATGTGGTGTAGCATTATGCTCAAATATGAGGGGCTCAGGAAATGACATGTCTTGAGGTTCAGCTAGATGACATGTAGTGGAGATAGATTATATATAAGATGTAGAAGGAGCACACACATGCAATTGAGAAGTTGTAGACACAAATATTACACATTAGAAAATATTTAGCCCAGTCTTATACTACTATTTAGAAGGTTCTCAAGTGTACAAAGTACCAATTAATCCCACCTTTTTTCCATCTTTGTTTATGTTTTACTTCATCTTTCCCACATATTTTCTGATACTCATCACCCAATTTTCTAACTTCCCTAAGATTCTAGCCCTAATTTTGGGTGCCCCACCTTGTATTGGGATGCCCTGGGGCGCCTCGGTCCCACTCTAGGCACCTTGATCTATGCTTATCCTCTTTCGCTCCTTTTTGTGTCACTTATAGCCATTGGTCATCTTTATCTTTTCCTCATTCAGCATTGTCATGATTAATTGTGAAATTAAACTTAAGAGATCTATAAACATAAAGCTTATAAGACCATAATAAGGGTCCTAGGTCATTGCATCATATCACTACTATCACTCCATCTAGGGTTGCATCCATTGCACCATCTTGCATCCACATAACACCATACATTCAAGATAGGAAAGTTTGCATCACACACATTCTTAGAGGAAGGATTCTATTCATTATATTATACTATCTACATCTTCTATAGCTACCATAACTTGCTATTTCAAAAAGTGCAACTGACACGAGATCACCTAGGGCACGACATACACACACTCACCATAACTACATCAAGGTCAATAATGTAGTGTAACGCTAAGAAATAAGTCCATCGGTTTGGAAATTGAGGTCAGTCTGACCCCTTCTTATTCTTCATGTGTAGGGCGTCATCCAGTTCATTTAGAGAATTCAGTGTGATAGACACAGAGTATTCAGAGACACTTAACAACTGTACCAAATTAGGGTTTTGAGCATTTATATTGTTATGAGCACCCATATTATAGACCAGGGTGCCCCAGGGCACTCTAGTACACTCCCAAGCACCTATGTCACTTCAAACAGTCCAAATCTACCCTTTACAGGGCCTTTGAGTGTTTGTCTGCACTTCTGAGTTATAGCTCTAAATCTATGACAACCTGCAACAATCACCTTCAATCAGTTGAGTCATTTCCTTACTCCTCTCTTGCATTCTAGGGTTTTATTTCCATTAGATCAAATCATGTAATTTATTTACACTGATTTAGCATATTAAGTTGATGTCATTTGTTACTGTTTAGCATCTTTATTTACAAGTGTTTTAGTCCTCTTATTTAGATTAACATTAATACCCTAATACCCCATTTAGGTCCCATTAGGGTATATTTTTGTTAATCAGAAGCATCCTTAAGCTATTTAATTTCATATTGGAGAGATACAATCGTGGATTCCATGACATTAAATTTATCTTGAAATAAAGCATGTAGAGCATGGATTGAGTCCAATAGGGGTTGACTATATGGAGAATCACTAGGGTCCTTAAATAGATAAGAAAGCATATGACTTAGTTTGTGTAACGGTGTATCATCATTATAATACTTGGTGTCTAGGGATTTTTGCAAAACAACCTAGAAATTGGGATATCTTCTGAGTAAATCAGATAAAGAAAATTGACCCGTGATAGAGGAAAAATTAGGATCCTAAGCGTGAAAGTGATCGGGTTCACCAAAATGATTAACTAAAATTAAGAAATATGGGGTAGTTGATATAATCTATGAATATCTGTAAATAAGGTAAATAAATATAGTACAGAAGTATGTAGATGAACTAAACAAATAAACAATTGTAAATAGAAAACCTAATGTGAAAGAAATAAGAGGAAATAACTTAGTTGAATAGAATATGCTCACAAGACTGTGTCACTGATGTGCCAAGATAAATGGAAAGACCTGCGAAACCCTAAAAAAAAACAACCCCTAAAAAAGAAAAATGCAAATGAATGGGTCAGACTGAACTCAACTGCCATAACAATGGGCTTACTAAGTAAGTGATGCACTACATTTTGGACCCAAATGTAGTTCTAGTGAGTGTGTGCATAATGTGCCCTAGGTGCTCTTATGTTAGTCACACTTTGTGAAGTAGTGAGTAATAACTAAATGTAGAAAATGTAATAGAATGTGTGCATGGAATAGAATAGAGTCCCTCCCCCTATGAAGTGTGATGTAGACGTCCTAGCCTTGTGCCTTGTGATGGGGCTATGTAGATGCAAATGATCTCCAATGCAATAGATGGATGCAACTCTAGGTGGATGATAGTAGTGACTAGTGCTTGGTCCCTCATTATGGTCTCATAACTTTATATTTATAGGGTTCTCTTGATCTAATTTCATAATTAACCCTAAAATGTCTGACCAATAAAAATATAAGACCTCAAATGGCTAGAAAGAGACCAAAAAGTGGCGGGAAAGTCCAAAAAGGATCGGGGCACCCATGGTGGGACCAAGGTGCCCATGGGTGCCCCGGTAATATCTTGGGCACCCCAGTCTTGGCTGAAATGACAAAAGATGACAAAAAATGACTGGGTCGGTTATAGTTTTTTTTAGGTTTATTTTATGTTTATTTTCCTTATTAATCTTTTTTTTTTGAATATTTTTTTATTTGTTATTTATTTTCATTTTCAGATGTTTCTGTATATCTTCTGTTCAAACCCCACATTCACCTCCACACCAAGATGAAGAAGAAAACATATCTGAAACACCCCCTTCTATGAAACGACATCCTCCTGACACCCAACAACAAATTGTTGGGGAGATTGAAAAAAATAAAGCTCAAATTGAGGCTTTGATAGAAGCCTTAAGAAACCCTAATGCCAAAAATGCACATCATCAAAACCTAGCTGCATATTTAGGATCATTGGTATCTAATATTGACAATGTGGTTGGAAAAATTAACACATGGGATTGTTTTAAAACCAACTACCATAATTTTTATGCCGACAAGTTGTCGTACAATGGAGTGAAGAAGAAAAAAATAAAAAAATACAAATTGTGTGCATTATTTATTCATCCTAAAATAAATGCACCGTTACGATTGGATTGCAAGAGATTCCCCATCCACTGGTGTAATCATGAGGGGATACAAAATAATTTTTGGGATAGGTGGTGGATAGTTTTTGACCAACCACCATGTAATAATTTTGAGTTGCTATAGTATTTCTTGAGGAAACTCTACTATGAGTTCGTCCTCAATGAAATACCTAGCTATTATGACATTCAAGATTTTCAGGGTGGAGGTAAGGGATCTACATAGGATAGAGAGGGGTCACACCGGTTGTAGAAAAGGATGGAAAAACCCATTGCCCACCCACTTGTTCATCATGTTTCAGTCCCTATTGTTGTGAAGGAGACTATGGAGGTTAAGACCCTTGGTTCTATCAAATCATTGACACAGTCAGTGCTTCAACATGGCACTCATCTCTCCTAGATTGACGAGCCTGGTCCTTCTAGGTAGTATACATCATATACCATAGAGTGTCATGCTTTTGGGTGTAGAGGGACCTACATGGTTGATGTGGTAGCTTCACAGCCTCACGAGGTAGATCTTCACAAGCCTCGCGAGACAAGCTCCATAAGATGAGTGAAGTGTCATACTAGAGGAGGCTCATCGTGATTTAGTGTTGGAGAATATCATCATCACAGATGATATATTGCATGCGGCCTTTGGTATTGACCAAGAGGTAATTTTACATGAAATGAGTTGTAATTATATATATATAGCAAAAAATCTTATAATTTAGAATGTTAATCAATTGTGAATGAAAATTAATCATGTGTGTTTTTATAAAATTACAGGGTCAAACTATACATCATGTATCACATTCCACTACTTCATAGTTATTTGCAGGCACTTCATCCCTCGAGTATAAATTGGTAATAAATCACTAAATTTATTGTGTTATTTTGTTTTCCATGTATAGAGATGTTAGATCCTAAAATTACATTTTGATGTTGAACAAGTGAATGTTGGTACAAGATCGCATGTTGGCAAATTCACTAATGTGAGTTTTATAATTATTTTTATTTATCATATATGCATGAAGAGAATGTACTATAGTTAACATATGAATTTACTAATGCATATTTTATTATTATTTTATTTGATTACATCTTTGCAGTGTCTTGATGAGATTTGATACTCTTTAGATATTGAATTTCCTATGGGCATAGCTTCTATCACGTCTCTTACACAAGTTTGCGCTAGTAAATTAATTTTCACAACGAAGAGTTTGTATTAAATAACATCATTTAGTATAACTAAATAACAATCATGCGTATTCTAATTTTTTTCATCATGATTTCTAACATGAGGAATTGACTACACTAGTGCGTGCACCTCATATTGATGTTGTTGATGATCTTGAGAGGTAGAGGATGATTGCTAGTGATCATCAGATTACAGTAAGTATTTATTTTTAAGTAGTTCCATTTTATTTGTCACTAATTATATACTAATGGGTATGTTGTTTATTTGTATTAACAGATGGAACTAAAAGCATCCTTTGAGCGTAGGAGGTATGAACACAATAAGGGGATGTTACACTAATGTTCCTAAGTCCTCTTCCCAATGGGCAAAGAGAACTAGATTATTTGATGATACCCCATAGCTTAGATGTATACAGATTTTGTTGTCTGCCTTCGTGGCATATTGGCGTAGATTTATAATTTGTCGATGTATATCATTTTATATGCCTACATGGATTTGTTAAGACATTGATTTTGATCAAATTTTGTATTCTATCGAGGATTTTTGAATCAATATAATATATGAGAAAAAAAATTGTTTTGAAAACTTTATAGCGGATGAAACATGCTTTATACATGTACCTAAGTCTATATTAATATGATATCATATGTATGTTATGTTAATATGTATTAAAGGGATTTAGTGTTAAAAAAACAAGAGAAGGATTCCCGATATGTTTTTAAAGCATGAAGGAATTAAGCAATATATGTGTAACTAATTTACAAATTTTCCAATTTACAAATACTATAATCATTCAATTCCATCAATTATAATAATATAATGTCAATGTTTATGCCGTCCACTTTAAATAAATATAAATATATATAAAAAATTAAAGAAAACAACAAGCTTATAGTCTCAACAACCTATAAAATATTAGAAACCAACAACAAGATTATTATGAATTAGAAGCCATCTAAAGCAAGATTTCTTTGACTGAATATAAGAAGACCACAAAACATTAAATCTATAAGTCCATCTACTAATGGTCTCACAAACATTCCACTTATTGTTAAGGCCCAGGGAAAGGTTTGGGGAGAAGGAAATATTTTCATAGAATTGTTTGGAAGTAGCCTCTTGAGAGGGGTCCCTTTGAGCCACCTCATAGTATCCAAAAACTCATTCTCATCCTCCATAATTAGTCCAATAGAGGGAGTTCTAAAATAATTTCTGAGCATTTTATACATTTTGAACTGAGATTGAGGAAGCTTATAGAAAGCCTTAAGGTATGTCCATTCCATCACTTCCCAAATATATACAATTCATAAAATATTTTAATTCCTTTCTCAAACTAAAGGAGGGTAGAACAACCTCTTTTCAAGGCAAGGATCTTATCACTATATTTCTGATTCAACGAAATTGATTTGAAGGCTTGGCACCTAATGTCAAATGAAGATAAGATAGGCTGCCGAACCACCAAGTGGTTCACTTGTTCCCATGCCTTCAAATTAACTAAAGAATAAAGGATTCCATGAGGAGCAACAAAAAATTCCCCAAATAGTAATTCAACCAAATGAAGTCCTTTTCATATCTCTTGACCCTTCGGATCTGATTGGAAATATTGAATCTCACAACAAACTTTCCAAAGTTCAATTTGGTTCAAATCCCTCAAGTTTTATTTCCCTTATTTTTCCAAATTTAAAAAAAGAATAAACTGAACGGTGGAGTAACAAGAAAGCCCATAAATAGAAATTCCTAAATTAGGTCCTTACATCTCTCAGGCCCTTTGGAGCCTATTGAGCAAGAGATCTCACATGAACTTTCCAGAGAGTCAAGTGAGAAAAGATCAGAAGATATATGGGTACATACCCATAAGCCCTAGATATGTACCCATGGGAACTGGGTATGAGAGAGAGAGAGAGAGAGAGAGAAGAGAGTTCCTTTGTAGAATAGAGAGAGAGAGAGACTAAAATGCTCTTTGAAATTTTAAAGAGACTTACAGATTTCTACTAAAGATCAATTTAGATTTTATCTCATAAATAACTTGTATAGAGGTTCAAATATATGTCCAAATTTAATTGAATAACATATTTACTTGGCCAATTACGATGATCCCAAATAATTACCTCAAACACTCTTGATATCCTTTGAATATCCTTTGACCACACGAGAGAATCATGAGATGACTTAATAGAGACTAAAACTGCCCATAATTTTGTAGATGGTCCTGACATGTAGGTGTAGGATCAAATGAGACCTTTCCAGGTTCTATGAAGACCAAGATATCACTTGTCAAAGTTATAGCCTTTTTCAGTCTCTGGGCTCTTAAGGGACTACGCCAAGACGAAGTAGACCGGACACAACGACACCATTTGACACAAAAATGAGGAATCTAATAGTGTTTACTAGGCCACCTGGACATGTTGGTGTAGTCAGTTCAGTGCCATGAGATTTCATTTGTAAAATAATGCGTTGGTCAACCTTATACTGACTCAAACTACAATAGTGTATAGGATCACTTGAGAACCAAATTGGAGATCTCAGACATGATTTTTTATAAGATCCCAACATGGAGGTGTAGGATTAGACGAGACCTCTCAAGGTGCCACGGAGATTGAGAAATCACTCAGAGAAATTTTAGCTTTTTTTGGTCTGAGGGCTGTTAAGGGACTATGCCCAAAAAGTAGCCTCAAAGTTCTTTATCCAAAAATAATCCTCCAATAAGCATTTACTTGGCCACCCAATACTAACAAGTGTTGGTGCAATCGGTTCAGGTGTGAATGACCTTCCGTTTGCAAAATAATGCATTGGACAACCTTACATTCGACTCAAACTACAATATTTTGCACTGGAGTTACAAACAATAAGGTGCCACGAAGAGTAATAAATCACCTGAGAGGAATGCCAAATATCTTGAGATGGAGACAAAACTAGAGACAATATTTTGTATAGGGTCTTGACAATGCAATATTTTGGAGGTGTAGGATCAGAGAGTCCTAGGAGGTGTACCTCTCAAGGTGCCACAAAAACCAAGAGACTGAGATATCACCCGAATGAAGTAAATGGATCTATTATAGCCTTTTTTGGTCTCCGGGTGCCAAAATCTTAAGGGACTACCTTAAACCCGAACGAAGTAGCCTGGAAGAAAACTGACACCATCTAGCACTGAAAATGAAGCCTCCACAAGTGTTTACCTTTTTGGCCACCTAGACATGTTGGTGCAGTTGGTTTGGTGCCACCTAGAGCTTTGGTATTTTTACAAAATAATGCGTTGGACAGCCTTACACTGACTCAAACTACAATATTTTGTGTTGTTGCAAACAATAGGACAACGAGAGAACCAAATTGAGATGGAGAAAACCGAGACATAATTTTGTAGAGGGTCTTGACATGGAGGTGTAGGATTAGATGAGACCTCTCAAGGTGCCACAGAGACTGAAATATCACCCATCAAAGTTATAGCCTTATTTGGTTTCAAGGCTCTTAAGGGACTATGCCACCATGATGAAGTAGCCCGGAAGCAATGGACACCATATCCTGTAGTAACACCAAAAATGAATCCTCCAAATAGTGTTTATATAGCCACCTAGAAATTTTTTTGGTGTAGTTGATTCTAGTGCCACGATCTTCCGTTTGCAAAATAATGCATTGGACAACCTTACAATGACTCAAACTACAATATTTTGCATTGTTGCAAACAATAGGACAACGAGAGAACCAAATTGAGATGGAGAAAACTAAGACAAGGATTTTGTAGAGGGTCTCAAATGGAGGTGTTTAGGATCAGATGAGACCTCTCCAAGGTGCCATGGAGACCGAGATATCACCCGCCATCCAAAACTGAAATCAAAGTTTTAGCCTTTTTTGGTCTCAGAGGCTCTTAAGGGACTATGCTCAGATGAAGTATCCTGGAAGCAACAACATCATCTGACACCAAAAATTTTTTAAGCCTCCACAAGCATTTACCACGGAGCCACCCCAACATGTTTGGTGTAATCAGTTTGGTGTCATGACCTTCCATTTGCAAAATAATGTGTTGGACAACCTTACACTGACTTAAACTATAATTTTTGCATTGTTACAAACAATAGGACAATGAGAGGACTGAATTTAGATGGAGAAAACCAAGACAATATTTTGTAGAGGGTCTCTGTGTAGGATCAGATGATACCTCTCCAGGTGCTACAGAGACTGAGATATCATCTGTCAAAGTTATAACATTTTTTGGTCTCAAGGGCTCTTAACGGACTACACCCAGACGAAGTAACCCTGAAGCAAGCACCAAAACAAAGCCTTCACTAATGCTTACTTGGCCACCCAGATGTTTTGGTGCAGTCAGTTTGGTGCCATAACCTTCCTTTTGTAAAATAATGCATTGGACATCCTTACACTGACTCAAACTGTTGTTCTACATTTTCACTCTCACTCTCTGTTAGCTCAGAGGACTCTGGAGATGACTCTCTCACAATTTTACTGTAGAGGGTCCTCAACGCAGAGGTTCTAGGATCAAATGATACCTCTCTTTCTAAGAGTGCTGTGGAGGTCCTTAGATGATTAATCTCCTGGCTTTTGATTTTTTGGTCTCATGGCTCTTAAGGCACTACACCTGGACGAAGTCTCTCACACCAAAACAAAGCTCCACTAGAGTTTAATCCACTCTCACTTTCCTTATCATTCTCTTGATTTGCAAAATTGGATCTCTCGCTCTCACTCTCTCCCTCTCATTTTCTCTCTCTCTCTCTCTCTCTCACAATCTCAATCTCACTCTCACTCTCTTTTCCTCTCACACTCTCACTAACTCTTTCTTTATTTTGAATCAAACAAACTTTAGTTTTATTGACTACTTGACTAGGAGGGCATGACAACCACAAGGAAACTTAGAGATTGTTTAAAATCCCTCTAGTCTACAGTAGTGATTACAAAGTGAAAACTGCTCTTGATCTTTTGCACTATCGACAAACCTCATATATTTCCAGTAGGTCTCATGAGTGAGTTAATATTTTAGAATATCAATATTAGGACCATATTTCCTAGTCTTATTCCTAGAACCATCATTAAGTATGCTTGTACAACTACCTTGTTTATGAGAGGTGGGATAAGTAACTAAATGGATATGACATCTACCTTGTGCCTTACAATGCATATTACACATCTCTTTCCAAACTTGTTTCTCCCCACATATACTTGCATCTTGAATGTCAATTTATTAACACTTTGAAAAAAATTCACATTTCTCATATTTCCATGTATGGTATTATGCAAGCCAGGATGACCCATTAGAAGCTGGAAAAAATAACCACATGTTTGACACCTTCTGTCATAGTAGTGTATAGCCTCTGCCTTCAAGGTGTGAAAATTTTGACCTTCATGATTCAGTTTTGAAAGGTGGGATGAGAACACAACAATCTTTGCACAAGCCATTTTGTTTTGATACATGTTCTTATTCACAAGAACCTCTTCTTCCTTGAAAGTGTCTGGTTTGTCTCACTAACTTGGTAAGGATTACACATACTCCAGAAACTTCACATTTCTCATGACAGATATGGTCATTGCCACAGAGATGTTCAACATTGGAGTCCAAACTATAAAAATGATCCTTGTATTTTATTGAAGAGAAAATATTCAAAGGATATCAAAAAATGTTTGAGGTAATTATTTGGGATCATTGTAATAGGCCAAGGAAAGAATCTATTTAATTAAATTTGGACATAAATCTAAGCCTCTGTACAATTTATTTATGAGATCAAGTCTTAGGTGATCTTCAATACTAATAGAAAAAATTGTAACTATAAATTGCATAGCTTAAAATTTCAAAGATCATCCTGTCCTAGAAACTATTAAGGCACAACATTGTTATGAATGCAAGAACCAACTAGTGGACTGACCTCTTTAGTTATCATTGGTAGGTTAGAGTCATCCTAATTAAATAGGTACTTCAAGAGATCCCTATATACATATTTTATGGCCACCATCGTAACAAAAATTAATCTCAAAGCTAAATGGAAGAAACATAAAGAATATAAAAAAGGTGTAGGATCATAACCAAATTCCTGCAGTATCCTGTTCTGGAAAATAAAGCTCTTCTAGCTACAGAATGAATGGAAAATTTGACACAATCATCCTGAAGTTATTCAAAATCACCAATAGGGGAATAAATACATTAGGGGTTATTTTTAGTTTTGAATGGGAGTCAGCTAGCCTATGGCTTAGTGACCTTCCATTCATTGATAATTCCTTCTATGATAAACCCATGGATGCTTTCAAAAGCACCTTCAAAAAGATAGGGGTAGTCATCAAGCCTAGTGAAGGGTGTGATGTGATTTCCAAACAACTTGAAATGCATACAGATTTAGAGGTCATAACACGAATTTACAAGTATCTCTATCGTTATAAATGGAAGCCAAGTAACAGTGTCTCCTTATATCCAAGGATTGAGGACTATATGGGGTCTATGGTAGGATTAGAATATTCAGGAATCATCAAGTGTCTGAATTAGAATGTTCATTGCATCTGGAGAAACATTCAAACATTGGAGTAATGCATCCTTGGAAAATAAAATTGAATCCTCAGAAATCCTCTCAAATTGCCAACTTACACAAGCACTAGACATATCAAGCTCTATTCTTTTAATGAAACCTTCATTCCAGACAGCTTGCAACTGAAATAATTATTCAAAAGAGCATCAAAAATGATCAAATTTTCTTGGTATCCTAATCCATCAGACCTAGAAATACCACTGGACTTGTTATTCTCAATTTATAACACTCTTGGAGCTCCAAATATTTCACAAGCTATAGAAAAAAGGAGATAGTTGTATTGGGTAACATTTCTTTGTACCGAATTGTTCTTAGATATCTAGACATTTCCCTCCTTCAAAATATCAACAAATGGAAAGTCATGCACAATGATGACTTTCTTTGAATGTTGGTCGTGCCTACTAAGTCATGATCCTGAACCATTTTCTGGGTTTAGTTATGGTCTCTTGTCAATACTAATGGAAGTTTGAGTAAAGAATCCACACTTACAAGAGTGATTATTCCCATTTAGATTGGAAATGTCAAGATGCAATAGCAAGGCTATTTTTCTACATTGTTTCTTAATGAGAGCCTGGGATCAGAGGAAGGTTACCTTAAGATGACATACTATTGATAGTTTGAGCAGCAAGGTGCACCTCAATGGAAGTTATCATGGGTGATAGCTCCCTTAAGGGCCTTCAAAATATGCCAACACGTGAAAGTGTCCTAGTAAATTGTTATGGAGGCTTCATTTCTTTGAAATGTTTTACTTACAAGCTACGATGAATCCCTGCGTAGTCCCTTAATACTCCCTAAGTCCAAAATATTAATAACTTTGAATGGGTGATATCTCAGTCTCCATTAGCACCTGAGAGGTCTCGTTCTAATCCTACACCTCCACGTTGGGACCCTCTACAAAAAATGATCAGTTTTCTCCATCAATTCATTTCTCACGTTTTCCTATTAGAGCTTGTAAGCTTCCCAAAATAAGGGGTTGCTTGAGTCAAAGGTTGTCCAACGCATTATTTTGTAAACGGAAACTTTCCTCCTTCAAAATTGATGTAAAAATTATGCCACACATCGAGATGGCCTAGGTAAATTCTTTTGGAGGATTTATTTTTGTGTTAGATGGTGTCATTGCTTCCGGGCTACTTCATCCAAGCGTGGTCCCTTAAGATCCCTGAGACCAAAAAAGGCTATAAAGTTGAAGGGTGATATCTCGGTCTCCATGTGCACCTTGAAAGGTCCTTCTGATCCTACACCTCTATGTTGGGACCCTCTACAAAATCATATCATGGTTTTACTCCATATCTATTTGGTTCTCTCGTTGTCCTATTGTTTGCAATTATCTCGAATACTGCAGTGTGAGCCAGTGTAAGGTTGTCCAACACAATATTTTACAAACACACACCTATACACCAAACCGCCTGTGCCCATTGCATCGGGGTGGCCTGGTCAACACTAGGTGAGGATTCATTTTGGTGCACAAAATCCTTCGATTTGAAACAAGTACTAGGAAACATGTTAAGAAGAGATTGTTCATACAATATAGGTTGTGAAATGAGAATTTGAAGAAGATATTTTTCATACAATATAGGTGGTGAAATGAGAATTTCTTATTTGTTGTTCATTTCCAATATTTAATTTTCCTTAGCTTCTCTTAGCTTCAGAATAATAAATTCTCTACTAACAGTGCCAACCACGTGAAGGTGGAAGCTTTTTTGGCACCACTAACCTACATAAACATGTTAGTAAACAATTAAATAGAATTTTAAAACCTACACAATTTAAAAGTAAAATCATTAAAGTAAATATTCAAATTAAATTCATGTAGATGTACATATCTAATCTTAAGTGAACATACCTTTGACTTGAGAAAGTAAGCCACTTGGCAGGCTTAAGGGCAGTTTTGTGTATCTTCATTTGTACAAATTCAATCTAGTGAACCATTAGGGTCTGATCTAATTTTTAGGGTGTCAAGTATTGCTTCATGGTCAGACTCAAGAACTTTCCACAAGACCTTATTGTGTGGTATACCTCCATATTTAATCAATTGAACATTAGATGCAACAACTAGGTGAGAATAATGAAGAATCTTTCTATGAGTTTCAAAGTCCTCAAACAACCACACATTGGATTTATTCATTGGGTATCTTCTTAGCCATGTTCCAATAATAACCACAAACCCCGTAGGATATTCTAGGCCTTCTCCATCTATGATTGGGGCTATCAATTTATTTTTTTCCTCAACACAACGACACAAATAATAAGATGTTCCTTCTTTATTATTTTCTTCTGCAACAACTGCATAAACATGAACTACATCACATTGTACAAACATCATTAAGTTCAATAAATTATTCATAAATATGTTACATAACATGAGAAAAACAATACATTTTAATAAAATAATGTAAATATATAATACCTGGTTGCACTAGATTTGATATATGGTCAAAGTTCAATTGATGATTCTCTCACTGTGAGTTGTAGAGCTCATGGAGGTTGATAGGTGTCGAGTGGATATAATTGTCTACAACACCATTCATCAACCCACTCTTTTGAATCACATTCATCCCAAAATGAATACGTACATGAAGAGAAAAATCATGCCATTTTCCTTGTATAAATAATCCATGAACCTGCATTTGAACTTCTAAAAGAGTGCAACTCACTAGATCATGTTAGTGTACAACAATCTTCATATTTTACAAAATTAGCTTCTTCTACCAACCAAAAAAACCTACGAACTGTAGAATTACCCTCATTACATATACCCATTGTTGAGTTACACCATTCCAAATTGGATTTTGCATCAATCAATTTGGCACCATCTTTGTACTTCAATTCTTCTCTTGTTAGGGATCTTTTCAACACATGCTCCTGCACCATCATGTTCTCCTTTTCCATGTTCGACCTCAATGAAATTCCATAAAAATGTTGAACATTTCTTATCATATGCATCCTACTCAACCAATAGAACATTTGTGCATTCTTGAAATGTGATGTACAATTATCTGACCATATGATGTGTTTATCAAATATGATGTTTCTGTTATTCAAATTTCCATAGAAGATCTCAAAATAACCTTACATAAACTCTTATGAATGTACATGATCATCACTAATATAGAAATGGTACTCCCTCAAAATATTTCTCTCTTCCTCTATACTATCGAGAGCATGAGTGAATACTATATGTACAAATATGGAAACCTGAATAGAGTTGTAGTATTGCAATTGCACTTCATTTTGTGGCTGTAGAGTATAGTTCTTTGTAAAATCAACAACTGAAACAATGGTACTAAGAGGAAATGTGTCCTTGCATAACCTAAATTTCTCATCTAACCATCGAGCTCTGTGTGTATGTCGTGCATACTCATACACTAGCTTCTCTCAAAATATAGTCATAAAATTTGATACACTTATTTCTTTACTCACTAATTCACACCTCTTGACCTCATTACCATACTTTTGAAGTGTATGTCACTGACGTTGCATTTTCAAAACTAACTAGTTCATTTCCAATTACATGTGTATTCTCTGTGTGTATACATATTTGCAAATGTTGCAAACCACCACAACTATCACAAGTTCCTTCTAAACATGATTTCTTATAAAAAAAATGTCCTTCTCTTGTATAAAAAACACTTGAGATGAAATATCTTGCTGATTTAGGTGGAACATTTATCATACACTCCTACAAAATATTCTCAGTATGCAAATTTACACATATATGCCAGAAAATATCATAATGCATAGCAAATTCAATATGGATCCTACAACAACAAGTAGTCCATGAGTGATTTATTTTAACATAAAAAAGGTTTTGACATTTCAAAATACCTTTGACTAATTTGTATTTTGGGATGAGTCTCTTTAAACTTATTAAAAAATTATGTTTGTGTCATATCCAAAAAAATGTTTAGGATGTGATTCACGGTTTCTAGAACCAATTCTTCTTTTTAAAACATATTTTTCATTAGGTGAAACCCTTGTATTATTTTTCCAAAATTCTAAATTTTTTTTAATTTTAACTCATCAACTATGTCTTTGTATTTTCGTGGCAGTCTACTAGAGAATGCCCATAATTCATTGTTATTTGTATTTTCAATTCTTTCACGACATTCGAGAGATTTATATAGTGTTTTCCTATTGATTTTTAGTGCACTAATTATTTTTCTAACTAAAAAATATTTTTTTGTTGCTTTACTTACTATAGTCAATGTAATAACATGTCGAGTAGCAATTCTATCTTTGGTACGTGAGGTTGGACCTACTGATTGGTATGCACTCATTATATATTTTTTAATATATTTTTCACTATTGGTCTTAGACCAAGGGTCTTCATTGTAGGTTTATAATTAATATTTTTTTATCATTTCAAAAAACAATTGACATCTACCTGTTTCATTTAAGTCATTAAAACATGTTTTCCATATCTGATTAGCTTTTCTTCTACAAGTGTGTTGAAAAATATTATTAGTCATTGAGTTTAAAATATTTTAATCAATCTCAAGTAAAAGTTTGGGTGTTTTTCACAAAATTTTAGTTGGTGATTTCAATGGAAATGATTGTTGAGTATCATTTAAACATTTTTCATTTTCTATTTTTCGTTCATCTTCATAATTCGGTAAAGAGTGTGTGTTTTCAATAGGTTGGTCATTTGGCGTAACATCTATGTTTAAATTTGGAATTACATCGTCATTAATTGAATATTAATTATTTATTGACTCAATTGGTGTTTGAGGATATGTTGCACCATCAATTTCATTTGGAAGAGATGACATACCTTCATTTCCATGCGTTGATTTCTTTTTTTTCACGTATTTTTTCATTCGCTCCCTTATTTTCTTCTTTTTTGGCATTGTTGGATGATATATGATTTTTGGAAACATCTCCAATCCTTGTTAAAGACGTGTGCAATTTCATTTTTTCACACCCTTTTTTCATCCATTCCCTATACTTTTCCAATTACTCGAGTTTTTTCCTTCATGGTCTCCTCCCCATAATTATCAAAAATATCTTTACCACCACAAGAAAATTGGAAAAAAAATGTTAATGAGTGCTAGGAATATAATAAACAGTAGAAACACACCTAAATATATCAAATAATTCTTAACTATTTCACAAAACAATCTCTATATAACATAAAATATACAAAACTGTTAACAATAATCTAAATGTGCAGGAATTTACAGATAACCCATGACCAGTGGGACCAATATCATAAATTATTTTTGTTTTGTTGCGTTTAAATTTTAGTTTTAAGCTCATTATAACACATTCACATTATAAATCACTTACGTTTCATCTTATTGGGGTTTGGAATACCCAATCCATAGGCTTGTATTTTCCTTAAATATCCAAACCAAAGGTTTGGACTGTGTAATCCATGAATAAATCCGTGTTTGATAGAAAAAAATCAAAATCTCATGTGTGCACCCCGATATCCCATCCATTATGAAATAATATTCAAAAATAAATTATAATATGATTTTGTTGTCCCCTCAAAATTTTCCTTCTTTTTCCAAGTCTGGACTTGGAAAATTTTGAGTTGTTCCCCTTTGAAAATGGTCTAGTCTAAGTATTTTGAAATTTGGCACTTCTCAATGGATCAAGGATTCTTAGAAACACCTTCATCAGATAGAGAATTCTTTCCCCTTTCTAGAAAGGTAAGGAAGTCCTCCTAACTCCTTTTAGTTTTTGAGTTATGGCTCAGCGGAGGTAAATGGGGAAATTTTCCCTAGGCAGGCCCACATCCAATAGAGAAGTGCCACGTGTCAAGGCGAAGCGGAAGTGTGGGGAGAAATTTGTCACTTAGCCCTTTTGGCTAAAAAGCACAAAGGCAAAAAGTGGTCCACAGGACCACGGAGGGGAAGGAGGCAGAGCGGCAGGGGCTGAAGGAAGGAGGTGGAGGCGCATCCCCGCAAACAACCAAAAGGTGCCATGTGTCTCGGAGCAGTGGGGGGCGGGGAGTTTTTGGGGAAAATTTTCCAATATGAAAATGCGAAGGAAAATGACAGGTCTTCGGCCCACATACGAACCAGAATGTGCCATGTGTCTCAGAGCAGCGGGGCTGCAAGATTTTTTTGCAAATTTTTCCCAAAAGGGAAAAATTTAAAATTTGACCCCGCCAACCCTAATTTTGACTAGTTTTGTCCTAAATATTCAAGAGGCCATATCTTTCAAACCAAAGCTCAGTTTTTCACATTTTTGGTATCATTGGAAATCTGTTGAAATTCTCCACACGATGGACACTTCAATTTTAAATTTTGATGAGGTTTTATGGGAGAAAATTGAGAAAACGTATCTAGCATGTAAAAAATGCAAAAGTTTCCCCTGACTCTGCTCTAATGTTCTCCTACCATGTGGATGGCCCGATTTCAAATAAATTAGGGCAAAGTATCAAACAGATCATATGCAAACTAGAAAATTGAAATATGAAATTCATTTTTACACAGAAACTCCTTTTTGGGCTCGCAAGAAGCATTTTCTTTGCGGCAGAGGAATATGGAAGAAAAAAAAATGATCAAATTTGTTTGTAACCACTTCTTAGCTGATTGGGGAAGTTGTAACCGCCCCGTACATGCTATTTCTTGTCCTATGAGATTCATGGTTTGGGATAGCAATCGAATTGGAAAACTAGAAGCACATTTTTTTAAACAGAGGAAAAAAACGATAGTCAGTCTTCTTTTATTCTCCTTCTCTGCATTGTTTCTTCTATTCCCACTCGTTGTACAAGTTTCAACTCTGAGATCAATAAAAAAGGAAGGAATTTTATGTCCTTTGGATGGAAATATTGATTGGTGCTTTGTAACCAGTGTTTTTTATTCTATCTTGTGCTCAGAAATTACAAATTTGTCTTTCTTCTATAAGTTAATGCATGTTATGAACTTTCTGATCAATGCATTTAGGCATTTGATATTATACCTGTATCATTGACCTTCTTGCCTTCTTTCCCACTCCCTTTCCCATACTTAGATTAATTTTTTCCCTAGCAAGAAATTACAGACTTTGCCATAGGGTCAGTGGAGTGCCCCTATGGATCTCTGGTTGAAAAACCACCATTAAAATCCTTCGGTTTTACATGCTAAACAATGGGAGATGCACCATTCAAATGTAGAGGGACTTAGATTCCCATAGTGTTGGCCAGATAACCACCAATTTGTCCACAAGACAAATTTTTTAGCCAATAGTTTTTGGCGCCCACTGTGGGACAGAGTTTGCAGCATCTGCACCCTAAAATGACCACAAGGTTTTAAAGTATTTGTTTAAGTTTTTGAAGTCTGAAGTTCCTTGTGAATCCACATGAATACGAGTATGACTATTCTTGTAAATCCTTCTAGATAACTTCTTCATTATTTCATATCAAAGAAGATATCATTTCAGACCTAATGGAGGCTATTTGGCATGGTAGGTAGAGTGTAAAACATTACTTTGTTACTACAAATATTTTGGACTGAGGAGAAGAACTTTCTTTTGAGTTGGAAGAGTAAAAAAAGACAAATTCTAGTACCTCCAGAGAAGACAATAAACTTTCAAGCTGGCTAATAGAATGTATACTCACCAACTGAGGCAAGGAGGAGTGATTGACCCTAATTTTGGGGAGTTGGAGAGAGAAGAAGCAGAGGTTATAGCTTGGTTTGATAGAGAGTAAGAGATTAGAGCTCAACTTGAAGAAATTGTAAGAATCTGTTGGTCCGAAAATCTGTCGCGCGGACAGATCTATGGATAGACGAGCCAATAGTGTTGCAGGGCTTAGCCCCTCTTTGAGACAGCAAAGCGAAACTGGTTTATTGCTATTTCTACTAGTAGGAACCTATGAAAGTCTCACAGATTCTGCCTTCGGGGGGTTGGGATCTCATCCCGGTAGAGTGTTTCAGGCTGCGAAAAGAAAGGAATGAAAGAAGGAAAAGAGAAAGAACAGATCCGAAGGAAGAAAAGAAATGAATTCCAAAGCAGAAAGGTCAGAAGATTTATGTTTTTAGTTTGGTAGTAAACAGAGCCAAACCTACTTGCATAAATAAACAAAGAAATACTGATAATCAAATGACGGAAAAGTAGATATGAATCCAACAGATTAAACACATACAGATCTAACGTAAGAAAGATCTAATGTATAACACAGCTATTGAGCACAAAGTCTGAATAATTGTATTACTGTTCTTTTCTGTTACAAGAAAGCTCAAAGTCTTTCTCTCCTCACTTCTATTTCTATCTGAAAAATGTTCACCCCCCCTAGAATACAACAAGTATTCTAGTATTTATAGAAGATGAGAGAGAGAGAAGGCAAAAAGGAGCCAACCACTTATTTACAAGATATTTACAAAATATCCAAAAGTCATGTTGACTTTGACAACTTTGATGGATGACATCATCCCATGATGCAACATGGATGATGTCATCATTTGTGCCAACTTAATTCAGATATTACGAAAAGAAAGTCGGAGAATAGAGAGGAGAAGAAGAAGAAGAAGAAGAAGAATTTATTCATCATCTTCATCCTGTGGCCTAAAAGGGGTTGCCTGTTTCTGATGCTGATCAGGAGATGAGATGTGAAACTGAGCGCGGTATTCCAAAAACTTGCTAATCATCGGCCCAAATTGATCCTGTGATGGATCCTTGTGCCGTTCACTGATTGCTTCGCAAGTTTCCCGCTCATCTATGAGCTTTTCTGGGATCTTGGAATAGTCTTTACCCGCCTCGATTAGGGACCCGATGAAGTCTCTACAGGCCAGTAGGTTGTTGATGGATTCGATGTCGAACGTGACTTCTGGCCCTGTCCCTTGAGTAGCTATCTCCTTGAAAATCCGGATAGTATCATCAGCTGATCTCAAGGTGAGGGAAGGAGTGAGCAACCCTGGAGTCATAGATAGAACAATCTTCTCCATTTGATGCATCGCATCCAGGGCCTCTTCCTTCACCTTGTCTATCTTCTCTAACACGAATTCGAGCTGATCTATCCGATAGTCCAGAGTGGACATGGTCTTGTTGAGGGTCCTTGGATGACCGAATACTCCGAACTTGACCAAATCTTCGACTGAACAGTCGAACATTTGTTGGAAGGCCTCGTGCTGGAGTCTAGCATGCTCTAATTCTTCTGATACTGGACCTGCTAATGCTTGGAGTTCCTTATTCGCCTTCTCGATATTCAGGTATAAGCTGATATATTCGGCGATTACTTTTTTACTATCTTTGAGGATCTGGCTCCTCCAAGCAGAAACAGCCATACCTTGCTCGCCGATTTTTGAATACTCATTAATCTTCTCCTGACTGAGCAGCTCAGGAGTCTCGGCGGCAGTTGTGGGAGGTGCACTTCCCATCTTCTGTAAGGCTTGAAGCAGGTATTTATTCTGCTCCTTCAGTAGCCTCTTTTCTTCCTTTGTTTCTTGAAGCTTTTCGCAGAGTGCATCAACTGCGGAAAGAGCTTCCCCCTGGAGACTTTCTGAGGATGTCCCCATTGTGACTTGGGTCACTGTGAAATCTGCCGGAGACAGATCTTCTTTCTCTTTGGTGGGATCGGGGTAGGCTATTTCCATAACCCTCTCACCTGCAGCGCTCTTGGAGAAGCGTGTAACCGGCTTGTGCTTCTTTGCTCCTTTAGCCGGAATGACTGAAAAGTCCATCGGAGCGATGGGGACTTTCCTCTTTGGTTGGCTCAGCTGCTGAGAGATCCAAGCTGGTCCTATTGAAGAAGGACCAGAGACAGAGGGGGAGGCAGCAACGGTAGAAGAGGGGAAGAACGTGGAGACACGCGGCGGCGGCATTGAAAGAACAGCCGCGGAGATGTCCACGGGGGGAAGGGAAACCGCAGCAGCAGAAGAGATAGGAAGGGAAGGGAGCTCGGAGATGAGGGAAGAAATAGAGGAAGACAAATCAGCGAGAGAGGAGAAGATGGACGAAGAGGCAGGGGAGAGAGTAGAAGAAGGGGGAGAGGACACAACCAAAGGAGTGGTTGCCGACATCTGAGGAAGGGGAGGAAGAGAAGAAGAAGGGATAGAAGGGACCTCTGAAGTTGTAGCGATGCCGACATCCTGGGTGGATGGGCGTATAGGACTATCCTCTGTCAATTCTTTCTCTGGCGAATCCAGAGTTATTACTTGTTCAGGCTCTGAAGGGAGAGGACTTTCAGGGGCTTCCTCCTGAATGGTGCTAGGTTCACCTTCGGCACCTTTGCCTTTCAGCAGCTTCTTTGTCCTTGGAGGTGCGTTGCCCAAAGGGGAAGTCGTGAAATCTACCCCGAGGTAGATTAGTCCGTTCATGCGGCACCAATGCTCCGTTCTCCGCATAGTTTCTTTTACCCTCTCCTCAATTGTTTGAGGAGCCTTGCTTCTATCAATGTCCGGGAAGGGCCAATCATCCCCTTCTGTGTCATTATACACTTTGTCTACTTCGTCTTCCGTGGTTTGGAAGCCTTTTGGGACAATGGCCACTCCGTATTGGATGATTTCCGTTAATGCCAAGCGAGAGTGATCCTTTCTTCTGAGTTCTACCTCATGGAGAACGTCAATGTAGATATCCTCAATCTGAGGGACATGAATCGGATCAAGCTTAGCCCTTGGTAGACAGCCCCTAGGGTCGAATGTAGGCCTTGCTGGGAAATCATGCTTTAGGTTGAGCAATTCTAGCTCAGCAAACATCTCCTTCGCCTTGTGATAGCTGGAGCATGTGTAACGGCCTACTGTGAGGGGGAAAGGAGTTCCGCCCTTCTTTCTCTTGAGGCACTTTTCATGGTATGTGACGAGCTGTCTTGACAGTTCCAATAAAATCAGCTTTGGTCCAGCATACCTCGGTAGCCTGGTTGGTTCTCCCAAAAAGTTGGCAGCCCTTAGATAAGTGAACGTGGGGAATTGGGTGAACAAGGCTCCCCATTTCTCTGTGACTGCCACTATGTTTTTGGTTGTCCGGCTATGAGTCAAATTTGGCCGCAACATGCACATGATGTGATAGAAGAAAACATCATTGATTTTAGCAAATTGAGGGATACTATTCTCTAGTCTCAGCTCTGGATAGTAATCAAATATCTTGGCCTGAGGCCATACTCCACTTCGGTTGAGCCCTGGGTAATCCCTTGCCGATGCTGCAGCGTAGACTACATAGGAGTTCATATGAAATACTCCAGTTGTGGCAAGCTGTTGTAGCTGCTCAGAGATGGTGTTGCTTATTATTTCACCCCAGCAAAAGCGCTGATCGGGCAAATTCTTATTCATTGTCTCCAGGTACCGCAGCATCCACTTATGGAAATAGTGGGCATCTGAAAGCCCGAAGACTCTGCTTAGGAAAGTGATAGTATCACTGAGTTCCTCTGAGAAATCACTTCGGTGGATAGTCTGAGGCCACCGGGTCACTACCTTCTTATTCTTTAGGTAGACCTCATTCATTAACTGCATGCACTGGCCTTCGTTGTCTTCCCAGGCCTTGATGCATTCCTGTTGGCTAACAGCCACGTAGTTCCGGTGGTGAGGGATGCCAAGCATCAACTCAAAATGACGGGCAGTGAGGTTTATGACTACCTCGCCCTTGCTGTTCTCGACACATCTTGTGTCCTTGTTGAAGGATTGTGCAACAACCATCATGAATTCGTTGTTCACAGCGCTGACAGGGATTCCTCCGGCAAAGTGCAGGGCACTGCCTATTAGTTTGTCCATCCATGGACTTCTTGTAACCTTTTGAGTTCTAAGCCAGAACTCATCCATGTCAATGTGACCCAATTCAGAGTCCCGGATATCCATACTGCACTCAGCCTGTGATTCGGGCATCCTGACCTTCTGATATTTGTATTTCATTTCTTCTTCTGTTAGCTTTGCCTTTCCTCTTGGTTTGGTGGGCTTCTTGCTTGACGTAGACATGTGTTCTTTCGAACTCAGCTGCTGATCTGCACGAAGAAGAAGAGAGACCCAATCCAAAAAGGTTGAATTAGTCATTTGATCTTCCATTGGAAAGCTTAGCAGGAGGAGTTAGAGATTTAAAGGCTCAGGGCGCAGGAAAAATACAATTGGCAGGCCAAATAGATAAGGCGCGCAAGAAAGGAATGTTGCAGAGGTTATATTGGCGCCAAAAGCGCATGGCGCATGGATGAAGCAGGTTGCATTTTATAACAGGGCGCACAGGAAATGCGTGTTACATTGGGGTTCGATGCGCCCTATGGCGCATGGAAAGATTGTGTAACATGGACGAATGATGCGCCAAAGGAACATAGCGCGGCGCATGGAGGGTTTACACAACATCATGTTACTGCATCGGGGGGTGCGCCAGCGCCTATGTAATCTTTTTACTTGCGCGAAAAAGGCTTTTGTTGCATCGAAACTGGGTGCGCTCTTTGGCGCGTGGAAATGGGATGCAACATGGATAAAGGATGCGCCAAGGCTTATAGGAGGAAGCGCGGGATTTACACTTGGAGCATGCAAAAGGGGTGCGCTTATGGGCGCATGAATTTCAGCTGTAGCAGGATGGCAGGGTGCGCCATGGCGCGGATCTTGAGTATGTTGCAAGTCGGATAGGTGCGCCGAGGGGCGCGACTGTCTGGATTGTTACAAGGCGCGCCGGTGCGCCTTGTGAAATAAGCTCTCAAACCTCTCTTTCTTTCTTTCTCTTTTCACAAAAAACTGGACAAGTAAGGTTTTACAAAAATCTTGTAAACAGACCAAGCCAGCTACAAAACGACCCCTTTTCCAGCAGATCCGGAAAGAGGGAGGGAGAGGAAGAGCAACAGAAGAAAATGAACAGGACAGCACGGGGGGAAAGGCTCAAACACATTCAAACCTTGATGAAAACCGGCCAGCAAGTTGGCACACACACCAAAACCGGAAAAAAACAAGCCCAAAGAACAGAAAACATAAAACGGGGAAGGGGAAGAACCTCTTACCTTAAAAATATAGCGAAAATTCCTTGAGCGGGTCCACAACACGATGAAAGCGACAGAGCAGGGGCTGACAAGTCCAGAAATATCACGTGCTCGACAAAAGAATGAAAATGACATTGGGCGCACACTGATATTTATGGAAAAACCTGTCATTAATGCGCCACCAACCTTTTGAAATGGCGCATGGAAACGGCTGTCGACATGAAGTTATGTGCGCCCTTTGGCGCACCAAAACTTGGTGTAACAGGTATATTTCGTGCGCCCTTTAGCGCACCAAAAACTTACTCAACATCCTTTGGCGCACCGAAAGGAGTGACAACATGGAAAACCATGCGCCAAAGGCTTTTAAGGGGCGCATCAAAAACTGATGTTGCAAAGCAAAACCATGCGCCTAACCAAAAAAGGCTCAAAAAAGACTAAGTCCAAAAACTGAATTTCCCGGGAAGGGATTTTACAATATTTCGAACGCGAAGGATCCTCAACGAGGGGTCCAAACAAAATTTTCGGTATGGTTATCGGTAAAATTGCCCTTGTCAATTTTACGGGATAACAGCTGGCTCTTTCTGGGGACTATCTTTGAGTGAAACTTAAGGGTAGAGAATCCCAGATTTTCATGTGCCTATCCATTGGGTAACAGAGTCAAAAACAAGGGCGAACGGAGGGGGAAAGAAAGAAAACACACAACAAACCAAAAGCAAACACACGACGGAAACAAACACACAACAAAAAGCAAACTGTACAAAGAAGAGAGCAAGCTCTACTTCCTGAAGATCTTGAGATGTTGCCCGCTATAGGGAAGCGGGAGTTTAGCTCCATCCAGATACGAGAGATAGAAACTATTCTCTCCATTGAGTTGCTTGATTTTGAAGGGCCCTCTCCATAGGGAATCAAATTTTCCGTGCATACCCTTTGGCTCTCTTCGCTTGTCCCAGAGAAGGACGAGATCTCCTACTTCAAAATTCCTCTGCTTGGCCTTCTTGTCGAAAAGCCTCTTTACTTGATTCTGATGTTCAGTGATCCTGTCGACCACCCTTACTCTCTTTTCTTCAAGTTCTGCCAAATACATGATTCTCTTTTCTAGAGAACTCTGAAAAGTTTCATCTTCGATTGCTCGTGCCAAGCGTAGAGCAGGAAGTTCCGCAGAAATGGGAAGTTCGGCATCAGTGCCATATAACACTTGAAAAGGTGACATGCCGAGAGATCTCTTGGGGGTAATGCGGTCCGCCCACAAAGCGTCGTACAAAGACTTGTGCCACATCCGTTGATTCTCATCTACTAATTTCCGTATGATGGTCACCAAGTTCTTATTACTGGATTCTGCCTGACCATTTCCCTGAGGGTAATAATCCGAGGCATGTGCTAAAGTTATCCCATATTCATAGCAAAAACTAATAACTTCCCGGGAAGAGAAGTTAGAAGCATTATCAGCAACGATTTTATTTGGAACGCCAAACCTGACAATGATATTGTCTTTGATAAAACTGCAAACTACCTCGGAAGTGGCATGCTTGACGGGTATGGCTTCCACCCATTTAGTGAAGTAATCCGTTGCTGTGAGGACATAGCTATGTCCAGCACTCGATTGAGGATTGAGTGCACCAATAAAATCAATTCCCCATTGCCTGAATGGTTCATTGATAATGACCGGCCTTAGGGGGAGGGCAGCCAACTTGGGCTTGCCGACGAACTGTTGACAGGGTTCACACTTTGCCACCCAGGTAGCCGCATCTTGAAAGAGCGTTGGCCAATAATACCTGGCTCGGATGATTTTGTGTGCTGTCACGGAAGAAGAAAAATGGCCTCCACAGGCCGAGTCGTGAAAACTTTCCAGCAGTTTCACTTGCTGGGGTTTGTCAACACATCGCAGGAAAACACCGTCTATCCCGCGCTTGTATAAACCTTCATCCCAGATGACATATTTAGCTGCCCTGAGCTTTACAGTACGCTTCTCCTTTGTAGTCAGGTGCGCTGGGCATTCGCCGTAGGTAAGAAAGAAAGCGATGTCGGAGTACCATTCGTCACTAGTTGCCACAAATAAAACCAGAGGCAGAGAATCGGGCCCTTCTAGAGGGGTTTGCTCTTCATTGGTACAACCCTCTTTCCCTTTAGGGTTCTCTGAATCTTCATTTTCAGCCATTAGCTGACACAGGCCTTTGCCCCTCACCAGCTTGGTGGGTTTAATATCCAGGTCATATTCCTGGACCTTTGCGATCCAATTTCCCCTCAAACTTCCCAACTCCTTGCTGAGTTAGAATTGATTTCACCGCGGTGTCGGGAACCAGCACCACCGTATGCGAGTTCAGAATGTAATACCTGAAATTCTTCACCGCTTTGACAACGGCAAAGGCGTGTTTTTCCAGCTGAGTCATTTTCAACTCGTGAGGCTTGAGAGGAGAACTCATGAATGCGATTGGAGATTCAATATCCTCCGAGTTCTTTTGCATTAGGATTGCAGACACAGTATGTTCGGAGGCGTAACTATACATAATGAAGTTCTTGGAGAAATCCGGACATACCAGGACCGGTGCATGAGCAACAGAAGTTTTTATCTCTTCAAACGACCTTTTCCCCTCTTCACTCCATCTGAAAGTGGGTGACCCTTTCATCATGTTTAGTATGTGGCGGGTCTTCTCAGCGAAATCAGGGACAAAACGCCTAAGAAAGTTCACCTTTCCGAAGAAAGAATGAACACCATTCTTGCTTGTAGGCAGAGTAAGGTTTTGGATAGCCTTAACTCTTTCGGCATCAATCTTTGTTCCTTCTTTGCTAACCACATGGCCCAGCAATTTCCCTTCAGTAACCCCAAAAACAGACTTTTTGGGATTTAGGGAAATTCCATGTTCTCGGCACCTGGCCAATACTTGCTCCAAGTGATCACAATGATCACTTCGTAGTTTAGAGAACACGGTTAAGTCATCTAGATAAACTACGATGACTTTTCCCATCATGCCTTTGAATGCAAAGTCCATGGCCCGCTGAAAAGTGGCACCAGCGTTAGTTAGGCCGAAAGGCATCCTGCTATAGGCGAATGTACCCCATGGAGTAGTGAATGCTGTTTTGAATTGATCTTCAGGCGAGACTTCAATCTGATTGTAGCCTGAAAAACCATCAAGCATAGACAGCATCTCTGACCAGTTACTGCTTGCAGAACTTGGTCCATTATCGGGAGAGGGTAGTTATCTTTCAGTGACGCTTGATTCAAGTTTCGGAAGTCTACGCAGATGCGTATCTCTCCGTTTTTCTTGCGTACCGGCACAATGTTCGCCACCCAAGTGCTGTGATGGATAGGGAAGATGATTCTCGCATCCAGCATCTTCTGGATTTCGGCCTGAATGGTGCCCGAAATCTTGGGATTATAGTGCCTTTGCTTCTGACGGAAGGCTTTGGCATCTTCTTTCAGCGGTATATTATGCTGAACGTCCTTTGGCTTGAAGGACTTTAAATCTGCATAGGACCATGCCAATACATCCATATATCTTTTCAGCAACTTGACAAATTTCCGCTTTTCTTCTGGCGTGCAACATTTCCCGATGTTCACGAATTGCGGGTGTGCCTCAGAACCTATATTGACTGGTTCCGTCTCTGGGGACGAATCAGGATCATTTTGCTTCTTCTTTTTTATAAAACGGTCGTGCCTGTCAAACAAGCGTTCCAGGGAAACTAGGCCTTTTGGAATCTTATTACCCTTGAGCTGACATATGCCATCGTTCTCTCCTGATTCATGGTCTTGACCGTTGATTGATTCGCGGCATGGAGAGGT
This sequence comes from Taxus chinensis, assembly GCA_019776745.2. Lineage (NCBI taxonomy): Eukaryota > Viridiplantae > Streptophyta > Pinopsida > Cupressales > Taxaceae > Taxus > Taxus chinensis. Next base: position 120,210,432 of record CM034149.1, on the reverse strand, counting down.
GGATCCTTCAAAATACAACTCATCAAAATTTTCTGATTTTTCTAGAAAGGCAATGAGGTGATTATCATTATTGAATACCTGCCAATGCTGAGAGTTGTCTGGCACGCTCGGGCGGAAAACCACTTCAATGGTGTATTTGTTCGTTTTCAAACCCGGGTGCGGGAGCATGAGAGATGCTGAAACAGCCAGCGAATCAGCCATGTCATTTTGAGCTCTTGGAATTGCCCCTATCGAAAAGGCATCAAATTCCTCAATGCTGTCCCATACTGCATTACGGTAGTGCCTGAGCCTTTCATTTTTCACTTGGTAAATCCTTTTGACCTGATTTACAACTAGCTCGGCATCACCTTGTGCCTTTAGATTTTTAATTCCTCTTTCCTTTGCAGCTTGCATACCGAGTAACAGAGACTCATACTCGGCAGTATTGTTAGTGTTGAAAAACTGCAATTTGAAAGAAAGAGGAATGACTTCTTCCTCAGGAGATATCAGCACAACCCCAGCGCCACATCCACTAGTTGCGCAACTGCCATCAAACTGCAGGGTCCAGACCTCATGAAGATCCTTTTCTTGAACAAAAACACCCTTTGTACCCGTCTCGGTAGATAAGAAGTAGTTTCCCATCCCTGATGATTCAAAAAGGATTTGGGCTTTGGGGTCTTCAGAGTTAGTGACCAAGTATTTCTTTTGCGATTCTGGCTCCAAAGTTTGCATTACGCCTTTGACTGGAATTCTAGCTTTGGACCAGTCCATGTGAATTTCTCCACCAACTTCGCTGCAAAAGCTCCTTCCCAGCAGAATTCCATAGGCTGCCGGAATGTCAGCGACAAGGACGGTCATTTTTACTCTTTTATCCGGGAAGGCCGCAAACGCAAATTGCGCGTCTTTGATTTGGCCAATCAATGGCACTTGCTTGGTTTCCAATGAGTAGCATCTGCCGAAAGGTTTGGTAAGAGTGAGGCCCAAAGCATGGGCGACTTTCGCCGGCATGACGTTATCGGAAGCTCCGGAATCAATTATACAGTTGCTCAACTTATGACCGTTGATTAGGAGGGAGAGATAGAAAGGTTCTATCTTGCCTGATGCAGACGTTGAGGCAACATTTATGTGGGATTCAGGAGGAGTGGAAAGGATTCCTTTAGGGGAAGCCTGATTAGATATAACAGCTTGACTTTGGATATACTTAGTCAATCTTACAAGCTGTTCGGGGTTTGACTGAAGATACTCAGCTTCAGACATCTGGATCTTGGTCTTCTTTGCATGATCTATAATATCAAACGCGGCCAAGGGTTGCGTTGGTGAAGGAATGAGTCCTTCACTTCACGATGGTGGAACAGAGTTACTGATCTTGATAGGAACATGAGAGGGCTGACTCGGAGGAGAGATAGGTGGAAAAGACTTCTTTGCAAAAGATTTAACAGGGAGTTGAGTGGGGAGAGGATTACGTCTTTTAACAATGGTTGGAGGCGCGTTTGACACGGCCCTCTCTTTCTGCGTATGGGCAGCAACTTCTGCTTCTTTTCCTTGCGAGTGGGTAAAAACAGCGTAGGATTGTCCGCTTGCATAGCCTTGAGTACTCTCTTCTTCATCAGATTCGTCCTCGTCAAATTCCATGTATCCAATAGTAGAGTCGCCAGTCGGTTCACCGACATCTTGATCATCTTCGCCTTGGAGCGAAGGTTCTTCATAGTACTGTTCTTCCTCTTCAATTTCGACCAAAGCATTGACCGGAGGAGCTTCAAGCGCCAATCGTGGAGCAGTTACAGGTAAGCACGGCCTTTGTGAAGCATTGTTAGGAACAAAATTCCTCCGCGGGGCATCCCGGTACGAGGGACTAGGAGAGGCCTGGGCCAGTTGCTTCTTTAACGCGAGCAGATCATTCGCCATCTTTTGGAATGCTGGATCAGACGAAGTAATAGGCGAGGGATCTGAAGATTTGGACTTGGAAGATTCCTTTTTTAACTCGCCAGATATTATCAAATTGTCTTCTATCCGAATGGCAGCAGCCTGAGCGAGAGGCAGAGTAGCTACTCGCTCTTGAAGGAGCAAGAAGCTGACTTTTGAGCTCATGGCGTTCACGAAGAAACACTTCTGATTCTCCAGTGTTGGAAGCATGGCAGTGGGGACACGGTTGATTAATGCATTGAACCGGGTGACAAAATCGCGCATGGTCTCATTGACTTCCTTTTTTAGGCGGGTGATCCGTGATAGCAACGCAAATGCATCTTCTGAAGGCTTATATCTGTCTTCAAAAGCTTCCCGCAAGGTTGCCCAACTGGTGATAGATCCGGCCGGCAAATGCTGAAACCATTCAGCTGCCGGCCCTTGTAGAGTTTCCAGAAAAAGGCAAACCGACACATCTTCGTGAGTCACGTCCAAAATACTGCATGACATAATGAAAGCAGATATGTGGGAATCCGTGCTTTGATTTCCGCTCCCGTCAAATTTAGGAAAATTCTTTCGGTTCCCATGAGGGAGCGCGTGAACTGGATGTGGCAGTGCGAGAGGACCCATAGCATTTCCCCATGGTACTGCCATTTGAAAGGCTGGAAAAAGCACACGAACTGGGAGGGTGGTTCCACTGAGCAGCAAGGCACTACAAAGGGATGTAGATGCTCCTTGTAACAGACTTTTTCTTCGCGGAGGTGAGACACTCCTGGATGACCGACTAGCTGAGCTTAGCGCTGAAAAACGTGCCGGTGTTACGCTGAAATTGTGCCTCTGAAGCAGATCGAAAGTAGGATCGGCTTCTCCACGGGCTCTCCTGCTGCGCGTAAAAGGTTCACTCGCCAGTGTACCTTTCAGATCTGCAATATTATGGCACAGATTTAAACTTTATTTTTGGGTGTACTTGCTGATTTTCTGGTTTTTCTGTCAAAAACCAGCAGCATGCACTTTTCTGAATATTTAAAAACTATCCTCCTCAAAAAACCGATTGCGGTTAATGACAAATAGCAGCGAGGATAAGATGGCAGGGAAGATAGTAAGCTGATTTTCAGATCTGATTTTTACTTTTCAGAGGATTTCAAACTTTTTTAGAAAACAGCTAAAACTCAGATCTACGGAAAAATAATGATTTTGATAAAAACTCAGCGAACTAAAGATCTGTAACTAGGCCCGATCTACGGATCTCAGAAGAATTTTTTTTGATTTGAGCACTTTTGCAAATTTTTCAGATTTTTATAAAAAATTCAGGTTTGCAAACAGGCAACAATCTTTTGATTTTTCTGATTTTATATTATGCCACCAGCATAGATCTGACAGATCTGTTCGATCCCTAGCGGAGTCGCAAAAAACTGTTGGTCCGAAAATCTGTCGCGCGGACAGATCTATGGATAGACGAGCCAACAGTGTTGTAGGGCTTAGCCCCTCTTTGAGACAGCAAAGCGAAACTGGTTTATTGCTATTTCTACTAGCAGGAACCTATGCAAGTCTCACAGATTCTGCCTTCGGGGGGTTGGGATCTCATCCCGGTAGAGTGTTTCAGGCTGCGAAAAGAAAGGAATGAAAGAAGGAAAAGAGAAAGAACAGATCCGAAGGAAGAAAAGAAATGAATTCCAAAGCAGAAAGGTCAGGAGATTTATGTTTTTAGTTTGGTAGTAAACAGAGCCAAACCTACTTGCATAAATAAACAAAGCAATACTGATAAACAAATGACGGAAAAGTAGATATGAATCCAACAGATTAAACACATACAGATCTAACGTAAGAAAGATCTAATGTATAACACAGCTATTGAGCACAAAGTCTGAATAATTGTATTACTGTTCTTTTCTGTTACAAGAAAGCTCAAAGTCTTTCTCTCCTCACTTCTATTTCTATCTGAAAAATGTTCACCCCCCTAGAATACAACAAGTATTCTAGTATTTATAGAAGATGAGAGAGAGAGAAGGCAAAAAGGAGCCAACCACTTATTTACAAGATATTTACAAAATATCCAAAAGTCATGTTGACTTTGACAACTTTGATGGATGACATCATCCCATGATGCAACATGGATGATGTCATCATTTGTGCCAACTTAATTCAGATATTACGAAAAGAAAGTCAGAGAATAGAGAGGAGAAGAAGAAGAAGAAGAAGAAGAATTTATTCATCATCATCATCCTGTGGCCTAAAAGGGGTTGCCTGTTTCTGATGCTGATCAAGAGATGAGATGTGGAACTGAGCGCGGTATTCCAAGAACTTGCTGATCATCGGCCCAAATTGATCCTGTGATGGATCCTTGTGCCGTTCACTGATTGCTTCGCAAGTTTCCCGCTCATCTATGAGCTTTTCTGGGATCTTGGAATAGTCTTTACCCGCCTCGATTAGGGACCCGATGAAGTCTCTACAGGCCAGTAGGTTGTTGATGGATTCGATGTCGAACGTGACTTCTGGCCCTGTCCCTTGAGTAGCTATCTCCTTGAAAATCTGGATAGTATCATCAGCTGATCTCAAGGTGAGGGAAGGAGTGAGCAACCCTGGAGTCATAGATAGAACAATCTTCTCCATTTGATGCATCGCATCCAGGGCCTCTTCCTTCACCTTGTCTATCTTCTCTAACACGAATTCGAGCTGATCTATCCGATAGTCCAGAGTGGACATGGTCTTGTTGAGGGTCCTTGGATGACCGAATACTCCGAACTTGACCAAATCTTCGACTGAACAGTCAAACATTTGTTGGAAGGCCTCGTGCTGGAGTCTAGCATGCTCTAATTCTTCTGATACTGGACCTGCTAATGCTTGGAGTTCCTTATTCGCCTTCTCGATATTCAGGTATAAGCTGATATATTCGGCGATTACTTTTTTACTATCTTTGAGGATCTGGCTCCTCCAAGCAGAAACAGCCATACCTTGCTCGCCGATTTTTGAATACTCATTAATCTTCTCCTGACTGAGCAGCTCAGGAGTCTCGGCGGCAGTTGTGGGAGGTGCACTTCCCATCTTCTGTAAGGCTTGAAGCAGGTATTTATTCTGCTCCTTCAGTAGCCTCTTTTCTTCCTTTGTTTCTTGAAGCTTTTCGCAGAGTGCATCAACTGCGGAAAGAGCTTCCCCCTGGAGACTTTCTGAGGATGTCCCCATTGTGACTTGGGTCACTGTGAAATCTGCCGGAGACAGATCTTCTTTCTCTTTGGTGGGATCGGGGTAGGCTATTTCCATAACCCTCTCACCTGCAGCGCTCTTGGAGAAGCGTGTAACTGGCTTGTGCTTCCTTGCTCCTTTAGCCGGAATGACTGAAAAGTCCATCGGAGCGATGGGGACTTTCCTCTTTGGTTGGCTCAGCTGCTGAGAGATCCAAGCTGGTCCTATTGAAGAAGGACCAGAGACAGAGGGGGAGGCAGCAACGGTAGAAGAGGGGAAGAACGTGGAGACACGCGGTGGCGGCATTGAAAGAACAGCCGCGGAGATGTCCACGGGGGGAAGGGAAACCGCAGCAGCAGAAGAAATAGGAAGGGAAGGGAGCTCGGAGATGAGGGAAGAAATAGAGGAAGACAAATCAGCGAGAGAGGAGAAGATGGACGAAGAGGCAGGGGAGAGAGTAGAAGAAGGGGGAGAGGACACAACCAAAGGAGTGGTTGCCGACATCTGAGGAAGGGGAGGAAGAGAAGAAGAAGGGATAGAAGGGACCTCTGAAGTTGTAGCGATGCCGACATCCTGGGTGGATGGGCGTATAGGACTATCCTCTGTCAATTCTTTCTCTGGCGAATCCAGAGTTATTACTTGTTCAGGCTCTGAAGGGAGAGGACTTTCAGGGGCTTCCTCCTGAATGGTGCTAGGTTCACCTTCGGCACCTTTGCCTTTCAGCAGCTTCTTTGTCCTTGGAGGTGCGTTGCCCAAAGGGGAAGTTGTGAAATCTACCCCGAGGTAGATTAGTCCGTTCATGCGGCACCAATGCTCCGTTCTCTGCATAGTTTCTTTTACCCTCTCCTCAATTGTTTGAGGAGCCTTGCTTCTATCAATATCCGGGAAGGGCCAATCATCCCCTTTCGTGTCATTATACACTTTGTCTACTTCGTCTTCCGTGGTTTGGAAGCCTTTTGGGACAATGGCCACTCCGTATTGGATGATTTCCGTTAATGCCAAGCGAGAGTGATCCTTTCTTCTGAGTTCTACCTCATGGAGAACGTCAATGTAGATATCCTCAATCTGAGGGACATGAATCGGATCAAGCTTAGCCCTTGGTAGACAGCCCCTAGGGTCGAATGTAGGCCTTGCTGGGAAATCATGCTTTAGGTTGAGCAATTCTAGCTCAGCAAACATCTCCTTCGCCTTGTGATAGCTGGAGCATGTGTAACGGCCTACTGTGAGGGGGAAAGGAGTTCCGCCCTTCTTTCTCTTGAGGCACTTTTCATGGTATGTGACGAGCTGTCTTGACAGTTCCAATAAAATCAGCTTTGGTCCAGCATACCTCGGTAGCCTGGTTGGTTCTCCCAAAAAGTTGGCAGCCCTTAGATAAGTGAACGTGGGGAATTGGGTGAACAAGGCTCCCCATTTCTCTGTGATTGCCACTATGTTTTTGGTTGTCCGGCTATGAGTCAAATTTGGCCGCAACATGCACATGATGTGATAGAAGAAAACATCATTGATTTTAGCAAATTGAGGGATACTATTCTCTAGTCTCAGCTCTGGATAGTAATCAAATATCTTGGCCTGAGGCCATACTCCACTTCGGTTGAGCCCTGGGTAATCCCTTGCCGATGCTGCAGCGTAGACTACATAGGAGTTCATATGAAATACTCCAGTTGTGGCAAGCTGTTGTAGCTGCTCAGAGATGGTGTTGCTTATTATTTCACCCCAGCAAAAGCGCTGATCGGGCAAATTCTTATTCATTGTCTCCAGGTACCGCAGCATCCACTTATGGAAATAGTGGGCATCTGAAAGCCCGAAGACTCTGCTTAGGAAAGTGATAGTATCACTGAGTTCCTCTGAGAAATCACTTCGGTGGATAGTCTGAGGCCACCGGGTCACTACCTTCTTATTCTTTAGGTAGACCTCATTCATTAACTGCATGCACTGGCCTTCGTTGTCTTCCCAGGCCTTGATGCATTCCTGTTGGCTAACAGCCACGTAGTTCCGGTGGTGAGGGATGCCAAGCATCAACTCAAAATGACGGGCAGTGAGGTTTATGACTACCTCGCCCTTGCTGTTCTCGACACATCTTGTGTCCTTGTTGAAGGATTGTGCAACAACCATCATGAATTCGTTGTTCACAGCGCTGACAGGGATTCCTCCGGCAAAGTGCAGGGCACTGCCTATTAGTTTGTCCATCCATGGACTTCTTGTAACCTTTTGAGTTCTAAGCCAGAACTCATCCATGTCAATGTGACCCAATTCAGAGTCCCGGACATCCATACTGCACTCAGCCTGTGATTCGGGCATCCTGACCTTCTGATATTTGTATTTCATTTCTTCTTCTGTTAGCTTTGCCTTTCCTCTTGGTTTGGTGGGCTTCTTGCTTGACGTAGACATGTGTTCTTTCGAACTCAGCTGCTGATCTGCACGAAGAAGAAGAGAGACCCAATCCAAAAAGGTTGAATTAGTCATTTGATCTTCCATTGGAAAGCTTAGCAGGAGGAGTTAGAGATTTAAAGGCTCAGAGCGCAGGAAAAATACAATTGGCAGGCCAAATAGATAAGGCGCGCAAGAAAGGAATGTTACAGAGGTTATATTGGCGCCAAAAGCGCATGGCGCATGGATGAAGCAGGTTGCATTTTATAACAGGGCGCACAGGAAATGCGTGTTACATTGGGGTTTGATGCGCCCTATGGCGCATGGAAAGATTGTGTAACATGGATGAACGATGCGCCAAAGGAACATAGCGCGGCGCATGGAGGGTTTACACAACATCATGTTACTGCATCGGGGGGTGCGCCAGCGCCTATGTAATCTTTTTACTTGCGCGAAAAAGGCTTTTGTTGCATCGAAACTGGGTGCGCTCTTTGGCGCGTGGAAATGGGATGCAACATGGATAAAGGATGCGCCAAGGCTCATAGGAGGAAGTGCGGGATTTACACTTGGAGCATGCAAAAGGGGTGCGCTTATGGGCGCATGAATTTCAGCTGTAGCAGGATGGCAGGGTGCGCCATGGCGCGGATCTTGAGTATGTTGCAAGTCGGATAGGTGCGCCGAGGGGCGCGACTGTCTGGATTGTTACAAGGCGCGCCGGTGCGCCTTGTGAAATAAGCTCTCAAACCTCTCTTTCTTTCTTTCTCTTTTCACAAAAAACTGGACAAGTAAGGTTTTACAAAAATCTTTTAAACAGATCAAGCCAGCTAAAAAATGACCCCTTTTCCAGCAGATCCGGAAAGAGGGAGGGAGAGGAAGAGCAACAGAAGAAAATGAACAGGACAACACGGGGGGAAAGGCTCAAACACATTCAAACCTCGATGAAAACCGGCCAGCAAGTTGGCACACACACCAAAACCGGACAAAAAACAAGCCCAAAGAACAGAAAACATAAAACGGGGAAGGGGAAGAACCTCTTACCTTAAAAATATAGCGAAAATTCCTTGAGCGGGTCCATAACACGATGAAAGCGACAGAGCAGGGGCTGACAAGTCCAGAAATATCATGTGCTCGATAAAAGAATGAAAATGACATTGGGCGCGCACTGATATTTATGGAAAAACCTGTCATTAATGCACCACCAACCTTTTGAAATGGCGCATGGAAACGGCTGTCGACATGAAGTTATGTGCGCCCTTTGGCGCACCAAAACTTGGTGTAACAGGTATATTTCGTGCGCCCTTTAGCGCACCAAAAACTTACTCAACATCCTTTGGCGCACCGAAAGGAGTGACAACATGGAAAACCATGCGCCAAAGGCTTTTTAAGGGGCGCATCAAAAACTGATGTTGCAAAGCAAAACCATGCGCCTAACCAAAAAAGGCTCAAAAAAAGACTAAGTCCAAAAACTGAATTTCCCGGGAAGGGATTTTACAATATTTCGAACGCGAAGGATCTTCAACGAGGGGTCCAAACAAAATTTTCGGTATGGTTATCGGTAAAATTGCCCTTGTCAATTTTACGGGATAACAGAATCGAAGTTGAAACAGAGGAAAGAGAAACAACCCTAACTGTTGAAGAAGCCAGAAACAGAAATAGAATGGCTGATAATGAATGTGAAACACGTGCACCCAATGTACCATGGGGAAGAAATACTGGTCCACTTACTCTCCCATAAATACTCCATGATTTTCCAAGAGGTTTGAGAAAGAATTTTCCCAAATTCAAAGGAGATGGCTCCTAACTCCTTGAAGAGCATGTAGCAGCCTTCATCAATGCTTGTGGTGTGTTAGGTGTTGAAGATGAAGATGTGTTAGTTAGAATTTTGTGGAGTCACTCCAAGAGAAAGCTGTTGAATGGTTTTACATGCTTCCTACAAGATCTATTTCTGGTTGGGAAGATATTAGAAAATCATTTGAAAACATATTCAAGAGCACTAAAGATGGTCAAGAGCTGCCGATGCAATTAGTCCAAATAAAGAAAGAAATCTCTGAATCCATGAAGGACTTTGTAGCAAGGTTTGACAGATTGACAAGAAGAGTCCCTGAAGATGTGCTACCTCCTAAGAACCACCTGAGAAGATTCTTCATCAGTGCCTTGCCATCAGAAGTTGGTTTCTTCCTCAGAAGAGCCCAACCAAACACACTAAGGGAAGCTCAAAACTTTACCATTGAAACTGATGATGACTTATTGCTCTTTGGAAAGGTGAAAGGACCAAATGAGAAGCGGAAGGGTCAGAGTTTGGCTTTAGTAACTACAGATCCTATGTTCTAGAAAATGGCAAATGATCTGGTTGCCTTGAAGAAACAGCTGTCCCAAATGACAACGAGAAATGCTCCAAGGAGGCCAAACTTCCCTGATAGACAAATAATTTCACCATCTCCTCACCAACTTACCCTTGAAGCACCTCCTGTCAATGCTATCTGTGACACTACAGAATCAAGAGAGGATGCTGAAATTGATGAACTTGAAGGAGAAATAACAGAGGATTACGAAGGCTACCTTGAAATTGAAGAATTTGATATGCAAAATGGCTTGTTCGAGTTTGTTGATGATGGGGAAGAAGAAGAGGAAGCCCCAAGCTTCTCATGTGTTATCTTCACTCGAGCTCAATCCAAGAAAGATGCTCTACCCTCTGCAAGTCAAAAGGAAAAGAAAGAAGACCCCACTCCAGTAGCCACACAAAAGAAGATCATCAACAGAGGCTCACCATTACCACCCTCAATGGATTCAGCAAAAATGAAACCAAGACTAATGGCTGCTAGAGATCAGGCCTTTATATCTAGTAAGTCACCTTTTCCTTCTTCTAGCTCACAAGTTATTAAAAACACTCATCCCTCCAATGAATTCTATCCTAAGTCAGCCAAAGTTCCTCAAAGACCTTTACCATATAAACCTTCCCTCAGTCTAGGAACTTCCCCCTCAGCCAACATTGTCCCATTTGATTTTGTGGAACTTGTAAGTAAGACCAAAGTGCAGCTCTCAGAGATTGAATACTTGTAAACACACCCAACTCAATTTGATAGACTAATCAATGTTGTTCGGAGTAGTAGTTCTATACCCTCAAGTTCAAATTCTAAAGGTCTACTCCCAACACCATCTACACCACCTGCTCAAAACATGCTCACCCTAAGTGCTTCAAAAAAAAATAAGGTGGAGCACTTCTACTTGTGTCTTCTCATGAATGGTTTTGAGATCAACAATTGCATCATTGACTCTGGAGCTTCAGATAACGTAATACCACTCAAAGTTGCCAATGCTCTCGGCTTGACACTAACCCGAGTTAACAGAGCTTGTTACTCAACAAAATATAAGCAAGTGCCACTAGTAAGAAGGATAAAAGATGCACAAGTAGCTTTGGCTGAATACCATGATAAGAAAGTACTCCTAACCATCTTAGTGGTAGACATTCCAACATCTTTTGGCATGCTCTTGACTAGAATTTTTTGTAGAGACCATGGCAGAGAGATAAAGATGGATTGGACCTCTGCAACTATTCCAGTAAAGGGTGAGATGAAGAAGCTGCTCCCGGTAAGAAAAATGAAATTTACAGTAAGAAGTTCCAGTGACCCAAGAGCTAATATCCTCTTTCAAGATTGTGGATTAGGAAACTATTTCCTTACTTCACAATGAGAAGAGGACTTGCCACTTTCCTCAGAATTAGAGAAAGACCAGGTCTAGACTATGGAGTTTGATGGAAGCCATTCCAAAGTGGGATGAGAGGCTGGTGTTGTGTTGTATTCTACTTCCAATGTGATGCATCCTTTTGCATACAAGCTGCAGTTTGACAACACCAAAAATCCAACAAAATATGAAGCTCTCCTCTTAGGCATAAGTGAAGTGGAAGGCATAAGAATAAAAAAGTTGATATGCCTTGGTGATGCAAAAGTGATAGTGAAGAAAATCCGCTAGTAGTACCAGGTGAAGAACCCAAGGCTCAGGCATTACAGGAATAGAGTGTGGGATTGCATCGAATTCTTTGATGCATTCTCTATTGAAGCCATCCCAAGATAGAAAAATGAAAGAGTTGATTCTCTTGCAGTATCAGCATCCCTATTGACTCCTCATCCTTCTTTTGGTAAGGAAAAAATAACCATTGAGATGGTTTTTAGACTAAGTGTTCCTGATAACGTAGATCACTGGCAAGTTTTCAATGACAACAATAAGATTTTAGCCTTCTTGGAGAAAAGAGACAACTTCAATAATCTCTTCTTTGAGGGAAGTGTTAATCCACATAGAGAAGTTGTGGCTGAAGATGCATTAGATGAAATTGAAAGAGTGGATGATGAAGGCATGATCATATTGAAAGGTAACAAGATCCCCAAAGGTATAGTCTCTCTGGAGGACCTGTTTGACAAGCATGAAAGAATAATCATGAAAAAGAAAAGCTATCTTCTCACTGTCCATATGATTTTGACAAGGAAAACATTAGGACTTATGAGGATCTAAGGGTGGTCAACATTGGCAAATGCTGCTCACCTGAAGAGAAAAGGAAGTTTGTTGCTTTTCTTAAAAAGTAATCTGATGTGCTAGCCTACTCTTACGATGAGCTCAAATCTTTTCAACCAAAGGAAATGCATTATTCCATTCCTCTGAAGTAGGATGCTAAGCCCTTCAGGTAGAAGAAAAGACCCTATAATCCAAAGATTGCTGATGTTATCAAGGAAGAAGTGAACAAGATGATGAATGCCAAAATCATTTTCCCCATTCACCACTCAATATGGGTGGCCAACATTGTACCAGTCAGAAAGAAAAATGGGGAGATCAAAATATGTGTAGATTTCAGAAATCTAAATTAGGTATCTCTCAAGGACAATTACCCTCTTCCGATCATGGATCTGTTGGGGTGTGGAGCTTGTTTTTGGTCTTCTTGAATCAGTGTTGAAGTGCTGGAGCTCGAACGGTTAGGTTTGGAGACTTCAAGAGCATTCTATAGTTGTCTACTGTGACATTGCTGCAACGTTGCTATGACGTTGCTATTAACTAGCTTTCAACATCGGGACTATTTTTCCAGCCATGGGAAGTTGAAAGATCACAACTTTCAATCTTCTAGGGTCAGCTTTATGGCTTCTTAGAAGGATTGTAATCCTATAAATAGAGGTGTTAGGGTATCTTAAACATATCTTGAGTGTTCAAGAGGTCTTGAGTCTTAGAGATCAAGAGGTGATCAAGAGTGATCAAGGTTATGCAATTGGGTGTCAATTGTCATTTAGATGTGGTTTAGCATCTTTGGAATTCTGTTTTGAGTTCATAATTGATAGAAAACTGTGAGAGTTTTTTTACTCTTGTTGATAATAAAATCTGAGCAAGTTCTTGGTGGACGTAACCCACATTGGGTGAACCACGTTAAATCTTGTCTAGTCTTCTTTTGTGCATTATTTATTTATGCTGTTATATTTCTGCAAGTATAATTATGATATATAGTTTCCTACTGCTATGGTTTGAGGAATTGTTTCCACATACTTGTTCTCTAATTACTAACAATTGGTATCAGATCTTTGGTGGTTTTTTGCTGAAGTTGTAAATCACAGGGAAAGTTTAGCTTGAGTGGGAGCTATGGCAGATGAGGGCAGATCGAGGGTTGAGAAGTTCAATGGGAAGAAATTTGGTTTGTGGAAGATGAAAATGGAGGATTAATTATATCAAAAGGACCTCCATGTTCCTTTGACTAGAAAAGCAAAGAAACCTACAACCATGTTGGATGAGGATTGGGAGTTTCTCGATAGAAAGGCGCTCAGGGAAATTTTTTTTATGCCTTGCATCTTCGGTTGCTTTCAACATATCACAGGAGAAGACCACAGAAGGTCTCATGAGTGCGTTGGGGAAGTTATATGAAAAACCCTCTGCCTCTAATAAAATATTTTTTATGAAAAAGTTATTTAATATGAAGATGTCTGAGAATGGTTCTATTGCTGATCATTTGAATGAATTTAATATGGTTGTGAGTATGTTAAACTCTGTAAAAATTGACTTTGATGATGAGGTCAGGGATTTGTTGATTTTGTGCTCCTTGTCAGATAGCTGGGACAACTTGGTTATGGTTGTAAGTAATCCAGTCTCTAATAATTCAAAGCTGAAGTTTGAGGATGTAATAGGTGTGATCCTAAGTGAGGAAATGCAAAGGAAGAGCACCAGAGATTCTTCTACTTTTGGAAATGCTTTGACAGTGGAGAGAAGAGGGAGATAAAAGAACAGAGGGAAAGGTAACCATGGGAAGTTGAATGATCGTGGAAGGTCAAATTCCAAGAATAAGTTAGAATGTTGGCACTGTGGGAAGGTTGGTCATGCTAAGAAAGATTTTTGGGCTCTTCGGGATAAGAAGAACAAGAAGGAGGAAACTAAAGAGGTAAATTGGTAGTAGGTGATGTTTGTCAAGATGCCTTAATTATTTCTTTAGATAATATTGCTGAATCTTGGGTGTTAGATTCAAGGGCTTCTTTCCATGCCACCCCACATAGACAGTACTTTATTGATTTTGTTCAAGGTGATTTTGGACATGTGTATCTTAGTGATGATGAACCATGCAACATAGTAGGGAAATGTTGTGTTCGGGTGAAAATGTAGAATGGGAACACATGGCTGCTTAAGGACATCAGGCATGTGCCTAAGTTGAGGTGGAACTTGATATCAGTGGGACAGCTGGGTAGTGATGGTTGTACGATTAGTTTTACAGTGGATTCTTGGAAGGTTACCAAGGGAGCTCTTGTGGTTGCAAGAGGTAAGAAAAATGGTACTTTGTATTTAACCAATGGTGCTGATTATTGCAATTTATTTGCTGCAGATGGAGATGCAACTTTGTGGCACTAGAGACTAGGTCATATGAGTCATAAGGGCATGCAGATTATAAAGGAAAGGCTGCCCAGATTAAAAGAGTTAGATTTGGACTTTTGTGAGGACAGTGTTTTTGGGAAACAGAAGCGGGTGAGATTCCTCAAGGTTGGACCTACTAGAAAGGAGGGTAAGTTGGAATTAGTGCATACAGATGTATAGGGGCTAGCTAAGGTAAACTCTATTTGTGGTTCATGTTATTACGTCACTTTCATTTATGATGCAACTAGAAAAGTTTGGGTATATTGCATTAGAAAGAAATCTGATGTGTTTGAAACTTTCAAAAGATGGAAAGCCTTGGTTGAGAATGAAACAGGTCTCAAGCTGAAATGTCTCTGGTTGGATAATGGAGGGGAATATTGTAGCAATGAATTTATTGATTGCTATTTGGTAAATGGGATCCACAGGTAAAGAATGGTTCCAAATAATCCACAGGAAAATAGAGTGTCAAAGAGAATGAACAGGACAATCATGGAGCGTGCTAGGTGCATGAGGTTACATGCAGGGCTGTCACTCATGTTTTGGGTAGAAGCGGTAAGCACAACTGTTTATCTTATTAACAGAGGACCCTCTATGGCCTTGGATGGAGGTATACCTGAGGAGGCTTGGTCTGGTAAGAAAATTGATTACTCATTTCTTAGAGTATTTGGATGTGAGGTATTTGTTCACATTGATAAAGATGATAGGACCAAGTTAGAGGCTAAGTCTAAGAAATGCACCTTTGTTGGATATGGTGAAGATGATTTTGGTTTCTGTGTTTGGAGTCTTAAAGACAAGAAAATATTTTGGTCTAGAGATATTGTCTTTAATGAAAAAGTCATGTATAAAGATCAGTTGCAGGAACAAAAAGAGGAATCAAAGAAATAATACACAGTGTTAGAGGACATTGCGGACAACAAGGTGTCCAAGGGGCCGGTTTAGGTTCAACATGTTCCGGCACAGCCAGTTCAGGTACCTACTCATCAAGAACCCCAAACTCCTGAGGTGAGAAGGTCTTCTAGGGTAAGAAGGGAACCTGAACGATTTACTCCATCTTTGAATTATTTATTGCTCACTGACAGTGGAGAGCTAGAGTGCTTTGAGGAAGCAGTGCAGGTGGATGCCAGGAAGAAGTGGGAGCAAGCCATGGATGAAGAACATAGATATCTTATGGAAAACTAGACTTGGGATCTGGTGGAGCTACCCGAGGGCAAGAGAGCATTGCAGAACAATGGGTGTATAGAATCAAAGAGGAAGATGGAGGTAGGAAATGATACAAGGCTTGGTTGGTGGTCAAAGGATTTGCACAGAAGAAAGGTATAGAATTTGATGAAATTTTTTCTCTAGTTGTTAAAATGACTTCTATTAGGACTATTCTTGGTTTAGTTGCAGCAGAAGACCTACACTTAGAACAATTGGATGTGAATACTGCATTCCTTCATGGTGAGTTGGAGGAGGAATTGTACATGCACCAGCCACAGGGTTATGAGGTCAAAGGGAAGGAGAGAAGGAGAGGTTAGTGTGCAAATTGAAGAAGAGCTTGTATGGCCTGAAACAAGCTCCATGAAGTTTGACAGTTTTATGCAGGAGCAGGGTTACTCCAGGTGTCACTCAAACCATTGCGTGTACATCAAGAAGTTTCTTGATGGTAGTTATATTATTTTGTTCCTGTATGTAGATGATATGCTTGTTGCAGGGAAGAACATGCAGGAAATAAAGGTACTCAAGAAGCAGCTAGGTGACTCCTTTGCTATGAAGGATTTGGGGGCAGCAAAACAAATCCTTGGTATGAGTATAACTTAGAACAGGAAGGAGAGGAAGCTGGTATTATCTCAAGAAGAGTACATAAAGATGGTCTTGGAGAGGTTTAGTATGCAGGATGCTAAACTAGTTGGTACTCCTTTGGCAGGTCACTTTAAATTATCAAAGGAGTAGAGTCCCAAGACTGAGGAGGATAGAATCCAGATGTCCAGGGTACCATACTCATCAACAGCTGGTAGCTTGATGTATGCTATGGTATGCACTAGGCCTGACATTGCCCATGTAGTGGGAGTAGTGAGTAGGTTTATGAGTGATCCAGGTAGAGAGTACTGACAGGAAGTAAAGTGGATCCTTTGGTATTTGAGAGGGACCATGGGAGCAACATTTTGTTTCGGTGGATCAGACACTACATTACGTGGATATGTAGATTTAGACATGGCAGGAGATTTGGACAGCAGGAGGAGCACGATAGGTTATGTATTTATGGTTGGTGATACAATGGTGAGTTGGATTTCACGGTTACAAAAGGTTGTGGCTTTGTCAACCACAGAGGCTGAGTATGTTGCTGCCACAGAGGCAAGCAAGGAGATGATTTGGCTACAACAGTTTCTTGATGAGTTGGGTCATAAGCAGGAAGTTGGGAGACTACACAGTGATAGTCAGAGTGTTATTCATTTGGCGAAGAACTCTGCTTTCCACTCTAGGACGAAGCACATTCAGCTGAGATATCATTTCATCAGGAAAACTTTGGAAGAAGATAAGTTGAAGCTGGAAAAGATTCATACCAGTTAGAATCTTGCGGATATGATGACCAAGGTGGTCACAAGGGAGAAGTTGAAGTTGTGTTCAACTTTGATTGGCCTTCATGGTTGATAATGAAGGGTTAAGAACTTTTCTCAGTGGAAACAGTCTCCAAGTGGGAGATTGTTGGGGTGTGGAGCTTGTTTTTGGTCTTCTTGAATCAGTGTTGAAGTGTTGGAGCTCGAACGGTTAAGTTTGGAGACTTCAGGAGCATTCTGCAGTCATCTATTGTGACGTTGTTGTGTAATCGTTGTTAACATGTTGTTAATTGGTGTTAACGTTGGACTATTTTTCCAGCCGTGGGAAGTTGAAAGATCGTGACTTTCAAACTTCTAGGGTCGGCTTTAGGACTTCTTATGAGGATTGTAATCCTATAAATAGAGGTGTTAAGGTATCTTGAAGATATCTTGAGTGTTCAAGAGGTCTTGAGTCTTAATGATCAAGAGGTGATCAAGAGTGATCAAGCTTAAGCAATTGGTTGTCAATTGTGGTTTAGATGTGGTTTAGCATCTTTGGAATTCTGTTGTGAGTTCATAACTGAGAGAAGACTAGTGAGATTTGTTTTACTCTTGTTGATAATAAAATCTGAGCAAGTTCTTGGTGGACATAGCCCACATTGGGTGAACCATGTTAAATCTTGTCTTGTCTTCTTTTGTGCATTATTTATTTATGCTGTTATATTTCTGCAAGTATAATTCTGCTATATAGTTTCCTACTGCTGTGGTTTGAGGAATTGTTTCCACATACTTGTTCTCTAATTCCTAACAGGATCATATCCTACATGTAGTTACTGGATCTGAGATGCTCTCTTTGCTTGATGGATTCTCAGGGTATAATCAAATTAAAGTCGCCGAAGAAGATTGTAGCAAGATGGCCTTCACAACTCCTTGGGGCACTTTTGCTTATAGCAGGATGCCTTTTGGCTTGATCAATGCGGGACCCACCTTCTAAAGAGCCATGGACTTGGCTTTCAAAGATCTCAAGCATTGCATTGTCATATACCTTGATGACTTAACCCTGTTTTCAAAGAAGAGAAGTGAGCATATCTTCCACTTGGAGCAGATTCTTGCAAGATGTAGAAAGCATGACATTTCTCTAAATCCCAAGAAGTATATCTTTAGAGTCACAAAAGGCAAGCTGTTGGGACACATCGTGAATAAGCATGGAGCACATATTGACCCTGAGAGGGTAAGTGCTATTCAAGCACTATCTCTTCCCACCAACAAGTAAGGAGTGCACTCATTCTTTGGGAAGGTAAATTTTCTTTGCCTCTTTGTCCTTGAATTTTCTAAACTAAGAAAGCATATCACCTCTATGATGAAGCCTCAAACAAGCTTCAAATGGAGTAATGAAGGAAAATCAGCGTTTGAAGAAATTAAGAAGGCCATTACCAAAGCTCCAACGCTGGTATCTCTAAATTTCAGCAAGGAATTCATGATGTACTATTATGCCTCGGAGCACACTCTTTCTGCTATCCTTGTTCAGAAGAATGATGAAGGATTGGAAGCACCGATTTCTTTCATGAGCTTCCCTTTGAAGAAGCATGAACTAAATTATAGTCAATTGGAGAAACATGCATACACAGTGGTCAAGGCCGTGAAGAATTTCAGATTTTACATACTCAAATCTCACACCGTGGTGATGGTCCCCGGAAGTGCAATCAAGTCCATTTTGACACAACAAGATCTCAGAGCCAAAAGAGGAAATTTGATTGCAAGGATCCAAGAGTATGACCTAGAGATTAAGCCCTCTAATTTGGTTAGAGGAAATGGTTTGTGTAAGTTGATTGCTGAAGATGAATCTCTCAAAGTTTAGCTTGGAGAAAGAGATGACACTTGCCCAACCTGCTCAGAAGATTGCCCACAAGTTCTCTTTGTGAACATTACAGAGGAATGGTATGCAGACATTGCTTTCTTTCTTACCTATGGGGACTGCCCTCCTCATTTAGATTACAAGCAGCAAAGAACTCTCAGGCTGAAAATAGTGAAATATGTGATTTGGAATCATGCACTCTACAAGAAAGGGATAGATGGCTATTTTCTCAAGTGTGTTGACAAGGAATAGCAAGAAAAACTCCTCAAAGCCTATCATGATCAAGCTTGTGGTGGACACTTTTCAGCCATGGTGACTACCTACAAAATTCTCAGAGGTAGATATTATTGGCCTTCTCTTTTTACTAATACTCAGAGCTGGGTTTCTAAATGTAAAGCATGCCAACAATTTGTTGGAAAACCACAGTTAGCTGATTGCCTCTCAGGCCTGTGATTATTGAAGAACCATTTCAACAATGGGGGCTGGACTTCATTGGCATGTTAAATCCCCATTCAAGTGCTGGGCATACTTATGTGTTCACTGCCATAGACTACTTCACCAAATGGGTGGAAGCCATTCCAACCAAACAAGCTAGTTCTGAAGTAGTTTTCAGTTTCATCAAAGAATACATCATTGTCCATTTTGGGGTGCCTCAAAAGATTGTTGTGGATAATGCCACTTATTTCTCTTCAAGAGAATTAACAGAATTTTGTTATGGCTTCGGGATTTCTCTTGCTCATTCTTCTGACTACTATCCTCAAGGGAATGGTCAAGATGAGTCAAGAAACAAAAATATCGTGACCATTATCCGCAAGCTTGTTGATGAGAATAAGAAGAATTGGCACAAAAAATTATATGATGCATTGTGGGCTAATAGGATCACTCCTAAGAAGGTGATTGACATGTCACCTTTTTAGTTGCTATATGGAGTTGAAGTAGAAATTCCTATTACAATTGAAATGCCAGCTCTCAAGCTGCTTCAAACAGTGGAAGACAACCAATACAGAGATTCAATTGACAAGAGGATCCTTTTCCTTGAGAAGTTAGAAGAGAGCAGATCCTAGGTAGTGGACAGAATCAAAGAACATCAGCTGAAAGTGAAGAAGCTCTTTGACAGAAGAGCCAAAGCAAGGGAGTTTAGAGCTGGAGATTTGGTCCTACTTTGGGAAAAGAGGAGAGAGCT
Organism: Taxus chinensis; assembly: GCA_019776745.2. Lineage (NCBI taxonomy): Eukaryota > Viridiplantae > Streptophyta > Pinopsida > Cupressales > Taxaceae > Taxus > Taxus chinensis. Next base: position 120,190,583 of record CM034149.1, on the reverse strand, counting down.
AAAGGGCAGTCATGGTAAGTTTGATTCTTTGTGGTTGGGTCTATTTCAAATTCAAGAAGCTTGTGGTGAGAATGTATTTCTCTTATCATACTTGGATGGAAATCCATTGGACTTACCTAGAAGTGGGAAATATTTGAAGTTATACCATCAGTGAAAGTGAGTTGTCCCCCACCCTGTACAATAGTTTTTGTTGTTTTCAATTTTCTGTTGTGTGTATCTTTGTTTGTTTCCTGTCTTGGTGTGGTTTTGGTTGGTGTGTTTCCTTCCTTCTTTCTTTCCTCAGAATTGTATCATGATTCTGTAAGGCCCAATGGATAAGGCACTGGTCAATGTTATATGTTTTAAAACTTGAGATTTTGGATCCTCATGCCATGTTTTTTCCCTGTTCAATCCATGCCATGTCCCCTAGCTAGAGCCACTATTGTCCCCTCAAAATTTTCCTTCTTTTTCCAAGTTTGGACTTGGAAATTTTTGAGTTGTTCCCTTTGAAAATGGTCTAGTCTAAGTATTTTTAAATTAAGCACTTCCCAAGGGATCAAGGATTCTTAGAAACACCTTCATCAGATAGAGAATTCTTTCCCCTTTCCAGAAAGGTAAGGAAGTCCTCCTAACTCCTTGTAGTTTTTGAGTTATGGCTCGATGGAGGTAAATGGGGAATTTTTCCCTAGGTAGGCCCGCATCAAATAGAGAAATGCCACGTGTCAAGGTGAAGCGGAAGTGTGGGGAGAATTTTTTCACTTAGCCCTTTTGGATAAAAAGTGGCCCATAGGCCCACGGAGGGGAAGGAGGCGGAGCGGCGGGGGTGGAAGGAATTTAAAGTTTTTGGTTTTTTTGTCAAAAAAGCGTAAAGGCAAAAATGGAGGCGCATCCCCGCCAAGCAACCTGAAGGTGCCACGTGTCTCAGAGTGGCATGGGGCAGGGAGTTTTCGGTAAATTTTCCCAATATGAAAATGCAAAGGAAAAGGACAGGTCTTCGGCCCACGGATGTGTTATCCCGTAAAATTGACAAGGGCAATTTTACCGATAACCATACCGAAAATTTTGTTTCGATCCCTCGCGTTCGAAACGTTGCAAAATCCCTCCCCGGGAAATCTAGTTTTTGAACTTAGTCTTTTTGAGCCTTTTTGGCTGGGCGCATGGTTTTGCCTTGCAACATCAAGTTTTGATGCGCCCCCTTAAAAGCCTTTGGCGCATGGTTTTCCATGTTGTCACTCCTTTCGGTGCGCCAAAGGATGTTGAATCACTTTTTGGTGCGCCAAAGGGCGCGCGTAATATCCCTGTTACACCAAGTTTTGGTGCGCCAAAGGGTGCACATAATTTAGTGTCAACAATGCATATGGTGCGCCAAAGGCGCGCTCATTCTTCTGTTGTCAATTCCTTCCATGCGCCAAAGGGCGCACGCTTTCCCTTGTCGACAGTTGTTTCCATGCGCCATTTCAAAAGGTTGGTGGCGCATTAATGACAGGTTTTTCTATAAATATCCGTGCGCGCCCATGTCATTTTCATTCTTTTGTCAAGCACGTGATTGCTCTAGATTTGTCAGCTCTGCTCTGTCGCTATCTCGCCCTGTGGACCCGCTTTCCAAATCGTTTGCTATATTTAAGGTAAGAGGTTCTCCCTCTTCTCTGTTTTATGCTTTCATGTTTTGGTCTGTCTTGCTTTGCTGGTCGGTTTGCAATGGAAGGTGTTTAAGCTAGCTTTTTCCCCCCTCTGTGCTGTCCTGTTTTGTTTCCTTCTTTTCTTCTCTTCTTCCTTCCTCCCTCTTTCCAGATCTGCTGGGAAAGAGAGTTGTCTTGTCCAAGTATCTTTTGGGAATGGAAGAAAGAAGGAGAGAGCTTTTGAGCTGTTAGTTTGAGTGAGCTTATTTCAAAAGGTGCATTGGCGCGCCTTGTAACAATAAAGACAGACGCGCCCCACGGCGCACCTACCCACCATGCAACATGCTCAAGACCCGCGCCCACGGCGCACCCCGCCATCCTGCTGCATCTTGAATCCATGCGCCCTCGAAGCGCGCCCTTTTCGCATGCTACAAGTCTAAAACCCGCGCCTCCTTAAAAAGCCTTTGGCGCACCCTTTGTCCATGTTGCATAATGTTTCCATGCGCCAAAGGGCGCACTCAGCTTCAAAGTAACACAAGCCTTCTGCGCGCAAGTATAAAGATTACAAAGGCGCGGGCGCACCCTCCATTGCAGTAACATGATGTTGAGTAAACCCTCCATGCGCCGCGCCATATCCCTTTGGCGCACCATTTGTTAATGTTACACAATCCATCCATGCGCCAAAGGGCGCACCGAACCCCAATGTAACACGCATTTCCTGTGTGCCCTGCTATAAAATGCAACCTGCTTCATCCATGCGCCATGCGCCTTTGGCGCCAGTATAACCTCTGCAACATTCCTTATCTATTTGGCCTGTCAGTTGCATTTTTCCCGCGCCCTGAGCCTTTAAATCTCTAACTCTTTCTTCTGCTAGCTTTCCAATGGAAGATCAAATGACTAATTCAACCTTTTTGGATTGGGTCTCACTTCTTCTTCATGCAGATCAGCAACTGAGTTCGAAAGAACACATGTCTACGTCAAGCAAGAAACCCACCAAACCAAGAGGAAAGGCTAAACTGACAGAAGAAGAGATGAAATACAAATATCAGAGGGTCAGGATGCCCGAATCACAGGCTGAGTGCAGTATGGATGTCAGAGACTCTGAGTTGGGTCACATCGACATGGATGAGTTCTGGGTTAGAACTCAAAAAGTTACAAGAAGTCCATGGATGGACAAGTTAATAGGCAGTGCTCTGCATTTCACCGGCGGAATCCCAGTCAGCGCTGTAAACAACGAATTCATGATGGTGGTTGCCCAATGTTACAACAAAGACACAAGATGTGTCGAGAACAGTAAGGGCGAGGTAGTCATAAACCTCACTGCCCGTCATTTTGAGTTAATGCTTGGCATCCCTCACCACCGGAACTACGTGGCTGTTAGCCAGCAAGAATGCATCAAGGCCTGGGAAGACAACGAGGACCAGTGCATGCAGTTGATGAATGAGGTCTACCTAAAGAACAAGAAGGTGGTGACCCGGTGGCCTCAAACTATCCACCGAAGTGATTTCTCAGAGGAACTCAGTGATACGATCACCTTCCTGAGCAGAGTCTTCGGGCTTTCAGATGCCCACTATTTCCATAAGTGGATGCTGCGGTACCTGGAGACAATGAATAAGAATTTGCCCGATCAGCGCTTCTGCTGGGGGGAAATAATAAGCAGCACCATCTCTGAGCAGCTACAACAGCTTGCCACAACTGGAGTATTTCATATGAACTCCTATGTAGTCTACGCTGCAGCATCGGCAAGGGATTACCCAGGGCTCAACCGAAGTGGAGTGTGGCCTCAAGCCAAGATATTTGATTACTATCCAGAGCTGAGGCTGGAGAATAGCATCCCTCAATTTGCTAAAATCAATGATGCATTCTTCTATCACGTCATCTGCCTGCTGAGGCCCAACATGACTCATAGCCGGACGACCAAGAACATAGTAGCAGTCACAGAGAAATGGGGAGCCTTGTTCACCCAATTTCCCACGTTCACCTATCTAAGGGCTGTCAACTTTTTGGGAGAGCCAACCAGGCTACCAAGGTATGCTGGACCAAAGTTGATTCTACTGGAGTTATCAAGGCAGCTGGTCACATACCATGAAAAGTGCCTCAAAAGAAAGAAGGGCGGAACTCCTTTCCCCCTCACGGTGGGCCGGTACACATGCTCCTCCTATCACAAAGCGAAGGAAATGTTCGCAGAGCTGGAGTTGCTGAATTTGAAACATGACTTCCCAGCCAGGCCTACCTTCGATCCTAGGGGCTGTCTACCAAGGGCTAAGCTGGATCCGATCCATGTCCCTCAAATTGAGGATATTTACATTGACGTTCTCCATGAGGTGGAACTCAGAAGAAAGGATCACTCGCACTTGGCATTAACGGAAATCATCCAATACGGAGTGGCCATTGTCCCCAAAGGCTTCCAAACTACGGAAGACGAAACTGACAAGGTGTACAATGACATGGAAGGGGATGATTGGCCTTTCCCGGACATTGACAGAAACAAAGCTCCTCAAACAATTGAGGAGAGGGTCAAGGAGACTATGCGGAGAACAGAACATTGGTGCCGCATGAACGGACTAATCTACCTCGGGGTAGATTTCACAACTTCCCCTTTGGGCAACGCACCTCCAAGGTCAAAGAAGCAGCTGAAAGGCAAAGGTGCAGAAGGTGAACCTAGCACCATTCAGGAGGAAGCCCCTCCAAGTCCTCTTCCTTCAGAGCCTGAACAAGTCATAACTCTTGATGAGGGATTGACAGAGGATAGTCCTATACGCCCATCCACCCAGGATGTCGGCGTCGCTACAACTTCAGAGGTCCCTTCTATCCCTTCTTCTTCTCTTCCTTCCCCTCCTCGAGTGACTCAAGCGACCATCCCTTTGGTCGCGTCCTCTGCCCCTTCTTCTACTCTTTCCCCCGCATCTTCGTCTATCTTTTCCTCCCTCGCTGATTTGTCTTCCTCTATTTCTTCCCTCATCTCCGAGCTCCCTTCCCTTCCTATCTCTTCTGCAGTTGCGGTTTCCCTCCCTCCCGTGGACATTTCTTCGGCTATTCTTTCAATGCCGCCGCCGCGTGTCTCCACGTTTTTCCCCTCTTCTACCGTTGTTGCTTCCCCCTCTGTCTCTGGTCCTTCTTCCATAGGACCAGCTTGGATCTCTCAGCAGCTAAGCCGACAAAAGAGGAAAGTTCCCATCACTCCGATGGACTTTTCGGTCATTCCGGCTAAAGGAGTGAAGAAGCACAAGCCGGTTACACGCTTCTCAAAGAGCGCTGCAGGTGAGAGAGTCATGGAAATAGCATACCCCAACCCCCTCAAAGAAAAAGAAGATCTGTCTCCAACAGATTTCACCGTGACCCAAGTCACAATGGGGACATCCTCAGAAAGTCTCCAGGGGGAAGCTCTTTCCGCAGTGGATGCACTCTGCAAGAAGCTTCAGGAAACGAAAGAGGAGAAAAGGCTACTGAAGGAGCAGAACAAATATCTGCTTCAGGCCTTACAGAAGATGGGAAGTGCACCTCCCACAACTGCCGCCGAGACTCCTGAGCTGCTCAGTCAGGAGAAGATCAATGAGTATTCTAAGATCGGCGAGCAAGGTATGGCTGTTTCTGCTTGGAGGAGCCAAATCCTCAAGGATAGTGAAAAAGTAATCGCCGAATATATCAGTTTATACCTGAACATCGAGAAGGCGAACAAGGAACTCCAAGCATTAGCAGGTCCGATATCAGAAGAGTTAGAGCATGCTAGACTCCAGCATGAGGCCTTCCAACAAATGTTCGACTGTTCAGTCGAAGATCTGGTCAAGTTCGGAGTCTTCGGCCACCCAAGGGCCCTCAACAAAACTATGTCCACTCTGGACTATTGGATAGATCAGCTAGAATTCGTTCTGGAAAAGATAGACAAGGTAAAGGAAGAGGCCCTGGATGCAATGCATCAAATGGAGAAAATTGTTCTATCTATGACTCCAGGGTTGCTCACTCCTTCCCTTACCTTAAGATCAGCTGATGACACTATCCGGATTTTCAAGGAGATAGCCTCTCAAGGGACAGGGCCAGAGGTCACGTTCGATACTGAATCTATCAACAACCTACTGGCCTGTAGGGACTTCATCGGGTTCCTTATCAAGGCAGAGAAAGATTATTCTAAACTCCCGGAAAAGCTCATAGACGAGCGGGAGACTTGCGAAGCCATCAGTGAACGGCACAAGGATCCATCACAGGATCAATTTGGGCCAATGATTAGCAAGTTTTTGGAATACCGCGCTCAGTTCCACATATCATCACCTGAGCAGCATCAGAAACAGGCAACCCCTTTTCGGCCGCAGGATGATGATGATGAGTAGCTTCTTCTTCTTCTTCTTCTTCTTCTCTCTATTCTCCGACTTTCTTTTCGAGATATCTGAAGTAAGTTGGCACAAATGATGACATCATCCATGTTGCATCATGGGATGATGTCATCCATCAAAGTTGTCAAAGTCAACATGATTTTTGGATATTTTGTAAATATCTTTGTAAATAAGTGGTTGGCTCCATTTTGCCTTCTCTCTCCCTCATCTTCTATAAATATGGGAATACTTGTTGTATTCAAAGGGGTGAACATTTTTTAGATAGAAATAGAAGTGAGGAGAGAAAGACTTTGAGCTTTCTTGTAACAGAAAAGAACAGTAATACAATTATTCAGACTTTGTGCTCAATAGCTGTGTTATACATTAGATCTTCCTTACGTTAGATCTATATGTGTTTAATCTGTTAGATTCATATCTACTTTTCCGTCATTTGTTTATCAGTATTGCTTTGTTTATTTATGCAAGTAGGTTTGGCTCTGTTTACTACCAAACTAAAAACATAAATCTTCTGACCTTTCTGCTTTGGAATTCATTTCTTTTCTCCCTTCGGATCTGTTCTTTCTCTTCTCCCTCTTTCATTCCTTTCTTTTCGCAGCCTGGAATACTCTACTGGGATGAGATCCCAACCCCGAAGGTAGAATCTGTGAGACTTGCATAGGTTCCTGCTAGTAGAAATAGCAATAAACCAGTTTCGCTTTGCTGTCTCAAAGAGGGGCTAAGCCCTGCACACTGTTGGCTCGTCTATCCATAGATCTGTCCGCGCGACAGATTTTCGGACCAACAGGATGAACCAGAAGGTGCCACGTGTCTTGGAGTGGTGGGGCCGCAAAGATTTTTTTGCAAATTTTTCCCAAAAGGGAAAAATTTAAAATTTGACCCTGCCAACCCTAATTTTGACCATTTTTCCCTAAATCTTCAAGAGGCCATATCTTTCAAACCAGAGATCAGTTTTTCATGTTTTGGTATCATTGGAAAGATGTTGAAATTCTCCACACGATGGACACTTCAATTTTAAATTTTGATTGAGTTTTTGGGAGAAAATCGAGAAAACGTCTCTAGCATGTAAAAAATGCAAAAGTTTCCCCCAAATTTGCTCCAATGTTATCCTACCATGTGGATGGCCCGATTTCAAAGCAATTAGGGAACAAGATCAAATGAATCATATGTAAATTGGATAATTGAAATATGAAACACATTTTTTACAAACAAATACTCCTTTTTGGGATTGCCAGAAGCATTTTCTTTGTGGCAGAGGAATCTGGAAGAAAAAAAAATGATCAAATTTGTTTATAACCACTTCTTGGCCGTTTGGGGAAGTTGTAGCCACCCTTTACATGCTATTTCTTGTACTTTGAGAGTCATGGTTTGGGTTGACAATCAAATTGGAAAAATGGAAGCATGTTTTTGTGAACAAAGGAAAAAATGACAGCCAATCTTCTTCTATTCTCCTTCTTTGCATTGTTTCTTCTATTCCCACTCGTTGTACAAGTTTTAACTCTGAGATCAATAAAAAAGGAAGGAATTTTATGTCCCTTGGATGGAAAGATCGATTGGTGCTTTGTAACCAGTGTGTTTTATTTTGTCTTGTGCTCATAAATTGTAAATTTTTCTTTCTTCTATTAGTTAATGCATGTTATGAACTTTCTGATCAATGCATATAGGCATCTGATATTATACCTGTATCATTGACCTTCTTGCCTTCTTTCCCACTCCCTTTCCCATACTTAGATTAATTTCTACCCTAGCAAGAAATTGCAGGCTTTGCCATAGGGTCAGTGGAGTGCCCCTATGGATCTCTGGTTGAAAAACCACCATTAAAATCCTTCAGTTTTACATGCTAAACAATGGGAGCTGCACCATTCAAATGTAGAGGGACTTAGATTCCCATAGCGTTGGCTGGATAACCACCAATTTTTCCACAAGACAAATTTTCTAGCCAACATATTTCAAGCTCAGTTTTACCTTGATGATGATATAATTCTTTCTAAATTCTGATTGGTTTAAGGCTTTCATTCATAATTTCTTTTACTAGTGCCTTCTTTTCTTGTGAAAACCTATGCATAAGTTTTGGTGCACAATTTATGATTTTTTCATCCAATTTTTTTTAAAAATTGGTTTTTTCTAAACTCCATTCTACACATACTAAAAAAAATAAAAAATGACTTTTTTCCCTCAAAGTTATGGGGGTAAACACACAAATATTTCATTTTCGGGATATGTGCACTTTGAAAATTGATATATTCATCCAAAAATTATTAAAATTAGTGGGACCTCACACATGGTCTTAACTAACTTTCTACTCAATGGATTTAAAAAATAATTTATAGAACTCAAAAATGGGGGGGCACACACACAATAGGTTCTTATCTTTTTGACACAAAAATTGACATACTTTGTGTGCGCGTCAGATTTGAACCTCTTAATTTCCATCATTTTCAGAAAAAGTAGTAGTTTAGAAACTAGATTCCAAGCTCTACAATACTCATTCTTATCACTTTGTAAAATTTTGAGCATATGCATGCCGAATTATTAGATGAAGTTCAAGTTTCGCTGATTTCAGGAAATATGTGTCTCTTTTTGACCCCCTTTTGACCCCCCATTTCCATGCACTTACCCATAAATCCTAATATATATATATATATATCTAATAAAAGAATACCTGGAGATTCTATATTATGTCCTATATACATATTAAAACAACAACGATATCTTTATCATCTCCAAATAAATTTCAAAATTTCAAAATGTGTAGAAAAGATTAGATCAAGGGGAATATAACATAGAAAGCATTTTCAGATGTTGTTAAAATTGTGTGAGCAGTTTTATGCAGAAAGTAGGAAGCTTTGAAACAAATGTTAGGTGAAAATTCTTTATTTAGAGGAAAAAAATAGATAAATAGATACAAAAAAACACTATACCATATATCGTTGCACTTTTTCTTATTGACTCAACCTTTTTATGACTAGTTTTTATTTCTTTTTAATGTTTGATTTCTATTTCTTTTTACTAACTATTCTTCTATGTTTATATTGTTGATTCCTTTATTTATTTTTTACTTATTTTATTTGGTTCTATTACTTGTATTTATATGCTTTATTTTATTTTATTGTTTTGTTTTTTCTTAGGTTACCTAGGGAGAGGGCCCTAGCCCTTTGTGGCATCACCAGCCCACACCGGCTATTGAACCATCTAAGGATGGAAGTTTAAGCTCTCGGCTAGCCCATGGATTAAACCACTTGAACCTCTCAATTACAAAGAGATCCAAGAACCGTTACACCACTACTCGTTGGATTTATTTTATTTTATTGTTATGTTAGTTGTATGTATGCATTACTTATGTTTTATTAATGTCAATTATGTATATGTTTTATTTCTTTAATATGTTAGTTGTATTTTAGTATTTATGTACATGGTCATGCCATGAAAACTGACGAACCTTTGAAACTGTAGAATGCCTTTGGACATAATAATAATTTAATTAAGTTTTAATTCGACGATCTTTTAAGTGTCACTCAGAAGTTCTCTTTTTGTTTGAGGTTAATTTACTAGCAATCACAAGCAAGTGGTGTAATGTGAATGCGGATGGCTTCAAAGACATTTTAGAGGGGAGGAGAAATATCGACGAAGGAGAGATATCAATATAGAAGAGGACGATTTGAAAAACCATATTATAATAGGGGAAATTGATGAAGAGAAGAAAGTCGATCTTCTTCTTCCTATCCAATTTTTACATAAGGGCGGCAATGTTAGGAATTAGTATTTACATTGAGATAAATTGCTAATATGTGAAAGTTACCCTATTATGAATATGGTAATATGGTTATATTGTTATTATATTGGTTGGTCATATATATTGTTATAACAACAATATATCACTAAGAGGTTATAGGTTTGGGAGCAGTTCTAGGAGATATTAGTGAGATATATATGATCAGTCTCTCCTTTATATGTATGCATTTTGTGTGGAAGATATAATACGAAAACTTATTATTGCAATGCTATATTTATGCAAAGATCAAACCAATTTACATTTAGTATCAGAGGGATGTCATGGCCTGTACCTGAGATGGAAGATTAGAAGAATAAGGGACAACATTTTTGTGTTTTCATCACTCATTGTTTAGACAACACATGCCTGTGTTAGATGTAAGGAGGATGTTTCCTACCATCTATGCAGTCTTCTCTATGTTTTACGAGAGTGTAGGTCATTGATAGATGTATCATTGGAAGTTTATCTGTATAATCTGATCTCTTGTGCATCAATATTCCTCTTGTGCGTGTTATAACATCCAATAGGAAATAAATATACTACATTTTACTCATATTGGTTGCTAGATCGATGTCAATATTAGAATATATATTATATGCGGTACAAGGATAGAAAAGATAATTCTCAAAATGAAACTTGAACCAGTAAATATCCCGGGAAAATTTGTGTCATTCTAAGTTGCCCAGGGTTTGTTAAAGTAAAATGTGTGGAAATTTTTCCTAAGCTGCGTATTTACAAGACAAGAGTAGATAATGTGTAAAAGAGCCGAGTCTATTGTCATGGAAAATATATTTGTGGTCAATAGTTTTTTGAGTCACTTGTTCCAAATTTGGGTTTATAGTGTCACTAGTATGTTGACAACTATGTATAGCTTAGCTTTGGTTGTTTATTCCATATTTTAGTGATTAATATATAGATTTGTAATTGTCCTTTATTAGAAATATTGTAATTAAAAAATTTATTAGTTGTGCTGTTCACTTACCAAAATCCAATCTCTAATTAGATTTTTAATTGTTGTCTAGGTTTGAGTTTATAGCGGACTAGTGTTAAAAGTTATTATCATCATTTTGTATAGTCTTGTAAAAGAGCCAAGAGTAAAAAAAAAAGTTCATCTTAGTGTCAAAATCGTCAATTCTTGTTATCATAAAATGTTTTATTTTTTTTAAAAATTGTTTCACGGACACATTTTCGGTGGTACCCGACGTCCACGTCCAAGGAAAAAAAATGTTTCACATTACAAGGAGGGGGGAAGAGAAAATAATAATCACAACGTGGAAACAATTCCTCAAGATTGCATTTGTTAAATAAGTAGCACGCTCACTAGAGGTCGAAGGAAATAAAGGTTGGAGGGTGATCAACGCCTCTCGTCAATCACTAACGAAGAGGTCGTATACAACATTGGTGACACATTTGAATATTATTTCAGTTATTTTCTTTGAGTGGTGTGTGTAAAAATAAGACAAGGTATTCATTCCATGTTAAATATTGAAACTCTGAGAATGTGCATTGCGGATGCTGAGAACAGTTGTATTGGAGGGAAAATGACTGTAGTGATGCTCTAACTGTTGAGATTATCTATTAGACTTCATCAATCGGCCGATGAAAGAGCACTCACTAGAAGTGAAAGCAGGAACTATTGAGTTCACATATGTAGGTATATTGGTGGAAGTGTGATCATCCGGCGATGGATTCATTGTGCTGAAGTAGATGATCATATGTAGTAAGATCCAAACAACAAGATCCATATGACAATATGCATACCTAAAAGTATGTAGAGGCATATGATTTTTTTTTCTAGTTCTTGAGATGTACTTTATTTCCATGTAAACACTAAGTGGGAGAATGTTAGGAATTAGTATTTACATCGAGCTAAATCGATAATATGTGAAAGTTACCATATGACGAATATGGTGATAAGTTTAAATTGTTATTATACTGGTTGGTCATATATATTATTATAACAACAATATATCAGGAATAGGTTATAGGTTTGGGAGAAGTTCTAGGAGATATTTTTGGGATCGAATTTCCTTATATATAGGAGCAGTCTATCCTTTATATGTATGCATTTTGTGTGGAAGAAATAATACAAAAGCTTATTATTGCAGTGTTATATTTGTGCAAAGCTCAAACCAAATTACAAGCAAGGCATCTTAACATTTTTTTGAATGAGTTAAGATGTGTAATGCAAAGGTCATAAAGTGGGAGGACTTTGGAAAGTTTCATAAATGTAAGATCCTTCATTTATGTACCTCTAATATCTATATTATTTTTTCACAATGTTAGCCCTTGGGATTTGTGCGATTGTCAATGCCCAAGCCATTTTTAGAGGGAGTTTTTTGTAGATGCCTCTTGAAATAAGGGGCACGGGAACATGAAGAGGGGTGTTTTCATCCCATACATCCTAATATACTTGTCAAATTTGATGACAACAAATAGGGAGAGATCTGGAGGTATTACGGAGGCATGATACACGATGTTGACAACTTTGTGAAGTTTTCCATTAACAAACCCCATAACCAATAGGTTAGTTGTAAGCATTACTTTTTGATGCTTACAAAGAAATATTTTTGTGCTACATTTTATCGCCATCAAATTATCAAGAAACAATGTGACTAATGATTTTTGCATTACTACGGGCTACGAGAAGATGAATGATTTTATCATTCAAAGGTTGTGGTGGTTAACAAGGGCTATGAGAAGAATTCATTTATAATTTGTTTGAGAAGATGAGAATTAGTTCGAGACATAAATATTTATCAGTCTTCCAGATGGGGTTGAATTTTTCTAATGTTGAGGAGGAGGCAAAAATATACCTATACTTGGTCAGAGCCTTGTTGACATTTTTTTTTTCATAATGTGATTGATGTATGAAAACTAGATTCCAAAGGTTTACCTCATATATAAGTGGAAAACATATAGGGGTATGTCCTTAATAGGATGAAGTTATCCAAGGTCATGAACGAGAAGGATATAATTGTTACATAATGGGGACATCCTATAATGGAGATAAGCCTCTCAAAAATTACAATTGACAAGGACAAACAATTTGGTACTAACAAAGTTCAATATTTCATTAATCAAAACACAGTGGAGATGTTTGAGGGATTCTTGAAATGTTGACAAGGATTGGCCTTCTAGTGGATTTATTTATTTTATGGGTAGGTGAAGGCATGCATGTATGGTGGATTTAAAAATATTGAAGGCTGCAACACCGATAAGCACAAACAATAAAAGAGGTGACTTATTTAAATTTTGTGTGGAAGAGAGTGCAAATTTGATAATATTTATGAGATAAGATATCCTCATTCCTTTAGTACCTTTAATGATCAATTTCAAATTCCAATTAGTCCATGTGCATGAAGTGTTGAAGAATAGTGTCAAATGTAATTTGTTGTTGTAAGGATAAAGGACATGTGATTTTTGTGGAAGAGTCTCGAAGCTCATTTCAATAATGAGAATATATAACACATGTTGGAGACAATCCTAGAAATTCGTTAGTGATTGGCCTTCAAGTTGTTAGTTGACCATTGGAGGGATTATAAGTGATCCTCTTCTTTCTTTCAGAATGTCACATATGGACCATGTATCAATGTTACAAACCACTAAAAGGAAAAAGGGGGTGTGATGCGTAGATCCTCTAGGCAACACACTCTGGAGGTAACTGTGTAAGTAAGATGTTGTTGTTCAATGCTCCTAATATCAATAGGTGATTTTGGTAATGCTAGGCCTTATGTTTTACGGGTAGTTAAAGGCCACACCACTCTGAGGGAAATTTTATTGTGCTTGACGAAAATCTTTTGGCCCTTATAAATTTTAAATTTTACAAGAAAATATTTGTTCTAAAATTGTTTGGACTTGTCATTTTGATGTGGGACCTCAAATTGTACAACAAGTTGTTCTAAATTAATACCCTCACCTTAAAATTGTAGTAAGAGGATTTTTTTGTTAGTTTTTTTAGCTATGCAAGAACAAAACATAACGTCATTGAAACCATTTGAGCCTACACCATTTGGGGGGAAATCATTTGCGTTTAACGATAACCTTTTGGCCCTTACAAATAAGATTTTTTTTCTACAATTGATATTGAGGAATGATAAATATATCTTTCTTCTAATTTTTTTCAGAGTTGGCATCTTGATGTAAGACCTCAAACCTTATGATTTTTTTCAGATGAACCTTGGTCATTGGTGTTGTCATTGATTTTTAGTGGCATTGATGGAAAATTAGTGAATGGTGAAGTGATGTTATGTAAGGGACATGAAGTTTGAATTGGTAGTGTTTTCTCAATATGTTTGAAGCTCACAAAGAGAGTTCATGATGGTTTCAGTGTTTTGTAGGCTTGGTTAGTGAGGTAGGATGTCCATTGGAGGTATGGAAATGGTTGGAAATCTTGGAATAGGTCATATCTATAGGTCATTATATGATATTTTATCATGAGAAATAGCTTCTATAGTGAGTAACAAGTCAAATGTTGGCGGAGTCACAGTTGTAACTGGCTCATTTAGGCCTAGTTCTAGAGCCTAATGAGGTGTAAGAGATAATTATAGGTCATAGAAATAATCATGTGAGCATGGGAGGAGCCTAGGAATGTTTGTCTAGGGCATGTTTGAGCATAAAAAAGTCTTATTTTAGATCCTAGATGTAAATTTCAAAAGTTCACCAAAGTTGGCCTTGAGCACTGACAGTGTAGGTTGAGGTAAATGAGATAGGTTTGTTTAGTACATGAATATTTATGAAAAATAAACTCATGAATCATGTATAGGGTGATTTTTGGTGCTTCATGTCAAGTTTCATCAAGTTCTGAAGAGGTATGTGAAAGTTATGCAAGTTTTTCTAAAACTGTTCATTGAGAAATACAAAATGAGCCATCTAGTCTTCTTAGCACTCAAAGAAAAAATATTGAGAATCCTTTTAAATAAATTATAGAAGGAATTTTTATAGATAACTCTAAGCTAATAAAAAATTTCAAAAAATTTGAGGCAAATTGGTTGAGAAATATGCAGAAAGTTATGAATGTTTTTCATAATAACTATTTTTCTCTATCCATCAGGTCTTCTTCTTGAATGGTAGACACAAAATGTTACTTTTTTGACTTCAAATGTAAAGATAGAAGTTGGTGTAAATCCAAATAGGTATAATTCTCTCCTTCTAAAATAATTCATATTCCTTCTATATTTCAAATGGAGTTCACCTTGAGCTTATCACTGTTTGCATAGTTGTTCCACCCCTTGTAAGAGCCTATTTTTCATTCTATGAAGATATTCTATGTGTACTCAATATGACATGGATAGGTGTTCTTTAGGTTACCTTTTAAAGTATGGAAGGTATTATAGGTATTTTAGATATTTGATCCTACATATGGATATGTGGAAAATTAAAGGATGAAGTGATCTTCCAAGTCAACAATGCTTGAAAGGTATCAAGCCACTGAAGTGCACCAGTTCTTAAGCTAAGTCACTTGATTAATATACTAAGTTCAAGTTACCTTTTACATGTAAATATGGCCAATGTTTCACCAAATAATATTTCCTGATTTCTCTAAGTGTCAAATCAAAGGCAATGTGGTTGAATCTTGTGTTAAGGGATGCTCAAGATTATCTTGCATGTATAAAGAATGATCATCAATGGAGAATTGTGCCTTCCTTCTAGCATTAAGATTGTGAAGTGGAATGTGTCACTAGTGAAAATGAATAAAGTCTTCCTATTGATATTAATCAACATTGATTTCTTACTCTGTGAAAATAATAAAATGAAACATGAGAATTTTATGTATTCTAATAATTCAGACCAAGTTTTTTAATCCATGTGCAAATTCTAGGTTTGAACTTATTGAAGAAATCAATCTGGATTTCATTAAGCGCTGCGTTAACTAGTTTAGAAAAACTTTAAGAGTATTCTCATTGATACCAAGAAAAAGTCTCAATAAACTTGAATTTATATTAGAACAGAACAATGTCCCCAAATATCATGAAAAATTGTATTATCTATTAAAATTTCAAATTTTTTCACAAGGATAATCTCATAGAGTTTAATTAGAGTAAATTGGAATGATTGGAAATCTTTGTAGGAAACCATTTCCCACTAGGCTAGTTTGCAGGAAAATTCAAATCTTCAAATGACCAAGACAATTGAAAATATTTTAAGGAATCTCTCGGGCACATGGTGACTAGGAAATCCTCGAAACTAGGGTTTTTAAAAAGAAATGTGCAACTTAATTCTCTTCCAATGAAAAATCATAAGATAGTTTTCTCCAAAATTGTACTTCTATGTAGAGGATCGTAATTCATTGTTGATCAAAAATCTTCTAAATGATTTCACTTTAAATCTGAGGACAATTTTATAAAGTCATCTCTAGGAAGTTTCTCCAACATAGTATGTGAAGGTTTTTTGTAATATTTAAAGGAAAATCATTGACAAGGGTTTGTGAGGTCTACAAGTACTATGACTTAAATTGCCAAGAAGGTAAAATTCAAGTAAAAGGGGATCTTAGATCTTGTTTCAAAATCATAAGGGAAAATTATGTATGTAAAGTGAATGCAATTTTGAACTTCCATAAGATTTGAAACTCAGTCAATACATAACTATTACAATGTATAATGTAGACCTGATGTGATTTGGAGGAATATTGTAAAGTCATGATTTGGAAATTAGGACAATAGAAAATTGATTTTGAGAAGAAAATTAAAAGGGTATATACTTCTAATGTTTGTTTCCTATCATCTTTCTTAAACAATAGACCAAGTAAGGTGAAAAATCCTAGGCATGCTTGAGTGAAGTTAAACATCTTAGTAATCCAAAAGGCATGGATAAGTTAAAAGATAGAAGTATTAAAAAGTTGGTCAATATGTTGAATGTTTCATGGAGCTTGATAGTTACCTATATTGGATTGTATTATTGCAAACAATGATCTCAATCCTTATATTCTGAGGTTATTTTGTTTAGGTCAATATTGTCTAAATACAGTTTAAACTTAGATGAATATGAAAGGAAGTCTAAGGTATATCATTATAATTGATGGTATAAAATATTTGATAAATATATAATATTATATTCATATATAGTATGCATATATAAAAGATGTAAATTAGAGATGTCTAGTGACTGAAAGTAATGAATTTATAGAGATGTCAGATGGTGTAATTTCTAGGTAATATGAAAAGGTAAACATATAAGGCTATGTAGGTTGTGTGTGATGAACAGTTAAGTAAATGTGAGCTGTGTGTGTTGTATGTGTAAATAGTGTGAAGTAAAAATATGCACTGAGGAGATGAAATAGAGTATGTAAGAAGCTAGTGAAAAGGATATTTCCTTGGAGGTTGTGAGATGGTAAGAGATGTGAAATCAAATGTAATATAAGTGTTAGAATAATGAAATGATTATGAGTACAAAATAGGTGAGTAAAAACTTTTGTATTTGATGTGAAAATTTGTAGGATATTTTAGTGTAGGAAGGGTCAGTAGTCATAAAGATGGAAAATGACATCTTAAAGGTGCTGAAATAACATGTAGAATCATGTGAGAACATTGTTGAAGTCCGAGTGAAGAGTGTATAAATGAATATAGAATGTGAATAAGGTGAATCTATTGACTAAGCTTAAGAGAATGAAAAATGAAGAAGATCTTGAATCAATATAGTCCATAAGAGAAGAGTGAGTGTACTATCATGCTTGAAATCCAACTAGGTGGAGTTTAACACAAGTAATTCTAATTTTTGACAGTGAGTGCTTATAATGTGATTAGAAGCTTCATAAGATTTTCTTGAAATAAGAGTGTAAACTAAATGAATATAGGTTATGAGAATATGTCTGAATTAGGTAGACTACGCTTGAAGCAAAGAAAGTAGAATTTTTAGACTAAAATAAGAGAAGAGTGCAGAGTGTATATCATGTAAATCCATAGGTACTTTGTTGATTTAACACAATAGTGAGATGTAATAATTGAATGAGCTGAAACAAAGAGTGTGATTGAGGAGATTGTCATGAAGAGGTTAAGGTGTGAATGTAACCTGATGAATAGATCTTGGAACATCCCTAGTGAATTGAACCTTGTGACATGAAAAGAGGATAAAGAAACATGAGAGGGTCAGTTGAGAAGTGGATTTGAGCAAGAAGAGTGTGCTAATTTAGTTGTCACTATCAGTTGTATGAGACAAAAGTATTTTTGTGACCAAAACTTGTTGAACAAGTCTAAGTTGCAGCTTAGAAAGGTGGGAGTTGTAAGCTTCCCTGTGAGTTAAATCTCACTAAAGGTCAGTGGTAGCTGTATCAAACTTGGGAGTTGAAGCTTCCAGATAGGTTAAATCATGTTAAAGACTAAGTGACAACTTGGTCAAACTTTTGGAGTTACAGCTCCAGGTTGAGTTTAAGCTCAACCATGAAATCAATGTAACTACTACATGACAATTTGGTCCCAAGCCTAGTTCTTGGTTTCAGTGGGTTTTTCCCAGTTTGGTTTCCCACATTAAAATTAGTGTCTCTTTTGTTCTCTCTTGTTATTTTCTTTTGTGTGGTTTTATATGTGTTTATCATAGATAAGATTAAGGAAATGAAAATGTTTGTAAAATTTTGATCTGACATTGATTCACCCCCCTCTCAGTGTCCTAGTTTCCAAAATTTGTATTAGATCCTGGTCCTCCTAAATTGAGCCTAACAGCTTAGAGGTGATCCTAAAGACACAAGAACATGGGTACATTAGCAGAGTCAGTGTTGAAAAGGAGGTATGAAATTTCTTAAGCTCTTATAAATGAGTTAAAGATAGAAATCAAGCTCAAGGAAGTTAATAATGGTCAAGAACTAAATGAGATGTCTTCATTTGTTGAGAAAGTGTCAAAGGATTTGAGAGACAAAAAAATTCATGCCTTAAACTTGAAGATGAACTAAAGACCCAAAAGATTGAATTAGTACAAGTTACTAACCAAATTGATAGATTGCAAAGAAAATAAATTCATTCTGATGAAGTAGAGTATGAGACATGTCAGGTAACTATTCAAGCCAAGAGTGAAGAATGTGAGAAATTAAATGCAGATCTAAAGACCCTTAGAGAGGAACTAGAACAAGCAAAGAAAAGGGAATTGAAGGCTGAATCAAGCAATGCAGATCTTGTCTAGGATGTTCTAAATAATAAGAAGAAAAAAAGAATACAAGAAGATCATTAGGAATCCAAATGCAAGAATATCAGGTAAGTTTCATGGAAATTTTTTTTCATGCACCATTTTTGGACATAGAGCTATGGATTGCATGAGTAAGTTTGACAAATAACATCCATGGAGAGATTGTAGTATGAAATATGAAAATAATATAGTGTGTTTCAATTTTAAATAAAAAGGTCACATAGCCAAGTATTGTTTAGAAGATCTAGTAAATCTATTTTCAGACAAGAATCAGGTTGTATGCTTCAATTGTCATGGGCAAGGGAATTTTTCCAAACATTTTCATGAACCACCTAAATTTAGTTACAATATGAATGCATTCTAGAGGAAATACAAAATAATTTTATGAGAAAAGACAAACTCTAAGAGTAAGACCATGTCAGTTATGGTTGAGAGAGATACTAGAAAGAAGAAGGAAAAATGGATATACAAGGTCAAGGAAGAAAAATCAAAGGTTGAGAAAAAAATGATGATAATAAGATAACAAGGGAAGATGTTGAAGAGGACATAACAAGCTAATTCAAGACGGGATAAATAATTATAAACAAGGCATCAGCAGATGATGAGTAAAGGCAAGAAAAAAGAAAACATTCTAGTGCAAAGAATAAGGAATTTCTTCCTTAATTAAGTGTTAGATCAAGTGTATGAGCTGAATCATGTGTTCTTATTAGGTACGCAATCAGAAGATGAGAGCTCAGGATGTGGAGGTCACACCAAAGAATGCATCCAAGGAGGCAAACAAGAGAACAAGGATAAGGAAAGAAATAATTGAGTTATCATGTTGTTTTGATGACTTTCTATTATTCTGAGGTGAAATGACAAGATGGTATACCTTCTCTAGGATTATAGAAGATATACACTAGCTTGAGGAAGCACCAATTGAGGCTGATTGTTATATCTATCAACTAGCCAAGGTATGTCATATGTGGTTTGTTCAACGGTCTAGCACATGTTGAAATCTTTGAGTGTTCTCTTGAGTAGTCATAGAGAGAGAAGGGTGTCGAATAAGTTATAGGGGATACATTGGTGAGTATAACTTATGTCAAGTTGTGTCTTATCTTTAGTCTTGATTGTCATGAAAGTATCTTTAAGTCCACAAGTGTTCTTAAGACAAGATTTTTGTAGTGTCTCAATTGATCTCGGTAATCAGGTAAGTTTGTATCCATCAAACCCAAAATTTTGTATAGTTTCAGGACAGTATGTGGGTATTTATAAAATCAACATCTCATGAGTTGTGTTTATAGGTGTTCTTAGAAAAAGTTCAAACTGTGAAAAGTAATTCTATTGTTGTTCAAGAGATCTCAAAGCATATAGTACCTTCGTGTATGCTAATTTGACTAATTTTGTGTTGAGTCCTAAGGTCATTAGGTTGTCATGTTTCCAATCTGTTGAAAATTTCTAACCTTTGAGTCATTCCTAGTACTTTTTGCTCAAGTGTTCATACAAAATTTTTCATGTTGAAGTGAGTATGGTTGTAATCTCAAAATAAGTCTTGTCATATCCTTATTTTGATCAAAATCTGACTGAGTTTGAAACCTATATTAAATCAGTAAGTCATGAATAGTTAATGAGAAATGTTCCAAGATTATCAGATCTAAGTTGTACTAATGTAAGAAAGGTCTATCATTGTCAAGGGCTTATATGATTTAGGAATCAACTAAGTTGAATAAAAAATGATTAAGTTTTATGAGATCATAACAATGCAAACTATATTATCTAATGTTCTGGTACCGGCTAAGCAATTTCTGAAACTAATACTTTTGGTTGAAGAGGAAAATGTACAGATTATATCAGTAGATAAAAGATGATAGTGAAATCATATATGAATAAATCATATGATATCTATGAAGATACAAGGGATATTTAGATAATTATGAAGTGAATCTAAATTCTAGACAAGTGAATCAAATCTCTGATATGGTTATATTTCTCTAAGAAGGTGTGAATTCATGCTACAAAGTCTGAGTATCGTTTATGAAGTATGTTGAAAACCCGATGAAGGATCATATTGTGCCAACCAATGAGGAGATTACTACCTTTAAATGTAATGTTTATGAGAATTGTAATTATGCTATTGATAAATAACTCAAATTAGTGAGAAACAAAGCATTTTTGAAGGAATCAGATGCTACACATGCTTGAAGGTATGAGAAAGCTATATTACATAAATCCTTAGCTAATATAGAATTTGTGTGAAGATTACTACAATGACTGGACTTGTTTGATATGACTTTACATGGATTAGAAGATGTTCAAGGTATGAAATATTAGTCTACAAATAAGTGAAGATTTCATCAGCCCAGCGGGACTGAAGAGAAAATTTATCATTAGGTACATAAAATTATTTGGAAAAAACATGCTCAATAAAGAAAATGAGAATGATACAAGATCATGGGGAGCATAAGGAAAACCACTATAAAAATTAAGGGGAAAGGGTTGATCAACATTGAATTGAAAAGACTTAAAGATCCAGGAAAGTTTATCTGGGGGGCTATTTATCAAGGTTCAAGGCAAAGAGTGAAAAGGAAAAATGTTAGGGATAGAAAGTTGATCTTGAGTAGGGTGAAGTGAGATGGTTGAGATGGAGAGTATAGGTTCAGGGGGAGCAATGAGGATAATTGGTGGAGACACTCATGCATCTATTCAAGTCACAAGTGGTAAAATAGTAATGCTAATCCAAGGGGGAGCTTCTTGAGGTAATCTTGTTATTTGTAAGTGATTATCTACTTGTTATTTGTCCTGTTGAATGCATAACCCTTGTCATAGATGTCAAAGGGGGAGAGAGTGTTGTCAGAAACTAGGAATGGTGATGTGAGTTGCTGGTGTGTGTTTTTCATTAAAGGTTTCTTAATATGTTGGCATTAATGACAAAGGGGGTGATTTTTAAACCCTGATCATTGGTGTTGTCATTGATGTCAAGTGGAATTTATGGAAATAGAGTGTATGGTGAAGTGAGGCTCTGTAAGGGACATGAAGGTTGATTGGTAGTGCCTTCTAATGATGATTGAAGCTCACAGAGAGAGTTTAAGATGGTTTTAGTGTTCTATAGGCTTGGTCAGTGAGGTAGGATTCCACTGGAGGTATGGACATGGTTGGAAACCTTGGAATAGGTGATCTACAAGTATTCATGATGAGTTCAGCATGAGCAAGAGCTTCTGGAGTGAGTAACAGGTCAAATTTTGGGAGTCACAATTGTAACTGGTTCACTTAGGCCTAGTTCTAGACCCTAATGAGGTGTAAGAGATAATTTTAAGTCATATCAATACCAATTAAGCATGGTAATAACCTAGGAACATTTCCTAGCGCATGTATGAGTAACAACGATGGTTTAATTTAGCTTCTTGGAGGCAAATTTCAAAAGTTCACCAAAGTTGGCCTTAGAGGACTAACAATGTAGGCTGAGGTACAAATGAGATAGGTCTGAGTTGTACAAGAAAAATTTATGGCTAAAAAAATTTATGGATCATTTAGAGGGGTGAGCTTTAATGCTTCATGTCAAATTTCATCAATTTTTGAAGAGGTATGTGGAAGTTGTGGAAGTTTTTCTAAAATTCGTTCATTGAGAAATTCAAAATTGGTTTTCTTCCTTCTTAGCACCCAAGAAAAAATATGGAGCTTTCTTTAGATAAATAATAGATTTTTTTTTTCGAAGATAATTCCAAGATTGAAAGTTTGCAATTTTTTTGAGGGAAATTGGATAAGTATCAAAGAAGTTATGATTATTTTTTTGGCCATGTTTTTCTCTCTACCGAGTACCTTCTTGAGTCAGTGATAACAAAAGTTGTCTGTTTAACTTTAAATCATTTGGATGAGAAAATTTGAAGATTTTTATGGTCCGTTAATTATTTTTCATGCTCCTTGGGTTTTCAATGATATTCAAGATGGCCAAGTTTAGTACAAATCCCTCATAGTGTGTATAAGTACAATGACTATAGTTAGGATATACGAAGACATAGTGACCTTAAATCTCATTAGGAGCATTTGAATTTATGTGAGTGTTGCTCATTCTTAGAATTTTTTGAATACCTTGTACATGATGTATGAACATTGTAGAATCTGTGCATGTCTTGACTAGTGAAGAACCTTTGAGTGCTCATGCTTGAATTCCTGAATCTTGTACATTGTTGACTTTGGGGTTGTTTATGAATATTATGATTCAGAGAGCATGAATCATGATCTATGTTGGAGCATATCCTCAAGAAAATTGATGGCCATGTTACCATAGGATTGAAGGTGTTCATCTTGATACAAATGTTATTACATGTCGACACTTTGAGTAAGTTATGACTGAGGAAACTAGAGAAGTCGAGCCCATTAATACTTTGAGTGATTTGAATAGGATCTGGACTGTAAGACTTCATCAGTAACGTTGTGGAATGAGAAATGTAATTACAATTTCAATATGGAAGGATGAGTGTTATGTTACTTCATTTCCTTAATTGAGTTCAATTACTTTCGTGCTCAGAACTAGACCTATACTGTATTGCTTAAAGTGGCTATGTTTTGTTACCAAGAAATTTGGGTATAAAGTTATTGTGAAATAAAATATGTGAAGGTCTCTTGACCTGTAAGAAATTTTCAAAGGTTTAGAACCCCATGGCAGTGACCAAGGTTCTTATAGACTTTGAGAAGGATTTTCAGAGTGAATAACTCCACTATTTATCTTGAGGGTTACATACCCTGTTCCAACGAACAAGAGAGCAAGATTTCACCTGAAGGAAGCCATCTAACTTGATTGTCACAAATTCCTTGTAAGACCATCTTTTGAACAACCCCATTTTAGACCTTCATGATAAGTTTGAGGCTTTGATTGATTTCCACTAATAATTATAGCAAAAAAGGTCTCCTCGGGCCTTCATTGGACAAAACTAAAGTTTTTGAGAAAAAAAATCTTCAAGCTCGAGATTGCACCAACGAAAAATTGCTAAAATTTTGAAGAAAATTCTATTATGATGCCATGAATGCATTACAAAAATAATCAAACTCTTTCATCATGAACTGAGAAAATATTTCATGACAATTTCTTTGTAAGTCGTGACAAGGCAGGTATGTTGGGTTTTGTCATTCTAAAACCCTAATTAGTCATTAAAAATCTCTATTCTCCTTTGATTGAACTCCAAGAAGGTAAAATGAAGTCTGGAAAGCTTCAAGCTTGTTTGAAAGGCATAATTCAACCTATTTCTAAGCAATAATTGATGAATAAATCCCAGAGTTGAACTCAGAATAACAGTCTTCAATGTACAATGCTTTAGCTTGTGATTTGGACCTGAGATGGTTTCATATGTTCAAACTTATCACTAGAAAAGTATTGAAAGTATGGTTTTAATATTTCAAATGCTTGTACATGTCTATCTTATCAGTTACAATTCCTCTTATCAGTTACAAGATGAATATCTCTTTACAGTTACAATATGAAATACATACAAGATATGGAAACAAAAGCATAAAATTTAAAAGATAGTTTTAGGTGTTGAAGAGCTCGAAATAAGAATGTCAATAGTCTTCCATTTTTTAAGATTAATGATTAAGTAAAATGAGAGTCCTTGTGAGCTAAATAAAATTTTGAAAAGACAGTTTTAACATAGAGAATTTAAAAAAGTGTGTGAATGTAAAAAGTGATTACAATCAGGAAGTTGAAGAGCGTTGAAAAATAAGTAATTGTTTTGATGGTGTAGTATTATATATAAAATTATATACATAAAATGATGAGGGTGAGTGAAAAATGGTTGAAGAAATATGTGTGAATTCTTGAGCCAAAATGTTGAAGGACATTGAGGTATAGTGAGAAGATGATTAAAAGAAATTGACAAGTTTTGATGGTACATGTATGATTAATGATATAAGAGTGGTACATCAAACAGGGTCATATGTGTGAAATGTAGAGAATGTGAAAAGGATAATTGTTGGGTCTCATAATATTGGCTAAGTACAAGAAGGTGCATGGGCATGTGGGGCCTATATGAAGAATTACGTGTAAGGTGAAGGTGCACAGGACATGGTTTTGGAAGGGTTTGGCATCCTGACCAGTTATACTCTAGAATATGTAATTTCCACATATTCTTGCCTAGAGGTTGTTGAGTTCGTGTTTCTGAGGGAGCCCAGAGGATCATTTTTATGTGTTATCCCTTTGGCTATTAAGATCTTGGTCATTACCCTAAGCTTATAAGCATTACTTATGGCTGGTTAATATTCTTTGAGCGCTGGGCGAGGAAGCTAGGGTGGAGGAAGATGATAGAAATTATGGCTAAAAGGGAAAGAGAAGAGAAAAAAATCAAGTATAGTAAAGCTCGTGAAAAGGAGATGGCTAGACAATGAAAGGTTATAGGTGTGATGGATCTATGGAGGCATATGTTGCGGGAAGGATTTGAGGTTCACGTAGAGGACATGGAACTTAAGAAGTCTATGCTACCCCATCTTGGCAAGCACAGGGTAAAATCCCCTTCATATTTTGATGAGATTTCATCACAAGGAGAAAGGAGAGCCATCGGTGCGCATCTTAACCCACCTAGTGACCAACCCTTGGTGCTTGGTTTCCCAGATCAAGGAAGAAGTATTGCTAATCTAGTTAGTATCGGTGGAAGTAACTAATCTACACATAGGAGATATAATTTATCATTTGGGACATCCATGGCTGAGAAAACATTCCCATATTTGGAGAATTTTTTAGACAAGGTGAAAATACACAAGGTTTGGCTATCGCATCTGGAAGTGGCGTATGACACACAACTGGTAGTGGGACAATATCCAAAACCATCGGCATGTAGTTCAGTGGGACATCGGGAATACTAGGCTCGACCACTTCAGGCCATTTACCGGCTACAGGAGGTGGATCTGCTGGTATAGAAGCTAGAGGACCTTGTGGACCTAGCATATCTAAAGAATTTGGTGGGTTAGGAGGAACAAGACCTGGTGGATCCACTAGATCTAGTGGAGGAGGAAAAACCAGAGGGAACCAAGGCTTTGGATCAGGAGGACAAGGGCCATAGCTACCTCCATAAGTATTTTTTGAGATGTATTTGCACTTACCAGGCTACAGGGGTATTGAGGATGCTACAGAGCATGTCCACAAGTGTGAATTACTAGAGTGCACGAAAGGGATCACTACCCAGGAGTGGAAGGCAGGTCAGTTTGCAATGACGTTGCAAGGGCATGCACATAGTTGGTATCAGAAGTATGACCCCCATAAAACAGTTATAGACTACACTGGATTGAATAACACTTTCCTAGTAGAGTTCCATATCCATGAATTTGAGTAGAAGAGCATCAATGCTCTGAAGGAGATCCAACAAGGAATGACAGAGAGTGTGTAGGAGTATGACGTGTGGTTCAATACTCTCTTGTCAAAACTATCCTATGACATTCACCATTCTTAACATGCTCAATGGTTTTTTGGAGTATTGATAACACCGTTTAGAAGGGAACTATCACAGAATACTTTCATAGACCCGTGTGAGGCCTTGGAAGTTGCCCTGTGCACTAAGGCTATTGGGAGTGTTGATACTGGAGTTAGCCCTTTTATGGAGGCTCAAATTGCTGCAATGGCCAAGAAGTTGGAGAAGTTGTATGAAAATTCAATGCATGAGGTTCGTAGTGGTCTTTGGTGTACAGATTGTGAATTGGAAGGGCATGCTAAGGGTAGTTTCCCTCAGAAGTTGGTATGAGCCATGATGGTAGTTTGTGAGATTTGCCATGGGGATCAGGATGTAAATAGGTTTCCTCTACTACAATGTGCAATCCACAAGAATGTTTCTTGCTATTGAAATATTTATACCTCTACGATCCATGATACCAAGGATTGCAGAGTGATCCACCAAATTCATGATGCTATTGATCTTGGTGTGTGCCAGACTAGTCTTGTAAGCTGTTCCAAGGATGACGATTGTTGCTACAAAGGGCACGCAGATGGAGGAGCACTTGGAAGAGGTTTTTTGTGGAGGATTTCATGGTCGTAAGAACCATGGCGGAGGAAGAAGTGAGTTCCCGTAAGGAACTTGTTATAACTATGGGTCTACAAAGCATTATAAGTGTAAGTTTCCTGACCTATTGCAGTGCTCATGATGTGGAAAAAACGTAAGTATGAGGAGTGATCTAATTTATTTGAGCACATGAGCCAACAAAACCAGAAAGATAAAGGTGCTTGGATGGTGAGTATAAAGAAGGTTGACCCTCATTGGATGCCAAGAGTGGCACGTGAGTCAGGATTAGAACCTGTACTGGTGATGATGCTGGTGGAGGTTGTGCATATAAGGGAGATGCCAAGACAAAAACTGGTTGTTAGGGAAGAAATGGTGCATGGGAAGTATCTAGACCCTAATCATCAAACATAAGTGTATCAAGAGACTATGGATGTGATTCAGAGTTTGCAAGGGGAAATCCAATGTCTAAAGGAGCAGTCAAAGCAGTTGGAGCAAAGTAAGAATGTCGAGGGTCTAAAGGAGGACCTAGATGAAGTCAAGGAAGTATGTAGGATGTTAAGGCAAGAGAATATTATTCCCTTGCTAGGAGAATGGTTGTGGGAGAAGGTACCATGTGTTAAAGCAGAGCATAAAAGGTAGGTTTTGCATGTAAATCTTCTTCCTCACAACCTTGACTATGATAAAGAGATTACATTGAATGTAGTTGTTGATGGGTGGCTTCTAACCAATATCCTCATCAACATAGGAGTAGAGGTCAATGTTCTCACCTTAGATGCATTACAGTCATCTTCAAATGTGTTGTATATGGAAGACAAGATAAAGGAAATGCCCATTAGAGTTTTGAAAGATGCGGTTATCATTATTCAAGGGGCCAAGTTCACTGGGGACTTTTAAGTCTTAGTTCTCACTAACGTAGATAATTTCCCAGCATTACTTAGCTGTCCTTGGTGTTACGAGAATAATGCTGACCTACGGTTTAACAAGGGGTATATAAGTTTTGAGAACAAGGCAGAACGGGTCATCATCCCCTTGACAGGTGGAAAATTAGTGCCCTTTACCGAGCCCTCAAGAGAGGAATTCCTTGACATAATCTATGTGCACTCCATCAAAGACCCTAAAATAATTCATCCTATAAAAGGGGTTATCCAATTTGAAGATACTCAGTCGGTGAGTGATATAACTAGCACAACGTGTGATAATTGGATGCACATGACTTATGAGTTGATTGGGTGAAAATTGAGAGGATCTGTAACAAGGGTGATAAAGGTGCACTTAGTTAAGTTCCTGGGAAGAAAGAAGCTACCAATTTACTATGGAGGAGAAAACTCTAGTGACTTCTTATGAGAAATGGAGGCTCAGTGGAAAAATGAGGGTGAAAAGAGAAGTATGCTTAGTTATAACTTGGTTGGGACTGCAACACATTGGTGGGGCAACTCATGACGAGATTCTCCTAGAATGGCTTGAGGTAAGAGTCACATTTTCTATAAGATTCTCCAAAAGCAACATGCCCATTGTTATCCAAGACTACCATGGCAAGGATCCCACCTTGTTCCATATCCAAGCTTGTGAGAAGGCCTGGATAGAGGGAACATAAGATGCACCACCTTATTTATGGCTGCATAAGTTATATTCCACCTTACAGGGTTGTGTGTGTATGGTATATCCACTCATGGACACGCCGTCAAATGGGGAATTGGCAAGAGTTAACTACTGATCTCATTCAATATTTTGAGTATCAAAGTACTAAGCCATTAATGGATAAGGCATTGCAAGTTGTTGAGTGCCTTATAATGGTAGATAGTGCTATGGCAAAAGATAGGCTACTGGAGTTGCTGGGTGATCCTTGTTTGGAGACACATCTCAATGAAGAAGAATCAAAAGAAATACAACTTGAGCGCGCATGCATTGAAAAGGAAAAAGGAAAAATGGTCTATGTAGTAGATGGTGAAGAGATGGAAAGTTTGGATGCTAACCATTTGGAAGGTACGTGCAAACTCATAGATAGTGCTGATGAGCGAGCACACGCCTATAATGAGCCCTTGAAAACAAATAAGGTTAATATTGAGACAAAAATAGAACCTAAGGAAGCTATTATTGGGGACTATTGGTTGGAAAAAGAAGTTTCAAAGGTTATTGATCTGTTGCACGAGTTCCAGGATTTGTTCCCTCACGGGTACCATAAACTCAAACATGTCCACCATTCCTTAGGGGAGATGAGGATCAAGTTAAAGGAAGGTGCGTGCTTGATTTGGAAGAGGCCTTATCAGATGAATCCAAATTTACGCATACAAGTCAAGGAGGAAATAGAAAAGATGATAAAATATGGTATCATTGAGGTTGTGGAGGAATCATAATGGATAAGCCCAATGGTCATCAGTATCAAGAAGGATGGAAGAATAAGGATCTATGTTGACTACAGGGACCTGAATGTAGTACGTGTCATCAATCCTTTCCCAACCCCCTTTACTGAAGAGATTATGGAGGGAGTAGCCGGACGTGAGGTCTACTCTTTCACAAATGGGTTCTCAGGGTATCACCAAGTTAAGATTACAAAGGAAGACTGAAGAAAGAATTTTTTTCCACTGAGTGGGGAAGTTTTTCCTATACGGTCATGCCTTTTGGATTAAAGAATGTTCCTGCTGTGTCCTCATGCATTATGGTACAAGCATTTCAAGACTTCATCCATAAGTTTCTTCAAGTCTACCTAGATGACTGGATGGTGTATGGGTTGGTAAAATACTATTGTGATAATTTGAGGTTGATGTTTGAGAGATGTCGGTAGTTGAGGATATCCCTCAACATTAAGAAATGTGTCTTTTCTACTCCATTTGGAACCCTATTGGGACATATTATATGTAAGGAAGGCCTACTAGTGGATCCCACCAAAGTTGAAGTTATTGTGGGATTAGGAGAGCCTACTAGTTAAAGTGCAGTGCATGGATTCCTTGGACATACAGGGTACTATAGTAAATTCATCAAAGGGTATTCCAAGATCACCATGCCCTTGGAGGAATTACTAAAGCATAAGAGTGCATTTCATTGGGAAGAGGCACAATAGAAGGTGTTTGAAACTTTGAAGGATAGACTTGTCACTGCGCCCATACTATATTTTCCTTCTTGGGATAAGCCTTTCCATGTACATGTTGATGCCTCAAGAGAAACCATGGGAAAACTACTAGCACAACCTGGTGAGGAGATTTTTGATCACCCCTTATGTTTTGCAAGTAGGAAGTTGACAAAGGCATAACATAATCACACAACTAATGGGTGTGAGGCACTGTCAATGATCTATGTGTTGCATAAGTTCAGAAATAACCTATTGGAAACACCCTTTATATTCTATACATACCACATGACGCTAAAATACTTAGTGAACAAGCCTGTTTTGCAAGGGCGCATATGCTGTTGGGTCATATTATTCCAAGAGTTAAGTTCATGGTGGTTGTAAAACCAGGAAAAAGAAATTCAGGACCTGACCACTTATCAAGGATTGACTCAGGGGAGGACACACAAAGCGTTGAGGATACCATGCCGAATGTGTAATTATTTAGGTTGCGGCGTGCACCCTTGGACTTGAAATATACCATTATATTTTTGAAAACTGGTGTGATGCCAGACGAGATGAATCCTTTAGAGAGAAAACAATTGGCAATATGCGCCATGCCCTACATGTTGATTAGTGGGGATCTGTATAAGTTAGGACATGATGAGGTTTTGTGCCGATGCGTATTGGAACATGAGCACGTGGAAATTATGGAGGAAGCACATGGTGGGATTGTAGGAGGACACTATGTAGGAAATGCTACTGCGTGGAAGATTCTAATGGCAGGGCTTTGGTGGGAAACCATATACCAGGTTTGTATTGAGTTTTGCAAGGCCTGTGACCATTGACAATGCCTTGAAAAACCTGGAAAGAGGGATGAAATGCCCTTGCAACCAATAGCCAGTGCTAAACCTTTTGAAAAATGGGAAATCGACTTTGTAGGGCCAATTTTGTCAGCTGCACAAAGGACTAGTTCTTGTTATATCCTTACTTGCATTGATTACTTGACAAGATGGGTAGAGGCAGTGCCTACAAAGGATTGCATTGTAATGATAGCTAATAGATTTTTATGGGAGAACATAATCAACAGGTATGGTTTCCCTTTAAGCTTAACAAGTGATAGAGGTACACATTTCCTAAATGAAATGGTCGGGATTATGTTAGATGAATTTATGGTGGCCCATCACAAGACTACCCCTTATCATCATCAAGCAAATGGAACTACTGAGGCATTTAACAAAATTCTAAGTCACACATTGAACAAGATCTGTGATGTCAGAAGACAAGATTGGGATGAAAAGTATCGGCCATTCTATGGGCATACAAGACAACCTATAATAGGTTAAACAAGGCCACACCATTTCAATTGGTGTTTGACACGAAAGCTATTTTACTAGTTAAATTCATGTTACCATCGCTACGTATAGCACATGCAAGAGGATTAGATGATGAACAAGCACTAGAAGAGAGGATTGATAAGTTGATGTAGTTAGAAAAAAGGTGATCACTTGCTGGATGGATTCAGAAGATAGAAAAGGAAAGACAAAAGGCATGACATGATCGTCATATCAAAAATAAGTAATTTGAGGTTGAGTAGATTGTGTTGTTATATGATTCCAAGTTTCTACACCATCCAAGGAAGTTAAAATTCCATTGGCTAGGACCTTACATCATCTCGTACATCCTTGATTTAGGCATTTTCCATTTACAAGTGCTAAATGGGACGAGATTACCAAGTCATTTTAATGGGAGTACGATGAAGTCCTACTATAAATAGGCCTTCCTAGTGTTTATAAATAAGGCATTATTGCAAATCAGTTTAGGATTTCCCTTTATTATTTTTATTTTCTTGTGTTTCCCTTTCTTGTTTCTTGTTCCTTTCTTTTTGTTCTACACCTTGTGCACCGGTAACCACATTATTCTCTAAGGTTTTCTATTCACAGAGGACTGCACATCTATATTAGTGTGGGGTGGAGTAGTGTAAAGTAAAGTATAAGCCAATAGTAAAAGTTGAATGGCCCAGTAAAAGGAAGCATGTAAGGTTGAGAAAGCGCATGGGGAAACAGTGGATAATGAATTGTGGTGTCAAGAAGGATGTAACAAAGACCACATACAAAGAATGAAGAGTGTAGGAACAACATGAGGTAGGAAAGGGAAAAAATCAGGTAAAGGACAAAAGAAGTGCCTTCGGTGCTGCAAACGTGTGTGCAAAAGTCTCGGTCAGATTGGATTTTTGTGCACTAGAAGGTTGTAGAAGGTTTTTCATGCAAGATTGGGTGCGTGGGTAAAGGCTCTGAAGATAAGATTTAGTGGAAAAATCCACACTTAATGCTAAGTACGTTGGTAATTGGTATGCCATTTATTACTAGAGAGGAGAAAAAACTATTAGTATGAAGTTGGGCATGTTATTATTACCTTGCTTTTATGAAGTGAAAGAGCTCTTATGAACTAGGGCATCTGGAGAAATTTGTGTGAAGGAAAAAGAATCATAAAGATATAAGTGTGTGACTAGGGTTGATCTGCAAACCAAAGTGGAAAGAGTACATAGGCGTGGGGAGATTTATTTTCAGAATACTCTATCTTGTGGAATAATTTGTTCCTAGTTAGGGTTTGACAGCTAGGGCATAGAAGAAGGAGGATTCTTCACGAAGGGGAGCCTTAGAGTTAAGAAAAGTAGTAGATTAGATAAAGAAGGAGAGATTTAGGTTATAGCCCGATAAGAAAACATATCACCAAAGAAACAAAAGGGCAAGGGAAAAGGAAAGAAAACCACTACCATTGTTAGCTCCAATGAAGAATGGTATGCAAAAATGTATTACCCAGAAAAAGTATTATTGGGGAAAGAGTGGGTGTCACACTTGAGACAAATGGCCATGAGTGATTACAACCATCACATGAGCACTACTGAGAAAGAAATAACATTGGAACTGGTTCGTCCAACTAATAAGAGGACACCAGACGGAATGCCAATATATAGTGACAAAGTAAAAGTAAAGTTGGAGAAGGAAGGGCTATTACAACTATATGAGTTGCCTTATTTTGGCAAGCCTGAGTGGATATATCGGTGGTTGATGTCATGTGTACATGAATACCACTTCTATTTTGTAGGTTACAAGATGCGCATAACCCCTCAACTTATATCAAAGTTCATTGGCTTGAATTGCGAAGGAGACTCCATAGATGATGACTTGGATGATAAGGAGGCCATCAAGGAAATTGTGGAGGCTTATTACTACAAAAAGGGTTCGTGGTACTTTGACATCACTGAAATTCTCGACCCTGTTATGAGGATGGCCATGCACTTAGTCACCAAGATTAATGATCAAGAAAGATGGACACAAGTAAATAAGGCATGGTTAAACATATGTCGAAAGATCTCAGAAGGGCCCGTCTATAACTTGTCTGCCTTTATCATGGATGAGATCATAAACAACACACAGGAAGGAGAAAATATACTATTCAACAAAATTCTCCTCGCCATCATCTTCGCGGAGATTGGAGTGCCCGATGGACCAGATAAGTTCATTTGGGAGTATCCATAAGATAATCCCTCACCCACGAAAAGGTTCGAGAAATATTCTTGTGAAACCATGACATTCGCTCACAAGGCACGTCTAGAAAATTGGTACAAGCGAATAGACGAAACATTTGGGGTGGAATGGAGGATTCATGAGTAGTTGTCTACACTCGTGGATGGAGAGACAAATTTTGCGGTATATCAACATTTCTACATTGGCAGGTTTACATCGATAGATAAGACTAAGAGTCAGTGGTGCAAGCTACCTTACTCCTTGACCACACAATACTTCCAAGCAGGGGTCAACCAGTTCAAGGAGGCCAAAAGGCTAATGTTCGACCTTAATGAGGTAGACCTAGATGATTGTGAGCTGCGCCAGAAGCTCATTGTAGACACAAAAATTGGGTCACACTCCCCTTGGTCCCTCGTTGAATAACCAACTCAAACATATTCACCTAACCATGACCCCTTCCACCCCACACTAATATTAATTTAATTAACTTAATTAAATTAATATCCATCCTCACAATATTCATTACTTAATTATTTTAATTAAGCTAATTTCCACCTCACCCCTCCACCTCACCTAGCCACCTCATCCTAGATCTATTCTTGGCATGTTTCCATAACTAACTAAGACTTGGTCCCACTTACCTTAATGAGCTAAGACTTAGTTTGACCATAAAAAAAATCAATGCCTATTATCCCTCTAACCACATTCCTACTCATGAAAAATGTAACTTCCGCTTTGATCTGGGAAAATGGACACGTCTGGCAAAAATGATTGCCAGGATCTGTTATTTTTAGTAAACCTAGGGAATCCCACCTTAACTGACTCTGACACCCCTAAACTGATGCCGGTCAACCAAGAACCACCGTCGGTTACCATTTATTGGCCTTAGAAACCTTGTTTTTGGGTTGACACATTCTAAGATCAAAGGAATGAGGAGAGAACTACATGTAAGCAGAACCAAAGACTTTTCACACCTACAGACATCCATAACCAACTCCAGGACAAATCCAAAAGCTTTGCACTCACAGTGACATTCTAGGGAGCATCACTATTACACCAAGCTCCATCCCACCAACCGATCATCACCACCACCCATTCATTAGACCTACAACATTGGTAAGTGTTTTTATCACTGATCATTTCCATTCTTATTCTGTCCATAAAGTTGTTATCATTTTTGTTATCATTCTTCCATTAATATTCCCATTCCTTCATAGTCTACTTTTTGACAAACTTAAACCTCACCCACCCTTTTACCAGATCACCTATCCTAGCCCTTCCACCTCTCTGAGTGTTTTCAACATTCTCATAGACCTTGCCATCCCCTCCTTTAGCTCTATCTAACCTCACCTAGACTATATAATAAGGTTTTTATTGAACTACTGTCACCCGACTGTACCGACACCGATTACCCATGACTGTCATCAGTCTCTCCTAAACCATCACCAGTTATACTAGACCGACATTGATATGTGTTTTACACCTTTGCCAATAACAGAGCCAACCTATCTTCTACCAAGTGACCCAAACAACCTAGAACTTGACCCTGACTAGTTCCAACATCTTGACAACTACTTACCCTTCAGATCTGACTATAGCCTAGCCTATTATGTTATATTTTCTTATTATGCTTGAATGAAATACCTAAATCATATCAACTACAATAGGAATTTTCTTATTTCTCATATTAAGTTATTTTAAATAGTGGATTGACAGCCATCTAGGGAGTATCACACTTCCCAGATCTAGCACACGCTAGGTAGTCCATTGTCATATATTATTTAATTCTTCTTTTGTGGTCTTGTTTTCTATTTCAGGTAGTTCCTCCCAGCCAAAAGGAATCTCTCACAATTAGCATTGGCTTGATAAGTCAAACCACACGCAATAACCATCAACTGACTAGAATAAATAGGTATTCCTCCTTGGCCCTTACCCTTATCTATTTCATCTCAATAACGTAAAGAAAATTGTGAAACATTTTGGCACTCCCGGTGGGACTCATCAGGGGTTCTATTGCATTTTCTTCATTCCTAGGTGAAAGTTGTGTGTTTTTTCCCTTTAAAAGGCTTACACATTAATATTCTTCTTTACTAATCCTCTCTTCTTTCCAATTGCTCTAAAAGAAACATTTCTCTTGGTGCATTTAAAAAGAATCATTCTTCTTTCTTGCTTTCTACATTTAGTGAAAGAGCATACCCTCTCCTATTCATCATTTGCTTCATCAAACGTAATTTTTTTGATTTGGACTTAAAATTAGTTGCATTACTTTTTGATTTGCTGCATTTAGCTCATATTAAAATGAGGGTAACCTATATACTGGAAGTCATGCTCAACCAATGGTTGACACAAAGAATCATAGGAAGCACATTCTCTCTCTCTCTCTCTCTCTCTCTCTCTTTGTGTCTTACCAAACTACACAAAATTGAAATATACACATCTTTCTTAAACAAAATCTTACCTGGGAACACCTGTCAACGATCACACGATCAAAGGATTAGAAGGTACCCCCAACATGTTACTTCTGTCGAGTCATTACCTCAGAGGACGGCCTGCCCCTGCCATAACATAACTTGAAACCTCTCCTTTTAGATACCCTTCTTCATAGGAAGCCTTCCTCACCAAAAACTCTATTCTAAATTGATGAGTCAGTATTATAAATAGCATATGCTCAACACATTAAAAATAACTTGTTAGATACATGTTTTTAGCATTTGATTGTTGTGCATTTTGAGGTGTGAGGATACGCTTCTCCATTTTTTTCATTCTTTTTCCTTGCACACTCCACAATCACAGTTGGAGTATTCTGAATTCTTCTGACTGTGTCAGGACTTCATTGCATTATCTCTAAATCTCTGGGTTGATTATTTATCTGACTCAAATTCATAACAATCCATTTTTCTACATTTTTCCAATTTTCACTGTAACCAACATCGGTTCTACCTAACCTCCATTGGTTCCCTATCCTTTTGGTTAACTTCCCCAAATGATAGCTATTATCATCTTCTTTACTATTTTGAATTTTTTCTGAGTCTCTGTACTCCCTATATTCTTATAAATGATCATCATACAGCCTAATATCTAACATTCATCAAATTTTTGTCCCCTTTGGTTAAACTGTTCTTTTCTCACAGTAACCGACCTCAGTTATCCTAAACCATTATTGGTCATCCCTGACTGGCATCGGTTACCCTGTGTTGATTCTCAACTAATATATTTCCCAAATCCACCTATAAACACCTATTTTCTTCATTCCCACTACTCTTTGCATCATCTGCAGGATACAACATCACCTGATATACATTTATTCACAAGGTGTTAACTCACAATCAAGCTAAAGCTCTTATATTCCTCGCTAGTCATCAACCACTCCCACCTAGTCCTTCACCACCCTCTATCTTGTCACTCATGGATCTAACCCTACCTACCACCATTACCACAGGTGACAAGGAATTTTCATAACTCCTTGATCATAATCCCATGGCCTTACAATTCTACCTTTCCCACTCTTCCACCCGAGACTCTTCAGGTCAGTTGATATATGGCATGCATATATCCATCTCTCCTGCCCTTATTCCCACTTCTGCATCAGCCCCTACTAATGCGGCGTTACCTTCACCTGCTTTACTCCCAGTGGTTTCACAGCTATGCCCCATACCCGCTATGTCCGTTGCATCTACAATATCAGTCGCACCTGTAGCGTCTGTTATCCCCTCATTGACCACCCAGACCATGACCCCATCCACACCCATTGTCTCATAGATACCAATTGCAATACAACCACCCTTGGTGTTGTGACCCCTACTCCATTCCATAATATTATCCTCTCCATCCCATAATATCTGTCCCCAATCGCTACTAGAGTCACTGCAACCATCCCACCTACATACACATACTATCAACTACCCCTTATCTTGTCTATCACCCATTATGGATATATGCCCTCTATGTTGGTCCCCTATTCTCAACCTTCCTATTCAGCACCTCCATATAATGGAATGCCACCCACATCACATGTTCAGTACCAGCCCTCATATGCCACATGAGGAGCCCTTCCATCACAACCTACCAATGACCTCATCAAATTAATGAT
This sequence comes from Taxus chinensis, assembly GCA_019776745.2. NCBI lineage: Eukaryota > Viridiplantae > Streptophyta > Pinopsida > Cupressales > Taxaceae > Taxus > Taxus chinensis. The sequence continues at coordinate 120,153,159 of CM034149.1, read as the reverse complement.
GGAAAGGATGCAGATGCTAGAAGCATCAGTTTTCGGCTCACATAATTCTCTCACCTACGATGAAATTTGTAATGAGCCCATTCATCCATCCATCCCTATTCACCCATATAGTGTACATTGGGAAATGGAAAAATTCAATGGTTTCAATAGTAAAGAAGACCTGCAATAACATTTGCGGTCTTTCAAACATGGGTGCTACCTGATCGCCGATGATGATGATTTATTCCTACGGACCTTCCCGATGTCCCTGACAGAACCTGTATTGGACTGGTACATTGGGATACCAAGACACTCCATCTACTTATTTAATCAAGTATCCCAAGCCTTCTTAGACCACTTCTCAATCAACCTTGTTAAGAAAGTCACCATGACTGATCTTTATTCCACACGACAGTATGATGATGAGTCTATCGCTGAATTTATCTCTCACTGACACAAACTAATTAACCAGCTCACATTTCAATTACCTCAAACTGAACTCATATAGTTGTTTACTAGAGCTTGCACTAGACACATTTCACTAACCTTGCAGGTGCAACCCTTTCATACTTTTGACGAGGCATTCACCATGGCACATAAATTGGAAATTCGTGCCATCAAAGAGAAGAAAATTTAGTTGCGTAACAAGAACATCGCGTTCAACTCAAATGATGCTTCTTCATCTTTGAAACCCCAAAAAAACTATTCAAAGCCCAAAGGATTTTCCAACGCTGTAATTCTCAAAGCTAGCCTCGTTCACCCAACAAACCCAACCAAACCTCTTTCTAATCTCTCTCCCATCCAAGCTTTTTAGTTCAGATGAGAACATCGAAAGTACACTTCAATAGGAGAACCTTATTCTTCTATTTTGGAAAAGCTTATTAAGGATGGGGCCATTACCCTTCCACATATAAAACCACACACTGGTTTTGACCCTGAGTGCCCCATGCCCACGTGGTATAAAGAACATGACTTTTTCAACTATCATCATGTCAAAGATCATAGTGACGGTAACTGCATCACCTTCAAGAATATCGTCCAAGAAATGTTAGAAAATGGGGATCTAGTCTTGGATAACCCAAATGCACCCACTAACCAAAACTTACATATCTTGAAAAAACCATTCCCTAATCATGCCCCATCTTCCAACCAAATGGATGACACTTCAACTAATGATAATAATGTCTGTGAGGTCCACACCATTTTCGAGGACATACCCGTTGCTTCCCAATTGTCCCATGTCCCTTCCATAGACAAAATATTATCCCACGCTCCTCTACCAGCACAGGAACCTATTTCATCTACTCCTCTACCCACAGAGGAACCCCCTTCATTTCTCCTTCACCCGTGGAAGAGCCTATAATTAGCATGTTGCCTTTGGCCCCTCAAATTACTGAGAAGTTGTTAGTGACACCTCTCTTACTCATAGGAGATACATGTCCACAACCTTTACCGTCACAAGGAGATTCCACCTCATTTGACCCATCCTTTCCTCCACCCATAGAGGATCATGTAGAAATACCTTTTCCTTTAGATGACCATCCTCCATTAGACCTTTAAGATCCTGCTGATCTACTTTTGGTTGTCTTACCCACAAAGTCTAAAGCTAGCCATTTCCCTATTTCTCAAACACATTTTACGGGGATTTTTACTCAATCCACATCAGCCCCACCTACAACAGTACCATTTTCACGCTTGGATGATCAGCTGGACTATGTTGATAGAGCCTTACTTTGGGGACATCTTCTACTTCCTGTTTTAACCCAAATGTAAATGTCACTCATTGAAACCTCCATTATCTATCCAAAAGTTTTTCAAGAGACCAAATTAAACACAACCATGATTATTGCAACACCTTCTATTTCATCAACCATATCCCAAACACACCTCTTCCCACAACCCAACATACACCTACACCCAAATACCTGCCCATGGCTATATCATCTCCCTTACCTAAACCCATCACTACCTTAGGGGTCATGCCAACATCGAACCTTACTCACCCACCCATCAAATTAGATTTAGCCACATCTTCCCAAACCAACACTAAACAAATTCCAACCCTTAAAATGAAGACACAACCTCCTAGGCCTCATACACAAACCTCATCTACCACACCATTATCACCTTCACCCCTCCCGTCCATCCTACGACCTCACCCCTTGACCCTGGCCAAACAACCTTCTTCCACCAATAAACCAAGAATGTAGCAGCCCACCTCCTCATCATGAACCTCTAATATACCTAAGTGATCCACACAACCTCTGCCGTCACCTGTAACTGTTATCCAAAATGTGCCCCCTGCTCATTTTGTGGCTAACTCCTCCCATTCTTCCCTCTCTTGTGCCTCAGTCACAAAATTTTGCTTTCAGGAACTCAAAACCTTCTGGGAATGACACCATTGGATAGAGATCTTTCTCAGATTTCTAGAAAGGTAAAGTTTTCCTCCTAACTCCATGTATTTTTCAAGTTATGGCTTGACGGAGTTTTTGTGAGAAATTTTCCAAAGGCAAAAAACAAAGAAAAATGGAGCAGGAAGGGTCCGCGCCCAATAAAAACATGCCACATGGCACCTGAACTGGCAGAGCGCAGGGGAATTTTGAAATTTTTTCCAAATGACCAAAAAGGTAAAAATTCAAAAAAAAATTCCACCGACCCGATTTGGCCCTGTTTTGCCCTAAAACTTCAAATAATCATATCTTTCGATCCAGAGCTTAGTTTTTCATGTTATTTATATCAATGGAAAGCTGGTGAAATTCTCTACAAGATTCTGGGGTCAATTTTGCATTTTGGTGGAGTTTGGAGAGATAAAATCAAAAAACACTTCTGGCACGTGGTCATGGACAGAAATGACATTTCAACCACCGTTTTTATTGAAGAATGGCTCGCATTCTCTCCCAGCATGGTTAAAAATGTCAAGGAATGGGTCTATTAGGGTGCCCATGCTATTTTGATGGAATTTTGGTCAATGGTTGAACCCCTTACACGTTTTCCCACATTTCTCTCTCCTGGGCTCGTCCCTTGCACTGTAAAAGCCAGATTTGGCTCATTTTCAAGTGGTTGAACATTTTTTGTGTATAGCAGGCTCCCTTTTTCACCTTGGAAGTGTTTTAGTGGAATAACAGACCTTTTCTAGAAACTACAACTATATTTTTGCCTTTCAGGTGTTTGAATGCAAGTGATTTTGATGTTAAAATAACAATACAGGCCCTATGATTAGTTCTTATCCTCTGCTGGTGTTGTTTGCCTAATTTCTAACACTTCATTACAGCTATTAGTTTGTGCATGTTGTTTTTGTTACATTTTATGAATTGTGTCAATTTGCAGAAGCAAAAAATGCTCACCACTCCTTTGGTGTATCACCTATTAGCATTAGTTCTTTCTTTTTTTGCATTCTCTATCTCTGTCTCCTTGGAATTTAGAGTAGATTTAGGAGTCTGAACCTCTGCAATTGTACAAGTGAATTAGCTGATCAGAGGAGTTGAGGAACCAGCCTCTAATCTAGAGATTCCTCTTCCATTTTGCAAGTCCCACACTTGGGAAGATGATTCAATGTTGTGCAATCACACTGGATGCTAGTATGATCAAACTAGAAATCTGATCAACATCCAGGGGGTGCTGCTGATTTGCCACAACAGTTTTGGCACGCCCGATGGGACCTTAGAGGTCTTCCACTTTATCTTTGACAGGTTGGTTTGTTCCTGTTAAAGATTTAGCCTTTTTGAGGCACTTTCAAAAGCACATCTGGTGACTCCATTTGGTAAACAACTCATTCTCTAAGTTGTAGACCTGTTTTCCATTCATTTCCATCCATTCTTATTTCCATCATTTTCATTCTTTTCCATTCCATGAAGTTGTGTAATCATGACTTAATTTCCATCATGGAATTCACATTTACAACAGCAATATATCACACCTCCAACATGTTTTACAAATCCTCCAAATCAACATTTTGATCAAATTCAAAATCAGCATGTCTACCCATATGAGCAGCAGTGCCAAAGTCAGCTTGGATATGAAGCATGTCAAGCACAAGGGTATGTTGGTTGTGAGGGTAGTCAAGAAGAAAATGTAGATCTGCTGGAACAAATCCAAAAGATGGAGGTAAACATGGTGCTATCCAGGGCTCAAGCACAAATGAAAGCATTTAGAATCAGTTGTAGAGCACCTTGTCCATGGGTGGGACCTTTTCCAAGGCATTACAGCCCTCAAGAGAAGCTAGCCTTCATGATTACAACACTACCATTGCTTGCAAAGTGGACTGAAGGAATAAAGGTGTATGAGAGGAGTATTCAACAACCTTATTAACAGGTAAGCACACCATCTCATGCCTTTTCTCTCCCTCTTTCCCAATCTGTTTTATCTCAGCAGTGTCAAGTTTTAAACTCTCCATCTGCTGTCCCAAGTGTTGAATCCATTTCTCCATTCCATATTCTTCCACCCCATCTCAATTCTTTTTTCCTTTTCCCTTCCAAACAGCCATTCCCTCCAAAGAAACAAGATTTCCTACCTCCTCCACCACCACAAAAAATTGCAAAATCAATTGAGTTACAATCCACTTCTCCTCTTGCATTCCCAAATCCATGTTGGGAGGATAAAAATCAGAATGCCAATAAAGGAAAACAACAGCAGAAAGAAGAGCCAAACAAGGATGAAGAAATTCAAAGTCTGAAGAGTTGGGCTCTTAAATTCGGGATTTCAAAAATCCCCTTGATGGTGAAACCAATAGAGGATGTTGAAGTTGGAGAACAAGTGGAAAACAAGGCTGATTTTATAAAAGCAGTGAAGTGAGAAAAATAATAGTTTGTTGGTGATGAGTTGGGTGTCCATGTTGTCACTTTGCCCAAAGAAAATGCTGATCTAGTTTGCACTGCAAAATCAGCCATCAAGAAGGAAGGAAAACCATCTCAAAACCCCATCTTTGAGGAGCAAATGGATGAGGTCAAGTCAGTTTTTATAATAGTAGAAGAAGGAAGCATTATTGATACGTTTTTGCTTTCATTTGAAGGGGCTGATTTGATTGATGAAGCCATTATGGAGGTGAACAAAACATGTCCAAATTGTGAGCAAAAGGCACAAGAAATTTCATGCTTCTCTCCCACTTCATCTCTCCAACAATCTGATTTTTGGGATGAGTTTGGATTGACAAGTTTCATGTTTGAAAATCAAGTTATACAAGATGAAGAAAATGCAGATTTGGAGGCCACCATACAAGAGGGAGAGACTTTGCTGCAGCAAGACATTCAAGAGTTTGATTTTCCATCAGACTTAGAAGAATGTTTAAATGAAGAGCTAGCTGAAATTACCATGTTTCCTTCTTCACCATTCATTGTCCAACAACAAGAACTTTCTGCCATGGAAAAAAGAGTTCAAGGACAATAGCCTACAGTTTGCAACATGCCTCTTGAATCAAAGCTGGAAGAATTTGATCTCCCAAAAGCTACAATGGAGGAGCTCCAAAGCCAACAATGTATTGCAGCAGGTAACAACAATGCAAAAGCAACTTCATTGGATGTTGCAATCAATAACGAGGAGTTTCACACTATAGAAGAGTTCCATGTTGCCATGAAGGAAGAGAAATGGTAGAAAAGTCCTACCATTGCTTCCACATCACCCACCCAAGAAGGTTTGCAAGAAGACTCCATTTTTGGAGTTGAAAATCAGAGCTATGGGCATATCAAATGGATCATACCTTTCCCAATAAGGTATTTGACTTCATTGGAGTCAAAGGAGAAGTCACAACCAGTCATGCTTGCTTCTAAGCATGAGGGTGAGCTACAAAGTACCAAGGATCAGCTGTCATATCTCTTCAATCCAAATGCAGAGCAAATAAAAGAGGTATTGGATTTTTTTTCAGTTGACATCTTGATGATTTGGGTAGAAGACCAGATTCTTGTTGATTTTCCACTCATCCAATCAGCCATGTTCAATGCCAAATCAGTTGCATGGTTGCAACTTTTGAGAAAGGGAAGCTATTTCTCCCAACCAGTTGCAGGGTTTGTTTAGCCCACTTTTGATTCCAGTTAGAGTAGGATAGGTAGTTTTGCTTTCAGTAAAATAAGTGCTTGTGCACACTCTGCATGTTCCATTTTGGAGCATTTATGACTTTTAGTTTTGTACATAGTTTTTGTGGTGCTGGTTTTGCTCTTGCACAGTCCATTTAAGTGGGTTTCCAAGTGGCTCAGAGAGGAGGTTTTCAAAGTTTAGATCAGTTTGCAGGCTACAACTCATGACTCCATGCCCAATGGATACTTCAGGAAATTGGTAACTTCATCCAGCAGGCAGATGACCCCTCTGAGTCGCCAAAATTGTTATCTAAAATGTGCCCCCTGCTCATTTTGTGGCTAACTCCTCCCATTCTTCCCTCTCTTGTGCCTCAGTCACAAAATTTTGCTTTCAAGAACTCAAAACCTTCTAGAAATGACACCATTGGATAGAGCTCTTTCTTAGATTTCCAGAAAGGTAAATTTTTCCTCCTAACTCCATGTATTTTTCAAGTTATGGCTCGGCGGAGTTTTTGTGGGAAATTTTCCAAAGGCAAAAAACAAAGAAAAATGGAGCAGGAAGGGGCCGCGCCCAATAAAAACATGCCATGTGGCACCTGAACTAGCAGAGCACGGGGGAATTTTGAAATTTTTTCCAAATGACCAAAAAGGTAAAAATTCAAAAAATTTCCCCACCGACCCGATTTGGCCCTGTTTTTCCCTAAAACTTCAAATCGCCATATCTTTCGATCCAGAGCTCAGTTTTTTGCGTTCTATATATCAATGGAAATCTAGTGAAATTATATAGAATATTCTGGGTTCAATTTTGCATTTTGGTTGAGTTTAGAGAGAGAAAATTAAAAAATGTTTCTGGCACATGGTCATGGACAGAAATGACGTTTCAACCACCGTTTTTAATGAAGAATGGCTCGCATTCTCTCCCAGCATGGTTAAAAATGTCAGGGAATGGGTCTGTCAGGGCACCCATGCTATTTTGATGGTATTTTGGTCAATGGTTGAACCCCTTGCATGTTTTCCCATGTTTCTCTCTCCTGGGCTCGTCCCTTGCACTATAAAAGCTAGATTTGGCTCATTTTCAAGTGGTTGAACATTTTTTGTGTATAGTAGGCTCCCTTTTTCACCTTAGAAGGGATTTAGTGGAATAACAGACCTTTTCTAGAAACTGCAACTATATTTGTTCCTTTCAGGTGTTTGAATGCAAGTGATTTTGATGTTAAAATAACAATACATGACCTGTGATTAGTTCTTATCCTCTGCTGGTGTTGTTTGCCTAATTTCTAACACTTCATTACATCTATCAGTTTGTGCATGTTGTTTTTGTTGCATTTTATGAACTGTGTCAATTTGCAGAAGCAAAAAATACTCACCACTCCTTTGGTGTATCACATATTAGCATTAGTTCTTTCTTTTTTGCATTCTCTATCTCTGTCTCCTTGGAATTTAGAGTAGATTTAGGAGTTTGAACCTTTTCAATTGTACAAGTGAATTAGCTGATCAAAGGAGTTGAGGAACCAGCCTCTAATCTAGAGATTCCTCTTCCATTTTGCAAGTCCCACACTTGGGAAGAGGATTCAATGTTGTGAAATCACACTGGATGCTAGTATGATCAAACTAGAAATCTGATCAACATCCAGGGGGTGCTACTGATTTGCAACAACCGTAACCTTCTTACCACCCATACCACCACTCCCATCCATAACTTCTTCACTACACATGACACTTTATTCTCTTCCACTCACACCTTCTACCTGAAATCTACCAACCACCTCCACAACAACTTAGTTACCCCCATGGGTAATGCATCCTCTTCCACTGTCTACTTTTCCCTCTACATCTTGTACACCCATGTCACCTTTTCCCAAAAAGGTGCAACCTAAAGTTAAAAATCTGCTACCATCCAATAAGGTAGTTAAACCAACCAAACCTTCCATCACCAACTCTTCTACCATGCCCGTACCCAAGCATATGAAATCAAGACTGAAGACCACACCACACACCAAACTAGTGGACCAACCCATTCCCCCTCCTGTAAATACTCTTCCTCCACAATCAGTCGTACTTGCACCCAAACCCACATTCACCTCCCATTGTGATCCAGTAGCAGGGTCCTACACCAATATCTTAACCAATCCCCTCGAAACTTCTATCATCACATTACCACCTCTTAGACCTTACAACCTACTCAAACCCAAACCAAAAGGGTTTGAAAAAACTAAAATTTTCACCTACCATCATGTGTTAGGACACAATGTAGAGAACTGTAAGGCTTTAAAAACCACTCTTTTCTAATTGTGTCCTCCCAATTTTTTTTTTGACAATGACGATCTTCTTGATGAGGACCCCATTTTTCCTTCACCAATTTCTCTATATACTCTTCCATTACCCACTCAGTGACTGATATCTCCACCACTGTAACTCTTTTATCCACCCTCGAGATTCAATATCAACATGATCAACATTACCACCCGCACCTAGAAAGATAAAGGCAAGGAAAGGGCAACTGGCCCATCCACCAACCCTGTACCCAACATACCATCCGCACCCATACCCAAAATCACTATTTGAGATCTTGCATATCCTATTTCTGATGGGGTCACACATCGCACAATGCTAAAACAACTACACCAATTCCCCCTCAAAATGTCTTTGTACGACCTCATCCAAACCTCTAAGTTACATCGTCAAGCCCTCATGGAGGTCCTTCAATATATTGAGTTTTTACCAAATGACCCCACACTCGTAGCCTCCATCATTACCCCTCACCATGTAGCCTCTCTCACTAGGTCATCACCTTCCTCTATGCCTCCACCTACTCGCCAAGTAGCCGCCCTCAACTTTTCAGATGAAGAGATCACTCCCTTCCAGTTCGACGACCCCAACCCCTATATTTTCATCTTCGTCTTTATCAATAATATATGCATACGAAGCGTTATGATCAATTGTGGTGCTAGTATTAACATCATCTCCTCCCATGCATATGACCAAATGTGAATATCTACCAATTTCATGCATTGTAACCCAGTTATGATGCGTTCCTTCGATGATGCCATGACCTCTACCCTGGGTATTGTCATTCTCCATGTCTGCGTGGGTCTCTGCATTATCCCATAACTTTTCTATGTCCTAGAAGGGGAGTTCTAGTATAATTTGTTGTTTGGCCAGCCTTCGATCCACACCATTGATTGTGTCCCTTCGAATTTACACCACTGCCTCAAATTTGAACACGAGGGACATAATTAAACCATCCCTGCCAACCCGTCACCTTTCAAGACCTTTGACATGCTATACTGACCCAATGATGTGCTTATACCAGTCAAGGTATCTGCCACAATCTCTACTTCACCTTCACCTACAAGCCCATCTACCCAGACTGCTACAACCTCTCCCGCATCTAATCCTCAAATCCTTATTGCCGCCGTGACCTCTACCACTAACTCACCTATTTCCCCATATTCTAGTGAGACGTCTATCCCCGCTACCCACATATTGACTACTAATCCCTTAGAAGGTTTTTTTCAATGCCTCACTCTGGGGGAATACTGCAGATACAATATCAAGACTTTCCTCACCCCATAAGAGTATGGGAACTTGCGTTAACACCCTAGTTATGACATCCGCATAGGTGAAGTTTTTCCTTATGGCCCTCCCCACCTTCGCACTAATCTAACGTATGGGGGACTTGATATTGCCAGCTATAAACCCAAACCTCCACCCCAAATCAACCATTTTCATCTGACTTACATTCCCTTACTAACTGCCACTTCGCTAACACTTTCCTCCACCAGTGCAGATGGAAGGGATTTGGCTTCAGCTTTTACGAACAAGGCCACCATACTATCATTTCTTGTACCTCTCATAAACACATTAACCGTAGTGGCATTGGTTTTGACGCACCACCTTCCAAGAAGGTTTACATTGACCTCATCTATGATGAAAAACGTTACCCATCTCATTCACCCACATTACCATCTTCACCCACAAAGTCCATAGATCTCGAATCTATTCCTCCTAACTCTTTTTTTTCGTAAATACCATTTCCTTGGGACCTCTAACCTATCAACATGATGGCGAGGCTCCCTCTTCTCTCCCATTCTTGTATCCTTACATGATCGATGATGATACACCTTCTATTAATGTCATTCAATGTCAGGATGATGAATCCATCCTCACTTACCTTGGTGTGGAAGATTCTTATATTCACCAGTTGTTACCTTCTGAGACACAAACCATGTTGAATGAATGGACCATCAAAATCAACATTAACACTCAGGACGACCCGCATATTGTTAAGATAGTCCAATCCTTAGATGCTACTGAACATGAAGCTTTCAATTCTTTTCTTCGAGACCATATCAACTCTTTTTCTTGGTCCTATGCCGATATGCCCGGTATCGACCCAAAAATTGTGGTACACAATATCGTAACCATTCCTAATGCTAAACCCATCAAACAAAAGGTGTGGAAAATGCATCCTTGTATTGCTCTTTTGGTCAAAGAAGAGCTGCAACACCTTCTCTCAGTTTCCTTCATCCTACCCATTGACTATCCCCAATGGATTTCTAACATCGTTCCTGTCATAATAGTGATAGGGGGACTTTGTAGTTACATGTACTTCTGGGACCTCAACCTAGCTTTTCCCAAAGACGATTTCCCCCTACCAAGCATCGATCAACTAGTTGATCTCACTGCTAGCCATGAAATGTTATCACTCATGGACAATTTCTCAGGCTATAATAAAATATTACTAGCTCCAGAAGATCAACAAAAGACTGCGTTCATCACCCCTTGGGGGAGTTTCTGCTATCGAGTCATGCCTTTTGGCCTTAAAAATGCTAGTGCCACATATCCGCGAGCCATGAATTACATCTTCCATGACATCATGCATCACATATTGGAAGATTACATAGATGATCTTCTGGCCAAATCTAAACATCGAAATGAATACTTTCCTGTCCTTAAAGTCATCTTTGATCACCTTATTAAGTATTGTGTGTGTCTTCAACCAAAGAAGTGTGTCTTTGTGGTACTTTCTAGAAAACTCTTGGGTTTCATTGTTTCTTTGCATGGCATAGAAGGCGATCCTGCTAAAGTCAAGGCTATTATGGAAATGCCTCCACCCACTAATCTCAATCAACTTTGAAGCCTACAAGGTAAGTTGCAATCCATTCATCATTTTATATCATAGCTTTCCAACTGCTGTCACCCATTTCATCATCTTCTTAAGAAATATGTTTCCTTCAAATGGGATGATGAATGCCATAAAGCCTTTGAATCCTTAAAACAATACCTGCTTCAACCACTAGTGCTCATTCCTTCTAAGGATGACCAACCCTTTTACCTATATTTCTGCCACTGACCATTCTTTAGGTGTCATGCTTGCTCATTGCGATGACCAACACCGAGAGTAAGTGGTTTATTACATAAATCGTACCCTTCTGGACTATGAAACTAGATATACCCACACCGAAAAAATCTACGTAGCCTTAGTTTTCATCACTACCAAACTCTGCCATTACCTACTCAACCGAAAAACCTTCATCATTACTAATACTGACCCATTACACTATATGTACACCAAACCCTATCAACATCAGCATGCCGCGCATTGGCTTATGATTCTTTCTGACCTTGACCTTGAATTCATTCATCAAAATTACATCAAGGACCAATCTATTGTTGATCAACTAGCTGATGCACCTATTTCCAGGAATCAACCATCTAACTTTAATTTCCCAGACGAGTCTATAGCTACCCTTTCCCTGGATGAACCTGTTTACCAAATGAAACTCTTCTTTGATGGCTCCAAGTGTCAGCGTGGGGGTGGGGTTGGTGTTATCCTCATTCCTCTTGATGGTGAACATATGCCTTTGTCTTTCAAACTCGATTTTGATTGTACAAACAATATTTCCGAATACGAAGCACTCGTATTGGGCCTCTAGGCTGCTTATGCCTTGGATGTTAAGTCCATCAATATCTTTGGTGATTCTTAGTTGGTCATAAACCAAGTCAATGGTATATATCAATGTCGTAATAAGATACTTCAAAAGTATAAACATCACGTAGATATACTTTTGACCACCTTTGACTGTTACGAACTTCGAACCACCCCACGATCTACTAATAAATTCATAGATACCATGGCCTACTTGGCTTCTCAGATACCCGCTTCGCCCTCTGACTCTAAAATATTTGTCACAATACAAAGGCTACAATCACCCTCTTATTTAACTCATGAGGTCTACTCCATCGGAACCGTTGCCCCTGACCCACGTGACCTTTGGTATAAGCAATATCAAGACTATCTTTCCCTTTGCATTCTACCTGCTGATCTCACTCGTAATGGAAAATGTGCCTTTCTTAAAAATGTCTCACATTATGTCATCATGGATGGTCTTCTTTACAAGTGTGGCTTTGACGACATTCTTTTACGATGCCTTACAAGTCCTGAAATTCCCAACACCATTCAGAAAGTCCACGATGGAATTTGTGGATGTCACTTTAGTGGTTTAGCTATCACAAAACACATTCTTCGCCTAAGCTATTATTGGCCAACCCTAAACCATGACTATTGTGATTATGTCAAACGTTGCATGAAATGCTAGCAACATGCTAATCTTCATCACACACCTAGTCATGCCTTACAGGTCGCATGAGACCTTTGGCCTTTCTCTCAATGGGGTTTGGACCTTATCGGTGAGATCAACCCCCATTCTTCACAATGCCACCAATGGATCATAAATGCTATTGAATATTACACTAAATGGGTAGAGGCCATTCCCCTAATTTACACAAAAGCTAAGAAAATATGTGAGTTCATTAACCATCACATCATTTTCCATTTTGGTGCTCCTCACCATCTCATCACTGATAATGGAAAGCAATTAAAAAAAAAACCCTACGCAAACTATGCGGTGCTTTTTGCATCCAACTTAGTTTCTCATCACCTTATTACCCATAAACCAATGGCCAAGCCAAATCGACCAATAAAACCTTAAACAAAATTCTTATGAAGGTAGTCAACGATACTGGGAAGGATTGGCATACGCACATTCCTTTCACCTTGTGGGTGTACCGCACTAGTATTCACACTTTGACTGCTGCCACATCTTTTTCTCTGGTCTATGGTATGAAGGCTATCTTACCTCTCAAAGTCTAGATTCCATCTCTCTGCATCTCACTACAAGACATGCTCAATGACAATGAATTTTACCAAGATCGTTTGGCGCAACTTGAGTTATTAGATGAACGTTGTCTCAATGCTCTTGACCATCTCCAAATCTACCAAAAATGTATCAAACATGCCTATGAAAAACATGTTCACGAACAAACATTTTAGGTTGGTGACTTCATCTTGAAGGAAAATCAACACGTAACTAAAGAGGAGTAAAGTAAACAGGGTAAATTTACTCGTAATTGGCTTGGACCCTATATCGTTAGCCATTCCTATTGATCAGGTGCTTATCATTTGTCTTCACTCGAAGGTAAACTTGAACCTAAGCCCCTTAATGCCTTACATCTTCGACCATTTTAAAACTGATGTCAAGTTCTATACCACTTTCTATCAGTTGATCGCTCATCCCTTGAGCGTTGTTCACCTTCCATATTGCCCACTTTGAGGATCCATGACTCAAAAAGAATCATGTGATTCCTGTCACCTTTCAGCCTTATGTTCAATATGAGTACCACAGCTCTACTCAAAACCACCTCTTTCATAGTTAATCTCTATGTGCTACGGTCTTGTCTTCTAAACAAGAACCTAATATTCCTCTATAGTCTTGTCCATGACTTAAACGTCCAAAAACAAAAAGGGATGCAACTCCTTGAGTCAAAATTGTAGTACAAGATGACTCCCTCAAAAGGGACATCTCTTCACTCTAATTCCACTGCTATAAATAGACTGCTCCCTTGAAGGACAACTATATCAAGTTATTTCACAAATATAATAAAAATCTCCGGAAGCTTCCCACATCGATCAAATTCATGAAGACCTCAAGGAGATAATATACCCATTCCATATAGACTTCCCACATCGATCAGTCTATTAAAAACAAAAAATGAAGAAAAAGATGAAATTTTTGTCACGGACTTGCTTATTTTTTATTATGGGTTTCTTGTTCCGCAAAGCGCGTTGTTGTACACTAGGTTACGTTAAACCGCCCATTCTCACCTCCTTGCATTTTTATCCTAATTTCCTCTTTACTCAAGGGACTTACTACAACCGTGCCATTTTTGTGATTATGTGACTTTCTTCACCCTTATAATGGTCCATTATGCAACGCCTTTAGAGTCTTATGATCATGAGCCCCTCTTAGCTATGGTCGACTCATTAGGGTTCTTATCAATTAAACAACTCTTTTACCACCTCTTACCATTCACGTCCCTCATTACTTATTGATTATCCTATATAGGACCAAATCATCGACACCTATATTTAACAATCAGTCAACCATGCCTACGACCTAAACTCAGTCATGCATATAACCTACATTCAACCATGCCTCACACCTACCAACCCATTCCTCTACTTTATCATAATCTTCACTAGCTTATTGGAGAACTACATTGGCCTGAGGTCCCTTTTCTCTGGGACTATGTAGGAAGCACTTCGAGGGCATGGGGCCCTTAGAGGTTAGCTCGGCCAATATTTACCCTAACCAAAACCCCCTTTCACTTTGCTATTCACATTCTACCCTAGTTAGTTTCCATTCTATATCAATAACTGGAAATTAAACCAAACAAAAAATAATTGATAAACATTTTTACCATCATAACACATACATTCATTTCATCACGTCTACCATTTCTTTACCATAATCATACATTTTCCTATAAATCATCTTAACATGATCCGTACCATCATTAATTACACAAATTAATGAATTAGAAATTCAATCAACCATAAAACCACCACTCAATCATGCCTAAACCAACCTGACTCCACCATGCCTAAATCAACCTGACTCAATCATGCCTAAACCAACCTAACTCAATCATGCCTAAATTGACCTAACTCCATCATGCCTAATCCACCTAGTTTCCATCACATACACACATAATAATATAAATTTAAATCAACTACCCCATCCATGCTATAAATATAATCATCGATAAATCGGAAAGTCTATGTATACATACATGTCTACATAGATACAAATAAAATACAAAAATCTCATATATAACCTCACCATCTTCAGAATGTAGGCTGGTATATGATCCAACTCTCAAAATTATTGTATACAGCCTCACCATCTTCGGCACGCAGGCCAGTATATGATAAAAAATAACAAAAACTCTCATGTACATCATCACTATCTTCGACACGCAGGCTGGTATATATATCAAAAATGTGTCAACAACATAGATGCACTAATCATTAATGGTGACTAATCATCACCCCACCTAATATCCATCCCTGTCTCATTAGTCTCCTCCATCTCCCCTCCAATGGGGTGCCCTACCAACCTCTCTCCACCTCACCTTGGTCTACCCTCTGATGGCCCCTCACCTAGAGCTAGCCTCTGTGCACTGGTAGCCTCACTCTAACCCTGTCCTAGGGCTCACAGGTCCCCTGTACTCTCTACACTATGTATACAAGACCTGGTCCTCTCACTCGAGGCTTGTTGTGCTCTGTACTCTGCATAGGATGGGATGTCTATCCCAATAGCCATCAAGTGATCCTGATAATATCGTGCCTCTCCTAGGGCATCCCTGAACCTAGCCATAGGTACTGTCTGCGGAGGTGCCATCGGTCTCGGCCCCTGTACCTATCTCTCGGGACCCTTTCCTGCTGGTACATGTAAAGAAGAATGCTTTCCCTGTGCCTATGCATGTCCTGAGGGACCTTGTCCCACCCCTTCCTGTATCTGGGCCTGAAGGGCCACAACCTGTGCCTGTGCAGTGGCCAACTGGCCTTGCAAACCTATAACCTGCACCTGTAAGGCAACCACTTGTACCCCATCCCCATATCCACCTTGTGTGGGTGCTTGTTTTAGCACTACCTGGGCCTGTAGAGTGTCCACCCGTGTCTAGAAAGTGGCTACCCATGCCTTTGAACCTGTCAACTGTCCCTGCACTATCCCCAACTATGTAATTAGGGTAGCTACTTTCCCCTGTAGGGAGTCCCTCTGCACTGTGATGGTAGCTAAATCTCGCTACCCTAGCCTTGGTGGTACTACTCATAAATGTGCAGCCCACCAATGTCTGTATCTATCTGTCACTCGAGCATCATCAATCTGCCTGTCTACCACATGCTCCTCTTGCTCTGTTGGCACTTTCGGCTATGGTAGAGGCAGAGGCCTCTCCACGTCATCCCTCCTATACTATGGGAATGGTGGGGGTATATCCTGAGGCAACCTAAACTGTCATCTAACCCTATCTATGGGTATCATCTCATGCTCTCCCACATAAAGCCCCTTTATCCATCTGAATAGCTGCAGTCCATCTAGCTCATCGGCCATCTGTATGTACGATGGGAAGCCCACATGCGATCTCCAAATGATGTCTACCCTAGAAAATCCCTCTAGTATCTACCTATAGTGGGCTACATCACACGTAGCCCTTGCCCCCCAGTGTACCCCACTAATTGACACCCATCGCCTGTTACCAACCCGGATCATACCTGGCTCAAATGCGTCAAGAAAGGGTAACCCAATCGGACAAACACACACAATGTGCTCATGTGCCCAACAATGAAGAAGAAAAGTGTAACATAAGCTAAACCTTCATAGTCTCCCTTAGGCCCATAGCTCCCTGTATAGTTGTACCAAGTAGGTAGGTACCTAGGAAAAGTAGGTCATCTCCTCCATCATATCATGCAAGACTCCCATCAGTGCTCGTGAGAATCTCCCACCCTCTACATCTGGCAGTGCAAAACAATACATTGCCTCCATAATCAATGTCACTAGCCTCATCTCGTCAGGATGGGCCACATACATCTCTCCATAGCTTAGAATGGCACTATGAAACCTCATCTTTTCCATCCCCTCTCTAAATAATGTCAGCATCATCTCCTTTGATGCCTCCGAAGAAATAGAATACACCCGTGTCCTTACTATCGACAGCCGCATAATCTTGTAAATGTCCTCCAAAGTGATAGTCATCTCACCTGTCGGAAAATGGAACGTGTTGGTTGTGGAATCCCATCTATCGATGAGAGTGACCATCAAACTCGGATCACGAGCTATACACCTATAACGTCAAATCCTAATTAGACCCACCTTGGTCACGTTCCTCCACTCCTCATCAGTCACATCCCCATGAACATCTAGTAATAGAGGCAGAACCCTATCTCGCATCCGTAGCTGATCTCTCACCTGCATCCAATAAACCATCACATTAATACACCTTGACCATACCCATAATCACCCTTGACACCTCACCTATACCTATTACCCTACCTCTTTTTCCCTCACAAATTACCTTCTTATCACATGTGTTATCTACCCACCCCAACACTAACCAATTACCGTTCCACCATACCTATTTAAACCTCTCACCAATGTTATTTTTTTCCATCCACAACATCTTCTTATACCATTACCTATCTCACACACCCACCCAACCTCCTTTTTTCCCCATTTTTCTCCACATAATGACCGACACCAGTTTAGGTAAGACCGACCATGGTCTAATACAACTGGCATTGGTCACCTCATCTCTAACCATTTCTGGCTCATACCAACCGACGTCGGCCAACCCTTGACCGATGTCGATCATTGTTGTGGAAACCAAATCCACAACACCCTACCCTATTTCCCCACAAACACACCATTTTACCCTCTTGACCTATCCTCCCCTACCCAAATCCCCCCTGAATTCATCCCTACTCATCATTCACCTAAATATACCCTTCTCCCTTCCTATTTTACCCAATTTTCATCCCAAATTCAAATTTACCTTTCCCCCCCAAAAACCTATTTGCCCATAACCCGATTTCTCTACAAAAATCTACCTACCAAACTAGGAATGGGATTGAATCATACCTTGTCATGCTTCCGTCTCCGTGGTGGCACGTCGAGCTACTACACTGGTGGTCCCCCAATCCCTCTCCTACCTCTGCCATCACCAACCGACCTCCTCACCTCCAACCAACTGAATCGATCAAATAGATCTAGTGGACCAACATATCGCCTACCAATCACCTGCTACGAGGCTCGCCAACTCAAATCTCTGTCTCACTCGGTCGATTTCCACCTTTTTTTCTCTCTCTCTCTCCTTTGTTGTATTCTCCTATTTGGCAAATTACAAATGATCTCGCAAAAAGCAAAAATTTTCTTTTTTAACCCCTCCCTGACTTGACCGAAATCAGTTTTACCTAGATCAACATCGGTCATGTGCCCTAGCATACCATGGTCGGATCCCCTTGACCGACCTCAGTTAAATGTGATCGGCGTCAGTTCCCTATGTTGACCCCATGGTAACCCATTGCACCTTATCTACTTGCTCGCAACCTTTTTCACCTAACCCAATGCTGACCCTGACCCTCCACCTCATCCTCCTGACCTCATCATTTATCACCCACCCTCACCATCTGTTGGGGCATATTTCTGCCCCTCATGTGGCCTTACCTTCACCACACCTTCTTTTTACCCACACCTGACCTTCCGTGTCATGCCCTATATACCTGGACCTGAACCACTCTTTGTGACCTTTGACCCTCCATGCTTTCTGTACCTTACAACATGGTTACCCATATTTGTTTATCGTACTGACCTTACCTCGCCGATTGCCATGCTATTTATCCTGACCCAACCTTTGGTGTATCGGAACATACCTAAATGTTCCTACACCTGACCCCTATTGTGTTTCCACACCATATCATATACCTGGATACCGGACTCAGTTCAACCATGTTTGGATAGACCTATCAACCTTGGATGATGTAGATTTTTCAAGCTCTTCAATTTGGTACCATGCCGCAGTTTATACGTGTGTGTGTGTTTGAATGTCACTACATTTGACCCTGGTCCATTTCCCTATTTTCTTGATAAGACCTTTACCCCATTTACCATTTTTACCCACACCTACCTACCTAACCATTTATTATGTGGATATTCCCATGTCCTCACTCGTTGCATCTTTCGATGATGGTACCTATTTTTCTCAGCCTACTAGCCTTATCTTTCCTATGGCCGTGACCCTTATCTAAATAAACCTTGACCTTTTGACCTTTTAGATGTACTGAAACCACACCTACATGTTCATGCATCTTACCTCATTGAGTTCCCAGACCGTATCCTTTACCTTGGATACCATACCTCAACAACCCTTGTTTGGATGACCTTTATGACCATAGCTAAATTACATTTGTTATGTTGAGCAACCCTTGTATCTCATGACATTTCACAACATGTGCATACGTCTGAATTCTCTACCTAATTACCAACCCTACCTCTTACAATCACCCTACCCTCGACCATCACCTTCTTCACACCTAACCCTATTTTCTTAAAACCACCCATTTCCTCATTTTATTAAACCACTCAACGCTTCCTTCTCTCACCTCATTAGTTCCTAGTTTGAGGGGGGTTACCTTCACCCACGCTTGGGTCAACATCACCGTCACCCACACAAGGGGAAACCACATCTTATTTTTCTTAGCGTCGCTCACCAATACAAGCTACACAACAAAAAGGGGCAAAATGTAGACACCAAAATTGGGTCACACTCCCCTTGGTCCCCCGTCGAATAACCAACTCAAACATATTCACCTAACCATGACCCCTTCCACCCCACACTAATATTAATTTAATTAACTTAATTAAATTAATACCCATCCTCACAATATTCATTACTTAATTATTTTAATTAAGCTAATTTCCACCTCACCCCTCCACCTCACCTAGCCACCTCACCCTAGACCTATTCTTGGGATGTTTCCATAACTAACTAAGACTTGGTCCCACTTACCTTAATGAGCTAAGACTTAGTTCGACCCTAAAAAAAATAAATGCCTATTATCCCTCTAACCACATACCTGCTCATGAAAAATGCAACTTCCGCTTTGATCTAGGAAAATAGACAAGTCTACTAGAAATGATTGCCAAGATCTGTTATTTTTAGTAAACCTAGGGAATCGTACCTTAACTAACTCTGGCACCCCTAAACTGATGTCGGTCAACCAAGAACCACCGTCGGTTACCATTTATTGGCCTTAGAAACCTTGTTTTTGGGTTGACACATTCTGAGATCAAAGGAATGAGGAGAGAACTGCATGCAAGTAGAACCAGAGCCTTTTCACACCTACAGACATCCATAGCTAACTCCAGGACAGATCCAAAAGCATTGCACTCACGGTGACATTCCGGGGAGCATCACTATTACACCAAGCTCCATCCCACCAACCGATCATCACCACCACCCAATCATTGGACCTGTAACATTGGTAAGTGTTTTTATCACTGATCATTTCCATTCTTATTCTGTACATAGAGTTGTTATCATTTTTGTTATCATTCTTCCATTAATATTCCCATTCCTTCATAGTCTACTTTCTGACAAACTTAAACCTCACCCACCCTTTTACCAGATCACCGATCCTAGCCCTTCTACCTCTCTGAGTGTTTTCAACATTCCCATAGACCTTGCCATCCCCTCCTTTAGCTCTATGTAACCTCACCTAGACTATATAATAAGGTTTTTATTGAACTACTGTCACCCGACTGTGCCAACACTGATTACCCATGACTGTTGTCAGTCTCTCTTAAACTGTCACCAGTTATACTAGACTAATGTCGGTCTCTGTGTTTTACACCTTTACCAATAACAGAGCCAACCTACCTTCTACCAAGTGACCCAAACATCCCAGAACCTGACCCTGACCAGTTCCAACATCCTGACAACTACCTACCCTTCAGATCTAACTATATCCTAGCCTGTTATGTTAGATTTTCTTATTGTGCTTAAATGAAATACCTAAATCATATCAACTACAATATGACTTTGTTTATTTCTCACATTAAGTTGTTTTAAATAGTGGATTGATAACCATCTAGGGAGTATCACACTTCCTGGATCTAGCACACGCTAGGTAGTCCACTATCATATATTATTTAATTCTTATTTTATGGTCTTGTTTTCTATTTCAGGTAGTTCCTCATAGCCAAAAGGAATCTCTCACAGTTAGCATTGGATTGAAAAGTCATAATGCACACAACAACCATCAACCAACTAGCATAAATAGGTATTCCTCCTTGGTCATTACCCTTATTGGTTTCATCTCAATAACACAAATAAAATGGTGAAACACTCGTATACCCTAAGAATCATGCATATATGGATAATTATGTCTCCCACAAAGTACAAATGATGAAGCGAATAATGTTGCCAATCTCTAGAAGGGCTATAGCAAGGGAGGAAAAAGGCTACGCCAAAGAAGAGGGAAGGAGAAGAGGTGCAGGAGAAGAAGGAACCAAGTGTGCAAACATCACAATTTGTGGGTGCGCCGGAAGCAAGCGCTAAGTCTAGCAGTTATGTGCATAGGAAGAAGTCCCTAGTCAAAGAGAAGGCCCCAGAAGAAGAGACACTAGAGCATGAAGGGCCCCTCACACATGAAGAATCACCAAGGAAGATGTCGCCTATTAAGGAGAAAGAGAATAAAGAATCTCCTATATTGGAATCACTAGCTAGGAAGAAGCAAAAGGTGGCAGAAAAGGCATAATAGGAGGAAATATAGAGCCTAGAAGTCTACATTGGTGATAGGGATGATGACGAGCCTGAGGGAGCTCAAGAACATCCAGTATATGATATACACAACTCTGAGGAGGAGGAAGATGAAGAGAATAATAACGAGGAGGAAGCAAAAGATCAAGGTAATGGGGTGAGTGAAGAGGTAAACACCAAAAATTAGAGAACCCCAAGCCTAACCAAGGAACAAGTGGAAGAACCCACAGAAAGAGAAGTAGTAGGCATCATTAAGAACTTGGTGGTGTAGGATTTGGAGTAGAGCGCAGATGAAATTTTGAAGGAAATGGAAGAAGAGAGAATTGGGAAATAATATAGTAGCATGGGTGGGAACCCCAATTTAGCGGTAAGATTCCCAAAGGATGAGCGAATAGATGGGAAGGGAATAATAACAACAAAAGGGAAAGGGATGGGCTTTATTAATGACCTAAGAAAGGTGCTATGCGCTTGCTTCCAAAGCACCATACCAACAAAAAAAATCCTGGATATGACTTCATTTGATAAAGAAGGTGCATATCCATGAACCAAAAAGATGCTATCTTGGGTGTTCGAGTCCCACATGGATGAACCTGAGTTTAAAGTAAGTCAGAGAGCAATGATGAAGGTTCCAGAGATGAAAGGAGTTAATCCCTTGGTGAATGCTCAACAATTTTTGGATGAGCAATCTGCAACGTGCTCAACAAAGTTTCAATTGAGATTGAGGCCAGACTATTCAGAAGGAATGATAGAGTGAGATTCTTGGAGGAGGAATTGGAGAAGAAAAAGAAGGAGACCATTGTGAAGAGAAAAGACTTGAAGCAAGAAGAGCTTATTAGTGTGCAGTTAAGGCGTGAATTAAAGGAAGATAAAGCAAAGGTGCACGAAGTCTCTAAGAAGGTGGAGATGATTACAAATGCCATAGTCTTAAATCATCCCAACCTAGTGCCGTCCAAGTAAAAATATGAATCATCCTTGTAGTGTCTGAAGGATTTGAATCACATCCTCATGATAGAAAGATGACCACTTGCCTTAGAGACCGCAGAAGAAGCACTTACGTGCAAAGAGAGAAAAGAGAAGCTAAAGGTTATCAAGATCGTTACTCGATATAAAAAAATCCTTGTAGAGGTAGAGGTCACCATGCAAGTTGTTGAAGTTGTATATGATAATTGCACTGATAGAGGTAGCGTGGTAAGCATCTTGGTCCCTACACATGAAACATAACTCAAGGATTTTTAAGAGAAGAATAAGGGGAATAGGGTAGAAAGGGATAAAATCTTGGTCGAGGTAGAAAAGAAGTTAGGAGCTATCGAGACATTGTGAGGCTCGATCAAAATCTGACTAACGGAATTATACCCCTAGATCACCCGTAGGATGGATGCACTTGATGACTTGCCCAAAAAATTGGAGATTATTGTTGAGATAATGAGTTCCAAAGGGGAGGAACTAAGTTTTGAGGATGTAAGTGCCCTAGTCGGAGATATTTGTCAGCAAGCGTAGAGCAAGGTTGATGCCTGGGATAAGCTAAAGGCAGAAATAGGGAAGGATTTCCCTCTCCTCCTTCAAAAATAAGCATTGTTCTCTTTCATTTTCCCCATTCTTTAATTATTTCTCCCAATTCTTCATTCCTTCATTATTTTTCCCACTATTCAGAGCCCACCATTCTTTATTTATTGAAGAGAAATGTTTCTAAGGATGGAGAATAAGTGTAGTGTTGGGTGATGTTGGGCCTTAGAATATTGGATGAGTACAAGAAGGCACATGGGCACGTGAGGCCTATATGAAGAAGGGTGCACAAGGTGAAGGCATGCAGGACAAGGTTTTGGAAAAACTCAAGGCACGCACGTAAGGAAAAATAGGGTTTTTTAGACTTAGCCATATTCGGCGTCTAGGGAAGTACATGAGAAAAGCATGACACGTCTAGTATGCGGAGTGGATAAGGTGCCAGCCTGACAGCTGTATGGTCAAGAAAGGAATATTCCATGCATGCGATTGAAGGATCTAGAAAGACATCATTACAAAGAGTGGAGAGCTAGGATCAAAGGAAACATGCTCCATTGGAGGACCACATGGACACTTGGAAACCGATCTATTATCTCAGGAAGGCATAATGGTGGAGACTAAAGCTATATACAGAGATGCTCAGGTAGAAGAAGAGAGACACCAAGAGCGTCATCATATAGCATTAGATAAGAAAAGATCTACAAGAATAATTAAGGATCTTTTGGGTTGGGATTAGGATAACCGTAGGAGTAATGGCATATTTAGAGGGATGGGTCTTTAATTAGTTTTGTAATGTGCATAGTTCATGCCCCTAATGCATAACTCTGATCTGTATTGTTATAATGGCTTGTTATGGCCTTAATGATTGTAATGTGGTTATTGAACTTGTTAATATGAATATATGGTTATGTTCTAAAGTATATATGTTATTCATGGGCACAAAACCTAGTGCATTTCCTTTCTGTCATGAACCAGATCTACATTTTGTTTGATACTTCTCTCTTGTTATTTAAATGGATGCATTGGTATAATAACTCCTCATAAGTTCTTAGAATGAACGCATGGTTCTTTTCTTTCCTAAATCTAAATCTGTCATAAATGATGTATTCTCACACAACTCAAACAAAGGAGGGGCTTGATGCCCACGCGTTCCTCGGGTGAGCGCCCAGCGCCTACTGGGTCATAGGTCGGTGTGCATGGGATTAGACTGTTGTTCTAAGGGTATAAAAATGACTACATCTTGGTTCTGTTGCTAGGACCTCTTTGTGAAGTTACTGTGAGAAATGATATAAATTTTGGTTCCTATGATGTGTGATGGTAGAGCACTTAACCTTGGAAAGTGTCAAAGCATGGTTTAAGAGCACAAAGGATGAGTTTTCTCAAAGGTTTAGTACTGGAACTGAGTTTGATGCATGAAGATGGGTAGAAGAGCATATGTATCATGAGTTGTATGAGACCTTCTTTTTTTGTTTTCCAGTAGAACTATATGAATGGATTTTAGCATATGCATCT
Organism: Taxus chinensis; assembly: GCA_019776745.2. Classification (NCBI taxonomy): domain Eukaryota; kingdom Viridiplantae; phylum Streptophyta; class Pinopsida; order Cupressales; family Taxaceae; genus Taxus; species Taxus chinensis. The sequence continues at coordinate 120,128,503 of CM034149.1, read as the reverse complement.
AGATCGAGCTGGTACTATAGATCACATGTATGGACCCAATATGATTACTAGAGGCTACAAGATGTAGATCTGACTTGGACGTGTGTTTTTGATCATTGGTGAAAATGATTCTTGACCAATTATACTTTATAATATGCCATTTATACATATTATTGCCCAGAGGTTGCTGAGTTTAAGTTTCTGAGGGAGCCAAGAGGATCATTTTTACGTGTTATCCCTTTGGCTATTAAGATCTTGGTCATTTCCCTAAGCTTAGAAGCATTACAAATGGCTGGCTAAGCTTCTTTGAGCGCTAGGTGAGGAAGATAGGGTGGAGGAAGATGGCAGGAATTGTGGCTGTAAGGGAAAGAGAAGAGAGATGACTCAAGTATAGTGAAGCTTGTGAAAAGGAGATAGCTAGACAACGCAAGGTTACAGGTGTGATGGATCTATGGAGGTAGACATTGTGGGAAGGAGTTGAGGTTCACACAAAGGACATGGGACCTAAGCAGTCTGTGCTACCCCATCTTGGAAAGCATGGGAGAGAATTCCCTTCATCTTCTGACAAGAGTTCGTCACAGGGAGAAAGGAGATCCATTGGTGCGCATATGAACCCACCTGGTGACCAACCCCTGGTGTTTGGTTTCCCAAATCAAGGAAGAATTATTGCTAATTTGGTTAGTATTGGTGGAAGTAACTGATCTACACATAAGAGATATAATTTCTCATTTAAGACATCCATTGTTGCGTAAAACATTCCTGTATTTGGAGGAATTTTTGGACAAGGTGTAAATATACAAGGTTTGGGTATCACGTCTAAAAGGTGTGCATGACACACAACTGGAAATGGGACAATATCATAAACCATCGGCGTGTAGTTCAGTGGGATCTTGGGAACACTAGGCATGACCACTTTAGGACATTTACTGGCTATAGGAGGTAGATCTTGTGGTATAGGAGCTGGAGGACCTAGTAGACCTAGTGGATATGGAGGATCTGGTGGGTCAGGAGGAATATGACCTAGTGGATCTAGTGGATTTTGTGGAGGAAACACTAGAGGGAAGTAAGGCTTTGGATTAAGAGGAAAAGGGCCACAACCATCTCCACAAGTATTTTTTGAGATGTCTTTACACTTACCAGACTACATGGGTATTGAGGATGCTCTAGAGCATGTCCACAAGTGTGAATTACTATGGTGCGTGAAAGGGATCACTACTCCAGAGCGGAAGTCAAATCAGTTTGTAACTTGAATGAGCTGATATAAGGATATATTGGAGCATAATTGAGAAGATATAAGTGAGAACTTGAAATGAGATAAGACTCATGAAATTATACCTTGAATTTGATTTAATGATCAGGATATAGAAAGATCAGATGTCAGTTGAAAATCAAATTTGAGAAATAAAGTGTGAAACTTTAGAGGTCATTATAAGTTATGTAAGACAACAAAAAAAGTGTGACCATAACTCAAGAACAAGTCTAAGTTGTAGCTTAACAATTAGGGGAGGTTTAACTTCCATGTGAGATGAAGCTCACTGAAGGTTAGTTATAGCTGAACCAAACTTAGGAGTTGAAGCTTCCAGACAGGTTGAATCCTGTCTAAGACTAAGTGGCAGCTTGGTCAAATTTTGGAGTTACAACTCTAGGTTGAGTTGAAGCTCAACCATGAAATCAATGTAATAGATACATGACAATTTGGTCCTAAGCAAATTTCTTTCTTTCAATGGGTTTTTTCCTAGTTGGGTTTTCCACATTAATTTTTGTGTCTCTGTGTGTTCCCTCCTATTACTTTCTTGTGTATGATTTCTTATGTTCATCATAGTAAGATTAAAGAAATGGAAATGTCTGTAAAAGTTTGATTAGACACTGATTCACCCCCCTCTCAGTATCATAGTTTCCATAAATTGGTTATAGAGCCTGGTCCTCCTGAATTGATCCTAACATCTTGGAGGTGATCTTGAAGACACAAGCATGGGTACATCAACATAGTCAGTGTTGAAAAAGAGGTATGAAATTGCTCAAGTCCTTATCAATGAGTTAAAGACATAAATCAAGCTCAAGGAAGTTAATCATGGTCAAGAATTAAATGAGATGCCTTCGTTTGTTGTGAAATTATCAAAGACTTTGAGAGATAAAGAAAATGCTTTCCTTAAATTTGAAGAGGAACTAAAGACCACAGAGATTGAGTTGGTACAATTTACTAACCAGCTTGATAGATTCCAAAGTAAACAAATACATGTTGGTGAATTAAAGCATGATAAATGTTATCAAACTATTCAATCCAAGAGTGAAGAGTGTGAGAAATTAAATACATATCTAAAGACCCTCAGAGAGGAACCAAAACAAGAAAGGCAAAGAGAATTGAATTATGAATCAAGCCATATATATTGTCAAGGATGTTTAGAGACCAAGAAGGACAACAAAGAACACACAAAGACCATTAAGTAGCCAAATACAAGAATACTATCAGGTAAGTTTCATGGAATTTTATTTTCATGTAATACATTTGGGCATAGAGCTAGGGACTGCATGAGTAAGTTTGATAAAAAAACATCCATGGAGAGTTTGTAGTATTGAATATGAAAAGAATATAGTGTTTTTTAATTACAAAGAAAAGGGTCACATATCCAAGTATTACCTAGAAGAACTAGTCAATTAGTTTTGGGAAGAAGGGGACTCAAAATGAAAGAATCAGGTTATTTGCTTCAACTGTCATGGGAAAGGGCATTTTGCAAGACATTGTTCTGAACCACCTAGATTTAGTTACAAGATGAAAGAATTCCAGAGGTAAGACAAAAGAACATTCAGAGAAAAGATGAAATCTAAGAGTAAGACAAATCAACCATGGTTGATAGAGATATTGGGAAGAAGAAAGTAAAATGGATATATAAAGTCAAGGAAGCAAAGTCAATAGTTGAAATAACAAAGGATGATAAGCAGATAACAAGGGAAAATGTTGAAGAGACACGACAATCTAAGATAGTCACAAGAGAAGCAAGTAAAAGTAGTACATTAGTAGGTGATGAAAAAGGAAAGAAAAAGGATGACAATTCTAGTGCAAAGGATAAAGAACCTCTTCCTCAAGAAATGTTGGAAAAAGTGTATGAATTGCAACATGTGTGCCTATCAGGTACTCAATCAGAAAATGAAAACTCATGTGATGTTAAAGTCATGCCAAGGAATGTATTCAAGGAGACTAACAAGAGAACATGGAAAAATAAAGAAAGAATTGAGTCATCACATTGTTTTGATGAATTTATCTTGTTTTGAGGTAATCTTACAAGATGGTATGCCTTCTATAGGCTTCTAGAAGGTATATTCTAGCTGAAGGAAGCATGATTTGGGTGTCCACCAGTCCACCAATCTGCCAACCAAATGTTCTTCATGATAAAATTGAGTTAGTTGGTTAAAGCTGCTCCTGAAAGATAGTTGGTATTAGTTGCTGCTGACTGAAGTCTTCATACAGTTGCTAAGGTATGTCAATATTTAGGCATGTTTTTTTTTGATCCATGACAAAGGTCTAGTTCTTGTTGAATCTCCTAATTGTTGTCTTGAGCACTCATGAAAAGAGTGTCTTGTTTTGTGTACTAATGAGCATTTCATTGAGTCAAGAATATGTGGTCAGTCATCAACACAATATCATGAGTCTCTCTGTTATAAGCCAAATGTAAGTGTGTAGGAAGAAACAAATAAGTCTGTAAAAATTCATGAAATCTTTAATTGTAATTTGAAACAAGTCATCATAATTCAATGTGTTCAAACTGTGGAAGTATGTCAAGAGTGTTTGAGTCATTATGCTCATCAAAGTTGTTAAGTGTTGATGTCAAAAGTCTCAGATTGAGTCTCTGTGGTTAAATATAAGTCTTTAGAAAGTCAATTTGATTTTGTAAAAGTTTTTAAGATATTTACCATAGTGTAAATCAGTGGTTAAATAGTACTAATCAGAAACAATTAAGTTATACTAATAAGTAAGAATATGTCTATCAAATCTCTTGTCCCTTGTTTGGTATCTTGGAATTTACAAGTGAAATAAGTAATGCAAGAAGTTATGGATCATCTTTGAAGAAGAGAAAAATGGAAGGGAAGGGTCTAAGCAACAAGATTGAGCTTTGAGGTTTAGGTGCGTAAAAGCTAAGAGTAATTGTATTTAAAATCTTGAAGAATAGGTAGTCACAATATACAAGGTGTTTCAGATGTATAAGTGGAAAAAATGAACTAGGAAAATATGTAATGCGTAAAGATAAGGTTGTTCAAGCTCTAGAGATGTCTCTAAATGCTACAAAGTATGAAACTAATCAATGGAAGAATTGATGAGGTATGTCTAAGTATATGAAAGATTGAAGGCCTCAGGTGAGTCCTTGTGTGATCCCAAGAATGTATGAGTAGAGACAAATTTGTGAAGGCTATTATTTTGAAGGAATCAATACTCAGTGTTCTCCTCAAATGCAAATGAATATTGGTATCTCTCAAGTATAAGAGTTAAGGAAGATTACTATAATGACTAGGTATTATGTTAGAAATGACCTCTTATGGATTAAGAAGATCTATAAAGTATGTTGTAGGTTTGTAGGGAAGAATAAGTTACATTTGGTTGTAAAATGGCTCATAGAAGAGACAAGATGTCAAGAAAGAGTGAAGTAGCTTAGAAAAAGGTTGATTGATTTGAAAATGATGAAGGCCAAGTTGTAAGAATGATAAATAAAAAGAAAGTATACTCATAGGGGGAGCTAGTTTATCAACTCAAGGAAAAGAGTGAAAAGGCAGTTGGCCTGACATCTTATTGTATCTTCAAAAACAGGAGGATAATACTATCTGAGGGGGAGAAATTGAGCTTGGTATTGAGCATGGTGAAGTTAAATGACTTAGATGAAGAGTACATGTTCAGGGGGAGAAATGAGGCTGATTAGTGGAGACACTCATGCATTTATTCAAGTCACAGGTAGCAAAATAGTAATACTAATCTAAGGGGGAGCTTCTTGAGGTAATTATCGATTTTTTTTTTTGTTTTGGTGAATGCACGATCCTTTATCATAGATGTCAAAGGGGGAGAGAGTGCTGTCAGAAACTAGGAACGATGATGTGAGTTGTTGGTATGTGATTTCCATCAAAGGTTTCTAAGTATGTTGCCATTAATGAAAAAGGGGGAGATTGTTGAACCCTGTCATTGGTGTTGTCATTTATTTCAAGTTAAATTTATGGAAAATGAGTGAATGGTGAAGTGAGTCTCTTTGAGAGACATGAAGGTTGATTGGTAGTGCCTTCTAATGATGATTAAAGCTCATAGAGAGAGTTTAGGATGGTTTCAGTGTTCTGTAGGCTTGGTTAGTGAGGTAGGATTCCACTGGAGGTATGGAACTTGTTGGAAACCTTTGCACAAGTGATATATAGGTCAGTCATGACATGTTTAACATGGGAAAGATATTATAGAATGAGTAACATGTCAAATGTTGGGAGTCACAGTTGTAACTGACTCACTTAGGCCTAATTCTAGAGCCTAATGAGGTGTAAGAGCTAATTTCAGGTCATATCAAGTCCAAATAAGCATGTTATCAACGTAATAACATTTCCTAGATCATGTATGAGCATCCAAAAGCTTTAGTTTATCTCTTGGAGGAAAATTTCAAAATTTCACCAAAGTTGGCCTTTAGGACAAACAATGTAGGATGAGGTAAGTGAGATAGGTTTGAATAGTACATGCATATTTATCACAAATAAACTCATGTATCATGTAGAGGGGTGAGTTTTAGTGATTCATGTCGAATTTCATCAAGTTTTGAAGTCGTGTGTGGAAGTTTTTCTAAAACTGGTTTTTTGAGAAATGTAAAATGAGTTGTCTGCCTTCTTAGCTCCTAAGAAAAAATATGGAGCTTTCTTCAGATAAATCATATAATTTTTTTTGGAGAGAATTCCAAGCCTGAAATGTTGCAAATTTTTTGAGGGAATTTGAATAAGTATCAAAGAAGCTATGATCATTTTCCTATGCATGTTTTTCTCTCCCAAACACCTTCTTGAGCCAGTGATAGCAAAATTTGTCTGTTTAACTTTAAATCACTTGGATGAGAAACTTTGAATCTTATTATGGTCCATTAATGATGTTTTCATGATATTTGGGTTGTCAATGCTCTTAAAGATGTCCAATTTTAGTACAAAATCCTCACATTGTGTACAAGTGTTGGCTACAGTTAGGATATATGAAGGTACAATGACCTTAAAGCTCATTAGGAGAATTTGAATTGATGTGAGTGTTACTCATTCTTAGAAGTTTTTGAATACATTATACATGATGTGTGAACATTGTAGAATTTGTGCATGTCTTGACCAGTGAAGAAACTTTGAGTGCTCATGCTTGAATTAGTGAATCTTGTACACTGTTGACTTTAGGATTGTTTAGGAATATCATGATTCAGAGAACATGACTCATGATCTATGTTGGAGCATATCCTTGAGAAAATAGATGGCCATTTTTTCACAGGCTTGAAGGTTTTCATCTTGATATAAATTTTATTGCATGTGGACACTTTGAATAGGTTGTGACTGTTATAGTAGGTATTTACCTTAGCTCATGTTCACCTAAGTACTTTATTTACCTTTTATTGTATTTATCATCACCCAATTATGTGTGTGGATATTTCTTCTATCTTATTTAGATATTAGGAGATATTATCTAGTTTTTAGGTATAGTTCTTTTCTTGATCTATGGTATTGACTAGTTCTTTCCTTGATCTACGGTATTGACTAGATCCTAAATCTATGGTCTTGACTAGTTCTTTGATGACTAGTTATTTCCTTAATTTATGGCTTGATCTATGACCTTGACTGGTTCTTAGATTGTTATTCCTTACTTATTTAAGCAAGGCCCATTCTCATTGTATTGCATTGAGTTCCATGATAATATATGAAATTGCTGCTCATTTGTTTGCAAAAGTTTATGTAAAGTTATTTTGGTGAATTAATTTCATCTTATTAATCGTGGTGTTTGATTAAAATCTGTGTTCTTGGCTTGGTATGATATGGTTATCATTCCTTTTATGGTATCAGATCAGGAGATTGCTATTGACATACGTCTATAAGTTTTATTTTGTAAATAATTTTTTTGTATATTCATATATTTGGGATTTGGTCGTATTTTTTTGTTGCGTGTGGTTTTATGCAAAACAAAGGATTCCATTGGATGTGGAAGGTGGGCAAACCTTAAGATTGACTGTAAACTCGGCCATTTCTGGAGGTAGTCAATTTTTTGTGGGTTTTTGTGGTTGTAGTGAAATGTATAAGTATGCCTCACAATTCATGCTAGAAGGTTAAGATCCTTAGCCCTTGGTCATATGGTATGGTTGTATGAGGGCATAAATATTGTTATTCCTACTAGTAGGTGCTTAACTCCAGTGCCCTTTAATTTTATTTGTGTGGTGGAGGCAACAACATTTTATTTTGTTTTAGTGGCAACTAAAATAAATAGCAGAGAAAATATTGAAAAGTTTGTATCTTTTGCTCAGTAACTCGGTTTTGAGTGCTGTTTTTTGCAAAAGTGATTTTTTTTTGTGCTCTTTCCATTGGAAATATTTATTTTGAGACTTTCACTATAATTATAAAGTTCCAAATATGGAGGAGTGTTGTAATCAATTGTGGACATAATTTTGGCTGAGCCTAATGTCCTAAACTTTTGGGAGTTACATTCTTCTCTATCATGGATTCTGAGAATGATATGCTTTTCTCTGAAGTATGTGGACTTCAAGAGGATATTGTAAAATTTGTGGAAGAAAATAGATCACTCAAGAAGTGAAATTATCTTCTACAATCACTCATTCATGATAAGGATACAATAATCCACTCCCTGTAGCAACAACTTGCTATCCTACAACATCACCATGATATTGAGGACAACCATATCCATGCTCCTAGTCCACTTATAGCTATTGCTCCTATACCCACTGACATTGATCTGTTAGTCTTTGAGCATGTTTCTGCCCTTGATGCTTCTAAACCTGTGAGGCTTGTTACTACATGTTCTTCCACATCTGTGCCTATTACAGTACCACATGTTGTATATCCTATTTCTACTCAATTGCATGGCCTTTTTGAGAAGCGTACCACTACCTTCAGTTCTCGCATGCTCCGTTTTATGGGTTTCACTAGTAGAGGTATTGGCAAACACTTATAGGGTATTGTTTCCCCTTTTCCACATGTTAAGTGGAATTATCACCATGACATTGGTTTTCATGTAGATAATTCATTGGGATCACACATTGGCAGAGCTCCTTTGTTTGTTCGCTTGACACTTTTTGAGGATCATGAGCAACACATGAGTTCTACATCTTCACTCAGGCTTGAGAAACCTGAGATTTCAGCTATCAGACATGATCAGCCTAACACACATTCTGATGTTCTTTTGTATGCACCCATTGTGCATTTTGCACCAAGTCATATGCATGCATCTTCTTCATCCATACGTGTTGATTTGGCGTGGATATCTGATCACTCATGGTGGAGACATAGGAATTCGTTGAGAGGACTCTATAGGCATGGCTCATCCACCATTCGGCCTCTTGCTCCGCTTTCTATACCTTCTGCATTGTGATGCTTCTTGTTTTGAGCATTTTTCTTTAGCATGTGTAGTGTATCTCTCTTATTTGTTGAGAGATTTTGTATCTGTATTTTTGACACTTTTGGCATGTTGGTAGTATCTCTTGGGGGATCTATTCTAGTGTAGTCCAGTGTTAGTTTGTTAGTGTTCGAGTAGTTATTTTGACAACTCATATAGATTTGTAGCGTCACTCCACCCATTTAGCAATATGGGAGGGTGTGGTGTTGATCCTGCTTCTTCATTTCCTTGCCTTGTTACCTTGGATTTTCTTGGATCGTGACACTCTGGAGTTTATGTCCTTACCTTGTTGCTTTGGTTATTGTTCTTGGATCTTGGCACACCTATTTGCAGCAATTGATCAAATTATGTTTGGTGTTTTTTTTATACTTTTGACATCACTTCGTTGACAGTCTCCTTGTATGGAGCTATTTTGGTGAAGCCCAGTGTCAGTTGTTTGTGAGTTTTGTGATCGAGCAATGGATTCAGACCATAGTACACACCAAACTTCTTCAGCATTGTATGAGTTTTTTGAGCCGAGCTTCTTGGAATGCCTTGGAGCAGGTTTTTACTCTCTTTACTTTGTTTTTATTGGTTTTGGGTACCTTACGGTGTTCCTTTTTCCCAGTTATTGTACATGAGTACCTCATCAGGCCTAGTTGTCAGGACTCATACTGTGGACATGCCACTTATATTTTGGCCCCTAGCTTCACTTGAGGGGGGTGTTAGAGTAGGTATTTACCTTAGCTCATGTTCACCTAGTTACTTTATTTAAATTTATTGTATTTATCCTCACCCACTTATGTGTGTGGATATTTCTTCTATCTTATTTAGATATTTGGAGATATTATCTAGTTGTTAGGTATAGTTCTTTCCTTGATCTATGGTATTGACTACATCCTTGATGTCTAGTTCTGTCCTAAATCTATGGTCTTGACTAGTTATCTTCTGAAAATTACTCTGTGTTTCCATAGCCAAATTATTATTTTTGAGTTCATGCCCTTCATTGGCGTTTAAGCCAAGTTAGAGATTTAAGAAATTGGCAAAAGTCATGCCCTAGTGTCGTTTAAGTCTCTATTTTTCTCATTTTGAGAAGTTCCCCATTTCCCGATTTGTGCACGTAATATCTTCTTTGCAACCTCCATTTTTTATCGAAATTGTTCACTTTTTCTATGGCCTGGGTCATCAAATCATTGTTTTTCCTCCGTGCCTCTAGTTCTTGAAGGAAATTCAAAAATTGAGCTCAAAATGATGAAGTTCTCTTCCTCTGTATATTTTTTCCATAGTCAGGAATGATGGGCGTTTCTTTCGCCGTCAAATTTTACATCAGCATCCCCAAGTGATACATGGGTCTCTTTGATTGGATGCAATTCAGTCATACTTCAAAACTCAGCAGACGAGTCGACGTGTCACAATGGAGCAACTCCAGGGATAGGGTCCAAGGGACAATTTTCAATTAAGCGCGGGCTTTCCATGTGTCTTAGGTATAAAATGAAGGTAGAATCGGCTAAGTATGGAAGGATCAACAGATGGCTCCACATGTCATAATGACATAACTCCAGGGGTAGGGTCCAAGGGACAGTTTTCAATTAAGCGTAGGCTTTCCACGTGTCCCAGGTACAAAATGAAGGTAAAATCGACTAAGTATGGAAGGCTCAGCAGATGGCTCCAGGTGTCGCAACGACGTAATTTTGAAGATGAGGTAGAAAAGGTCAATTACCAAAATAGTGCCAGATCACCACGTGGTTAGAGTCATTGGAGAGGAAAATCCCCCCGTGGAAAAATCAAAGCGGATGAGTGGGCCATCGGGGGGATTTGAAATTTTGAGTCTCTTTGTTAAAAAGGTGAAAAAGTTAAAAAGTAACCCGTGGCCCCGATCAGGCTATAAGGGAAAAATTCAAAGTTGAAGCCCGTAGGGAAAAAGTCAAAGTGGATGAGCGGCCCATAGGGGCACTTTTGGAAATTTAACCAAATTCCAAAAAAGTGAAGTAAAAGTTCTAATTTTCCCTGCGACTCCACCAAGGTCTCAGGCCTGCCGTTGAAAATTCAAAGTAGAGGAGTGGGCCGACAGAGGAAATTGAGTTTTTGAGCCTTTTTCCAAAAAAGGTTAAAATGATAAGAAAAGGGCTGTGACCCTGTTTCCAATAAGAACGTGCCACATGTCTAAGTTGAAAATTCAAAGCGGGGCTGTGGGCCAATTTGTTTCAAATTTCCAAATCTCACAAAAAATCATAGAAGGTGAAAGGCTTCCCTCGTAACCACTCCAATCCCTTCCTACCATGTGGACGACCCAATTTCAAAGTTATAGGAGCAAATCAAATGGTCTATATTTAAACTGGCAAATCGAATGTAAAAATTTCTTTTCAAGATCCGGTTTTTAACCCGCCATGAGCATTTTTTTCACAACAAAGGAATTTGAAAAGGTGTTGAGGATTTAGGAAGTTGTAACAGTTTCTTGCGAAGAATATACTAGCTTCCCAAAGCCATTCCAAGGGGCTGGCGATTGATTTTGAAAAGACCAGAGTGCTTTATACCTGGAAAAGACAGAAAATGCCATACTTCTATTTTCCCTTCTTCTCAGATTTTCCTCTATTCTAAAGCTATGTACAAACTGTGCTCGAGCTTCAATAATAAAAGAAGGAATTTTTTCCTCTTTGATTGAGGAATTGATTGGTACTTTGTGACCAATAATTTTCATTCAGTCTTGTAGCTTCTCCTACAAATTTGTTTTTCTTCTAACTATAAATGCATGTAAATGAAATTTCTAATTAATGTGTGTGGGAATTTGATATTCTAATCGTAACATTAGTTTCTCCTACCTCCATTCTCACTCCCCTTCCCCCTTCTCAGACAAAGTTCTTCTCTAGTGAGAAATTACTAGCTTTGCCATAGGGTCATTGGAGTGCCCCTGTTGGTTCTTTGGCCGAAAGGCCACCATTGAAATCCAATTTTTCACACATGCACATACGGAAGCTGCACCATTCAAGTAGAGGGACTTAGATTCCTATAACATTGGCTTGAAACCCACAAATTTTTCCACAAGAAAATTTTTCTCACCAACAGTTTTTGGTGCCCACCGTGAGACAGATTTTACAGCATTTACACGTAAAAAACAACCTCAGGGTCATAAAATACAAAAAGAAAATTTCAAAAGAAAAATTTCTGGAGATTAAACAGTCATATGAGCTATATGGATGTAAATCATGGCTATCGTAGGAAATGCTCTTGTTGAGAGACCTGATTTATTCTTTCACATCCAAGAAGACATTGCTTCTAATATGAGAGAAGCTATTTGGCATAATAGACAAAGTGTCAATCAATACTTCATTTCTATAAGGATTATGAACCTGGAAGAGGAACGTGCTGTCGAATTGGAAAGGCAAAGACAACTTCCAGCACCCTAGAGGAGAGCATAAACTTTCAAGCTGGATGATAGAAGATACATCCAACAATTGAGGCAAGGAGGAAAAATTGATCCCACATTTGAAGAGCTTGAAAGAGAGGTAGTTGTTGAGGAGGAGATAAGGGCTCAACTTGAAGAAATAGAAAGACTCCAAATTGAAGCAGAAGAGAAAGCAACAACAGAAGCAACCTTAGCAAGAATAGAGGATAGAAATGGGAATAGAATGGGTGATCATGAGCGTGAGGAACGCAGGCCTAACGTACCATGGGGAAGAAATACCGGTCCACTGGATCTTGCTCAACCACTCCATGAGCTCCCAAGAGGCTCAAGAAAGAACTTCCCAAAATTCAAAGGGGATGGTTCTTAGCTCCTTGAAGAATATGTAGCAGCATTCATCACTACCTGTGGAGTGTTGGGAGTTGAAGATGAAGATGTTTCAGTTAGGCTCTTTATGGAGTCACTCCAAGAAAGAGCTGCTGAATAGTTCTACATGTTGCCCCCAAGATATTTCACATGCTAGGAAGATATAAGAAGTGCATTTGAACATAGGTTTAAGAGCACAGAAGATTGTCAAGATCTGCTAGTCCAATTAGTTTAGATGAAGAAGGAGACCTCTGAATCAATGAGATATTTTGTAGCAAGGTATACTAGGTTGACAAGAAGGATCCCAGAAGATGTGGTACCCCTGAAAACAACTTGAAAAGGTTCTTCGTCAGTGCTTTACCACCAGAAGTTGGTTTCTTCCTTAGAATAGCCCAACCAAGAACATTGAGGGAAGTTCAAGACTTTGTAGTTGAGACTGATGATGATTTAATTCTTTCTAGAAAATTGAAGGGACCAAATGGGAAGAAAAAAGCTCATAGTTTAAATTCAGTCACCACTGATCCAATGTTCCAAAAGATGGCAAATGACCTAGTTGCTTTGAAGAAGTAGCTGTCACAAATCATAATGAGAAATGCTCTAAGGAGACCAAATCCTCTTGATAGACCAAGAATTACTCCACCTCCTGTAGGATTTCTCTTGAACCACCACCAGTCAATGCCATCTGTGACACTAGGGAAGCAGAAGAAGGAAAAGACATTGAGAAAACTGAAAAAGAAAGCATGGATGACTATGAAAACTATCTTGAAATTGAAGAGGTTGGAATGCACAATGTCCTGATTGAATATGTTGATGATGAAGAAGATCATATTTTTTCATGTGTTGTTTTCACTCGTACACAATCCAAGAATGGTGTTTCAGCCTCAGAGGTTGTAGGAGATGATAGAAAGAAAAAAGAATATTATCTCCAAATCTTCCACTAAACAAGATCATCAGCAGAGGATCACCATTATCACCTTCCATGGAATCAGCCAAAGAGAAATCAAATTCACTAGTTGTTAAGGATCACACTGTTGTGCCAAGTAATTTATCTGATTCTTCTCCCAAATCAAAAGTTGTTAAGAGAAATTCTCCTCTAAATATTGGTTCTACAAGAACATCTAAATTTCAATCAAAGGCTACACCCTCACCTCCTTCCAAGCCAATTGCTACATTTTAAAAGAAGAACATATCACCAAAAGTAACAAAACCCCTGTCATTTAAATCCTCTCCCACTACTGGAACCTCTTCCTCATCTACCATAGATCCATTTGACTTCATGGAGCATGCAAGTAAAACCAAAGTTCATCTCTCTGAGATTGAATACCTACAAACAAATCCTACCCAATTTGATAGATTCATCAAGGTAGTTCGTGGTAGCAACCCATTTTTTTCAAGCTCAAACTCTAAATTCCTATTACCCACACCATCCATACCACCTTCTTAAAACATGTTAGCCCTCAGTGCCTCCAACACCAATAGAGTTGAGCCTTTTTAGCTGTCACTTCTCATCAAAGGCTTCCAGTTGAACAATTGCATCATAGCTTCTGGATCCTAAGATAATGTGATGCCAGCAAAAGTTACAAATGCTCTTGGCCTCACTTTGACCCAAGTAAATGGCACATGTTATTCAATGGAATCCAAACAAGTTCCATTGGTAGGAATAATCAAGGATGCTCAGGTTGTACTAGCTAATTATCTAAACAAGAAGATACTCCTGACCATCTTGGTGGTAGACATCCCAGCCTCTTTTGGTATGTTGTTGAGCATAAGTTTTTGCATAGATCTAGGCAGAGAAATAAAAATGGATTATTCATCTGCAACTATCCCAATGAAAGGAGAAATGAATAAGTTTTTGCTAGTTAGGAAAATGAAATTCACGGTAAGAAAATTTGATGATCCAAGAGCTAACATCCTCTTTCAAGATTGTGGGTTAGGAAATTACTTCCTTACATCACAAAAGGAAGAGAACTTTCCAATCCTCATGGATTTTGATGGCAGTCATTCCAGAGCAGGTTTAGGAGCTAGTGTAGTATCATACTCTCCCTCCAATGAGGTATATCCTTTTGCCTACAAGCTGAAATTTGATAATACAAATAATACAACAGAGTATGAAGCATTACTCTTAGGCATGAATGTAGCAGATGACATGGGAATTAAGAAATTGAGATGCAAAGGTGATGCAGAGGTTGTGGTAAAGTAGGTCCACCAGCAATATCAAGTAAAAAACCCTAGACTCATGCACTATAGAAACATAGTCTGGGACTGCATTGAATCCTTTGATGCATTCTCCATTGAAGCTTTCCCTAGGCAGCATAATGAAAAGGCCGATTCTCTAGCAGTGTCAGCTTCCTTAGTGCCACCTCATCCTTCTTTTGGCAAGGATAAAGTGACCATTGAGATAGTATTTAGACCCAATGTACCAGACAATGTAAATCACTGGCAGGTTTTCAATGATGACAATCAGATCCTAGTCTTCTTAGAATAAAGGGATAACTACATTAATATGTTCTTTGAAGGAAGTGAAAACCCACACCATGAATCAATCCCTAAAGAAGAGAAGGAAGGTATTGAGGGAATTGATGAAGAGGGAGTAATCAAGTTGAAAGGAAACAAAATCCCCAAAGGCCTAGTTTCTTTGGAAGATATCTTTGACAAGCATGACAACTTCATCCAAGAGAAAGAAAAACACTCTTCTCGGTGTCCATCTGATTTTGATCAAGAAAACATTGGCACTTCAGAGAATCCAATGGTGGTTAACATTGGTAAATGTTGCTCTCCAGAAGAGAAGAGAAGGTTTGTTGCTCTACTAAAAAAGTACTCAGATGTCCTGGCCTATTCCTATGATGAACTCAAATCTTTTCAGCCAAAGGAAATGCATCACTACATTCCTTTGAAGTAAGGAGCTAAGCCCTTCAGGAAGAAACAATGGCCCTACAATCCAAAGATTGTTGATGTTGTCAAAGAAGATGTGATAAAAATGCTCAATGCTAGGATCATCTTCCCCATCTACCATTCAACATGGGTAACTAACATTGTGCCAGTAAGGAAGAAGAATGCGGAAATAAGGATTTGTGTAGACTTCCAAAATCTGAATCAGGCATCTCTCAAGGAAAATTATCCTCTTCCAATCATGGATCACATTTTGCAAGAATTCATTGGATCTGAGATGTTCTCTTTGCTTGATGGATTCTCAGGGTACAACCAAATCAAGGTGGCAGAAGAGGATTGCAACAAAACAACCTTCACAACACCTTGGGACACTTTTGCTTACAATAGAATGTCTTTTGGCTTGATCAATGCTAGAGCCACTTTCCAGAGAGCAATGGAATTGGCCTTCAAATATTTGAAACATTGCATTATCATTTACCTTGATGACCTCATGGTTTTTTCAAAGAGGAGGGGAGATCATATCAGTCATTTGGAGCAAGTCCTTGCAAGGTGTAGGAAACATGGCATTTCTTTAAATCTAAAGAAGTGCATATTTGGAGTCATAAAAGGTAAGTTTATGTGACACATTGTGAACAAACATGGAGCACACATTGATCCTCAAACAGTTAGAGCTATCCAATCACTAGCCTTACCAACTAGCAAGAAGGGATTTCATTCATTCTTCAGAAAGGTAAACTTCCTTCATCATTTTGTGCCTGAGTTTTTTGAATTGAATAAGCATATAACTTCCATGATGAATCCTCAAGCAAGTTTCAAGTGGAATAAGGAAGGAAAAACAACATTTGAGGAGATCAAGAAATCCATCGCAAAATCTCCAACTCTTGTATCTCCAGATTTCAACAAGGATTTCATCATGTATTGCTATGCATCAGAACATACACTCTCTGCTGTCCTTGTTTAGAAAAATGATGAAGGTTTGGAAGCACCCATTGCTTTCATGAGCTAAAGTACAGTCAATTGGAGAAACATGCCTATGCAGTGGTCAAAGCTATTAAAAGTTTCAGATTCTACATTCTCAATTCCCATACAATAGTGATGGTCCCTGGAAGTGCAATCAAGTCCATTTTGACTCAACAAGATCCTGGGGCTAAGAGAGGAAGTTGGATTGCACAGACCCAAGAGTATGACTTGGAGATGATACCCTCTAATATGGTAAGAGGAAATGGTTTGTACAAGATGATCACTGAAGATGAAGCTCTCAAAGCTCAATAGGGAGAAAAAGATGATGTTTTCTTAACCTATTCAGGAGACAGTCCACAAGTGCTCTTTGTCACCACTACTGATGAGTGGTACACTAACATTGCTTACTACCTCACTTATGGAGAATGCCCTCCTCATCTTGATTACAAAAAAAAAAGGACACTCAACCTAAAGGTAGCCAAGTTTTTGATCTATAATCATGCACTTTACAAGAGAGGCCTAGCTGGTTGCTTCCTCAGGTGTGTAGATAAGGAGCAATAAGAAAAGTTACTCAGGGCATATCATGATCAAGCTTGTGGTGGAAATTTCTAAACAATGGTCACAACACATAAGATTCTTAGAGGAATATATTATTGGCCCTCCATCTTTATAGACACTCGGGATTGGGTTTCCAAATGCAAAGCTTGCCAACAATTTGTTAGAAAGCCACAACTAGCTGCATTGTCACTCAGGCCTGTGGTGATTGAAGAACCATTTCAGCAATGGGGGCTAGATTTTATTGGTGTTCTAAATCCTCATTCAATTGCATGACATGATTATGTACTCACTGGAACTGATCACTTCACTAAATGGGTGGAAGCCATTCCAACCAAGCAAGCCAGCTCCGAAACAGACTGCAACTTCATCAAGGAGAATATCATTGTCCATTTCAGAATACCACATAAAATTGTTGTAGACAATGCCACCTATTTCTCTTCCAAGGAGCTCACATAGTTTTTTTATGAATTTGGAATCTCCCTATCTCACTCTTCTGACTACTACGCACAAGGAAATGGGTAAGTTGAGTCAAGCAACAAGAACATTGTGACCATCATTCGCAAGTTGGTAGATGAGAATAAAAGGAACTGGCACAAAAAGTTATATGATGCATTGTGGGGAGATAGGATCACTCCTAAGAAGGCAATAGGTATGTAACCTTTCCAAATTTTGTATGGAGTTGAGGCAAAGATTCCCCTCACAATTGAGATGTCAACTCTCAAGTTACTGCCAGAAACAGAAGATGGTCAATATAAAGACTCCATTGATAAGAGGATCCTCTTTCTAGAGAAGATGGAGGAAAGCAAATGCCAAGTGGTGGATAGAATTAAAGAACACCAATTGAAAGTGAAGAAGATCTTTGACAAGAGGGAAAAGGAAAGAGAACTCAAGGTTGGAGACTTTGTCCTACTATGGGATAAGATAAGAGAACCAAAGGGTAGCCATGTAAAGTTTCATTCATTATGGCTCAGCCCATTCCAAATTCATGGAGCTTGTGGTGAGAATGTTTTTCTCCTCTCATACTTGGATGGAACGCCATTGGAATTTCCTCGAAGCGGGAAATAATTGAAACTCTATGATCAGTGAAAGTGGGTTGTTCCCCGCCTTGTACCATAGATTTTTTTTCCTGGTGTGTTTCCCTTTTCTGTTGTGTGGTTTTGGTTTTGGTTTTGTTTTGTTTGGTTTTTGTTGTGTGTGGTTTGGCTTGTGTGTTTCCTCCTTCTTCCTTTCTTTCTCAGAATTGTACATGAATCTACAAGGCCCAATGGATAAGGCACTGGTCAACGTAATATGTTTTTAAATTTGAGATTTTGGATCCTCATGTCGTGCCCTACCCATGCCCAGTTCACGCCATGTCCCTAAGCTAGAGCCAGTTTTTGTCTCCTGAAAACTGCTCTGTGTTTCCATATCCAAATTCATTTTTTTGAGCTTATGCCCTTCATTGGAATTTAAGCCAAGTTAGAGATTTAAGAAATTGGCAAAATTCGTGCCCTAGTGCTATTTAAGTCTCTGTTATGCTAGTTTTGAGAAGTTCCTCATTTCTCGGTCTGTGCACGTAATATCCTCTTTGCAACCTCCATTTTTGATCGAAATTGTTTGCTTGTTCTATGGCCTGGGTCATCAAATCATTGTTTTACCTCTGTGCCCTAGTTTGTGAAGGAAATTCAAAAATTGGGCTCAAAATGACGAATTTCTCTTCCTCTGTATATTTCTTCTGTAGTCGGGAACGATGGGCATTTGTTTCCCCGTCAAATTTTACCTTAGCATCCTCGAGTGATACGTGGGTCTCTCTAATTGGATGTGGTTCGGTCATACTTCAAAACTCAGCGGAAAACTCCATGTGTCGCAACGACGCAACTCTAGGGGCAGGGTCCAAGGGATAATTTTCAATTAAGCGCGGGATTTACATGTGTCCTAGGTACAAAATGAAGGTAAAATCGGCTACATATGGAAGGCTCAGTGGACGACTCCACGTGTTGAAATGGTGCAACTCTAGGGGTAGGGTCCAAGGGATAGTTTTTAATTAAGTGCAGGATTTCCATGTGTCCCCAGTACAAAATGAAGGTAAAATCAACTAAGTATGGAAGGCTCAAAGGATGGCTCCACGTGTCATAACGGTGTAATTCTAAAGATGAGGGAGAAAAGGTCAATTACCAAAATAGCACCAGATCGCCACGTGGTCAAAGTCATTAGAGAGGTAAAGCCCGCCGTGGAAAAGTCAAAGTAGATGAGCGGGCCATCAAGGGGATTTGAGATTTTGAGTCTCTTTGTAAAAAAGGTGAAAAGTTAAAAAGTAACCCACGGCCCTGATTAGGCTATAAGGAAAAAAGTCAAAGTTGAAGCCCGTAGGGAAAAATTCAAAGTGAATGAGTGGGCCATCGGGGCATTTTTGGAAATTTAACCAAATTCCCAAAAGTGAAGTAAAAGTTCTAATTTTCCCCACAACTCCTCCAAGGTCTCGGGCCTACCGTTGAAAAGTTAAAGCAGAGGAGCGGGCCGGCGGAGGAAATTGAGTTTTTGAGCCTTTTTCCAAAAAAGGTTAAAATGCTGAGAAAAGGGTCATGACCTCGTTTCCAATAAGAATGTGCCACATGTCTAAGTTGAAAAGTCAAAGCGGGGCTATGGGCTAATTTGTTCCAAATTGCCAAATCTCACAAAAAATCACAAAAGGTGAAAGGATTCCCCCGTAACCGCTCCAATCCCTTCCTACCATGTGGATGACCCAATTTCAAAGTTATAGGAGAAAATCAAACGGTCTATATTTAAATTGGCAAATCGAATGTAATGGTTACTTTGCAAGATCTAATTTTTAACCTGCCACGAGAATTTTCTTCACAACAGAGGAATTTTAAAAGGTGTTGAGGATTTGTGAAGTTGTAATAGTTTCTTGCGAAGAACATAATGGCTTCTCAAATCCATTCCAAGGGGCTGGCGATTTATTTCAAAAAGACCAGAGTGCTCTGTACCTAGAAAAGACAGAAAATGCCATACTTCTTCTATTTTCCCTTCTTTTCAGATTTTCCTCTATTCTCAAGCTATGTACAAACTCTTTTGGAGCTTCAATAATAAAAGAAGGAATTTTTTCCTCTTTGATTGAGGAATTGATTGGTACTTTGTGACCAATGAATTTCATTCAATCTTGTAGCTTCTCATGCAGATTTGTTTTTATTTTGACTATAAATACATGTAAATGAAGTTTCTAATTAATGTGTGTGGGCATTTATATTCTACTCGCAAAATTAGTTTCTCCTACCTCCATTCTCACTCCCCTTTCCCCTTCTCATACAAAGTTCTTCTCTAGTGAGAAATTACTAGCTTTGCCACAGGGTCAGCGGAGTGCTCCTATTGGATCTCTGGTCAAAAGGCCACCATTGAAATCCACTTTTTCATGCATGCACATACGGAAGTTGCACCATTCAAGTAGAGGAACTTAGATTCCCATAACGTTGGCTTGAAACCCACAAATTTTTCCACAAGACAAATTTTCTCGCCAACAGTTTTTGTCACCCACCGTGGGGCAGATTTTATAGCATCTGCACATAAAAAACAACCTCATGGTCATAAAATACAAAAAGAAAATTTCAAAAGAAAAGTTTCTAGAGATTGAATAGTCATACGAGCTATATGGATGTAAATCATGGCTATCCTGTGTAATCTCTTTTCATACAATTCTTCCAATACCTAAGCCAACTTATTCAGTAGTGTTATTTTCATTGTTTGAACACACAACCTAACATTGTTATTATTTTCTTGTTTCTTGGTGGAACTCCCAACTTTGTTCACCTTCCTCTAGTTGATCATTTTTTCTAGGATATTAAAACACCACCGAAATAAGGTTTTTTTGTAACTTTTTGGGATTAATGCAATTACATTATTATAAGTGTTAAGCCAATACAAACAAAATTATAAATGCAATGAAAATAGAAAATAATACAAAACAGAAAAACATTATATATGAAGAACAACTTTCGTTGCATATTGTAAGGGCCATAAAGAAATTCTTAACTTTAAATATTATTAATAGAATATAGGTGATATATATAGGAATTTAGGGGACATTAAATCCTAATGCATAACCAATCAAAAAAATTACTCGTAAAAATGCCACAATAATATTTACAAAATTGAATATTCAACAGTATTCACAGATTTAGAAAGAAAATCATATGTACACATATTCATTGCCCCAATGTTTTAAACAAACATAATATATATACTTATTCTTCCCTAGTAGTAATAAAGATGCAAAGAAAAGTATAACACCAAGTGCCCCCCTTACAAGATGAACACAATGAAGAAAATATGCCACCTCAAAAAATAGTTATAGGGTCTTACATAAATACATGGGATGTTGTGGACATGAAAGAAAATGGAAATGCTTTGTCAGTGTAAACCCCATAGTTGGTCATGACGATGTAACCAAAAACCAAACTTTTGAGTGTGTCACTTATGTGTTTTTCCATGGGATTGACAAAGATGACATGGGTGGAGGGGTACCCCTAGTACAATGGGACTCCATCCATGTAGGGTAGGTTATCAAGTATGAGCAAGATGGTGTTTATCATTTCCATCACACATGTCATTGACATTTCCAATTCTCTACACCCTCCCACCACCTCACATCCTACAATGCATATCACCAAGCATGATATTTCCCCCTCTTAATAGAGAATATCCTATTGTTTTTTTGTATATTTTTAAATGATTTAGGTGGTTAATCCTGTCTAGTACATTGTTTACGACTTTGATGAGGGGTTTTTTGTCTTCTCTAAGATATAACTAAAAAATTTTCCCTCAGAAACATGAAGTGGTTATGCCATCTCACAATACAATTTGAGCACATTAGACAGATCAATGGGATGCTACAAATGAGGTAATTAGTGGAAATGATGTAGCAACTTCACTACCGAAAGGTGAATGGTGGAGAGTGCGAGCACCTTCCCAAGGAAAAAACAATGACCCACAACGAAGGAAAAAAGACTAAATTTCATAAGCATGTTCTTATTTTGGGTTACATATATAAAATTTTCTCCTCATTTTCAGGCTTCTGGATAAACTTGACACTTAGTGCTTTACTTCCCTCGTAGATTGATTTCGTTATATTTACCTTCAGGATTGATTACTTTCTGGTGATATGTATTACTCATGGTTTGGTCTTTATTTTTGGTTTGGTGAAAGCTTATTCAATCACACCATTTATCGATATAACATTGTTTGTAAGTCTGTAGCCCTTGATTTTCCTTTCTTGGTATCACCTATTATCATCACCTTAGGCTCTTTGGTATCATGTCATGTTCATCATTTTTAAATAAACTTGTCACTCAGACATGTCTTCATGGATCATACATCTTTTTCTCCCTCTATAATTCAATTTCAAGTTTCGTTACCTTCTAGCAATTAACTAATTACCTAAGGTGCAAAGCTTGATGATGCATGGAAGTAGGGTGTGAAGGCTCACGCCCAGGAAGGATGGATCTAAGACTTAATGAGTTTTGGACAGTAGGAAAGGATGCATTTAGGGAACAAATGAAAAAGTGACCAGATACATATAAGGCTAAGATATGCAGACTTTCAGCTCAAGAAAAGGATATTCCAGGGCATCAATATGGTTATCATGAAAGGATAAGGAGCCAAGTTTGTTATGGATTAGCTGGAGCTTGCATGCCAAGGGATAATCTATTGAGGAAATGCATGATGAAATTTGGAATGTTCTTGGGTAGTGGTAGGGAAATCATAAAATATTCCTTCAGGATTTCTCATGTAATGATGAGCGGTTAAGAGGAGATTCCTTGAGAGTTCCTCTTATGTATGGTTTTACGAGACATATTTATAGAGGGATGTGTGTGTGCAAGTATGAGAGAAAGAGAGGGAGATTGTAAAAATGTGTAATGTGTGATGGAGAGCTCAATAACGTGTCGAAGCTCTGCTATTGTAAATATCTCCACACATGGAACTCTTTTGATGTAATCTTAGCTACTGTACTTTGACTAATGAATATAATGAAGTGATTCTAAAGCACTTATGTGATGGATCTTGATCTGTACATTTCCTTTTATGTTCATGGGTGTATTACTGATTTTATTGATGATAATCATGATTTATTTCTACTTCCATTGTGGTATGATCATGTTATCCTATGTTTTTGTGTAGTAGATTAGGAGTTAGTGCTTAAATTTGGTTTTCAAGAATGGGTGCGCTCATTCTTTGTTTGTGCAAAACCACCTTGTTAAGGAAGAACATTCTCACAAAGCTCACATAAAGGAGGGGCTCGGTACCTGTGGATGCCTCGTGTGAGCTTCTAGACTAGTATGGATGATGTGTCAGGGAACTTGGGGTTGATTGACAAAGCAAAAGGTAAATATAGACTATAGTTTGGTTCTATTGCCAGTACCTCTTTTCGAAGCTGTTGTGATAATGATATGTGATGATGGAGCATCTAAACTTGGACAATGTTGAGACTTATCTTAAAATCATGGAGAATGAGTTTGCTCAGAGGTTCAGTACTGGATCTAAGTTTGATGCAAAAAAATGGGTGGAGGATAACCTATATCAGGAACCCTATGAGACATTCTTCTTTTGTTTCCCAATAAAGTTGTATGAATGGCTCTCAACATATGGATCAAGGAAAAGTTGGTACTGTAGACCTCATGTTTGGACCCAGGATGAATATTAGTGGTTGCATGATGCCGATCTAACCTGGACCCATGTTGTTAATCACTGGTGGAGTAGAGTACTGACTAGTTATACCTTGGAATATTCTATTTCTATGTATTCTTTCCCGAATCACTGACTAGTTATCCTACTAGGCATAAGGCATGGAAGCTGGCGTGGTAGAGGATGGTGGACCATGCAATAGAAATGGAGAGAGAGGAGAGGTGGCTCAATTATAATGAAGCTTGGGAGAGGGAGTTAACAAGACAACGTGAAGATACATGAGTGATGGATTTATGGAGGCAGATGTTGTGGGAAGGATTTGAGGTTCGCCTGGAGGATGTGGAAACCGAACAGTCTGAGATACCCCATCTTGGAAAGCATGAAAGAGAAACCCCCTCAGAGTCTGGAGAGAGCTCGCCATATGAAGAAAGGAGGAGAGTCATAGGCAAACATCTTAACCCACATGACGACCAAACCCTTGCACTTAGTTTTCCAGTTCCTAAGATAAATTTTGATAATCCAGTTGGTATTGATATTGGTAGTTGAGCGACACCTAGGAGGTATAATTTTTCATTTGGTACATCTATAGCTACAATTTCATTTCCTGTGTTTGGGGGTATTTTTTCTGACACAACATTTGGGCAAGGTGTGGGATCACAAGGTTTGAGTATTATATCTGGGAGTGGTGTGGGAAACACATATGGGAGTGGTTTGGTATCACATACTTTTGGCACTTACTTTAACATGATGGTGGGATCACAAGGCACAAATGCATTAGGCACCTTACCTATGACAAGAGGAGGATCTGGTGGATCTGGAGGAGTTAACACTAGTGGATCTAGTGGTTCTGGTGGTGGAGGAAACACTGGAGGAAATCAAGGTCTTGGATCTAGTGTACAAGGTCCAAAACACCATCAACAGGTGTTTTATGAGATGTCACTCCACTTACCTGATTACAAGGGCGTTGAGGATGCCACATAACATGTACATAAGTGCGAGTTACTATGGTGCGTGAATGGAATCACTACCTTAGAGTGGAAAGAAAGTTAGTTTGTAACCATGTTGTAAGCATGCATGCATAGTTGGTACAAGAAGTATGACCCACGCTAGACATTGGTGGATTACATTGCGCTGCATAATGCATTTTTGGCAGAGTTCCACACACCTGAGTTTGGACAGAAAATCATCAATGCGTTGAAGGAGATTCAACAAGGAATGAAAAAGAGTGTGTGGGGGTATGGCACATGTTTCAAGACTCTCATATCTAAGTTATCTTATGACATTCACCCTTTGCAACATGCTCAGTGGTTCATCGGAGGACTGATCACACCATTCACAAGGACACTTTCATTGAATACTTTCACATATCTGAGCAAGGCCTTTGAGGTTACCTTGCATGCTGAGGTAGTAGGAAGTGTTTAGTTCATTCCTAGAAGCCCAAATTGTTTCAATGAAAAAGTAGCTGGAGAAATTATCTCTGAACTTGGCTCATGAGACTTGTAGTGGTTTATAGTGTATAGATTGTGAAGTATAGGGTCATACAAAGGACAATTTTCCATGAATTTTGGTTTATGCCATAACGGTGGACCGTGAGATTTTCCATAGAGATCATGATGTAAGTAGGTGTCCATTGCTGCAACGTGTTATTGCAAAATTTACACTTCTACTAATCATAACACTAAGGATTGTAGATTAATTGACCAAATACATGATGTCATTGATACTGGTGTGCACCAAAATAGTATTGCAAGCAGTTCCAAGGATGAGGGCCATCATTATGAAGGGTGCACAGATGGAGGGAGTTGTGGAAGAGGCTTTCACGGAGGAGTTAGATGTTTTAGCAACTGCGGAGGTGGAAGAAGTGAGTTCCTGCATGGAACTTGTTACAATTGTAGGTCTATAGAACACTATAAGCATGAATGCCTTGATCTATTATAGTGCTCTTGGTGTGGAAAGAATCACAAGTACAAGGAGTACCTGGAATTATTTGAACACATGAGCTAGAAAAAGTGGAAGGACAAAGGCATTGAGATGGTAAGCATGAAGAAATCTGACTCCCAGTGGATGCCAATGGTGGCACATGAGTCAAAGTTAGAACCTGTACTGGTGACAATGTGAGTCGAGGCTGCTCATGCCAAGGAGATACCAAAGAAGATACTATCTGGTTACTAGAGAAGAGGTGGTGCATGGGAAGTATCTAGACCCTGCTCATCAAAAAGAAGTCTATCAGGAAACCATGGATGTGATTTGAAGCCTAAGAGGAGAGATCTAGTGCCTAAAGGAGAAATCTCGACAATTAGAGAAAAAGAAGAGCGTTGAGGTTCCATAGAAGGATCTGGATGAAGTCAGGGAGGTATGCAAAATGTCGAGGCAATAAAATATCATCCCTCTACTAGGAGAATGGCTACAGGTGAAATTACTATGCATTGGAGGAGAGCACGAGTGACAAGTCTTACACGATAACCTTCCCCTACACAACATTGACTATGATAAAGAGATTACCTTAAATTTCATGGTTAATGGATGGCTCCTAAGAAATATTCTAATTGACACAGGCATGGAAGTTAATGTTCTCACCTTGGATGCATGGAATCAAATGGGGAGGCCCCCATTACAACCATCTTCAAATGTGTTGTATATGGCTAACAAGACAAAGGTGATGCCCATTGGTGTTTAAAGGATGTTGTTATCACTATCCAAGGGGAGTAATTCACTGGAGACTTCGAATTCTTGGCTCTTGCTGAGGTGGAGAACTTCCTAGCATTACTTGGGCACCCCTGGTGCTATAAGAAAAATTCTGACTTACATTTCAATAAGAGATATATAATTTTTTAGAACGAGGAACATGTTATCATTGCTCTAAGAGATGGAAAGTCATCACCCTATACTAAACCCTTGAGAGAAGGAGACCTAGACAGAATCTATGTGCGTACTATCAGAGACCCTAAGGTTCTGAATCCAATAGGAGTTATTTGGTGGGATTACGCTCAATCTATAAGTGATACCACTAGTGTGGCATGTGACAATTGGGCACATGGGACATATGAGTTAGTTGGAAGGTAGTTAAGAGGATCTGTGATGATAGTAATGAAGGTGCACTCAGTCAGGCACTGAGGAGGAAAACAGTTGCTAAGTTACACTGGGGGAGCCAACTCTGATGTTTTCTTGCAAGTAATGGAGACCCAGTGGGGATGTGAGATCAAAAGGATATGTATGCTTAGCTATAATTTATTTGGGACCATAACACGTTGGTGAGAGACCCATTGTGATAACCTACAAGAGTGGCGCGAGGTGAGAATCATGTTCTCTGTTAGGTTTCTTTGAAGTAATGTATCTTATGCTATATAAGACTATCATGGGAAAGAACCCACCTCATTTCACGACCAAGAATGTGAGAAGGTCTGGAAGCTTTGCCTCCATATTTATGGGTGCATAAGATTTACTCCACCTTACAAGGCTATGCACGTGCATGGAACATTCATTCATAACTATGCCGTCAGAATGGAAACTGGCGGTAGTTTACAGATGACTTGATTCAAACCTTTGAGTATCTAAGTATAAATACATTGATGCATGAGGTGTTGCAGGTTGTTAAGCACCTAACTATGAGGGATAGTGCCATGGCAGAGGATAGAATACTAGATTTTTTGGCAGAACATGAGTTTGAAGTGCGCTTCAATGAGGAAGAGCTAAAGGAAATACAACTTTAGCATGCTTGCATAGAAAAAAGAGAAAGGGAAGTTGGTCTATGTGATCGATAGTGAAGAAGTGGATAACTTGGATACTAACCATACCATGGGTACACGCGAGGTAATGGATAGTGCCGATGAGAAAGTGTGTGCCTTCCATGAACCCTTGAAAAATTAGAAGGTTAACATTGGCTTGGATACAGAACCTAAGGAGGCTACTATTGGGGATTAATGATCAGAAAGGGAGGTTTCAAAGATTCTTAATCTGTTACGTGAATTTCAAGAGTTGTTTCTGCGTAAGTACCATGAGCTTAAGGGATTTCACCACTCTTTAGGAGATATGTGGATCAAAATGAAGGAGGGTGTGTGCCCAATTCAGAAGGGAACATACCGAATGAATTTGAATCTACACGTCAGGGTCAAGGAGGATATTGACAAGATGATCACATCAGGCATCATTGAGGCTATTGAGGAATCAGAATGGATAAGCCTAATGGTCATCAACATTAAGAAGGATGGGAGGATAAGGATTTGTATTGATTACAGGGATTTGATTGTGGTATGTTTCATTAACCCTTTTCTAACCCCCTTCACTGAGGAGATCCTAGAATAGGTAGTTGAGCATGAGATCTATTCTTTCACAGATGGATTCTCAAGATATCATTAGGTTAGAATTGCAAATGTGGACCAAGAAAAGACAACGTTTGCCACTAAATGGGGAATTTTTTCCTACATGGTCATGCCTTTTGGACTTAATAATGCGCCTGATGTGTTTTCACGCATTGTGGTTCAAGAGTTTTAGGACTTCATCCATAAGTTTCTTCAAGTCTACCTTGATGATTGGATGGTTTATGGACTAGTAAAAGACCATTACGACAATTTGTGATTTATTTTTGAGAGATTTTGGTAGTTGATTATATATCTCAACATTAATAAATGTGTTTTCTCTACTCCTTTTGGAACCCTGTTGGGGCATATCATATGTAAGGAAGGCTTGCTAGTGGATCCTACAAAAATTATAATTATTGTGGGATTGGGGGAAACTATCAGCTAGATCATGGTGTGCAGATTCCTAGGGCATATGAGGTACTAGAAAAAAATTATTAAGGGATATGCCAAGATCACTGCAACATTAGAGGGATTTTTGAAACATAGAAGTACATTTCATTAGGGAGAGGCACAGCAGATGGTGTTTGATACATTGAAGAATAGGCTTGTCACTACACCCATATTATGCTTTCCTTCCTAGGATAAGTCATTCCATGTACATTTTGATGCCTCAGGGATGGAAATTAGAGAATTTTTGGCACAACCTAGTGAGGGGATTATCGATCACCTTCTTTTATTTGCAAGTAGGAAGTTGACACCAGCAGAGCAGAACTATACTACTATCGAGTGTGAGGCATTATCAATGATCTACATGCTGTAAAAATTCAGGTAGTATCTGTTTGAAACACCTTTTATATTCTACACGGACCACATGGTATTGAAGTACTTGGTAACCAAGCTCATTTTACAAGGGCACATATGAAGGTGGGTCCTATTATTTCAAGAGTTTGAGTTTACGGTTATTGTAAAACCGTGTAAAAGTAACTTGGGACCTGGCCATTTATCAAGGATCAACTTAGGGGAGGATACACAGAGTGTTGAGGATACAATGTCAGATACACAACTATTTAGATTGTGGTGCATGCCTTCTAAATTAGGGGATATTGTTTTGTTTCTCAAAATAGGTATGGCACTAAAAGGAATGAAGATGTTGGAGAGAAAACAGTTAGATATACGTTTTGTGCCCTACATATTAATTGGTGGATACTTGTACAAGTTAGGTCATTATTAGATCTTGTGTTGATGCATGTTAGAGCATGAGCGCACTGCAATCATTGAGGAAGCACATGGTAAAATTATAGGATACTATGTGGGAAATTCCACTGTGTGGAAGATTTTACTAGCAAGTCTCTGGTGGGAAAGCATATACTAGGATTGTACCAAGTTTTGCAAGGCCTGTGATCATTTCTAACACCTTGGTAAGCCAGGAAGAAGAGATGAAATTCCCTTGAGGCTAATAGCTAGTGCTAAACCATTTAAGAACTAGGCGGTTGATTTTGTAGGACCTATTTCACCTACTGCGTGAAGGATTGGTCCACACTATATCATTACTTGTACTAATTACTTAACATGGTGGCAGAGTAAGTGCCTACGAAGGATTACACAACAACCACAATAGCAAGATTCCTATGGGAAAATATAATCGATATGTATGGGTGTCCATTGAGCTTGACTAGTGACAAGGGTACACCTTTTTTGAATGAGACAGTCAGGATTTTGTTGGCAGAGTTCATGTTGGATCATCACAAGACTAACCCTTATCACCCTCAAGTTAACGGAACCCCTGAGGCATTTAACAAGATAATAAGTCACACGTTTACTAATATTTGTGATGTTTCGAGACAATATTGGGATGATAAATTCTCAGTCATACTATGGGTGTATAGGACAATCTATAATAGATTGAACAAGGACACACCGTTTCAATTGGTGTTTAGTGCAGAAGTTGTTTTACCAATATAATTTATGCTACCCTCTCTACATATTGTGTGTGAAGTAGGATTGGCTGATAAGAAATCATTACAGAGAATATGGATAAGTTAATGTGATTAGATGGAAGGAGATCACTTACGAGGTGGATTTAGAAGACTGAGATGGTGAGACAAAAATCATGGCACGATCGTCACATTAAAAATTTAAAAATTGAGGTTGGGAAGATGGTTCTACTTTATGACTCTAAATTTTTGCGCCATCTTGGGAAACTCAAATTCCATTACTTAGGGCCATATATTATATCTTACATCCTTGATTCAAGTGTGTACCAGTTTCAAGTGCTATATGGGACAAGGTTGCCAAGATATTTCAATGGGAGTAGGATGAAGCCCTATTATAAATAAGGCTTCTGTGTGTTTAAAAATAAGGCAATATTTCCAATTAGATTAGGTTTCCTTTAATTATTTTCCCTTTTGGTTGTTTCCTTTGTCATCATTTTTTGGGTTTTACGTTGCACATTGGTGCGTCAATATCTAATTACATTGTAAGATATTTTATGCGCAAAGGACTGCACATACATTTTTTATGTGGGGTGAAGTAGTAGATATGTTGAATATGTTTGAAAAATTCTTTTGACAATAGGACTGATGGGAACGATTAGCGAAAAGGTAGAAGAATGATTGGAATGATGGTTAAGATGCTTGAATTCATCATTTTATAAAGGTGTGTTGAGAAAAATTTTAAGACCACGCAGAAGAGAAATATCATGCAGTATAACATAAGGTAGGAAGCACCTTGGGGAACTAATTGGTGCACAGCGCAAAGGTTATGTACTTTAGCATGATAACACGCGTGAAGGAGGTCTATGGAAATGAAGTAGTGTTAGAGAACTAGAACGTTATATCTGCGATGCATAAGGGGAAGTTGCGGAAGTTGATTTAAGTGAAATAAAGTGCTCAATTAAAAATCAATGTTAAGACACGTGGTTGGAGGAACTCTATGGCATTGAAAAATTATAAATAGGAGGTAGGAGTAATCATTTCGACTACTTTTCCTTAGAAAATTTCTTTTTTTCTCCCTAATTGAAAGTGTGACGAGGGTTTTTTGAAGAAGATCAAAGAGAGGTACTTATCATGAACCAGTGGAATTGTGCAAGATATAGTGTAGTCTTGGGGAGTTGCAAGGAGGAAAGAAGACAACAAAGTAGGAAAGGAGTTACGTGAGAGAGAAGTGGAGAAGTCGTCAAGTCTGGGCAGGTAAAGGAGAGGTTCAAAGCACCTAGAGCATGAGAAGAAAGAAGAAATAAGATGGCACAAAAGAAAGCTCAAACAAAGAGACTGATGGTGGAGAAGGAGGATCCTGTGGAGATTTACCCAAAAATACAATACTTCCTAGGGGTTATTAAGGTAGAAAAGTGGAGTTTGAAGTTATAAAAGTGCAAGATCATTGAATACAACCATAAGACAAGTGAAAATGACAAGATGATGTGGGAAAAATTAGTTTCAAACACTCTAATAGTGAACGATCTCAAAAACCCTAAGGTTGATGACTAAGGGAGAGATGGGGACATGGTGAAAACTCCCCTTACATTTACTACTAATTATATGAAGTGCTCTATCAACCAAATAAAGGATGCGTAGAATTTGGTCTTTGGTGTAGACAAAGTGGATGTTGATTTCTATACATTGTGTGTGACATACAAGTATGGCACTTAACCTGCTTATGTCAAATTTTTGGAGCCAGATTTGCTGGACGTGCACCCTCAAGTCAGTGTTACCATCAAAGGGTACATCCATCGGGTGTTCATGTAGTTACACCCCAAAACATAGGGGGGATTGAATTGGAGGTTACATAATCCCCATTTTAAAATCCGTGAGAGGCACCAATCACGCCCATGAAAGTAGTGTTATCCAAAATTCACCCCCAGGGTAATTTTGGTAACATGTATTAAATGCTCAAGTCCCAGGGAGATAAATTGATTCAGGGAAAAGAATCATGTTTCCAGGGTCCCCTCATATTTTTCTAACTCTCCAGTCCCAGGAGAAAAGAGCAAGTCCTGAGAAAATGTGAAAAAGTTGCAGAAAATAAGCTTGGGCCAGAAAAAATTGTGAAAATTGGCTAAGTCCTAGTCCTCGCAAAAGTTGGGACAGTTGGGACATCGAGGCGCGGATCGGCCGAAAAGCCTCCAGGTGGCCCGCTAAATAGTTGGGACATTTGGGACGCAAGGACGCGAAGGGCGTGGAAAGCTGGTTTGGCTGAAGGAGAAAATTGACTAAGCAGTTGGGACATCTGGGATGCGAGGATGCGAAAGACGTAAAAAGGCGAAGCGGCCGAGAACAAAGGAAGCCCATTTCAGGCGGTTCGGAAGAACTTGTCCCAGACAGTTCGGGACAGTTGGAACAAATGGACGTGAAGGATGTGAACCGGCTGGTTTGGCTGAAACGGGGAACTTCAGTGACTTACGGGGACTGGAACAAGTGGGACAAAGGGACGCACGGGATGCGGATAGCCGAAGAAGCCGAAAGCCAATCAAGCAATGCCACGTGTCATTGGCCGAATGAGGGACAAGGAAGCCCATTTCGGGCGGATCGGGATTTTTTGTCCCAAACAGTTTGGGACATCCAGGATAAATGTACGTGAAGGACATGAAAATCTGACAGGCCCGAGAACCAATCAGATCACGACATGTGTCACAAGGGAGAAAGTCCAAAAGTCAAAGGGCGAGGTTTCAAGCACTAACGCGAACCAATGAAATAGTGCCACGTGTCTAAGTTTAAGGGCCCGCAAGGAAATTTCAAAGGAAATCCTGTGGAAAGGTGGAGGAGAGAGAATTGCTCAGTGAATCAGAGTCTGCCACACATCATCCAAGTGGTAGAACGCGGGGAAAGTTCAAATATTTTTCCCGCCGACCTATTTTTGCCTGTTCATGCCCTAAATCTTCAGATCGTCATATCTTTCGATCCAAAGCTTGGATTTGCACGTTCTTTATATCAACGGAAAGATGTTGAAATTATCTACATGATTTTGGGATCAATCTTACATTTTGGTGTAGTCTGGAGAGAGAAAATTGAGAAAATATCTCTGACACGTGGTAATCTATAAGTGACGCTTCAACAACCAGCTTTAATGTAGCAGACAGTTCGCCGCTTCTATTAGACAGCCCGCCGTTTTGCCAGGATCCGCCACTTCTACCATAATGAGATGATTTTAAATGTGACCTAGAAGTGGTTGGGGCAGATTCTAGATTTCCTCTCTTTTCCCTCTCTCATTCTTCCTATATATTGTAAAGAGGAGCTTCTTTAAAAAGGTCAAACATTTTCTGTTTTTCTCCTCCCTTCTTTTCTGCTCCAAGGTTGAAAATGGAGTTCAAACCTCCTCCCCTTCTCTGTAATGGATTTTTTACCTTTTACTATTGAAATAATGTTCTGTGCAAACTTCTGGAGCAATAAAAAATGTGTTTTGTGATGCATCTGTCCATCCTTGCTTGTTTTTTGCTTGTTCTCTTCTTGCCTCTCTTCATTACAGGTATTTGTGCATGTTCTAATGTTCATTACAGGTCTGGAGCTGTGTTCATGGAGTTTTGGGACATTTTCTATGTGAAATCTATCCTTGGGCCTGTGATGCATCTGTCTATCCTTCCCATTGCTCACCTCTCTTTGTTCCATGGCAGATTTGATAGATGTTCAACATTCTCCTTCTCTGGTGTATCACCGTTTTAGTGTAGGCTTTTATTGTTTTTCCCTTTTTCTCTCTCTCTCTGTCTCCTTGGCATGGTTAGATTAGGTTTAGATTAGCTTGCCTACACTGGAATAGCTTGTGGCAGGTAGTTTAGGAGCAAGAACCAGCCTTCTCTGGAGAATCCTTTCTCACTTTTTCGAGTCCCACACTTGGAGAAAGGATTCAATGTTATGCAATCACACTAGATGATAGTATGGTCAACCTAGAAACCTGACCAGCATCCAAGGGTGCTGTGATTTTTCACTAACAAGTAGTACATATCGAAGGAGAGGAGGAAGAAGAAGAACAGAGTGAAGGTAATTTAGATACTTACCGGAAGAGGAAGTACTACACACGCCGCAATGGTAGAAAGGGCACCAGCACTTCACTACAAGGTAGTTCCAAGGCCTCATTACCAGGGCACGAGAAAGAGAAGTAAGATGAGGAAGAGCTTGAAGAAAAGAAGAAAAAACCACATGATCCATAGAGCCCTGCAATAGGCTCAAAGGAAGGTGAAGAAGACCCAACCACCTTCAAGGCAGAGTTGGAAGAAAATATGGAAGAGTAGAAAGTTGAGACTGAAGCCATGGATGTGGGTGAGGCATATGAGGAATGAAAGGAGATCTCTGCATGACCTAAGAATAACCCAGCATGTGAGGCCTCCTTGACACAGACTTCCATCCTAAGGGGAGATAAGGGGAAATCCTTTACTCTAAAGGTGGATAAAGGATTCACCCCTAGAGAAAAGAAACAGAGGAAAAAGCAAAAAGCTACAAGGAATAAGTGGACACCCATGTCCCCACATATTGACTTATTGGATGACCCCACGAAGGTATTGCGTGTGAGGTTCCAGGCCACCTTCCCACCAAAAAAGCTATATTGATGGTATTTGATGGATCAAGGAGGGGGTGTGCCCAGAACTAGGAAGACATTTAGCTAGAACATGCATTGCCATCCAAATAGTCTGAGTTTGAGGTCAATGATCATGTAATTGAGACCGTCCATCTGAAGAAGAAAGGAGGAGAAACATATAAGGTGGTGGATCCTAACCACCTAATAGATGAGAAAGCATGTAATGTGCTTAAAAATATGTCTTCGGAGGTGATCCGTCATAGCTTGGATGTAGGATCCACTATTTAGATCTTGGTCATGGAAAAGAAGAATAAGGAAAAGGAGATACATAGATTAGGCAAAGAATCAAGGGGTAAACATGCACAAACTAAGGAAGCATACAACCAATTTTGCGCCCTCAAAAAGAGAATTTTGGGACAATGTCTCCCATTGGTGAGTTAGGATAGGATATACTATGGGGATGAAATGGAATATCTTTAATACCTTGTGGGAATTTTGCTCACAAACATCAAGGATGGTATAGGGCCCACATTTGTAGAGATCACAAAGGAGAAAAATGAAAACAAATTCATCATTGAAGCCTAGATAACTAAGTTGGAGGACTTTCTCACCCAACTCAAGGAAGCAAATATATTATAGATAGGGGCTTCAACAGCTGCAAAAAATGTGATCCCATCAATGATGCAATTGTAATGGAAGAGGAGGCCACCCTCAATACTTTATAGGATACCATCCCCATAAACAAGGTTGAACGAGCATAGTTGATTATTAACACCACAACTCATAAGGGTAAAATCAAAATGAAGTGTTAGAAGCTGGAATTCAAGATTAACGAACTCCAAGATTCCATCACTGAGTGGAAGGATGAGTTATAAGGTGTCTATGTGGAGCTAGTGGTATCTATTAATGCGCTAAAGGGGAAGGTGGAGGAAATTACCCCAGAAAAAGTTCCCAACATTATGGGAGAAGCTCCCAGGAAGGCCTTATCAAAATTAAAGGCCTGGGAGAAGTTGAAATATGAGATAGATGCAGAGTTCCATAAACTCCTCCAATTGGTCACATAGCATACTCTTCCATTCTTCAATTTTTTATGCATATTATTTCAATTCCATTATTCTTTATTCTTTAAAGGAATATCATTCTTCCCTTAGCAGATTTTAGTCGTCAATACTTTATTTAGGAAGTGCAAAGGATTATGGGGGTGATAATCAGATTAGTGTGGGGTGATGTTGGACCCCTAAATTAACTAAGTACCCAAGGCACAAATCTTGGTGGTGTTGGGAAGCAGGGCGTGAAGGTATGCATGGAAGTAGTTCTTAGATATTCTCGAAGGCTCGCGCCTAGGTAGGATGGATTCAAGAATTAGTGGTTTTTGGACAGTAGGAAAGGACATGTTTAGGGAATGAATGAAAAAGTTACTAAATACAGATATGGATAAGCTATGGATACTTATAGCTCAAGGAAAGGATATTCCAAGGTGTCAATACAGTTATAATAAAAGGATAAGGAGTCGATTTTGTTATGGATTAGCTGGCACATGCATATTAAGGACACTCGATTAGGGGAAATGCATGATAAAATTTGGCATGTTCTTGGGTAGTAGTAGGGAAATCATGAACGGTTCCTTCAGGCTTTCTCATTTAATCATGAGTGGTTAAGAGGAGATTCCTTGAGATTTCCTCTTATGTATGGTTTTACAAGATATATTAAAAAGAGAGGTGTGTGTGTGTGAGTATGAGGGGAAGAGAGGGAGATAGTTACCAAGAATGTGTAATGTGTGATGATGAGCTCTGTAATGTGTAGAATCTCTGTTACTGTAAATATCTCCATACATGGAACTCTTTTGATGTAATATTGGCTACTATAATTTGACTAATGAATATAATGAAGTAATTCTGAAGCACCTATGTGATGGATCTTGATATGTACATTTCATTTTGTGTTCATGGGTGTATTATTGGTTTTCTTGATAATAATCATTATTTATTTCTACTTCCATTATAGTATGATCATGTTATCTTATGTTTTGGTGCATTAGATTAGGAGTTAGTGCTTAAATTTGGTTTTCAAGAATGGGTGAATTCATTCTTTGTTTGTGTAACACCCCCTTATTAAGGAAGAACATTCTCATGAAGCTCACATAAAGGAGGGGTTCGGTGCTTGTGTGTGCCTTGGGTGAGCTTCCAGACCAGTCTGGATGATGTGTCGGTGGGCTTGGGGTTAATTGGTGAAGTAAGAGGTAAATAGAGATTGTAAGGCTCAAAATCCAAGATGAGCAATAGAAAATAATGTGGTTTTTTATAGGTGGGGGCCACACCCCATCCAAAAATAAAAAACATAAACATAACAACTATGGCAGGGGTTGACTGCCAATAAGAAGTCCTATAACAATTAGAGAACAACAAAACTGCAACATAACAACAACATTAACATAGTTGCACATGAAACATAGATACAAAGGCACTAACTAAAAAATTTATTGTAGACCTTGAGAGTAATCCTTAGTTCCTTGTAGAGATTCAGTGTAGTACCAATGGTTGGGTCCCATTTAGAGGCTTTAAACTTCTTTGTGATATTTTTGTTCTTCCAAGATGAGGTGGGAATACTGCTGAGATCGCAGATCTGTCGAATGTGAACTTACATAAGGTCGAGAACTACTCTATGGATGACCAAGTAATTGTTATGCTTATCTTAGAGTTCTTTGAATTGAGTGAAAAGAGTGTTAATTTCCTCCCTGAGACTGGGAATAGAGTCAAAATTTGAGTCCTTAATGTTAGACTTGAGAAGAAAGTCTACGTTATCTTCAAGTGTTTTCAGTGTATCAACTTACATTTTATATTTTTTTAGAACAACGGAGGTGTCCTGATCACAAGTAGAAGAAATTATATGTTATTAATATTTCCATATTTTCCACTATTATCCTATCCATTTTAATTTATTACTAATTCTCATTAATTATCCCCTAATCCTCATCTCATTATCTAATCAGTCATAATCAACCCCAATTTTCTTCTCTAGGTTGTTTATCATCCATAACTACCTAGTTTCTCATCCCTAGGCTCTCCTTATCCTTTATTTAATCCATCTCATCCCTCACCTACCCATTTCACTTCCTTATGTAGCCCTAACTTGCCTAAGCCTTTCAAAACCCTAATCCCACTTCTAATGGGCTTAATGCCTTGAGTTAGGCATCCTCCCACCACCGAAATGGATAGTTCCCCGTAGTTGGCAGTAACCCACCTAGGTCTTCATCGACCCTATAAAAGCCACATTTCCCCCATTCAAAGGATGCATCATCAGAGATTTCATGTGTTTTACGACTTCATCTTCGTGCTTGAGCTTCTTTGCAGCTATTCCAGTCTTCTTGGAGTCCCTTTGAGATTATTTGCATCATTTGTGGAGACTTTGGGGAGTTTATCTTGGCTTTGTGTTGGTTCATGTTATTGTTGTTTTATCATTATTATAATCAGGTACTAAAATTTTGTAGGGCCAACTACCATCAGAGCTTCAGATCTAGCCTTTCTTTTAGTCATACTTATGTGCAAGTTGTCAATCCAACCCACTCACTTTCATCCTTACATAGATTAGCCTAGGACATCGTTGACCCTGTCAGGTCACCGTCGACCATGCCTCTATTGTATCACTCATTATTCCATCCAGATCCACAACAGTCTATTTTTCTGTTTTTGTTCCCACACAGTTTCTAGATCCATCATTCTTCCATTCTATCATTCCATATCCATTCTTCTAGTCTTTGATAGCCACCAACTCAACCCAGTCACCATCGACCAGAGCCATAATTCCACCCTACCCATCCAAATCCTTGTTTTCTTTCATTCTTTTTGTTTCTCCTATTTCAATTTTCTTCTATAGGCTACCATTAGCTCCTACAGGCCTTCAAAATCCTCATATCTGCATACAGAGTTGTTCAGATCTACATTTTAGTTATTATTTTGGTCCATCCTCCTTGGTCACCATCGACTGGACCTCTACAACATAATTCAATGTCTACCCAGCCAAGTATATTTTATTTTGTGTTGATCTAAATCAGATTTGCACTTTCCTTTTCAGATTTTTTTTAGTTTCATATTTTGCATGTTATTCAGTCCTTTGTCATTTAATTTATCCTCTTTTATCAAATACAGGGGTTGGCATCTGCATAAGGAAGTTAAACACTTCTTGGAACTGAATTCATTAGGAAACCCCCTCATCTACAATCTAGCCATTTTTCCTTCTATTTATCTTTGTTGTGAAGATCCATCAAGTTTGCAGCAAGGCCATCTACTATGTGCCTGTCTATTTCTCATCATCTCATCCCAAAGTACCTTAAACCCTTTCATGTTTTGAGTTGCTTCATTTTATTTAGTATCTAGTCCATTAATCTAAACAAGAAAGAGAAAATTTAGTCCAAAATTATGGCACACACAGTGAGCAAACCCTTTTAGGCGAGTCTCTTGCATTTCATTTCATTTTCCACATTTCTTCTATTTTTGTTTTCCACTAACATTACAGGTAGAGGCTCTGCTTCTGCTTGTTTGTGTTGATCTCTTAGATTGTTTGGATTTTACTCTTTGGTTGTCTTATTTTGAATATTAGATAAAAAGGAAAAGTGCTTTCCAAGTATTTCTCTTTTTATCTTAGTTTCTCCTTTTGTATCACATTTTCCATTCCTTGTGTGGTTATTCTCATCAAATTTCCATATTTGTTTTTGGGCTTAAAATGAACCTTTTGCATTCTTGCTTGCAAATCTAGTGTAATTATGGGTTTAATTGGTTGCATTTCACACTTCTTCACACACAACCAAACACACTAATCAACTTCATGCATCGAAACAATCCCATTTTAGGTGGACCTAATTGGGATTTCATCACCCAATAGGAAATTCACCGCGGTGTTCTGGTGGCATTATACATCTTGCATAGATTTGGGACTCACGTAACTTTAGGTATATCAAGGAATCCCCATCCAAAACTACCTAAAACCAACCTTATATTTCCATTTCCTAGGTACCCTCGTTATCCATTCCCCTTTTTCTTTTTTCACATTTTCTAAATTAATCAAGATAAAGAAAACATTGCATGCTTGACTTGTTTGTCTTAATTAGTATAGCTATTGTTTTATTATTTTGTTTCATGCCCGTTATCACATGCTCTTTACCTAGGAAAATGGAAAAAAATATTACATCAAATAATTCAATCACCTCATCCCAACAAAATTCTTTTATGACCATTGTCTCATCCATGCCTATGGTTACCTCTTCCATGGTCACGCAACCTTTGATCATCAATGTTCCTCATCAAGTACCTCTTGCTAAAATCACCACCTATGATGAGACCAATCCTTTCTTGCATCGTCAATCCATCCTATCTAGGCCAGCCACTCCTCCATCTATTGCATTGGTTGAAGATTTTGGGCTCTCATTATCCCTCGTGGTAGTGTGGAGTTCCAAGAGATTATTGATGCTAATCCCATAAACCTCCATGATTACCTTCTTAAGAAGAAAACCCAACTTCCTATTGATGGGCCACCTCTTCAACAAATCAATGCTTATCATTCCAACCATGAAACAACCCAAGTTCTCTCTTCGTAACTTGCGATGTTTTCCATAGAGCCATGAATGAGATCGATATGGCCCAACATGAGCTTCACCCATCTTCTTTTACCAACTCTCAACCCCATAAAACCACCTAAGTAGTCACACCAATTCCTCTTAATTTACCTCACATCAACATAATAATCACCACTTCCATTCCTATCACTTCTTCATCTACCATCATTACTAGTGTCCCCATCCAATCCTTTCAAAAAACCCAAACATTGCTTCCCATATCCAAACAACATAATCAATCCTTATCCCTCACATCACACATGCATGCAAATGTCATCACCTCCCAACCTCCTCTTACGAGTGTTTTTCATTACATGGTGTCTAATCCACCTTCCCAACAATCTCAACCTATCATCACTCATATCCCCACTCATCATATACCTCAACCAACCCAATCTCAACAATCACATCACATTCATATCTCTCAACATCAACCATTACAACAACCCATCTAATCTCAACCAATGGCATACATTCATCCTCATCAAGCAATTCCTCAAACACCCACTCATTCACAAGCATATCAACAACCTTATCAAGCTACTTCTCATGTCATGCAACCACAACCACTCACTGCTCATCCAATCACTTCAAATGACCCCATGCATGCCTTGATTAATAGGTTGGCTAGCCTTGAGGCCGCTACCTTGGGACCCAAGATCATAGTATCTTATGAAAAAATTTACAATGAACCTATCCATCCATCAGTCACCATCAAACCCTATCCTCCTCATTGGGAGCTTCACAAATTCATCAAATTTAATAGTAAGGAGGATCCCCAACAACACCTTTGTGTGTTTAGGCATGCACACTATCTCATTACCCATGATCAAGACCTCATGTTTCTCACTTTTCCCATGTCCTTGGTCGTTCCCGCACTAGATTGGTACATGGCATTACCCAACACTCATTTTTCTCATTCGCCCAACTTGCGCAACTATTCTTAGAACACTTCTCAATCCCCAACAACATTGTGCATAATATCACCATTACATACTTATATGCCATCCAAAAATTCGACGATGATCCTATCATAGACTTTGTCGCACAATGGCATAAAATCATAAATTAATTAACATTTTCCCTTCCGCAAATAGAGCTCATTGAATTATTTGCACGCTCTTGTGTGAAGCATATTTCATCCACCTTACAAATCCAATCATTTTATACATTTGAAGAAGCCTTCACCATGGCTCATAAACTTGAGACTCGTGCCTTTGAGC
Organism: Taxus chinensis; assembly: GCA_019776745.2. Lineage (NCBI taxonomy): Eukaryota > Viridiplantae > Streptophyta > Pinopsida > Cupressales > Taxaceae > Taxus > Taxus chinensis. Next base: position 120,087,489 of record CM034149.1, on the reverse strand, counting down.
AAGTCCAACTTAAACTTAAATCAAACAATCCAAAAACTGAGTTTACCAAACCATCTATGCACAATGACAAATCCAAGAGTGTTGTCAATGTCATGGTGGTTAAATCCTCTTCCAAACCCACCTCTAGCACATGGCCTCAACAAAGAGCTCCTAGACTGACACCTAACTACATTCCTCTTGGAGAGTCATATAGTTCAACATTCAACAAGTTGATGGAGGTTCATCTCATCACACCTCCCCCCATTCAACCATTCAATGAACCAAGACCTAAACCAGCTTGGTACTATGAGGATCACTATTGCAAATACCACCAAGTTTGCGGACATGATATAGAAAAATGTTGAACCTTCAAAGATATCTTGTCCAAAAACTCATTGACTAAGGTGAGCTTCAAGTGGATAACCTTAACGCACCTTCTAATCAACCACTTGATGTTTTCAAACAACCATTTTCTAATCACGCACCAACAAATCAAACCACTCCTCTGACATCTCAACCACCCAATGCTCACACCATTAACACCATCAACATTACCATCACCATTGATCACGATCTTACCCCATCAACAACTCCACCTACTTCACCAACCATTACATCCACTTCCTCTTTGGACATCATCCCTATGTCTACAAATCCACCAACACTTGTCCCCATCTGTACACCAATCATATCCACATCTACATCAGACATCCACCATCGATCTTACAACTACATCTTCTTCATCACTTGCCACATCTACTTCATCATATTTGACCATACACATTACCTCACCTACACCTACTTCATCCCCACTTATTATATCGGACCCAGTCCTTAGCATCGGTCCCAATTCCTCTTTCTACACTTTTAACCTACACCAATCACATCGACTATTGTGACCACATCTGACACCATCATTCTCCTCCCACATCGTTCTCATCATTTGAAGATTTTTTGAAAGCACTCTAACTGATGCAATGACTTCAAGTGATCCTCCCATCTCATCTTTTAAATCAGACACTTCCACATCAACTCAATCTTCACCTTCTTTAGCTCTCATCAAACATAAGTTACTCCCTACACCAATATCAACTCCAACAACACAACCTTCAGACCCCTCTAATTGAGATCATTGTCATCCCTCCCAAGGTTACCTCTTCACAATCAAAAAATAAAACCCTTGGCATGTTTCCTCAAAGGTATCTTTCATGGCCTCATAAAAAGAAAGGCATCCCTCCACCTAAGATCAAACAATCCTAATTCCACATCATATATCTTAGGACCACATCCATCTCTCATAGGACCAGCCCCTTCATCTAAAACATCTTAATCCACCAATATATCCAAATCGAAATCACTAAACACTTATTCTTCTAAAACATCGACCATCACTAAACCCGAATCCAAGACATACCAAAACCTCGCGATCCTAAGACGTCAACCCTTAACATCCAAATCATATCACACATCTACATCCCAAACATCCACCATTTTTTTTAAGTCCAAAAACTCTCACAAACGATGAAGTACCTCCCAACACTTTGGTTGAATCATATACAGAGGCCCTTCAACACTTGCTTCAAATTTATGCCATCACACTCCCTCCCATCAAGGCCTTTGATCCACATAGTAAGAACCCATCATGGTTTGACTCCAAACTCATTTTAACTTATAATTTTATCCTTGGACATGACATAGAACATTGTAAAGCCCTTCAAACCATTTTCCAAAATATTATTGAGGAGGATGACCTTCTTATTAAAACTAATCAATCGCATCCTTCCACCTCCTCACCCATGACCATTTCAACATCCACATCATTAACTTCATCCACCAAAATACACAAGTCCCCTCATTCATCACAGATTTTTTTTACCATCCCACTACCAAGAAAATATTCTTCTAAGGATATTCCCCCTTTATTCATCAATGTTGTTCAGATAGCTACTCGATCTAGGCCACATGACTCTAAACCAATAGCCCAATAAAAATCAAATACCTTTGTCGCAATCTCTCCTCCTAAGGAGTTCACTTCATCTCCATCCTCATCATCATAAAAACCCAAGGTTGTGATTATTGCTCCTTCTAGTGAGTCCACTTAATCTCTATCCCCATCATCATTGAAACCTAAGTGTAAACACCTATAATTTGATCAAAGTAATGTTATTCCTAACATTGCACAAACTATTATATTCCCTACAAATTGATGACACATCATCAATTAGTATCTTTCCCCCCTCAACTCCTCTTAATTAACTATTATACATTGATTAAACCTTCTACCATGCATTTGACCAATAAACTCTCTTATTGGCTAACTCTCACTTCCAACACGTCCAAAATCTATCAAAACCTCCTCTAGATGCTCCCTGAAAGCTTCTTAAAGCCTAATTGGGATTCCTAGTTAATCCTAAAAGGTTAATTAGCTTACCAATCCTATTCAAATTTTTATTTGACTTCATAAAAGTGATTTTTGGACTTACCCTTTTGTCCCACATGCACCAAAATCATACCATTCTTGGAATGGGAAACCTATAAATAGATCCCTCCTCATCATCATTTCTAGGAACACTTCTCCTCCTCTGACATAAACTATAGGCAATTAGAATCTTGAGCATTTCTCCATTTATTGAGCTAATATCTTAATAGTGCATCCATTAACTCAAGCTTGAGTAATATGGAGAGAACCATATGGCCTTGTAGCCATTAATGGTGAGACTCCATTATTAAACCTTGAGATCATATTAACAATCAAAACTGATTGCTAAGGGATCTTCTTAGTTTCATTTCAAGTTAGCATTTAAAGAGTAGAGATTGATTTAGGTGTGTTAGTTTGATTATTGTCAAAGTTATATGCATGTTTAATAAATTAGCCTCCCTAAGCTCATATCTTGATGGTTCTTGTTAGGTTAGTTAAGATTTGAAACTTCTTAGGTGTTCTAGTTTCATTTCTTAAGCTTTCTAATTTATACATGAACACATTTGGCATGCCCAGTGGGACTTACTCCATAGCCCATAAAAGTTGATTTCAAACTTTGTAATTTACATCATTTTTTTCTAACCATTTCCATGCATTTTGAGGATTGAATTGATTTTTCTAACCTTATATGTCTTAAAATATTCCTTTTGCATGCAAAGTTAGTGGGTTTATGTTAGAAATTGATTTAAATAGCAAATTTTTGACCTGTTTGCATTTTTAGAATTCAGTTTTCCGTCCTCTTTTGTGCAGTTCTAGGTACACACATAGGTGTAAGAATAGGGCATGCATACGTCAAAACCCATATACACTTGTTTTTTGGGGCGTGCATACGTTCCCAAACATGCGCATGTGATTCCATACCCACGCATATGATTTGTTGTGCTTTTGACCCTCTGTGCTAAAATTTCTCAAACGAGTGCATATGTTAAGAAGGGCATGCATACACTCACAAACATGCTCATACATCTCTCAGGAGGCGTATACGTTAAAAACCTCTCTGTGTTATCTTTTTTTCCCCACATACATGTGCATATGCTCATAGGGGCATGCATACGCCAAAAAGGTTGTGCAAGTGTCTCTCTACCTACACATATGCTAAATACTTACTATTTTTTTGACAGAGGCATGCATACATTGCCAAGCATACACAAATGTTGTTAGGAGTGCACATACATCCTAAGGGGCATGCAGGCACTGCACTATGAAGTTGAAAATTATGTTAGACTAACAAAAAGTTGTTTCTTTGGATTTTCTAACCATTTGCAGGGTCTTGTTAGGTTACATTAAGTGTTTTCATAGTTGTATTGTTATTTATAATGCTAGGATCACATATGCTCTTCCCTCACACCCTCTAGGTGATTTTGGGAATTAGAAATGATCCAACACCTCTTTCATTTTTTCAAAAAAATCTCCATTAAAAGATTTCTAAGGGAATGGATCTCAAAATTGGATAAAAGGAATGAGTTGTGTGTTTTGATTTAGAGTCTTTTGGCCTTGTTTACTAACTAGTTGGGTTCTACGTTGTGTGTGCTCTTCCTTCATGTATTAGGATGATCTTAAGAATCAAAAGCAACGTCTAATTATCTTTATATAATGCCTTAAACTGCTAATCTTTATGTGAAGGACCATATTGTTTGTGAAATAATTGAGATCTAAACGAAGACTAACACATTTGTTGTAGGTTGTCAAATGGTGTACGATAAAAGCCACATTAAGCTAAAAGATAAGAAAACACACCATAGTCAAAACATTTGATTTGTAGGTTTGGATAAGGCTAAACATGCTCGCTTTTAAACTAGGAAGATTCTCTTTGGCATAAGCCTTAAGCTAAAACAAAAGAGATGTTCCTAGGAACTTCAAAGTAGTCCATGCAAGTGGGAACCTTGTGGAAGAAACGGGAAGTGCTCCAATTACCTACTTGACTAGTTATGCATTTATGAGTTAGAGTCAAAAATATCTCCATTGCGACCCCCAGTGAAAACACAACTGAAGGAATTTTTATGCTCATTGTGTCGAAGGGGGTAAAGTAAAGTCAGGATACTCCAAGGTTATTTAGTGCAACTTCCTTGGCAAACCAAGCTCACAGAGGTATTTTGTGACACCTAGTTGATATAACCAATAGGAAGCTATATCGTCTTGGATCCCACTTTACCATATCAAATCCAATCATATTCTATAGAGCTCTCACAAAGTAAGAAATTATTTGGAGTTGAACCCTTTTTAACGAACAAGTAGTGAGTCCATTTAATTTTGCACTAAGCATCATTCATCATGAGATTTACAAAGCCTTACTCTGTCTTAGTTTCTCACTCACCCTAAGGTGAGGAAAAACTCTGCCAAAGTGATGCCAAGTATATTTCAACCTCACTTGATCTACACCTTTGCTATCTTGTTGTCCATTTTGGGGAAAAGCATAAAAACATATATGGATACCGCTAGAAATAATCATGTCCACCACTTTTGTAGTCTACTTGCATGACTAGGTTGTAATGTCAGAATGCAAGTGTTGAAAGTGTGAATGGTACGTCTTCATGTTCTAGTAGGCCCTTTGTCTCAAACCCATATTGAGACACATTATCATCATAGTTAGGCTTGAGTCATCATTGACCCTCCTTAGAAGTGTTACGTTGCTCACATCACCTTGCCATAATTACGATACTTACATCTCATTTCTAGTGTCTATATTGTGATGTTACGCTGCCCACATCTTAGCAAATCCTTAGTGTACTTTGATGTTGTTTTATTTCAAACATTACCCCAATCTTTAAAGAGTGTTGGTTACTTTGTTTTGCATCATATCGATATTATTTTTATACTAATACCTTACTTTCTCACAAAGCTTGGGTAACTAATACTACAACAGAAGGTCAGAGAGACTAGAAGAGAGATAGAAAATAATCATAATCACAAGAAAGAACCTCTGTTTATTGTTTTTCTTCTTTATGTTGACTGTTTCTGATGAAGTAGAGTTATTTTTGGATCCCTATGGATCACACCTCCCCTTCTTAGGAGGCTTTTAGTCCCACAAAATCTTAGTGGGGAGTAGATGAGGAAACAATTCCCTCACTGCTCCTTCGAGTACCATCGGGCCTGCCTTGGTGTCTTTCCTTTCAGTCTGATCTGCCAAGACTCTTGGGCACCTCTTCTAGTCTCTCTGACCTTCTGTTATAGCACTACATCCTCCTCTAATTTTCCTCATGATTCCAAGATGCAATCCTCAATAGAAGGAAGAAACTGTAGTTCTTCATCTTTATCTAGCATGGATGGCTCATATAGGTGTAAGTTTTCACAATTTACTATAGAGTACATCCTCATGAATGACAAAAAATCAAGTTGAAAAGCATTTTCTCCAACCTGCTCCAATATGGTGAAGGGTCCATATCGTATTGGCTTGAGCTTTCATGCTTGATCTTGTAGTATCTCCTTGCTCAAGTAAAGCCAAACTTTATCTCCAACATGAAGCTTGTGTTCCCTCCTATGTTGATCATGCTAAGCTTTGTAATTGGCTTGAGATTTCTCTAGTTGTTCTTTGACTTTGAGATGGATTTACTGGATCCTCTCAATGAATTTGTTATCCCTAGTCACCTCTGTGTCTCGTGTCTCCTTTTCATCATGTTGTCCAACTACTATGTCTAGCGGATTTGTAGGTAGATATCCTAAGAATGCTTCAAATGGCGACTTCATAGTGGATGTGTGTACTACCCGGTTATAGGAATGCTGAATGTAGGCTAAGGACTCATCCCAAGTCCTTGGGTATTTGTTGTTATACCCTCTGATCAATTGTACTAAAGTCCTATTTACCAACTCTGTTTGTCCATCTGTCTATGGATGGAAAGTTTTGCTCCTCTGTAACTTGGTATCCATCTTGTCCCACAAAGTTGTCCAAAACTTTCCCAAGAACCTAGAATCCCTGTCAGAGATAATAGACTTTGGAAAACCAAAATGCACCCATACATTAGCAAAGAAAAGATCTGCCGCCTCATGTGCTTTTACTATATTTTTACATGCCATAAGAATACACATTTTACTAAATCTATCAACAACAACATAGAGATAGTCATGGCCATGTTTAGACAATGTAATCCTCCTAAAAAATCCATAGAAATGTCCTCCCATGGATGAGTAGGTACTGGTAAAGGCATATACAAGCCTTCCTTCCTAGTTTTAGGCTTGCTAGTACAACAAGTTTACATCCACGAATAAATTTTGATACTTCTTCTTGCATGTTGGGCCAATATACATACCTTTGCAAGTGGGCTAGGGTCTTACCAACACTGAAATGTCCCACTACTTTCGAGGTATGTGCTTCCCTCATCAATATAAGTCTTTATTCTTTAGGCACATAAAGTTTCCCCCATCTGTAGAGCAGCCCATCTTTGAGATACCAATCTTGAATCCCCGTCTTTTCAACCCCTTGGGACTACAACTTATGAAATGTCACCCCAAAGTCTTTGTCTTGGGAATATACGTCTCCATAAGATTCCTTCGTGAAGGGCTCGATCTGAGAGATAGTGGATAAACAGGAGAAATTTTCCTGTGTGGGTGGCCTAGACAACATGTCTGCCACCAAATTTTTACTTCCCTTCTTTTATTTTATCACTAGGTGGAACTGTTGAAGAAACCCCATCCATTTGTAGTGTCTTGCTTGTTGTAATTTAGACTGTGCTTGCAAATACTTGAGAGGTTTGTGGTCAGTGTGCACAATAGTTTCTTTACCCAACAGATAATTTTTCCATTTTTTAATAGCCTAAACTAGTGCATACATTTATTTATCATATATTGAATATCCTTTAACTGCTGAAGTGAATGTTTTAGAATGATAACATATGGGTTTACCTCCTTGAAGAAACAATGTGCTCATAGCGTAATCACTGACATCTATCTCTACTTCAAAAGGTTGCTGCAAACTATGAAGAGCAAGTACTGGAGCATGACTAATCTTGTATTTCAATAACTCAAAGGATTTGTATTGTTCCTTACCCTAGTCAAAACCCTTACTCTTTGTGGCCACTGTGTGTAGAGGTGTTGCAATTGCCGAGAAGCCCGGAATGAATTTCCGCATGTACTGTACTACTCCCACAAAACTTCTAGTCTATGTGGCTCCTGTTGGTGTTGGCCAATTTGTGATGGCTTCCACCTTCTTTAGATCCACTCTTGGCTCTCCTCCTCCAACCATGTGCCCAAGATAGACAAGTGACTATTTGGAAAATTCACATTTCTTCATATTACAAAGCAGTTGTTTCTCCCTGAGAACTTGCAAGACTTGCTGCAAATGCGTTAGATGTTCTTCCCATGTGGCACTAAAAATAAAGATATCATCTAGATATACAATGACACATGAATCTATGAAATCTCACAAGACATCATTCATCAATCTCATAAACGTAGCGGGTGCATTGCATAATCCAAAAGGAAGTACTAACCATTCATTCAAACCCTATTTTGTTTTGAAGGTAGTCTTCCATATATCCTCCTCCTTCATCCTGACTTGGTGATAACCTGACTTGAGATCCAACTTCGTGAAAAATTTGGCATGCTGAAGTTGGTCCAAGAGATCATCTATGCGGGGAAGTGGATATTTGTTCTTTATGGTGATCTTGTTCAAAGTGCGGTAGTTGATGCACATTATTTAAGAACCATCTTTCTTTGGCACCATCACAATAGGAAAAACACACGGTGAGGTGCTCGGTTGTATCACCCCTTGGTCTATTAGTTCTTGGAGTTGTTTATTTACTTCAGTACTCTAAAGCAAGGATTGCCTATACAACCTGATGTTCAGTAGAGGTGACTCTAGTAATAGCTAAATCTCATGGTCTACTTCCCGTTTTGGTGGTAATCCACTAGGAGCCTAAAATAATTCCTAAAAATACTGAATAATACTATCCAAATCTTGTTTTCCTTGGTTAGAAATCTCTAAAACTTCTATCCCATCTTGCTTATCATTTAACAAAAGTAAACAAAACTGATTATGATTTTCCTGAATAAGTCGTTTTGCTTGGTTAGCACTTACCATAGTAACCCATGTCTTACCCTGGTGTGCTTGCATGTTGTAGCTGATCCCATCCTTGACCCATCTGTATTAGTTTTCCCTTCTCATAAATATAGCATCCCTAACATACAAGCGAGGACTCCCGAATACAACATCAAAAGCATCAAGTGGAATAACGTCAGCTTCAAAAACATCTATAGATTGGGAATTTATCCCAAACTTGACCTTACATCTTATTGTTACTTGAATTTCAACACCCTTCTTCACCCAACCCAAAGGATAAGGGTGTGGATGCTCATAAGTCTCAAGACCAAGCTTCTTTACAACTGCCTCGGAAATCAAGTTAGATTGAGAACCGGTATCAACCAAAGCATTTACCTTAGTTCTCTTGATCTGGATTTTGATCTGGATTTTTCTACTCATCTCCTCTTTGTTGTCCATGTTGGTGGTCGTGAATCTGATCCTTTCATCTACATCAAATTCATCTTCGATTTCCACCTCCCCTTCTGTCTTTACAACTGTCACGGACTTCTTGGAGTCCTTGGTTTGGTTATTCGGATGTAACTCCGGATGTAAATTCCAACATGTAGCGTCAGTATGACCATTGATATCACAATTCTTGGAAAAATTCTTGGGATCTTTACAAGTATTTAAAGTAGTGGCATCTTGTTTACCTTTTCCTTTCCACTTACTCTTGTTACTTGTTCACCCATAATCCTTTTTCTGCTGATTTGTCAACTTCTTTACCCTCGGTTTCTGCTTCTCCTTGCTTTTTTCCTCATCATCTATGTAGTATGCATGTACACCATGTTTTCATTGAGATCCTTGGGCTTTGTGGAGATGAATTTTCTTCGAAGGTGAGTGTGAAGTCCTCCTAAGTACTTGGTCAAAATATCCTCATCCTCCAAATCCATGTTTAGCAACATGGCTTTCCTCTGAAACTCCGTAGTATAGTCCTACACACTTTGACCACTACCTTGTCTAAAATAGTGTCATTTAATCATTTGGTCAGTTTTATGGCCAATAGGATAGAAGTTAGCTCTAATTAATTCGTTAAATTCTTGCCAAGACTTCACAATAGGATGCTTCTTCTTTTCACAAGTAGTTAGATGAGTTTCCCCACAAAACTAGAGCATGTCCCCCTCCATTTTGAGACATGCAAAGGTGATCCTTTGTGCCTCAGTGACATTATGGATGCTAAAATAGACTTCTAACTATTTCAACCATTTATCAAGTAACTCTACATCTACTTGTGCTTCAAATATTTTCATTTTGACTTTAGTCTCAACTTTAAAAGGAGCATGTTCAGATTTTACCTTTTCTCTTATGTTAGAAGTCTCTTCTTCGTGCTCTTCTCTATAATCTTCCTCATGGTGGACCTTGCCTTTACCAAAATTTTTGGCTAAGCCTCGAACCACCAATTCCATGGAGTCTTGCATGATGGAAGTTGCCTTCTAAAAATCTGCAAGTTCCTCTTACCTTCTAAACATCTTATCCATCATGGCCTCTAGCATCTCGATTCTATGTACCAAGTTCTCTTCCTCCATTTCTCCCCGAATTCTCTGTTTCCACTTCTTTGTAGAAATATTTGGATCACAAGGTAAGGTTTCTTCACCTTTAGATCTTGTCATTTTCATACAAATTCAAGAATGAAATACCACAGTCCTAGATACTTGTTAACTATGATACCAAAATGATATGTAAACTCTTCAACTTTGGAATTATTCACAAAATCACAATTAATCGTTGTTGTTTACTTTCTATTAGAAAATAACAGAGATAGCTAGTGAATGAATTATTATTGTGCTTAGAATAAAAAATTGTAGTAAAGGAAAGAATATAAGCTCATAACACCAATAATTTTATCCTAGAAAATCTCCAATGGAGGAAAAACTAGTCGGGAAGGGCAACTGCCCTTTCTTCCCACTTCTATTGGACAATTCAAATCAACAGGTACAAAATTTACAATAAGTACGAAAGGGAAGTAGATAATATCTCAACACTTGCTTTCAATTACTTCCTTGCTCTGTCTTAACACTCCTTTCTTCTACAACAATACAATTTCCAGCACTAAGACTTCTCGCTCACTTGCTCTCATGCTTCGATGATCTTCTAAAATTCTACAATCATGTATTTATAGCCTTTCTCATGTCCTCCCGTGCACTAGAGAATGGGAAAGGTCATGAAGGAGAAGAGAAATGAACATCCTTTCAAATTCAGAGGCTGTTCATTTCAAATTTTGTTTTCTATCCGTAATGGCCAGGACCGCTGCCCTATGCAGACCGGTGGTCCCAGGACTTCCACCCTATCTGGGCAACGGTTCTGTAACCACCACCCTGCACGAGGAGGCAGTCCTGTTACTTACAAGACAAAACCTTTGTTTATTGTTTTTCTTCTTTGTTCTGACTATTTTTGATGAAGTAGAGTTATTTTGGATCCCTATGGATCACATTTCTAGCAAACATAATCTAAGTGTCTATATTGTGATGTTACGCTACCCACATCTTAGCAAATCCTTAGCGTACTTTGATGTTGTTTTATTTCAAACATTACCCCAATATTCAAAGAGTGTTGGTTACTTTTTTTTTTTGTCGTATTGATATTATTTTGATACTAATACCTTGCTTTCTCACAAAGCTTGGATAACGTATCCTAGTAGTATTGTTACGTAGCTCACATAGGTAACCTCCATTTGTATTAGGATTTTGGTCTTGCGTGTTTCTATACTTATCATAAGTATCCTTTGATTGGAGATCACATCAACCCCTTTCTAATACTTACACATTGTTCATTTCGAACTTGAATAAAGTATTGACATTGTGATGATCATTAAGTGTCGAACTATCTTTAGAAACATTAGCATAGGGTGTAGTCTATTTTTTATTGATTGGTTTACTGGGAACTTGCATGATTTTTCCTTACGTGTTATCAAACTTGTAAACTTGATTAATTCATTATTCTATGGTCTGTTTATTGACATAATTTGATACCACAAAACAAACAATTTCATGTTACACTTAGGTTTATTATACCCTTGATTACATTAGACAAAACCTTGTGTAAACAAATATCACAATGGTCCATATCACGATAATGGAATCCAGTAAATGAGAGTTAAATCCTTTTATGGGTCACAATTTAGGTCCCCTCTTCTCCAAAGTAAAGGAAATAGATGGTTTGGTTGACCATAGCAGAGATGAGAGTGACTCAATCCAAGATATCGACAACATGGATGTCATTCACTTTGATGATTTCCTATTCCAAAATAGAGATTGAGTGCTTGCACAAGTTTTAGAGATAGGTGCCATAGTGCCTCAAGAATGAGAAGCCCCTAGCTAAGATACTAATAGGATAGAAGGAGAAACACAAATACCTTCCCTCATGGATGATAACATTGACAGAAGACACACTTCTACCTCCAATACCAACATTGAAGGTGAAACATCAAGACAAAAAGGTAGTTCTCGACCACCACCCCTTTAAATACGCTATGGGGTTAGGGTAGAACATGAACATGAGGAGTTACCTCCTCAAAATTATGATGAAGAGGACCCTCAAAATGAGGAAGTCACTATAAAAAATCAAATACAAACTCTTAGTCAACAGCTAGTGAACTTAGCTTCTTCTATAAGTAAGAACCCAAGAAATGGTACACGTCAAGAGAAACCTAAGACTAAGGTTCGTAAAAATTATACTAAACCTCATGAAGATGAAGCCTTCAAACAAGGTTGAGTGCTTATACCATCTTCTCCTACGAAAGAACAACTCTTTACACAAGAGTTACAATCAATGAAGACCATGCTTACGACCCTTCAGGAAAGTAACTTAGGCCATAACAAGAAATATCAATTTGAGGAACTATGACCTTATTCTTTTGAAACAGGCATGTTGCAAAAACCATTTCCAAAAAATTTTGATTGTTCAAAATTTTCTAAATATAAAGGCAAAGGTGATCCTCGTGATCACATCAAATACTTTTACATGGCTTTCCAAGAAGTAGCCTATAACAACAATTATCTCATACATTTGTTCCCTCGTAGTTTAGGAGGAAAAGTGTTGGAATGGTTCCTTTATTTAAAAAAGGGGTTAATAGTCATGTGGCCTGCATTAGCAGAGAAATTTGTGCACCGCTTCTTGTTCAATATGGAGAATGATGCAACCATGTTAAATCTATGTAGCGCTAAACAAAGACCAAATGAAACCTTTTCCAGTTTCTTACAATGATGACAAGGGATAGCTAGCCGCTTCCCTTGCATAGTTCCTGAGAAATTGTTGGTTAGTATCTTCATTCCCAATTTGAATATGGACATTGTGTTCCACTTACAAATGTACCACGTCACTAACTTCTAGGAAGTCATCGAGAAAGGAAGCTAAATTGAGAAGGATTTAATAGCAAAGGGAACAATAAAATCCTTTTCAAAGGAAAGAAAAGAGTCAAAACCTATGGACAAGCCCAAATTATTTAACAAAAACAAGGACAGCGTAGGCAATGGCATCACCGACTCTAAATGAGTTCAAATAGTTCAAAGTGGTCCTCTTTTAAAACTTACCAAAGGACCTAGTCAAAATCCAATTAAATGACAAGTGTTCACTCCCCTTTTAGACTCATTATCCATGATTTTGAGACAATTATAGGCAGTGAACATGGTTCAATATCTGACCATAATACCTTATGTAGAGGATGCACCCAAACTAGGATAAAATAGAGATCATGATTATTGTGATTTTCATCGTGTCAAAGGACACAAAACAAATAAGTGTTTAAAACTGAGACACTTTAGTCAAGACCTCATTGAAGATGGAAATATTGAAGTGGACTCACCTGAATGAGGGCAAGGACCCAATGGAAAAATGGGAATATTTAAACAACCCTTTCCTTACCATAATAAATAAGGAACAAATAATTCGGATCAAGGTTAGTCGTCTGATAACTATAGAGCTACAAATTACATGTATACATTAGCAGATAATCCCTTTGATTCACTCATAGGTTGCATTAATTCATACAATGAGAAGGTAAATACCATTAGAATTATTAGCAATGATTTTTCCGCAGCAATGTGACACACTCGTCTAGTGATCCCTGAACCTCCTGTACCTATGCCACAGAAAAGTCAATATGACTTGGTAGATAAACTTCAAAAGACACCAACTAAGATTTCGATCTTAGACCTTCTCAAGATATCAAACTCTCATAAGGATATCCTTTATAAAACACTTCAAGGGTCAGGAGTTTCAACGAATGTCAATCCTTCACACCTACAAGCCATGATCACAAACCTTACTCAAAGTGACTGTATTTACTTTGATTAGAGATAAGTCCCACTCAATAATCATATGCAAAATTTACCCCTATACATTGAGGTATTTGTTACTCATAGAAATATTAAAAGAGTGCTTGTGGATAACGGGTTTGGTTTAAATATTTGCACCTTAAAGCTAGTCAGGAAGCTAGGGCACACATAAGTAGATCTGGATGCTCACATAATCATGATCACAGCTTATGATAATTCTGAGCGTGAATCAGTTGGTACCATTGTGTCACCTATGGAAGTAGGGAAAACAAAGCATGACACGAAGTTCTGTTCCTTGATCTAGATCTTCCTTATAACATACTCTTGGGACACCCATGGATCCATGTCATACAGGTTGTACCTTCCAATTTTCATCAATGCATTAATTTGTATCATGGAGAGAAGACGGTCACCATCCTAGGAGATCTTGAGTCCATTTGCACATTTTCGGGCATTAGCATAGTTTCTATCAGGAAGTAGTGTATGAAGTACCTCTCAATGTAGATGTTGTTATACCATTACAAACAAAAACCCTAAAAGATCGAGTTGATCTTGACACATTACAAGATGGTAATAAGGATCATTCCTCATCACTCTCTTCCTTTGCCTCATTGGAGATGAAGATGGGATCATATGGCCCAAATGAATATCTTTATCTTTAACAAGCCTTTTTAGTCTCTGAACTCTCATTATCACCTAAAATTTGTGGTAGGCCTGAATTTTTAGTTTACAAGCTCTCGGGATAGTTATTTTAGTCCCTTTGAGAAGTTTGTTCCTTGTGGCCATTTATGACACGAGAAAATGTTAGTTACACCTACAAGTTGGAACCCTGAAAGGAACAAAGGTTGCATGTCACTAAGCTTCAAAGTACACCAAAGCATATAAAATGATGTACATCATGAGTTATTGTGGATTTAGGTGTGTGACACAAATGCACATAAGGTATACTTGAGCCTCTCTCAATTCCCTCTCACAAAATCAAATATAGCATGGCCCTTGGTGTTAAGCCTCATAGGGATCCGCCCTTAGAAATAGATGAAACTTCTTCAAAACATGAGGAAGATTTTCCTCATTCAGATAATAATGTAAATTCTCCATTGTAGCATATACAAGGATCTTACCTATACCAACCTTTTCCTAGATTCCACTGTATTTACCATTTCCCAAGTCCAATCCCCAAGCTGATTTCCAAACTACCCTTGTATATCCCAACCTCATTGATTGGGGCCAATAACTTCATATTCTAGTTTTTTTCTTTGAAAATGATGAGGTAATCATAGATTTTACGGGTACTCAGAGATGATATATTCCAATCAGTGAGCCATAAAAAAGGGCTTCTCCATCAAATTGGACACAAGCGCGTACTTTGGGGAAGAGGCAGAGTTGTTTGGTCATGTAAACAAAAAAATAAGAAATGGAAAAATTCCTACATAAAATCCTTATAAAACAGAATAATTATAAGTCCCATAAGTGAAAACCTCTTTTAGGTTCTTGTGGACAAACAAACGAAAAAATCAATGGAAAAGATAGTCGACCCACGTGAAGATAATAATATCTCTTTGAGACACCTGTTGAAAGCATATATCTAATATTCTACCCCTCTGATCCTATGCATATGGAGGATACATCTAAGATGCTGGTTGAGGAGACTATTAGTGTTAACATTAGATTAGAAGAAGATCCAAAAATGGTACATATGGGAGCTTCACTCTCAACACAAGAGAAAAAAACATTTTTGGCACTACTAAAAGAATTTGTAGACATATTTGTGTGGTCTTTCACAAATATGCCAGGTTTAGACTCAACCTTAGTCGTGCACAACCTTGTGGTGTACCCAGATGCTAAACCTATCAAGGAGAAGTTAAGGAAGATGCACCCACTTGTTGTACTTTTGGTTAGGAAAGAACTAGAGAAACTATTGGCAGTAGGTTTTATCAGACCTATTGACTGTTCATAATGGATATCAAACATAGTGTTAATATAAAAGAAACCAGTTGACATCTGCATCTGCACAAACTTCAGGGTTATTAAAAAGGCATTCCCTAAAGATGAATTTCCTTTGCATAACATCATGACATGATTGTAAATTCAACTGGTAGGTTATGTGATGGTGTCCCTCATGGATGAATTTTTCAAGGCTATAACTAGATTAAGATCATAGAGGAAGATCAACATAAAACAACATGTTCACCACCTACTTGGGGGAACATTTTTTCTATTGGGAAGTGATGCCCTTCTAGGTCTTGGGAAGAATGCCAGAGAAGGCACTTATCCTAAACTAGTACTACTCCTATGAAAAAAATCATCTTCCATGCTAACATGATGAATGATATCATGGAGGACTATGTGGATGATATCTTGGGAAAGTCTTCACACTAACTAGAGAAGAGAACCATATACTAGGAAGTGTTGAGGTGATATAAACAAGTTATATCTTCCAACACCTAAGGATGAACAGAAGACTATAAGTGTGGTCCACCATTGAACCAGAACTAAGAAATAGAAACAAAAATGTCTTCACAGCTTGTAAGCAATATAGGGAAACTAAGATTAGGTTTCATCATAATGAATCATAGAAGAGGCAATTGAGGTAGATCCTCAACATAAAGGACAACTTGCAGCTATCACTGAGATGCCTCCACCAAAGAACCTTAAGCAAATTTATAGAATAAATTGAGAGACTTACAAGGTAAAATTTAGGAAATCCATTTATTCATTTCACAGCTTGTAGATAAGTGCCATCCTTTCACACATCTACTCAAGAAATATGTTACCTTCAATTGGGGTCCTGAATGTCAAAAAGCCTTTAAATTTCTTAAAAAATACTTGACTATTCCCCCCTGTTCTCATGCCACCTACCCTAGGTGAACCCCTATGTTTATTGTACATTTCAGCTACCTAACATTTTATTGGTGCATTGCTTGCCCAATATGACCTTAAGCCAAAAAGAGAGAGTTGTTTATTACCTTATTCACCACTTTGATCACCTATGAGCTGAACTCATCCCCAGATTGAGAAAATCATTTAGGAGTGGTTTTAACATTTCAAAATCTTTTTCACTATCTTCTCAATAAAAAACATAAGCTCATTTCCAAATTTAAACCCTTTGAAATACCTTCTATCTAAACGAGCACTTACCGAACGGATGGCTAATTGGATCATCCTTTTAAGCGAGTTTGATATTGAATTTGTAAACCAAAAATCACTCAAAGGACAGGTGCTTGCAGATCAACTAGCTGAAGCTCCCCTACCAGGAAAAAAACCTTTGTGTCTGGATTTGTGAGATGCTTCTATGATGTACATTGAAGAATCCATCGTATGGCAGATGCACTTTGATGGATCTTTCAATTACCATGGTTCAGGAGCTAGTGTGGTACTTATCACACCAATAGAAGACTTCATCCCACATGATTTTCCTAAGGCGACCACTGATTTTTCCTCATGTACTAATAACATTCATCTGAGTATGAGGCACTCATTTTTGGTGTGAAAATTGCTATTAAATGGAATATTTAGATAGCTAAAACTCTTGTGGTGATTCACAATTAATCATCAAGTAGTCAATGATGAATATAAGGTTAAGGATGAAAAGCTCATCCCATATAAAAAATGGTTGATACCCTCAAGGAATATTTTATACATTATTGATTTTGAACAAATTCCAAGGCGCAGAATCGATCAACAGATTCCATGGCCACAATCACACCTTTACTTTGCATTCCACCATAGGAAAATAAAATGCCTTTCTTTTTGGAACATCTTGCAAGAGCCTACTTGTATACGAAATCGGCCATTACTAGAATCATGTCTAGTATGTGAAGTTGTTGGTCCATTTTCCCCATTGCATGAATATGATCTCAGCTTGCTACATATTCAATTACACTATAAGACAATACCTTTCCTTCAAACATTTCCCACACTAAGAAAAGTAGGGCCCATCCCTTATCCGCCATATAGCCCGTTAACTATACCCTTTTAGGAGGCACCCTTTATCATCCCACTGAGGCTATGATGGGAATCTACTACATTTTCTTGATTTAGTTGAGTCAGTTGAGCAAGAGGAATCAAAGCCAGGTACATGAAGGAGTTTGTGGAGAACACACAAGTGAAATCATGGTGCTCGCCAAGAAAATGATACTAAGCTGGTAGGTTACTATTGGCCCACCATGGAAGTAGTTTTTTGTAATTATGTCAAGAAGTGTGAACTTTTTCAAAAGTATGGAAACTATGATTCATGCACCAGCACAAAAACGTCTCACGCTTTGCAGCCAATTACTACACCATGGCCATTTTCAAAATGGGGATTATATCTCATAGGTAAGCTCACTCCTACATCCTTCAAATGGCCACACACATATCATAACTAGCACCAGGTATTTCACAAAATGAGTAGAGGAGAAAATGTGCCTCTTACATATGTTACTGGTGTAAAATTTCCAAAATTCATTATGAACCACCCCATCTTCCATTACAACATCCCCATTTCCATTGTAGCAAAAAATGGTAAGTCTTTCAAGAAAAATATAGTTAAAAGTGTTATGTCAATGCTTCCAAATCCATTTAAATAAGTCCACTCCCTATTACCCTTAAGGTAATAGATAAGCTAAGGCCACTAACAAAACACTTGTTCACATAATGGAAAATATGGTAAGTAAAACATGCCATAATTGACACTTACAAATCCATCCCATCCTCTGGGCCTATAAAACCTAAATCCACACTCTTACTGGTGCTACACCCTACTCACTAGTCTTTGGTATCGAGGCCATCATACCATTGGAGATTGAACTTCCTTCCCTGATAATATCTCTCTGGGACTATTTGGACAAGGATGAAGATTACCGAGTAGCTCGACTAGTAGAGCTGGAGCTAATAGATGATAAATTCATGC
Organism: Taxus chinensis; assembly: GCA_019776745.2. Taxonomy (NCBI): domain Eukaryota; kingdom Viridiplantae; phylum Streptophyta; class Pinopsida; order Cupressales; family Taxaceae; genus Taxus; species Taxus chinensis. The sequence goes on along the minus strand of CM034149.1, from coordinate 120,068,857 downwards.
AAGAACTTAATCACTTGAAGGTATATCAAAATAGAGTGTCACGAGGCTAATAAAAAGTGGATAATACCTTGCCAAGTTTGAGGTAGGAGCCCTAGTTACCCAAATAAAATTAGTTCAACACCACCAAGGATTGAGAAAAGAAAGGAAATTTTGAGCCCAAATGGTTAGGACCATATATTGTGGTCACTAAGTATGGTTCAAAAAGGGCATAAAAACTGCACCAGTACTCACTCGGATGGTGAGGAATTAAAGGAACCCATGAATGCAATACATATCAATTGGTTCTATGCATGATTATGGAGTTCCTAAAAAATCAAAGAAAAAACAAGAAAAAAAAAGCAAAAAAAAAAGTAAAAAGAAAACAGACCGTCTAACTGTGAAAACCACACAAATGTGGCACATTGGACAGGTCCCTTGGTGAAAACCAGTTTATCCTGCTAGTGCCTTGGGAGGATCCGTTATTCATAATAATATCTCATATCTAGAGGGAGTACACTTAATTTCATTTAGGGCTAGGTTTCCTAAAGTTTGAGATCCTTTTGAGTCTATGCTTTGTGGCCTTGATCTGGCTTATCTATTCTTGTGTATATGTGAAGGATTCGACTTTGTATATTTTCATCTAATGCTGGGGTCACATTCACATTTTCACCTTCTTGCACATACACGCGTGAAAATTTTCCTTTGTATATTCCCATCTAATGTTGGGGTCATCCACGCTTCTTTGTTTTCGTACATACCTTGGGAAAACCTTGGAAAATTCCAGAACACATTCAAATAACTTTGAGAAAAACCGTACACATCTAGAAAACCATTTTTAGGGGAGAGACTACAAAAACAACATAACATTGTCTTATGAAAATCCAAAAAAAAATGTGAACAATAGCCTTGAAAATTGTCTCAAGATGACACCAAAAACAATACAAAATGTTTCAAAACTGTCCTGCAAAAACAAAGTAGTGGTTTGCTTACTTTTAGTTGTTGGTTTGTATAGTTTTGATTGCATTACCTTTTCGTGTTGTGTGCTTTAAATTGAATTCATTTCCTTGCTTAGATTAAGTATTCCTTTAATCTGTTGAACATTGCATTGGGTTCATTTTACCTTGCATACTTGTATATAGTTGTGTTGTGTTAATTAGATTTGATTAAGTTGTGTTTGTTGTGCTTATACAATTGTTGTCATCATATCATCTATCATCTATCATCACATCTATACATCATATATCAATAAAAAGCTAAGCTACATCATCATGAACATGAAAATTAAACATGTATGCTAAGCTAACATCATATAATATCACCACGAGGGGAAAGAGGGACTTCCTTCTATCCCCCCCTCAAACATAGACCATAATAAAAATGTGGACAATCATAAGTATCACATGCAAAACAACATGATATCATATACTATTATCTCATACACAAAATGTGATAAGTAGAACATGAAGTAGCTCATCAAAACATGCAAAGTCATCTAATGTTATCTCATAGATCAATCACATGTGATACAATCATCAACATCATAAATAAAATAATCATCATCATAATCATATATATGTGTGTGTGTCAAAATATCAATGTCCATATACAATGTGTCTCTGTACATAATCATCTAGATACATGGTATGCCATCATGGGCATCGATAAAAAATGTGCCTTCCAAGAAAGGCATAGCCAAAAATAATACATATCATCGATAAAAAATGTGCCTTCATATCGAGGCATACATCAAAAACTATATACATATGTAAATACATCATAAATAAAGAGTCATTTCTAACTCGATCCCTCCTGGGGGCTGCCTGGCCTTCAAGGTGGTGGCGTTCCCATCACCTATGGCCCCTATTGTGTTGTCAGTTTATCTATTGATCTGGTTGAGGTTGTTGCTCTGTGAGACCATGAAGTGGACCTACTTATAGAATGCTGACTAAATTCATGACTAAAGTTAGGAGCTCTCTGTCCCTCTGGGACAACATCATAATACAAAGACCTATAATATGCATCTTGTCCCATAGCTATAGCTAAGTCCATATGTACATGAGGTGTAATGGTTGATCCAGTTGTCTGACGTAAGGACACCACCTCTACTGAAACTCTAGCCACCTTGGCATGCATTGGTGACCACTCGGATCAGAGTTGATCTTGCTCCGTTATGACTACCTATAGTTGCATCTATTGTGATATCAACTAAGATTTATTAGCGGCCCACTTTTTCTGTTGAGAAACTAACTGATATCTCTCGCCCTGGAGCTAGGTCCTCTCAACAACTACCTAATCCCTCTCTATGATAATATGGTCTCTCTCTGAGGTAACCTAGATTTAAAGAAATATGCCCTGCTATAACTTTTGTCGCAACGTAGCTAGCTCACCAGTGCCCTATGGAATCTACTCCCACCCCCACCTCTAGGACTCTATGGTGGAGTCCCCCATCCATCTCCTCTGCCTCCTGTTAGGCTATGTGATGGACTGAAAATGGGAGCTTATTGTGGAGGTTTTTGTACAAGTCCCTGTGGAGGAACTTGATGTAAAGGGACATGGACACCCACCTCTATACCCATCTGGGGCATCTAAACCTACACATGTAACTAAGGTTATGCAGGAACTTGTCGGTGTACTCTTGGTGCCTATCCCTGAACCTTTCCCTTTCCATGCCCACCATATCCATCAGACCCATCGCCATCACTCCCATAATTACTACCACTACCCTGCTAGACTCTCCACTATCCTCTCCCTCTACTAGGTTAATGCTCTGGTGGAGGCCACACTCCTACATCCCATGCAATCTAAGGAATAGTCAAATGCCTCAGCATTAATGTGGCATACCAGGAAGCATAGGCTGCTATGATCCATGGATCTATGATCTATCTCAATGGTTCCCATACTAGTGAAACCATCTGATCGAAGCTATCTTTAGCCTGTTGTATCCTGATTAATGGGCTAATGTAAAAAGTCTCCCTGGCGTGGCACCTGTACCACATCTCTGCACTAGGTACATCCTGTACTACCCAAAACTACCTCTGTACTTGGTCAATCCTATAATACTCTATAATATAGCTATGTTTCCCAATAAGAAGTGCTCCACTAAGGCGAGACTAAGCTCCACTGCATCCATTGGCTATTGATAATGTTTATAAGGCCTCCATATAAACATTTGTAGTTTAATATCATCAAGGCACGGGTGATAGAAATAGGTGTCCCTTATGTGCCCACGCACATCATCACCAACAAGACCCAATAAAAAACCCATGGCTCATCTAGAGCCCGATCTCGTAATGCTCATGTAGGGAAACCAATAACTATATGGTTCCAAGCCCATATCTATAGTAATGTGGTAGGCCTCACAGTCTTCTGACCACGATAGGTAATCAAATGCAGATCCCAATATAAATGCACAAGTAGGCACTTTCCCCAACAGTATCTCTCTCCTCTACACAAACCTCGAATCACACTAATCAGGCCTAATGGGAATTATGTACCCATCTTATCAGTAAGTAGAATGCCACTGACAAGTGCCATAAGATACACTAGCACACGATATAACCTCATATCTAAAACATGATGCAACCTAATTGTCATACCTGACAAGGTATTTCATCTACACCAAAGAGCTCAATCAAACTGTCTGTAATCTGGGTGGTGTCATCCTCATACCCTATCAAGTGGCTCTAAATCAGCAATCACAAAATCCTATAAATATCCTCTATTGTAATCATCATCTCGCTAGTCGGGAGCTTGAAACACTGGCTCTCGCTATGGTTGTAAGGAGGTTATGGTCCAAGGTGATATGTGGCATCTATGCCACATAACTAAGCCCTGTAATATATAGGATGTCCAAATACTTCGTCTCATGTCGCGAGAGGGTCACCTCAAAAAATTTCAATTGGTCATGTCACTCCCGAACCTTTAAGGCAGGTAGTTGTCTCAGTAAGATCACACAAAGCACTTATTAACCCTTTTTCTATCTAACATCATCTAACACTTAGCCTATTCATCATGTATTCTTCTAGAAACCTTCCCATTTTCTTCTACATGTTTCCCAAACCCCTATTTCTATGCATATGCATCCCTGGTGATGCACACACACCCTTTTAGTGTATGCACGCCAACACACATACACCCCCCTTCCTACAGTTCTTGCATGCTCATCCTAGCACATGCACATGCAACCACTTGATCCACCCCTTTCTACCCTTGAATGCATATGCACCCCTTCTTGTCACCCACGTGCACATTTTTTTGCACTTGAGCACCACACGTGCATTTTCCCTAACCCCAAATGGGGCTTATGCACCACTGTACATGTATGTGCTTGCATGCATACATCTTTCAACGTTGCGCCCACGTGCATATCTCATCCTCATGCTTGTACCCGCCTGACAATGCATGCGCATACCTAAGCCACATGCATATGTTATTGCCCCCCAACACGCTAATAAATGCCATTAAATGTAATAAAAAACAAGAGAGGGATAGGGTACTCACGTAGGGTCCATCATTTGGTAGTTGCACATACTCCCAAACCATGTCTCCTCGCCTCGTACACCTTTGAACTCATGCCATCTCTCCCCAGTGTCAGGCAAAAGTTAATAGTAAATCAGCAAAGGCTCGGTAACAAATGAATTGGTCGCGATGATTTAAACCCCCCCAGAGGGGTATATATGGTCATTTTGACCTGTCCATGATGATGAATTCTCACCCACCGTGATGGTCAAAATGCGTGATTTGACCTCTGTTCTTGTTCTAACTTCCTCTATCACTCGCCGCAATATTTATTTTTAATAAATGATCTTTTTTTTTGTTTTCAACCCACCATGGCATATTTTTGCTACCTAGCACATGTTTCTTATCCCTAGGGCATTTTTCTTGCTTTCAGATGATCTTCCCTCGATCAAAATTCTTATAAAAAATCAAAAATCACTAAACATCGAAAAAAACAATATTTCAAAAAAAATTCAAAAAACCATTAAAAATCTAAAAAATTGCAATAAAATAAAAAAATTACACAAATTGGTAAAACATTGGTATGCAGCTAAAACTTTTGTCAAATGCATTGTATTCAAATTATATCTTGCTTACATTTTTGCTTATTTCTGTAACAATGACTCACAGATCATTTGGATCTACCCCATTAACAAAGTTGGTTTGTCTACTTTGTCTGTACTATCTTGGCACAACAAGTTGACTGGTGCTGCTTTGTAGTGCACAAATGTTTTTTCATTGGACCCCTACATCCACCATATTTCCCCTCGCATGTATCCTTTCTTGGGGCACCACTTTTAACCCTTGTCATTATACACAAACATTTGGGAACTGAAGCTCGATAACAAAACATTTGTGCAACTATCTTGGATGTTGTTAGTTTAAGTATTGTGTTTGTACTTGTTTCCCTGTTAGGTTGGCTTGTTTACTTTCTCGTATTACATTGGATTTTGTATGTTGCATAGAGTTTTTGTTTTAGTAATGGACATTTGTTTGTACTATGGATTTTCATGTCATTCTACACTTTTGTCGTATGCTTACATTTTTAATAAGGACCAATGATGAAGATCACTAGCAATATGATGAAAATAAAGTTGTTTAAAGGCACTAGATGGATGTTAGCTCAATCCCCCTTCATCATACTTATTTTTATTCTATATCCCCTTTCTCTCTATATCACACTCAACTTTTCCATTCTTCTTCTACATTCATGCACACTACTCTCAACATAAATCTAACATATTTGGTGTCTCACCGTTCAAGCGGTAGCTCCCCTGTCAGCTCAGTTATTTAGTATGACGTGGAAGATGAGCAATACCAATGAAATATGGTGAATTAAATTCCATGGGTACGTAGTACTCCATGTCAACAGGACTAATATGGCTTCCCTTCTTCTCATTACATTATTTTTCTTCTTTACTAGGGGCACCCTCCCCCCTTCATCTTCTATCTACTTTCTTTTCGATAGTCGATCGACCTCTTTCATCACCCCATCGACACTTGAGGGAAAATCCTTCACTCTATTCATTTTTCTTCCACCCCTTTCAAAAAAAAGTAGTTGTCTGTGTTTGTCTACTATCTTTGAAGTGGCGTAGCTTATGTCACCCCAAAGAGGGGAAAATGTAGACACCTATAATTTGATCAAATAAATGTTATTCCTAATATTACACTAATTATTCTATTCCCTGCAAATTAAGGACACATCATCAATTAGGATTATTTTCCCCTCAAATCATCTTAATTAACTATTATACGTTGATTAAACCTTCTACCATGCATTTGACCAATAAACCCTCTTATTGGCTAACTCTCACTTCCAACGCATCCAAAATCTATCAAAACCTCCTCCAGATGCTCCCAGAAATCTTCCTAAAGATTACTTGGGATTCCTAATTAATCCTAAAAGGTTAATTAGCTTCTGATCCTATTCAAATATTTTTTTGACTTGCTAAAAGTGCTTTTTGGACTTACCTTTTGTCCCACATGCACCAAAATCATACCATTCTTGGAATTGGAAACCTATAAATAGAACCCTCCTCCTCATCATTTCTACGAACACTTTTCCTCCTCTAGCATAAACTATAGGCAATTAGGATCTTGAGAATTTCTCCATTTTTTGAGCTAATATCTTCATAGTGCATCCATTAACTCAAGCTTGAGTAATATGGAGAGAACCATATGGCCTTGTAGCCATTAATGGTGAGACTCCATTCTCAAACCTTGAGATCATATTAACAATCAAAACTGATTGCTAAGGATCTTCTTAGGTTCATTTCAAGTTAGCATTCAAAGAGTAGAGATTGATTTAGGCATGTTAGTTTGATTATTTTCAAATTTATATGCATGTTTAAGAAATTATCCTCCATAAGCTCTTATCTTTATGGTTCTTGTTAGGTTAGTTAAGCTTTGAAACTTCTTAGGTGTTCTAGTTTCATTTCTTAAGCTTTCTAATTTATACATGAACATACTAAGGTTTCCATCTTAGTCGCTCCTCAGCCTATTGAAAAAAGCATTATCAAACAACTACATCAAGCCCCAATTAAGATGTCACTTTATGAGCTCATCCAAAGTTCTCCAGACCATAGGTAGGCTCTCACTGAAGCCTTGAAATGTATCCCAACATCTAGTGATGAGAGTCAGCCTTTTGCATCTCTCGTAGGGGAACTTGTGGTTTCTACTTCCATCTCATTTGACAATGCTGAGATCCCAAATATTCCACTTGAGGACCATGACCTTTCCCATTTTCATCATGGTTAGAATCAATGATACCTTCATTTGATGATCCATGATTGATAATGGTGCAAGTATCAACATCATCCCATCACATACCTTCGATCAACTCAAGATCCCTAAAACCATTGTCACCCAAACACCCACGGTTCTTCATGCATTCAATGATATTATTGCTCCCACCTTAGGAATGATTGTTCTTCCTATCCACATTGGTGAGAATCTCCTGCACGAAGTCTTCTTGGATGACCTTTGATTCATGATATGCATTGTGTCCCTTCCACACTTCATTGTTGTATAAAATATGGACATGAGGGGAAAATCTTGACACTTCCCAATGATGCTCCTCCTTTCCAAGTATGAAACATGACCTATTGACTAAATGATGTCCTCATTCTTAAAAAATGACACATCTCAACCATCCACTAGTTCATATATCCCTTCATCTAATCTTCCCAACAATGACTCCTTAGACAAAGTCATGGATAAACTTATGTTAGGGGAGTATCATCTTCTCATGCTCAACACCTTTCCCACAGCTCATCACCTCGGTAGACCTAACAAGGTTCTAATGTACCAACCCAATGTTAGGGACATCATTCCTTTTTGCCCACCCCATCTTCATAACAATCTCATCTATGGTGACATCGGTGCCCATTCCTCTCACTTCATTGATCATCCTCACACCAAGCCATATACTAGCGGTTATGGATTCCTCAATAAACCATACTTCACCCACACCTATCTTCACCATTGTGCATGGAATGAATTTGGTATGGGAATTTATGAACATGGTGCACATGGCCTTATCATCAATCAATACTGCAAACCTCATGAAAAGTTTAGATTAAGTTATCAAGAACAACCCGTTGACCCCATCCCACCATCTGAGATGCTTATGGACATGCCTTCTCCATATTTTCCATCCTATGAGGCTATGGATGTGGATGACATAGTGTCCATTACTTCTAGCTTTTTTTAAGTCTCCACTATCACCATGGGACCGGTCACTTATCAGTGTGAAAATCAAACTAGGTCCCTTCCCCTTCGCCATCTAGAAATGATAGAAGAGGATTATTCTACCATCTACATTCTTTGTTTCACCGATGATAATGTCATTGTTTCCCACATGGGGGAAGAAGATTATTATCTTCATAAAACCTTACCATCTGACACATCCACCCTTATCAATGAAGCCACCATTGATATCAACATTGGGACTCCTCAGGAGCCTCATATCCTCAAATTTGTTCAATCCCTTGATCCACAAGAGCTTGATTCCTTCACCACATTCTTCTCTTGTAATAGTCAGGCCTTTACATGGTCATAATCTGGCATGCTAGGTCTTGATCCTTCTATCGTCATCCATAAAATTGTCACCTTTTCCAATGCTAAGCAGATTAAGCAGAATCTTCATTGCATGCACCCCTGAGTTGCCCTCCTTATCAAAGAGGAGTTTTAATGCCTTCTCTCCACTAATTTAATCATCCCCTTTGATTATCCTCAATGGGTTTCTAATATTATACCTGTCACAAAAACATTTGATAAGCTTTGTATATGTACAAACTTTTGAGATCTAAATATTGCTTGCCCTAAAGATGACTTCCCCCTTCCTAACATTGATCAAATTGTGGATCTTACCATAGGTCATGAGATGATTTCTTTATGGATGGTTTCTAAGGTTATAATCAGATTCTCATCATGCTAGAAAGCCAACATAAGACCTCATTCATCACTCCTTGGGGGACCTTTTACTATTGTTTCATGCCTTTTGGTCTGAAAAATGCTAGAGCCACCTATCAACAGGCCATGACTTACATCTTTCATGACCTCATCCATAAGACAATATAGGATTAGGTTGATGATATTTTTGGTAAATCTAAACATCGATATGATCATATTGTCATTATTAAAGTCCTTTTTGAGCACCTTATTCATTTCTTCCTTCATCTCAATCCTCCAAGTGTGTATTTGGAGTGTTAACTAGAAAAATCCTTAGCTTTATTGTGTCCATCAAGGGTATTGAATTTGAACCCACCTAAATCAAGGATATCATTGAGATGCCTCCTCCTTCCAATCTTAAGCAGCTTCGCAGTCTCCAAGGACAACTCTAATTAGTCTGTCGTTTCATCTTGCAACTTTTGGATCATTTTCAACCCTTCCATCATCTTCTTCGTAAAGACGCAGATTTTAATTGGTACAATAACTTCTAGAAATATTTTGATGATCTTAAGTAGTATCTCTTGTCCCCACCAATGTTTACACCTCCACACGGGGGGAACCCTTTTATCTACATGTTTCTACCAATGATCATGCCCTAGGGGATATGTTAGCACATCGTGATGACCAAGGTCGTGAGCATGTTGTTTATTACATCTGTCGCACCCTTCATGACTATGAAACTAACTACACTGAAGTTGTGTTGTGCCCTCTTCTTAACCACTTCTAATCTTTGACACTATCTTCTCAATCACAATACTTATGTTGTCACTATCTTTCATCTTCTCAAAATGATGAATTCTAAGCCATATCACAATGACCACATCACTCGATTGATCATGGTCATGACTGAGTTTGACCTCAAGTTAATTTCTCATAAGTCTATCAAGGGCCAAGCTATCATAGACCAATTAGCCAAAGCCCCTCTTCCTAGTGTGCATCTTCCTCATGAGAAGTTTCTAGATGAGTCAATTAATCACTTTTCACCATGAGTATGGTACCCTTAAGATGACCCTCTTCTTCGATGGTTCTAAGTGTCAGCAAGGGGGAGGTGCATGAGTCATTATCATTCCTCCTTGGGATACTCTCATTCCCCTCACTAAAAATCTTTATTTTGAGTGCAAAAATAATATGGAAAAGTATGAAGCCCTCATCTTAGGTCTTGAAACTACTCCCTTTCTAGGTGTTCAAATTATTGACATCTATGGGGATTCTGAGCTTATCATTAAAAAGGTTACATGTGAGTATCAATGTAAAAATGATACCCTGTACAAATATAGAGATATCATTCTTCCCCTCCTTGAGACTTTCAACTCTTACACCATCCAAGTCATTCCTCGATCATCTAATCGTTTCACTGACATGGTGGCTTAGTTTGCATCTCTCATCCCATGGACAACAGACGAATCCAAATTTTTATTATTATAGTGATTCCAGCTAAAAATAAGATAACCATAGAAAAATTTTGGACGTAACTTTTAAAATTCCCCTTTGAAGGAGAATTTCGGGTTTCCGGGCTTTCACTGCATGAAAGCATGTTTCTTGCATGTTACATGTCTAATGTTCCCCAAAACCCAAAACCTGATTGTCTTAGCTTTGTGTCAAGTTTTTAGAACTCCCAAGCATCGGAACATTATTTTTCCAATGAATGTTTCATGTCGTATGATTCCCAAAACCTGAAACCCAAATGAAGCCTTTGTGTCAGGATTTTGGGACTTAGAAGCATCTTAACATCTCATGCGTCATGCTTCATGTTTTCTAAAACCTGAAACCCAAATTAAACCATACCCTTTGTATCGGGTTTTTGGAGGCTCCAAGCATGATGACATGTCATTAATGTCCAGTTGTCTAGTAGTTGGCACATGCATCAAGTGATGTGTAATTAATGTTAGGGTTTTATAAATAGGTGGTTTTCCACGTCATTTGTTACCTGGTACGTTTTTGTTGCGCGTTGGATTTATGTGCATGCTTCTTCCACCTCCAGACCTGATTGAGCTTCCCGGTCGATTTCACCATCCATTCTTGATCATTTTTCAATCTAGTTGAAGGTATTCTTCTCCTCTTTATATTTTGGAGCTTTTGGGGTTATTTATGAGGTGTTTTGTTTGGTTTTCTTTTCTTTTTCTTCTTCTTTACTGTTTTAGGGTTTTAGGTTGTTTTTCTTGTTTCTTGTCTTTTTCGTGAGGGCTCTCATTTGGAATTTACCCCTTAGGTTATTTACTTGTTGTAAGCTATGGATTTCAAGGTTCTAAAATTCCTAAGTGATCATGAGATGGGGATTTTCCATGTTCTGACAGGTCAGAAACCCGATATATTGATTTCAGGTTTTGCAGGGTGCTTGACATCATCCAGTTTCCGCCTTGTTTCAGGTTTTTCTAGTTGCTCGACATCTCACTTTTTCCACCTCATGTCGGGTCTTGTCAGGTTCTCTACATCCTCCAAGTTCCGTAGTGTGTCTGGTATTTCTACCTTCTCGAACATCATCTCACTTCCGCCTTGTGTCGGGTTTTCATCGATGCGCCACATGCCCTAACTTCTGACATACACCCCGCCAGTGTTTCAGGTTTCTCAAGGTGCTCAACATCCTCCAAACTCCACCAAGTATTTCAGGTTTCCATTGGTGTTTGACATGGCCTAATTTTTGACATACAATCTAGTCTGTTGGGTTTTCGAAGGTGTTCTACAAGTTTTAAAACCTGAAAGGTGTGGCGGGTCTGTGCACTTGTCCAACAAGCTTTCACACCCGACTGCTCTTTCAGAAGTCATCAAGGCATTTCCAAGACTCCTCATGTCAGACCCTGGCCCATCTAAGGATAAGTCAGATAAGTCAGGAAAAATGAAGTATAAGTACTACAAGATGGAATCTTCTTCTTATGTAAGTTGTAATTATGACATCCAGGACACGGAGCTCGGCAATATAGATACAGAAGACTTCTGGAAAAGAATTACGGATTCTTCTTAGAATTCATGGATGAATTCAATAGCTAGCAATTTCCCTCTCATAGCAGGATTTTTGATATCAGCTCAATGCCCTGAATTCATCCTGGCTTGTGCTTCCCACTATGACTCAGCCTCCCGCTCAGTGAAAAATCAAGCAGGGGAATCTATAGTGAAATTGGATGGAGATTACTTTGATCAACTCCTAAAGTTGCCCAACTTTACGGAATATGTTGATTTAGACCTTAAATCAGCACAAAAGGCCTGGGACAAAGATCAGGAAGATTACATCAAGCACGTAAACAAGAAGTTCTTGATCAAGGCTAAGCCAGTTGTTTCTAGGTTTCCCAAGTCGGTCCCTAGAAGTGATTTTATCCTTGAAGTCAGCGATATCATCACCCTGCTGAGCCAGTTATTTGGGCTCCCAAATTCAAAAGAATTCCAAGGTTGGATGTACCATTTCATGGTCATCATAAAGAAAAATGACCAAGGGATTGATTGGGGTAGCCTAATAAGTAATGAGATAGACTCCCAAATGAAAACGGTCTTGTCTACCAACAAGTTCTATATGATGTCATACGTCACCTATGCGGCAGTAGGCATGAGAAACTATCCAGGGCTGGATGCAAAGGGAAACTGAGAAATGGAACACATATATCGGTACTTCCCACAGCTGACAATAAAAGGGTCTGAAGACCAATTTAGAAGAGTGAATGACACCTTCTTCTATGAAAACATTTATAGATTGGATCCTGATCTGAGGAAGAGAAGGGTTTCCGATGAAGCATGGACCAAAGTGTCAAAATGGGGTTGCATCTTCTTGCAATTCAAGAAGTTTACTTATCTTCAGGTGGTAAGGTTCCATGGTAATCCTTTCCATTTTCCCAGGTTCCCAGGTGACAAACTGATCCTTATGGAGTTGGTCAGACAATTGTTGGATTTTCACAAATTCCAACAAAGCAGGCACAAAGCCGTTGTCTCCTTCCCCATTTCCATTGGAAGGTATACATGTTCCACCATGGTTAAGGCCAAGAACATGGTGCATGAGCTTCAGGATAAATTGAAGAAACATATGAAGATGAGGGAGGGATTCGACATCCGAGGAGTCCTCAAGTCATATGGAACCTTGTACCTACATGTGCCCACTGTGGAAGATATCTGGGTTGATCTTCGTGATGAAGTTGCCATCCGAAGAAAAGACAACAGTAGACTGACACTTGAAGAAATTCAGATGTTAGATCTGGCTGATATCCTTGAAGGCACCACAGACAATGAAAGTGTTCTGGAACCTAGGTACGAACAGTCAGATGGAGACCAACTTGGATTCCCAGCCATTGATTGGTCTGTTGCTGAAAAGGCTTCTATCACTGAAAGAGCTGCTCAGACTCTTGTCCGCACTAAGGCATGGCTCATTTCCTGGGGAATGAGTTATAAAGAAAAGAGATTTTCAAAAATAGCTACTTTAGAAGCGGGACCCTCCAAGGGAGAGAAGGAAAAGGATAAAATCCCTACCAAGAGGCAAATAAAGTTTAAGTTTGTCAGAAAAGGAGAAAAGCAAGGGGCCGAATCATCTGCTACTCCTACACAAATGGTTGAGATATTGGATTCACCTCCTCCACCAGAACAAGGAGAAATTCTTTTAGAAATCAAGGTTGGTCAACCTCTTATTTCTCCTTTTGTGGATTTCTCATCGGAAGTAAGTCTTTCTCTTGCTTCTCAAGCTTTGGCTTTAGAGTCTTTACCTCCTCTCTCCCAATCTTCCTCATCTCATATTTCTATGCCACTCTCATCAGCCATGGCTAACATTTTCTCTGACCTCTCACCTCTCTCTGTTGGACCCACGATGGCCATAGAAATGCCTCCTCCTTCCACCCTTCATTCCCTGAATCTATTCCCACAGTCACTACACTTGCACTCATTACCACTCCACAAGTAAATCTTCCCCCACCTGCAGATACAACCATAACACCTCCGATTGGGACAACTTCTTCCACTGTACCTCAATGGTTGGTTGATCAGACTCCAAGGAAGAGGAAGGTGGTAGTTCCCCTACCAGCCTTCAATTTCAGTTCACTCAAGGCTTCTCCTGCCAAATCTACCAAGAAACCTAAAACAGTTTCTAGGGTTTCAGTGGATGCCTCAGGGCATAAGTTTGCAGAGATTACCACTCCTGCAGCCGATAAAACCAAGGAGGATATAGCAATGACTGATTATCAGATTACAAGGGTTGATCTGGGAAATGTAACAATAGAAGGAGCACAATAGGATGCGCAGGATGCCATGAACGTGCTTTTCCAGAAGCTAAAGGAAACAAAGGTAAGCAGGGATGAGCTAAAGGAGAAATTTGAACAGTTGATGGAGGTATTGCTCAAGCTTTCAAAGCCTTCTCAGTCAACACCGTCATCTTCTACCCCTACTCCTATAAGGTTTGATTTCTCATCGGTGCCTATGATTGAAAAGATCAATGAGAAGGGGAGAACAGTTGAAGAATGGATAAAGAGGATACTCCTACAAGGAAGAGAGGTCATAGATGACATAGTGGAGGTTTATAAATCCTTGGAGGAAATAAAGAAGGATGGTGAAAAAATGGATGATGAATTTTCACAGGAAGTTGGGAACCTTGAATTAACTTTGGAAGCCCTCAATGCACTGAAACAGGTTCCATCCCGGGTCTTAATGGAAGAAGGAATCATTCCACATGGAGATAAGCATTTCCAGCTAGCCAAAGCCATTAGATTCAGGATAAATATTCTCAGTGAAGCTTGCAGCAAGTTGAGGGAATCTAGAGATCAGCTGGTTGATGCCACCAATGACATAGAAGAGGAGTTGTCCAGGATCTTCGCCAAGGTGTTGGGTGAAAGCTCAGAGATTCTACCTACTGATGATCTCTATAAACAAATTTAGGAAATAATTCAGCACGAACCAGCTTCCATCTTCGATCTAGCAACCATCGATAAGTTCATAAGGATCGAGAATGTTTTGGAATCACTAAGGAAACTCAACAAGAAATTGAAGAAACTTCTTGGTAACGCAAGTGACACTCAAGAAACTTGCGAGGTCCTAAGTGATTATTCTAGTGCACCAGATGAAGATGAGATGCAGAGCATAATCTAAAAGTTCCAAGAATTTCGAGACAAGAAGGCTTCGTTGGAAGAGGACAAGGATGACGAAGCAGAATAAACATAATGTTTCATGTCATTTCTACCAAGAAATTGTCATGTCTTTTTCATTTTCGTTTCTTCACATAGGAAGCAAATTTTGACTTGTTCTCCTGCGTGAGAGTCAAGCAAAATAGGACTCTCGTTAAAAGACTATTTTCTAGGATTTATCCTATTTTCTCTCTGCTCTCTCTATTATAAATAAGGGATGCTTGTGCATTAAAGGAGAGAGACTTTTTGAATATTAAGAGCTATTGTGAAGAAGAAGAAAAACTTTGTATTTTCTTTTTAATCATTGAAGAATAGAAATAGGTGTTATTTTACAAACTTTGTGTTGTGGGATTCATCTATCTTGAGAGATTGTTCTTACGTCCAAAATCTTGAGCTATTCTTTGTTTAGTATTCTTAATCATTTTAATCGTTTCAAAATATTACACTCATTATCTAGAACTCGTATAAGTATTTCGTGATCTGTGTTTGCTTGAAAGAAAATACGTTCCTCTCATTCCCTTCCCACTTTGTTTCATCTATAATATTTTCCCTTCTAATTCTTTCTAATCTAAAGTTGTAACATCCCCATTTCGTGATGATATGGATTTCAGGATTGCATCCCAACCCCAATGGTTAGAATAGTGTGGATATTGTATATATTATTTCTGTTGTGTTTTAGATTAGTAATAAATAGGTAGCCTCACCTTTCTTTGAGGAGGGATTTAATCCCATGCACTGTGGTTGAACCTCATATTTTGGCCTGACAAAATATCCAACCAATAGGTTTTGGTGACTCCGCTGGGGATACGGATTGATAAGACTACACTTATCCTATTGGTGTCTGGTGACTCCGTATTTGCCTTATTTTTAGAAGATCCACTTTCCAGTTCAAGCTGGCTAGAAATATCTTCACTTGGTCAAGCCGAGCCAGGGGTGAAACTGATCCATTCTTTGATCTGCTTCAACAACACAATTTCAGACTTTCCCCCAATAGTGTTGCATCTAGCTGAGCAAGAAGTTCTTCACCTATCTGAAGAACTTCAGGTTCCTCAAGAACAAGAAGCTTCTGCCACCTGCCATGGCATTATTCTTGTCTGATACTCAGATTCCTGTATGCACTTCATTCAGAAGGATGGCTACACAACCTATGCCTTGGGGTGCAGCTATTGGTCCTCTTTCCCTAACTCCACCATTGCATGATCTACCTCATGGATCTCGTAAGAATATTCCTAAGTTCAATGGTGATGGGAAGCAACACCTTGATGAACACATCGCTTCATTATTTGTCACATGTTGCATCCTTGGGGTTGCTCATGAAGATGTCTTTGTCTGACTCTTCGTTGAGACATTGCATGGTGTAGCAGCAGAATGGTTCTACCATCTTCCGAATGCATGCATTACCAACTGGGCTACCATGAGATCCATATTTGAAGCAAGGTTCAAACCAGCTGAAGATTCTCATGCCTTGTTAGCACAACTTACACATATGAAGAAGGAGTCTTATGAACCCATGTGGGACTTCATAGCCAAATTCAACAAAGTGATTCGTAAGATTCTAGATCTAGCCATTCCCACTCTTGAAAATCAAAAGTGTTTCTTCATCAATGCTCAGCCCCCTGATGTGAGCTTCTTATTAAGAAGGTCTGTTATCCTGATTTGGCCACTGCTCAAGCTACAACCACTGAAATAGAAGATGATCTCATTCTGGCCAGAAAGATCAGAAGAGAGTCATCTAAGCCTAAAAATCAGAGTTCTTCTCAGAGTACTACTGATCCTATGATTCAGAGGATGGCCAATGACTTGATCACTTTGAAGAAGCAAATGTCTCAACAAGTGACCAACGTTCCTTATCAGGATATTCCTAGACAAAATTTCAACAATACCAATGGCACCCCCGCAAGAGATAGGAATCAGTTGATTTCTGCTCCCACCAGGCTGGCCATTGAAGCTCCTCTTGTCAATGCAACAGTGGAAATAGTTGAGGATGGTGAAGAACCAGAAGATCAAGATTCTCATGAAGCTTTTGAAGCTTCAGGATATGTTGATGAGTCTTTTGACGATTCAGCTAGCGACTCCAGCATTGGGTACTTGGAATATGAGGAAGACGAAGGTGAGCATGATGGTCAATCATTTGCAGTCTTCACTCAATCTCAATCCCAGAACCCTAGAAATTTAGTTGAAGGCTCTAAGGAGAAAAGTAAAGAAGCTCCCATAGTTATGGCTAAAAGAGGCTCTCCTATCTCAGCACAAACTGAAAAGGAGACAACTAAAAAGGTAACTTCACCTTCTAACTCTCTTTCTCCTGCCCCCAAGGCCAGTACCTCAGCTCAGACCAGTGTAACCAGAACTGAGCCCACCATCATTCCTTCATATACCGCTTTTGACATTATTGATCATGCAAAGAAAACTAAAATCCAAATGTCGGAAGCCGAGTACCTTCAGTCAAATCCTGAGAAATTTGAGAAACTTTCCAAATTCATTAGAAGCAAGGCTACTATCCCTTCATCTTCAAAAGGCATTTTTCCTAGCCCCACTCAGCCTTTACCTCAGAGTAATATGACCTTTGCTTCTTCTTTGGGAAAGATTGAACCGTTTTATTTGTCCTTACTTATAAACAATTTTAAACTCAGTAATTACATAATTGACTCAGGAGCCTCTGATAACGTAATGCCCACAAAAGTAGCCCATGCCCTTGGACTTACCTTGACTAAATCTTATGGGTGGTGTTACTCCATGGAAACTAAACAAGTCCCCTTGATTGGCCAAATCAAGGATGCACAGTTTGCATTTGTTGCATTCCCTGAAAAGAGAGTAAAAATGACTATCCTGGTTGCTGATATCCCAGCTGCTTATGGTATTCTCTTAGGAAGAGGTTTTTGTAAAGATGTTGGAGGAGAAATCAATATGGACTGGACCAAAGCTAAAATTCCAGTAAATGGAGTTCCTCATGTCCTCCACCCTGAAGCACAGGCAAAGTACCTGGTCACTAAATCAGATGATCCCAAGGCTCAAATTCTCTTCGAAGATGCAGGCTTGGGTAATTATTTCATGACATCTGAGGTGCCTTCTGTAGAAGTCAAGGAAGAATATCCTAATGCTATTTGGACCCTCAAGTTTGACGGAAGTTGTTCAACTACTGGGTCAGGCACTGGTGTGGTTCTTATATCTCCAGATTTTGAGATTTTTCCCTTCACCTTCAAGCTGCAGTTTGACAATACTAATAACATGGCTGAATACGAAGCTTTGTTATTAGGATTAGAAATGGCAAGGAAAAAAGGAATCCAAAATCTCAAAGTGCAGGGAGATGCCGAGTTGATTGTGAATCAAGTAAAGGGGATCTATCAGGTGAAAAATGATCACCTAAGGCATTACAGGAACAAGGTGTGGGACAACATAGAATGCTTTGATGCTTTTTCCATTAAGGTAGTTTTGAGAGATCACAATGATAAAGCTGATTCTTTAGCCGTATCTGCATCTCTTCTCCTTCCTCACCCAAAGTTCAAACAGGACAAGTATACCATTGAGATTGTGTATCGTCTAAGTGTTCTAGATAATGCAGCACATTGGCAAGTGTTTAATGATGACCAACAATTGTCTTTTCTTGAAAAAGATGATAATTTTAGTGAGCTTTATTTTGAAGGATCAGAATCAGCTTTCTGTGAGTCTGTCTCGAATTCATATCAAGAGATTGATGGTGAATTCATCCAGCTCAAAGGCAATAAGATTCCGAAGGGATTAGTTTCTCTGGAAGGTCTGTTTGACAAGCATGACCGTTTCATTCAGGATAAAAGGAAAGCTGAAGGTGCTTCCTCATCAGAGGTAGATCAAGTTAATCTGGGCTCTTCTGACCAACCACAGATGGTAAACATTAGGAAATGTTGTTCTCCATAGGAGAAAGAAAGATTCACTTCACTCCTAAAGAGATATATGGACGTCCTATCCTGGTCATATGTGGATCTGAAGTCTTTCAAGCCCAAGGATGTGCAACATAGCATCCCTTTGAAGCCTGAGGTTAAACCCTATAGGAAGAAGCAAAGGCATTACAACCCAAAGATCTCAGGGACTATCCTTGCAGAAATTCAAAAGATGTTAGACGCAAGGATTATCTTTCCAATCCATCATTCCACCTGGGTTGCTAACATTGTCCCAGTCAGAAAGAAGAATGGTGAGATCCAGATTTGTGTTGACTTCTGGAACCTTAATCAGTCTTCATTGAAAGACAATTACCCATTCCATATCATTGACCAAGTATTATAGACTGTCACTGGGTCAGAAATGTTATCCATGCTTGACGGATTTTTGGGGTATAATCAGGTTGAGGTAGCCGCTGAGGATCAACATAAAACAACATTCACCACCCCATGGGGGACCTTTTCTTATAGGAGGATGCCTTTTGGTTTGATTAACGCTAGAGCCACGTTTCAAAGAGCTATGGACTTAGCTTTCAGAGATTTGATGGGAAAGGTCATAGTTGTATATTTGGATGACTTGACGGTCTTCTCTAAAAAGTGAAGTGATCATTATGATCACCTTGAGAAGGTACTCTTAAGGTGCAGGCGTCATGGGATTTCATTAAATCCTAAAAATTCCATGTTTGGAGTAACAGAAGGAAATTTACTGGGTCATATCATGACTAAAGAAGGAACCAAGATCAACCCAGAATGGGTGAAGGCCATCCAAAGCCTTACCCTACCTACAAGCAAAACTGGGGTGCATTCCTTTTTCGGAAAGGTCAATTTCCTAAGAAGATTTGTACCTAATTTTGCCGATAAAACCAAGGATATCCTTGGGATGATGAAAGGTAAAACTCCATTTCGATGGAGCACTGAAGGGAAGCTTGCTTTCAAAGAATTCAAAAGAGAAATTTCTCACGCTCCTATTCTGGTATGCCCAGACTTCAAGAAGGATTTCATCATGTACAGCTATGCTTCCGCACATACAGTATCAGCCATCCTGATGTAGGAGAACGAAGAAGGAATCGAAGCTCCCATTTCTTTCATGATTTTCCCACTAAAGGAACATGAATTGAAAATGTCACAAATTAAAAATCATGCTTATGTAGTGGTGAGAGTGGTGAAGCATTTCAGGTACTATGTGTTGAGTTTTCACACTCTCGTTCTCGTTCCTGATACTGCAGTTAAGTCCATTTTGACTCAACAAGAGTTGGGTAGTCAATGGGGTAACTGGATAGCCAAAGTCCAAGAATATGACTTGGACATCAGACCTACCAAGTTGGTACGAGGAAGAGGCATGTGCCAATTGATTGCAGAAAACAAGTCTGAGACAGAATGCGAAGAAACTAAAGATACTTCTTCAGAATTTCCCATGGTGCTTTTTGTAAGCACAATCGATGAATGGTATGCAAACATCACTTTCTTTTTAACTTATGGTGAATGTCCCCTACATTTGAGCCAAAAAGAAAAGAGGACAGTTAAATTAAGGTCTGCAAGATACGTTCTATGGGATAATGGTATATACAAGAAGGGCATTGATGGTGTATTCCTGTGTTGTGTTGATAAGTCTCAGTAGATAAGGTTGCTAGAATCCTTTCACAATCTAGCATGCAGAGGACATTTCTCTTCCTCTATGATGGCTTACAAAATCTTATGAGCCAGGTACTATTGGCCTACTCTCTTTCGAGATTCAGCAGAATGGGTGGCTAAGTGTGAAGCTTGTCAACATTTCGTTGGTCATCCTAAGCTGACAGCTCTCCCCTTGAAGCCCGTGATAATTGAAGAACCTTTTCACCAATGGGGAATTGACTTCATTGGAGTACTGAATCCTACCTCCAGTGCTGGTCATAATTATGTGCTCACTACCATAGACTATTTCACCAAGTGGGTGGAAGCCGCGCCAATCAAACAAGCAACCTCTGAAGCTATGTGTAATTTTCTCAAGGAGAATATAATTGTTAGATTCGGCATTCCTCACAAGATTGTTGCTGACAATGCTTCCAATTTCTCATCACATGAGTTGACAGAATTTTGTTATGGATTTGGGATCACATTGGCTCATTCATCTGATTATTACCCCCAAGGCAATGGTCAGGCTGAATCAAGCAACAAGAACCTGGTGACCATAATCAGAAAGATGGTTGATGAGAATCAGAGGACATGGCACAAAGCATTGTATGATGCATTATGGGCAGATCGGATTACTCCTAAGTGAGCTATTGGAATGTCCCCATTCCAGGTGTTATATGGAATTGATGCTGAGATTCCTATCTCTATAGAATTTCTAGCCTTACACTTGGCTAAAGCAATTGAGGACGAAACTTTTCAAAGTTCCATTGAGAAAAGGATAATGTACCTAGCCAGGCTAGAAGAAGAATGGAGCAAGGTGGTGGATCGCATTGCAGATCATCAGAGAAAATTCAAAAAGATATTTGATAAAAAATCAAAGCAACATGATTTCCAGATTGGAGATCTAGTACTTCTCTGGGATAAGAGAAGGGAACAGAAAGGGATGCATGGCAAGTTTGATTCTTTATGGAAAGGTCCTTTCAAAATTCATCATCTGAATGGTGAAAATAGTTTCTGTCTATCATACCTTGATGGAGAGTTTCTCCCTCTACCTTTCAGTGGTCAACATCTAAAGTTGTTCCATCAATAATGCAAGATGCTCTCTTGCACTGTATTATAATTTATTTTCTGTTATGTGTTTGCTTTGTTTTCTTTGTTTGTTTTTTTTGGTTTTTCTTCTCCCGACTCCGTAGTCCAATGGATAGAGCCTTTTGATTCTGAGTTCTCTTCCTTTTAGGTTTAAAATAAAGTCCCCAACTGGAGCCAGTTGTTATCTAGTTTTAGTGATTCCAGCTAAAAATAAGATAACCATAGAAAAATTTTGGACATATCTTTTAAAATTCCCCTTTAAAGGAGAATTTCAGGTTTTCGGGCTTTCACTACATGAAAGCATGTTTCTTTCATGCTACATGTCTGATGTTCCCCAAAACCTGAAACCTGATTATCTTAGCTTTGTGTCAAGTTTTCAGAACTCCCAAGCATCGGAACATGCTTTTTCCAATGCATGTTTCATGTCGTGTGATTCCTGAAACCTGAAACCCAAATGAAGCCTTTGTGTCAGGATTTCAGGACTTAGAAGCATCTTAACATCTCATGCGTCATGCTTCATGTTTTCCAAAACCTGAAACCCAAATTAAACCAAACCCTTTGTATCAGGTTTTCAGAGGCTCCAAGCATGATGACATGTCATTAATGTCCAGTTGTCTGGTAGTTGGCACACATGTCAAGTGATGTGTAATTAATGTTAGGGTTTTATAAATAGGTGGTTTTCCACGTCATTTGTTACCTGGTACATTTTTGCTCCGTTGGATTTTTGTGCATGCTTCTTCCACCTCCAGACCCGATTGAGCTTCCTGATTGATTTCACCATCCATTCTTGATCATTTTTTGATCTAGTTGAAGGTATTATTCTCCTCTTTATATTTTGAGGCTTTTGGGGTTATTTATGAGGTGTTTTGTTTGGGGTTTTCTTTTCTTTTTCTTCTTCTTTATTGTTTTAGGGTTTTAGGTTATTTTTCTTGTTTCTTGTCTTTTTCATGAGGGCTCTCATTTGGAATTTACCCCTTAGGTTATTTACTTGTTGTAAGCTGTGGATTTCAAGGTTCTAAAATTCCTAAGTGATCATGAGATGGGGATTTTTCATGTTTTGACAGGTCAGAAACCCGATATATTGATTTTGGGTTTTACAGGGTGCTCGACATCATCAAGTTTCTGCCTTGTTTCGGGTTTTGCTAGTTACTCGACATCTCTCTTTTTCCACCTTGTGTCGGGTCTTGTCAGATTCTCTACATCCTCCAAGTTCCACAGTGTGTCAGGTATTTCTACCTGCTCGACATCATCTCACTTCCGCCTTGTGTCAGGTTTTCGTCGATGCGCCGCATGCCCTAATTTTCAACATACACCTCACCAGTGTTTTAGGTTTCTCAAGGTGCTTGACATTCTCCAAACTCCACCAATATTTGCGATTTCCATTGGTGTTTGACACAGCCTGATTTATGACATACAATCTAGTCTGTCGAGTTTCCGACGGTATTTTGCAAGTTTCAAAACCTGAAAGGTGTGGCGGATCTGTGCATTTGTCCAATAAGCTTTCACACCCGAATGCTCTTCCAAAAGTCATCAAGGCATTTCCAAGACTCCTCATCTTAGACCCTAGCCCATCTAAGGATAAGCTAGATAAGTCAGGAAAAATGAAGTATAAGTACTAGAAGATGGAATCTTCTTCTTATGTAAGTTGTAATTATGACATCTGGACATGGAGCTCGGCAATATAGATATGGAAGACTTCTGGAAAAGAATTGTGGATTCTTCTCAGAATTCATGGATGAAGTCAATAGCCAGCAGTGGTCTCCCTCTCACAGTAGGATTTCTGATATCAGCTCAATGCCCTGAATTCATCCTGGCTTGTGCTTCCCACTATGACTCAGCCTCCCGCTCAGTGAAAAATCAAGCAGGGGAATCTATAGTGAAATTGGATGGAGATTACTTTGATCAACTCCTAAAGTTGCCCAACTTTACGGAATATGTTGATTTAGATCTTAAATCAACACAAAAGGCCTAGGACAAAGATCAAGAAGATTGCATCAAGCATGTAAACAAGAATTTCTTGATCAAGGCTAAGCTAGTTATTTCTAGGTTTCCCAAGTCGTCCCTAGAAGTGATTTTATCCTTTAAGTCAGTGATATCATCACCCTGCTAAGCTGGTTATTTGGGCTCCCATATTCAAAATGATTCCAAGGTTGGATGTACCAGTTCATGGTCGTCATAAAGAAAAATGACCAAGGGATTGATTGGGGTAGTCTAATAAGTAATGAGATAGACTCCCAAATGAAAATGGTCTTGTCTACCGGAAAGTTCTACATGATGTCATATGTCACCTATTCGGCAGCAGGCATGAGAAAATATCTAGTGTTGGATGCAAAGGGAAATTGAGAAATGGAACAGATATATTAGTACTTCCCATAGCTGACAATAAAAGGGTCTGAAGACCAATTTATAAGAGTGAATGATGCCTTCCACGAGGACATTTGCAAATTGGACCCTGATTTGAGGAAGAGAAGGGTTTTTGGTGAAGCATGGACCGAAGTGTCAAAATGGGGTTGCATCTTCTTGCAATTCAAGAAGTTTACTTATCTTCGGGTGGTAAGGTTCCACGGTAATTCTTTCCATTTTCCCAGGTTCCCAGGTGACAAACTGATCCTTATGGAGTTGGTCAGACAATTGTTGGATTTTCACAAATTCCAACAAAGTAGGCACAAAGCCGCCATCTCCTTCCCCATTTCCATTGGAAGGTATACATGTTCCACCATGTATAAGGCCAAGAACGTGGTGCACGAGCTTCAGGATAAATTGAAGAAACATATGAAGATGAGGGAGGGATTCGACATCTGAGGAGTCCTCAAGTCATATGGAACCTTGTACCTGCATGTGCCCACTGTGGAAGATATCTGGGTTGATCTTCATGATGAAGTTACCATCTGAAGAAAAGACAACAATAGACTGACAGTTGAAGAAATTCAAATTTTATATCTAGTTGATATCCCTGAAGGCACCATGGACAATGAAAGTGTTTTGGAACCTAGGTACGAACAGTCAGATGGAGACCAACTTGGATTCCCAGTCATTAATTGGTCTATTGCTGAAAAGGCTTCTATCACTAAAAGAGCTGCTTAGACTCTTGTCTACACTAAGGCATGGATCATTTCTTGGGGAATGAGTTATAAAGAAAAGATATTTTTAAAAATATCTATTTTTTTTCCTTCTCTCCCTTGGAGAGAAGGAAAAGGATAAAAGCCCTATCGAGAGGCAAATAAAGTTTAAGTTTGTTAGAAAAGGAGAAAAGCAAGGGGCCGAATCATCTGCTACTCCTACACAAATCGTTGAGATATTGGGTTCACCTCCTCCACCAGAACAAGGAGAAATTATTTCATAAATCAAGGTTATTTAACCTCTTATTTCTCCTTTTGTGGATTTCTCATCGGAAGTAAGTATTTCTCTTGCTTCTCAAGCTTTGGCTTTAGAGTCTTTACCTCCTCTCTCCCAATCTTCCTCATCTCATATTTCTACGCCACTCTCATCAGTCATGGCCAGAATTTTCTCTAACCTCTCACCTCTCTCTGTTGGTCCTACGATGGCCATAGATATGCCTCCTCCTTCTGCCCCTTCATTCCCTGAATCTATTCCCGCAGTCACTACACTTGCACTCATTACCACTCCACAAGTAAATCTTCCCCCACCTGCAGATACAACCATAACACCTCCGATTGGGACAACTTCTTCCACTGTACCTCAATGGTTAGTTGATTAGACTCTGAGGAAGAGGAAGGTGGTAGTTCCCCTACCAGCCTTCAATTTCAGTTCACTCAAGGCTTCTCCTGCCAAATCTACCAAGAAACCTAAAACAGTTTCTAGGGTTTTAGTGGATGCCTAAGGGCATAAGTTTGCAGAGATTGTCACTCCTGCAGCTAACAAAACCAAGGAAGATATAGCGGTGACTGATTATCATATTACAAGGGTTGATCTGGGAAAAGTAACAACATAAGGAGCACGACATGATTCGTAGGATGCCATGAACGTGATTTTCCAGAAGCTGAAGGAAACAAAGGTAAGTAGGGTTGAGATTAACGATAAAGTTGAACAATTGATGGAAGTATTACTCAAGCTTTCAAAGCCTTCTCAGTCAACACCATCATCTTTTACCCCTACTCCTATCAAGTTTGATTTCTCATCGATACCTATGATTGAAAAGATCAACGAGAAGGGGAGAACAGTTGAAGAATGGATAAAGAGGCTACTCCTATAAGGAAGAGAGGTCATTGATGACACAGTGGAGGTTTATAAACCCTTGGAGGAAATAAAGAAGGATGGTGAAAAAATGGATGATGAATTTTCACAGGTAGTTGGGAACCTTGAATTAACTTTGGAAACCCTCAATGCACTGAAATAGGTTCGATCTCAAGTCTTAATGGAAGAAGGAATCATTCCAGATGGAGATAAGCATTTCCAACTAGCGAAAGCCATTAGATTCAGGATAAAGATTCTCAGTGAAGCTTGCAGCAAGTTGAGGGAATCTAAAGATCAGCTGGTCGATGCAACCAATGACATAGAAGAGGAGTTATCCAAGATCTTTGCCAAGGTGTTGGGTGAAATCTCAAAGATTCTACTTGTTGATGATCTCTATAAAAAAATTTAGGAATTAATTCAGCACGAACCAACTTCCATCTTCGATTTGGAAACCATCGATAAGTTCATAAGGATCGAGAATGTTTTGGAATCACTAAGGAAACTCAATAAGAAATTGAAGAAACTTCCTAGTAATGCAAGTGATACTCAGGAAACTTGCAAGGTCCTAAGTGATTATTCTAGTACACCAAATGAAGATGAGATGCAGAGCATAATTCGGAAGTTCCAAGAATTTTGAGACAAGCAAGCTTCGCTGGAAGAGGACAAGGACGACGAAGCAGAATCAGTATAATGTTTCATGTCATTTCTACCAAGAAATTTTCATGTCTTTTTCATTTTCGTTTCATCACATAGGAAGAAAATTTTGACTTGTTCTCCTGCGTGAGAGTCAAGAAAAATAGGGCTCTTGTTAAAAGACTATTTTCTAGGATTTATCCTATTTTTTCTCTGCTCTCTCTATTATAAATAAGGGATGTTTTTGCATTCAAAAGAGAGAGACTTTTTGAATATTAAGAGCTATTGTGAAGAAGAAGAAAAACTTTATATTTTCTTTTTAATCATTGAAGAATAGGAACATGTGTTATTTTACAAAATTTGTGTTGTGGGATTCATCTATCTTCAGAGATTGTTCTTACGTCCAAAATCTTGAGCTATTCATTGTTTAGTATTCTTAATCATTTTAATCGTTTCAAATTATTACACTCATTATCTAGAACTCATATAAGTATTTCATGATCTATGTTTGCTTGAAAGAAAATATGTTCCTCTCATTCCCTTCCCACTTTGTTCCATCTATAATATTTTCCCTTCTAACTCTTTCTAATCTAAAGTTATAACATTCCCATTTCATGATAATATGGATTTCAGGATTGCATCCCAACCCTAATGGTTAGAATAGTGTGGATATTGAATATATTATTTCTGTTTTGTTTTATATTAGTAATAAATAGGCAGCCTAACCTGTTTTTGAGGAGGGATTTAATCTCGTGCACCGTGGTTGAACCTCATGTTTTGGCCTAACAAAATATCCAACCAACAAATCTATCTAAAATGGAAGGAGGTATTTTGTTCAACATGCTAACTACTATGTCATCCTTGGGGACATCAGTTATAAGTGTGGATTTGATGATATACTCATTCGATGCCTTAAATCCCATGATTCTTTTCACACTATCCAAGAATTCCAAGATGGAATTTTTGGTGGACATTTTAGTGGCTTAGCTTTCGCTAAGCACGTTCTTCACCTTGGTCATTATTGGCCTTCCCTCAATCATGACTGATGTGCATATGGTAAGAAATGTGTCAAATGTTAACAACATTCTAATCTTGTTCGCATTCCTTGATGCTAAATCTCTAGATTTTCATAAATAAATTCAACAACAATAAATCAAATTAACTCATGAAACGAAAAGTATAGAAAATACAGAGAAAATGAAAGTAGAATGGAGCAATTTCTATTGAATATGAGAGGGTGTTTTATACAATTGCTTGCTCCTAAAATCATGGAGTCAAGTCTTATCATTTTATCCCCAAATCTCTCCTTTATTCCCTAGTCGTACTCCTAATCCCAAGATATTCTCATGCATTCCTATCTCTATGAGTTGTGCATGACAACTAATTGTGCACACTCACATATTATTTAAATATTAAATAATACTAATATTTAAACCATATGTTCACACTATGAACACTAATTTCCTAATATTCACCCCCTTAGTGTGAACATGGGTGAGTTCTGTCTAATACCTGCTCATGTTCTACAATACGATGGTTTTCAAAGAGTATCATCAACTCCAACAGGTTTTATAGTGGAACCATTAACCACTCTGTATGTGATTTTCTAAGAGATTCACAAAATCTCAAATTGGTTTTCTAGTGGACCACCAACCACTTTCATAGCAGCGTACACGTTTCCTCATCCACAATTTACAAAAGAGAATAAAATATAGGAAAATATGTTCCTTGCTATGTACAAGAATTATCCATTTGTTCTTTATTTACTACCACACATGCTAAAATTAAACACACCGAACACAACTGAAAAAACATGGCCACCAAAGCAATATTGTAGCCTCATCGATGGTGCCTGACAAGAGGTCACTAAAACGCCTCCTTCCTCCATTGCCTCTAGCCTCCATGGTGATGCTACTTAGTTAGAAAATGTAGCTTTTAGGCTCATTACACAATTTTTTTGGGTGTCGGATTCAACCGATAATGCACCCCTTGACTATGGACATCACGTGCAAGCGAAAATGCGTCCAATTAAAAAATTACATAAATGTATTATGCACCACTTTTTTTTCAGATCCCTATTTTTATTTCCATTTTTCTCTTAAAATAGAAACTGTGTTTTTGTAAAATTTTAACAGAAGTTTTCCAGATATTAACTAAACAAACCCAATAAATTTCGTAATATTTCGAATCTGGGTTTTTAGATACGTTCAATCTATCAAATTTTTATTTTAAAAATAAAAAAAATCACTCAACTTACACATCATTTTACGCATAGATACAAGATGAATCTGAAGTTGATGTAAACTGCAATATTGTACATCTTGTTCTTAGCTTTCCAGAAAAAAATGAGACATAAATCAGATGTCATATGAATAAAATGTGTTCTTTTTACTGTGATGTGTCTGTTGGAAATTTTCTTATGAGATTCCTTCAACCATCTTGATATTATTATTATTATTATTATTCTACACTTACAGAAGGAAACCTTCTCTGATACCAGATGATGCTAAATCTCTAGATTTGCATAAATAAATTCAACAACAATAAATCAAATTAACTCATGAAATAGAAAGTACAAAAATACAAAGAAAATGAAAGTAAAATGGAGCAATTTCTATTGAATATGAGAGGGAATTTTATACAATTGCTTGCTCCTAAGATCATGGAGTCAAGTCTTATCATTGTATCCCCAATCTCTCCTTTATTCCTTAGTCTTACTCCCAATCCCAAGATATTTTCATGCATTCCTTTCTCTATGATTGTGCATGACAACTAATTGTGCACACTCACATATTATTTAAATATTAAATAATACTAATATTTAAACCATATGTTCACACTATGAACACTAATTTCCTAACATTTTTAGCCAAGCCTTGCAGTCGGCTCAAGACCTTTGGCCCTTCTCACAATAAGGCCTTGATCTCATTGGTAACATCAATCCTCGATCTTCACAACAACATCATTCTATCATCACCGCAACTGAGTATTTCACCAAGTGGGTGGAAGCAATTCCACTCACCTCAACCAAAGTTAGTCCAATTATTCACTTCATCTATCAACATATCGTTTGGCACTTCGGAATTCCTCACAAAATTATCACTAACAACAGAAAGTCATTTAAAAAAAGATATCAAAAATCTTTGTGGCTCATTCAATATTAATCTTAGCTTATCTTCTCCTTACTATCCTTAAAATAATGGCCAAGCTGAAGCAACTAACAAAACTCTTCATAACATTCTTGCCAATACTATCAATCAGTCAGGTCATAATTGGCATCTTCATATCCCTTTTTCTCTTTGGGTTTATCAGACAAGTATTCATACTTCCATGGGTGCTACACCATTTTCTCTTGTTTACAGCTCCAAATCCATTCTTCCCCTTGAAGTTCCAATTCTGTCTTTGAGCATATCTCTTTGCGACTTCATTTCTGATGAAGATTATCACCAGGAGCGTCTACCACAACTCAAGTTACTAGATGAGTGTCACCTCCTCACTCTTGAGCATCATCATGTTTATCAAGAGTGCATCAAGTGTGCTTATAATAAGCACCTCAAATAACATGACTTTAATATCGGTGACCTTGTCCTTAAAGAAAATCAAAATGTTACTACTTTATAAAGGAGACAATGTGGGCTTTTTTCCCCCAATTGGATTGGACATTACCTTATCATGCATAAGTATGGGTCTGGAGCCTATTGTTTGGCCTTCCTTGATGGTAAATTGGAATTGGAACCACTTAATGCATTGCACTTGTAACCATTCTATTGTTAGCATACTTACCAATGAGCACCTATTCATATCCTTAGATCATTCCTCCATCATTAACCTCTTCCATCTATTATTATAATGATTTGGAATTATGTGGTCTACCGTATGTGGTTAGGGAAGTAACGGTTCTACCCATAACATTTTCCATAAATATGAGCACCACGGTTCTACCCATAACATTTCTACCCATAACATTTTCCTTATGGATACCTTCTCCCTTCTTGGTGAGAACTCTGCGATCATTACATATATCACCCTCTTGTTTACCTATTTCAACCACACAAAGGGACCAAAGGTGTCACTTTTACATTCATCGTCACCTTCTAGGTGGTATACCTTGCTATTCCCAGATCTTCCCCGTGTATAAGTCAAAATTTATGGATGCTCCTATCAATAAAATCAAATTTATAAAAAACAGACTGCTCCCTCGAAGGATAGTTGTTCATGTAAAAAAGAAAAAGAAAAAAAATCAAATAAATAGATTGATCCCTCGAAGGATGACTATCATTTATATCATTCCTATCATCAAAATCATAAATGTATAAAGTAGAAAATACCCTCAAAGGATGGCTACTCTCTTATATCATGACAACAAAGGCTTCCCGTATTGATCATCCTTCTATCTTATCAACATCCTAAGAACATTTCCCTCATTGATCAAGCTTTCTCATAACAAACTTTCTGCATTGATCAATTTTCTTTTTCCCTTACCTAGAGCTAGGGCATAGACTTAGGGAAAACCACTTATGAAGAACCCTCTTCCCACATACAAGTTACATCACAAACCCCTTTTCGTGTTGACATTAGGTTTATGAGTTCATTCCATCCATATTCTTCTCATGATCTTTGGTATAACTAACTATTTTTGATTATTTGTTAACACATGTTTTGGTCGCATGTGCCTTACGTTACTTGGATCCCTTTCTTGTTACCTCCAATGTAGTTAGAGGCAATATTTCCTTGTGCATTCCTTGATATGACGTAGCATCGATCATTCCTATAAGTATTCAAACATCAAGTTGTGTTCTATTATAGCTTTCCACATCTACCTTATATCACTGTAACATCTATTTAATCTAATTCATACATTCACATGTTATCTATTAACTATTTCACATCTAGTCATGCAGTATTATCTATCCCCATCTATGTTTATCATTCATCACATATATTTTCAAATAAATTTTCATATATTGACATCCAATCATACATACATGTTCAACATCATCATCAAATATAAAGTAAACATATAATCAGTGTCACGCATCCACATCAAAATCATCATCAATATATATCAAATCATCAACATCGTATAATTGACACATGTTGGAACACAAAAAAAATCACACCTCATATATATATATATCAAAATAAAGTATCTGAATACATCATCATTGGCCTCTAAGGAACCTCTCTCAAAGCAGATATATTGTCAAAATCAATAAATTGTACATAAGATAATATCAGGCCCTCCCCTACTAGGGCAAGAACTGCATCTGACCCCTATACATCATCGCCACCCTCCTGGCCTCCCACTGGTAATGACTGAACCACACTTGCGGTGCTCCTAGATGGCCCTGCTCCGGCTACCACTCACCACTACACATACTCCCAATATCTCAGAGTCTTTGGTAACTTCTTTACCACTATTTTTTCATAATACTTAGCCTCTGTGGATAATCCTTTGTATTGATCCATGGATATGGTGTCAGAAGGTGCCATCTGTCCCTGTGATGTTTCCAGTGCACCACTCACTGACTCAATGGCTAGGATCATTGTAAGATCTCCAAATCAGGCTCTATAGGCCTCCCTCTACCTATGATACCAATCCCTATCCTAGATGGCTCAGTCCCTCTCCTAAATCACTACATCCCTCTCCTAGAAGACTCTCTCAAGCTCCTGCCTCACAGCATCTCTCTTTGCACATAATTACACTGTCTCTACAGGATCTCCTTGGTCACTATCTCCACCTTCGAGAGCTACCTCTTCCTCAACCTATATCTCCTCCTCATCCTCCTCGTATCATCTCTCTCCAGCTACCCTAGCTTCCCATGTAGTCATCATCCACTTGAAAAACCCTAATCCAACTCCCACATCATCGTCCTCATCCCATGGCACATGTGCCTCCTCTAATGGGTCAGTCATATTAGGACTGGGAATCTTCCTATCTATCTCCTCATGTTTATAGGAGATGGGCTCCTTGGGTACCATCTAGATGATGTCAAACTATTGTCGGACCTTATCAAACTAAATGACCTCAATCATCTTTGGTATGTGGCCCTATACCCATCTAGTCCTCCTCATCCCTTTAAACTCTACATCTACTCTAGGCCATGTAGGGAAGTCTCTATATGGCCACCATCTAACATGCTCACTCTCAAGCTCTGTGAATCTATCACTATACCAATTTGCATCTCTATCTCCTTTGTCCCCATGAGCCTGGTTGGCTCACCATCTCAAAAATCCAACAATGAGATCTATATGGTCCCCTATGACCCATGGTATCCCTGGTGGCCTAATGACTATGATGTGCTCGTAGGCCCAACAATGTAGGAGGAAGCCTACATCCAACCCTGACCTCCTCTTGGCTCTGTAAATTGCTAACTCATGATAAACATGTGCCAGCAGTGTTTTCTCAAATGTGAACATTGTCTGGTGATCAACTATATCAGCCAAGACCCCTCCCAGTTTCCATGGGAATATGGATCCCCCTGAATCAGGTTATGCATACCAAGAAATCACCATCATCACAAGATGAATCAATGTTCTTTCTGGTACTTCATCCCATAATAGAATGCACCTAAAGTGAAAGTAATCTAAGCTGCATTGG
The DNA here is from genome assembly GCA_019776745.2 of Taxus chinensis. Taxonomy (NCBI): domain Eukaryota; kingdom Viridiplantae; phylum Streptophyta; class Pinopsida; order Cupressales; family Taxaceae; genus Taxus; species Taxus chinensis. The sequence continues at coordinate 120,035,807 of CM034149.1, read as the reverse complement.
CTCTAAATATTCATGTCAACATTTTTAATCTGCTATAAATGGTAATGGGAACTATCTGCTCCCCCTGTATCGACATTCTAAGGATGTGATATACATTCTCCAGGGTGATCGTCATCCCACCTATCCTTAACTAGAAGGTACCTGTATATTTGTCCCATATCTCCACTAGCGTGATCATCAAACAAACATCTCATGGGATCATTTAATAATATTTGAATCCTCCCAATCCCACAGCCACTAAGTGATCCCACTCAGCATCAGCTATGTCCCCTCTAATCTGATCATATAGTGTTGGGACTCTGTCTCTTAAATAAATGGTCTCTCTGGCTTGCAAGCATAAAACACAACTAGAAAACATCAGCTCCATCATCATTATTTTCATCACTTAATTCATCTAACTATCCAATTTTCCATTTCACCCATGGTCAACATCGACCCAGGTAGGGTCGACGCACCTAGGTGTCGGTCGATGCCTTTTAGGGATAAATCAATGACAGCCCTACCCAGTTGCTGTTGAGGGTAGGCTACTCCTCTAACCTCAATCTCAATCTCAATCTCCTTTTATATCTCTAAGCTCTCAAATTGTCACTCTGAGTTGTGTAAATGAGCTTAGTCGAACAACTTAGGCGCTTATATAGCCACCGCCTAAGTTGTCGTTGACCCACTTGTGTCGCCACCAATCGGCCTTAGTTGTCAGTGACCTTCCTTGGGTGTCACTGACCCATGTTGCCCTCCCTCCTTTTCCTCTACCCTCGTCATTTTATCTTTCTTTCCATATTATTTATTTTGTGTGTGAACCATAGCACATTGTCCCCTACTGTTCTCATCCTTTTATCGTCATCATTATCCCTTTTTGACTTTTCGGCCATCATCGTGTCCTTTGCTAAGACACCATCTCATCATCCATATTTTATCTCACAGTCAACCTTTGTGGCCATATTTATCTCCCTTTTGGGGCATCTTATTTCATCATTTCTTCCTATTTTTACTCTTTGACCATTTTTGTGCCCTTTTCTAGGGCACCATTATTTCTATCATCGTATTTTGTGGATGCATACCTTTTCACCTGATTCCTCATGTACAAAGGATTTCACATTATTCTTTTACATTTGGTTGCGCATAATTTGATGCACACCTATGACCTTCTTATCCCCATGGCTTACATCCATTTGAGTGGTTTCCCATTGGAATCCCTCCTTTTCATTGTGATTTTTTGCATACTCACAGGCCCGTAGGAAATTGCCGTCATCTCCCTGAGGACCATGCCATTTGTTTCCTACTGATGTGAATCCTAAAATCACTACCATATTTTTAATCATTTTTTATTTGAATCATTCTTTCTTGGGTCATCTTGCCTCACCTCATCATTTTACCCATTTTTCTTCTCCCACTTGCCCTTCTCCATTTATCTTTTTCAAACTTTTGATTGACTCCCCTTTGTGTCATCGATCCCTCATTTGAGGGGGAGCTCATCATCAATCTTATGTTGTCCTTCATCCTACCCTTTTTTTCTCATCATTTTTGTCTCATGGCTTACTTTCACAAACCACTTGACAAAAAGGGGCAAATGTAGACACCAAAATTTGGTATCTCTACTCTTGTCGCCCTGTGTTCACCTGTTTTCACTGTGATCACCTATGTAAACTCCTTTTATTTTAATTCATATTCTTATTAATATTCCCATCTTTTTCATCTATTATCCTATCCATTTTAATTTATTACCAATTCTCATTAATTATCCCCTAATCCTCATCTCATTATCTAATTAGTCCTAATCAACCCTAATTTACTTCTCTAGGTTATTTATCATCCCTAAACTACCTATTTTCTCATCCAAGGATCTCATCATCCTTTATTAACTCCATCTCATCCCTCACCTACCCATTTCACTTCCCTATGTATCCCTAATTCGCCGAAGCCTTTCAAAACCTTAATCCCACTTCTAATGGGCTTGATGCCTTGAGTTAAGCATCCTCCCACCGCCAAAATGGATAGTTCCCTGTAGTTGGTAGTGACCCACCTAGGTTTGCATCGACCCTATAAAGCTACATTTCCCCCCATCCAAAGGATGCATCATCAGAGATTTTATGTGTTTTCCATGTTCATCTTCGTGATTGAGTTTCTTTGCAGCTATTTCAATCTTCTTGGAGTCCCTTTGAGATTATTTGAATCATTTGTGGAGACTTTGGGGAGTTTATCTTGGCTTTATGTTGGTTCATGCTATTGTTTTTTATCATTATTATAATCATGTATGAAAATTTTGAAGGTCCAACTACCATCATAGCTTCAAATCCAGCCTTTCTTTTAGTAATCCTTGTGTGCAGGTTGTCAATCCAACCCACTCACTTTTGGCCTTGCCTAGATCAGCCCAGGACATCGTTAACCCTGTCAGGTCGCCGTCGACCCTGCCTCTATTAGATCACTCATTCTGCCAGCCAAATCCACAACAATATGTTTTTATTTTTTGTTCCCACACAGTTTCTAGATCCATTATTCTATCATCTATTAGTCTAGATCCATTATGCCAGTCTTTGGTAGCCACCAACTCAGCCCAATTGCTATCGATCAGAGCCATAATTCCACCCTGCCCATCTAAATCCTTGTTTTATTTTATTCTTTTTGTTTCCCCTATTTCAAGTTGCTTCATTTTCTTTAGTATCTGGTCCATTAATCTGAACAGGAAAGAGAAAATTTAGTCTAACACATTCTACAAACATCTTCATTGCAAGCACTACTTTCACCCCTTACATCAATTACATGGAACTCTATGCCATAACACAAAACATTCCATCAACCATGTTGGTGCATCATGATTGCATACTATTCTGAAGCATCCTATTTGCATTGAGAGGATTAAAACACGACTTCTGATATGTTGTTAATATGGTATATCACTAGTAGATCCACCTTTTTCTATATGAGTATTATGTCAGTATTATTAGTGTGGTTGTATGCTAGTAATGAAGGGGCTAATTGGGGTAAGATTTTTTATGTGTCTAAAAAATAACCCAAAGTGAAGAAAACAAGTCAACAGTGATTGTGGTGACTAGAAAAATGTTTGTGTAGCTCATCTTATTATGTTTCCATGACTCTAACATGTGGCTATGTGACATCAATGTTTCCCCCCACTCTCACACCTATTTTAAATATACATTCAAGTAATTGTGTGAATAATTAATGTTAACATTGATTTTTAAATTATTATTTAACACAATGGTATTATAATCACGTTATAGGCTTCAAGTGCCACGTGTAGGGTGATGGTAACCAACATTCAACTTCCACATAATTATTATTTGAAACCTTCAATATTGATCATGACATTTACAGTAGACAACTCGCAAACAAAATAATTGATGTTCTCTTGTTGTTAAAATGACTTCCATCTATATTATTCTGAGTTTAGTTGCAATAGAATATTTGCATTTAGAACAACTTGATGTTAAGATGTATTTTCTTCATGGTGATTTGGAGGAGCAGATCTATATGAATCAGCCACTTGGTTATGAAGTCAAAGGTAAGGAGAAAGATTTGTGCAGGTTGAAAAAGAGCATGTATGGGCTCAAAAAAGCTCCAAGGCAATGGTATATGAGGTTTGACAATTCTATGCATGATCATGGCTATATGAGATGTAGATCTGACCATTGTGATTATTTAAAGAATCTTGGAAATGGGAGCTATATTATTTTGTTATTGTATGTGGATGATATGTTGATTGAAGTATCTAGTATGCAGGACATTGCTGAGCTTAAGGAAAAAATTAGCTCACACATTTGCAATGAAGGATTTGGGAGCTGCAAAGAAAATCCTTGGCTTGCAAATTCTTAGAGATAGGAAAAAAAAAAATTGTCTCAAGAGGATTATATCAATAAGGTGTTGAAAATATTTAACATGCAGGATGCAAAAGTTGTAGGTACACATATGTCTAAACACTTTAAATTGAGTAAAGATTGGTGTCCTACATCACATGAGGAGGTCAATTACATGGAAAAAGTTCCATATACTTCAATAGTTAGAATTCTTATGTACGTTATGGTTTGTACCAAATAATACATTGCATGGGCGGTGGGAGTTGTGAGAAGATTTATGGCCATTCCAGGAAAAGAGCATTGGAAATCAGTCCAATGGATTCTTATGTATTTGAGAGGGACCTCCGACATGTAGTTATGTTATGGAGGGTCATATACTACTTTACAGGGTTATGTTGATTCAGATATGGTTAGAGATTTGGATGGTAGGAGAAACACCATTGGATAAGTATTCACATTAGGTGGTAGGATAGTTAGCTAGATTTCAAGATTGCTAAAGGTTTTGGCCTTATCTACTATAGAGGCCAAGTATGTTGCAGCTACATATGCTAGCAAAGAGATGATATGGATGAGCATGTTCATAGAAGAGTTGGGAAAGAAGCAAGAGGATTGCAGAATGTACAATGATAGTCAAAGTGAAATTCATTTGGAAAAGAACTCAGTGTTTCATTCAAGAACAAAACACATTCAGTTGAGATATCACTTCATACGACAAGTATTAGAGGATGGGCAACTGAAATTATAGGAAATTCATAAAAATGAGAACTCTACAAATATGCTAACAAATTTGTTGGAAAAGGATAATTTTGAGCTACACTCTACTTATGTTGGTCATCAAGTTTGAGATTTGAAGAGGAAGAAATTGTTGGGTTTTAAAATGGTAATTTAATCAAAACCACAGTTAAGGGATAACAAGTCCCTCCTCTTTATGGGAGAGGTTCCCTTATTGAAAACAAGCAACAAAGCTTATATAAAAATGTACAACTTTCATCTTAAGGCTGGACTTATGACATCTTGAAATGTTTTTTTACCAAAATAGCTTATCAATACAAACGAATGGAAGAAAATGAAGAAAGGAAAGAGTAGAATATATCAGTACTTTCAGGAAATATAGATAGTAGAGTATAACCTTATACGTACTGAGAAAAGGTGATACAAAATAGAATCATTCACATTCACAACATAAGATATCATTCCATAGACACAAAGTTCTAGAAATCATATCAATAAGAACACAAAGTTTCTTATTACAGAAGATAAATGATCCACAGATTTCAGGTAAGCAAGAAGAGACAATAGATGAAGATAGAGAGAAAGGGGAAATTCTTCTGTATTGATTGCTTTCGATTCTATTTACACTTCAAAAGTATCAGAGTCCAACATTTTGCAATGAGCCAAGCTCTTACATTTATAGATGAAGTGAAAAGAGGAGAAGAAGAGAAGGAAAGAAATCTGATTTGGAAGCTCAACCACCAACCATCAATGCCCCTGCAAATCCACCTACAATCTGTCAAATTTGGTTCTGCATGTCTTCAGCGTGTTGAAGAAGGAAGGATGGAAGATCAGATCAGATTTGATCTAGTTGAAGCAGTCTGATCCCGTATTAATGGCTTGAAAAGATGTTTTCTATATTTTCACCCAAATCAAGATATCTAGTCATTTCCCCATGTCTTTTTGGTGTGTTAGAGAAGGAAGGATGAAGATCAGAGCATCTTTAATCTAGTTTGAAGCAATCAAATCACACATTAATGGTGTGAAATACATTTTCTAGATTTCCAACCAAAAAATCCTATTGAAAACAATATTTTATGCTTCCATGGTGTAGAGGAGACCAAGACCTTTCCAACAGTATAAAATTTTTCAAATTTTGAGCACTGGAGCGAAAGTTATGCCCATTTGAATATTTGAATCAAATCCGTACAAAAATGGCGAAAATGCAAAAATGGATATGCGGGCCCAAAATTGAAATTGTGCCTTTAGCGCAAAAGATGCAAAAGTGCAAAAGTTCCCCATAGCCCCACAAGCCCGCAACTTCACATTTTGCATTTGGGTCTGACACGTGGCTTTACCTGAGTGGTAACAGAGTCATGGCTCACTTTATAATTTTACTTCTTTTAGAAACAAGGCTCAAAATCTCAAAGTTCTCCGTTGGCCCACCTTCCCGCTTTGACTTTTCATGCAAGCTCAACATTTGAATTTTCCCTTGGCTTTATGCATCACTTTTTCACTGGGGTTCCTGACTCATTTGGAGACTTTGTTTTTTTTCTTGAAATAAGGCCAAAATTCTCAAAATGGCTTTCCACTACCTGCCTCCACTGTTTTTTGATGCGGGATTTGGCTAAGTCCCTTTTTTTGGTGGGGTCATATGTCTGACCCTGGACACGTGGAGGCTTAACGCACTCATTTGGGACCTACCTTTGGATTTTTCCTTTGAAGTTGCGTCGAAGCTGACACGTGGCTCCTTCCGCTGCCCTTCTATACTTAGCTATTTCTTTGTGTTTTGGCTAAGTCCCTTTTGTTTGGACCTGGGACCATGGATGGCACTCTTTGGGGGACTAGCTTTGGACACATGGAGGCTCAGTGATATTGGGACCTACCTACAATATTTTTCCTTTGAAGAACACATGGAGGCTTCTGCAAACCCTTTATACTTAGCGTCGAGTTGACAACTAGGTCTGTCTCATGATTCCAGGAATTAGAAAAATATTAGGCACTCATTTTGGGGACCAATTCCACATATTTTGACTGTCTCCTTTAAAAAGTCAGACCCATGGAGACTTCCATTAGTTTTTTATACTTAGATGGTAAAGATTTGAGTTATTCGACCCTAGACATATGGATTTGGGGTTTATTATCTCTTTGGTGCTAAGCAACCTTTAGAAGGCACCCCCCTCATTTAGATGAGGAACGTGGAGATACTTAGTATGGTTAATGCCATTTGAATTGGGAACCTACCCTAGACATTGTTGGAGGGTTAGTGAAGTTGACCCTTGAAGGTACACCGATGGGTGAGACACGTTGGTGTCACGTCGATGAGATATTATAATACTTAACGTATATTGGAGGTCATCATTCCTTTGTCCATAGCTATGGCATTCTTGTGTTATGTTTGTTGTATGTTGTTTCCATATTACATCCACCAAACTAACTTAGTTTGGGACCTTGGAGAATTATCATAGTGCCAATCAGATTGTCATCTGCCGATCCTTTTGTACTTAACCGATTTGGGCCCGCTCCTCTTTCTCTATTTTTTGGTCGGGTCCCTTCTGCTTATTTAGGAGCAACTATGTTGGGTTTTGGACATGTGGAAGATTAACTCTTGTTTGGGGACTCGCTTTGTATTTCACCTCTAAAGTTGTGCCGAGCTGACACATGGTTCTTTCCACTAGCCTTAGACATTTCAACGACTGATTTAACTTTTTAAGGCTTTAAACACATGGAGAGTTGGCACTCATTTAGGGATCTATTTTGAACTCTCCTTTGGTGTACATTGTTGGGACACGTGGAGGCTTCTACCGGATCTTTATACTTAGTTTATTTATTGGCTGGCTTTATCTTTTCAGACTCTGACCACGTGGAGGGCCTGCACATGTTTGGGGTCTCTGCTTTTGTGCACCATACCAAAAGTGCGCCGAAGAGACACGTGGCACCTTCTGCGGTCCTTCTATACTTAGCCAATTTGGGCCTCGATTGAACACTTCCTTTCTTCATACAAAACCAAAATTCCAAAAGTGACCCGACGACCCACCTTCCCACATCCAATCAGAGATGTCCACGTACTCATGGATGATGGGGCCAAAAATTGACAGGGAAGATATGCGCATGGTACTCATGACTGTGGAAAAATACAGAGAGGGAAAACTCCACCATTTATGCCTGAAAAACAAACTGCTCCTCGTGGAAAGAAGAACTATAAACAATACCAGGCTCGATGTGATCCACGGTCATAGAAAAAGGATTTGACAATTTCATTCGAATGGAGGAAACAATTTAAAGCATCCAGACGGGAACCATGCAGACTGCAAGATTCTAAATTAAGAGGGAAAGATTTGTAAATGAGCACCCACTTCTCCAAAGCATGAATTTTTCTATCTCTCCTAGACTTCTCACTCTGCTCAAACATCTCTCAAAGGCACCAACTCAAAATTTTTGAAATCTTGACTTAAAAAATGAGGGGAATTTTGAGGGTGACAACAGCTGGCTCTTTCTGGGATGACTTGAGCTGGGATAGAGGAACAAGGAAAGATCAAGAACCATGGAAAAACTCTGGGAAAGTAGACCAGTGCCTTATCCATTGGGAAAATAGAGTCAAAGGTAAAACCAATACAGAAAGACAACACACACATGGAAGGGAAACAAACCAAAAAGGAAAGACAAAAACAAACAAAACACCACACACAGTATATACAAAAGGACTACCTAATCACCTAGGACTTGAACAACTTCAAATACTTCCCACTATAAGGAAGTGGGAGAGAGGATCCATCCATATAATCCAAGTAGAAAGAATTTTCTCCAGCAAAGTGTCTGATTTTGAAAGGACCAAGCCAAAGAGAATCAAACTTACCATGGCTTCCTCGAGGTTCATGTCTTTTGTCCCATAGCAGAACAATGTCTCCCACTTGAAAATATTAGGGCCTAGCCTTCTTATCAAACAAATCTTTCACCTTCAGTTGATGAGTTGAGATCCTATCAAAAACTTGCATCCTGTCTTCATCCAACTTCTGAAGGTACATGATTCTCTTGTCCAAGGAACTGATGAAACTTGTATCTTCAATAGCCTTCATTAAGTGCAAGGCTGGTAATTCCACTGTTACTGGCAGTTGAGCTTCAACACCATACACCACCTGGAATGGAGACATCCCAATTGCTCTTTTGGGTGTAATTCTATCTACCCAGAGAGCATCATAGAGCTTCTTGTGCCAATTCCTTTGAGATTCATTGACAAGCTTCCAGACGATGGTTACCAGATTCTTATTTGTTGATTCTGCTTGTCCATTCCCTTGAGGATAATAATCTGAAGAATGAGCAAGGGAAATTCCATAGCCATAGTAGAAATCCATCATCTCAGAAGAAGAAAAATTGGAAGCATTATCAGTCACAATCTTGTTTGGTACCCCAAACCTTATCAAGATGTTCTCTTTGATGAAATTACACACCACCTCAGAAGTAGTGCTTTTGACTGGAATAGCCTCTACCCACTTTGTGAAGTAATCTGTAGAAGTTAGTACGTGAGTATGTCCAACACTGGAAGGTGGGTTAAGAGTTCCAATGAAATCCAATCCCCACTGTTGAAAAGGTTCATCAATCATTACTGGTTTGAGTGGTAAATCAGCCAACTTAGGTCTCCCAACAAAAGTATGACAGGCTTCACACTTACCTACCCATTTTGATGCATCTCTGAACAATGTAGGCCAATAGTACCCTACACGAAGGATCTTATGGGTAGTGATAGTAGAAGAGAAATTCCCTCCACAAGCTTGATCATGAAAAGCTGAAAACAAATTCTTTTGTTGCTCTTTGGCCACACACTTAAGTAATCTTCCATCAAAGAGCTAATGCCTCACTTGAACAAAGTATTTTCCCATAATACATATTGTGTATACCTTAGCTTAATATCTCTCTTTTCCTTAGCACTCAAATGGGATGGACACTCTCCATAAGTAAGAAAATGTGCAATATCAGCATACCACTCATCTGTTGAACTGAGGAAGAGAACAACAGGGACATCAACTACTTTTGTGGACAATTCTTCATTAGCCCCTTCAGCAATAAGCTCACACAAGCCTTTACCCCAAACTAGCTTAGTTGGCTTGATATCAAGGTCATATTCTTGGACCTTTGCTACCCAATTTCCTCTCTTAGTTCCAAACTCCTGTTGTGTAAGAATAGACTTGATGGTTGTATCAGGTACAAGCACAACAGAGTGAGAATTAAGAATATAAAAATGAAATTGCTTGACAGCTTTGACCACTGCAAAAGCATGTTTCTCCATCATAGTATATTTCAATTCATGAGCTTTCAGAACATAGCTCATGAATGCAATTGGAAGTTCATGATCCTCAGAATTTTCTGAGTTAGCACAGTAGCCAAGGTACTCTCTATAGCATAGCAATAGATAATAAAATCCTTCCTGAAATCAGGACATGCTAAGATGGGAGTTTTAGCAATGGCTTTCTTGATATCTTCAAATGCTTCCTTACCTTCAGAAGACCAACCAAAGGTTTTCTTTCCTTTCATCATTTGAGCAATGCTCATAGTCAGTTCTGCAAAATCTGGAATGAATCTCCTCAGGAAATTTATCTTGCCAAAGAAAGAGTGAACACCCTTTTTGCTTGTGGGAAGAGGAATCTGCTGGATTGCTTGAACTCTTTCTGGATCTATCTTGATCCCTTCTTTGGAAATAATATGCCCCAAAAAATTACCTTCAGTAACACAAAAGATAGACTTCTTAGGATTGAGAGAAACTCCATGTTCTCTGCATTTTTGAAGAACTGTTTCCAGATGCTGAAGATGATCTGCCCTTGTTTTGGAAAAAATAGTCAAATCATCAAGGTACACAACAATACACTTTCCCTTTAGGCTGCCAAAAGCTAAATCCATTTCCCTCTGAAAAGTGGCACCAACATTGATAAGACCAAATGGCATTCTCTTGTAGGAAAAGGTGCCCCAAGGGGTAGTAAAAGCAGTCTTGTGCTGATCTGGGGTACTGACTTCCACTTGATTGTATCCAGAGAATCCATCTAGCATAGACAACATCTCAGAGCCTGAGACAACTTGCAAAACTTGATCCATCATGGGGAGTGGATAGTTGTCTTTTAGAGAGGCCTGATTCAAATTCTTAAAATCTACACAGATGTGAATCTCACCATTCTTTTTCCTGACAGGCACAATGTTGGCAATCCAAGTTGAATGATGTATAGGGAAAATAATCTTGGCTCTTAGTAACTTCTGGATCTCTTGAAAAATAGTATCAGCAACCTTAGGATTATACTACCTTTGCTTCTTCTTGAAAGGTTTGATCCCAGGTCTCAGAGGGATATAGTGTTGCATCTCCTTTGGTTGAAAAGCCTTGAGATCATCATATGAATAGGCAAGAACATCAACATACTTCTTTAATAGGTTTACTGATTTCTTCTTCTCTTCTTGAGTGCAACATTTTCCAATATTCACCACCTTGGGTTCATCATTGCTTCCAATATTGACCTTCTCATACTCAACAGATTGTCGAGTCCCTTGAGAAGCTTCAAATTTGATGAACCTATCATGTTTGTCAAATAGATCTTCTAGGCTCACCAGTCCTTTGGGAATATTGTTACCATTTAACCTAATACAGCTATCCCGATCCATTTCTTCCTTGATATCTTCCTCATTAGAGGGCACATATTCTCTAGGCATAGTTTCACTTCCTTCAAAATATAACTGATTGAAGTTATCTTTAAGCTCCAAGAAAGAGAGAAAGTGTTGATCATCATTGAAAACCTTCCAGTTGTTTGCATTATCCAGCACACTAGGCCTATGAATCATTTCAATGGTAAATTTCTCTTGAGAGAAATCTGGATGAGGAATCAACAAAGATCCTGAGACAGCTAGAGAATTAGCTCTAGTATTCTTTTCTCTTGGCATAACTTCAATTGAGAAAGCATCAAGGAATTCAATGGAATCCCAAACAAGATTTCTATAATGTTTCAATCTCCTATTCTTGACTTGGTAAAGATCCCTTACCTATTTCACAATCAACTCTGCATCACCACGAGCACAAAGATTCTTTACTCCTATTTCTTTTGCCATGCTCAACCCAAGGATGAGAGCCTCATACTCAGCTGTATTATTTGTATTTTCAAAATGAAGCTTGAAAGAAAATGGATGAATCTTCCCTTCTGGAGAGATTAACACCACACCAGCTCTAGAACCAGCTGAAGAGCAGCTTCCATCAAACTCCAAAGTCCAAATTCCATTGGGATCATGAATCACTCCCTTAGGAAGACTTGCCTCATCTTCTGACATGATCATATAGTTTTTATGCCCTATATCTTCATAAAGTATTTGAGATTTTGGATCATTAGTATTTTGCACAATATATTCAGTTTTCTTTTCTGGTAGCAAGCTTCTTCATTTTTCCATTGACTAGGATCAAGGCATGTGACCAGTCCATCTAAATTTCACCTCCTACCTTTTTATAGAAATTCCTACTCAGCAACATACCATATGAGGGAGGAATATCAGCTACCAAAATAGTGGCTAAGACCCTTTTCTCTGGAAAAGTAGCGAAGGCTACTTGTGCATCTTTAATCCTTCCAACCAAAGGAACTTCTCTACTCTCCATGGAATAATAGGAACCAAAGGCACATGTTAGATTCAGGCCCAAAGCATGAGCTACTTTTTTAGGCATTACATTGTCTGATGCTCCTAAGTCTATAACACAATTACTGAGTTTATGGCTAGCTATGAGGAGAGTCACATAGAATGGTTCAATTTTCTCATTAGGGGAAGTGACTGCAGCCACAAGGCTTGGTTGAGGTGAGGAAGAGGGAGTGGGAAAAATACCTTTAGAAGTATTGGATGAGGCTTTGGATTTGGAATTGACAAAGTTTACCATTTTAGCAAAGGCTTTTGGATGGGTTTGGTAAAACTCTACCTCTGAAATTTGGATTTTGGTCTTTTTGAGGTGATCAATAATATCAAAAGACTTGAAGGTGGATGGTGCATCACTACTAAGAACAAGAGAAACCTTTGATTTATCAACTTTAGGAATTAAAAGACAAGAAGTTTTGGAAATAGAGGCAAGAGGAGGATTAGAATTACTCACCTGTTGCATGGAGGAAATGGGAATATGAGCTCCTCTTCTTGCAACCACTGGAATAGTTACAGGAAACTCCTTGGATTTCTTAGTAGGCTCCATCACTTTTTCTTTTCTGTTTGTGTTCTCTCAAGTCATAACAACATATGACTCACTATTCATCTCTGCCACTCTTTCATCATATTCATCTTCATCATCCATACCTTCAGTGGTGAGGAAATGAACTTGAGATCCACCAAGCTCTTCCATTTCTTCATCAACCTCTTCTTCTGGGTCTTCAAAGTCTTCATTAAAATCCTCATCATCAGGTTCTTGAACTTCACAAGTTGCATTGACTGGAACCTTGATAGGTGGGCCTTCAATAGCCAATTTATTCTGAGAAGGAGGTAACCGGTTCCTAGGCTGAAAATTCCTTCTTGGAATATCTTGATAAGGAGTATGTTGAGCCAATTGTTTCTTGATAGCAATGAGATCATTTGCAAGCTTCTGTACTAACTGATCAGAATTGGCTCCAGGGGAAGAGGAAGAAGAAGATGCTTTAGATTTGGAGGGTTCTCTTTTCAATTTACCAGACATGATTAAATCATCCTCAACACTGATAGCCAATCTCTGATCAACATCCAAAGTTGCAAGGTTAGCCCTCCTTAGTGCATAACTCACTTCAGGAAACTGAGCATTGAGGAAGAAGCACTTTTGGATTTGATCTACAAGATGAGTGTTCTATGGAATTTTAAGAACTAGCTTGTTGAATTTAGCCACAAACTCCCTCATGGGTTCATGTGGTTCCTTCTTGATATGAGAAATTTGAGCCAAGAGGGCATGCACATCTTCAACAGGTTTGAAACATTGCTCAAACTGAGTTGTCAAGGTGGTCCAATTAGTAATTGACCTATAAGGAAGATGATAGAACCAATCAAAAACATTATCCTGCAATGTTTCCACAAAGATCCTGACAGAAACATCTTCATGTTTAACCCCAAGAATCCCACATGCAACAATGAAGGCTGCAATGTGTTCATCTGGGTGTACTTTCCCATCACCTCAGAATTTAGGAAAACCTTTCCTACTACTCCTGGGTAACTCATTCAATGGCTGAGGAAGAGCAAGGGGCCCAATCCATTGTCCCCAAGGCAGAGGTGCTGCCATTTGTGGGAAGATTTTCTGAAGGGGAACTGAAACACCAGCAAGTATCAGAGAAAGAAGATTAGGACTGAGTTACTCTGGAGGAATGCTATTCTTGGAGCTCCTGTCTTTAACAGGAGGTGTGCTTGCAAAACGAGTTCCTCTGTTCCTTCTTGCTGGAAGAAGAGAGAAGTTTTGTTGCTCCAGAATTTGAAAATGAGAATCTTCAACCCCAAGAGATTTCTTCCCATGTGTATATCGTAGAGTCACCAGATCAAAAATGATCTTGAAGTTGTTCTTTTAAAAGGGATATGTTTGAAACAAAATCCCCAGCAGAGTCACCAAAAACTATTGGGTTTTAAAATGGTACTTTAATCAAAACCACAGTCAGGGGACAACAAGTCCCTCCTCTTTATGGGAGAGGTTCCCTTATTGAAAGCAAGCAGCAAAGCTTATATACAAATGTACAACTTTCATCTTAAGGCTGGACTTATGACATCTTGAAATGCTTTTTTACCAAAATAGCTTATCAATACAAACGAATGGAAGAAAAAGAAGAAAGGAAAGAGCAGAATATAACAGTACTTTCAGGAAATATAGATAGCAGAGTATAACCTTATACGTACTTAGCAAAGGTGATATAAAACATAATCATTCACATTCACAACATAAGATATCATTCCATAGACACAAAGTTCTAGAAATCATATCAATAAGAACACAAAGTTTCTTATTACAGAAGATAAATGATCCACATATTTCAGGTAAGCAAGAAGAGACAATAGATGAAGATAGAGAGAAAGGGGAAATTCTTCTGTATTGATTGCTTTTGATTCTATTTACACTTCAAAAGTATCAGAGTCCAACCTTTGTAATGAGCCAAGCTCTTACATTTATAGATGAAGCGAAAAGAGGAGAAGAAGAGAAGGAAAGAAATCTGATTTGGAAGCTCAACCACCAACCATCAATGCCCCTGTAAATCTACCTACAATCTGTCAAATCTGGTTCTGCATGTCTTTGGCGTGATGAAGAAGGAAGGATGGAAGATCAGATCAAATTTGATCTAGTTGAAGTAGTTGGATCCATATTAATGGCTTGAAAGACATTTTCCATATTTCCAACCAAATCAAGATATCCAGTTAGTTTCCCATGTCTGTTTGGCATGTTGGAGAAGGAAGGATGGAAGATCAGATCAGATCTGATCTAGTTTGAAGCGATCATCACGCATTAATGGAAAAATCCATTTTCCAGATTTCCAACCAAAAATCCTACTGAAAATAATATTTTATGCTTCCATGGCAGTAGAGGAGACCAAGACCTCTCCAACAGTATAAAATTTGTCAAATTTTGAGCACTTGAGTGAAAGTTATGCCCATTTGATATCTGAATCGAATCTATACAAAAATGGTGAAAATGCTCAAATGGATCCGTAGGCCCGAAATTGAAATTGTGCCTTTAGCGCAAAATATGCGAAAGTGCAAAAGTGTCTTACATCCCTGCAAGCCTGCAACTTCACTTTTTGTTTGGGTCTGACACATGGCTTTACCTGAGTGGTAACAGAGTCACGCTCACTTTATAATTTTACTTCTTTTGGAAACAAGGCTCAAAGTCTCAAAGTTCTCCGCAAGCCCACCTTCCCGCTTTGACTTTTCAATGCGGGCTCAACCTTTGACTTTATCCCTTAGGCATGAGTGGGGTTGGTCATTTTGAATTTTTCTTTATGTCTAAAGCCAAAAATCTCAAAATGCTCCGATGACACCTCCCCGCTTTGACTTTTTAATGGCTTCCCACTTCATTTGGAGACTGGCGCTTGTTTGGGGATTTTGGCTCTTGAAAGAGTGCCAAAGAGACACGTGGCTCCTTCTGTTGCCTCGCCTTGTTTCTTTGTGTTTTGGCTAAGTCCCTTTTGTTTGGCAGGGCCATATGTCTAATCCTGGACACGTGGAGGCTCAACGCACATATGGGACTTGCTTCCAGATTTTGCCTTTCAAGTTACACCGAGATGACACGTGGAGGCTTCCACAAACCCTTCTATACTTAGCCAATTCAACGGCCAGCTCTATTCCCTTTTTGAACCTAGGACACGTGGAAAGTTGGCACTCATTTGGGGGACCGCCTTTGGCTTCGACCCTTGAAGGCACGCCGAAGAGACACGTGGCTCCTTCTGTAAAATATTTTATACTTAGCCAATTCAGTCCTGATGCCCATTTGACTTCTATCAGACCCTAGACACGTGGAAGGTTGGCACTAGTTCAGGGTATCTCTTTAGGCCGCACCTTTGAAGTTATGCCGATGAGGCACGTGGAGAGCTAGCGCATGTTTTGGGAACCACCTTTGGCTTTGACCCTTGAAGGTGCACTAATGAGACATGTGGCGTTGTCCACCGATCCTTTTATACTTAAACGATTTGGGCCCACTCCTCTTTCTCCATTTTTTGTTTGGGTCCCTTCTACTTATTTAGGAGTGACTATGTTGGGTTCTGGACATGTGGAAGCTTCACACTTGTTTGGGGACTCACTTTGTATTTCACCTCTAAAGTTGCGCCGAGATGACACGTGGTTCTTTCCGCTGGCCTTAGACCTTTCAATGGCTAATTTAACTTTTTGAGGCTTTGAACACGTGGAGAGCTAGTGCTCATTTGGGGTCTGTTTTGAACTTGGCCTTTGGAGCTGTGTTGTTGGGACGTGTGGAGGCTTCCGCCGACTCTTTGTACTTAGTCGATTTATCAGTCAGATTTATCTTTTCAGACTTTGATCACATGGAGGGCTTGCACACGTTTGGGATCTCTGCCTTTGTGTGTCATACCAAAAGTGCGCTGAAGAGACACGTGGCACCTTTCGTGGTCCTTCTATACTTAACCAATTTGGGCCTTGATTGAACACTTTCTTTCTTCATACAAAACCAAATTTCCAAAAGTGACCTGAAACCCACCTTCCCGCATCCAATTAGAGATGCCCATGTAATCATGGATGCTGGGGCCAAAAATTGACAAGGAAGATGCACCCATCACTCACGACTGTGGAAAAATATAGAGAGGGAAAACTCTGCCATTTACACTTGAATAACACATTGTTCCTCGTGGAAAGAAGAACTGTAAACAACAACATGCTCGATACGATCCACGGCCATAGAAAAGGATTTGACAACTTCATTCGAATGGAGGAAACAATTTCAAGCATCCAGACGGGAACCATGTAGACTGCAAGATTCTAAATTAAGAGGGTGAGATTGCAAATGAGCACCCACTTCTCCAAAGCACGAATTTTTCCTATCTCTCCTAACCTCTCACTCTGCTCAAACCTCTCTCAAAGGAACCAACTCAAAAAAATTGAAAGCTTGACTTAAAAAATGAGGGGAATTTTGAGGGTGACAACACAGGTTTACATAGTAATCGACATCAATCCCTAATAGACCAACCGGCATCGATTGAGACAAACCGGCATCGGTTAGGGAAACCAACATCAGTTACCTGTGTGTGATTGTTTATATTTAAGTCATGAGAATCAGATCTAATCTTTGTTATAAAGATGATCTAATGATTGTAAATCAATGGATTAAATGCCCTAAGTTTGTATAGGCTTATATAAGATAAGAAACTAGGGTTAGAGGAAGATTGGGAGAATCATAAGAAGGAATTATTGGTGAGAGCTTAGAGAAGCTTGTGAGAGGAAAATAATTCTACATCATGTAAGGTGTGGAAGATTATAGATCTTAAATTGTATAACCTCTGGAATAATATATTAGTTGTTTCTTGGTGGACGTATCCCACACTAGGTAGACCACATTATATCTTGTGTATTTCTTCTGATGTTTATTTATATGTTTATTGCTTACATGCTTTAATATATATATATATATATATATATATATTGGTTATTTATATGTTTATTGCTTACATGCTTTAATACGATATATATATGTATGTATGTATGTATGTATGTACAAACGGTTTGTTCTAAACCCCAACAACTTGGTTTTAGGCAACACATTGGAAGAGTCCCCAAAACCAAAGCTACCAGATCTAGAGGTAGTACAAAATGGTGTGTGATAGTGAATGGGAAATTAGGCAAAGGATTTTTAGGAATGGATGAAATTTAATTCATCAATGACCGCATACGACATGAAAAAATAATTTTTTATATCTATTTCATTTTCCAACATTATCCTAGTTCATACCATTTAGATAATTCCTATCAATGTAAAAATATATTTGTAATATCAAATAATTCAGTATCAAAAAGCATATATGGGAGCGGAAATAAAATGGAAGGTGAAAATGTTGATAACTTAGCAAAGGACTAGCTCACATAGTCTCGGGTGTGAGACCAACAATTGGATAACACCTAAAGAAAATTAAATAGATAAAATATATTATTTTTGTACTTTGGGGTCAATGAAGATTAAATATATCTAAATCAAGTACACTAACATCTTGAAATTGATTCCTTGCCAACCTTATTCAAAGAGGAAAGATTAACAAATATATTTGATTTTTTCATCAAAATTCATACCAGAAGTTCAAAGATTAAAAAGGAAATGATTATCACACAAGCTTGGTTTGGGTATCTTATCTCAAAGGGTTTTTGTGTACATCACAACTTTGTTATTATCCCTTTCATACCAATGACTGTTTGGTCTCGTGGACATTATTAGAAACATTCAATTCAATGAATTACTTATTTATAGCAACATATATTTGGTGGAGCTAGATTGAGGTCATTTGTCACCATCCAGTGGGAAGTTTAAGGAGAAGGTAATAAAAATTATTAATTAGTGTGGTATATAAAAAATCCAAGATAAACACCTTAAGTTTGATATCTCTTAGTTTTTTCAAATAAATGTATTTAAGATACTTTTACTAGTTAATTAGAAGAATGATCACTAGATTTAAATATTTAAAGATTTCATAATTTATAATATGAAGAAGAAAATCATGTTAAATTTTTGTAATTCTCACATAGTTTTCCCCAAAGCTTTTCTTAACCAATAGATGTTCTAAATATATTTTTTAAGTTGGATATACTTCTTTAGTGAATATCAGATAAAATTGTCTCTATAACTTGAAAATCCTCATTTTATGGAGCACAAATTCTAAGAAAATCAAAATCCCTTTTTGAGGTGCACTATGTGTAGGGTGGGACACATTTAAATGTGCTTCTAGACTGTAGGGTAATTTATCTTTTACGAGACCATTCCCTATCATTATTTTAAAAACACTAGAGTCTACGTGTTAAGGATATTAAGGTGTCTCTACAATGGGATTAAAAAGTTGGTTTATAAGAAAAACATATTAATTAATAATAATACCAGTTTCTAAGAAAACTAAAATTGAAAATGCTCTAGTATATTGTAATGCCCGTTAATACAACCCACTTGAGACCCAAGAAACAACCTAGGGTTAGTTAGAAAATTATGGAATAATTATTTTTTTATTAGAAATGTCCACAATCAAGTTATAAGACAACAGTTGACACTATCAGGTTCCGGAGCAAGTCTAAAAGTACTAGAACATATTTTTCCTTCATTAACAATTATCAAGGTCACATGGTCCAACTTTTAGGGTTAGAGGTTTCAGTTAGGTTCAGGGGGTAAAATATCATCATACCCACTCTCTAACAGGCTCAAAGTTTCAACTTGATTTTCCTCATACTTAATGCATCCAAAATTTCCATAAATCATTCCCATTGGATAGAAATTTTCTCACATTTCTGGTGATATAAAGAAGTCCTCCTAACTCCTTCAAAAACTCAAGATATGGGCAGGTGGACTTTAGGGGTCAAATTTTCCCCAAGGGGACACGTGTCAAGCAAGGGTGAAGAGTGAAATTCGGGTTGGCGGGTCACGGGGTGGTGTTTTGGAATTTTTCCTTGTGCTGGAGAAAATTCTCATTTGTGCCCACACCTCCATGGGTCATCCAAGGACACGTGGCGGCCTCAGAGTCATCACCGGGGAAAACAAGGGAAGGGCAGAGCAGCGGAAGAGTTTGGGGCATTTTTCCCAAGAGGGGGAGAAAACAAAACAACGTGCATGCACCCGCGGGTCCACTAGGGACACATGGCATTCAACGGGCCATTACGGGGGTGAAGGAGAGGGAAAGGCGCGGCAGCGGAGTTTTTGGAGCAACTTTGCCAAAGGGGTAAAAGGGTAAATGGCACACGCGGGTCCGCACGCCTGTGGAAGAGATTTCTCAAGGCGAGGGCGGGAGTGCAAGGCTGCGGGAGGAAAGACAAAAATTTTCCAAATTAAAATTTTCAAAAGGAAAAGGGTTCACGAGGGTTCCATCCCCTCTACAAGCACCCAAAGCTGCCACGTGGCAGCCTGTGATAGGTCGTGGGCCGACGGGGAGAAATGGAAATTTTTTCCAAAATTAAAAAAAAAAATTAAAAAAAAAAGTCCAAGGGAAAAAAAGATGTCGCGCCTCCGCTGCTACCCCGTGAGGACACGTGGCAACCTCTGATTAGCTGCGGGCCGGCGGAGGAAAATTCAAAAAAAATCCCAAACCAAAAATTTAAAAAAATTCCAAGGATTTTAACGGGAATTTTTTAGGCCGCGGGCCCGCTAGGGAAAATTTTCCCAAATTTTCCCGCCAAGGCATGAAAACTTCATAGGGTCATAACTTGAGCTAGAAAGCTCAGTTTTGGGTAAACGAGGACTTTTTGGAAAGCTCTCGATGCCCTATTTGCACAAGAATCATAAATTTTACATTTTGATCAATTTTAAGGGTTCAATTTTACAAAAATGATCTGTAAGCTTTTAAAAAGCCAACTGGTAATTTCTAACTTTCCAATTTGATTAAATTGGATCTCCTCCTTCACTCAACATGTCAAACATACATGGAGAATTGATCTAGGAAGGATTTAAGGTGTTGTAGGGAAGTAAATTTACTCAATTTATTCAAGTTTGAATTTTTTCCAACAATTGACAGAAAACAGTTGAGGAAAGGATTGGCTCGATTTTGCAATGTTCTAAATAGTTTTCTTAAGTTTTCCTTGTCAATTTGAGTTCATTTATGATACAGAATACTAAATTTTAGCATTTCCAAGTTTATTAATGTGTATAGGTCTAAACTATGCATTTTAATTAAATTCATTTGCTAGTTTAAAATTTGCAGCAGAGATTCATTTCTAGGAAAATTTTGTATATCCATTTTATCATTTAAGTATGATATTTGATTTCTACTCTAGTCTAATACATTTAGTTGTTTATAAAAAAATCATTTCAAAGCTAAATGGTAAAGTCTGATTCCCAATTTCATATATTTCCAAAAGAACAAAACAATATACTTCCTCCATACGTATTTCTTTCCTTTACAATTAAACATAGATTCCAATCACAATTTGATATTCCAACTCAACACAACAATGTAAAAGACAGATGAACTTGCAATTCTTTATTAATTCAAAAGGAGAAACATCTTTACATTCTTTCATTCCTTGAATGCAATTAACATAATTCTATTTCTTTTCAATTGTGTACAAGTGTTGTTTTTAAACTACTGCTAATGTGAAGAAAGACTAACACCTAAATAGTCTTAATTAGCAAGAATTAAACAACATTATAAACACCACCATGATAAGAATTAATCAAGGGTTAGATGCTAGCATTTATCAATACAAAACTATGAAATCAACAATGTTAAGTATCTAAATAACCTCTATTCTTTAACAACATGTAAATGAAAGAACCTAGGTAGGTTCCATGGCTATCAAAAAATAGTTGTCCTTAATGTTCCAAGAACCTAGGAATGGGGGCTAATCAAAGGTGGGCTACAAGACCCTTTTGACACCTCCCATATGACCCAAGCACTTTAAGAAAGAGGCTTAACTCTTCAAGATAATGAACTCTCAAGAAAACAAGGTGCAAGCTCTTAGTCTCTTTGCTATATGCTTTGCATTTTCTCTCTAAGGAGTTTTAGGTGTAAGTAAAAAGGTAGGTGGAGGGCTCTTTATATAGCCCGAAAGATAAATGATTCAACACATCCTCATGAATGTGGGATAAAGGTAAACCATGATTAGGAATGGATAAGGTTGCTTTATTAAAGGTAACCTTACTTTAGAAGGGTTTAATACATGTTTAGCAAGTCATGGGAGTTGGGGGTGTTTTAATTAATCAAAGGTGATTAACTAATAGGTAGGTGTAAGCTTATAGAAGCCAATTAGAAGAATAATAGTGCAATTTAGGCTATTGTGAGGGGATTAAATCAATTAAATATTGATTTACTAGTTAAATGAAGGGGAAGACTAATTAATTAATCTAGATAGAAGAGGTGATTTAATTAACGGAAGGTCGTTAATTAGGTTGTTAGCTGGATAGGTGACTTAATCAATTAGCGTATTGTAATTAATTAATGACAACAAGAGGGAATATGAGCGTTTTTGACAATAAGTCGTCAACTTGCGAGAAAGGGGATAATTAGCACAATTTAAGTATTTAAATTGCTTAGGCATAATTATAGGTGTCTACACCAATAAACAGAATCAGAGTTTAAATTTCTTTCACAATTCAAATATATAACTTCATAATCAAATTACATACATCTTTCTTCACAAAATACATATTACAATTTCATCCACATCAAGTGGGAAAGGATTACAAATAAATATGTTTCACAAGGGACTGTCAAACTGCATTTTTCCTTTGCTTCAGGACAACAACATGCATATTTTCTCTTTCTCCAAGTTGATCACAAAAAAAGAGGGGGAAAGGCAATGCTCTCCACCCAACCAAGACATCCAATGAAAGGAGAATCCTTCCTTCATCATTGGCCCCCGAGCCCCAACCAAGACATAATAAGAGATTTGATTCAACCCATGGCAACAACTGGCTTCCACAACACACAACATTCTTTCACACATGCACATTTCAATATAAAACATAGTTCAACACAAAACAACAGTTTGCAACTACAATAGAAACATTCACATCAAAACTCAGGCTTGATCATGCAAGCCAAAGGAGCAAGGCCTATGGGGGAAGCTACTTATGCCTCCCAATTGGGAATTGGGCATCCACCAGTAACAAACAACTGATAAATTTCACCATACATATCCTTATACCCCCCATAAATCTCTCCTTATGGCCCCCACATATTTCCTTATGCCCCCCACAACGTAAGAAATGCAAGATATTTCTTTTCCATGGTGGATCCCAAACCCGAACTCCCTCCACAAAATTCTGATGCCAATGGCATTTCCTTATGCCCCCCCACATGGATTCCTCATAGCCTTCTCCTACACCATTCCTAAAGCAGTCTACCTAACCAGCCAACAAATAAATCAAAACATGCACCATTCACACAACACAGCAAGAAAATAACAGCATAAAAGGAGAGTTAAATTCCTACCTCTCCATGGTTACTTTGCTTCCAAACAACAAGCTTTCAAAGTCAATAACATAGTTCCAAACAACAATCTCCCAAGTATGCAAAGCTTTCTCCAAGCTCCTTCTAAAATCAAGAGCTCCAAGAAAAATGTGCCCCTAATGAAGTTGCAAAATGATTCAACAACTCAAAACAAGCAAAGAGTTTGAATTATATAGAAGAGGGAAGAAGAGAGGATGATGTGGATCCATGTAGGATGCCACATCACACATCCTCAAATTCAAACACAAAAGAAAAAATTCATTCTCCCAAGCACAATAAAGAGGTGGGTGATAAATATGACAAGTCACTTGCACACTCCAAAAAGCCCACACCTCAAGGGACAACAAATTAAATAAAATATAAGAGAGTGCAATCCAAAACAAGCAACATGATTAATAAAATTCATTATAAAAGTCACAATTCACTTCTCCAACCATAAGTATGATTGGTAAATTAAATTTAGAGGCATGGGACAAGTTTTACTTGTCCCACAAGCCTCCAAAAACAGCCCCTAAGGACAAATTCAAATTTGTCATGGAGGTGGAGTATTTCATACTCCAAAATTGACTTACACAAACTCTTACACAACTTACACATCCCTTACCTATTAAATGCAAACAGCCAACAACTTCTATAATATTTTCCCATATCTCAATCTTATTTATTTTAAATTTTAACCATATGGTTTCTCACATTAATCTACCACATTTTAATTATATAAAGAAACATGTCACTAATAAAATACAAACAACAATAAATAAAATTTAACCACATTAATAAAATACACAAACCCATGGTCACATATAAAGGTAATCCCCCCATGGGAATCCCTAACAAAACACACAACACAATAAAACAATTTGCCATGGTGACCTTGTCGAATTCACCTAGAATTCCATTGTGGTTGGTCTCCAATCCCTCGATGTTTTGTTGTGATATTTTTAACCTGCAAAATACAAATACCTCCTTCGGTCTTGTGGCCATATCAGAACATCCAATATGATACAAATAAAATCACAAAATCATCTAAGTAAGTGAATCACAACAACATCGAAGTAACAACTACATCATTTGCATTTTTAATCAACAACTATATCATCATCAAATAATATTCATTTTCTAGATCAACTCATCATATCCAAATCACATGTCTGAACAACATCCATAAAAAATCCATGTCAAATAATATATCATCATCCACATATAAGATGTCTCTAATAATCATCATGCATCATAATCAAATCAAGATCAACAATAATCCATGATCAATGTCTAACATCATACTAAATCAAAACATAATAATGTCTATAACGTAAGCAACAGTATTAAAATAAACATCCAAAGGTGTCAAAGGGAAGTGGGCACTACATATATACTTGATAGAGGATGTAGAAATATTGTGTTGAATACTCCTGTGGTCATGCAATTCAATTCAATTGCCTCTAAATTGTGGCAACCCAAAAATGCAAACCATTTTTTTAATTATACAATACTACAACATTACATTATACATACAATTATGGAAATGACAATAAAGACATAAGATATATAATGCATTTATTAACTCATACCAACCTGAATTCCAAATAACCAAATTTATAAAATCATTAGTAACTAAATTTACAACATATCAATAGTGCATAGGTCATAAGTCTTGTATAGAATAGTACATTCTCCCATATGAGTTACAAATGAGAAGATGAATATGAGATAAAAGAATTAATTAACACAAGTCTTCATATTGCTACAATGTATTGATTGACATGATGGTCTTTTAATGGGTGTAGTAGCATGAAAGGAAAAACACCCAACTGTGGTGAGGTACACCTATAGACACTCAAATTCAGTAATGTGTCCTTTTGTAATGTCATGTTTGAGTATGCTCCCTTGCCAAGGCAAATGCTCATAGTTGGAATCCAATCAATTCATCTCTTTAGCTATTTCATGACTTGCTTATCTTTATACTTTGTCTTTTTTGTCAATTCGAGGAATATTATCAAATCAAAGCAGTAAATAACCTTTGTACTTCATGCCATAACTTATTGTTTCACTTTCATCTTTCTTGTTCAATCATGTGCAAAGGGTCAAGATGTGGGGTCCGGCCTTGGCTGACCTGTACGGTCCTACCCCTTTGCATTCTTTGACTATATTTTCAATGTTAATATCTTTATTAGGTCTATTCACCTTCCTAGGGTCGTGATTATAAGAATATTTATATGGAAGGCTATATGAGCAAGTCAATATCATTTTATAACTCACTTGAAAATATTACAAGCTCCTATTGCAAATATCATTCCAAAACCACTCAAGGGTTTCTTGAATCTACCCAAATAAATTGCAAATCAATAAGAACAATCCCTAATATGTTAGGAAATAAGGGATAAAATATGTGGAATAATCTCTCATAGAATCGCAACAGTAGAAACTGATATGCAGAAAATATTACAAATCTCAAATAAAAGTGCAGAATAAAATAACACAACACAAAGAGAAAATATTTATAGTGGTTCACCCAATTTGGGCTGCGTCCACCAATAATCACTTGCTTAGATTTTATTACAAGCCACCGTTCTCTTAATACAATACCGAGATCTATTTGGAGCTATGCTCAACAAACTCTACAAAATTCACACCCGAATTCAAAATACATCTGCAATGATACATGATACCTACCATATGCATAAAACCATATAAGTAGACAACTACTTATGTAGTTTTACAAAACTGTGGGTATCAAAACCATGGGCCAAAATCGTCTCATAAACCTATGGGTCAAAAATCCTGCCAATATGAGAAAAACACATTTCCCGATATATCAGGCACGTTTTAAGGCCAAAAAAAAGAACCCCGATGAGACAACTATGGAAAGTGTACAGTACTCTTAATGTACAGTCTTCAACACTTTCTCACATGAAAATAGGCTCCACAACCTAACAAGTCCGACCTTGGCTAACCTGTACGGTCCTACGCCTTTGCATTCTTTGACCATATTTTCAATGTTAATATCTTTATTAGGTCTATTCACCTTCCTAGGATCGTGATTATAAGAAAATTTATATGGAAGGCTATATGAGCAAGTCAATATCACTTTATAACTCACTTGAAAATCTTACAAGCTCCTATTGCAAATATCATTCCAAAAGCACTCAAGAGTTTCTTGAATCTACCTAAATAAATTGCACATCAATTAGAACAATCCCTAATATAGGTTTGAAGAACTCAACTAGGTCAAAGAGTCTAACTTCCTTTGAATTAGGTAAAAGTAATGTTGTATAAGGAAGGCCTATAAGCTTAAGTTGGCTTGGTCAAGTGATGTTTCCTATAGAAATGGTTCTCTCCCTAAATACCAAAGATTACCTGAGCGAGCACAATATACTATTGCTAGTTGCTTCCTTTACTTTACCCCTCTTGATACGATAAGACAAATTTTACTCTGCTCAAAGGATCAAATCGAGGCCGCCCCTATGGATAATTTTGGTTCTAATTCTCACAAAGGTGTACTAGTCAAGTGGGTAGGGATCCTATTTCATTGGTTAGTTCACTCAATGCACCAACTACTTTGGGGTTCCTATGGTACTCTGCATAATGAGTTTCTAGCCCATGGCCATGCACTTCCCACAGTTACAGTCGAAGGGGCAATAAACACATCTTTGAAAATTTTAATTAAGAGATTTTTATAAAAGTTTAATAAAAATGGTGATAAAAGTTTTCTTGACTCCACAAACAAGGCAGCTTGCAGTTAGTAGTTTAAATGCAACCTTCATAGAGATGGTCCTACAAACCATGAATTAGTACTTTTTCCTAGGGTAAAAACCACAATGCAAAACACAAGGATGCAAATACATCATTTCTGATTTTTAAGATCACTTAGAAAAGTGTGAGAAAAGAGCATACACAGTGGTTTGCAAGTTAGATTAAAAATGATAACTTCTAAAAAATAAACAATTAAATTGACTAATTATCAAAAACCGGCTAGAAATGGGTTAAGATAGATCTAAACCAGTGTTTAGAAAAAAAATAACTTGCTAAAAAGTATAGAAGTAAGAAAAACACAGTGACAAAATGCTAACACATGCAATGAGATGCTACCGCGTGCAATGGGGTACGCTAGCATGATAGGGGATGCTAGCATGTGAAAGTGAATGTGTTTGCGTAACAAAGAATTCAACCCCTTAACGCTAGCGCATGCAATGATATGCTAGTGCATGTAATGGGGTATGCTAGCACATGAAAGTGAATGTGTATGTGTAACAAAGAATCCAACCACTTAACGCTAGCACATACAATATTATTCTAGCATGTGCATAAATATACTAGCACGTGCAAGATGTAGAGGGAAAAATAGAGTACTACGCTCATGTGCGTAGAGAGATACACTAGCAAATTCAAAGTTACGCTAGAGCGTGAAGTGTTACGCTAGCGCACTTCTCAAGTGATGCTAACGCACATAATAGTACAATAGTTTAGAACTCCTATAGGTGGTCAAAAATTGGTTGACAATATGGAAATTTGACTATTTTTTGGTTATATTTCTCAGTTTTCTCCACCAAATGACCTCAAACTTGGAAATTAAGTCTGAAATAAGACAAACAAAAACACCAATAAAGTTAGTGTAATAAAAAATAAACTAGAAATAATATAAGAGGTGGTACGAGTCCCACCAAGCGTGTCAGAAATGTATATAGGAAAAACTTGAACATAAGTGAAAGACAAACATATAATTAACAACAAACCTTTCTCTAAGCTCCTCTTGCAACCTCGATGATGAAATTTATGAAGTGCACACACACTTGTTGAATTTTGTATGATCTTTTGCATTGTGGATGCTCTAATTAATCTCCAAATTAAGGAATGGTAATGCTACGAGAAAATTTGGACACAAGGAAAGCTTTTCAATAGGCATATATCAAATAAAAATTTACCAAAGGTTTGTTGCAAAGCTTCCAGGGATTGTTTGTGAAAGATATGGCTTGTTATTTATAATTGTAGAAGATTCCATGGAGTAGTTGAAGATTCATAATAAGGTTTGAATGCATATTATTAAAATAGCATTAAAGAAAGTTGCAGCAGTTTGAATGGATTGATTATACATTGACAAGCAGTAAATTTCTATTTTTTATTCAATGAGGTGGTTGTACATGCAACTTTGCTTCCCCCACCTTTGTAGGATTCTAGAAGTGAAGTTGAGTGGGGTGACTAGTATAGTAAAGTGGAGTTCAACTGAAGGATGAGTAGGTAATTAACCATTTAATTAAACAAATATTTAACTAAATTAGCCAAGGGTCATAGGAGTATAGTGTAAGTGTAATTATAATTAATTTAATTAATTCTAAATGAATGTGATAGATTTAATTAAATTAAATCTTAAGAGGGGTGAATACTCAAAGTATGAATTAATTAATTCTAAAGAGGATATGAACAACTAAGAATAGACTAGAAATAAGTATGTATTTTTAGGGTGTCTACAATTTTTTCTTTTTGTGGGAATTTGATTTTTTGGGATTTATTATGCTTTATGATGTTTTTGGTAATTTTGGATTATGAGACCTTATGCACAAGGTATGTTTTTTAGTGTCTACATCTATAAGTGTTTAAGTAGGAAAATATTGAAGTATTCAAATCAATTTGGCAATATAAAATTTGGCATAATCTTACACATTTGGACAAAACTTGTATATTGTATCCTTGAGCACACTTTCTCCAATCATCTTGCTCACTTGTTGTCTTAACCACCTCTATCTACTACACATATCTATTCAGGTCCACTTTAGTCTATATAAGAGCACTTCATAATCCTATATAGACATTTCCATAGTCCATATCTGCCTTTTTACTTCCATTACACAATCATAAAGTTTGACAACTTTTGATATGAGGTCACCTTCTAGCGAAAGTCTCACAAATCCTCAAATGGTTTGTTTTCAATATGGACACTTATCATTAGGTCAACCTAGAATTTTTTCGTGAGTCATTTATAATTGAAATCAAACAAAGATTCACGTATATTTACAAAATATCTATGAGGTCATTACTCACCTCTTCACCTTCTACATATCTTGAAGACACCTAGAGCACTCACGCTATATTGAGCATTAGTACCAAAGATGAAGACAAATTATCATCTCTCAAGAAGAAACTGAGAGCAATCCATAGAGCTAAATCTAAAATTAAAAAAGGTCAAAGTTGTATGAAGCCAAATGTCAAAGTCTAAAGGTAGGTCAATCATTTTAGCAAATGATTGAACACACACTCACCTAGGAAGGAGAAATACACATTGCTTGATCCCTCTTTTGAGTATTGGTATGTAGATGACACTTACGACATCATCAACCACATGATTGAGGCTATCTAACCCAAAATTCTAACTCATTTTTAAGGGTCCCTTTTAGTCTTGTAAGCACAATAAAAGTTTGGATGAAGAAGAGTAGAAACATGTACCAACATAGAATATTGACGAATCACAAATACCTATAAGTGCATAACTAATAACAATGAAACATCCAAAAAAATTGTAGATCTCCACATTATTCCCAAACACTACCAATAAAGTCTGATATGTTGTTCTTTATCAAGAGTCTAAATCTAGCAACATTTTATAATCATATGTCAACCCTTTGTTCGCACCTTGCACATCTAAAAAACAATTCCATATCCTTTATCTCCATAGACACCTTCCATGAGTGATAAACATCTAAATCAGCTAAGTAACTCATATTTCTATTTGTAGACACTAAAATTTGGTAACTTATCCTCTAGCAAAGAAAAGATTGGCTACACTTCTTTGCTAAGACACATGCTCACAGTCAGACTCCAGTCAATACACCTCTATAATTTTTTCATGATTTGCACATCTCCACACCCTGCTCTATTGCAAACTCAATAAATATTAATTAATCATAGTAAATAATATATGAGAATCATTCTAGAAATTTCTGTTTTACAACAAATGCTTTGCATCCAAGATCATACATTTTGGTTAGGATGTGTTAAATGGTCCTAACCAACTTGTATGGTCCTATCCTCTTTAATATTTTGACTCTCTTTTTAATTTGAATATATATTGTGTCGTTTCATCTTCCTAGGGTCATTCTTATTATAAAATTTCACCTATGAAAGGATATATAAGCATGTCAATATCACTTTATAACTCACATGACCCTCTTACAAGCTACTATTGCAAAAATATCTCTCCAATAATACTCAAGGCTCTCCTAAATCGTCCTAAATTAGTTGCACATCATTTAGGGAAGCCACTATTATAGGTCTGAAGCACTCAACCAGGTCAAAGAGACTAACTTCCTCCATTTTCAAGCATGCAAAGGTTATAGAGCCATGTCTTAGCAAGATAAAACTCACTTCAAGCACTGTTAAAGTTTCAAGGAACAAAGGGTTATGTCATATAACTAAAACACACTACTATCACGTTATATATATTTTCTATTATATGGTTACCCCACTATATTTGTGTTAAGAGACATGAGGATAACCATAGAGGGTTGGATTAGATCACACTCACACTTGCACAAACACCTAGGAGAACTACAGGAGGCTTGATCCCACACAAGGTCATGCGATGCAACACTTGGATTGCTTTGGTAGGGTTGATCGCCGAGGGTAGTCCAACCTCACTACACACATGATTTTTCATTTTTGTAATCTATTACTTTGAGGAAGGGTATTTGATGTGTCTAGGGTTTCTATTTTGTCACAGGTTATCATGAGGTTGAGTGAACAAGAGGGACATATAGTGGAATACATTTCTAGACACGTGAAGCACATTGGAAGTTACATACTCTAAATGTAGAAGGGTCCAACACTGTATATCTCTAGTTATGACTGTATAATTCTAGGGTTGGATTGTGTAAATTCCTATGGTCCTGCACCAACTCAGTTTCCAATTCTAGTACTGATAATGAAGCATCTACAATTTTTTATTTTCCTTTTTCATATGTCTGCACATTTGGATCTCCTTTGTTATGATCTATATAGCTAAGTCTTCATCTCCCCTTGCATATTTGAGCTATCTTTTCATTTTTTTATCATTGTTGTAAGTATTAATGCATTATTTTCTTTGTGTATGGTTAATTGTAATTTGATTAGATCATAATAATCCCTTGTTACAAACCCCTATACCCTATTTATTGTTGTGCACATTTCATAATATAAATTTAAGTAGGTTGTAAGCTCTATTGTCTTGTTAATTCTAGCTCAAGTAATCACAAGATCTACTTGTTTAAACAAACTTAGATTAATGTAATTGGATGCCCTAATCATATAATCTAAATTTAATCTTAGATTTAATTATATTTTCTGTCATAGGTATAAACAATCATCAAAGCGGAAACAAGAATATGTTGATTGGAGAATGTCTTTCTAGAATTCTAAAGGTTTTCATGTGTAGATTTATTTGATTGTAAATAAATATGACTAGAAAATGAAGATGGCTAAGACAATGGATGGATAAACTGATATAAGGAAAGTATGCTCAAGAGTAAAATATATGTCAAGTGTCTAACTATGTCGAAGTGTGTCAAAATTGATGTTTATAAAGTGTTAAAGTCCAAATTTAGGTGTCTATACCAACATAATCTTATTTATATTTTATTCAAAAAGTTACTAAATATTGTACTCAAAATGCATTCATGAGTTTACAAAAATTTGGAGATATTCAACTCTACTTAGTATTACATATTCACTACTAGAACAAGGTATTATATTTCCATTACTCCATATTTTTGAAAAATATTACTATTTGCCTCTCCATATATGTTTTTTAAAATAAAGAAAATTCTATAGATTCTTAGGATCTACTTTTGTTTTAGAGATCCATGCAATAAACTTACATATTCATACCATGTATTCATTTCTACTTTAATATGTATGCACATACACATCAAATTGGGGGAAAATGTAGATACCTAAAAATTGCCCATAGGCATTTATCAGTCATTAAATTATA
Source organism: Taxus chinensis (assembly GCA_019776745.2). NCBI lineage: Eukaryota > Viridiplantae > Streptophyta > Pinopsida > Cupressales > Taxaceae > Taxus > Taxus chinensis. The sequence goes on along the minus strand of CM034149.1, from coordinate 120,003,756 downwards.
TGATTTTATTATATTCACGTACTTGTCAATTATTGGTCCAGATCAAATATTATTGGAATATTTTTTACTTATAATGGTCATGTTCCTTGTGTTCTCTCTTCTTAGTCCCATCCAACTATCTTCTTCTCTTTTATCTCTCTCCTCAATGCCTTAAGCTCTATACTAGGAGGATGCAACCCGCACTCCTAGTCCCCTTGTGTGGCCCTTTTTGGCTAAAATGTAGGAGGTCATTTTTCACCTCTTTTTTTTTTTGCCTTGTGACAGTTTGATGTCAATTTGGGTGCCAACTTGGTCCTAATCTAAATTTAATTGTTTACAACTACAAAAACATTCTATTTCATATACATCTAGAGGGGGGGGAAAAATATCAACAAAACATTGAATATTGTTAGCACTCACAAAAAAACTAGTGAGATCAAACAATCATTACAAATTCATCATTTTGTAAAGCTAATATTTGCCATGCAACAATTTTGACACATAACATAGCATTTGTATGTCATTAGAATTGTTTCAATTATGTATATTTCTATTTTCAATGTTATTTAGTCCTTAGGAACTTAATAATTAAACCATGCTTAAAAACCCAATTAACCCACAAAACAAACTATGAACAATTTGTCATTTTACTTGAGATATAGATTGTGTTTCTATTATAAGTGTCGTAACGCGTAAAACAAAATAATGTTGTTGAAGACGACGACCAAGAGTGCATGGTCATCAACTCATTTTCAGGAAGTTTATCACCTACCACGAGTGCCCCCATGCTTTGTAGCCTCATGGAGTGTCCCATACACTCCTAGCAACCATCTCCATCCATGTTAGATTTTTTGTCTAGGTTTTTGTCATTTTGGGCACACACTTTCATTGCCAAATTCTATTTGAGATTTGTGTAACTTCTAGGCAGACATTTCCACTATCGTATTTTGACATCTTTCACCATACCTCACAAGTTTCAAGATACATCTATAAACCTTTCATGAGCCTCTCTTTTTATATGAAATAATTAATTAAGTTTTATTACCATGTTTACGTATGAGTACAAGACATATTCAATGTCGTGAGTTCACTATACTTTATGAGATTCATTAGGAGCCGCCTTTTAATATCATATGTTTTGTTGTGGATACACTATATTTATTTGATGTTTGCTCCTTCACAATTAAGCAAAAGAGGTTGTCACCAAGATGTTCGTGGGTTGGTTGTGCCAAACCTCACCCCATGTTAGAACTAGTTTGATATTTGAGATTAGTGGTAACCGTTTGCATTGGATTTAAGGCCAATTGTGACTATATGTGTTGAATTTTTATAAAATTAGGCCTTCATTTGTATTCCAATCGAAATTGGATCCCAGTTGTATTCTAAATATATGTTAATAATAGCCATATGGTGTTTTGAGGCTGACATGGTATTTATTATTCTAATGTATTATTTATTGATTGGTCTATACATATTTGTTATTGTTTTTAAATGTATTTTCCCACAGGCGGGCCCTTCTCTTTCATGTGGATTCCCTTCCCTTTTTAACTCTATAAAACCAGCGATTAAAATATCTAAAGTGAAAAATACTGCAGGTTTTATTGTCAGCCAGGGAGGTATGTGGTTTTAATTGTTTTCTCATTTTTTAATTACATTGCAGAATTCCCAGAAGAATACAGACTCACCACGGATTTGATATATATGGAAAGGAAGATCAGCGTTTTTGAAGCAGAAAGTTTGTTGAATTTTTGATCTGGAAGACAAATTTGTTGAACCAGTGGCATCCATAAATTTGGCACTTTTTTGTGTTCATCAGTAGATGTTTAGCAGGTAGTTTGATCGGGATTTTTTAATTTATTTTTGGTGATAATTTGAGCGATTTCATCGATGAATTTTGCCGGATTTAATTTTTACAATATTTTGAGAGGTGTTGGTTTCTTTACAAATTTAGTGAGGTTATGGATGTCCGTATTTTAACAGGGTTGGATGCATTTGATGAATTTATTTAGAGGAACAGGTGAATTGTGATAGCGGGTGTTTTTTGGTTTTGGATAATTGTGGGGTAATTCGGAGAGTTATTGATTGGCTAGTTTTTGGTTGAGGCGTTTTCACAAACAGTTTGCTCTCATGGTAGGGTAGGGTTAAATTGTAATCCCGTCTAGGTGGGTGTGCAGAGGTGAAATTATTGGGTTTTTACAGTTTTCAGCGCTTGAGAAAATGCTCCTACATTAGGTGCAATCCTGAGGTCACCAGTGGCTATCCTTGCCGTTAATTTCTTTGTAACCGAGCTTTGTACTCACGGAGAATTTCTCTGCCTCCGATTTTTTAACTGATGAATCTTAATAAGCGTGGGTTAGCATTTGCGCCCTCAACCTTACCAGCTCAAAACCACCAAACAGTTTGAACTCAGGTATCTTAATAACATTGGTTTAGTATTTGATCCCTGAGTCCTAGCAGCTCAAAATCCAATTAGGCAATTGCCAGCACTTTAAATTCAAGCATCTTATGTGGGTTAGTGTTTGAGCCTCGAGACTTGCCAGATCAGAGTCAAATTAGGGATTTGCAAGTGGAAAATAAGCATATCAGAGGCTATGGAGTATGAGGTAGAAACAAGTGGCGCAACTGAGCTTGGAATGGGAATGGGGGGAGTCGGAATTGAAGGAGATGAGTATTGGATTGGTGGACTAAATGAGCAAGAGATTTGGGCTACTGAGGAAGAATATGATCAGGCATCACAGGGTTATAGGCAGTCAGATGGTGGATGGAATGGGGGTATGGATTACAGGGCGGGAGGGTTTGAGGGCAGGCAGAGCCGGTCTGGCAGTGAACCTTCGCATAAGAAATCCAAAAACATGCATGGTGATTTTCAAGGGAATGGATCCAGAGGCCGGGGGGGTTATCAGGGTGAATTTGTTCAAGGGACAAGCTCTGGGACTCCACCCCCCTCCAATGGAACCACAGGTGAAGGAGGATCCTCATCTGGGGGAGGCAAGGGCAGGGGAACTGGCAGGATGTTTTTCAAGACTAAGCTTTGCTGCAAATTCAGGGCAGGAACCTGCCCTTACAGCTCAAATTGCAATTTTGCTCATGGGATGGAGGAGCTCAGGAAACCTCCCCCAAATTGGCAAGAGATTGTGGCTGCACAGGAAGATCGTACTCCGCGGGTTGAGATCAGGGGTGAGAATCAGATTCCCTGTGTCAGTTCATCTGCTGCAGGGGGAGATTCACAGCGGTTTCATAAGACTAGGCATTGTAAAAAATTCTATACAGAGGCTGGTTGTCCTTATGGAGACAGTTGCAATTTTGTGCATGATGATCAATCAAGGTCAAGGGAGAGTGTAGCTATAAGCTTGGGGCCAACTACTAGCACAGGAAGCGGAAATGGGGCCGGAAATGGGAACAATGGAAATGGATCATTTCAGAGACCTCTGAACTGGAAAACACGTATCTGTAACAAATGGGAAACAACAGGGCACTGCCCCTTTGGAGAAAAATGCCATTTTGCCCATGGTCTGGAAGGTAAGCGGAGCTTAGGTTTGGTTTTAAAATTTTATCTTCTCATCAATAATTTAAAAAAAACTTCTTTCCATTATAGTAGCTGTAATATCTTACTTTTAAGCCATCTCAATTCCATGTTCTGTGATGTACTTAATTATAGGAATGAAGGTGTGAATATGGCACAACTCACAATACCTTGCCTTTGAAGTTTGGATTATTTCCAGGATAAAGACCGAATCTTTCCTATACTTGGATAACTCTTAGTTTTAGGGAAGAGAGTTTGCTTTGCAATTACATTAACAGTAGGCCTTTATGGGTTGTCACAATACTCTTCCCTGGTAGACAAGTTTGACTTCACTCTCTGGGAAAATGAGCAAAGCCAACGCTTACCTAATTGTACTGTGCTTTTGCCATATTTCAGATCTACTGTTAACCTAAAGTTTGTTGAGTTTTTCATGATTCTGAGTATTCCATGTTCTGTGATGTACTTAATTCATCTTCAACATATAGGAATGAAGGTGTGAATATGGCACAACTCACAACACCTTGCCTTCGAAGTTTGGATTATTTCCAGAATAAAGACCGAATCTTTCCTATACTTGGATAACTCTTATTTTTAGGGAAGAGAGTTTGCTTTGCAATTACATTACTGGTAGGCCTTTATGGGTTGTCACAATATTCTTCCCTGGTAGACAAGTTTGACTTCACTCTCTGGGAAAATGAGCAAAGCCACTGCTTACGTAATTGTACTGAGCTTTTGCCATATTTCAGATCTACTGTTAACCTAAAGCTTGTTGAGTTTTTCATGATTCTGAGTTGCGTGTCCATTCTTCAAACACGTCAATATAATCATAAGAACCTTTATGCTGATGACGAGCATTCTATTTTCCTATTTAATACAACATCTTTACATTTTCTTTAATTGAATGGATTTTTCATGGAATGAGGAAGGTATTTTTGGGGGAAAATATAACTACTCTCTTCAGCATTGCCAAGTCGTTACTGAGTGGGAGTCGTGACTTTGATTTCACCATAATCATGTACTCAAAACTGTAATTTCCCTTGGCATTTATCTTTAAATATATAGGAACGAATGTCCCATTGTCACCCAATTTCAATGCCTTGCCATTAGTATCTGGATTACTGTCATGGACCAAAAAACAAAAAGAAGAATCTGAAGAGCTTTGCATTGTCAAAAACAAACAACTTTAAAAACTCTAATCTTCATTAATTTGAAATATCTTATTTGTAAACTGGAAAAGGTTGAGTTTCTAGGCTTCCATTGGTGATATTCATTCTTCTGCTTTGGACAGAACTTCAGAAGTATGGGGGAGGCATTGCAGATGTAGACAATGGAGATGCATCTGGTGGCCCTCGGAATGACCTAAAGCAGACTGGGACACTGACAAAAGCTCAAATAGATGCTGGTTCAGGTCAAACAGCTTCTGTCTATAACGTAGATAACTATGTCATTGGAACCTCAAATCAACGTTCCATGGGAAACTTTCTGGTTCAGAAACAAGGTCAAAGGATTTTGCCAAAGTGGAAGGGACCAGATAAAATCAGTAGGATTTATGGTGATTGGATTGATGACAATGAATGGGAATATATAATTCGCCCAACCGCATCACATATTGAGAAGCTGAGCCAGGCCGAGGAAGAAGTATTTAATGAGGTATAAATAAGTTATAGTTGACAGCTTTTCATTGGACTGTCAGATATTTCATTCATGGGGTAGCATTGTAAAAATAGCATCTATTGTACAGTACAGGAAAAAAAAGAAAAATCTGCCTGGAACTTAAATAGAAGGCAAGGGAGGTGCAATTCCATTTATTGGCTCTTTCTGGTGGTAATGAATGGATATAAGTATTTCGGGTTTTAATTTCAGGGACTTAATTTTCCTCCCCATCACTGTGTTCGGCCTTTCTACTCTCTCTCAAGAAGAAAGCTCAGCTGATAACAAAGCTAATTTCTATGCTCCTTTGTTCTTGCTAATTGTCATATGTTTAATTTGTGTGAGAGGATTATAAATGGGAATTGCTAATCCTCCTGTTCTTGTTTACTTAGTATAGTTATTTTTCTCCCTTGTTCTTATCATTAATCATGGTGGTATGAGAATGATTTGTTAGCTTGTATACACAGTATTAGTATAGATTATATAGTATGCCCTGTTCTTAGATAAATTATTGAGCTTTCCTCTTGCTGCATCCCACTTTAATTCAAGATTACTGGACAAAGATATCCATATCATGGTCACGATAGACCTGACTCTGGGACAATTCTCTGTATTGCCTTGTTTGGAAATTGTCACTTCAAACTTCTGTAGAAATGTCCCAATTACTCTAACCAAAGCAATTAAGCTGTTGAGCATTTCCAATCAGAGATAATTGGTGAATGACGACTGTTTAAAGCTTTTACATCCCTTTGGCAGTCTAAACTTAATTGTATCTTGTATTCTTACTCTGCATTCTCATATTGCAGGCCATATCATGTAAATAATTTCCTGAGAAACAGTATCTACTTGATTTGCATCCATTGAGGATTCAGAGGTCTGCTATTTGGCTGCTTTATATAGAGATATGTTGATCTTCCATATCCATTGTCTTCTAAAAGTTTAAGAATTGGATGTCAGATGTTAGAGTCTTATTAGCTGATAGGCTTTTTAGATGGGAATGCATTCCCACAATTTGCTGTCTAAACCTGTCTTGTACCTGTAAATAGCCCGTACCCCACCGTTAAACCACTCTTGGCTGCCCTGGAAACAAGTCTTAGTTGTTGGGAAATAAAGCCAAAGATGGGTGGTGAAATTTACACTATTTGGTTTTTGATGCAATGGTGATGTGCCTCTGCTGGACAGTACTCATTTAATGGCTCTTTACACCCACCAACCCAAGCAATAAGAGGGCATTCAATGCCAGTCGGTGCCTATGATCTGATATGGGATGGACTTCTGTGGAAACCAATATGTGTTCAACCTCTCTCTGAGAATCTACCTTTTTAATTTTTTAATTTAATATTTAATTTCACTTTTTTCATTTTTTAATTTAATATTTCTTTTTACTTTTGTTTGTGGAAATTACTTTTAAAAATATTTTATATAAAAAAAAATCTACTTTCCAAACCATTAGGCTGCAAAAAAAAGTCTCTTGATTTGAAAAAAAAAAAAAACCTAGGAGTTTGCATTTTGGGGATGAGTTTACATCTTGCAACCTTCCTTGCACTTATGGCTTCATGCAAATTGTTTGATGAAATGCGTTGAAGAGAAGGCAAGCGGACTATTTTACAAAATATCTCAAATAAAAGGCATGCGAAGTGTTGACAAAATACCTCATAGAGAAGGCACGTGAATGTTTGACAAAATGTCTTGAAGAGAACAAACGCGAATTGTTTGACAAAATGCATAAATGATGAAAGGATAAAGTTATTATGTAGCAATACTTGTCTTCAAAAAATGCACATGAAATGATGATGTGCATGCCAAGATATAATGTTTATGTTGTACTGTGTACGATGCAAATCCAAAAATATTTCAGTTAGAATCGTGAATTGGTGACTTATCGGTAATTTCATCCAACATTGAGTGATATAGATCATATATCATCCATTCAAATAATAACAGTCTATTTGTGATATTCTAGGGTAATTCAAAAGTTACAAAAGGATACATAAATTTACTTAATATTCGAGATCTATATGACACTATATTACATATACAGTGTTGAAATGCAAGTCCATTACAAAAATGATTTTAGTGGTAAATTCATGAGAATCCATGGTAGTTTTAAGGTTTGTGATATTGTACAACTCAAATCATATTCTTGTAATTGTAAATCCACGAACTGGAGTCCTGGGTAAGGAACTTGCAACTTTTACAGAAAATTCATAAAATATATGAGAAAAAATAGGTATACTCTACGAATGTACAATATAAAAAAAAACATGGCATAATACATTGACGTCTAGAGAAGGAATTGAATCAATTTATATCCATATCATTGAAGTACGAATAGGGTGGTTGCCTGTCACAGGCAACATACAATTGGAAAGCAGAAAACCCCTTGTAGTATTATTTAAAATGAGCAATACGCATGTCAAGCATCTTTTTTGACATACTTTGTTCTTGGTATAATGGCTGTGATGAAAACTCCTGTAGTGGCATCCACTGAACAGACAAAACTCCAGTAACAATCATGCTCAAGACACTTAAGAACAACAATGTAGACAAATTTGCAGAGGAACTGAACAAATTATAAAATTACCCGTGCTGCTTGAATTTCTGTATCATCCTTTACAATATCCAAAGTCAGTGGTTTAAGACCGCAGAGAAAAAATAAATCAGACTTGTCAAACAGCACGCAGTGTGCATGCCTGGAATTATCATAAAAAAAATAGTCAGTGAAAACAGAAAAGTTAAAACAATAGATGCAAGTTTAGATTTGAAACAAAAAAAGAATATTCTAATAAATTGGCATTCCTGCACAGGGCTCATTGTCTTTGTGTAGTGGTTGTGAAGACAAGACTGTAAGAAAAGAAAACAGATAACAATCTAATTTTTTTCAAGGGTGGCCTAAAATAGTCTAACAGTGCAAAATACATTTTTCATTTTTAGTAAATTGTAAGTTTACAATTTTAAAAATATTTCAAATGTTCAGAGCTTATAGAACTATATTTTGTAAGGATAGTACATTTTCTGAAGTTCACAAAATTTGGGCGTGGCAACTATGCTCTCTGGATGTTGGACCTCAGGCAGAAATGCACCCCGCCTCCCTCCAGTACTAACATTGTTGCAGGTTTTGGTGTTATGACTTGTGGAACCTCTATAGCTTTTGGTTGCTATCCATGTGCTGTTTTAAGCTACAAGATGTTTAATATATGGCATATCTGTAATTTACAAGCTATTTAATATAGTGCACCATCCCCGTGGTTAAGGGCACTCAGTTTTATATGATATTAATTAGCTTTGTCATTATATTTCAACCAAAAAGGGTTTCTTCCCAAATCAGATCACTAGATACTTGTTAGGTACACAGATCAGAAAAATGTTAAAATATTAGAAAAATATGTAAAAGTTACTGTCATGTCCAGATCATCAAAGTTATGTAAAGAAAAGAAGTTAAAATTGATGTTATGGATTTTCCTCAATTCTGTTACTTCCAAAAAATCAGAATCGATCTGAAAACCAAAGCAGGAAATGGCACCAGCATAAACCATTGAAAACATTTGATGTTCGGAAAATAAGACATAATGACAAAATGTATTAAGTAAACAGATATAAGTTGTACCAAAAAAAATTGGAAGTCATAAATCATGCACAACAAAAAGTTACATACAAGATACCTTTCAAAAAAGAACCAAAAATGATTTCATAGAATCACAACTAAACACCTCTTACCCCTGCTTCTTCTTTTACTTCTCTTATAGCTCCTGTAAAAATGTCTCTACTTAAGCCATTGATTGCTAGCATCGTCTATAAACATTCAACTTGCAGCACAATAAAAAAGGCACAAGAGACAAAATCCGAGTTGTAAAATCGCAAGGGAAGATAATTAGGAACTAGGGACATCTGCTCTGAGCTATCTTCCTCGTGTACATGTGATGTATCAGCTCAATCATTTATACCTACAAGAACCCCATAAATAAGCTATCATAAATTAGAACTGCTCAGTAGTCTAGTTATACGGTCTCTTTTTACTGATTGTACACCACATCCTAACTACCTTCTTGAATCTTTTGGTGGATTTTATCAATACCTTTGGGAATAGAAAAAAAATCTGTTTCCTGAATATATGTTATTTCTATGCCATATTGCTGTTGGTGCCTTATAACATGATTAGGTGTATGCCTCTCCTAGGAAACATAATTTGAAATTGGAAGATAAGAATCTTCTTCAAGAATGCTAAAAACACAGAGGAAGGTAGGCAAGCTATTACATATCAGAAATTTAGAAATAGTGGCAAAATCCTCGAATCAATTTAACTCTTACATACTGCCAAGTTTTTTAATCCTGGTCTTTTCCTTTCTAACATTAGGTACAAAACTCAAAGATGTCTTTCAGGAACCTCTTTGTGGGGAACAAGAACTGAGCTAAAGAATGCCCACGTTGCTGACCCATCCCCTCCCTCTCCCCACTTTTCACACCACCTCCTGCCACCCCGGTGGCTTCCTGGGAGGTATTTGCTCTTCTAAGGAAAACAAGATTTGATTGATATTAGAACTTATGGAGCTATCCTGGCTACCAAATGGGTGATTAGAGAAATTAGTACAGATGCTCCACAGAAACTCATGTAATCCTTAAAGCTGTAAGACGGCTGTTCATGTTAATGATATGAAAGGGCCATTTGGATTGTGTGATCTCATTTGAGAGGCTACTTCTTGCAGACTAGATCTGGAATTCTTAAGAGGATTTTTTGATTTGGTAGGCTTGGATGTTACAGCCCTATGTTGACTTCCACTTTGGAAGGTGACAATTGAATGATGTTTGATCTATTAGAGGAAAGCCTGCAGACACAATAAGACATGCGAACTAGATTAAGAATGAGCTACTTAATTCATTTTTCATTAATATTCACAGTTTAAGTAGTTCATTTCACCACCATTGTATTTGCCATGAATTTTCTGGTTTGTCAAGTATTAACAACTTATATTCTCCCTTCTGGAAAATTTGGCATTTATATCTGGATTAAATTCATCACTTACTCTGACCAGATTGACTTGTGCCACATCAATCCTGTTTTCCCTCAACTTCATATAAATAGAAATAAATGCACATCATTAATTACATAGAACAAGTCCGTGACAGGCCTAGCATATTACAGCTCTAATTTCATCCCCACTAATGGCATTTAAAATACTGTACATGGAAGAGAGAACATGATGAATTATTAGAAAAATAAAAGAAAAGGTCAAAACTATTTAATGAAATAAAACTGCATACAGACATGAAAGTCCTATAGTATACAAGGACCTAGCCAAGCATAAAATATGGGCACAATGGAGCATGACAAGGAAAAATAAACAAAGCCAATGATCAGAAAAGTAGTCCACAGCGTACATGACAAGTTTTTTGTGTTTGATAAAGACTACCCATAACAAGTTTAGAGGACTATGTGGAGGAAAATTTGTACTTCATCTACAACCTCATGTGTGAATTGATTTTGCATCATTGTTGGGAAATGTCTCAATGAAATGTCTCAATGAATTAATTCCCCTACGGGTAAAGTTTATTTTCAACCACACATTTCTCAAATTTTCAGATTATTGATATGGGAATCTCAAGCAAGGTGGGCCAATAAAATGAAGTACCGAATGAAAGAATCAACATAAGAGACAAAAGCTTGTCAAATAGTTCTTCAATATTTCCCTTTGAATTAGATGGAAGATGGAGCTTTGTTGGCATGTGAAATATCTAAAACTATTCAGATAACTTGATTGGATAATTGGATTGACTTATTGAGAAGGGGCGTCCCTTGGCAAAAAGAGCTAGGGTCTGTAGGCACCTGAGAATAGTTCTTATTAGTGGTAAAATTGTATGATTTAAGTGTATTTCTTTATTTGTCAACAGTTGATTCAAATTAGTCATTATTTGCACATTTATAGATTTTTGCTACGGTTCCTCCTTTTTCATCTTCACTCCCGAACTTCTCCCCTTCTCTTTAGTTTTTCAAGTTGTTTGAATCACCTCGAGTGCTTCTAAATCAGTCCACAACACCCCCATTGCACTTAGGCCCTCATCGCCTAAAAATGGACCCAAGGTATTTATTAGAGGTTAAATTGTATAATTTAAGTGCACCAATCTATTTGTTGACAATCAGTCCAAATTAGGCATTATTGGCATGTTTGTCTATTGTTGTCGTGTCTCCCCTTTTTTAATCCCCTCCCCTAAACTTTTCTTCCACTCTCTAAATTTCTCAGGATATGTCAAATCGCCCATGAATGAAACTAATGTCGAATGGAAGGGGAAAACATCCATTACAAACTCAAAGAATTTGAAAGAAATAACAACCACAAACATTGTATTAACAATTTTTCACCATGATTATAGAGCAGAGGTTTAATATCTCATGAAAAAATACAAATATAGAGGTGTGAAGGAAAATAAGGGAGAAACTCTAAGCTATATATCCCAATCAAACAAAAAAAACCCATTTGCATGCTAATCACTTACATTTATATGAAAATGAGAGAAAGAGGAAGAATACGACTTTTCTAGTCCAACCACCGACCAAAGCTCATTAATTCTCCTGCAAAGTACATGGGTGCCAAGATGAGCTATTCCTACACTTACTCAATTTTTAGATGGAGAAAGAGATCCATTCCTCATTAATTCTAGTTATTGGGAATGATTTGATAACCTTGCTAATTGCTCCAAGACCTTCATTTCTTCCCTGAACCCAAGTTTCCATAATGTAACCGTGACCAAATTCTGATCAAAACTGAGGAGAAAGTTCATGTTCCCATAATAAAGGTGATAAGGATGAATTTCCAAAAAATAGTTATTTTGGTTGCTTTGAGTTGAAACACAAGTCTACGAGATGGGGGACAAAATCACCAATTCATATCACTAGCCCCACATGTTCTCTATCTTCTCAGTCCTACTTCAAGGTACTTTATGGTGAATATTTGAACATTTTTAGAGTGCAACCGGCAACTTTGCTAAGTGTTTGTCTGGCAAGTAGTTTTAAATTGTCTAGATGAGATCACTTCGACTATCCTTGAGCATGGGTATTTAGCTCAACCTACCCAATGGTCGATTGCTAAGTGTTCAAGATATGCCTCTATAGACATCCTATCTCCCTGTCCTTACACATCGATTTGAAGTTAACGGGGGCTGAAACACTATTGTTCTGCAGATTTGTACAAGTCCACGGGACACTAACCTTGTTCTCCTAAAATTATTCGTGTTGTACCAAGTTGTAACCTATTTATCCAAATCACTTGTCATGCGGCTCAATAGAGAACTTGTAGATCTTACATCGGCGGTATGAGGGGGTCAATTTGTCCATCTATTGCCTAGCACTAAACCCTGGTCTTTACCCATTATTTATGTTGAACTTAGTTGTAATCCATTTATCCATATTTATTTTCCGCGTCGTTAGAGAACTCGTGGGATCACTTGGTTCCTGAAGTCCGTGACATACTACAAAATATTGGGTCTCACGGAATTTTACTCCACAAAATGCTTTACCAAGTCCCATACAAATGAACACTGTTGAAGTTAAAATAATAGCCTGATGGGGTGGTACTTTCCAGACCTAAAAATGATGGTAAGACTTTTGGGGCTATTATGCGATTGCTACAATTGATGACTCAATTAGGCTTATTTTCAATCTCATTAGAAGGCAGTGGAGTCAGCCTCAAAAGGGTTAGTGAAACTCTGACAACATGTTTTAAGGAGATTGGTTGAGGATAATATGACTACTTTACCTCCAATTCAATGGTATGAACATTAGAATTGACTTTTGGCTACTTTGTTGAAGTAATGATTCAAATGGGAGCATTTTGATGGAGCTATGAAGTTTGTCCCAACACATTCTTTAATCTCAGGTGCATGGCTGGATAGGATAAAATCAGAGTTCTAACTTGGAAACAATAAGACTCAATTAGATAGAGTCAACAACAGTTTTAATGAATCAATAGCTCCTCCAAAACATTAATTTCCACCATTCAAACAGATCTTCTCTAAATTGCAACAGTCAAAAGAGAAAACTAAGGCAACAAGGCCATATTGTAGGAAACAAAACTATAACAGATGTGTACATGCTTCAATTGTGAACCTCGTCCATTTCATGAGTGTGCTCAATGCACTTGTTGTAAAGTAAACCTAAGATTACCAACTTAGGGCATGTGCTCAACAGCACTTGGAGGAAAACGACATTCCATATGATAATGCATACAATGGAGAACTTTATTCATAAGAACTTTTGTAAATGGGCATGAAGATAGATCCCATAATGATTGGGAATACACTAAATCTACACACTCCAGAATTTAGCCTTGTCAGTCTGGGAATCAATGCATGTGATTTAGCTATATAGCTCCAGTGATTACAGTAAGGACCACTCCAAATGGTATCAAACTTTGAGTGTATGCCTAGTTATTAGCTCTATGCTTGATCCCATTTGAGGACCAAATCTCCCTAATTGAAAATCTAATCCTTGTGGTGCTATAAGCGTAACCCAAGGGCAAAAAATGCATAAGCATAGAATAGAGACCTTATTTGTATCAGGAACAAATGAAGGCAATTCTCGTATAGACTATGCAGTGATCTATTAGTGTGAAAATTTAGAAAATGAGGTTAAAGTGATTATAATTCACATGAGGGTGATCAACTTTCTAAGGGGACAAATTTGTGTAAAAGGGATATTTCATTGAGAGGTGGCAACATAACAACCAAGATTTATACTTACGAAAGAGAGCATGAGTTACAAGTGCACAAGTATGATCCAAATAAAATGTCTACAACATGATTCATGGTTGCAAGATAACGAAAGGAACATGAAAATGATTACACCTATTCAAAATAATATCAATGAGGGAAGTCACTCGATGAATAATATTATTAAGGAAGACAAATTTTTTAGATGATAAATTCACACGGCTTGATTCTTCATGGATACATCATCACCTTGCATTTTCATCCAACTCATTTGTTGATTTACCTTATGTTTCTTTTGATGATTATGACTTGCTTAATTATGAATTTATTAGTGGTTAACACCTCTTACTTGCTTAAGCTTACAACTGAATATACTTTTTATCTTTTTTAAGTTAGTTTTCTCATCTTCATGCTTGTTTTTTTAAGTGATGGTAGCCCTCTTGTTTTCATGTTGCTTCCTTTCTTTGTTGTTGTGTTCCCTATTGTGATTTATATTTTTGGTTTATCAATGTTTTAAGTCAAAAGTTTGCTTTGCTTCATTCTTGTGTCCTTGATATAATTTTATCCATGCATTAATTTATAGTTAAATTGCCTCACCATTTCATGGTAGCTTTTGGTTTGATTTTGTTTGTTAATATTTTCTATTCAATTTTTGTTCTTTATTATGCTTTGATTGCTAAATTGACTTATTTTGTGCTTATGATTCAGACTCCTTTTATTGTCAAAATTCAGACTCCTTTTATTGTCAGAAATTTGGTTTCCCTTTCTAATATTATTTCATTTTGTTTATTTCTTGTTTTTATATCTTCATTTTTTTAATTCTAAAAAATTAACAATAAATTTTCAATGATGAATGCATTCTAAAAATTCACTCTAATGTTTTGACGATGAATGCATATTTTGGGCTACATGTCACTAATTCAATACATTTTGATAAGACCGAGTGGGTAGAGATCCACTTTTCTCTTACCCTCGTCTTTTGTTTGTTATGATTTTATTTTGTGTGTATGTGTATGTGTATGTGTATGTGTATGTGTATGGTGTATGTGTATGTGTATGTGTATGGTGTATGTGTATGTGTATGTGTATATGTGTGTTATTGTTTTTCATATTGATTTTTGTGTGCATGTATTTGCAACATATGATGATTTATTTATGTGATATGTTATGATTGTTATCTTTATCATGTTATTATATGATTACAAAAAAGATTTTATAGATTGTAATCATATTAGAGCACATGCATTTTTACATATCAAGTTCACTCACACGTAGATAAAGACGTATAATCAAAAGATACAATGTATTATCTATCCATAAGTATAAGCACATAGGTGACAAATGACCTCATATAGTTCATGTATTAGGTGTAAATGTTCAACTCTAAATTAAATTTCTAGGTCAATTTAATTAGGTGTATGAGAGATTAGAGTCGATTGTTGATCTAACAAAGATAATACAATACAACCACATATTTGCAACTCATATCAGATAAGAATAATTACCATACACTACTTAACCTAACATATAATCGAAAGAAAAAATGAAGGTATAAAGGCAATTAACATGTCACAACTGATTTCTGGACATACATGAGAATGTACAATATAAAAAACAAGAGAAACAAACCTGAAGAAACCTTGCAAATTGAATTAGAACTAGAAATCTGCCCGGGTTAGGATGGTATTGTATACACCTAATTTTTCACTTTTCATATTTTATATTTGTTACTAACAATTTCCCTTGTGCAGATAAGGGTCACTGATGCATCTATTTCTTGAGTGGGTGCCTTAAAGGGCCTGCCGGGAATGGGGTATGATTATTCACATAATCATTATGGGTTAGAGATAGTACACACAGAGAGTATCACTTTGTGGTCCCAACCTTACTTGTCCTTGCATTATTTATCCATGTCCCTTTAGGTCTCATACACATTGCACACTAGACATCTTGCTTGTATCTCACCATTTAGCACTTTGCTCATCCGTTTCCTTGATCTACGTCACTTATTTTTAGTTTGCATGACATATTACCATCCTTGGTTGATGTCATCACCTGTGGGCAATGGTGGCGGTGTTAGTTTTTCCTTAGCCGACGTCATTGCCCATGGTCACAACATCTATAAATTCATGAAGGAAGGAAGCCTGAAGCTTAGGAACTACCATCTGCTCTACTCTCTTGTGCCTACTTTGCATTTTCTCGTTTTGCTCTTGGTTCATCTTGCCCTTGGTTTGGATTGGATTAGATTGGACAATCTTCTTCTTAGTTGGATTGCTTGCATAATTGAGTAATCTATAGCGAGTCTAGGAAAGGAACTTTGTTCCCCTTCTCAACCTAATAGTGATTCTCTCTTAGTGTTGTGCTTCTCTAGAGAGAAAGATGCATCAATGACCACCCTACAGGTACAGGTGAGTGCTCTAACTCTCTTTGTCATTTTTCATAAATTAGTTTGTTTCCCTTCCTCATTGCTCTATGTTAGCCTAGTGTTACATGTATATTGATGCTAGTTAGCATAGTGCTCTTATTTGATTAGCTCCTTAGTTTCTCTTTACTTTCGTTTTAGTTACATTGTACATGTTTGCCTTATTGATTAACTAAAATATGGGATAATAGTAGTTAATCTAACTAGGAACAACATTGAATAATAGTAGATAAAGGGAGTAAATAAATATAGAAATTGGCCCAAGCAACTAGGCTAATGAAAATAGAAACCCTAATGTGCAAAGAAGGGTTGGAAGGAGCTTGGATGATTCGACGAACTTGTTGGGTTGTGTCACAGAGCTGACTAGAGAAATGGGAGAAGGAAGCAACTATGCCGAGGTCTAGAATCTTGCATATCTAGGTAATCTGAGTGGACTGGGGCACCTAGGAGAGTATCAGGGCACCTGTGAACGCCATAGTCTACGTTTTGGGTGCCCTGGTATGTGCAGGAGGTTCAAAAACCATATTTGTAGGGTCACTAGATAATCTAAAGCCTTCGTTATCTATCGCACTAATGTATCTGAACTGCGCTGGATATCGCTAGTCGTCAGTGATGAAGCAAAGACCTGTAAAACCCCAAGACAAGCATCAAACCCTAAAAAATGAAGATGCATATAAAGGGCTCAGACTAACCCCAGCTACCACAATGGTGGACTTACTAACTGAGCATTGCACTACATCTCAGACCGGATGTAATTCTATGTGCAAGTGTGTGCAAGCATGCCCTATGTGCTCTTATGTCAGCTGCACTTTGTGAAAGTAGCGAGCAATAACTATGTGTAGAAAATGTAATAGAATGGTGGAGGGAATAAAATAAACTTTCCTCTTATGCAGTGTAATGCAGATGAACCAACCTTGTGCTTTGTGATGTGTTGAGTTGTGGAGCTCAATTTCTTCAGTTTAGCATGCAATGGAAACTTACAGGAAAATACAGTAATTGTCATCAGTTAAAGGTGAACCGGCATTAGTCAGGCAAGGGAGGAACCAACATCGGTTAAGGCTAACCGTCATCGGTTACCTGTGCAAGGATGTTTTAATTAACTCTCGGGAATTAGATCTATTTTTAGCATTAAAGTATATCTATTGATTGTAATTGCATGGCTAAGTGCCCTAAGTCTATAAATGACTATATAAGCATAAAGCTAGGGTTTAGAAGTGGGAGATTAACAAGAATTAGAAAGAACTTGCAGAAGTTGGTGAGAGAGAATTCTTGATGATGAAACAAAAGCTTAAAGAAAGAAAGTATTGTACATCTGAGAGGTGTGGAAGATTGTAAATCTTCATTGTATATCTTGTCAAAGCTTTGGATAATAGATTGGCTTGTTTCTTGGTGGATGTAGCCCACACTGGGTGAACCACGTTAAATATGGTGTTGATTTATGTCTCTTGTTTTGTATATTTCTTCTGGTAGAATATCCACTTTTATTTGCATGTATGCTTAGATATGATATATTATCTATACAACCGGTGTGCTAACCCCAACAACTGGTATCAGAGCTTTGTTTGAGGTTTTGTGTGTTGACAGATTTACTCACAGAGGTTTTTCTAATTGAGTGGAAGCTACAGCAATGGCAGAAGAAAACAAATACAAGGTAGAGAAATTTAACGGCCGAAATTATCAATTATGGAAGATGCAGATTGAGGATTATCTGTATCAAAGAGATTTGTATTTAGCGTTGGATGAGAAGTTTAGACCTACAAAGATGACTGATGAAGAATGGAAGATTCTTGACAGAAAGGCTTTGGGATCTATAAGATTGAGCCTGGCAGCATCTGTGGCTTCCAATATTACAGAAGTGGCTTCTACGGTAGAGTTAATGAAATCTCTTGCTAATTTATATGAAAAACCTAGTGCTTCAAATAAAGTTTATTTGATGAAGAAACTATTTAGTTCTAAGATGCATGAAGGTGGATCTGCATCTAGTCATTTGAATGATTTCTGATCTATTGTAAATCAGTTAAAATTGGTTGCAATACCATTTGATGATGAAGTAAAAGTCTCTTTTATTCTTATGTTCTTTGCCTGATAGTTGGGATAACTTGGTAATGGTTGTTAGTAATACAACATCTGCTAATAATATTTTGAAGTTTGATGATGTGGTTAGTATAATCTTGAATAAAGAAATTCATAGGAAGAGTACAGAGGAATCATCATCTGGAAATGCTTTGAATGTAGAAAGCAGGGGCAGGCAGAAGGAGAGATCCAAGAGTAAGAATAATGGGAAATCAAAGTCAAGGGATAACAGATCTAAATCCAGAAGTAAGGGAATTACTTGTTGGAAATGTGGAAAGAAAGGACATGCAAAGAAAGATTGTTGGTCAAAGGACAAAGAGAACCAACACCCAACAAAGGTAAAGAAGTAAATCTTGCTGTCATCAGAGGTAATGCAAGATGCTCTTATTCTTTCTTTAGATAATAGAATTGAATCATGGGTTTTAGATTCAGGAGCTTCTTTCCATGCAACCCCTAATAAGGGTTATTTCAGAAATTATGTCCAGGGCAATTTTGGGCATGTTTATTTGGGTGATGATGAACCTTGCAGTATTACTGGTAAAGGGGAAGTTCATCTAAAATTGCAGAATGGAAATACATGGGTATTGAAAGATGTGAGGCATGTGCCAAGCCTCAAGAGGAATCTTATTTCTACAGGGCAACTAGGTGAATCTGGTTGCATGGTTACTTTTACAAGAGACTCTTGGAAAGTCACCAAGGGTGCCTTTGTTGTGGCAAGAGGTAAGAAGGTAGGAACGTTATATTTATCTACCTATGTTACTGATTCCTTTTCTGCATTATCTACTTCAGATTCAGATGCATGCATGTGGCATAACCGGTTGGGTCATATGAGTCAAAAAGGAATGCAGATCTTAAAGGCTAAGGGTAAGTTATCAGATTTGAAAGATTTAGATCTTGATTTCTGTGAGCATTGTATCTTTAGAAAGTAAAAGAGAGTGAGATTTCTCAAAGTTGGGGCAACTAAGAAGGAGCAGAAATTGGAGCTTGTACACTCAGATATGTGGGGACCAGCTCAGGTAGCTTCTCATGGAGGATCCCAATATTATGTTACTTTCATTGATGATGCTACAAGAAAGGTATGGGTTTATTGTATTAAATGTAAATCTGATATTTTTGAGACTTTTAAAATATGGAAAGCCCTTGTTGAGAATGAATCAAATTCTAAGTTAAAGTGTCTTAGATCTGACAATGGTGGTGAATACTGTAGCAAGGATTTCAATGATTATTGTTCAGTGAATGGAATACGTAGAGAAAGAACGGTTTCAAGAACACCACTAGAGAATGGTGTTGCAGAAAGAATGAACAGGACAATCATGGAACGTGCTAGAAGTATGAGGATACATTTTGGATTTCCCTTGCAGTTTTGGGTAGAAGCAGTTGATATAATGATTTATTTGATTAACTGTGGGCCTTCAAGTTCACTAGATGGAGGAATACCAGAGGAAGCTTGGACCAGAAAAGAGGTAGATCTTTCTTTTCTTAAAGTTTTTGGTTCAGAAGCTTTTGTGCATGTTGATAAGGAAAATAAGAAAAAGTTGGATGCAAAATCTAAGAGATGCACTTTCATTGGTTATGGATCTAGTGATTTCAGTTTCTATTTTTGGGATTTAGAGAATTCTAAAATTATTAGGAGTCATGATGTTGAATGGAATGAAAAGAGAATGTACATGGATCAAATTTTGGTACACAAGGATGAACCGGTTGAGAAGTTTGTGAATGAAAATGAACTCTCAGATTTAAAACAAATACCGACAAGGTTACATAGTAACCGGTGTCGGTTGACCCCTGACCGGCATCGATCAGAAAAATCGGTATCAGTTACAGAAGATCCAAACTAACACCGATTAGCAGAACAGGCGTCAGTTAGAGGTGATTGGCATCGGTCACTGTCAGATTTGGATAGGAATGTCCAGGAGGTCTAAATTGAGCCACCGGTACCCCAAACTCATGTGAGAAGGTCACAAAGGGTAAGTAAGCCTCCATAAATATTTACACCTTCTCTATCTTAATTATTATTGTCTGATAATGGTGAACCAGAGAGCTTTGAAGAAGCAATGCAGGATAAGACCCACGTTCAGTGGGAGCATGGTATGGATGAGGAGATGGACTTCTTGGAACAAAACCAGACTTGGGATTTGGTTAAGTTTCCAGCAGGTAAAAGAACATTGCAGAACAAGTGGGTTTATAGGATCAAGGAAGAAGAGGGTGGACAAAAAAGGTACAAGGCAAGGCTTGTAGTAAAGGGATTTACACAGAAAGTAGGTATTGACTTTGGTGAAATATTTTCTCTTGTTGTTAAGATGACTTCTATTCATATTGTATTGAGTTTAGTTGTAGTAGAAGATTTGCATTTAGAGCAACTAGATGTGAAGATAGATTTCCTTCATGGTGATTTGGATGAAGAGATTTATATGCAGCAACCGCTTGGGTATGAAGTCAAGGGTAAGGAGAAATTAGTGTGCAGGTTGAAAAAGAGTCTATATGGGCTCAAGCAAGCTCCAAGGCAATGGTACATGAGGTTTGATAGTTTTATGCAAGAGCATGGTTACTTGAGATGTGAATCTGACCATTGTGTTTATTTCAAGAGGCTTGAAAATGGGAGCTATATTATTTTTTTATTATATGTGGATGATATGCTTATTGCAGGATCTAGTATGAGGACATTGGTGAGCTTAAGGGAAAGCTAGCTCACACATTTTCTATGAAGGATTTAGGAGCTGCAAAAAGAATCCTTGGCATGCAAATACACAGAGACAGGAAAAATAAGAAATTGTATTTGTCTTAGGAGGATTATATCTACAAGGTGTTAGAAAGGTTCAACATGCAGAATGTCAAAACCTGTTAGCACACCTATGGTTGGACACTTCAAATTGAGCAAAGATCAGTGTCCTTCATCACATGAGGAGGTCAAATACATGACACAAGTGCCATATGCTTCAGCAGTTGGGAGTCTCATGTATGTTATGGTTTGTACAAGACCAGACATTGCATAGGCAGTGGGAGTTGTGAGTAGATATATGGCCAATCCAGGTAAAGAGCATTGGAAAGCAGTCCAATGGATACTCAGGTATTTGAAAGGGACATCTAGCATATAGTTATGCTATGGAGGTTCATATATTTCATTATGTGGCTATGTTGATTCAGATATGGTTGGAGATCTGGATGGTAGGAGGAGCACTACTGGATATATTTTCATAGTAGGTGGGATGGAAATTAGCTTGATTTCAAGATTGTAGAAGGTTGTGGTGTTATCTACTATAGAGGTAGAGTATGTTGCAGCTACAGAGGCTAGTAAGGAGATGATATGGATGAGAAGGTTCATGGAAGAGTTGGGAAAGGAGCAAGATGATTGTAAACTATTCAGTGACAGTCAGAGTGCAATTCATTTGGCAAAGAACTTGACATTTCATTTGAGAACAAAACACATTCAATTGACCTATCACTTCATACGGCAGGTATTGGAGGATGGACAGTTGAATCTGGAAAAGATTCATACGAGCAAGAACCTTGCAGATATGCTAACGAAGCCATTAGCAAAGGAGAAGTTGGAGCTACACTCCACTTCTGTTGGTCTTCGAGTTTGAGACTTGAAGAGGAAGAAACAAAGCTAAGGAAGGATCCAAGAATGACGTTGTACAGGTATGGTGCAGTAATTAATCTCCAAGTGGGAGATTGTTGAGTGGTGGAGCTCAATTACTTCAGTTTAGCATGCAATGGAAACTTGTTGGGAAATATAGTAATCATCATCGGTTAAGGGTGAACCGGCATTGGTCAGGAAGGACCAGCATCGGTCAGGCAAGGAAGGAACTGACATCAGTTAGGGTTAACTGACATCAATTACGTGTGCGAGGATGTTTTAGTTAACTCTCGGGAATTAGATTTATTTTTAACATTAAAGTATATCTATTGATTGTAATTGCATGGCTAAGTGCCCTAAGTCTATAAACGACTATATAAGCATAAAGCTAGGGTTTAGAAGTGAGAGATTAACAAGAATTAGAAAGAACTTGCAAAAGTTGGTGAGAGAGAGAATTCTTGGTGATGAAGTAAAAGCTTGAAGAAAGAAAGTATTGTACATCTGAGAGGTGTGGAAGATTGTAAATCTTCATTGTATATCTTGTCAAAGCTTTGGATAATAGATTAGCTTGTTTCTTGGTGGACGTAGCCCACACTGGGTGAACCACGTTAAATCTAGTGTTGATTTATGTCTCTTGTTTTGTATATTTCTTCTGGTAGAATATCCACTTTTATTTGCATGTATGCTTAGATCTGATATATTATCTGTACAACCAGTGTGCTAACCCCAACATGATGGAGCTAGATGGATGCAAATGGATCCTTTGATGGATGCAACCTTAGGTGTGTTATGTTGTGAAGCTTGGTTTCATGTGTGGAAGTGTTGAAGACTGTACACTAAAAGTATTGTACACTCTCCATAGTTTTCTCTTCGGGGTTCGGGTGTGCAACCCCCAATATTTTTGACCTCGAAAAACATGCCAATATCCCGAGAAATGTGTTCTTCTCATATGGGCGGTATATTTGGCCAATAGGTTTATGGGGGTAGTTTTGGCCCATAGTTTTGGTACCCACGATATTGTAAAACTTTTTAAGCAGTTTCTTACTCATGTGCTTTTGGGATTTTAATAGGGTAGAGATATCATTGTAGATGTGTGTGAGTTCAAGGGTGAATTTAGGAGAGTTTGTTGAGTATAGCTCCAAATAGATATGGGTATTGTATTGAGAGAGAGGTGGATTATAATAAAATATGAGAAAGTGATTCTTGGTGGACGTAGCCCAAATTGGGTGAACTGCGTTAAATATTTTCTGTGTTGTGTTCTTTTATATTCTACACTTTTATTTTAGATCTATAATATCTTTATGCATATTAGTTTCTACTATTGTGATTCTGTGTGGGATTGTTCCGCATATTTTATCCTTTATTTCCTAACAAGGTGATAATAGTAGTGCTTAGTGCTTGGTCCCTCATTATGGACTCATAACTTTGTATTTATATGGTTCTCTTGTTCTAGTTTCGTAATTAACCCTGAAGAGACTGACCACCAAAAAGATAGAATGTTCAAACGGATAGAAAGTTCCCAAAAAGTGGCAGAAAAGTGTAAAAAGGATCAGGGCACCCCAGCTGGGACTAGGACGCCTACGGATGACCAGTATAAGCATGGGCGCCCCAATCAAGGATAAAATGATGGAAAACGATGAAAACAAACTAGGAAAGTGTGTATGGGAGGTCGGCATTGATGAAAAAAATCAAAGTAAAATGGCCAAAAGACAAGGGTTAATTAGTAATTTCTTCACTCAAAAACCATATGAATAGTAGTATGAGACCAAGACTAAATAATTTCTAAAGTGTGATTTTGTAACTACATTTTCCCCCACTTTATGTTGGTGAGTGGAAAGCCCAGTAACATAAAGTAGATAGAGATACATACCTGATAAATCTGCATAGAGTGATGTAGAAACACACTGAAGAACTAGACAAAGTGTGGAGTGACAAAAAGATGCTAAAGCGTGGAAACTAAAGATGTAAAAGCACAAAAAATTCATGAGAGTGAACCTAGGGCGGAAACGTGTGTGTAGTTTCCGATGTGTGTGATGTACCTGCATGGTTAGTATGGTGTGTGCTACCGTAAAATTTTGTTTTTCTTGGCCCTATTGTTGTAGTTGTTGTTGTTGACTGTTTGTTTCTCATACGGTCGGAATTGCAAGGAGAAGACGATCAAGTAATCAAATACACATTTATATATGTCAAAAATTCATGTAAAAGATGCATGTATATGTAATGAAAAGACTGAAATGAAAGTATGAAAAGTGTAAAATGAACATGTTCACTTGATCCGTGATGAGATAAAGGGTCTAGAAAGAGGATATCATGTCCTAGGTTTTTTAGGCAATCTGATGTCATAGGCCAAAGAAGTGTAGGGAGGAATTTCGTCGTATCCTCCAACCTATAACTACTTCCTTGAATATGTGTGAAGATATCTCTGTACTGCCTGGTTGTTTGGGCAATCCGACGCTACTGGCTGAAGTAGTGTAGAGAGGAATTTCGTTGTATCCTCTAACTTGTAATTGCTCACTAGAATGCTAAGGACAACAATGTCCTGTAAAATTCGTTGTGTACGGGGTTTGTAGACTAGTCTGAACCCATTCATTGTATAATCCACAATGCCAAGTGCGGAAATTGACTGAACATAATCGGTGTAAAAGCGTTGTGTAGTATGTAAGACCCCAAATGATGCCCCCGTCTTTGGGGGCACATGCAATGTCGTTGATAGGAGAATGCAGCCCTAAAAGAGGACCATCCACATGAACTTTGTAACTCTACACTGCAAGGGGAAATGAATGCGCTTGGTATAAACCAAGGCGGGCACAAACAAGAAGACTAGCCAAAGACAAGTGTTAGTACGAACAAACACACATATATAAGACCATGTGTAAGCTACGCAAACAGTCGGTAGGCTACCAAGAAATGTAGTATTATAAACACGCAAGAAGACAAAGTAAGCTGCACAAAGTGGGCTACAAACATGGGACATCACTCATGATGTCACAAGACACGCAAGGCCATCATGGCCGCATACAACAAAAAGTGTGCACACAAAACAAAGGGCAAGGCCCACATACAATAGTAAACAAAAAAAAGCAAGTACAAACAACAAATAACCATGGAAACAAATAATCTTGCAAAACAAATGTTGCACATGAAGCACCCATTAGCATGTTAGAAAAATAACTCATATGTCAAAAGCGTGTATAAGCAAGTAATGTAGAGTGCTAAGTACAAAATGAAACAATAACACCTGTAAGATACAAATGTGGATGCCCCCAATGACCAATGTAGGAATGGTATAAGGTGAACATCCATGCTACGAATAAGAGACTTGTATCTATGATCACAACTAGAAAAAGATGTGAACGCGCACGTGTGGATGGTAAAGATAATGACATATAAGAAATCTAACTAGCATGTGTAATAAAGTGAGACATGCATAAGAAAATGTAAGAAAAAGTAAATGTTGTGGAACCAAGATATGGAATGCAATATGGATTGATGGATGGATGGAATGGAATGCAAGATGGATGATAGGAGCCACGTGCCCCTCTGAGTGAATGGAAATGTATGCAGTGAGGTTCATTTAGTTTTCCCCCTCAGTAGTCAAGAATGAACCGTAAATGAGAGTGCATCATCGGAAATGGTTGAAACAGTGTGGTGTGCCTAATAGCATGTGTGATGATTGTGTATGTGTATTGATGATATGTGACCTAGGGATGATGTGTGCGTGACCCTTTAGCCGAAGCATATATCACAACAAGATGATCGAAAGAGTGATGATGTATCCTAAAGCATATATCACTACAAGATGAATAGAGGGAGTGGTGATGTAGCCTAAAGCATATACCACTACAAAATGAAGGAATAGGTGACCATTTAGCCTAAAGCGTATGTCACTAACCTAGTAATGTCACATGATATGAAGGTCGAATGATGAATGTGTGAGTATGATAAGGTCCATTTGATTTATAAACCCTCGGCAGTCGAGTATGGACCAAGGAACTAAAGTGCATCATAGGGTAGTGAGTGCAGCACATAGAAGAATATGATGTAGTACATGTAATGATGATAATGACCATATGATGTGTAGTAATGTATGATGTATAAAATGTAATGTATGTAGACTGTGTATATAAACTATGTATGAGGTGAAGTATGTGTAGATATAAATATCATGATATATACCTATAGTAGGGATGTAATGTAGCATGTTAACATAGTGTAGACACATGTAGTATGATGAATAGGAGTATACATATGACAATATGCGCAATGTGCAATGGGAGATGTGCATATATGCCTAATGCGTAGAATGAAGGACTAATGTATGATGCTGAAAAGTATGATATATGTATGATGATGACTAATATGATGTATGATATATGTATGATATGTAAATGTCAAAATGATGTAGTATGTTTGATGTAGTATGATATGGAATATGACAACTAGTAGGATGTATATGTATGACACATGATATGTGAAGAGTGTATGTCCTAGTAGTAGTAGTGTGTGGGGTTCATGTGTAATAATCCCTCAACAGTCAAGTGTGAACTGAAGCACAAGAG
This sequence comes from Taxus chinensis, assembly GCA_019776745.2. NCBI lineage: Eukaryota > Viridiplantae > Streptophyta > Pinopsida > Cupressales > Taxaceae > Taxus > Taxus chinensis. The sequence goes on along the minus strand of CM034149.1, from coordinate 119,977,273 downwards.
TGTGTCATCGGGTAATGGTCGATGCTAGAAAGTGTGATGAAAATGCATGAAAATTCAAGGATGCTAGATGTATGAATGATACATGATGTGTATGTTATAGTGTTATGCTATAATGTGATGGACAATGCTAACTAACAACGAAGAATGAAGGGGGTATGTGGTGATGATGTTATGCCCCATATGAGATGATACAAGTATGAAGTAAGTGAAAATACGAAGAGTTTGATCATGTAAGGATATAAATGATTAGAAGAAATCGTTAATTATGAAATGGGGGGATCGAATCATCCCCAATAGGTCATAATCGAATGGATAAGCATTAGAGGTTAATAGTAAGGGTGAGTATAGTGACTTGATCTGGTTGGGTCACTGTAATGATCCATTGAGGTATAATTTGTACATGCCCATAGCATACTCCTCATTCAGTAATGAGAGGGAGTGGACAACCATGCACGCCAATGAGTGAGATTTTGTGTGTATCCTAGGAAAGAACTATTGCAAATGAAAACATGTCCAAAAGGCATAAGAAATGAAATGTATATCGAGTCAAGGATCTAGATGTGCTCCCTAATGTAATCAAGCCATGATTTCCCTAACGTAAGTAGATGAAGTGGAAGGATTGTACATGTGAAAGGAATAGACTGTGAGATGAAATACACGTAAACCATAAGCAACAGTGATATGAAAAAACCCATAATAAAGATGAGGAGTCATATGATGTAGGGTATAGGTCCTCAAAATCAAAGCCTAAGCGAGATAAACCCTCATGTGTACATATAGTTTCATTGCAAGTAGGATCAAATGGAATATGTTCCCATTATGAATCATTCATGAAAATGTGTAAGTAAATGGTGCAGTGTGCTAATGGAGGTAGGTACATGTGAAGGTGTAGGTGATAGAGAGATGGTCATAGACTAGACATGCCCCTGATAAAGAATCATAACAGCAGTAGTAGTAGGTGGCATAGAAGAAATTACATCTATCACAAAAATGGAATCTTCAAGCCATGGAAAAAAAGGTGATTCAATCCATAGGTTGTGGATCATTTTTAGTATCATTATGTGGAAGAGGAATAATAGTATTATGGATCATGATCACTCTATTAGAATAGGATGGCAGAGTCATGAAGAAAATGGTATATTCAATTCCTTCATGAAGGAATTTAACACAACTTGGTATGCACAATAGATGTGATGGCTTATATGGCATGTAATGTCATGGCCTACCTTAGTAAAAAAATATAAGGAGACTAGGAAATCAATGATGACAAAACATAGTGTTAGATAGTTTTGGGCCCTATAGTGATAGGTATTGTAATGTGACCAACACATGGGACAAACCAGAACCATCATAAACATCATAGTGAAAGATAAGATGGAATAACATCACAAGCTAGAAAGTACCGAGGTGTTGATAGGAAAGACATGGGACATAGAGTTGAGTTCAGTCGCGTTATGTCCATTAAAGTACGTACTTGACACCTACATTTGGTGAATGCTGACATTGTGATATGCAAAGGTGGGTCATTTTCAAAAGTAGTGATATCACCATGAGGATTAAACGGGAACACAATATGCTAAGAGAAGGCATCTGCAAAGGTATTGATGTAGACTATATCTAGGTGATTTTTGTTATAAATATGAGTAGTGAGTAAGAAGTTGTTGGAATTGATTTTAGCTTGTAATTTAGTATGCTTAAGTAAATAAGTCAAGAAGTGGATGATAGCTCATGATGAAATAAACCTAAGATGAAATGAATGAAGATCTTAGAAGCGTGAAGATCGAGTTGGGTTCACCAAAACTATTTACTAAAATGTGGGATAATAGTAGTTAATCTAACTAGGTGCATCAGCAAATAACAATAGATAAAGGAAGTAAAGAAATATAGAAAGTGACCTAAGCAACTAGGCTAATGAAAAAAGAAACCCTAATGTGCAAAGAAGGATTAGAAGGATTTTAACTGATTCGATCTGAAGGTTGATCTAGACTATGTCATAAAGCTAAAATGGAGATATTTTGCAAGTAGGAATAAACTATGCAGAGGTACTGGAAACAGGAAAGATCCAGATCTATTTTTCTAGAATGGGGTTCACCTATGAGAGGATTAAGATGCACATGTGAGTGCACTCTAGTCTGACGTATCTGGGTGCCCTGGTATGTGTAGGATGTCTGCAAAACCTATAACTTGTCAAAGTCGTCTTGACTGATCTAAAGCCTTCGCTATTTGTCATACTAACTGTATCGTTGAACTGCAGTTATATGTCATCGATAGTCAGTGATGAAGCAAAGACCTACAAAACCCCAAGACAAACATCAAACCCTAAAAAAGAAAGATGCATATGAAGGGTCAGACTGACCTCAGCTACCACAATGGTGGACTTACTAACTAATCATTGCACTACATCTCATACCCGATGTAGTTCTATGTGCAAGTGTGTGCAATCATGCCCTAGCTGCTCTTGTGTCCACTGCACTTTGTGAAAGTAGCGAGTAATAAATATGTGTAGAAAATGTAATAGAATGGTGGATAGAATAAAATAAACTTCCCTCATATGCAGTGTGATGCAGATGAACCAGACTTGTGCTTTGTGATGGATCTAGATGGATGCAAATGGAGCTTTTGATGGATGTAATCTTAGGTGATGATAGTAGTGGTTAGTGCTTGGTCCCTCATTATGAACTCATAGTTTTGTGTTTATATGGTTCTCTTGTTCTAATTTTGTAATTAACCCTGAAGAGACTGACCACCAAAAAGATAGAATGTTCAAACTGATAGAAAGTGCCCAAAAAGTGGCAGGAAAGTGTAAAAAGGATCAGGGCGTCTCGACTAGGATCAGAGCATCTATGAGCACCGTAGTATAAGCATGGGTGCCCCAGTCAAGGCTAAAATGATGGAAAATGATGAAAATAGACGGGGCAAGTGTATATGGTAGGTCGGAAACGACGACATAAATCAAAGTAAAATGGCCAAAAGATTGAGGGTTTTTTAGTACTTTCTTCACTCAAAACAATATGAATAATAGTATGAGACCAGGACTAAATAATGTCGAAAGTGTGTGATTTTGTGACTACACTTATCTAATATCGATCTATACCTCTTCTCACCCATTTATCGATATCTTAGAAGGGTACTCTCCTCTATCTTGACTGTGGGCCTTGGAAACCCTAGGTTGACTTAGTGTAGGGATTATTTCCCTCTAGATATGTGACCCTAGTGCTCATTGTAGCCCCTTTGAATCTATCCACTTTGTGGTTAGTTCATGTGTGTCTCTTACTCATTTCCTTAATACCCTTGTAGAATGGATGATTTAGGAGTGCAAGTTATTGAGACACATTCTTGACCAGCTATACATTTCTGGTGAACCCAACGTGAGTCATACAAACCTTCTGATCAAACAAAACTCCTTAAAAGTATCCTTCTTCAATATTTACCTCGTCCAAACACCTAAAACCCCACAAAACCTTAAAAACCTTCCTACACAGAAACCATCACCTTAGGGAGTGATCCTGTCTATTCCTAGTAAACTCATTTCTGAATGCCATTCAGCCCCTGTGCAAACTTGCTTGCACGGTCGATCCCTTCTGCTTGCCCAAATCTGTTCCCAAACTCAGTCCCTGTGTAAAAAAAAAATCACATCCGATTGTCTCTGTAGCCTTCATTTTTGAACTTGTTCTCAGCCAAATCATCACTCCATCATGGAGTATATAGGTATGGGGTCCTCTGATTCTATTGTACAGATATTTCCTGAGACTTAACATCCTGAAGTTGAGTTCTCCTTTTGCATGGATTGTTGTGTCTATAGGAGCACCTAGAAAGAAACCTTCTACCCCACTGCAATGGCCCGCTTGAGGATGATGAAGAATAAAAAAAAAATGATGATACCTTTGATCATCCTCCTAAAATTCAAAAGTTTCTCTCTTAGTTTCCCCAATACAAAAATGAATCAAAAGAAATTCTTGGAAATTGTTTTCTTGAATTCATCTCTGAACAACCTGACAATAGGGAAAAAAAGGGAAAGGTCCCAAAATAGGTTCATCTAAGAATGCCTCTAAATTCTGACCCTACCAATCTCATTCTCCAACTTATTGATAGGATGAGCCAACAACAATCTTTCACTGTGACTCAATTCCTTCAAATGTAATCCACATGGCTCAATTAGTCAATCACCCTACAACATGCTCTTGGGGCACCACGCCCCTCCTTTTCTAAATGGGCCTAATGGGGTGCCCATCACCTAACCCCTATCCAAAACAAAGTCTTAAGAGCAGTCCAACAAGATCCTTTAACACCTTATATTGCTAGCATGGATATTGGTGGCATTGTTCCTTCTATCTCTTACAACAGGTCTACTGATCCCACCCTTCATATCAAGGCCTTTGGTAATCTTTACAAGGAATGGATCAGAACCAATTCATACAATACCACAAAAATCCTAGCTAAAACTCTCATTGGAGATGCTTTGGATTGGTATCATACTTTACCTCCTAATTCCATAGTTGAGCTAGAGTCCTTAGTGACAGCCCTAGTGAACGAATTTCAATATCATGATCTACCTGAGAACAATATCAATGTTTTCATCAATTGCCAACAATCTAAAAATGAATCAATGCAAGCTTTCATCAAGCGTTGGAAGACCCTATCTACATGATCATAACATAATATGCCTAATGATAACCTCTTCCAACTTTTCTTATGAGCTCTTGAACCTCGCCTTCAATACAAGGTGAGGTCCTTTTCTCCCACTTCCCTAGAAGAATCCTTTGAACAAGACCAAAGAAAATATTCTCTCATGAGGGAGTTCAAGAAAGCTCCTCCTAAGAAACAAACTAACGAGCAAGTCCAAATCCTTCAATGTTCTAAGAATAAGAACACGATAGATGACTGAGTCTCTGATACTCTTCCTCTTTTCGCTTCTTCAAATAGGATTATTTTTAACATTGATCAACAACCTAATAACAACAAAAGTCAACCTAACTATCATCAACCATTGAGTAAGGAAGAGTTGAAACGTCACTTACCTAAGTCATTTACCGTGATCTTGGATCCTTCTCGACCTATTCCTCATTGGCATGATGAAAGTAAGTTTTGTTGGTGGCATGCTAATTGGGGTCACTCCCATGAAAATTATCGTGCACTATGAATGGTTGCCATCAAATTCTTCCTAGGTCCCTAATTTGACTATGATGTCATCGCTTATGAGTGTGTGACAAAAGTGGTCAAAGCTTGTGTTGTGACTCAAAAAAAGGATCGTCACGAAGCTATCAACTAAACTAATGAGAAGCCAGAAAATACAAGATCTTCTCTAATCCTCTGCCTAATCACAATGTTGATGAAAGTTCTAAGAAGAAAGAAAATTCTATAACCACTGTATTTGACACGGATTATTCTCTTTAAAATATGGTTACAATTAATGACGTAAAACATGTCATAGCTTATGTAGAACCTGAATACTCTATAGCATTCCATCCTCGAACTCACAGGGTCATATATCCCTTTGTACCTCAAAACCAAGCTTCTCAAGGTAAAAATATTCCTTCTCCAGGCATCATCAGCCCATGTGGAAATTATTCTATAGGGTTGATGGTGTTTAGATCTATTTCTCTAGCCACAAACACCATAAGCCACTGTGTAAATCAAACTTGTAAGGCTGATGGCATAAGAACTGAGAAAAAAAATCAAAAGTATCCTTAATCACTCCTGCTCCTTCTTGATATGTTTATGAGGACTCCCAACACTCTCATCCTACTACATACAATCAGTCATGACAAGTGGGATCCTCTTGAAGCACTTTCCCAACTTCTAGGCCAAGTCCCCTTCTTAGAACTCATGCGTACGTCACCTCACCATCGTGAGCATCTCATGACAACATTGTTTGATATGAACATTCCCTTTCCTCCCTCTTTGGGGCAGAGTCCCACATTGCATGGCTCAGAGGAAAGCATCCACCGAAAATGTGAGGAGCTCTCCATTCATACTGATCTTACCACAAACACTCACTCTTGCATTCATTTTCCTATAGCTTTTATGATCTCGAATGAACTCTTGCTTCGCATAGACGATCCACCTCTCTTCATTTCAGTTCATATCAGTCACACTATGGTCAAGCGTGCTCTCATTGATGAAGGATCTACACATGTGTGGCCTCATTAGACTTCATTAAGGCTCTTGGTTATTCTATCAATAACCTAAAATCTACACGAACCACTTGTTAAGGATACGATCACTGAAAAATGCCTCCTATGGGGTGTATTTGGTTACCCATCACCATTCCCCCTAGGACAACCCATGTTAAAGTCATGGTCTTCAATTTTCCTCTATCTTATAATATTCTCCTAGGGCATCCTTGGACTCATCGTATGCATGTCATTGCTTCTTCCACATGTCAGTGTGTGAAGTTCACTCACCAAGGAGCTATTTATAAGATTTAGGGGGACACTAATCCTTGGAACTATGATATGTTCCAAAAAAAGGGACATAAAAACTCCCAACACTCATGAATTATATCATATCCCCTTTCGAGAATATCAACATGTTTAACTATCCTATAGATACTCTTCGTGGCAATGTCGGTCATCCTGAATTGGTCGGGCACACGCCTCCCAATCTCTTGGAGTCGAATGATGACAAGCCCGATGAGGTCACACTTAGAATCAACACTTCTAATCTTCCTAAGCTTATCATATCCCAACTACCTCCTTCCTTACAGCCTCACAAGAAGGAGCCTTCAGTTCCAGCAATCATCTCACATACACCACAGCCTCCACTAGAGCATGTGGTCTGACTTGAGACCATAGTTGATTCTTGTGTGGTGGATGCTTCCACATCATATTATGATGATGGTTACACTTTAGATGACCCTCATCTGACTAGCTATGCCCAAATTCATGATAGGGAAGTCTTGTGTTACCAAGAAACCCTTCACACCAAATTCACTCATGATGTGAATGTCATCCTAATACAATAGGAATCCTCAAGTACAATTGTTACTTCTTCCCAAACGGTGCTTGAGCCTCATATTTCTCCACCAACTACACCTCCACATACTACCATCAACCTAGCCAACCCATTTTCCCTTACAGAAGCAAGTGATCAGGTCACTGGTTTTGACTATGAAGCTGATGATCTCATGGGTGATGATCCTATCTATTGTGCCTCGATGATTAAGGACACATATTGCTCCATCGACCATCTTCACCCATTACATCAGTGTCATCTAGAAAGATACTCTCACTAGCCCTCTACAGCCTATGAGACTCTCCCCTACCTCTTTCCCTTATGGATCCTCAGTCCTCTACGACTAAACCATATTGTACATGACACGAGGCTCTAGGGCATGATGTTTCTAACTATAGAGTTTATTGACAACACGTGAAGAAGCTCAAATTTGAGGTCAAACGCGACCAAACCAAAAAGGCTACATAGTCGTCCACTTCAGCTCCCTTCTTTTACTCTCATCATAGATATTGCACACATACTAATGTTGACTTTCAGGGTTCTACATAGTAAATGTCCCATTCCTGAAACTTCTTCCATAATCAAAGTGTGGGGTTGATTCCTCTTGGAACCAACCACCTTCCCCTCAACCAACTAGACCACAACCTACTTATGGACCACCACCTAGCCATGATCCTCGTCCCTCCATGAATGACATCTGGCATAACATTCTCACTCGACTAGAGGACCAGATCGATGACACCTTATTCGCCAGGAGATCTAAATTTCATCAGCAAGTCACTATTACACAACATGCCATTGAGGACCTCATGACTCGTGCTAGAAGTCACATCTTGAATCAAGTTGATGATATCATCACTGATACATTGTGATATTTTTTCCCCTCATGGATAGTTATCTATAGTACCTTGATTACATTTTTTCCTCCTTTGGCCTGAACCCTCACTTCACTTTGGGCTCTCGGCCCCCACTTGGGTTTTACACAATACCTTCTTATCTTTTCTTGGGCTCTCGATCCCCCCTTGGGTTTTTCACACTATCTCAAATATCTCATTATATCCTTGTTGGGGTTGTTCGCTTTGCTTGCATTTATCACCATGTACACCTTGGTTACTCCTACCATTGGAGTGCCTTGGTCTTGATTCCACCTATTTTGGCCTCAATTCACCCTGGTGTTTCCTATTGGATCACCACGGTATTATGTGCATCCTTTCTTAGGCCTATGGCCTTGCTTGGATTTATATACCCAATCATGCCCTAACATCCTACCATTGGATGTCTTGGCCTTGTTTCACCTCTTGGTTTCTTCACATCACATGGGTTGGGCTATATTACTAATCCCCCTCTCACCAGATTTACCTATCTAATCACATTATCATTATTCCTAAGTACCATGGGTATCATTACATACATACATACATGCAGAAAATAGGAAAATGATAAACAAATCAACAAATAAACACCCAAATATCCAAATATCAAATATATATATATATATATATATCAAATCATCATTTATACATTGACAAAATCATACAAAATATCATGGCTCATCATACAAAATGGCTCAAGCACCCTCACCCCTATGGGGGGTCTCTAGATGCTTTGGGCCGATGGGCCGTGCTAGTAGCTCTAGCTTTGCGAGCTAGGGACTCTGCTGTAGATCGGTCTCTGGAGGCCTCTACATGAGCTCTCGCTAGCTGTGTCTCCAATGAAGTAATCCACTCCACATCTCTTTTGGCATCCGATATGTGAGCTTCCTGCTCCTGAACTAGCTTTGCATGCATCTATAATTGACTCTGTAGCATCACATCTATGTTGTCGATAGCCTCCAATGCTTTTGCATCCTAATATATCCGTATTGTCTTGGATGCCTCTCCAACTAGACAAAACAAACTCACAGACTGTCCTGCTGACGTTGTTGTTGGATTCACCATCACTAAAATATCTTAGATTTCCAACACTGGATCTAGGATCTCATGGTGGGCACTCTCTATCAGGGAGTGCCACTCCTCCACCGTCTACTCTGAAAAACCAAAAATGACACATGTTACTCACGATATCAACATGGAACAAACCCATTTTTTGAAAATCATCTAAATAACATAATATCACACATACTTGGATTTCCAGGGCCTCTCCACAATGGTCTTGTCATCTCTACAATCATTTAATACCTCCTCCTCCTCATCATCATGATGAGGTCTAGCTCCTACGTATTATGCCCACCTATCTTGGCAACCAATATCATGTCCCCTCTACGCATTGTGGTTTGGGCCTCTATCTCAGATGCATGACCATCTGAACCCTGATCGATGTCAAATAGCCTCCTCCTAGACATCACATCTTATGCTCCCTCATCCATGTTGTTGGTTTCCTTGTTACTTCTCTTTTGGTGTTAAGAACAACTTCGCCTACACCCCAACTTGTGAAGTTGTATTAGTAGATCCTCGATCGGATCCCTCCTCTGAACCACTCACCACTATAATCTGTGGTGGGCCCTGAGCATCCCCACCATGTCGATGCCTCTGACCATGTGCATCTGTCACCCATATCCTATGGGGTTGTAATGTTGGTACTCTCACCTCTGCTCCTGCAACCTCTCTGGCATGACGATGTTGGTAGGGTGGCAATGGTGGTATCACCACGGGTATTAGCCGGCCAAATTTCCTCGGGACCCTACTCACTACATGGGTCTCCACCCAATAAACATTATCACATGTCACCTCGGTAATGGTATCTAAGTAATTTGTCTTAGGCTAGTTGGGCCACTAATCCACATTCCCTATGTAGGACTACCATGTAACATCATCATGAACCACCTGTGTTAGTGGCCGAAGTTCTCTAAGTGGCCTCACTGTCAGCCCCTATGCCCACTGAAGTACTCTCAAGGCATCCACCACTACTTCCTATGGTGTCCTTGTTGGCTTGTACATCAGAGAACCTCTCATATATCCATGTTGTCAATAAAATGATGGGTCCCATGACCCTCTGACCTTTGTGCCTGACCCTGTATAAATCATGCACCAACTATACCCATATGGTGGTGCCCCAGCTGAACAAAACCCCATGATCAAAAACATCTCTACATATGTGATAAAAAATACGGGATGGCCCCATCTACCTTGTGGCACACTATCCATGCAACAACCATCACCATAACTACCTTCCAGATACCTGGAATCCCTACATCCTGCATTGTGCTGAGTTAGAAACATAACATACTCTCATCATATGTACCACTCCCAGTATCCCATATGGCTAAGGCTCTCCACTCTGCAACATCTGAACTCAGATTACAATACATGTGGTTCCTCCAATAGGTAACCCTATAATACCATGAACATCCTCCAAAGTAAATGCCATCTCCATAGTCTCATGTCCCATCCACCACCGAAAGGTGTTGGACCTAGTCTCCCATGCAACTAAAAACATCTTTAATAAATCCATATCCAATGGTATCTGGTGCATTTGCATGATGCCCCAAAAAACCCCAACCCTGCAACTAGGTCACCTCTACCTGACTCAATCTGGAAATCATATCACTGAGCCATGATACATCCACACTTTGTCATAGGTGGATCATGTGCTCTGCCTACACACACAAAATGACAATGAACAAGCATTAGAATTCTAAAAAATCAATTTGGAGTGAAAAATCAAAATTTACAACCTACACCTACAAAAATCCCTACATCATCGGCCCTCTAGCTAATGCCATCGGCCCTTGGCAAAAATTCCTAAAAATATCTATGTCATCAATCCTATGGTAGATGTCACCGGCCCCTGGCTGCATTTTCCCCCATCTTGACGCCATCAACTCTCATGTTCCAAAGGGGTCGATGGCGTCTGGCCCAAACACGATCGCAACTTTCAAAGTTTGACTCTCAAAAATCGACAAAACGAAAAAACCAAATTTAAATCCCTCCCAAACCCACTTGTATTTTTCCTAACCTACTCGATGACACAAGTTTAGATAAGAATGATGAGCTCATGACTCTGCAAAAGCAAAAAGACAAAATAACACCTAATCTACTCAAAAAAATAAATGCAAGGACTTACCCGTGGTCATGCCCCGCCGTGTGCACCACCTCTTTGTCCTCCATCACCATGTCATACTCGTGCCGTATCGTTGAAACACACCCAAATTTGAAATTCCAAAGCTCAATTCTCTCAATTCCAAAAATAGCAATAAGCAAATCAAAATCACTATATAAAACTAATTTTTTAATTCAAATTCGGTTGCAAATTTTCTATATCTTCAAATGACTGTCATTTTTGCTCTTGAACTCCGCAAAATTCATCGTTGGTTACGTCTTAACCGTAATCTCATGTCATTTTGACCTATTACACGTCTAATTTCGACGATCTTCGAATTATGCCCTATTTTTGACACCATATCACCATATGATATCTATGACATCATGATATCGCGACACTATGACACAACATTCATCCCATGGGACCCTAGCTAGGTGATTTGTCTTATTTTACTAATGATCTTGTAGTGTTTCCTTTCATTTGTGCTTCTTTAGGGATCTTGCAGCGTTGATCGCACCTACATATGGCAGGACAAGCGACACTATCAGGTACGTATTGGTGGGTATATTTCATTTCAACTAGTCATCTATGATCTTACTTTCAATATATACTTTAGCTATCGGTGTTACAGAATGTCTCTTTCTGTTGACCACCCCATGTTTCACTATTGTGACATGCAGTGATCAACAACTAGGGCATATGTATACACCTAATTTTTCAGTTTTCATATTTCATACATGTTATTAACAATTTCCCTTGTGCAATAAGGGTCATATGATGAATTTCTTGAGTGGTGCCTTAAGGGACCTGCCAAGAATGGGGAATGATTATTCACATAATCATTATGGGTTAGAGACAGTACATAAAGAGAGTATCACAATCTAGTCTCAGCCTTAGTTGTCCTTGCATTAGTTATCCTTGTCCCTTTAGGTCTCATACACATTGCACACCCAACATCTTTCTTACATCTCACCATTTGGCACTTTGTTCATCCATTTCCTTGATCTATGACACTTATTTTCACTTTGCATGACACATTACCATCCTTGGCCGATGTCATCCTTGGGAGATGGTGTCAGTGTTAGGTTTTTCCTTAGGCTGATGCCATCATCCCATGGGCGATGGCCTTGTATATATGCTCACAACATCCAATCATTCATGAAGGAAGGAAGCTCGAATCGTAGGAGATGCCATCTACTATAATCTCTTGTGCCAACTTTGCATTTGCTCGTTTTTCTCTTGGTTCATCTTGCACTTAGGTTGGATTGGATTGGACACTCTTCTTCTTGGTTGGATTGCTTGCACTATTGGGTCATCTATAGTGAGTCTAGGACAAGAACGGTGTTCTCCTTCTCCACCTAATAGTGATTCTCTCTCATCATGTTTCTTCTCTAGAGAGATCAATGCATCAATAACCACCATACAATTACAAGTGAGTGCTCTAACTCTCTTTTTCATTTTGCATAGATTAGTTTGTTTCCCTTCCTCATTTCTCTATGTTATCTTAGTGTTACATGTATATTGATGCTAGTTAGCATAGTGCTCTTATTTGATCAACTCCTTAGCTTCCCTTTACTTTCATTTTAGTTACATTGTGCATGCTTTCCTTATCTATTATTGATCTATATCTCTTCTCACCCATCTACTGATATCTTAGTAGGGTACTCTCCTCTATCTTGAATGTGGGCCTTGGAAACCCTAGGTTGGCCTAGTGTAGGGATTACTACCCTCTAGATATGCAACCCTAACGCTTGTTGTAGCCCCTTTAAATCTATCCGGAACATGTACACTTGTATGAGAGGTTAATTGTAGAAGACAATTCAAGTAAAGGCTATTTGTAAAAGCAAAGGAAAAACCAAAGGTCTCACGAGCAGGAGATAATGGAAATTTTCAAGTCCGGAAGTATGATGCAGGAGCTTCAACTAAGAAGGATCAATTTTGTATATATTTGTCTAATAGGCCTAATGAGTCATATTGTAAACAATAAGGAGTCATGTCTTACTCCATTATACATTGAAATGGACATGTTTAGATGAGAAAAGACATTTGAGTCTATTAGAAGGCTTATAAGTGAGTAGGGCGTTTAACTTGGTTTCTAGAGACTCATCTTTGATGTCTCACCAAAATGAGGAATTTAAATATTTGAATTTTTATAAGAGAGTTGAAAAATTTTGTAAAGGTTTGAAGGTTAATAGGTCTAGTTACATATTGTAAAGGTGATTTCATCCTCTTATAAATGCAAATCACCTCAAGACCCATCTAAAAACTAATCCTATGTTCGAAGGAGGTCAAGATAGTATACTAGTTGAGATAATATTGGATTCAGGTCAAGATAGTATACTAGTTGAGATAATCTTAGATTCTTGCCTTCAAAAGTGAAACTAATAAGCCTAGATTGAAGTCTTCTATGTGGAGATAAGTCTTGAACTACAACAAAGAAGATATATATAAAGATAAGTGTACATTGTAAGAGCAGAGAGGCAGGGGGCTTAAGGGATCATCAAGAGGAGTCAAGCTTTGTAGTATCTCCTTTGTAACATGTTGTCAATTCTTGTAAATTAAAATAATGAAGATGGTTTGTGTAACGTCTGAGTATTCTTTCTCAATTATGTTGGCTTTGTTGATGGATTAATAATGATTTTTTATACAATCTCAGTCATAATAGAATGGTGATAATGTATTAAATTTTAGTAGTGGTTGCAACATTATAAGTGTTGTGGATCTTGTGATGTAGGAAAATTCAATGTATAATGAATTGATAGGAATTAGGAATGCATGAGCCAAAGTTAGTGAAAGCAAAGATGTCAACTAACCCATTTGGGTCCCCATCCAATGTAAGTGCCCTTATACATGATCCTTTGTGGTTGTAGAGCGATAAACTAGAGGTTTGGCGACTAAGTAGGGTTTGAAGTTGCTAATGACTAAGGCTTTCTTTGAAAATGTACTGGTAAATTGTTATTTACAAGCAGAATAAGAATTTTCAATACCTATAAATGAGTTAGAAATAGGCTTAAGACAGTTATAGAACTTTTAAAGAAGGAATTTTGAGAAACGAGCCAAATTTGCAAAAGTTAGAAGGATATGTTGCTTCTCGGGTTTTGTGTGACCTTGTCTATGGTTTAATTAGGAATTTGTTTGTATCTTGCACATTTCTCCATGGGATTGGCTCAAATTTGGTATGTAGTGATGGTAGAACTCCCTCGATGATATTTCACTAGTTCCATGTCATTTCATGTTGTACTGATGGAGATATTTATGACAATGTTGTTTCAGGCCTAGTTTAAACCTAAGTGGAGCATCATCATAATGAAATTGTGCATTTTTCCTTAAGAGAAACCCTGAGAGTCTTCATCAACTTCTTAAGAGCCAAATGGATATCTAAAAAGAATTATAGTCCAGGTTGAAACTTTTTGTATTGGGTTTTATAAAAAAAAATAAGGGAATTCAAGGCTATAAGGCCTAATAGACAGGTTAGGGGTCTAGTAAGAAATTTCCTTCAAATTCCTTGTGTTTCCAAGCAATGTAGAGGTCTAAGAGTATGAATGCATCTTATTTTGTGATAGAAGATTGTGAATATTATGATAGATCTAGATAGAAACTTGGTAGCAATAAGCATGTTGGTGATGAATCCCTTAAGATCATGATCTGGTCAATGATTAAGTCCTAAGAAAGGCATAGTCAAGTATCTCAAAACAGGGCAGAATATAGGGTTGATACTCATACTTAGTTTCTTCATGATTGTTGGAAGTTGTGCAGGGAAGTGACTAGGAAGAGTGCGCATACTAATAGTGGATGGTGCACAGGATGAGGAAGTGAATGGTGATAGCATATGTATGACAAGATTTTGGAAGAATATTGACAAGAAGTAAACCAAGACCTTGTAAGAGTCATCCAAGCATACTAAGACTAGAAGTAGTAATATGAAGTTGGATCAAGGCAATATATTTGATTTTACTTACTTTTGAATGTTATTTTGTCATCAGGTATCAAGGAGAAGTTTGGTAAGGAAGAACACAAAACATGTGTCATTGGTTGGAAACATCAACCAAAGGTCACAAGACCACAAATTTGTCAAAAGATGTCAAGATTCCAAAGTTTTCAAAAGATGTCAAGATGTCATTACCGAAATTCCATATGAAAATAAATTATGGCATGGTTACACGTGGAATGGTTCTAATATGATGTTAACCAATTCATTTTCAATATTGGTATGAATAATAAGTTATAGTGACCTTGGCGTCACATAAATTGGAGTACATGTTATCAAGGTATTCAATAATTGTTGACTATGACCCATGAGGAAACATGCATGGAGATCTAAATAGTAAGGATTCGTGAAACACTTTGAAAGTAACAAGAAGCTAGGATTCTAAAGGAAACAACCACTAGACAAATGTATCATTACAACGAATATTGAAAGATATGATCTAGATAAGCTTAGTATTTATAGAATCCGCAAAGTATGTGTATGAATGTCCATGTATTATAGGTAGCATCAATTGTACTATATGTATCAAGTGCATAAGGATGTAAGATGTGTAAAGTGTTAAACAAGAATGAAGACCATGGCTGAGTCTCTATAATGAATAAGCCAATCACATGCAAGTCATGGTTTTGTATTTTTTTCATTGTTTTTGTATATTTTTCATTGAAAACTATCAACTTGGAATGTATTAAGGGCCCCAGGTCATAGACTTTAAGTAATAGAAGAAAAGGGATGGTGTCATGGTTAATGATTATTCCATCAACATTCACATCAAACCCCTAATATGTGATGCATAGTCAGGGTGTGTTCCAATCATATGGATTATATATTAGGTTTCAAAAGAACTTGGATCCATGCCATAACAAAATGCCATTGGTGGTTGAGTAGAATTGGCATGTATACATTGTAGAAGTTATGTATAAGTGATTTCACTCATAAATGTGAGTAAGGGAAGGCTATCCTATGATCTTGTCAATGTAATAAGGTCCTAGAGAACTCGTGGGATGGTCATTTGTTCGAATTTTTCCATTACGTGAAATGTAAATGATCATATTATCAAAAGGAAATGTGATGTATTCATGATTCCAACCAAGATAATAAAGCGCATTTACAAGTAAGGTTTCAAAAAGTATTGACCCCAATCCGAACTCAAGCTATGTGATAGTGGGTTGAAATTGGCTGAAAAATCTTATATGTAGTGTCATAAATATATCTAAAAATATGGAGATCTAGAACTTAGTGTGGGACAAGTTTTTCCAGAAGAGGACAAGTTCGCTAAGTGAATATATCAAAAGGATAGATGAATATGTCCTCTAGAGTCTAAATTTGCAACATGAATCGAGCACCTACTACACCTATGTCTCTGGACATTTTTCATATATTTGAATCTTTACGATGATTCTTTTGTTCCTAAATATGTATTTTCTTTCTTTTGAAACCCTAACTCTCCTCCTTTTGACATAAAAAGGGGTTATTACGATTTGAACTTAACTGGCTTGGCAACACCCCCACTAATGAAATGAGTGTTGCACTATCTACCAGTAATCCAAACATGGATCATGCCACGGGTAGTTCTCCAATCATGTGATGATGTGAAGGTTAGAAAATGTAAACAACTTGGAGCCCTTGATTCAGCACTCAACACCTGACAATTGTTGTTGGACTTGATTACAATGTATAGATGGGTGATCTAGGGAAACAATAGAGATGTATTGAAATTTGAGTAGATTTGATGTAGTGCCTATTAGAGAGTTTCTTCAATGTCTTACCCAATGATGTTCTTAGAGTGCTCCTTTCATATGGAATCCCTATATGCCCCTTATAGGTAAGGGTGCGCATGTTTATCTAAGTTATTGATTCAAATGATTTCATATTCAATCAATTTTAAGTAGACTAAGGTATAACTTGTGCATTTGAAAAGATGACTATTGTAAGTACAAAGGATAATTTCACCAACCACGGGACGGATTCACCACTAAAATTTTCTTGGGCCCAAAAATCCATCCAACCTTAAGATGGAACCAAATCTAAGAGAAGATATGGTTTATAGAGTCTTAAGATGTGTTTGACTTGATATGCAATGATATGATATCATAAGGGTGCATTTGTTTACATAGGTTACTGATTCCAATGATTTCCTACTTAGCCAATCTTGAGCAGACTAAGGCAACTTTTGCATTTGAAAAGATGATTGATGCAAGTACAAAGGACATGTTCATTGGCCATGGGCCAAATTTGCCACCAAACTTTTATTGGGCCCAGGGACTCATCCAACAAAAAGCTAGAACGATCTACGAGAAGAGACAGTTTGTAGATTCTTAATATGTTTTTGAGATGATATGCAGTGATCCTGGAGTGTTAACCCTAAAGAGGTGTGTAGACCTGGTGTACGGCTATGGGATAATGCCAGAAGCTCTTAGTTTAGTCAATAAGTAGATAAATGGGACAATGTTGTGATAAATGCCAAAGTAATATTACCAAGTTCCACAACACCAAATTTTCAAAACTAGAATTAATTTCAAAAAAATAAAATAAAAATATGATTATATCTCTAAAATAATGTTCGTAACGAAGTCTTCAAGAGGCACTCAATGTTCCCTGCATAAAAAAACATACAAATATTTAAGTTATTGTGGTAATAAATAGTACCTTTTAAATTTCTAAACCCATTACGTTTAATATCAATATAATTTAATCTTGGAAATCTAACTTAATATATGATAAATTTGGAGTCTAATTTGAAGTAATACTTACTTGGATGTCTTATCGTATTTATGCCTATTAGGAGTGTCGCTCAACCTTCCTCTACTACCACCTAAATGTGATGATTATGCAACGGGACATGAAAGTTGGTTTCATGAAGAAGAAGAAAAGTAATTACATATAATACAATAAGAGATATATAAGCTACATCATAAAAAACAAAAAATAACAACCATTTAAAATAAAAGATATGGTTATAATTAATTAACTTACATACATCACTATAACATATTTTTGAAGGATGCTATTTTATGATATTGAACATCTTCGCTAGTTGATCGACATTCAAACACCATGTTCCGAAAAAAACAATAAAAAATAAAACACTTAAGTTATTAAACAATTAATACAAAATAAATTCAAATATTTTTTTAAAAAATAAAGAGAGTATAGTAATTAAACATAAAAATTTAGTCATCGAATGACACCTTTTTGGCGTGTGTGTTTAGTAACGGAGTTCATTTGAACCCTCTTTTCTGTACTTGTCAGATACTCAATCGTTTCCTTTATTTGCAACATACTTTTGATTGTCTTCCCATTTATCAATCAATTTTTTTCCACCCTCTTTTGTGTTGGCCAATTATCTAATCACATGTTGATGTAATATAAATATTATGTTTATTACTAATTAAAGCATTAAACAATTGTGTAAAGAGAGATAAGATCTTATTACAATAAAATACTAAAAACATTCAGATCTTGAATCATCCCCAGATTATAATGACAAATTGTAATAGAATAGATGAGCTAACTATGAAAAGTACAAGTAGGGTTATAAAGGATTACACTAGTTTTGAACTATAATGCAATGATAGTGGCGTGAGAGTGCGCAAGAAGGGTGTGCAAGTCGTCATCAAGCTATGTTGAAATTTTAGAAGTGTGATTCTAAGTGCAAGATGAAGTCACGTGTCTTAAACAAAGTCACCCAACTGAATTTGTTCTATATGGAGGGCTTTATCCTACATCTACTAAGGTCTCCTTTCTTCTTCAAGCCTTAGCTTTCTCTTTGAAGACCTAAAAAGGATAAGCACTTTTGAGTTAAGTGGCACCCACCACACTTACGTAGCAATACTTCAAAGAGGCATCAAACCCTCGTATTTCACCACCCAAGGTATGTGTGCAAGATGTATATCACAACGTGTTCGGAAAATAAGACCCTATTAGGGCCTTCAACACTCGGCAATAATTTTTTGTGTGTGAATTGTAGCTTTTGCAAATGGCCTAAAGAAGCTTTGAAAGGTGTGTGTGCATACTCTAGTTGAATACACCCGAGACCCTGATTTAGTAATTGGGTGTTTTATTATGATGTCTTAGGTAGCCCAATGATGTCAGGTGTGGGGCCCTTACAATAAAGTGTGTTAATGTGATTTATATAGATCGTTGTTATGACAAGATTTCCCAGTCAAATGACACGACTGAATAAATTAACTTGTGCATTTGAAAATATGATAGTTGGGGCTTTGGAGGACAAAGTCATCAGCGCAAGTCAATGTCACCTAATTGACTTTATCTGTCATGCCTAACTTTGTCCTAACATAGTACACAATGCAAACTATCAGTTGAAAATGGAGGCCAGATGTATGAAGATGTGTTGTATATTCTGATTGGGCCTCTCAATATACTAATTGAGAGCTCAATATACTGATCGGACCTTTTTTCTCAATTTCAACCCTTGTACGCAAATTGTAATATGGACGCTTTTAAATCCAAGAAATCCTTGCCTAACACAACTGTTAATAATGTTCTCAGTAGGTCTCAACAAAAGCCAACACATGATTGATGAGGAATCCAAACAGGGAAGTCAACTTAATAACTATTATCCCAACTACACACCTGTGATGCAAATGTTCCTTCAAACCTTCCCTCAATACCGAGGATAATATCCCAACATGCTTCAAAAATGCATAGATGATTTTTTTGACAAATGTGATCTTCAATCTTAAAACCAACATGCATACTCTTTTCATCTTCTACAAAACCCTCTTCTTCAACCATAGCGGGTGCTAACCTTAACAACACACCTCCTCAAGCTAAAAATACCAATCAATGTACCCCCCATGGATCCAACAAATATGATCTTGTAAATGATTGACCAATCACACACTTCATCTTAAGACTTTTGGCAACATCTACAAGGACTGGATCAAAACAAACTCTTATGTTGCCACCAAACTCTTAGCTAAGACCGTTATGGGTGATGCTTTGGTTGGTAACATACCCTTTCATCTGGCTCCATTGTTGAGCTTAAATGTCTAATCAATGCCTTAGTCGAAGAATTTCACTATCATTACATACCTAAAAACAACATCAACATCTTTGTCACTTGTAAACAATTTAAACATGAAACAACTCGAGTCTTTATCAAGCAATGGAAAGCCTTGTCTAACAATGCTAAGCAAACCATGTCCAATGGAAATCTCTTTCAATTATTTCTGCAGACTTAGAACCCCACTTTCACTATAAGGTTAGGTCCTTCTCTCCATCATCCTCGAAGAAGACCATCGAACAAGCTAGAAGAAAATATTATCTCATGCGAGAATTCAAAAAACCTCAACCAACAAACAATCACTAAAAGCCCTTAAGTCATCATGCAACCTCGGGACCACAACATTATCAATGGAGTAATGGACACTCACAATCATGGCAATGCTTCCAATTGAACCAATCACAATATTAGCTTCTCTCTAAGGTTCAACCCCTCCCCAACCCAAGGGAGGCTTCCTTCCTCAACCATTCACCCAAGGGGATTACCATCAACCTCTCACAAGAGAAGAATTAACACAACACCTACCTAGGCCTCCCTCAAAGCTTATGGACCCCCCGACCACTCCCCCAATGGTAAAATGACAAGAAGTTTTTTGGTGGCATGCCAGTTGGGGTCATTCTCATGACAAGTGTCAAACACTTTGAGCCATGGCTTACACCTTTATTGGTCATGACTTTAATAATGAAGCCATGATAAGAGAGACATGAAGCCCTAAAAGCTAAATACCGAGTAGAATAGCATGATCAAAATGATGTCATTCATAAGACTAAGGCCCGTTTGGGTATCTACAAAGATCCTTTTCCTAACAACTCTAAGATTGATAAATCACGCAAGCCTGCTAACGACAACTGAATTCGGCCCTTTCAATGTATGCCATCAAAACCACTTTCAATTTCAATAATGCCAACACCAAAAGCATGGCTAACATGGAAGGTATGAAATGAGTAATTGGTTGCATCGATTCCATGTATCCTACAATCCATCCTATAAGACCTACAAAACTATTCTAGCCTATCTTGTCAAGGCAATCTTCCTTGAAAAACTTCCAAAATTTAAAAATCTAAAAATCCTATTCTAATCAATGCTATCCACCATCCTAAACATATAGTGCCAATGTCGTTGTGAAATTGTTGTACTTTCTAAGCACGCCGTCCATCCTACTCCAGCAAGGTCAATGCAGTTACTTATGTTGCCTCAACCATCTAGCATGGCCGATGTACAAATTGAGCCAAAAACAACAGCCCAACCTGAGTCCTCAAGCCTCTGAGATTATTATGACTAAGACTCCTTATGTTCAAAACGGTATCATACAACTTAACTTGGAAAAAAGGTACTCAATCAAGGAAATATTTGAAAAATAGTTGTGATGAATTAAATATGGGTCTATTGGAGTGCACTCTTTGGAAACATGCTTATAACAAGGGAGTTCCCAGCTCTTATTAGACCATATAATAAAGATTATGGGTATGCTCATCTGCTGTTTTTTTTTGTTAGTGGAAATCAGAAACATCATTGGGCCCAAATAAGTTCTTGGAGGAACAGGCCCCAATCTTTGACATGTCACTGTCCTCAAGTTTTCCGTTACTCCAAATCCCTTTGGAAATATGGTCGCGTCGTTGCATGCTTACATTTTGAATTTTTAAACTAAAGCTTCTCATCACAGAAAGACATCTCCACACTACTTTCCAAGTCATTTGTATTAGTAGGCTAGTAGCCAACACATATTAATATATAAAACACTGGACGTGGGAAAAACACTTGTTCAGACAAAAAATTGTATCGATGCCATTGCCAAAAAGACACAATTGCACCACCAAAACTAAAGCATTTTTTTAGTTGATACCATATTTTACATCAGAACACCTTGTAGAGAAGGTTGACAACATATTGACTATTTCTTCTACAGAACTACTTGTTTCCTAATTCCATTCAGAGATATTGTATCTTCAGATTAATCAGAACAAGTGCTTTCACCCTGCAGTCTTGAGTATTACATACAACTGAGTCATCTGTTAAATGTTTTGTTCGATGCCTATAGAAGTAGCAAGTAACGCATAAACTCAACCAAGTAAAAGAGTAAGAGAATAACCCATACCTGGCAAAGACTCATAAATGTTTTTTTTTTTTTTTTAAATGGTTACTCAAATTCACAGAAATATTCATCACTCTTAGGCATCAAAATCAACGTGAACCATATACTGAGTAGGAAAACATGATTTTAGTACATCATCATCACAAATTACTTTTCTGAATTTCGTGTGAATACCCATAAAAATAGCGAGTTCCACAGCAAACACAACAAACCTGAAAAGAACTTGTGCTAGTCAATTAACTTGAGAAAAAATGTAGTGAATAAAAAATGTGAAAGTTCTTCAAATTCACGTAAAAATATAGTTACCATTCTATAGCAAATCCATTAATATAAAACATGTATTAAGTAGAGAAAGCATAGCCATAATAGAATGCACGTCAACATAAATGCATTTGCCAAATTCGTGAGTGTTATACTTTTATTCTGATGTCTATGAAGAATTGGTCAAACAACTCAGACAAGCTAAAGAGTTGACTCTGTTTGTATTCATGGAGAGCATAGTCAAACTCGGTACTCAGCCACTTATGAAGAGTATGGTGACTAAGAAAAATAGAGACTACCGACAGCATCAATCAGCTGAGAAATGTGATCAGATCAAAAGCTTCAAAAATGGTACTCAATACAAGTGATAAATTCTCATTGCATCATTAGATGGCTTCATACCTCTCCTTAACTGCAGTTTCCTTTTACCACATGCACACTGTCTGGAATTTCTTAAGTTTCTGTGAGGCAACCAGTCAACATTTTACATTCAACTTTTGGCATAGTAACCCAGGAATTTCCTGCTCCCAACAATCATCGAAGAAAACGGGATTTCTAATCTAACACATAATATAAAGGTGGGCACCAATTTGACAGAAGTCCCTACTTTCAACCTTTAAAAGGTTAAAAACATTGTACCAGTTTAGTTTCAATTAGTTTTTTATCGGTCCACTTTCTCATCCCTTTTTGTATCCTCCACTGCTGACATCTGCAACTTGTGCCTTAACACTGCCATTTGCTTCCAGGAACCCAAGCTCTGATATATCTTGCTTGGCCATCAAGTTTCTGAAAAGGCGTAAGCAAATAAGTAGTGTTATATTTAGAAATAATAAACTCCAAATTCTCAACAAAACATAAAGCTTTTCACAAACCTTCCATAATATAGAATCTGCATTCACAATTTTACCATGTTCCAAGACCAAAACAAATTTTCTAGTGATAAAATAGTACAAGCCAGAGTTAAAATGCACACTGTATTTAGCTCTATTGAATGCAAGAGCCTGGTCCTCAAGGCACACCAACCATATTAGTGATTAAAGATTGATGATTCTTATGACAATTTATCAGCATTTAAGAAACACCGAAGTGGACAAAAACATGTGGATGTTGTAATAACACCATTCACTGTGTCAATGAGAACAAAGGTCTACAGTAAACAATGCAGACATACAAGAGGCCATATCATATTTTAGGTTATTAATAGCTACAAGGAATGGTGGTAGAAGTGTATGAGAAAAGAAGAATTTACATCTCTGATCAAATAATAGTTTTCCCTAGATTAAAAAATATTAAGTCTAAGGAATGAGAGGTGCAAAAAAAGTAAACCAAGGTTGTAAGAGATTAATCAAAGCATCTTACTTTTGCTATCCATTTTCTCAAGGTTTTTCATTAGCTATTGAATGACAACCATGTACTGGTCATCTACCACTGGCCATATCTTCTTGAGCTGCAAGACAGGCAAGGAGCTCTTATGTCCCATACTCAAGAAAATAGTACCCATTTGCATTTTGTTATGGAGTTTAGAAATAATAAATAAAATTGTGCTCACCCTTAAAAGCAATACCTCCACATTGTCTCAAAAGGTTATTTTCACTTGATATTATAACTAGTTTATTTCAGTTTATCCTTACGGGTATCGGAAGCCTAGTAGAACTTATTGCAAGTTTATGTCTTGGTGCAAGTGTTGTCCAAAATAACACCCATGCTATTTTGACAACTTCATTTAAGTCGAGGACTTAGGCATTTTTTGTTTGAAAAGCCGCAGAGTTGAAAAAATCAGTTTCGCGAAAATACGGAATGTAGTGTTTCGCGGGTTTCTAAAGTCGTGGAACAACGGCTAAATACTTCGTGGCATTGCGGGGATAAGATAGTGTTCCGCGGAGTTCAAGTTAAAAAGTTAGTCTTCCGCGGAAATGGAAAAGTTAAGTCTTCCACGGAAGTCAGAACTCAATGTTCCGCAAAAGTGGAACATGTAGTCTTCCACGGAAGTTGAAGAAAATTAGTGTTCTGCGGAGTTTGAAGTAAATCAAAGTTTCGTGGTTTTCAAGTCCACATAACAAAAGAAAACAAGGAAGTCGTGGAACAAAGAAAACTTGCGATAGAAAGGAAGTCCGCGGTACAAAGGCTAAAGGCTATGCGGCAATGCGGATCATGCGGAAGTTGCTAAAACCCACAAAAGACCATGGAAAGAAAGAACAAGGTCACAGATCATCTAAATTCCACGAAGCACAACAAGGCCGCACCTAACTCAGTTCAACAATGCGAACCACTCCAACTACCAAAATTTAATGGCATCGTCCTCCTACACTAGCAATCTAATGGCGTGTGATTGGACACCCATAACTGTCTGCAAGCATTGAATCGTGACTGGTCCTTGGTGGGTGGCGAGTGGTTGGCCCCCTTCATTGTTGACGTGATCTGATCTTCTCCCTGACTCTTCTCTTCTTCTATAAAATGCAACTCAACATTCACTGTAAAAAATCCTCTCCCGACTGCAAAGTCACCATGTCAAAATGGTGGCCGAGCTTTCACGAGTTGCAAACCTCTTATATGAGCTTTTGTAATGCATCCAAAGACTTATAAGTGACTGTAATATATTGTGCATACTTATAAGTAATAATATGATGTTAAATGTGGCTCGTATCTGCCCTTTGACTTAGATTATTGTCTTCTTGCCTCTTTATTCTTTTCATTTCATGTTGTGTATGGACTATATTTGCATGGTTTTCATTTTCATTGTATCTATAATGCGGGGAATAGAAGGGTTTACATAGTCTTTTGATTTGTGGCATGTATCTACCCTCTCATCCTTCGTTTCCCTTTTTGTTCTTCCCCTCACGTGGAGAGTGATCCCCTTTCTGTTATGGCACCATCGTCATTTCCTTAGCTTAGTTTTATTTTCATACATTCCTCCTTCCCCTTTTCCTCTACAATTCGCAGCTTAGCTTAGGAGTAGTATTAGTGTTAGAATAGATAGGTAGAGGAAGCTGGCCTTCTCTAGAGGTTGATCTCATATAATCAAGTCCCACGTTGAGAGATCATCCCATGTTTCATTGAGGTGTCGAATATATGGATTCAACATGGGTGCAACTTCAAGGGACAACAGTTGTTGGCATGCCCGGTGGGGCAAGTTTGATGAGCTTTACATCATCTTCACTAAGATTGATGTGTGTTGCTGATATCCAACCTTTGAAGGCTTCATTTCAACACATCTGGCGACTCCACTGTTTCAGCAAACCCATTTCACACATTTACAAACCAGTTCCATTCTCCCATTTCCCTCATTCATGAAGTTGTGCAATCATGACCTCATTTCCTCATTGGGATCCTCATTTCCAAGAGCAATATCATTCCCCTCCACCTCCATGTTTCTCAAATCTCCCTCCAAATCAGTTTTATGAGCCTTATCATAATGAATATGCATATGATCCAAACCCCACTAACCCATATGGTTATCCTATTAACCATGGTGTTTTACAAGAACGGGGATATGCAGATAATGGAGGTTGTTTCATATCTGATGATGATCTCCAGTTGCGGGTCCAAGATTTGGAGGCAACCATGCAGCTGGCAAAGGAGAGGTTTGAAACAAAAGCAACTAGAACACCTGGTTTTAGGGAGCCCTGTCCACGGGCAGTCCTCTACCAAGCTCCCCTCTTCAATGTTCTCTACCTTCTCCATTTTTTTCCCTTACTACTCACCTTCACTTTTCTGCCCTTTTTCCTACATCCCCACATGCATCAAATTCTTCTTCTCCACCTTCCCCATGTCCTCCACATTCTCTTCCCCATCCACAAGAGGATCTCAAGCCTATAACACCTACCATCCTCCCTCCATCCCTTCACCTTCTCCACCATTTGTACCAAGTTCTCTCCCCCCCATCTTCATTTTTTTGCTCTTTCCTTCCAAATCCTCATCTCCTCCACATGTTCCTCCCTCCCCTCCACCTCCATCTTCTTCTCTTTCTCCTCACCTCACTTTTGCCGCTCTTTCCTTCCATACATTCTCTTCCCCAAACATCCCTTCCTTCCCATGAAGAAGAAGAAGAAATCACTGACTAAGAGGCTCTAAGCATGAATGTTTCTATAGAGCAAGAAGAGGATGAACAAAATAGTGTTGATTTTCCTAGGGACTGCACTCCTGATCACACAAACGAGGAAATCAGACATGATGATCAAATTGAGCTTCAAGCTGAGGAGAATGAGGAGCCCAATGTTGTATCAAAGCCATTCATCAAAAAAGAAAATATGCATGATGGCATGGAATGGAATGCAAAAGGGATGGGCATATCAAAAGAGTCAGTCCTTTGGCTCTCAAAGTTGGATGTCCAATCAGATATATAGCTAGGTTAGAGCCAAGAACAGAGTTGCCACCAGTCATGTTCACTTCAGAGCATGAGCGAGATTTACAAAATGCCAAAAAATCAGCCCAAACACTTGTCCAAACCAAATGCAGAGCAACCGAAGAAGGTGTTTGTTGTGTTTGAGGTTGGTACTTTGAGCAAAATGGGAGTAGAGGCCATGTTTTCACTTTCACCACTTGATCCAGATACAAAATTGATATCATGGCTGCATTTTGTAAAGAAAGGGAAGTTACTTTTCCCAACCAGTATTTGGTTTTGTTTAGCTTCCTTTGCTCTTGGTTAGAGTAGGAGTAGTTCATGTTTGCTTTTTGCAAAACATGTGCTTTGTACACTCTGCATGTTTCCATTTGGATCAAATATGATTTGTCTTTTGTCTTTTGTATATAGTTTTTGTTACAGTTGTGCACAATCCAGATCATTCACCTTTATGGGTAGAGAATCAGAGACTTTGGAGCAGTTTCCAGCATAGTATTTGTTACTCAAAGCTCCAAAAATCAGTTTCAAACAATTGCCAAGTTCAATGCTTCATGCGCATTCAAGGTGAGTCTCAATTCTCAAAGATCAATTTCAAGTTCTAGGCTCGACTCCATACCCAATGAATATGCAAGGCTACCGATGAGTTCATATAGCAGGTAGAAATTACCCGAAAGTTGCCAAACTATTGTCCAAAATAGCATCCATGCCATTTTGACAACTTCATTAAGTCGAGGAATTAGGCGTTTTTTGTTTGGAAATCTATGGAGTTGAAAAAATCAGTGTTTCACAAAAATCCGAAACGTAGTGTTATGTGGGTTTCTAAAGTTGTGGAACAAGGGATAAATACTTCACAACATTGTGGGGATAAGATAGTGTTTGGCGGAGTTCAAGCTAAAAAGTTAATCTTCCGCGGAAGTGTAAACTGTAGTCTTCCGCGGAAGTCAAAAAGCAATGTTCCACGGAAGTTGAAGAGACACATTGTTCCGCGGAGTTTGAAGAAAATCAATGTTCCGCAGGTTTTCAAGTCCGCGGAATGAAGAAAATCCACGATACAAAGGAAGTCCGCGTTACAAAGGCTAAAGGCTATGTGGATCATGCGGAAGCTGCTAAAAGCCACGAAAGACCATAGAAAGAAAGAACAAGGCCACAAATCACAATAGAAACATCTGAAACTGTGGAAGGCAGAGGAAAAGGTCGCGGATCATCTAAATTCCTCGAAGCACAACAAAGTCGTGCCTTACTCAGTTCAACAATGCGAGCCACTCCAACAACCAGAATTTAATGGCGTCATCCTCCTACATTGGCGATCTGATGGCGTGTGATTAAAACAAAATGTCGCCCATGCCTATTTGCAAGCATTGAATCGCGGTTGGTCCTTGGTGGGTGGCGAGTGGTTAGCCCTCTTCATTGTTGGTGTGATCTTATCTTCTCCCTCTCTCTTCTCTTCGTTTATAAAATGCAAATCAGTATTCATTGTAAAAAATCCTCTCCCAACTACAAAGTCACCATGTCAAAATGGTGGCCAAGCTTTCACAAGATACAACCTTTGATATGAGCATTTGTAATGCATCCAAAGCCTTCTAAGTGAATGTAATAAATTGTGCATACTTATAAACAATAATATGATGTTGAATGTGTCTCATATCTGCCCTTTGGCTTAGATTATTGTCTTCTTGTCTCTTTGTTCTTTTCATTTCACGATGTGTATGGACTATATTTCCATGGATTTCATTTTCATTGTATCCATAATGTGTGGAATAGAAGGTTTTACATAGTCTTGATTTGTGGCATGTATTTACCCTCTCATCCTGCGTTTCCCTTTCTGTTCTTCCCCTCACATGGAGAGCGATCCCCTTTTTGTTTTGGTGTCGTCGCCATTTCCATAGCTTAGTTTTATTTTCATGCATTCCTCCTTCCCCATTTCCCCTACAATTCGTAGCTTAGCTTAGGAGTAGTGTTAGTGTTAGAATAGATAGGTAGAGGAAGCTAGCCTTTGTCCGGATGGTGATCTCATACAGTCAAATCCCACATTGAAAGATCATCCCATGTTTCACTGAGGTGTTGAATATGTGGATTCAACAAGGGTGCAACTTTAGGTGACAACAGCTGGAAAACTAGTAGAACCAATGGAAGGCATGCTGAATAGAAACCTTCACCAACTACTTCCTCCTATTAATACGCACCGAAGGAGTGTAATGGCATGAGTTGTTCACAAAAACCTTTTCGCTGCCGACTCCATGTTTGATAATCACAATGAAAGATATTTATATATTTATAAGAAACAATATACAATAAACAACAACAAATGTAAAGAATAAATACAAATAGTTTAAAACCGAAAAGCCGCACAAGAACAAAGAAGTGGACAAAGGTAATTTATTTTTATTTAATTTATGATTTAAATTTTACCATCCATTATTTGAAAAGCTTCTGTGCAGCTTCTATGTTACTTTCATCTATAAAAAATTGCCTTCAATAAATGAAGAGTGCTATCAGCAATAACAAACGTAGAGCGGCAACCCACAATACCCCTAGCTCTTTACATAACTCTTCACACAGCCTGCATGGCTTACTTCCTCTCTCTCTCCTGCCTGAAGGTTTTAAACATCTAATATATGTAAGATGCCCTTCCATCCTATGCACACTCACTGCCTTTACGCAGCTTGTTGTGCCCTTATCACTGTGCCCTCTAAGACGGGTCACTTGTGCAAACTAAAACATCAAAGACTAATATAAATTTATCATAATACTTTACCTATTGATTATTTAGTTTCATCATTTTCGAGATTTGGATTTTAAGCGATCAACAAAATCACAACTGGAAACTTTAAAAATCAACGAGCTCAAGTATTCAGCAAGAGAGAAAAAAAACTTGTGGCGAGCTCGAGTATGCAACTCTTATATGTATAAGAGAGAAGGAATAACAAAACATAAAAGAGATGGGCAACGATGAGCCAAGAGGTAGAGAACAAGAAGAAGTCAGCATTAAGGCCAAATACACATGGCAAGCATGACGAAGTTGGTCAGATAAATCTGAACATCAAGAATGTAAAATAAGAGACGTGCAGACTAGAGCATAATAAAACACACCAATACCCTTCTTATAAAAAAAACCCACCCCATCCGACCCAGTCCATTTCAGGTTTTTTCTGTTTCACAAAAAATAAAGAGACCTGAAAATGACCTAGAAGGCTAGAAATTGCCACAAGCTTTCCTAGCAACATTTCCAAAACAGAAAGTTAAGAAGAAATGTTGCAATACCCAAAATGCCCCAGAAACAGCTAGAAACTTTGTCAGCAATGTTATTCAAAATGGAGACTTTGTTGATAACCTTTCTGGCAAAAGCAAATCCTTGAACAACGTTGGACCATATTTTTGTATTTTTTGGAAGGCGATTTTTCCCTGAAACTATTGTACTTCTATGTAACTGCTCTTGAGAATCCCAGATTTTTATTTAATCCCTTTTATTGTTCTCATATGGTGTATTGAGCAGGGTATCAAGACTGCAAGATGATATGATATCACATTATTTTAGAATGGTCATTCCCCTGTACTTTTGGCCTTGTACACATTATTCTTCATTGACATATTTCACATTTAGCTGTAATTTTCTGCAATAGGCTAGTGACATTTTAACAAAGGCTTCCCGTAGAGCGAGATTGCAATTTTCGATCGTCTATCATCATAAATGCATTTGTATGTCGCTAATGTGGAATGTAAATGCGAGCACTATATGCCTGAGCTCTGAAATAACTCCTAGCTGTCATCCTACAAGGCCTGCTCTTGACTTCCGGAAGTTGAGCGTAGTGTTAATATTCTGCAAGCTTTTATGAGGCTGGTCCCAAAATCCAAGTCTAATGGGCTAAACTCACAAGTCCTGCCGTGTGAATGGCCAAGTCTTCGAGTTTTTGGTTAAGTCAGCAAGTTTTTCAGGTAAACTCTCCAATGATCAGCACATTGACAGTTCAGAATAGTTTGGCAGGATTTTTCCCAAATCCAAGTTTTAAGCCCCGAAAAGGTCTATCATGTTTGAATTGAATTTGAGTCTCAGCACTTTGGCACTAACTAATTTGGACCCATTGTAATGTCCCTCATTGGTCAGTTAGCTCAAATTCACCAAATTTTAACAATCAACAAAAACCCAATCTCTTTCTGATCACCAAGATCCCAATGTGGGCAAGATGCGAGCATACGGAAACCAAGATGTGAAAGCAAATTAGTGCAACTTATTGGTGGCACACCACACAATTTACAATCGATGTCAAAATGGCGGGTAATGGAATGCAACTCTTGGCGGCTTTGCCACCCAATCATTATTACAATGTAAGTGCAGGAAAATAAATATCTTTCTGGCAGATAACTGCACAGAAAGTTACAAGCATCACAGAATAATAAATATCAATGCAAACTGATAACATCAATGATTACAATTTACAAACATGAAACCAAATGTCGATCACAATCTTAAGTAGCTAAATCAAACTCTCATATACTAATATAAACCCTCAAATGCATTAAACGGTAGATCTAACATGTAGATGATCAAGTGCAAACCTAAGTTGCCGCATTCGGCGAATTTGAAGGAAAAAATTCGAAATTTGCCGAATTTTAACAGTGGGTTGAAAACCGCAATTTAATTCACGTTTTTTTCCTTTTTTGGCAATTTTTTCCATTTTTGGATTTTCTGTGAAAAAAACACAATTACAAAAAAAACTTTGCCATTTTTGGAAAGGGTCCGAGAATATGTAGTAGCAAAAACTTGCATGTGCCATAACTTTCATTCTGTGGCTCCGTTTTAGGTGTCGTTTTCTCTAAAAGTGCATATTTTCTTGAGCTCTACGCATTGATGGCAATATTTTTCTTATTTTCATAAAATCCATTTTTGCATCTTTTTGGACCAAGCAACTTCTTGCAATCTTCTGAAAGAATCATGAGTTTTAATCGCCTGTAGACAGATTAGTAATTAAAAATACTAGATAGCTTTCCAAAACTCAGCGAGTATTCTCCCATGCTCGGACTAATCGTCCCACCTGCCAACTTGGTCGCAACCTGCGAGCACATGTTTTTTGAAGTTTTTGCTTTCAATCACATTATTGTAATAGCTACTTATGAAATCAATGAAATGTGATATTATCTCTCTTTTGAAATGTGAATTTATCTTTTGTTTTTATATATTTAATAAAAATGTATATTTCTCATAGTCGAATTTAATCACGAATTTAATCGCTGATTTTTTTACCAGTGAATTTTTCACGAATTTATGCATCGGCGAATTCGAACACGAATTCGAATGCGGCGACTTAGGTGCAAACCAATGTGCTTGTTGATTTGTGCATAAACAGTAGTATCAAACCCTGGAGCAACAATAGATCTCAAGTATGTTTGCTGATTTGTGAAACAACAGATGTAGTAAACCTCATAACAGCAATAGATCTCAAATGCACTCGTTGATTAATGAATATACAACAATGTAAACCTTAGTACAACAATACAACATGGATGTACTTGTCGATTTAATTGGGAACAATGATCAAATTCATATTAGATTTGAAAACTCACAAAACCCTCCAATGAAGATGATATGGAAGCAAATATGGGCAGCGACAATGATGAACAGAAGCGGTGGCACTAAGAGGAAAGGTGGCGGTGTATAACAATAGCAAACCCTGAATAAATTTTGATTTTTATAGTAACAACAGCAAATAATGATTATCCTCAATTTGGCGCTCCAAACAATGAATATTGATGATGAACAACAACATATGATGATAAATTCTAAAAATCAGTAATAACAAATAATTTGCTTGCAAGTAAAATTCGATCCAATCCTCAAGCTGAAATCTTCCATAATTTCTTGTAGCAACTTTGTAGCAAAGATGAAAATGACTTCAATTCTTTGAGCATAAATGTGATCCTTGGGTGGAATCACTCTTATGGACAAAAGGGTTTTCGTCCTCCAATCCAACCTTGAAACCAAGAGGGTTTTCGTCCCCCAAGATCTCTAAATCAAGCCAAGGCTCTCACAATGAAGAATGTCATATGAAATCCTAATGCACAAATGAGCCAAGCGCCTCCTTATAAACCTTTCCTTTTTGGGTCCTTAAAAGTATTTAAAAATACTTTTTATTTAATACTATTCTTTAGAAATACTTTAAAATTACAATCATATATTAAGTTGCCCCAAAAGTGGAAAATCACCGGGCCCAACTTAAAATAACACTATAATTCATTTCCCTTGATTCTCCCATCAAACTACAGGAAATGGGGATAGGCTAGGCTAGAGGTCTTCTCCATAATTTTATTTCAAAAAGGGGCACATAACAAGTCCGCCCTCTCCGGAATTTCTTGCACTAGGAGGCAAAAATATTAGAAAGAAAGGCAAAAGCTTTTGGGTCAAAAGTTATCCCTTCTACGCAAATGCGACTTGGTCTAGAGAAGAGAAATGGAGGGAAGAAAACATTTAATGAAGGCAAAAGTGATTGGTTTTCATGTATGGCTATTTTGGGTCGCTTCCTTCTTTAAAAGGACAAGTCGACTTGTGTTGGAGTCACACTTGATCATTTTATAATTTATGAATTGTATCTAAACCTTTTAGCTTTTTGTCTAAATTATTCTAAGGACGAAAACCCTTAAGATTCACATCTAGAGGACGAAAACCCTCTTAGAGCTTTTGAGGATTTCCTATCCAAGGTTGTCCATTGTGCTTGCAAAGATTTTTAGTTATTTCCAGCAGTTGTTCAAAGGGATTTTTGCAGATCGGTGTAACCTGGGTTTGAAGAATAAAGGCAGTTGTGTTCTCAACCTTTTATCCTGTTAAAGCGACCCATACCTTGGGTGTATTGATGATGTTTTAAGGTGTTTGTGGACTGTTCTAAACTGCTACTATAATATCATGTTTTTATGAACCATTTCCAATCAATTTCTGAATTTTTTTATAAATAAAAAAGTGTCATTTCTAATCACATTCAGGGGCAACAAGTCTACAGACTTTTATAAATTATTGTTGCCTATTTTACCTTCAAAAATCTGTATTTTTATTCATGCATGGGCTATTAAAAATCTGGAAATCAGTTTAGAGTGGGTTTGCATAAGTTTTATTGCTGATTTGTGTGGATTCTTCACTAAACCCTAGTCGCCATTTCCTTAAAATTTTCAGATCTAAGTGATAACATTTTTATATATTTTCTATAACATGTATTTTGAGGTTGGGGTTTGCCTAAAATCCATTTAGGGCAAAATATGTTCAATTGGGGACATTACAGTGGTATCAGAGCTTGAAATCCTCCCAACATGTAAGGAAAGAAAAGAAAAAACAGATCTGAATGCAATCAAAGAAAAGATGAAGTGGACACAAGTCTCTTTCTTTGATGGAACCGAGGAAATCTCTGCGAGATCTTGGTTGAAAGAATTTGAGACCTTCTTGTGTTGTAATCCTATGTGTCAAGATGATGCCCTCGAGCTCATTTCTAGATACATGGATGAAGTAGCACATAAATGGTAGCGTCATTTGTTGAAGACCCAAGGGGTTGAATCCGTTGCCTCACTTGTTGATTTCTCACAAAGATTTCTAGAAAGATTTGATGTGCAGGATAGCACGGATGAGCCAAGAAGTGAAATCATAGAACCCACCCATATGAAGTTAAGGAGCATGCCATCCAAGAAAAAGAGAAGAAATTCATATATGCAAGCAAGGAGGCTGTCATGAAAACTCAAAGAAAGTGAGAAATGGCAAAGAAGGGCTAATGCTACTAGAATTATAGTCGCTCAAGCAAAACAACACTTACAAGAGTTTAAGGAAAAGATCTCTTCATCATTGACAAGAAAAAGGGGAGCAATCAAAGAGCATGAATTCCAAAGTAAAAGTTCATTAGTGTTTAATGATATTCCTTTCGTTTCTAATGATTGTACGTGGCAAAGTGTTGTAGAAAATTCAAATTTGCATGAAGAGGACAAGGGTGATGTAGGGTGCAAGTTTGTCTTGGAAGAGAGTACACTTCAGGTTACCCTTGATCATGATATATTCGCTGATTTCCCAAACAATGAGGAAATTATTTTGCAAGGTATGAGAAAGGGAGTTTCTCAAAGAGTGGCAGCCAATAGCAAGATTGGAGTGGTCAATAAGGGGCAGATTTCACAAGATGTGATTGGTGAAAGAATGAACCTAATATTGTAGAAGCTGATGTGTGAAGAATTTCAGCCCTTTGAGAACCATGGTGACTTCATGAGATATGCTACAAACAAATTAATGTCATACATGCAGCACATTCAGATTTTTCTTGAAAAGAGTGATGATTTTGATGATAAAATTTGCAATTTGCAATATGTAATGCCTTGGGTACAACCATGTGTGTATGAGCAAGTTGTGAATGATATGTGGTGGCAAATTTTAACTCACCTAACGGGTACAGGTGCCAGGATTTTGAAACACTTCAGCATGTTTTGTCTCTTGTGCATGGCACTTGGGCAAAACAAATTTTGGAATTACTTGAGGGCAAGCAATTTTAGGAAAGGAGGACTGTAATATCCCCTTCTCAATCGAAGACCCTTAGCCTATTTTGTCTACCCGACGGCTAAGGGAAGAAAATAAGAGTGACTTAAATTTTATTATTTTATTATAAAGTGCAAAAAAATAAAATAAAACAGTATAAAAAGCACTTATAATAAATAATGGACTTAATGATAAATAAAAAATAGAAAAGTGAACCGAAGGATAAAAGCACTTAACCAAATTATAATATTCATGGAAAAGAAGGACTTGCACTAGGAGGCAAAAATATTAGAAAGGCAAAAAAATTTGGGTCAAAAGTTATCCCTTCTAGGCATAGTTACCTAAGTCTCGGGGACGGGGGGACCGGGGTACGAAGGGACGGGGTTTCCAGGACACAAAAAAATTCCTAAATTTTGGGGATGGCAAGGGGACGGCTATTAAAATAATACATAAAAATTAATATTTCAATATTTTTATCCTTTTTCAATGACATTTAGGGATTTAAACTGTATTTTATGTATTTTAGGTACTTTTAAGATTATAATTGAATGCTCTTGGTAAAAATAACAGCTTTTTAATAGTAAAAAACATCAGAAAACTTTTGAAAGATTTTTAAAAAATTGGGGACGTCCCCTCCAAGTCCCCAAGACCCCGAAACGTTCGGGACGTCTGGGACGTCACCAAAATCTAGGGAACGCATCCCCGCGTAACACTGCTTCTAGGCAAATGTGACTTGGTCTAGAGAAGAGAAATGGAGGGAAGAAAACATTTAACGAAGGCAAAAGTGATTGGTTTTCATGTGTGGCTACTTTGGGTCACTTCCTTCTTTAACAGGACAAGCCGACTTGTGTTGGAGACACACTTAATCATTCTATAATTTTTGAATTGTATCTAAAGCTTTGAGTTTTTGTCTAAATTATTCTAAGGACGAAAACCCTTAGGATTCATCTCTAGAGGACATAAACCCTCTTAGAGCTTTTGAGGATTTCCTATCCAAGGTTGTCCATTGTGCTTGCAACTATTTTTAGTTATTTCCAGCAGTTGTTCGAAGGGATTTTTGCAGATCGGTGTAACCTGGGTTTGAAGAATAAAGGCAGTTGTGTTCTCA
Organism: Taxus chinensis; assembly: GCA_019776745.2. Classification (NCBI taxonomy): domain Eukaryota; kingdom Viridiplantae; phylum Streptophyta; class Pinopsida; order Cupressales; family Taxaceae; genus Taxus; species Taxus chinensis. Next base: position 119,940,976 of record CM034149.1, on the reverse strand, counting down.
ACCTTTTATCCTGTTAAAGCGACCCATACCTTGGGTGTATTGATGATGTTTTAAGGTGTTTGTGGACTGTTTTGAGCTGCTACTATAATATCAGGTTTTTGTGAACCATTTCCAATCAATTTCTGAATTTTTGGATAAATAAAAAGTGCCATTTCTAATCACAGTCAGGGGCAGTAAGTCTGCAGACTTTTAAAAATTATTGTTGCCTATTTTACCTTCAAAAATCTGTATTTTTATTCATGCATGGGCTATTAAAAATCTGGAAATCAGTTTAGAGTGGGTTTGCATAAGTTTTATTGCTGATTTGTGTGGATTCTTCACTAAACCCCAGTCGTCATTTCCTTAAAATATTCAGATCTGCGTGATAACATTTTTATATATTTTCTATAACGTGTATTTTGAGGTTCGGGTTTGCCTAAAATCCATTTAAGGAAAAATATGTCCAATTGGGGACATTACACTCACTCTCAAGACGATCCTCTTCAATTTGATGAAGCATGAAAATATCCATAAACTCCCACAAGGCCAACAACTGACACATGTACTCACCACCGTGTTTTTGTTGCAGCACTTGGCTTCTCCAATGTGATGAAGAATCTGACGTGTTTTTGTTGCAGCACTTGGCTTCTCCAATGTGATGAAGAATCTGAAATACTTCTTACAGCTTCATATCCAAAACATTACCAGAGCTCTAATACGAATATAATGTCCTTTTTCAAAATAATCCAATAACCCATGCAATTTTTTGATTTCCTACTCAATGACAATTTCTCAAATAGTTGGCAAACATAAAACCAACACACAGTTTTTGATTTCGGTACTTAGGAACAGTCGTAACTATCACAAACATTTGGAAAGCATTGGACCATGCATTGACATTTTCACAAATAGTTGGTGTTGGCAAGTATAAAACCAATGTTGATATCTCTGCATTAAATGTTGATTAACATCCATACATTCTTCATGATTGAATTCCAAATCCAGAATTAATCAAAGTTGATATTAATATTGAAAATCACCAAACTCACAATGGCAGGGTATTGTATAGCATATTGTAGCAACAATATTGTAACGATACGGCAACATTGTAATGTCGGTGTAGCAACAGTGTAGCGGTAGTATTGTAACAACTGAAAATTGAATAAAAACCTCAATCTTCAGCACAAGTGTGATCTCCAGATGGAATCACCTCAATGGGTTATAGGATTTTTGTCCTCCACAACTGTATATCAAAAGGTTTTTGTCTTCAAATGAAAGGATTGAACACAATGGAAAAAGTTGTGGATTGGGGTTTGATTGTCCAAGATGAATAATGAATAATGATTCTTTTGAGCCCAACTCCTTTTCCAATTTTACACTAAAAGTATTTAAAAATACTTTTAATAAAATTTTACTTTTCGTCCACTTAATAATAATTACTTTTTGGCCCTCTTTAATAAGTAGCATATTGTAGCAACAATATTGTAACGATACGGCAACATTGTAATGTCGGTACTGTAATGGTGTAGCAACAGTGTAGCGGTAGTATTGTAACAACTGAAAATTGAATAAAAACCTCAATCTTCAGCACAAGGGTGATCTCCAGATGGAATCACCTCAATGGGTTATAGGGTTTTTGTCCTCCGCAACTGTATATCAAAAGGTTTTTGTCTTCAGAACACAATGGATAAAGTTGTGGATTGGGGTTTGATTGTCCAAGATGAATAATGAATAATGATTCTTTTGAGCCCAACTCCTTTTATAACTTTCCTTTTCCAATTTTACACTAAAAGTATTTAAAAATACTTTTAATAAAATTTTACTTTTCGTCCACTTAATAATAATTATTTTTTAGCCCTCTTTAATAATAATAATAATACATAAGTGTTCTTTTTATGTTATGAAATAAAAGTGACTTAGGACAACTTAAATATTATTATTAATTTATTTCCCTAACTAAAATATTTCGAAAAGGGGACATGACAGTCTGCCCTTCTTAAATATTATTATTAATTTATTTCCCTAACTAAAATATTTCGAAAAGGGGACATGACAGTCTGCCCTTCCCAAAATTGCTTGTCCTCCAGCAATTACAAGCTCAATTGCTCTATCTTTCTTCAAATAGCCATCTCTGTAATACCTGGATGCCAATTCATCCTTGGGAACTTGCAATTCCATGTTTTGAAATCCTCGTGTGATGTAGTATGTTCCTTTAACTACATAACTTTGGCTATCCTTGAAGCCTTCTTCATACATCCATCTCAAAGACCAACAACGTCATTTGTTTTGAATGTATTGATAAGTGCATTTGCTTCCTTTACTAAATCCATGACATCTTTAACACATAAGTGCTCTTGTAATCCATTGATAAATGTAAATTGTCTTGAATCTTGAATGTGATATATGCCTCTATCCAAAGGTGCTCTGAGTCCTAACATTAAAGCATGAAATTTCGCAAGCACCTTCATTGTTGTACCTAAACCAACCATTTCTTTGTATGTCACAGAATCATCGGCTATCTGCGGTACTATCCCAACTCCTGTCTTCCCAAAATTCCCTTCAGATGTGCACACCAATTCAAGTTTATAGAGGGGATTGAAATAACTCTCATCCATGATTGTATTTGAGACTTTAATCTTTTCAAATCCAAGGTAACTAAATACATATGACTCTAATGCAAGGTGCATCAGCTGATTAACCTTGTCATCATCATTGGCAATTAGACTTTCATGCCTACCTGGACTTTGTGTCCCTTCATGTAAAAGAAATACAAGTTTGTTGATCTCTGCCATATTGACAACACGTGCAAAAATATCACATAAGAGATTACACATTTCAAGAAAAGATGCATAGTATGAATACTTAAGATCAAAGAAACTAGCACCAAGCAATGAACCCTTGAGCTCATCCTCATTGAATAAACTTTGCACCATTGTAGTGTTATCAAATGGTATCCATAGACTCCATAGACCTTGAGCCTTTGCCATTTCTTTTAATGTTTCCTCCATTGTGTCAAATTGATTGTCACCATTCAGTGTCTCAACTCAATTATATTTATTGAAAGAAGCATAAACCTCCTTGCAGCCCTTGACATCAAGCTGAAGATCATAAAACAACTCTTTGCCTGTAGATTTATAATTCTCATCAATGCAATTTATGTAATTTTGAAAAGGCTCCTTTCTTGTCCCTTCTAGCTTATCACAGAACATTGTGTTGAACTCGTGTGCATCATGTTGCTGATAAAATTCATATGTGGTTCAACCAAAAGATTATGTAAGTTCTTATGTGGATACACTATCATTGTTGTTTTGTATATTATAAGACAAGTCGGCAAACAACAAAAAATAGCGCAATGTAATGTATTGTTCCATTGAACGTCACCAAAAAACATCGACATTTTTTGCCAAAACACAACTTGAAATAATATCCTCTTGTATCAGTGCCCAGCAATGCAAAATAACATGGAGAACTTCAACTAGAGCAATTCAATGTAATCTAGCACCATGGTCTCCCTTATCCAATTGGGAAATCCAAATCTAGTAGAGAGATGACAGCACCGTGGACAGGCAATGAACTAACCAGATGTTGCCTTTGGTAAAAACCCATTGCTTGCACCACTTCGCTCCTATGTAATGAAGAAACTGAAATACCCATACCATGTTCTAATGGATCCTTCAATGATATGACAAGTAGTACCTCCTAAAATATGGTGCAAATCAGACTGTGTATAGGCTGAAAACAGGTTACAACAGCCATAGACCACCTGAAATTTCACCTGGATCAGAACTATGGTGGCTGAAATGTTTGTTCCCTTCAACTGAGACGTTTTACCCGCATCATCTGATGATAAGACCCCCTTAAAGTGTGCAAATTTGTAGCTTCTCATGATTGATAACAGAAACTCATGATCTAAAATTATCAAAATTGGTAACATGAAATTGGCACAACAGCTGCAAAACTGCATATCCATTTGTATGAATGCAACTAAAATAATGTGGTGGTTGATCATGGTGATGACAGCAGCATTAATGGTGGCAATTTGGCTCATAATTCCCCTGGGTATGTTTCCTCTATTATTTAACGATAGTATCCCATCACCACGTATTCCCTTCATGTCTTGTTGGTGTCCTTTGCACAAATATTCGAGTTTGGAGTTACTCCACCATGCTTGTGTTGTGTTACTCTGGTATTCGTGTGAACTTTCCCTTGAGTTCTTCTTGTGGTGCTTATAACTTCCTCAATAAGAAGGATATATCCAACATAACTCCTCCTTAACTCATGATGGTGCTCTTTAATTAATGGCAATCTTGAAAGTGCAAAGTCAACCACCATACAAAGTTGATTCAAAGTAGACCAAACACCATCAAAAGAAAATATCTCACCTAGACACGTGATATAGGAATCATCACATACCTTGTGTCCACTCCAAATGATGACAAGTTGTCGTACCTTCATAATGCAAAGTATGGCGAAGTCATCTTGTGGTATCCCAACCTTTGTGAATTTTCCTTCACACATCCAAGGGTGGCCAACCTATATGTAGTTTGATTCCAAAAACACCACACCATGCTTATTCAGAAAAACATGAATATCAAAATAGCATCTATTTTGCGTACCACCTTTCAACATTAAACATTTTGTTGTCCTAGCAACTGTGACTATCTCCATAACCTTGCTTTCGAGTGTATTAATTGGCTCCAAGGAGTGATCTATGAATCGTGAACATTGATCCTCCACAACTTTGTTACAATGCACGACATACTATATATGGTTCATCATGAACTTCCTTTTAATCCAAATCTAGACTGTTTCGGTACGCTGAAACAGAATTTTTTTTTAAATCTCAGGTATGGTACGCTTTTGGGTACGTTTTATATATATATGTATGTATGTATGTATGTATGTATGTATGTAAATTATAAATTTAAGAAGCATTTGCATACTTATCAAAAGTTAATACTCATACAACTTAAAATCATTCATAGAACATGAAAACAAATTTGAGATTTCCAATACTTTGAGAATTGAGACTTGAGTTTGTAATGATTCATAATGTTCAAAACATGATAGTAAATAACATAATACATTCAAGTTCTCAATTTCTAGGTCATATCATCATGATCGTCAAAATCATCTTCATGGATGCCACTTACAGCTCCACTCCCATTAGCTCCACTTTCTAACCCTTGTGAAGGGCTCCCTAGAAGTTCCTCATCAACACCAAGAAGTGAAACATTGGAAAAACAAGCAGTAGAAGCTTCAAAGTCTGTGTTTTCAGGTTGGACGTCCCAAAGCTTGTTAGGACCACTAGTATACTCTTGCGTCTTGTGTGTTAAGAGGCGCAAGTTGGAATGAACGTATACTAGATTTTCATCCTTCTTCGATGAAAACATGGTGCGTTTGGCTAAGTGGATGAAGCCATAAGTATTCCAGTTGCGCTCTGTAGAAGAATTACTAGCCACCTGTCAAAAAAACAAAGTATTAATATTATTAATTTAAAAAAAGTTTAAAAGAATGATCGTTTTGAATTTTGATTCTTAATTGGTAATTAAAATATCAAATAACAAGTTATAAACTTTATACCTGTGAGAGCAATTTGATCGCAACTGGTCATAAGTACTTGGCATCATGGAAATGACAAGTCCACCATGTGATTAGATCCGAGGTGAGTTTGTCACAAATAGCCTCCGTGTCTCCCATGCTACCTTGTCCATTTACAAAAATCGACATCTTCTAGCGGACAGCACTAGATGTAGTTGTATCAAGAAACAACCTCCTGAATGTTACCCTCGTCCCATTTGCAACTTCTTGGTCATCATATGGTCGTTGCCTACCAGGTATCCCAACTATTTCACTGCTATAATATTTGAGATTAAGAGCATAAACAAGGAGATGCAATGAGGTGGTCATTTTGTTCCACCTTTTCATGACCACATTTTTAATTTCACTGTAAAATATTTCCTCAAGCTCCTACTCTTTGGCTTGTATGATACCATAGATTTTTTCAAACATGGAGTCAATGACATCATATATTTCTCCAATGCAAGCATTATCCTTGTCTACAAATCGTATCATACTCGAAATAAGCTCTGTGAAACTCAACAAATATTCAACTTTTTCCCACCAATCATCATCAAGGATCCATGATTTTATTTTTTGGGCTCTCTCTATGTTAAATTGCCTCCAGACGGTCCAAACATTATCAATCACCATCATGCCCAAAGCACATCTCACCTTCACAAGTCGTCTCAAGACAAGTGTGTGAGAGGCAAACCTAGAATCTTCTGAATATGGCTTGAGACATGTGATGGTTGGTGACAAACATCTTAATCTCGTTTACCTCCGTGTAGATTTGCTCAATCCATGCAATTTTCTCAATCTTCTGCATCATTAGATTTAGGGAGTGTATTGCACATGGTGTCCAAAATATGTGCTCATACCTACCCTCTACTATCAATTCTATTGCCTTACAATTTTTGGTGTTGTTCGTGATGACTTAGACAACATTTTGCGGGCCCATTGACTCAATAGCCTCAATGAAAATATTTGCAATGAATTGGGCATCTTTTACTTCCCCCTCACAATCAACAGCCTTCAGTAACATTGGCCCTTTAGGGCATACTACAATAATGTTGATGAGAGGTATGTTTCTGGAGTCTTTCCATCCATCTAAGATAATAGAGACTCCTGATTCAGTCCAAGAATCTCTAATTGGTTGTAAAGATGTTTGTATCTGTTTCACTTTTTTTGCCAAAAGAGAAGTGTGAACCTTATTATAGCTAGGGCTTGTATACCCCTGTGGTGCCTCATTAATACCTCTCACCATTTGCTGCCAATAAGGTATCTCAAGGCATTGAATGGTAGTCCACATGCAAATATACACCGAGACACCAATTCATCTACAATTTCTCTCCTCAATGTTAAATGTTTTTTCTAATGGGCCTTTTGTTCTCTTGCTTGATGGCCCTAAGGTATCTACATCAAAAGGGGAATCATCTGGAACAATTTCAGCACGAGTCTCAATGAAAGGATGAAATGATGGTGTTGATGTTGGTGGTTTTCTCATGGTCCTCTACTATAAAGAAATAGTTCTACAGCGAGCTCTTGTTGCTTCAAAGTTTGCATCATCTTGCTCTTTTAAGTACATAGCTATGGTTTTCTTTTCCACCTTCTTACATGGTCTAATACTCGTCCCCGATACCCCAGTCTAATGAGCTCTCAAATGGGTATATGAGGATTTAAATGTGGTGGCACAATGGGAGCACATCCAAACACAGACACCACCACCGGCAACAAGCTCTACCACTTCACATGCCTTTATGAAGGAGAATTTGGATCCATTTTCATTGCCATACCACTCAAAACATTTCCCCCTTCTTGCCCCACTAAAGTTGAACTAGATGGCATGATTAATTTATTTTAACTTTTAACCTACAATAAGAGATATTTTTGAAAACATTGATAAATATTAAAATAATTTAATTAAAAACAACAAATACAAATTAGAAAATTAATTTGTTAACCCAGACACGTCAATCTTTGATTCTGATCACCAAGTTTGCCATAAATGGTGCGATGTGAGAGCTTACACAGAGGGTAGATACTTAAATTTTTATCAAATTCAATTTAAAACTTTAAACTTAAAAAAACGAATACATAACTAATTAAAATAATTACACAGTTAGCCCTACGCGTCAACCTCTGACTCTGATCACCAAGTTTGCCATAAATGGTGCGAGGTGAGAGCATACACAGAGGGTGTTTGTATTCAAATTGGTCTCACCCTTGAATCTGGCGTATGCCTTTGCAAATTTTACTCTGACTGGTTTGCACATGTTTTTAAAATGTACGCTCAAAGATAGGACCGTGTTTGAAACAGAAGTGAGTCATGTGTTCAAGGTGTGAATCCTCTTTTTTGGTCGAGGAATGTAATAGTTATGTTGCCCCTGTAAATCCTACGAAAAATGGCCCTTTTTATCCTCCCGATATTCTTTTGTGTTTCACGGGTGTCACCCAGGCGCAGGTTCAAAAAGTAGAGAGGGAGAGAAGACCCAAAGATGCGCGAGGTCTCCACGTGTCATGCGAAGCGGCCACCACCGACGAGAGAACCAAACGAATAGGCAGAGACCTCAGTGTTTGGAAAAATTGAATGCAATTTTGGGTCCCGAGGCATGCAAATTGAAGGCGTGGCTAAAATTAGAGTCAAGGCTCTTTAAATAGAGACAAACAAGCGGCGAGTTAACAAAAGTGATGGGCACCATTGATGAAACCAGAGGAATTGCAGAATTACAATCAAAGCTCCGGAAATGCAAACAAAATATGGGCCAACGCAGGGTGATCTAAACATGCAAACTTCAAGTTTTCAAACATCATGCAAACTCATATAATGAGAATAAAGAAACAGTTTCCGATATAAATCAAAAAATGGGGTTCTATAGGGGCCCCAGCCCATGATGAAGAAGGTTGTATACAAGTTTGGAAGTAAGGACACAAGAAGAGAATAAACGCTCAGTTGTCCGTTACTCCTTTGAAATTTCCTCCGAGTGGAGGGAGCTTGTTCAACAGCCTGTTCTTCCTCAACATGAATTCATCTGAGCCTGTGTCGTCTGAACAAACACAACGGACCCCGCTAGATCCCGAGACATCCCCATATCCATCAATAACTCAAGGGTCATTCTGGGACTGTCAATGATTTTCTCCAGCTCGATCTTCTTCTAATAAGAAAACACCCAATCTAGAAGATCCAAACCACTCGTGAAGAACGTTGTCTTCCCTTTCCCCTTGTGAGGAGTAGACTTATCGGGAATGGACTAAGGGGGAATGTCTAGAGTAGCCGAAAGAGCAAGAACTGCACCCTGGGGACCAGGCAGAACAAGAGATCTTGAGTTGGACTCACCCTTCCATCTCCTTGTGAAGGGTGGGCACTCTCTTGGAGAAGGAATTGGCTGGGGCCCTGAAAATTCTTGCTCTATCGAAGGAGCACGAGGCATTGAACGAGTGGAAGATCGGACAGCAAACCTGCCCCTGTTGTCCCTGGTAGAGGAAATTGTCGCCTTAGAGCGACGAGAAGATAGAGACATTTCTTCTTCTCCATCCGAAATGATAATTGGGGGTTGAGAGCTTGAATCCCCCTTCTTCTTTCCTGAAGACGGTGTTGGCGTGGTGGAAGGTTGTAATGGCACTGGTCCTTCCTGACATTTCTCCAGAGAAATGATTCTCCGCTCCAATTCATCCATTTTGTGAGAAATGGCAGGCACTATATCGATGGAAGACTTGTCATACAACACGTAAGACTCCTTGGGAATCTCCTTTAGCACAAATGCTTCATTGCATAAAAAGGGACAATGGTAATCAATCCTCCCTAATACGGAAGGCCTCCTTTCAATCCAGTATTTCTTCAAATCTTTTGTACCTTTCTGATGTTCCCACCGAAAAATATGGAAATAAATGGATTGGAAGGTTGAAAAGACAAGATTGATCTTGATCAATCTCACGAGGAGTGCGAGTCGAACTTGCCGATAGGTCAAGGGCCCTCTAGTATCCCCTAGGACTATGATATCAAACAAGGCTCTGACAAAGGCTTCATCTGGACCATGCAAGTTGAAGATTTGGTTTAAATCTTCTAAAGAAATCTCTTTCAGATCGTTTTGCCACAATCATATTCGCCATTATGCTGATAAAAGCTCTGTAAAAAATTCTCTACCTTCAAGGATGGAAAAGGGATGCATATTGGTGAGAAAGTAGAGTTGAAATTATGACGAGGGTGGTGCAGACAGGTTGAGTCGAGTGAAATCATTGCCATCAGATGAAAGAAGATTTTGCTCAGCTCACACGAGCAGAAATTGAGAGAAATTAGCACTTTGCGACAAGTGTTTGATTGATGTGATATAATCCACGCGAGGACACTCAGTTCTGAGAGGCACGAATGCAGGTATGCATTGCTCGAGGTAGATTTTCAAAGATGAAAAGGATTGTTTGTCACATCAAGCCATATGGAACCGCCTAGGAAGTATTAAAAAGAGATTCCTGCATGCCAAGAGGAAAGAAATGATTGAGACAATTGTCAAAAGGCAACAACATGGTGCCCAAATCATATCTGATGAAAGTAAGAAACGTGAATGACTCACAACTTTTCCACCTGGCAAAAATAGAGAAGAATATTCTCCTCAAAGATTCATGTTTTTGGGGGGAAAACAGAGGATGAGTGAGCGAGTGAAATTGTATAAATGCAATGAGAGTACTCTTGCATTAGGGGGGGTTAAAATTTTCTGAAATTTTTAGAAGAGAAAGGCGAAAACTGAGAGAAACCATTTTTCTAAGAACTTGTTTGAGAAGCCAATTAATTTCTTGAGCCTTCAAATCGAATCATGTCAAGATGGTTGCAAGTGTACAGCCATTGACAAGCATTGTGACTATAAATGAAACTTTCCCTTGCTGATAAATTTGAATGAGCCGTGAGTTAATTGTGTTAATCATGAGCATTGTTGTGGACACACTTTAAGTTGAGGTGTTTTAAGTAGCTATTCATGTTCCTGTTGCAATCTTATGTTAAGAATTCCTCTGAATCACACAAGATCTTATCCTTGTGGTAGCATTGTGGTATTTGCAATTGTGTTGTGAGAAGAACTTTCATCTCATTTTGGGATAAACAATTTTAAATTCATTTTGCTTCCATTTTGTTGATACAGATTGTTTGTTAGCCTATGAGTGTATCTTAGGCATGATAAATAAGGGATTCTTGATGTTTAATTGAGTCTTTATCATGAGCTTTTATGTTTAAATTCTCAAAGAATGTGTGAAACCGTGTATCTTTGGGCTTCCATGGATGCACATCTTCTAGTTGAAGGTTCATTATTGATTATTTGAAGTGTTTTCATCATCTCATCTAATAGATTTTCCAACATTTGTTAAGAGTTCCCAAAGATTTGGTATAATCAACTTTATCTTGCTTAATTCTCCAACCAAATACATCTAAAACCAACAAATCCCACCAGAACTACCCATGCTTGCCTTGTTAAAGCTAAAATATGCATAAGCAAGTCGGTTCCATTGTTGTCTTTAGCAGTCTGAGCCTTGCTTTAGGAGACATCTGCATTGTCTAGTGTGACAACTCGTGAGAGTTAGACTTTGTTGAATTAACCATGTCTTCCCAAGGTTATTTCTCATTTGCCTTATAAAAAAGTGTCAAATACTATCGATATATTCATTTCCCTTACAAATACAGACTGCAAAACAGGTTCTCTCACCTTGGCTAAAGGCAAAGCCTAAAGTAGGAGGGTAGGTGATACCCTCAACACGGTGTTATCCAACTCCTCCAAGCTCGAGTGACCAAGAGATGGTGAGATCCCTCCCCGGCTGCAAAACGACTTAAATCTTAATCCATCATCCTCTAGGCATCCTGCTCAGCCTGTTGATGTTGCACGACTACAAAGGAAGGACCGATTTGGGTATTAACAGAGGGTAGACGTTTAATTAAATAAACCTTCAATATTAAACTTAAAATAAGGAAAAATTAATTAATATATTATATTTTAATAACCGTAAAGTAAATAAATATTAAAAATAAATTTAGATCATCATCAATAATCATGAATGATGTGTTTGAAACACATAATTCATGTGATCATTGATCACATTCATATACAAAACATTGCTCAAAAGATTTTATTTTTTTTTAATTGCCTGAATGCATGAAAAATACTTGGAAAAATCTTCCTTGATGTTTGTAAACTTACTTCTCCTTCTCTTTTTCTCCTTCAAGCTCAATCACTCTCTCCTCCAAGCTCTCTTTCTCTCCTTCAAGCTCTCTCTTTCTCCTCTAACCTCTCTTTCTCTCCTTCAAGCTCAAAATTCAATATTAACAAAATAGCAAAGATTGAGTGTGAGAAAAAGTAGAGGGATTGGGTGTTTCAATAAGTGTTTAGGGGGGTCATTTAGGGTTAGGTTAGAAATAGGATACTTTAAAAGTTAAAAAAATTGCATATTTTTTAAGTTTTAATGACTTGTCTTTTAAAAAAGACGTGGTCCTGTCACGAGTACGTTTGGGTACGTACCCACATTGGCAGGGTATGCTACGGGTACGGCAAAACCATACCCATAATGTACCCTGCCACTGTGGGTATGTACCCACAGCATACCAAGACTCATACCAGTACCTGGTACATTTTCAGGCTGGTACGAAGGGCCCCAGGGCATTTCCATGCAGTCTAGATCCAAATGCATAGAATGAAGAATTCACTAAAAATAGTGATATTGATCTCATTAAAGCCTTTATCCTTCTTCTACCTAAAAAGATCACCCAGATCCCATATGCAAAAATAACTTTGAACTTGAATCAAAGAATATATGTCTTATGTTGCGAGTTGTATCATTCACCTTACCACCATTTTTAGAATGTTTTCCATGACGACAAAAAATTTGTGATGGCATAGTATGAAACAACAAATCTGAAATATGACCATCTTTTTCATACCTTGGGTTATATCAAAGTTTCCACCTTCCTTTGCCAAATTAAAAATTATTGAAATTTTCTCAGCACCTTCATCCTTGTGACTCAAAATTTTCGAGTCTTCTGGAAGATCATTGGGTAGCTCATGGATTGGCACATCTATTTTCATCTTCGGCTCTTAGCATTCAGCTAATGATGTTGTTTCCTCTAAATGCAATCATTAAAAGTAAATAAAACATCTTCTACTATCAAAAGATTTTTACCCTCACCCTACATGTTGGATCCCTCGTGTTCTTGTTCAATGAAGTCTTGTGGCTCTGAATTTGACTATTCTCCATTCCTAATTTCTTCGTTCCTAATTTATTCCTTAGAAATCGTTTGAGGTTTTGACTTTCCTTCTTTGTTCTTCAACCTTCTATTTTCTCGATATATCTCCAAGAATTCTTCAAAGGTATTATAAGATTTGTAGATGTCATATTTTTTTATCATATTCATCAAAGGCAAGAAGTCTGACTTCGTTTCTGTCACAATGCTCTTCTAACCATGCCTCGTGAATAGGAGTTTTCTTTCGTGATCTTCTAAATGAAGTTAGATCTTCATAGTTACTAATAAACTTCTCCAATAGTTGGTTTTTATAATCTTGGCTCTTCATTTGTGTTTTGTGATATTTCCGTTCTAAACTCTTTTTCATTAGCTTTAAGATATCCTCAATTAGATTTGCAAATCTCTCTCTAATTTCCTATTATGCTACGTTAATTTAGATTTAACCTTGCAAGTTGGCAAGAATATGGCTTTGATACCACTATAATGTTCCTAACTACTCAGTTAGCTCAAATTCACCAAATTTTAACTATCAGCACAAACCCAAGTTCTTTCTGATCACCAAGATCCCGGTGTGGGTAAGGTGAGAGCATACGGAAACCAAGATGTAAAAGCAAATCAATGCAACGTACTAGCGGCAAGCCGCACAATTTACAATCAATGCCAAAATGGCAAATAATGGAATGCAACTCTTGGCAGCTTTTTCATCCAATCATTTTTACAATGTAAGTGTAAGAAAATAAATATCATTATAGTGATGAACCAGTCGAAAAGTTACAAGCATCACAAAGTATCAATGCAAACTACTAACATCAATGATTATAAACATGAAACCAAATTCTAATCACAATCTCTAGTTAAATCAAACTCTTATATATTGATATAAACCCTCAAATGCATCAAACAGTAGATCTAGCATGTAGATGATTGATTCCAATAAATGTGTTTGTTGATTTGTGCATGAACAGTAGTATTAACCCTAGAGCCACAATAGATCTCAAGTATGCTTATTGATTTGTGAATGAACAGCAGTAGTTAACCTCATAACAGCAATAGATCTCAAATGAACTTGTTGATTAATAAATATACAACAATGTAAACCTTAGTCCAACAATAGAACATGGATGTACTTGTTGATTAAAATAGGAACAAGTCCGAACAACGATCAAACTCATATTAGATCTGAAAACTCACAAAACCCTCCAGCAAAGATGATACGTGTAACGTCCTCATTTCTGAAGACCCATGGCCTATACTTCCCCATGGGCTTCGGGATGTGCAAGGGGAACATTTTTATTAAATAATTAAATATTAATGTCTGGAGCAATAATAATTTAATTATTTAATTATGAAGATTATTTAATTTAATTCCCAAAATATAAAAATTAAATGGGGAATTAATTAAATAAATATTTAGGTGGCTTTTATTGATAAAATCACCCTTTGAAAAGGGGACACCACACCTAGGGAAAACAAACTGCTTTTATTTAATATTTTCCCTCTCCTAGGGTTTTCGAATTTTGTGCCTCCTTGCTTATAAAAGGAGTGTTGGGGTCATTATTATTTTTATGTTATGAACTTATTTTGATACTCCATGCTTGGAGTTGGGATGCATGCCCATTGATGTTTTCTTTTGCCCTCTCATGCTTGGGAGATCTTTGTAGCTGATCTTTGAATATCAAATTGAAGACGTTATTTGCTTTGGTTGAATTTGCAAGTAGAAATCTGTATTTTCTACTGTAGCAACGTCACTGTAGCAACTGGTTTTTGGGTATCAAGTTGAAGTGTTTGTGAGTGCTTTGCAAATCGATTTGATGTATGATCTCTCTAAACCCTAAGCGACTTCTTCTATGATGTTTGTGGACTGTTTTTAGAGCATTCTTTGATGTGAATCGATCAGCTGGCTGCATGTTAATCTGCCCTTTTGGCAGCGACTTGAATAAGGCAAGCTGATAATAATTTTATATGTTTCATGATCTGATTTCTATCCAATTTAGTCTGCTGTTCCAGCGATTTCACTTGAGAGTTTATATTTGCATGAAAACACATATTTGGGCAGCGATTTGTGTGATTGTCTAATTCTGAGCGTGATGATCTAATTAGTATGGTGTTTTGTAATCTCTAATAGCAGCAATTCGGATAGGGAGATTTGGATATAATTTTGTATGCTTGTTTGGTTGATGATCAACTCTTTTGCATCGATTTGTAAATGAATGTTAAAATCAGATTTATATAAGTTATAGCAGTTCCAGCGACTGGTATAAAAGGTCTAAATCTGGGTAGGTGTGCGTTTATACCCTTCATTTAGCAGCAGCAGACCTCTGTGGTTATCATCCCAATCCATTGATCTTCATTAATGTTTTTAGATCTGATTTATGAGCATTGAGAGGAGCAGTCTACCGCGACCCACATTGTGGGGCCTATATTCGATTACATGTGCTTTCAATCACTCACTAACAGCTGTGTTTCGCCTTTACATTTATTGAAAATATTGTCACCGCTATCTAGATCTGGCGATCTGGTTTGAATCACTTTTGGGTGCCTAAAGGACGTGGAAGTAGCGATCTGAGTATTGCTTCTAGAGAAGCCCTTTGTAAGGCCTAACTGTGGTCTATTCTTCCCATATCTAATCAGAGTGGAACGACTGGGGTTGACAAAAAGGTGTGGTAGTATTCCAGGGGCAGCCAATGAAGGTATGATGGTCTGACATTTATTCTCTTTATGTTGAGTACAGTGATTTGCATAAGACAGGTTTTGAGAGAGTTCATTGATTAGTATTGAATGCTGGGAGTTGTTTGTTATTGGTAGATATAGAAATCATGGAACTAGGGTGGAGCTGAGTTGGTATAAAATCATAGTGGAGAGGAATCATTTCTTTGTTGTAGCGGCTGGTTGTGCTCATGTATTTACGGAATTAGTTGATAGACCCCTTGGAGCTGATTTCCATCTTTGGTTGGTTAAGTATTAGATAACTCCCAGGTGCAGCGATCAGGGTTGGAGCTTACAGCAGCAGTCTATAAGAAAGTTTCATCAATATTATGTGAAGGGAATGTGAGAATTTGTTTGTTGTTATGTTATTATCAGATTGTAACAATTATTTCATAACCTTGTTGGCTGAGCTTGATCATTTTAGTGTTGATTCTACTTGTTTGGTTGCCATCTCCCACTGATCCCGGGAAGTGGGATATTACAATACGGCAACAGATATGGACAACGGCAATAACGTAGGGTGACAACAACACTAGGAGGAACGGTGGTGGTGTGTGGTGGCAATGTATAACAATAGCAAACCTTGAATAAGTCTGATTTTTATAGTAACAACAGCAAATAATGATTATCCTTAATTTGGCACTCAATGACTATTGATGAACAACATCAACATATGATGATAAATTCTAACAAACCAGCAATAACAATGATTTGTTTGCAAGTAAAATTTGATCCAATCCTCTACAAGCTGAAATCTTCCATGCTTTATTGTAGCGACATTGTAGCAAGTTGAAAATGACTTCAATTCTTTGAACACAAATGTGATCCTTGGGTGGAATCGCTCTTATGGACAAGAGGGTTTTCATCCTCCAATCCAACCTTGGGAACCAAGAGGGGTTTTCGTCCCCCAAGATCTCCGAACAACCAATGGTTTTCATCCTTGGGTGTCAAATCAAGCCAAAACTCTCATAATGAAGAAATGCCATATGAAATTCTCATGCACAAATGAGCCAAGTGCCGCCCTTATAAACCTTTCCTTTTTGGGTCTTCTCCATGAGTTTATTTCAAAAAGGGGACATGACACCCATCTCTCTTTATTAATTAAAAAGCATGTAGATGGACTTGGTGAACTGAACTCATTAAATGAACACCTGCAATGGCTAAATTGGGGTAGCTGGACTGGGGGCTAATTTCATATTTTTACTATCTTTTAAAAATTATTTGTATCATGTGCCATTTCCCAAATTTCCAAAGGGTTTGGGAGGTGCCTTACCAAGGGAGCTTTTGTCTAGAAAATGGTATTTGTTTCCAAGTTTCATGCAACTTAGCCGTTTGAACATGAGGATCACATTCCATATTACCATGAACCAATAACAGTTATCAGACTCTACTCTTATTCCTACGTTCAAGTCATGTTTCATGAGTTCCAAAAAAAGAGTTGAATCAATTCTTTGGCCAAGACTCTTCAAGATTCCTAATCATCTGCAAGGCTCTCCCAAGTCTTCCACCTTATACTTAACAATGGTCTGCAATTCCATAGCCTAGATAATGTGCAAAAAGGCACAAATTCCTCAATATTCCCTTCTACATCTGTAGACTAAAGGTTTATTTTATCTAGCATGAGGCTGTGTTGAATTGGGTCAACTTATCTCCTCCCGAACTCGGACCTTGGCATGTATTCACAAGTAGATATTTGTTTTCCTTTTTGTAGAGTCCTTGTTTCTTCATAATTTCCACTTTCAATGGTGAGGAGCATTTTTAAAGCATTTTTTTGGAGAAATTTTGTCTCCATCAATGAACCCAAGTTTAGAACAAAAAAATTAATGAAATGAAACATCCTAAGCTTTTATCTGAAAATTCAAATATTTTACGCATTTTTGAAGTCTAATAAGTCCAACTCCAACTATTTCCCTGAGCATGTTCAAATTTGGTTGATGTACAACTAAACTTTTAACACCTAGTAAGAACATAATCCCTAAACAAACACACATCCTCTAGACTCTAGAGCATAGTACTGAGATAGATCTGGCTAAAGACCTAGAAATTGTAATATCCCTATCAAATAACTTTAGATAAATCTGGATATTTGCACAAAACCCTAGGGCAGCAATATGAAATACTAACTTCTATGACAGCTGCAATAATCTTATTTTTTAAAATAAAAACATCAACCACAATATGTAGGAAAATAAAGACTTTATTTATTTATTTCAAATCAGCTTTAATAAAAACACTAGAATGTTTGAATACAATTTTTCTCACAAAAGATAAGAACATGCAAACTGCTTTGACTGAAATTTGTTTCCAGATATGGCGCCAATACTGAAATTCATTCCCAAAGGAGGATGTCCTAGCTGTACTTGCAATTCTGGATGCTAAAACACCCTGAATATGATGCCCTAGCTGAACTAGATGAACACTTGTACCATGAATCACCACTACAACCATTGAATGGAATTGCCAAGCTTAGATTTGAGGGATTCCATCGTCAAATCTATATGCAAATGAGGGTTTTCGTTCTCTATTGCTGATGTAGACACAAAAGCTACTTGAAGACAATGAAGTAGTTGATAATTTTCCAAGATGTATGTAATAATAAACCCCAAATCTGCATTTATAACTTCTAAGGCATTCTCCAAAGTTGGCGCCCCCTCCTAAAAATAGGAATAAACAAAATAAAATTGTTTTATCCTCTATTCATTCTAAAAATAGGATCTTGATGCTCATGCAACGTATTCTATCTTTGGTGCCCCATAATACAATGCTTTATTTAATTATTATTCTATCTTTAGCACCCCATAATAGAAGTTCATCATTATATTATTGTTTTGTTCTAAATCTACTTTTTGTGGATTAATAATATAACTTAATAGTCTTTTTTTCCAATTAAAATATGAAAGTACCCTTGGACCTCTTACATTAATTTATTTCCCTCTTTGATTTCCTCTTAGCCTACGGAAAATAATAAAAATAGACTTCGGGTATCCATAATTAATTAATTCTGAAAAGGGGGCATTACGGTCCGCCCTTCTCATAATTGTTTGCCCTCAAGTAATGCCATTCCAATTCTCTCATTCTAAACCTCCCTGAAAATATCAAGATCCCAAATCCATTTTGGGAATTTGCAATCCCCAACCCTTAAAGTTGATGACTTTTGTTGCACCTCTCTGATATGAGTAGGAAACCATGCACTAGGTGAAGCTCTTTCAATAACCTCAATAAGAGAGTCCAAAGTAGTGCAATCATGCATCAACTAGGATCTAGAAAGAGTGCTAGTTGTAGTAATACCCTCCTTCTGTTGGTTGAAACTAATGTTGTAACTCTGTCAGTGAACTTGTGAATTACCACCTCTTTCCCGTCTAACTTAAACTTCAGCTCCATATGATGAAAGTTTTGGATGACTTCCCCCAACGAATGCAACCATTGCACTCCTAGCACCAAGTTAGTCTCTTTTAAACCAACATAAAAAACATCACTTATCTGATGGTCATCCAATGTGAAGCTAAGTTCAACTTTTTTATGACAAGGTATGGTAAAACCATCAGCTACAATGACACTGAAACCTAATACATCATTTGTCTCCAAACCTCTCCTATTCACCAATCCTTCATCTATAAAATTGTGGGTTGCCCCACTATCAATCAACACTATAATGTTTTTCCCAATAAGGACTCCATTAACCCTACAGGTGTTTTTTGCTGCTCAAAAAGCGTACTTCTTTGCCGTTCTATAAGAAGAAATTTCCCTTTAGGGGCTGCTATTTCCAAATCCAAAGCCTTTTTGATGGCTTCTTGTAGAGAGGTAGGGCTGAAAGCTTTCACCAAACCTCTAAGTGATTCAATTAGAGCTTCCATGAATAAAACAAGTCTCATCTCTGTCACATTAGGTACCATCATAAATAGCTTCTAGAATTCAGCTACATAGTCACCCACTGAATTGAGCCGTTTAAGTTGAGTTAATTCCCGGAAACAAATTTATGGATCAACTCTGCCAAATCTCTCTATCAACCTATCACTAAACACAACATAAGAATTAATATGATTGTACCCCTAAATATTTAGCTCATGGTACCACCACTCATGTGTTATACCTTCCAAATGAGTGGTTACAAATTTGATGGCTTCCTCTTTCATCATTGCCTTGAGTGATAAAAAGGTGTCCAACTTTTGTATCCATGCACGAGTTATACTCTTACTAGAGCCATCAAAAGTAGGAAGTGACAACTTCCCTAGAGCGTGTTGCAAATCTCTTTGATTAGCTTGTGGTCTAGGATCAGCTCTTAGTCCACTCCTACTTTTCTTCAAATTGATGAAATTGGTGAACGATACAGCCTCTCTAATCTCACTTGGAAGTACCATATACTCATAGTTAGTTGCAATACCATCCGCTATAGATGGCTAAATTTCCACCTTTGAAACTGTTTCCTCCCTACGAAGGAAATCAGGCTAAAGGGCCTAGCAATAAAACTGGTGATTGTCCTCTGAGTGTGTTGGTTGTTCATCCCTGAAGAATTTCCCTCATCATTTGGAGCTCTTTGCACATTTGTGTTTTGGATGGTGTGGATTAATTGAGCCATCATATCTGCTAAACATTCATGTCCCTACACGAACTTGTCGAAAAGTACATCTTCAGGGTCTCTGTTATCCATGACTTTTGGTTGTTCTGTGGTACTTGACTTCTCTGTCACTACCATAGTTACCAAGTTCGGAAATCTGAATCCATTCAGAAGGGCCAAAAAATCTGAAAATCTGGATTTCTCAAAAAAAATTGAAAATATTTGGTTCGATATTTATACATATATTATATAAAATATATATTAATAATATATAATATTATATATATTGATAATATACTATAATATATATTTAAAAAAATAGAATAATATATATAGACCATTATTGTTAGAGAAAATTAACAGTTAAAAATTAAATATTAACATACATAAGTTAATAAAATATGTAACTTAATAAAATGCACAAGTTAATATATACTATTAACATTAAAAAAGAAAAGAAAAACAAAATGTAAGTTAATAATTATCGGTACATATAACTAATGAATTATTTTTAAAAAGAAGAAAAAACCTATTTGTAATCTATTTGTAATCTATTTAAAATCAAAGCAAAATTTATTTAAGTTATTTAACCTAAATTCTAAAGACTAAATGTAAGACTTAAAACTTGCCTCTCAACTCTGCCCAACCAGCTCCACAACCAACGCCGACTACCACTGCCAACCGCTGCCGCCGACAACCTCTGCCAACCACCTCTGCCCAACACCTCTGTCGTTAATATGGTTGAATTTTTGTTGGTGACGAGGGTGTCGAACAGTGCTGGTTACAACTGCTAAGATGAACGCAATTAAGAGAACTGTTAAGCCTTCAAACTCCACCCTAAAACGCTACTGCTTATTATTTCCTAAAAAAAATTGAGTTCTTTTTTTAATAAAGACAACGTGAACCGGATCGGATTTATGCGGTTGCCTCTAGAAATTCGGGTCTAACCAGATCTAGTCCAGATCCGGCCGAACCTGGTAACTATGGTCACTACCCTACCTGAAGTTCAAAGCTGCAATTTTTGTATTTATTTTTTGCCTCTTTTTTTCCTTCCACGATTTGGGAGGAAATTCGCTTTGGTACCACTGTAATATCTCTGTCAAATAACTTTAGATAAATTTGGATATTTACACAAAACGCTAGGGCAGCAATATGAAGTAATAACTTATATAACAGTTGCAATAATCTGATTTTTTTTAAATAAAAATAGCAATCACAATATGTAGGAAAATACAAACTTTATTTATTTATTTCAAATCAGCTTTAATAAAAACACTAGAATGTTTAAATACAATTTTTCTCACAAAAAAGAACATGCAAAATGCTTTGACTGAAAACTACTCCAGACATGGCGTCAGTACTGAAATTCATTCCTAGAGGGGGACATCCTAGTTGTACTTGATGTTTTGGATGTTAAAACAAACATGAATATGATGCCCTAGCTAAATTGGATGAACACTTATACCGCAAAGGACCATTGCAACCCCAGAATGGAATTGCAAGTGTAGATATAAGGGATTTCGTCCTCAAATTTGTATGCAAATGAGGGTTTTCATCCTCTATTGCTAATGCAGAAGCAGAAACTACTTGCAAACAATGAAGTAGTTTATAAATTTCCAAGATGTAATAATAAACCCCAAATCTATCTTTATAATTTCCAAGGCCTTCTCCAAAGTTGGTGCCCCCTCCTAAAAATAGGAAGAAACAATATAAATTGTTTTAGTCTCTCTCCCATGTTGGCACTCCATCCTAAAAATAGAAATAAACAAATATAAAATTGCTTTATTCTCTATCCATCCTAAAATAGGATTTTGATGCTCATGCAGTGCATTCTATCTTTGGTGCCCCGTAATAGAATACTTTATTTAATTATTATTCTATCTGTAGCGCCCCATAATAGAACTTCATCACTCTATTATTATTTTATTCTATTTCTCCTTTTTTTGAATTAATAATATAATTTAAGTGTCTATTTCCAATTAAAATATAAAAGTACCCTTGGCCCACTTAAATTAATTTATTTCCCTCTGTAATTTCCTCTTAACCTACAAAAAATAATAAGAATAGGCTTCGAGTATCCAAAATTATTAATTTTGAAAATCGATTACCACCAACATGCACCTAAGTAGCCGGTTAGGGTGCGATTCCGGTACAAGGTACGCGGGTATGGCTATCTATTTTTTTGCCTTGGTACATCTTGGGTAAATCCGTACAACAAATATATAAAAAATTAAAAATTATAGAAATTACAGCCTAATAAATCAAAAATTAGAGACATTAACCATATAGTATGCATACAAAAAACAAAAAAACCACAAAAATAAAAATATTATCCGAATGCCAAATGTCATAATAATAAAATATCTCAAATAAAACAAACACAAAGCTCAGCGAATTGAAGCAAAGTGTTGCAAATTTTGTGGGGAAGATTGAATTGAAAAAGCTGCGAGTTTGGGATGGTGCAAGTGCAGAAGGAACATGCCCAGTAGCTAAGTTGGAGTTAGCTGAACTTTCTGTGGACAGCCAAGCGAAGAAGAGCTAAAGAGGAGGAAGGTAGCGAAGGCTAAGAATAGATTTATCGATAGCTTGGAAAAGGTGGCAACAAAAATCGATTCCTCACAGACAAAAGCCTAGACAGCCAAAAGAATCTAGGATGTGTTTTGGCAAATGCAAAAGTTCATTGCCGATTCCATGAAGGATATAAATAAGAGGTGTGGCAAAACTTAGATACACGCGTATACATAGAAAGGATGAACTGATTAGAGAATCCGGCCAGCTACGGATAAAGTTGAACGATAGAGGCATAGAGTTGAGGGAGATAATTGAAAGCTTCCAAGCGAGGGCCTTCATTGTCGAAAAGTCTACACAATATAGTTAAAAACAATGGAATCGAGCTTAGGATGTCCTATCACATAGATAAATAGATGTGGCTAAAGAAGAGGTCTTTACAAAGATGAGCAAGTAGATGCAGAGTTTGAGATCAATGGTTCACAAGGCCAGTGATCAATGGGAATTCTTCAAGGATGAGCTACATAAGGAGGTAGCCAAAGTTTTGATAAGACCGATTGCAAAGGTGTCACACAAGTATATGACTTTACCATGTCTGAGGATAGACAAAATTTGGTATGGGAAATACCAACCCCTAGAAAAAACACTAAGTCTTCCCTTCATGCAAAGATCCAAGAACATTGTCGCACAAGTGATACGAGCGTGACCTATCGACTTGGTCATGCACAAAGGAAGCGAAGGCAAAGGTTGTACAAGAGTTGGGCACAGGCCTAACGCAAAGGGCAAAGGATCTTTAAGGAATATTACTAGAGAGCCAACATGCAAATCAATGGCACACAAGAGGACAGTGCCACCCACCAATGGCGGGTCGTGGATGGCATGGGATTGAGGCCTTGGGAGAAATCACATGGGGGAACATCCTAGATTTTTGGAGTGCATGACAACTCAACACTAACTAGACACCCTCCAAGATACCCAAGAAGGCATCCTAGAATATCCACAAACCAACTGGCAGGGCTGAGAGGTTCTTGGAATCCTATAAATACCACCCATGGCCTCCCATTTGAGAGACTCTTAGATGTCATACATTTTGCAGGGAATATCTTTTGCAAGGGTAAGGTTGAAGAAGCTAAGGACCTACGCAGGTTTCGGGGGCATTGTGTTGTAATCTTGGAACAAGATTTCTGCGCAAGTTGTATTCCTTGCATTTGTATGATGTAAGATGCACAAAGATTTATGATTGCAGGTGACGCTTGAGCAATATATGAATTTATGCTTTTGTGTAGATGTGTTCCAGTTATATGTTCATGTGACTTCTTGTGTCATGCAATGTTGCTCTAAGCAATCATGGGTATTGTGTTATATTTCCGTTATGTAAATGATGTGGTGATCACAATTGTATAATTTCCTGCACACTAACTAATCACATTGTTAGATTTCGGATTTGATCAGTTATATTCCATATACACTCTCTATTGTTGTGTCACTTTCTTATCATGAGGTTCCCAATGATCTCTCGTCTGCACTTCGGGTGAGATTTCAATGCTTGCATATGGTCAAAAATGCCAACGTAGGTTATGGTCTGCTTCTATCTGTTGTCAGCAAGGGCAGAGTCTTAAAGCAGGTCTCGTTGGACCCTAGGTCCTTATGTACAAGAAAATAATTGAACATTTTAGGCAACATTTAGGCTCGTGCAGTTCAGATTTCAAGAGTGATGTAATCTAAAGATGTTTGGCAGTTCTAAAGCTTCCCATATTGACCTTTGTAAGAGAAGGAATGAGCCTTTCGAGTAAATACAGATTGACATACTGGATGGAGCAATTTTATATAAGATGGCAACTGAGAACATCAACTATTTATAAGATTTCTGAGGGAAGCTTCCGTAAATGGAGATGCTCCTGAGTTTTAATTTGGGAGTTCCGAGGTATTGAAAGGATGGTGATCAAAGTGTCAGAAGGCTTCCTTGATGATGATGGTGTTGAACTCATTGGTCTTTCACTGAACAGGGATATGGAGTGCCTTCCTATCTTAGAATGGCTCCTAATGTAGACATATTGGTCTCGTCTAAAGAGATCGTCCAACATCATGAACAACAGATACAAGTGTTAAGCATAGGCATCCCCTTTACTTTTCCATATCGAGCCAATTCAATATGGGTATCCATAAACTACAAGCAAGGGCAAGGAGTTATATGCTTCATGTACATATTTGACATGTGTACTCGAAGGTGTTGGAGAAAATGAGCCACATTTGAGCCATAACAAGGAGCCTACCAAAAAGTCATGGTCATAAAAAGGGCAGGTAGCTCAAGTGATAAGAGCACCCAAGCATGCACAAGGAAGGCCTTGGGCTCAAGTCCTCACTGGTCCATAGAAAATAACATGGTATCAGCGCCAAGCTAGCAGCACCAAGCTAGCAGCCCCAAGCACCAAAGTGTGGCCAAGGGGGGAGTTGTTAAACAAAGTTGCATCAACATACAACAAATTTCAATTTCTTCCACATATCCTAAATAAATAATTGTGCCATATGCCAAAGAATTCTACTTGTTCCATTTCTCTCTTACATTTCTCTCCTAGGAGGAGACCAAAATAAGCCTACCCAGAAATCACACTGTTGTCAAACCAAACTTTTCATAAACATAAGTAAAAAATCAGGTGCATACCTTTCCATACGACATTCCAAATACTTCTTTGAAAAGTCTCGACATTTCTCAGATTTATAGTTGTTAGATTTTAGGCATTCCATGTAAGTCTTCTTCTCCTGGTGATAAAGGAATTGCCAAATAGAGATTAGTTAAAAATACTTGACGCTAGCCTCAGGATGGTCTCTTGCGACCTATAGACATATGTAGTTTAAGCACATGATTAGCTCAAGGAAATCTCATACTAATGAATCATACCATTGCTTAAATTTTAAATGATAAAAAATTGTCAAAATAAAAGGGATGTTTTAAGATACAAAGGACTTACTAAGTCACATTCATGAAGATGATCTAAAGGGAAAACACCTTTTTCTGGTGGTACAGGTTTCAAGCCCCTGTTCCCACCAAAAGCACCACCTGTCACCATCTTCAAATAAGTAAATGGTGATTGCATGTATATAAATCTAAAAGTTCAATGTTTTCCAAATAGTAAAAGATATAAAAATAAGGGCCTGCAATGCTCAAATACATAATTTATGATTGTGTGTTTAAACATAGAGATCTAAAGATTTTAATGTTTTCTAGGTAGTAAGAGATATAAAACTAAGAGCTTCTTCTCCTTAATATTGAATCTTTCAATGAAAGAGACAAAACTTCCTTGAAACTTGAAATTTATGTGAGCATTACAAGCAATTCCTACAATGAAGCAGAGAAATATTGAAGGATTTTACCAAAACCTAGGTTACCGGAAACGCCGGTTTAGGCGGCCGGAGCGGGAGCGGGAGCACGCGCGAGAGCGGCCAGGGAGCGGGCCGGCACGGTGGAAACGCCCGGGTACGGCGCAGGCTGTACCCGGGCATTTCCTCAGCGCCGGCCTGCTCCCTGGCCGCTCCCGCGTGCAAAAACACGCGTTTTTTAATTTTTTTTTTAATTTTTTCCATGTTTTTAAAGGCGCACAACAATAAAAAATAATAAATTCTTCTAATCTAAAACCTAAAAGCTACCTCTAAACAATAAAACAAAAGAACAACACACAAACAAAACATAAAGCAAACAAACTCACATTGTGGCTCTCCAAAATTACATTGTGCTTGTCTAGGGTTTGAGGAGTGTGAGGAGCTATTGCTAAGCTTGGAGGAGTGTGAGGAGCTGCAAAGGAGGATTTGTGAAGGATTTGATTTGTGGTTTACTAAGTGAAGGTAAGTTTTTTTTAATTTCTAGCCTTGTTCCTCTATTTTTTTTTTATTATTTAATCTTTCACACATTACATTTTTTTGCTTATGTTCATTTTTATTTTGCTCTTTCCATTTAATTTTTTTAATTTTCATTGTTCAATCACAATGCAATTGCATGCCATTGTTTTCTTTGCTTAATTTGTTTTTTAAACCTTGTAGGTATTTCTACAATGGCAACAAGTTCTGCTTCTTCTGGGCAATCTTTGGCCAAAGACTTTGACCCAAATTCACCGTTATGGAGGCACGTAACAATAGTTCAACAACTTGCAGGTGGTGGTTGTTTTGAATGGAAATGCAATGAGTGTGATAGAATATTCAAAGGCTCTTACAGTAGGGTGAAAAGCCATTTGTGTGCCATAACGGGTAATGGTATAAGAGTATGTAGGGGGAGGAATAATGCTGGGGTGCCAAAAGAAAATGTTTTGGCATTTATCAAAGAGCAGGAGGATGCAGAGGCTAGAGTGGCTCTGAGAGTGGGTCATCCATTGGCCAAAAGAGGAGGTTCATCTCGTTCAGCAAGGCCTCCAGTTGCTCCATCACCTAGTGGATCCCCAATTGTGGCCATGCCACATCCATTTGTGGCTCCTATCTCCACAAATGAGGATGTTTCCCTTGCACGAAAGAAAAGTAAGACAAAAGGGCCATTGGAAAAGGCCTATCAGAATGAGAACAGGGAGATTGCAGATGAATGCATTACAAGGTGTGTATATGCTAATGGTCTTTCTTTTAATGTTGTGAGATCACCTTATTGGCATGAGATGGTGAAAGTCATCAATGAGGCACCAAAAGGGTATAAACCACCAGGATATGAGAAGATCCGCACCACCCTTTTGGATAGACAAAAAAAATATGTGGAAACCTCCTTGCAACCAATTAGGGACTCATGGACCAAAACTAGTGTGTCCATTGTTTCTGATGGATGGAAAGATGCAAGAAACCGCCCTTTAATCAATGTGATTGCAGTATGCCCTAAGGGGGCAATGTTTTTAAAAGCGGTTGATTGTGAGGGGCAAGTGAAGGATGCCCAATTCATAGCCAACATTCTCTTTGAGTCCATTGAGGCAGTGGGGCCTGAAAATGTTGTCCAAGTGATAACGGACAATGCCAAAAATTGCAAAGCTGCAGGGATGTTAGTTGAGGCACGGTATGGGCATATTTTTTGGACACCTTGTGCTGTGCATTCATTAAATTTAATGCTAAAGAAAATGGCAAACAAAATAGAGTGGATCCGGCAAGTGTATGCAGAAGCTGAAGAAATCCAAATGTTTGTCACCAACCACCACATGTCATAGGGCATTTTTAGATCATTCTCGCAGTTGGAGCTACTGAAGGTAAGGACAAGCTTTATTTCTTTCTTTCTTTTTAATTTAATATTTAATATAAGTTTTTTAGTATTCTTTTAGCTTTCAATTTTATAATTTAAAATTTATTTTTAATTTTTGTTCCTCGTTCTTATTAGGTTGCTGAGACTCGGTTTGCATCACACACAATCGTCTTGAGACGACTAGTGAAGGTGCGAGAGGCACTCATGAGGATGGTAACATCCAATCTTTGGACTGTATGGAGGCAATCAAACACTGAAGGGGCTCAAAAAGTGAAGAACTTGATCTTAGAGGACTCTTGGTGGGATAGAGTGGGTTATCTGTTGAGATTTACGGAGCCCATTATGAGCATGATCCGGTTTACTGACACGGATCAACCATGTCTAGGAGAGATATATGACGGCATCGACTCAATGATTGAGAAGATAAAAGCCGTCATAAATGCAAAAGAACAAGATCCCGAGGAAATATTTTTCAAACAAGTGAAGTCAATCCTCATTGAGCGGTGGAACAAAATGACCACCCCATTACATCTACTAGCTTTTGCATTGACTCCTAGATTTTATAGCACAGAGATCCTTTCCTTGCCAGGGAGGGTAGCACCATACAGGGATGCGGAAGTCAGTGAGGGATATATGGCGGCATTAGCTAGGCTCTTCCCTGATCCTGAGGCCCAAGACCAGGTTATGGTAGAGTTTGGCAATTTCATAGCAGAAACGGGTCATAGCCTTCTCGCTCTTCGGAGCAAATACAAGATGGATGCACATATGTGGTGGTACCTCCATGGTACTTCATCGGCTTACTTGCAACCTCTGGCAATCAAGGTCTTGGCACAGGTAAGTTTTTAATTTTTTTATTCTCTTTTCTTTTAGTTTTTTAAAATTTAAGTTTGAGTGTTTAAATCTGAAGTTGAACTTTGCATTGACTTTGAAGTTTGGGTTGCCTTAATAGGTTGCAAGTTCATCTTCCTCTGAGCGCAACTGGAGTACGTATAATTTCATCCACTCACAGAAGCGCAACAGATTGGGGGCTAAAAGGGCTGAAGATTTGGTATACATACATTCCAACTTGCGCCTTTTATCCCACAAGCAGCCAGAGTACAAGGAAGGGTCAACAAAACATTGGGACATTGATCCAGAGATAGTTGACTTGGATGCTTCCATTTCCCACCATGGAGCATATGATGATGAGACGAGTTCTGTGGCACCACGAGACCTACATGCACAAGGGGGTGCAACTGGCAGTGGCCCTAGTGCGAGTGGTTCGAGCCCATGTGGTTCTAATGAACCACATAATGATGATGATGTAGCTGGTTTTGATCCTCTTGATGAAGAGGAATATGATGAATATTGACAATGAAAGATAGTTTGAGCTTTGAATATTGATCTATGATTGAATTTAATATATCATGAGATTCATGACATTCACATTGTGTTTGATTTAAGTATTTTAAATTTTAATTTAACTTTTAAGCTTTTAAGTTTCTAAGTTTTATCGGTATCCTAGCTTGTTTGTTGTGGTTATTCACTTATTTAGCTTATAACTTGTCTTTTATCTTGTCTTTCATATGCATAATATGTGGTTAAGAAATTAAATTCCTATTTAGAAGGCTGAAATTTATATATTTTTTAATTTTTATATAGTTTTTGTACTGCCGTATCCTACGCCGTATCCGGGGTCAAAAAAAAATTTGCCGTTTCCGCGTATCGGATACCCCGCTCCCGCTCCCGTATCCAAAACGTTTCGGTAACTTAGACCAAAACTATATAAATTGGACCAAACAGACTTACATTGACAGATCCACAGAAAATCATAGACCACAGAACTGAACTTGTTTCAAGTCATATTTAGTGGGGAAAAAATGGAAGTCAAGCAACAAAAGTTTTTTATTAGATCCATGCATGAAGATGTGTGTCCTAGTGGGGTTAGTGAACTTACCCAATAGGTTTGATTCTGGCAGCCTGATGTCTTGACAAGAATAAGGGAACAAATGGGATGCAAATCCCTAGCAGAATTTTCCAGAATAGAAATCCATCTGGGCTCACAGTTTAGCCGAACCAAATGGAATTTCACATATGCAGTACAGCCTACATGTTCCAGTAGAAAAAATTTAATAGAGGTACACTAGATCGATGTCCATGAATCTCAAAGTAATCTTGTTCAACATATTGATAAAATCCATGATGCATCTAATATGTGTCACAGCCTTATTGTGCCATTCGGTAGTAGATTGTTATACACCTACAATAATGCATTTTCTTGCATCCTAATGGAAAGTTAAATGGAATTATGTATCAAGTGATCCATGTCAATGATATTTTGTGCTGGATATTGTTCACACTGAACCTTTATGGGCAGGGACTTTGCAGTGTGTCTGTAAGCAAAACAACAAACACAAACTAGGGATGAAGAGAATTAAATTATAATTTTTCTATGCTGATGATAAGGAATAAAAGGTATGTGTGAGTCCTTCAGGTCATAGAGAATTTCTTGGACAAAGATGACTCAAACACACAATTATGCTTTGTCTATCCCAACGATGAAGATGAATTTTTCCATCCTCTACCAAGAACTTTTTTGAACTTTTTTATTCTCGTGAGGAGCATTTTCTAAATGGTTGTAATATAAAGCAAATGAGAAAAGTTGTTCATAGCATTTGTAAAGCAGGACAAATAAGCAAAAAATGGCAATCGCTCCTAGTTTCAGTGGGCACCAAAAAGTTAGCATATCTGTTCTTTGCGTGGCATTGTAGGTTTGGTCCACCTATTAGTTTCCATTTGGAAACCATGCACATTAATTTTCTTTTTTGCAATGTTTGCTTCCTTACTAAGCTAACTATAATGGAAATGATTTTGGTCTAACAAATAAGGGCTTAGTTCATCCGAATTACATGTGCAATTTGGTGAACACCACACTAGTTACAGAACTTAATGTGTTATGAAAACAGAATTGAAATTGACAGATTTTGGAATTGTAAAAAATAAATATTTTATTGCAAATGAGAGTATACAAAGAGGGCAATCTTTATGGGAGAGACGTATGCCTTGATCTTTGCAATCTTCATTTAAAACTATCCATTTTATAGCTATGTGATGCAAAAACTGAAAAGGGTTACTGAAAATAGAAAATGAAGAGTTCTCCTTGAAAACCGAAAAATCGCCCCACACTGAGATAATATGTATCATCCTTGGAAGTGGAAACAAACTGCCGGACAAGGACAAATAGCTGGATTTTGGTTGATGATGTTACTGTGGGGTTATTTTGGTAGTGCCACTTATCGGGGTCAAAATTTGAAATCGCAAATGCAATATGCGTTAAAAACTACGTTGCTAGGGTTCAGGTATGGGTATGGTACGTAGCTATGTCGATGTAAAAACTTGGGTATGTCCATGCATATATATTAAAAATTTAAAAAATATATAATAAACATATACATACATACATATATATATATATATATACACATGTGTGTGTGTGTGTGTATTCATTTTACTCTAGTCCATAAGAAATACAAAACTTGAAAAATATAGTACAATCAAGGTCCAAAACATTCAATATACTTAAGATTTTACATTTTCATTGATCATGTGATTGCAATACATATGATATATGAATATCATGTCAACATGAATCAAAACAATCTAGAATATATCAGCTAGATTTTTCTCAAAATCAAATTCTTGCATGCCGCTCCCACTAGCTCCATTCTCAGAGCTCTGTTCTCCACTCTTTGTGAACTCCCTTGAATGTCATTTTGACCATCAAATATTGAAAATTGGGCAAGAGTGGCTGCAGAGGCATCCAAGTTTGTAGTCTCTAGAAAAATATCCCAAAGTTTGTGAGGACCTCTAATCTAGTCCTCAAACACATGTGACAACAGGCACAAATTGGAATGTACATATACCAAATCCTTAGCATTTTTAGATGCCAACTTGTTTCATTTAGTTGGGTGGATAAAGGCATATGTGCTCCAATTCCCCTTTGCGGAAAGAATTACTAGCCACTTGTTACAAAAAAAGTTTGTTAATTGTTGGAAATTTCAAATTAATAACAAAGTTCTAACAATGTATTAAATATATCTTAATATTGAATAACTTAATAAATTTTTCAAAAAATGTTATAGATGTGAGAGAATTTTGATGGCAATAGGTCATAGGTGTTTGGCATCATGACCATGTGCATACCACCATTTGATTGGGCTCATGGTGTACTTGTCGAAGACAGTCTCAACCTCTCCCATGTTGCCTTCTGAAGATACAAACATGCCCATTTCGTTGCAGACCACATTGGCTATAGATAGATAAGCAAAAAGTTTTCTGAATGCTTCTCTGGTTCCATTTGCAACTTTGGAGTCAGAATGGTGGTTGCATGTTAAGCAGCTCAAGTATTTCAGAGCTATAATACTTTGAGTTAAGTCCATAGGCAAGCAAATGTAGTGGGGTGGTCATTTTATCCAATTACTTTATGACCACACTCTTGACTTCATTGTAGAAGGTTTCTTCTAGATTTTGGTTTTTTGCTTGTATGGCCTCTCTCATACGTTCAAGCATAGAGTCTATTCCATCATAAATCTCTCTTGTGCACATTACATCAGTATTTATGTATCTAATCATGAATAGAATGGACTCCGTAAAACTGAACAATTATTCAACCTTGGCCCACCATTCATCATCAAGAACCAATGATTTTACTTTTGTAGCTTTCTCTATCTTTGCTTGCCTCCACACTGTCCAAACATTGTTGATCATCATACTGCTTAAGGTCTTTTTTACCTTTACAAGTCATCTCAAAACAAGTGTGTGAGAGGTAAATCTTGTCTCTACAACCTACAACAACTCCAACCTCGAGAATCTCCTGAATATGGCTTGTGACATATGATGATTTGTGATAAACATCTTAATGTCATTTGTCTCTATATAAATTTACTCAATTCACGGGATTTTCCCAATCTTTTGCAGCATCAAATTAAAAAAGTGGACAACACAAAAGGTCCAAAATATATGTTCCTATTTGCCCTCTATAATCAATCATGTTGATTTGCAGTTTTTAGCATTGTCCATGATGACTTGAACATCTTGGGGGCCTGTCGACTCAATAGTCTCTATCAAAATGTCGGCAATAAACTGTGCATCTTTGACTTCCCTTTCATAATCAATGGTTTTTAGGAACATTACCCCTTTAGGGTAGACTACAACAACATTTAGTACGAGTCTGTTTCAAGCATCTTTCCATCCATCTAAAATGATGGAAACTCCATAATTCTTTCATAAATATCTAATTGGTTGCAAAGAAGTTTAAATGTGTTTCACTTCCTTCATCAAGAGTATGGTTCAAACCTTTTCATTACTTGGGCTTTTGTACCCATTTGAAGCTTCATTGATAGCCTTTACCATTTGTTGCCAACATGGAGACCTCAATACATTGAAGGGCAGCTCACATGCATAAATGCATAGAGTAGTCAACTCATCAGCAATGTCCCTCTTGTCATTATTGAATGCTTTTTTCCAATGCTCCTTTTGGCTTTTTTTGTGAGGTCTCTTCATCTAAAGGGGTATCAAGTGAATGAGCATGAGTTTGACTTTGATTTTGGATGAAAAGATGAGTAGAAGATGTAGGTGTGGGTGAACTTGTTGAAGGCTTTATCTTGCAATGGAATTGTTTTAGACCTATTTATTTCAGCCTATCTATCAGCCTCCTTTTGCTCTCTCAGGCTAAGTTGCCGCATTCAAATTCGTGTTCGAATTCGCTGATGATTAAATTCGTGAAAAATTCGCTGGTAAAAAAATTAGCGATTAAATTCGTGATTAAATTAGTGTATACTGTACAGCTATACATATTGAAAATCTTATAAAAAAAACAAAAAAATAAATATTAAATATATTTTATACGAGATTTATATTGTATCACTAGTTTAGTATATACGAATTTCATTTAGTAGCTATATAGTCAATAGTGTGATAGTATAAGCTATATACGAATTTCATTTATACATGTTTGCTACGAACCTAGGTTGCCACGAAGCTGGCAGGTGGGACGATTAGTCCGAGCACGGGAGAATACTCGCTAAGTTTTGGAAAGCTATCCAGTATTTTTAATTACTAATCTGTCTACAGGAGATCAAAGCTCATGATTCTTTCAGAAGATTGCAAGAAGTTGCTTGGTCCAAAAAGATGCAAAAATGGATTTTACCTGAAAATAAGAAAAATATTGCCATCAATGCGTAGAGCTCGAGAAAATATGCACTTTTAGAGAAAACGACACCCTGAAACGGAGCTACAACCATGAAAGTTATGGCACATGCAAGTTTTTGTTGCTACATCTTCCAATGGACCCTTTCCAAAAATGGCAAATTTTTTCACTTGTGTTTTTTCCACCAAAAATCCAAAAAAGGAAAGTTTAACTTTGATTGCCAAAAAAGGAAGTAGAAACAGTCTATGGCAAGTTTTTTTTTGACGGGTCGCGATTGTTAAACGTACCCACTGTTGCAATTACCCAGATTGTACCGTTCGACCTATTTCTTTCAGCTTGTCCAAGCGTCACCCAATGCAGCATACTTACTCTCGTAGGTACTCTTCCATTTTCTCTTTTGATAGTTTGGGGCACTTCTTTATCCCCACTCCTCTAAGCCCAGCCAATTGAATTTTCAGCCAACTATATAAGGATTTATATTGAGTATGGCAGCCATGGCATATCCAAATACAACCCCCACCACCAACAAGGTTTTCTACCACTGTCACATGTCTCCAAAAAGGAGTACTAAAATCATGTTTCACAAGAACCGATGTATTTTCAGAAGCTTGTGGGCCTTCTTGCACTCCACCTAAAGCAGAACTTGATGCCATCCTAATCTGTTTTTTATCATCAAGATCACCATAAAGGCGTGAGGTGAGAGCATACACAGCATTAGGATGTTAGAAAAAATATTAAACATTTTGCCTCTACATAAATGATTAGCTAAGTATTTACAATTGAATAAAAAACATAGATCTTGATACCATCCTAATTTGTTTTTGATCCCAAGATTTGCAGGTGAGAGTATACACAAAGTTAGGATACAAAATGAAAACATTTTGCAAATAAATGCTAAAATAATTTACTAATTATTAATTTTTTAACCTAGAACTTGATGCCATTCTAATTTATTTTTTGTCACCAAGATCGCCATAAAAGCGTGAGGTGAGAGCATACACAGAGTTATGATGTTAAACAAATATTAAAAACATTTTTCCTTTACATAAATGATAAATGATAAGATAACAATATTTACTAATTATTAATTTTCTAACCCAAAACTTCATGCCATCCTAATATGTTTTTGATTACCAAGATCAACATAAAGGCATGAGGTGAGAGCATACACAAAGTTAGGATGTGTTTAAAATAAAAATGATAAAATATGAAATGAATTAAATGAAAAACATAAAAAAAATTTAAAAAAAAGGCTGAATTAAATAAATAATACCTATAAACAATAAGGGCAGCAAGTAACAAACAGTTGTTGCCTCCAAACATAGATCGTCCTTGTAATAAAATTCAAACAAACATTGCCTCCAAATGTGACATCTCCTCCTTTGAATCAATAAAACAATGTCTGCCTCCAAACAATGGCCTCCTCTAAACAAACATGAACTCCTTGAAAGCAATGTTGTTCCCAATCTCATCCTCCTTACAATGGTTGCCTCGAAACAAATCCTTCTTCCAATCGTTGCCTCGAAACAAATCCTCCTTCCAATCATTGCCTCGTCTTCAATTCCTCTTTGGCTCTTTGCTCTTACACTTGCAAAAACCAACAATGAATTTTTTTTGTGTTTTGTTAATGGTTGATTGCCTTTCTAAAGATTTTAGAGGAGTTTCAGGCTTATTATTTTATTCATTATGAGTTAGGGTTCGTTTTTTTGGTCATTGACTAAAACAATAGGATAAAATGAATGCAAGAAAGAGCCGGCAGGTGTCCTAGACACATCCTTATCATCTTTCCTTGCGAGAGTAGCATCTCATAATATGTATGCTGTCAAATATTTGAATCTCAAGTTTGGACATATCCAATTGCACCTGATTCTCACCTGGGGCACACACGCTTTATGCTAATCCTAGGTAAAAAAATATTAAGAAGACATTGTTATTGATCCTTTGGATGCATCTGCAAATGGAACACACATCCGCTCACTTAATGAGAGATTGCACTAAAGCTCAAGTTGTGATGTCTACGACTCTACACTGGGTGGTAGAAGGGAAACAAGATACCACTTTTTAAAAAGTTCAATGAAGACATCCTCAAAAGCAATTGAAGACAACTAGAGACATCCTTTACATGAATAATGAGGCTGAAAAAAAGCATCTTGAATCATTCAAGTTTCCCCTATGAGAAACAATGAGGCATCATGTAATGTCCCCCTTTTGGGACCAAGTGTCGAAATTTTCATTAAAAATATGGGAGATCTTGGTGAATCCACTCTTCCCATGGGATTGCCAAAGGATCTACCTTAACCACCTGATAGAGTGAAAAATGTCAATTACTCCTTTATCTTAAACCATTAAATCAATTAATCTCATCCTTTGGATCTGTTCTTATTTTTAAGTATTAAAGTGAGGGAGTTAATTCTGTATATGGAGTTTGATTTTATCAAGGAAAAGTCGACCCATATTATAGCAGTTGTACCCTTCAACATGAGAAAATGCGCCAAAGGAAGGAGGGAAACTTGGAGATTTCAAATGCTAAAGCTCATGATAAGGACTGAAATGGCGACCCCTTGATAGAGCATGTTGAAGTATTTTGTCAAGAAATATCTTTATGCTTGAAGAGGGATGTCTGCCCATGTGATCACATTGTAATAGGTGTTCCTTCAACACTACCATTATTGTGGAGAGTGTGAGACCTTCTAAGCTATGCATCGAGTGCAATGTCGCATGATATACTTCATTCCATGTTGATGGCGTATCATATATTATGAGGAAGGATATTTGCATGTTGATTGATAAGTATTGCAAAGTTTTATAGTGCTTTATGAATACTTAAGATTAAAGAAATAGAGGAAGCAGTAAAGTCCAACAAAGAGGATAGGAGTTAGATTAAAGAATGTGCTTTAAACAATGGATCCAAGAATTGTCTCAAACCCAACTTTCTACTAAGAAAAAAACAACCTCTATTAAATCCATAATTACCTTAAGACTCCGGGACGGGGGGACGTCTGAGACATAGGTTGGAGCGGAAGGTTTCACTAGGATGACAAGGAAGATTCAGTAGATTTTGGGGATCAACAAGGGGACTGTTGGGGGACAACTACTAACAATAATATATAAAGTATTAGTGATATCATCACAGATACGGATCCCTTAACCTTGGTAGATAAAAACATGAACGATTATCAGATTTCAGCACCATGAGTTGATGATAGTTATGTAGACCAGTAA
The DNA here is from genome assembly GCA_019776745.2 of Taxus chinensis. Taxonomy (NCBI): domain Eukaryota; kingdom Viridiplantae; phylum Streptophyta; class Pinopsida; order Cupressales; family Taxaceae; genus Taxus; species Taxus chinensis. The sequence continues at coordinate 119,903,847 of CM034149.1, read as the reverse complement.
CGGGCCTAGTAAGGATGCCAACATCTCTAAATATCATGTGATACATGCATCTATATCCTTGAATTAAAGGAAATAGCTTGTCTGGAACAGCTAGAGGCCATGCAAACTACATGAATATCCATCCATAGACAAAACTGGGTAAGTTAACTGAGAAAACACTAAAAATATGGTAAATACAAAGTTGGCCTCTAGTTTTTTACATATCTAAGGATATCGGTAACAGCCTTCATATATCATCACAAAAAGTTAGCAGAAAGACTTGCTACAACAAAAATTTGAAACCTAAATGCTTCATCCTTTAACGAATATGCATATGAATTCTATTGAGCATCCACTATACCCGTGCCTATGTACTAAGAAAGGCTTAGTCCGGATGTAAAATAACATCGACTTCTCATTAGAGTATCTTCTTTTGGAACCTACGACCTCAAGACAGCGAAAATCTATTTCTTGCGGACAGTCGAAAATCCATGTACTGGTCACTGGGAAAATAAGATTAAGTTTAGCATTTTCCTCTTTTCAAAGTCATAACAGTCCTTTATGATTTTTTCACATGCACTCTAATGCATGTGGAAAAGACTCTGAGGACTTCGAGACATCCTGACTAAGATCCGTCTATGGGGTACTTCATAGGAGTCCCTGTTGAGAGTTCCCAAAGTCCAATGGAAGCACGTGGAGACGTCTCGGGTGCGTTTCCTAAAGAAAATATAGGGGACATCCAAATCGGGACGTTCTGGACGTTTGGGACGGCTTGTCTATATAAGCAGGGTGCGAGCCCCCGCATAATACTGATTACCCACTCGGTTGCAGGGCCTTTCGGTGACAAAATAGTTTGTCAAGCTCACTAAAGGAGTTCAACAACTTTAAACTATAATCTTATTGTCACCAAATTGCACGACTGTGATAGTTGTGCATTGATTTTTGCGTAAAATCAAGTAACTGAAGCGAATTTTACACAAGGCAGTGCTTGCCCTTGTCGACCACTGTGTAGACTTTGACTGCAGTCATGACTTTATTTCGTAGCCCCAACTTGTCACTTGAAGAAGCTAGAACTCGAGATAGCGACCAGTTTAAAGCCAAGTTGGCAGATCTGCTAAAATAAAGTAACAGAAGCCATCTCAGAAAGGCGGTGTGGCTATGAATGTCTAACAAAACTGCACAAGATTTTATTCTAGCCATTTCGATTCAATGAAGCGTGCCCTAACTGGGACCGGATCTTCTCCCCTTCTCTCTTTCCTTGCTTGTCTCACTCTGATACCAGAGTGTTGGAAGATGTGCACAAGGAAGAAATAAATAAAGAGGAGGATTGCACACATTATGGAGATAGTGTGCCCGTCAATATATTATGAATGATGTAGTTACAAAACGGTTGATATAGTTACAACCGGTTACAACCATCTCATTAGTTAAATAACTAATGAAGTCCTTATTTAATAAGCCTTACATTCTAATACCCCCTCTTAAGGCTTATCCTACATAAAGCAAAAACAAACATTCTAACAAAAACAGAACTACGTATTCTTCAAAGGCTTTCACTTTGAAAGTAATGATATGACTAGGTAGGGCTCCATCAAGCTACTTTGTGACCTTCATAAAGGTGTAGCTCCCAAGATGAAGTCCCGAGTCCCGAATTCCACCTCCCCAAACTCCCGAATCACAAATCTCCCAAATTATTGGGCAACCATTTATATCGATCCATCCACAAGCTCCATCAAGTTCTCTCATGACCCTCGTGAGGGTATAATTCCCAAGATCCACAGTCTACCGAACTATCTGAGCAACCATCCATACCGAGCTTCATCTACCCTGTATCCTTTCTTGCCTTCAAAGTTTAGAGCATCTTTATATTACGTATTCATCACTATCCTCACTACCTTCTGCATCTGGTAGCTCTTCAACCATAGCTATATAGGCATCCTCATTCTCAATCGCAACTTTGACTTCTGCTAGTTGTCTGATCAGGGACCTCAGATTATTGATGTGGCTTGACATAAAGACTCCTTCATCCATTTTGAACCTATATAACTAAAGTTTTAGGGAAAATTTGGCATTAACTACTTTCACTCCAAATCATTTATTTAGAGCATACCAAATTTCCTTGGATGATTTGTCTAGGTCTACATGATAAAGTTCAAAGTCAGAGATAGCAAGGCCAATAATAGCTTTCACTCTATCATCTATGCTTTGCCAATCTAACAATTTCAATGCATCGGTGGGTGATGTCTCTTTCCCGTTTACAATGCCCCGCGATTTTTTATTCATAAGTTGCATTTTTATTTTCACTTTCCATGTATGAAAATTTAGACTAGAATATTTTTCTACGGGAATTTCCATTTTAATAAAATAAAATAAATACGACAACGTATTTTATCGAAAATAGTAAACAGAGAATAAAATATTGGTTCTTTGTTGCAACTGTGATGTGCACAGTTTCGTGCCCTAGCACAAACAATCTAAAACTTTGTTGTGCCCTCGATTTGATTCGCGAATGTGACTTCCAAGTGTGCCTTTTCAAACACTCACGATTTTCATGTTTTGTGTAATATGATTGTGTTATTCTCCTAAAATCTGCAAATCGTGACTGTATTTTTGTTATGGTTTTGTGGTTATTTCATGCTCAAAAATCGTGACTGTATAAGCGTCTGGTTGCAGTGTTGTTTGTTTGACTGTAATGACTTGAAAATGTGCCCTTCCACGACTGTAAATTCGTGGCCTGCGCTTTGCATTGCTATGCCCTCGTGTCAATGGCAAAAATGCCTGTTTCAACTGTATTTTCATGTGCCTTTATATGCGCTCGAAGATGCCCTTCGACAGTGTGAAAACATGCCCTCGATATTTGAAAAATGCAACATTTCTGATGACTGTGCCCTAATGGGACTGATCTGAGATTATTCCTTTCTCTTTCTCCTTGCTTGCCCTGCACTCTGATACCAATGTTGAAAGACGTGCACAAGGAAGAAATAAAGAGAAGGCGGACTGCACACATTTGAGATTGTGTGTTTGTCTATTTATTATGAATGATGTAGTTATAAAACGGTTGATATAGTTACAACCATGTCATTAGTTAAATAACTAATGAAGTCCTTATTTAATAAGACTTACATTCTAATAAAAAGACTATGCAAGGAGATGAAGAAGGGACTGTATGAACCAGGTAAAGATATATATATATCTTGCAAGGAGAAAAGCAAAGCCCCTTTGCGCTCATACTAGGAAAGTCATGCAATGGGGAAAGATAAGAAATGACTTCTATGTACTTCTTTGTGTTCTATACTACTATTCAAATAGCAAAACAACATAATTATATAAAATTGGTCTGACATAATTCCATGCTTGTTCTATGGATTTGGATCGGCTCATTAATGGTCCATATGTACTCTTCTCATGTTGATTAATGATTATATTGTAATACATATCATCATCATGTACTCATGGGTCTTTTGTTTTTCATTGTCATGACCCACAGATTTGAGACTACAATGTGCATTTTTATTGTTGATGTATCATTGTACTACTATGAGTGTATCTCGATTCTATCTGAATAACTTAATAATACATATTGGATTTTGGTTTATGTGATGAATTATAATATTATTGGATTAATGGTTTCAGACTTAACACTTTCAGCTTATCTTAGTTTAACATTTATTATGTTATATTTGTAATATATATAAATTTAAATATTATTTTAATAACTGTCCCCGTGCAGTCACCAAAATACAGGAAAGTTTTTGCCATCCTGGAAATCCTGTCCCACCATCTAGGAGTCTTAGATAACTATGAGTTATGCTCATGTGTTTGGCATTTTGTAATCATGTTTTGTTATTTGGCAAGCCTGTTTTCTTTCTTTCTTTCAATAATTGGTTGAGATCCCCAATACAACCCCTCGTTTTACCAATCAAAATATATCTAATTATAAAAACTTTTCTGCCAAAATGTAAAACCTAGTTTCTGTTGAATAATTGAATTTATAATAAAATAAATACTACTATTTGTACAAAACAAATGAATTTGTACTCCTTGGAAAAATCACAGAAGATTGGGTCCATTCTAGGTTAGCCAAGAAATGATCTTAATGTTTTATATTGAAACATTTTCTGATTTTAATGACATTCTGATGGACCAAATATTATAATAAACTTTAGTAACACGCTCCATTTATCACCATCCGATTGTCAAGCATCCAGTTTTCTTATGCTTATGACATTATTATGAAGCAAAGAAAACCAGTAACTTTCGACAATGAAAAAGGTTTACCAACTGTGAGATTTACGCACCTGCGTTCATTGTTGCTTAGCTTTTATCATCAAAGGATGACAAACTTCCAATCCTGTAATTTCTTTGCAGTAGGAATGTATTCAGCCTATGTTCATACTCCTGTAAATAATGAATCGAACTTGTAATATTTGTTTTGATAATGATCAGTTAATTACTATCAAGTATAAACTGAAACTTGAAAATGGTTACTACAATAATAATGATCAGTTAATTACTACCAAGTATACACTGAAACTTGAAATTGGTTACCAAAATTACATATTAGCTAAAGGAGGACCAATAGTATTTTCAAAGGACTGGTAGGTTCAGCAAAAAGGTGGGTCTGACAATGTTTGAAATTCCAATCTGAATAGCAAGAATCTCCAATGCCCAAGAGGTTGTGTAGACTTAAAGCTTTTAGTCTTTGTAAAATCTAAAATCAATTGCATCCTTTCTAGGCGACAACCTGAGAGAAACATGCTACATGGTTGTGTTTGGCAGCAACTATCCTCATCCATTGCACCTCACAACTTAATTTATAGAGGAGTTCCACTACTGGATTTGAAGGTATGGGAAGCAACCCTAATTCTTTGGTACGCAGTCTTGTTGGAGGGTCTGTCCAGAATGATAATTTTTAAATGAAAGACAACTGTGAGCAAAAAGAACTTACCATTGATAAAAACAGCCTTCCGGTTGATGTTTTGGTCAGACTTCATAATGATGGTGGCTTCAATCATCATCTTCCAATTGTCATTCCTATGCTGGAAAGCAGACACAAACCTTCTTATCCAGTTCAATCCTTTAGGCCAGTATTACATAATAAACATCTGGTAGTGGTATCCCAAAAAATTATCTCTTTTTAGGGACAACACAGCCAAAGTTTTAAAAGATATTTCACATTTAGAATATAAATATTTTAAGAAAAAGGTCAAGGGCAGTACGATCTCAACTGAAAAAAACAATCAAGAACATTCTGCTCTCAACTCAAGTTCTCTGTAGTCCTCTTTGGGAATCGTCTAAACCAAATGTCTCTTTTATAGTTTTCCATAGCAGTCGAAATCCTTCTCTCCCAGCTAAATCTTTCATTTTCTCTACATACATGCAGTTCCTCAAGCCGTCATCTTTTTTTCTGGTTATTAGTACAGACCCATATAAACTTGGGTTTATCATCTAACATGCACCAATGTACACTACTTCCTAAGAAAGAATAAAAAATATATCATTTGGTCTCTTACAAATGAGGCTATTTTACCGGTTATGTCATAATCATTAGGGAAATTGTGAAATTTGTATTTCGTAGGCGTGGGCTTGATAATGGCTAATTATGTTTTGACCCAGGTGGATGTGTTGCAAACCAGGAGACAGCAATAACAGCTTTTCTAGCCTGTTTCCTACACCACTAGCCAATATTTCTGGCTTGTCATTTTTGTATGCCTCTATTATTTGTTTGTTTCTTCAGGCTAGTATTTACTCCCATGCCCCATTTTGACTTCATGCATTAAAAGATGTGTAGTAATAAATCTCTGAAAGTACCCAGTATCAAAATACTATGACAATAAAGCCATTTAAAGGCTACCATAGATACTCTGAAAGTTACGAACAAGCGAAGAATTCATCTGGATTTTTACAGCTATGGTTATTTATCACAAGATTGCATAATTGATAAATCTCTGGCAGGGAAAAAGGTTCACGCCCATATGATTGAAGCTAGATTTGAGCCTCGTGGATATTTGAAAACTAAGCATGTTATCGTGTACGAGTAATTGACAAAATGGCTGCGCGAAACGAATGCACATGGCGTGCTATAAGTGCTGAGCAAAACGAATACATATGGACTGCTATAAGTGCAGAGTATACACAGAAAAGTCGGGTTGAGGAGGCTTTGAATCCTTTTTGGCAACAGCAACGGGCAGATAGTGTTGCAAATAATTTCATTTTTGCCACCATTGTTCATGTTCGGCCAGAGATAGCAGAATCGAAAGAGGGTAAAAGATTCCATGCCTCTAACGGGAAACGTGTGTCTGTGCATTTTGGTAACGCTGAGGGTTTCCGGAGGGCAAGTGAAGAAGAAGGGGCATTTTCATTTCGTAATAGGCTATCTGGGATAGTCTTTTTTGAGCAATAGCCAGGAGTCCTTTCCGTTTGCGTCAGGCAAATCAGATTTGAACAAATTCCATTCCGTTTCTGATGATTGGCGTCTTCTTTGATAGGTTTGTGGGTTCTTGTTCTTCGGCACAGCTGGTGCAGACCTAGTAAGATTTTACCATTGCTACGAAAGCCAAAAGTGTAAAGCAGGGAAAATTTTAGTGTTCATATGACCCTCTGACCGCGCCGCCATTAGCACATGACGACAGCAGAGAAAATGGGGCCGCTGTTCAGAACAGAACAATGGGCAACTCGACATTGTTAGGGTTTTGAATGCCGGCTGTAGACGATAAGTAGACTAGTATTGTTGCAAGCAGAGTATTAGAAAAATCATACAGGTTACAGTTTATTTTTTCAGAGAAAGGGAAAAAAATGTCAATTAATATGCAGAAAACCATGCCTGAATGCACCGTCGTTGCCCTCCTTCCACCGTCCTCGATTTTTTTAATGCGAACTTGTCTACCACAGCGCTCCCACAGTTCTATCGCTACATGCACGCGCACACGCCTTCGAACATGTAAACATAAGTATAGTTTTAAATAATAAACGTTTAAACATAATTCTGTCATTCGAAAATGCGATACTGACGAAGTACATTATCAAAGTCATATTACTGAATGAATGAATCACAGATTTTAATGATGTCCATGACAGTGAAGAGTCTATGGGACCAAACGCTGAGACTTAAACATGATTTCAAACTTTTTTCAATATTAGATTTTTTACTGTGAATCTTGAGAACAAAACCCATGATTTTTTCAAGTTTTGTTTCTTCGAATAACTCATTTAATTTGTCCACCTTTAAGTCATTTTCATACTAGATACAAATATCATCGTAAGTTGAACACTCCATGATGAAGTGCCGTTCTATCTCTACCACCCTTTTGTTGCAGAAAAGACAAGTTCTCATTTCCCAACCCTCCTTGGGTATAGTCATGTCGGTCGAGCGGCATCTTAACATGTGTCGCGTTGTGGCATGAGTACTTACTTAAACTTAGAGTTGGCTATAGATGTAATTATAGGTGTGGAATGTCATTTAGAGTTGTACATTTGGGTAAATAACAGTTGTTTTATTATGAAACAATTGTCATGGATATATTTTTGAGAGCCCTATCATATCTTATCTATATTAGCAATCACACCATGAAGGTGAAATGGGGGCTATAATAGGAATAACGAGATATGTATAGGAAAAATAGAGATAGAAAATATAGGGAAGTAAATTAAAACAATATGAAAATGAGAAAAAAGGAACATGAGAGGCAAATCGCTCTGAGATAAAATGAAGAAAATTCTAGTTTGGCCATATTGAAGAGATTGTATATTAGGAGGTAATCCAACCATGCACACAAATTACTTACTTTGAGGAAGGAACTTATGGAAAGGTACGGAGGTAGGGAATGAATGCAATATTTTGCCATGATTTTATTGAAATTAAAATAACACTTACTCGTTATTTGTAAGGAAATTCGTGCTTCCATTAATTATGTATTTTTTTCATTGATAGAAGTTATTTTAAAAAAATTGTTTTATGGTAGTATTTTAAATAAACCAGATATCTACATATAATTTTTACAAAACACCCATTCCAAAATTCTAAACCATACACATAAACTCACAACGCCCATTTAGGAATTCAAAAACACACATAAAACCAAAAACATTTGAAGTTAAATCAATGGAGGCTATATATTATGGGCACAATCAAGAAAGAAAAAATGGTAAATGATGAGCCCTCCTAATTCCTATGTAAACCCCACATTTTGTCATCTCATCATTTTGCATTAAGGATGATATTATCGTTTTGTAATTAATACTTTAGTATATTTTGAAAGAAAGTTTTGTGCATAACCTTGTTATTTTCATCTTGTGTATGCTTCTTTAAAAATGTGTTAAATGGTTCTTTATATGTATTAACAATGTGTTTGAAGAACATATCTTAAGCCATCACAGGACTCATCTTTGGACCAACGCAGGACTTGCTTGCGCACTACTGCAGGACTCGTTTTGAAGCGCAAGACTCACTTGTGCATTAGTGTAGGACTTGTTGTGGAGCGCGGGACTCGTTTGGAATGTAGGACTCGCGCAAAGGAAGCAAATGACTCGAATGGCGAGACAACGAGTTGATGCATCTAACACATGATTTGGCATGGTGTGAAGGGCATGAAACGTGTGCTAACATTTAATTCATCATACAACATATGTGGATCATGCAAGCTCGACTTAAGACCCGATTAATTGAAGACATGGAGCAAATGAACAAATTAACTTATAGTCATTATGATTATAGGAATTCAACGCATGATCTTTGACATCTTTTAGCACTAATTAATCATCTCAATTGAGAGTCAACTAAGAACTTATTATGTAAATAACAAGATGACTTTGATTTAAGTGTGGCGTGCACTTGTTCTTCCACAATTGTAACTCCTAAAATAATCAGTTATTGTCATAGAAGTCTCTTAGTTAAGTAGTAGTTGTTGCAAATAACTTGTCCTCTTATATAGTGATAAGGGTTGCTCTTGGTATAAAAGAGCATTTGCAATAGAATTGTAGAGTTAGTTTGTTGATTGTTGTACAAGAAATTCTTCTATTTCAATAAAGTGTGTGATTCAAGGATAAATTGACTTGTGTGATTTACAATTCTAAATTGGATCAAAGGGAAGGAGCAAGGGCCACTCCTCCCCAATGTGAAGGGAGCATTTCTTATTTATTTCATCTCTATTATGCATCGTTTAGTTTAATTACAAGAATTTCATTACTTTCAGTATTTTCAATTCTGAGTTCAGCAATCCCAAGTTCATTAATAGACTTCATTTCTTAGTTGCATCTAGCAAAGTATTTAATTGAGTTCATTAGTAAGTACTGAGAACGGTTTCAACTGTTTCCTTTGTTGCAAATATCCATAGACACCGCCCTAGACTGACAATCGTGAGATAACTAAAGTGCGAGTACCAAAAATGCTAGTCAGTAAAATAAATAAATTGACAATCATAGTGATTTTTCCATTTAAATATCATATAATGGATGTGTTGAGTATGAATATGAGTTTGGCAACAAAATCCTTCCAATTGATAGTAGTAGTGTCGATCTCTAAAAAATTAAAGGATCTAAGTGAACTACATTATTTGAAAAATAGATTTAGATTACAAATTTGATTACGAAGCCATAGAGGAGAAGAGGGGAAGATTAGACAAGCAAACATACTGCCCATGCAAAAGATCAACCATTATGTTAGTAGGAGGGCCACTTCCAATGTAGCATCACCCCTATTGTTCTAAGGATCATTGGTATATTATGGTTTATATGTTGTTGCAAACCAAGCATATCAACCAATATGGAATTGAATTATATGAATGAATGAGGATTTTTAGAGTCATAGAATCAATACTAAAATTCACTTAAGAGGCATACCCAGATTGGGGAAATAAGGCATATATTAGAGGAGGAGAGGGAAAGATAAAACAAGAAAATATATGCATCTTGCAACTAAATAATCAAATTTATGTCAATGAGAGGTAGTTCATCGCATGACAAAAACCATATCCATATTAATTCTTCAGGATGACAATCCTACCCACTACTATATCAATGAATACCCTTGGGTTTCCATTCCTATATCACAAGTACACAAAAAAGTGATTAATAGGTCATGTTTTGTTATAGGTGTCAATGATAAGGGTAAATATTGGGACATTGATATAACATTTTAAGTTACATAAATGGAATATATATATAATGGGCATAATCAAGGAAGAAAATTGTTTTCAAAATCAATTAGTAAACATAGAGTTAGCTCCATTTTAAAATCATATATATTAATTATGATAAGTATAAATATAAGTGTGGTAAAAATATCCTTCCATTAGACACAAAAACTACCAATATCTAAAAAAATGAAGGATGCAAGGGGATTACATTAGCTAGAAAGGAGGTTAACATTTTTAAAGGGGATGTGAGGGGTCGTCTTTTGTTTTGTTCGACTTTTGCATGACCACGGTGATAATTGTCTCTATTTAATTTGACAATGTTATATCAAGCCAGCTTTATGAGAATATTCAAATTATTATTTACGGACTTGGTGATTTTCGTATTGGAATGTTTTATATAAACTTGGAAAGTCAACTAATTTTTATGGTAATATGTTGTTGGAAATATGTGGACTTGTATTATTAAGGTTAATTTTAACTTAACCATTAAGTTGGGTAACAACTAAAGTAAAATATATATATATAATATATATATATATATATATATATATATATATATATATATATATATATATATATATATATATTAGAGGGATTTGTCATGTAAGCCAAAAAATTTATTTAGTTATTGAAATTTATGGGTTTCATAAAGTGAAACACCTTCACATGGCACAAGTGTGCGGCATGCATTAAAACACGCAGCATTGGGAAGCTTGAAAATTCTTCAATATGTTGCCCAACTATAGTTCTTTCATTATATTTTTCTGTTATTTTTCCTTCGTTTATTTTCATTATCCCCTTCTGGAATACCTGAGTGAGTTTTGGAGGAAAGAAGGATTCAACTTGTTGGAGCGGGAAGAGTAGAAGGTTGTCGATTCTAAATTTACTTCAGGCATGAATATCTTCTCCTTTCTCTACTACATTATTTGTAAAAAAATGAGGAAATACACATTCTGTTTTTAATGGCAATCAAGGAAATTGTGGACGGATTTTGATTTAATTGTTTGGAGATAAAGTATGAAAAGAAAATTGATGGATTATGTATTCTTTTTAGTTTTCTTTGTGTGGTTTTAACCTAACCCAAAAAAATACGCAGATGGGGTTTTGGGTTTTGATCAGCAAAAATAAAGTAAAAGAAAGGTTAAAAATTCCTTCTCTGCATTATAATAAATTATACCCAAAAGGAAAAGAGTTGGGTTTTTCCTATATAGGAAGAAGGAAAACGTTTTGTGAATTTGTGTGTTTAAAATTGATTTGTGTTTGTGGGTTTTCATTTTGTTAAACTGAAATTTGGTTGTGTGTTTTCTGTAAACAAATCGATTTGCATAAAGGAATCGCTTTGAGTAACCCAATCAATATGTGTATGCAACTGGTTGGGGTTTTGTATTTTTCTTCTTGGTTGTTATATGCAAGTTTGATTTTTATTTTATTGAGATATTTTGAATGATAATTTGTGGGTGTCAAAACTCTTGCATGGGGCTGCATTTTCTAGAAATTTTATTATTATGGACCACTAAATCGGTTCATGTATAAATGAGGGTGTCTTGTTATGTGTAAATAATTTTTAAAAAATGGCATTTAGCCTATAACTTCCAGCCTGACAATATGACTTGGATTCTAGTAAGACTGTGAAAAAAAATTTGCTTATCTTGGTAAGGGCATGAAAGCCAGGACACCTTGACTGAGATGCACCAAGGAGTAATTGGAGGCATGATTGAGTTTAAAATAATGATATCTTATGAAAGAAATTATTAACTGTTCTTTTACTAAAAAGAGTATGTTTAAATGATGTAACCATGGTGTTGCTATATTGTTGGTTGGGATGTTTGTTTACTAGATAGAAATGTTAAAGTGATGTAAATATGGTGATATTTGTGCTAATTTGTAGAGCTACTCATTGACTGAAAAAAATACTCTTCTTAATCATATTGTTTTTACGAAGTTATGTAGAAATTTTAAATGTCAACTGCTTATTGATTGAAGTTGGAATATAGATGTATTGACCTTTGTGATTAGAGGGAAACATGATCGCTGAAATAGAAATTGGTTGTTCTATTTGTGTGCATCCATAGCTGTATCTTTATAAAAACCAGGTAGTAATACATTTTCAGTTGTATCACCATGTGCTTGTTGATAAAACAACATGTATATCCTTTCATATTTATTAATTAATTGCATCAGAAAATGGAATTAATATTCATGCTAGTTCATTTTGAAATGACATCATACCACTACTCCAATCTTGCAGGACCATTAGCCGTTACATTTGGATGCGCAGAAACTCGTGTCTTGTGAAGTTTTATCGTAGCATGTATCTAAATGAGAAACTTGGATTTCAATTGGTGAAAGGATGATATCCTTGAATTTTTGGCTGAATTATTGGGATCTTGGACCCATTGTAAATATTCAAACCTCACTATGTGAGAATTATTATACCGGTTATATATTTCGCCTTAACGACATATGTAATATACGATTTTAATAAAGAGATGATTACTTTGTGTGTAATAATATCTTAATATGAGTAAATGATAAATACTTGAGTTGTGAAATATTACTTTTCACAAATTGTTGAATACATTTATTTGATAGTTATCAATGTATGAAGCCGATAATTGGGCAATTATTGTAATAATCAATTGTCTTTAATTTCTAAATTAAATAAGCTATTTAGTGGTGTAGCTAATTGAAGGAATAATTAAATATACTTGTTTTAATATATATTTAATTCGGCCTTTCGGTAAACTTGGTATTAATATGATAAGATTATAAATCCTGTTGTATAGAGAATGAAAGAGTATCGTTGTAAAAGGTAATTTAAGGTTAAAGAATCAAACATCAGGAAAAAGAGACTAAATGGGATGGTAAATAGATGAAAAGATCCATTAGGCATATTAAGGGATAAGTACATGAGGAATGCTAATATAGTTACATTTTAGCATAATGAATGAACTTATCTCATAAAGATCCTAGTTGGCCTTTGACATCTATCTCAATATAAACTCTTGCAAGATAGGTTTAATTGGAAATAAAATAAAATAAACTATAAAGATCTAGATAATTGTGAAAGGGATAGTTGTGAGGTGGTGGAAGACTTAAAAATCATAAGACTAGTGTGTTGTCTTGAGTTTAGCCATAACCTGCACGGCGGATAACTTTGGCCAAAGTAATACATTGATGGTTGTGCATTATTTAATCACCTAGTCCTCCAATTAAATAAAAAAATTGTCTGTAACCTGATCATGGGAAGTTGAAATACTAAACATGAGGTAGACAATGGTCAGATACCAGAATACGAAGTCAGGAAACTAGCTTCGTGGTAGACCCAAGGACTTTCACATAGTTCCCATGACCTTTAAAAGGTTGAGCCGAAATGCTAGTAAGCATTGTCACTCAAAGTAGTGATGAAGGGAGATCGTGGAGATCTAGATACACCCTTCTCAGCCGCACATGGCTTACATGGATGTTATCGGATAGATCAAAAGAGCAAATTTGATTAAATAAATCTATACAATTGCAGCTGTGTAATTTGTTATTATGTTTATGTGTTAAAAAAAAATCCTCATTTTTCAGTTCTTGTAATTTTGAGCGTTACATTTTGGTATCAAAGCCAGAGGCTCAAACACTGGGACATTAATGACACACACGTTCTAATAAAAGTATCCTCTTTTATAAAATAGGAAACTATGGCTAGGACAGCAACAAGAGCTAGTATGGCAAGTGACAGTGGGGTAAATATTGATGACGTGTCGGATAATACGGCTGCTAAGTTAGAAGAAATCCTCAACCTTTTGAATGACACCTGAAATCAAGTTGTTGCCTTAGAACAACAAGGTCAGGGTGGTGAAGAGAATGAGGATCGTAGGGATGAGAATCAGGGTGATGAGCAATATGATGATCAACCTGAGCACCTGAATGAAAGGGAAAATAAGAAAGCAAGGTTGGTTGTTGAGTTAGCAAGGGACATTAAAAGAATATCCCCACCTAAATTTGATGGTACAACTCTTGGGGATGGTGCTGAAAATTGGCTCTCTGAAATGGAAAATTATTTTGAGATTAGGGACTTTTCAGAGGAGACAAAAGCAGTATGGGGAGCCTACCAATTGTCCCGTGAAGCATCTTCCTAGTGGGATAACCGGAAAATGGAACTAGGAATTGATTTTGGTATGATCACGTGGGAGCAATTCAAGGCCTACTTCCATCAAAGATGGCTACCTCAGCTATACTTTGACCAAAAGATGGCAGAATTCCAAAATCTAACTCAAGGAAAGTACTCAGTTACAGAATATTGGGAACGTTTCACTCGATTGCTAAAATATGTTCCTTTGTATCAAAAGGATGAGAAGTTTAGAATGAGAAAATTTATAATGGGATTGAATCCTAGTATTGGTGGTGAGGTAGATGTTCATGGACCTACCTCGATGGAAACAGTGTTTGAAAAAGCTATCAAGCAAGAACTAAAGCTGCGAAGTATTTATGCCTCTAAAGAGGAAAATAGAAGGAAAAATAGCAAATTTCAAACATCAACCGCAAGTAAACCAACATGGAAAAAGGGAAACAACAAGTTCAGTCCTGTCAATAAAAGAGGAATAACATGTAGAACTATTGTGAATAATAAAAAAATGGGCAACAAGGAACGAGTTTCAGCCAGAATAAGATTGAGAGAAAAGGACCATTAGGAGGATGTTTTAAGTGTGGTGGTGATCATTTCACTAACAACTATCCGCAAAGAGAACAATGGAATAATCAGTAGAAGTATTTTACCGTAGTAAATAAAGAGGGGCAACAACATAAGATTTATGTTACAGTCCATAATAAACAAGTAGAAAAGAAAGCGACTCCAATAGAAACTTCAGGTAAGCTTTTTGGAGAACCTGTTTATGTTTTATTTGATTCCGGTTCAACAAAATGTTTTGTTTCATCTAAAGTTATTGATAAACTCAAAATAAGAGCTGGGTACATGGAACACACTTGGACTGTACAGTATGGAAATAATGTTGTACATAGAGTGAATCAGTGTTTGTTTGAGGCACCACTAGAATTACCTGAGTTCATGACAAGATTAAACCTGTATGTGGCACCTCTTGGATCCTATGATGTTGTCATAGGTATAAATTGGTTAAGTCAACATAATGCAACCTTGGATTGCTTAGGGAAGGTGTAACTTGCTGCGATGATCAGCAGAAAATAGCAAGTGTTCAGGGTGTTAAAAGAGAGTTTGTCACTAGGCAGATTTCTGCCATGCAGCTAAAAAATTCAAAACGAAAGGGATGCCATCTATATGCTATAAAAATAACAAATTCAGGACAGGAAATTGAGCCTGAAATTGAAGCATTTCCCATCCTAAGGGAATTTAGAGATGTGTTTCCAAATGAGTTTCCCAGACTTCCACCTAAGCATGAATTTGACTTCACAATAGAGGTCAAACCAGTAACGGAACCAATCTCCAAGGCACCATACAGAATGAAAACAACTGAATTAGTTGAGTTGAAAGCTCAATTACATGAATTATTGTCCTTGGGTCTGATTAGACCAAGTATATCACCATGGGGTGCACCGGTTATCTTCGTAAAAAAGAAGGATGGGACCCTCAGACTTTGTATTGATTACCGAATGCTCAACAAGGTAACAGTGAAGAATTGGTACCCACTACCCCAAATCGATGATCTATTTGATCAAATGGGGGGCACAAAAGTGTTTTCCAAGATTGATCTTAGATCCAGTTATCATCAACTGCGAATCAAGGATGAAGATATCCATAAAACCGCTTTTAGAACAAGGTATGAGCATTACGAGTTTACAGTTTTGCCCTTTGGTCTAACAAATGCACCCATCGCTTTCATGAACTTGATGAACTGCGTGTTTAGGGAATACTTAGACCAATTTGTACTTATCTTTCTCGATGATATATTAATATACTCCAAGAATGAGGAAGAACATGATGAACATTTAAGGATTGTGCTGGGAATTCTTAGAAAACATAAATTATATGGAAAATTATCTAAGTGTGCTTTCTATCAATACAAAGTACAATACTTAGGCCACTTATTAAGTAAATAAGGAATCTTGGTGGACCCTTCGAAGATCAGTGCCATCATGGAATGGCCAACACCAAAGGATGTGCATGAAGTGAGAAGTTTTATGGGTCTAGCAGGCTACTATCGAAAGTTCGTAAAGGACTTCTCTAGGTTAGCAGGACCTATCACTTCTTTGCAAAAGAAGGGTAAGAAATTTGTTTGGGACAATAAGTGTGAAGAAGCCTTTAATGAGTTAAAAGGTAGACTCACAAGTGCTCCAGTGTTGAAGATTCCAGATCCAAACGGGAACTTCTTAGTGGTAACCGATGCTTCAGGGGAAGGTTTGGGTAGAGTACTACTACAAGATGGGCATGTGGTAGCTTTTGAAAGTAGGAAGTTGAGGGTGCATGAAGTAAATTACGCACCACATGATCTTGAGCTTGCTGCGATTGTTCATGTGTTGCAGGTATGGAGGCACTATTTTCTAGGAAAACCTTTTGAACTCAAAATAGATCATCTTGGGCTCAAGTACATTTTTACGCAACCAAATCTAAATGCAAGGCAGTGAAGATGGCTAGAGTTCCTAGAAAATTATGACTTTGATATAAATTACATTAAGGGAAAAGAGAATAGGGTGGCTGATGCCTTAAGTCGCAGAAAGCAGATTGCTGTTATAATTACATTAAGAACCCAATTCAAAGATGAAGTTAAAAATGAGTTAACCAATGACCCCTACTACAATCATGTTAAAATAGCTCTAGAAAAAGATCCAAAGGACAAAAGGTATGATGGTTTCAAGGTGGAAACAGATGGGATTTTGTGTTATAACAGCAGAATATATGTACCAGAAGGTAAAGAACTCAGAAATAAAGTCATGAGATAATTTCATGATGCTCCCTATTCGGGACATCCAGGAGTAACAAAGATGATGGCGGACATCAAAAAGCAATACTTCTGGAAAAAGATGAAAAATGATGTGATTCTTTACGTCTCACAATGCTTGGAATGTCAGCAAGTAAAGGCTGAACATTTACATCCAGCATGACTATTATATCCTCACAACGTGCCAGAATATAAGTGGCAAGTTATAAGTATGGATTTTATCCAAGGTCTACCTATGTCCCAAAATAAACATGATGTTATACTTGTAGTTGTAGACAAGTTAACTAAAGTGGCACATTTTATAGTAGGTAATTTAACGGATAATTCACCCATACTGGCAAAAAGGTTTGTACAAGAAGTTTTCCAATTACATGGAGTTCCAAAAGTAATAATTTCAGACAGGGACTTAAGGATAACTTCCAGTTTTTGGCAGACTTTGTACGCTGCCTTATGGACAAAACTGAACATAAGTTTTGCATACCATTCGAAAACTGATGGTCAAACCGAAAGAGTAAATCAAGTATTAGAAGATTTACTAAGAATGTATTGCATGGATCAACAATACAAATGGGAAGAGTATCTTCCCTTGGTTGAATTTTCCTATAATAACACTTACCATTCTTCCATTCAGATGGCTCCTTTTGAGGCCTTATATGGTCGTAGGTGTAGAACAATTATAAGTTGGGATAATCCTGAAGATAGGGTACTGATTGGACCAGAAATGCTTTTGGAAATGGAAAAACAGGTTAAATTAATCCAAGAAAGATTGAAAGAAGCAACAAATAGGTAGAAAAGTTATGCAGATTTAAAAAGAATTGACAGAAAGTTTAACGTGGGAGATAAAGTTTTTCTTAGGGTCAAACCTAAAAAGAGTTCCATTTCATTTGGCAAGTCATCCAAACTATCTCCTAGGTTTGTAGGACCATTTGAAGTCTTAGAGGTCATTAGATTAGTAGCCTACAAGCTATCACTCCCTCCCACTCTACCTAGGCTACACAATGTATTTCATGTATCCTTTTTTAAGAAATATGTACTTGATCTAACACATGTACTTAATTGGGATTCATTGCAGGTTCTAGATCCAGGGGCAATC
The DNA here is from genome assembly GCA_019776745.2 of Taxus chinensis. NCBI lineage: Eukaryota > Viridiplantae > Streptophyta > Pinopsida > Cupressales > Taxaceae > Taxus > Taxus chinensis. The sequence continues at coordinate 119,885,743 of CM034149.1, read as the reverse complement.
GCAGCTGATTCTATAAAGATACTAGAAACCCAGAAGTTACACTTGAGAAATCATGAGGTTTCACAATGTAAGGTCCGGTCAGACCAATATTCTGAAGAAAATGCCACTTGGGAGAATCTGGAAGATATCCAGACTACTTTTCCGCATCTGTTTGACTGATTTTTATGAACATGTTTTGTTAAAGTACTAAATTCAGTTTTTCTGTAAAAGTGGTAGATAAGAAAATTCTGTAGATAAGCCTACAACTGAATATTGGGACTAAGATACTTTTTGATTAATAGTTACTGTTGAAGATTTTGTTAATGAACCAGGAAAATCTGTCGTTTAGGCAGTAATGTATTATGTCTACAGATTATATGACTAATTTTCTATATGTACAAGGGTTGTTGTGACCTTTATGATTCAGCTGAAATAATATTGCTACAAATTCTAAGCTGATTTGAAATATATTTATGCAGCAAATGAATAGTGGGTTAGTTTATCTATTTATCCTGAAATCATCGAGACGATGATTATTCTAAGGGGTGGAGTATGTAACATCCCAAAATTTCTTTAAAGTTAAATTAACTACGGTTAACTCTAAACAGGATTAGACGAGATCATCACTGTGTGTAAAATTCATTTGCTTTGTCATATCATGACCCACAACTTCTGCTGCGGGGCATGACATTGCGAAATGAATAACCCCGCACCCACCTTGATGATCCTTCCTAAAACATGATTAGGCCTTAATCATAGGTAAACCAATTCATAAATGATAGTGAATCTTTCGGTTATTTGTATTTCAGTTACTTTATTTTAACCAGTTTGGTCGTCTTTTGTTTTGTTTGACTTTTACATGACTGCAATGATAATTGTCTCTGTTTAATTTGACAATGTTATATCAAGCCAGCTTTATGAGATTATTTGAATTATTATTTACGGACTTGGTGATTTTCGTATTGGAATGTTTTATATAAACTTGGAAATTCAACTAATTTTTATGGTAATATATTGTTGGAAATATGTGGACTTGTATTATGAAGGTTAATTTTAACTTAACCATTAAGCTGGGTAACAACTAAAGTAAAAAAAATGTATGAAATATTAATTACTATATATATATATATATATATATATATATATATATATATATATATATATATATATATATATAGAGGGATTTGGCATGTAAGCCAAAAGTTTTATTTAGTTATTGAAATTTATGGGTTTCATAAAGTGAAACACCTTCACATGGCACAAGTGTGTGGTATGCACTAAAACACATACCAACATTGGGAAGCCTGAAAATTCTTCAATATGCTACCCAACTATAGTTCTTTCATTATATTTTTCTATTATTTTTCTTTCGTCTATTTTCATTCTCCCCTTCTGGAATACTTGCGTGAGTTTTGGAGGAAAGAAGGATTCAACTTGTTGGAGTGGGAAGAGTAGAAGGTTGTCGATTCTAGGTTTACTTCAGGCATGAATATCTTCGCCTTTCTCTACTACATTATTTGTAAAAAAATGAGGAAATACACATTCTGTTTTTAATGGCAATCAAGGAAATTGTGGACGACTTTTGATTTAATTGTTTGGAGATGAAGTATGAAAAGGAAATTGATGGATTATGTATTCTTTTTAGTTTTCTTTGTGTGGTTTTAACCTAACCCAAAAAAAAACGCAGATGGGGTTTGGGTTTTGATCAGCAAAAATAAAGTAAAAGAAAGGTTAAAAATTCCTTCTCTGCATTATAATAAATTATACCCAAAAGGAAAAGAGTTGGGTTTTTCCTGTACAGGAAGAAGGAAAACGTTTTGTGAATTTGTGTGTTTAAAATTGATTTGTGCTTATGGGTTTTCATTTTGTTAAATTGAAATTTGGTTGTTTGTTTTCTGTAAACAAATCGATTTGCATAAAGGAATCGATTCGGGTAACCCAATCAATATGCGTATGCAACTGGTCGGGGTTTTGTATTCTTCTTCTTCGTTATTATATGCAGGTTTGGTTTTTAATTTATTGAAATCTTTTGAATGATAATTTGTGGGTGTTAAAGCTCTTGCATGGGGCTGCATTTTCTAGAAATTTTATTATTATGGACCACTAAATTGGTTCATGTATAAATGAGGGTGTCTTGTTATGTGTGAATAATTTTTTAAAAAATGGCATTTAGCCTATAACTTCTAGCCTGACAATATGACTTGGATTCTTGTGAGACTGTGAAAAAGAAATTGCTTATCTTGGACCACTAAATCGGTTCATGTATAAATGAGGATGTCTTGTTATGTGTGAATAAATAAAATATAAAAAAATGGCATTTAGCCTGTAACTTCAAGCCTGACAATATGATTTGGATTCTTGTAAGAATATGAAAAAGAAATTTATTGTTTTTGTAAGGGCATGAAAGCCAAGACAGATTGACCGAGATGCACCAAGGAGTAATTAGAGGCATGATTGGGTTTAAAATAATGATATCTTATGAAAGAAATTATTAGTTGTTCTTTTACTAAAAAGAGTATGTTTAAATGATTTAACCATGTTGCTACTATATTGTTGGTTGGGTTGTTTGTTTACCAAATAGAACATGTTAAAGTGATGTAAATATGGTGATATTTTTGCTAATTTGTAGAGCTACTCATTGATTGAAAAAAATAATCTTCTTAATCATATTGTTTTACGAAGTTATGTAGAAATTTTAAATGTCAAATGCTTATTGATTGAGGCTAGAATACAGATGTTTTGACCTTTGTGATTAGAGGGAAACATGATCCCTGAAATAGAAATTGGTTGTTCTATTTGTGCGCATCCATAGATGTATCTTTATAGAAACCAGGTAGTAATACATTTTCAGTTGTATTACCATGTGCTTTTGGATAAAACAACATGTATATCCTTCCATATTTTATTAATTAATTGCATTAGAAAATGGAGTTAATATTAATGCCAGTTCATTTTGAACTGACATCATACCACTACTCCAGTCTTGCAGGACCATTAGCCGTTACATTCGGATGTGGGGAAACTCATGTCTTGAGAAGTTTTATCGTAGCATGGATACTAAATGAGATACTTAGATTTCAACTAGTGAAAGGATGATATCCTTGAATTTTTGGCTGAATTATTGGGATCTTGGATCCATTGTAAATATTCAAACCTCACTATGTGAGAATTATTATACCGGTTATATATTTTGCCTTAACGGCATATGTAATATATGATTTTAATAAATAAACGATTACTTTGTGTGTAATAATATCTCAATATGAGTAAATGATGAATACTTGAGTTGTGAAGTCTTACTTTTCACAAATTGTTGAATACATTTATTTGATAGTTATCAATGTATGAAGCCGATAATTGGGCAATTATTGTAACAATCAATTGTCTTTAATTTCTAAATTAAATAAGCTATTTAGTGGCATAGCTAATCAAAGAAATAATTAAATATACATATTTTACTATATATTTAATTCATCCTTTCGGTAAACTTGGTATTAATATGATAAGTTTATAAATCCTGTTGTTTAGATAATGGAAGAGTATCATTATAAAAAGGTAATTTAAGGTTAAATAATCAAACATCAGGGAAAAGGATACTAAATGGGATAGTAAATAGATGAAAAGATCCATTAGGAATATTAAGGAATAAGCACATGCGGAATGCTGATATAGTTACCTTTCAGCATAATGAATATACTTATCTCATAAAGATCCTAGTTAGCCTTTGGCATTTATCTCAATATAAACTCTTGCAAGATAGGTTTAATTGGAAATAAAATCAAAACAAACTTAAAGATCTAGATAATTGTGAAATGGATAGTTGTGAGGTGGTGAAAGACTTAAAACTCATAAGACTAGTGTGTTGTCTTGATTTTAGTCATAACCTGCATGGCGGATAACTTCGGCCAAAGTAATGCATTGATGGTTGTGCATTGTCTGATCACCTATTCCTCCAATTAAATAAAAAAATTGTTTATAACCTAATCATGGTAAGTTGAAATACTGAACATGAGGTAGAGAATGGTCGGATACTGGAATACGAAGTCGGGAAACTAGCTTTGTGGTAGACCCAAGGATTTTCACATAGTTCCCATGACCTTTAAAAGGTTGAGCCGAAATGCTAGTAAGCATTGTCACTCAAAGTACTGACAAAGGGAGATTGTGGAGATCTTGATACACCCTTCTCAGCCACACATGGCTTACATGGATGTTATCAGATAGATCAAAAGAGCAAATTTGATTAAATAAATCTATACGATTGCAGCCATGTAATTTGTTATTATGTTTATGTGTTAAAAAAATCCTCATTTTTCAGCTCTTGTAATTTTGAGCGTTACACATATGCCTATTCAGTGTATCTTGGAATTTCTTCTATGATTCTAAAATCCTCATTCATTCAAAAAATATACCCACATTAGTTAGTATGTTTGGTTTGTAAAAATGTAAACCTAAATATATCATAATCCATCCTTACGACCATGGGGTTACCAATAAAAAGGAAGTATCACATCCACTAATAAAATGGTTGGTTGATTATACCATGAGTATTTTTCTTTCTGAACTTCCCCTCTCCTCCTCTATGGCTTAAAATAATAATAATAACAATAACAATTTAATAAATTGCCCTTAAGTACATGTCTTACTACCTCATGTTGGATATGACTCTTTTGTGCATCCCACATTAGTTGGTAGGTTTTGTGTTTGGGAACATATAAACCTTATTATACCTTGATCCTTACTTAAATTGGGGTGATGCCATAATGGAAGTGGCCCTCCGAGATAGACCTTCCACTCTCCTTATTTGTTCCTTAATATTCCAATAAACTTCCAAAGTTGGATATACATTTTTAGTGTATCTTAGAATTTCTTCTACATCTCTAAAAGCTTCCTTCATTAAAACAACATAATCCCACATTAGTTGGTATATTTAGTCTTGTTATATGACTCTAAAATCCTCATATATATAGTGGCGTCATTTAAGATCCCTTGCATGCCAAAGGAGGACACCACATTCACAGGTTACCATATCTTGAAAGGAAGTCACGTGTTGTTGAGTAGTGTCGGATTAGGGTGAAACCCATGTGTGTAGGAGGATTCCTTTCGTTTCTTCCCATATCGTTTTATGAAAGATGGAGGAGATATAAAATTGGGTGACCCTGAATTTACTTATCAAAATTCTAAACAACACTTCAGATGAATAATAATATGGCCTATCACTTGAACAAACTACTTGCCTTAATCATACCTGAGATGGTCAGATATCCATCACATGGTATTAAATATAGAAGGTGAACACACATCCACGAAACTTTCAGATAAAACCCCAAAACGTCGACATTGTTTGAATTTAAAGAAAAGAAGACAACCAGGCAACATGGTGTAAAATAATATGAAGTATTACTCCAATACAAAACATGCATAGTACAGAAGAAACCACACCAAATAAACATGGATAACCAGACTTAATAAATCCAAATGCATGTGGATCATATTATATAGTAGCATTCATTCATAAAAAATCGATGGTTACATAAAAAAAGATTTTGTAAGTTTAAAATTACCTATATCAAACCACATAATGTAACAAAGGATTTGGTTGTTTTGGATCCTTATAAGATACGACCGGCAAAACAATAAGCAAACGTTTGCCCTTCGTTAATTCACAGGGCCCTAAACACTACAAATACAAGCTACCTATGACATATTAATATGTTAATGTCATCAGATTTTATAGGCATGTGAACAACCACTGCTTGAATCGGTCAACACACAACCTTTATCAGGTGGTGTTAAAGAACACCATTGTTTAGATGAAATAAAATTTAGCAGTTGCTCATTTAGTGGCCCTCTTAACCCTCTTAGCAGTAGGAGGCTTAACAATTGATTTCCCCTTAGCAGCGGCTCTTTTGGGGGTTTTCACAGATGTAGGCTTCTTATCTTTGACAATAATTCAAACGACTATTTAATTCCCATAATCTTTTCATCTCCAAGGATGCACTGAAATGCGTTACAAAGAAGCATGCAAAGAAGAATGTAAACGTAACTGTGCACATCCTCGTCCCTGTTGGCAAGGCTGACCCCACCCTGTTCTAACTATTTCATGTGCACGTTCTATTGGTAGGAGGTTTGAGCTGGCAGTTATGGCCCATCATTTTATTTTTTTCCTAATTTTTGTTTTAATTTCAGGACATAGGCACGACATCAGACACTTTCACAACATATATGTAGATGTATATGCCTCTCGGCATAATTAATATGTGATTTGTTTTTTGAATAAATGATGAATTTCAAAGTCTTATAAGAAATAAAAAGATGTATTAAAGAGGCATATCTAAATTTGGGTAGTAAGGTATATATTTAGAGGAGGAAAGGGAAATACAAGTAAGTAGACACATGTATATGGTAATTAAGAAACCCTTATGTCAGTAAGAAGCCCAATTTTATTAGATGTGAGATTATTGATGATGAACATTGGTCATGAAATTAATGATCGCCGAGCAAAAACCTTCCACTAATAGAACTTCCCTCATTTAGGTGTGCTCATTTCACACATGCACAACATTTGACGTGAATTTATTTTTCATCTTCAACATCACAGAGGCAAACATCTCCATATTGATAATTCTGGTCAACATGTCACCCAATAAAAATATGTTAATATATACCCTTGGATTTTCCATCTTTCATCACAAATACACCAAAAAGTGATTAAGAAGCCCACTTTTATCATGGGTGCCATTATTGTTGGTAAACACCATGACATGAAACTAGCAATCACCAAGTGAAAACCTTCCCTTGTATGTGCCTCCCCAATTTACCTGATCTTGTTTTACCTACAAAAAATGACATGAAACTATTATTTTTCATCTTTGGTATCCTTACAAAAAACATCTCCATATTATTTCTTTTGGCTAACATTTCACCCACTATTGTGTCAATGAATATGCTTGGATTTAACATCCTCCATCATAAATACAAAATAAACATGATTATAATGGTCTAAAAAAGTAGCGAGTAAGTAAAATTTCCTTTAAATTAATTAAAAACAGATGAGCAATGCCAAAAATTTAGGGTTTTCTCAATCTTAACAAACCACATCCATGAATTAATACAAAACTATTCACATTATTTTTGAATAACCTGGGATACATGTAGTGATGTTCCCTTGTTTTAGTTATGAAACATTTTGGTTCATAATGTGGCTCATTGGTATCCAGATAAATATTTCTATCTCAAATAATATGCAAACAATATTTTGAAGGGTTTGGAATACTTTGAGAGGGTTGACTCTTAATAAACACTTGAGTAGAAAAGAATATAATTTTCCCTATAAGATTCATGGAGCCATAGGAGAGCATAATCTTATATGAAATGAATCCTTTATGTTTGTATTTATACAACATTTGTATTTCACCCTTGCACAACAACAAGTTCTTCATCATCTTCAACATCATGACGAAAAACAACTCCATATCGAATCTTCCAATCAATATGTCACCCACTACCATGTCAATGAATAAATACCCTTGGATTTTCCATCCTCAATCACAAATATAGGAAAAATGATTTAGAGGCCCACTTCCATTGTAGGTAGGGGAGAGGATCCCATAACTGTGCACCCTAACTTTAGGGGCACATAGATATATGTAGGGGTCTCGTCTACATAAAAAAAATTATATCACCGTGTAGTGTATCATCGTGCCACATCAACATTTTCATTTTGCGTGTTTATTTGGAGGGAAAAGTAGTTTTTGAATTGATTTAAAATTATATATATATATATATATATATATATATATATATATATATATATATATATATATATATATATATATATATATATATAAAAAAAGCTTTTGAAAGAGGTACCAATGACCGAGCGCCCTATGTGGCACATTGTCATTGGCTCTTAAAAAGTGTCATTAATAAAAAAGTGAACAATTATTAGTCCTTTTTTCAACAACCTATGATGAAAACCAATGTACATATTTTGGTACATGCACAATTATGGGGTCCTCTGCCCTATCATTGTTAAAGGTGAACACTAAGACATAAAAGTAGTAATCACCTCTTGAAAGCCTTCCACTACAGGTGCCTCCCCTATATGTGCAAGTATGTTTCACGCGTATAGAGTAACGTGAAGTAATTCATCATCTTTTTCTTCACGACAAACATCTCTTGTAAAATCTAATTAGACTACAATTTTAGATCATTAAATTATTGTGATTTATTGAGTTTGTATACAACTTTGGGCTCTTTGAATTGTTACAATTATTATTAGCTCCGCATTACAAGGTTTTGGTTGACAATTCAAAAGTTTGTGGGATTTAAAAAAATCAATGGTTTTTATTGCTTTAATCTTTAATTAAGTTGTGAAGGATCATAATTAAACTTTAGACACTAAGAACACATATAGGCATATATGCCCACATGTTCTACTCTAAATGGTCCAAAAAAAGTCTAGAAAAGTTGATATCATTTATAACCAACAATGGGTTTTAAGGTTTAAGAAATTTTAACCATCTATTTTAACAACGAAGATCAAAAGCTTCATCAATGTGTTTAAGATTCACATCTCCAATTGACTATATGTACTAGTGGGAGATTGGGTTCTCATATATTTAGGAAACATTTATCGGCATAACAAAGAAGTTTGTGGTGGTTGACCTGATATATATAAATGGAGTATAAAATGCTTCTACATTTATGAAATGAATTATGTGGAGAAGCATTTTACAATGGTAAGTGGTGTGGAGGATGGGAGGCACGGTACACTATATTGTTTAAGAGTATGTTCACTTTTGAATTTGACTTTAAATTTGATATCCATTTGACCGCCACTTAGATTTCTTTTCTTTTCTCAACTACATTATGGAGTTTGGAGCTATTTTCTTAATTCGAAATATTTTTCAAACTCAAACACAATGGTTATCTAAAGTGACACCATTTTTCACGAGTGGGAAATATGTGAAGAAGGTAATGGTGTTATTAATAATATACAAATAATTAAGACTTTGAGAATGATATTTTAATGGTGGGTTGTATTATACGTGTGTATACTTTTAATTCTGCCTATAAAATTTGACATTCATTTGACTATTCATACAAGTTTTTCTTTTTTGTAACCATAAAGTGAAGCTTGACAATATATATATATATATAATTTCCAACCTCACACATTGACACTTAAAAATAATTTCATTAAAGAAATATTTGTCATGTCAAAATTATAAAAAACACACATTCATCAAACAAATGTTGTTTAAAAAGCTTATATGCAATTGTTAGACTCACGAGGCACATAATTTTACCTCAAGGATATATAGACACACATTACCTTTCACTAAACTATCACATAAGAAAAAAGAGACTTTTGCACATATACTTGAATATACCTAACTTTCTTAAAGTCCATTGCATAGTGATTATCCAAAGTAGACTCTTAGGCATTCATAAACATGTAAAACACTAAATTCGACAACATGTTTTTTTGAATTTAATATTTTGTTAGAACTTGACTTTATCTTGTCAATGGTATTGGTTATTTTCTAAAAGAGTGTGAATACACTTACCATTTGTGCATGAATAAAAATAGAGACTTTTATGCATGTACCAAATCGATCAAACCTTCTTGAATTCCGGTGTATAGTGATTATATGGAGTAGAATCTTGGGCAATCACAAATATGTAAATTGTCAATTTGACATCTTTTTTTTAATAAATATTTAGCTACAACTTGACTTTATTGAGTCAATGATAATGGTTATTATATAAACAAATGTGAATACATATACCATCTACACATGAATTAAAATGGATACTTTTTCTCATGTACTGGAATATACCAAATCTTAAGCAAACTCTTGTGTGTTCGCAAACATGTAAATTGCCTAATTCAACAACATTTTTTTGAATAATGTTTTTTGTTACAACTTGAATTTATTGAGTCAAAGGTAATGGTTATCATATATATGAATTTGAATACACTCGCCATTTACACATGAATTAAAATAGAGACTTTTACATATGTAACATAATATACCTAACCTTCTTGAATTCCAATGCATAGTGATTACAAGCAGACTCTCAAACATTCACAAACATGTAAATTGCCAATTTAACAAAAAAAAAAAAAATTATTCTTTTGTTATAATTTGAATCTATCAATAAAATAGTGATTATCATAAAAACCAAAGAGTAAACACACCTACCATTTACCATTAACCACAAAACAACTATTTCCTTTTAAAGTTGTCAACCATTTTGAGTCTCCACCAAGTTTTTATTATGTTTCTCAAACTATCATTTTTAAAATTTTAATAAAACATTTAAAATCATGCAAGGAACTTTTAAGGTACCGAACATGAAATAACTGAATAAGTGTGAGGAAAAAGTAAATTGGAAACTTTTTATTTCATATTTGTAAATGTTAATTAATTATGACAATGATGATAGATGTGGATATAGAATAATTAAGATTTTGATTTTTGATACCTAGGGAGAAGGCCTTAGCCTATATAAAAAAAGTACATTTAGTTCTAGTCCATGATATTATCAATCATCAACAGACTCTCATAGTGAGTGTCGGCACATTATCATGCACTATTTTGTTAAAACTTGACTTTATTTTGTCAATGGTATTGGTTATTATATAAAAGAGTGTGAATACACTTACCATTTGTGCATGAATCAAAATAGAGACTTTTATGCATGCACCAAATAGATCAAACCTTCTTGAATTTTGTTTTATAGTGATTACAGGGGGTAGAACATTGGGCAATTAGAAACGTGTAAATTGCCAATTTGACATCTTTTTTTTAAATAAATATTTAGCTACAACTTGATTTTATTGAGTCAACGAATGATTATTATATAAACGAATGTGAATACATATACCTAGGAAAAAGTAAACTAGAAAATTTTATTTCATATTTGTAAATGTTAATTAATTATGACTATGATGATAGATGTGGATATAGAATAATTATGATTTTGATATTTGATACCCAGGGAGAAGGCCCTAGCCTGCAATTTTTTTTTTGCATTAATTCATGTGGTTATCAAGTTATATGAAGCCAAGTGATGGCTCGATGGAGATGTGATAAGTATTTAAAAAAAAACTAAAAATTTAAAATGAAGTGATCGAGGGAGAGGTAATGCAATTGGAAAAGTTTATGATCGATCTTGTGACATTAAGTGATCTTAAGAACTCAAAGTGAGACACTAAAGTTGGAAGTTTGAGTCATATATGATTGACCAAGGTAACTTTCTTATGGACAAATGCAATAGATGCAAACAACTTCTACATGGGATAAAATGTCAATTCAAAGGAGTTGTGATCGAAAGACATCACTATGTGACCTATAGGAAAACATTGACAAAGTGAGTTGCAATCATAACACTCAATCCCAATGCCCTTGTAAACCAAACTTAATATATTTGAAAGATATGGACCTAAATCAACCAGGAGATAGCAAATTGAACAAAAGTCCATTACAACACAAGTACATGAGCGCATTAAAACTTGAGCAGCCAAGATATAGAACTAAGTTATCAACTAGGATATCACAAATTATATACTGTTTCTAAGAAGAGAAAAAAACCCTATCTAGTAAAAAAATTACATATAGTTCCAGTCCATGATATTATCAATCATCATAGTGAGTGTAGGCACATTATCATGCACTATTTTGTTAGAACTTAACTTTATCTTGTCAATGGTATTGGTTATTATATAAAAGAGTGTGAGTACACTTACCATTTGTGCATGAATCAAAATAGAGACTTTTATGCACGTACCAAATAGATCAAACCAAGTGTTGAATTCCATTGTATAGTGATTATATGGAGTAGAATCTTGGGCAATCACAAACATGTAAATTGTCAATTTAACATCTTTTTTTAAATAAATATTTATCTACAACTTGACTTTATTGATTCAACGATAATGGTTATTATATAAAAGAATGTGAATACATATACCATCTACACACAAATTAAAATAGATACTTTTGTTCATGTACCGGAATATACCATGTCTTAAGCAGACTCTTGCGCGTTCACAAACATGTAAATTGCCTAATTTAACAACATTTTTTGAATAATTTTTTTTGTTACCGCTTTAATTTATCAATTCAAAGGTAATGGTTATCATATATATGAATTTGAATACACTCACCATTTACACATGAAATAAAATAGAGACTTTTATGCATGTAATAGAATATACCTAACCTTCTTGAATTCCAATCCATAGTAAATACAAGTAGACTCTCAAACATTCACAAACATGTAAATTACCAACTTGACAACAATTTTTTTAGTTATTCTTTTGTTACAATTTGAATTTATCAATAAAAAAGTGGTTATCATATAAACGTGAGAGTAAATACACCTACCATTTACCATTCATCACAAAAGAATTGTTTCCTTTTAAAGTTGTCTACCATTTCGAGTCTCCGTCAAGTTTTTATTATGCTTATCAACCTGTCATTTTTAAAATTTTAATAAAACATTTAAAATCGTGCAAGGAACTTTTAAGGTACCGAACATGAAATAACATGAATCAGTGTGAGGAAAAAGTAAACTTGAAATTATTTATTTTTTATATTTGTAAATGTTAATTAATTATGACTATGATGATAGATGTGGATATAGAATAATTAAGATTTTAATTTTTGAAGCCCCTTACGACTTCTTCCATAATACAACTTCCATTGTTAATTGTATTCGAAAAAAGCAATTCAGAAAAGGCTAGTTATATTAAGGATATTAGGAGAGTAACATCAAAATTTTAATGTTCTATTGCAATCGTGCACAAATTTTGTTGTGAGTAAATAAGATTATATCATGACATTATTATTATAATCAAAGACATTTAACGAATATTAGAGCATTTTATCTATGTTACTTAAAATTTGTTTTTCCATAAGGCGTTCTTGTAGTGAGATGAGCCCTGTTGGGTCTGACATCTTTCAAAAATTGGAGGGCCAAGATTAGAATGTCAGAGTGTTCGTTGAAATCAGACGGTGACAATCTCAGCTTCTGATAGAGTGAACTGTTATACCCCTAACAATTTGGCATGTGTATTAGGTATTTTCTATTTTTCCCGCTTTTGTTCCTGCATGGTGGAGATAGGTGGCTGGCTACATGCAATAGGGTTCTTGATGGTGGATTTGGCATACGATTTCTTCTCGAGGCTTTTGTAGCGGTGAAAATAGGGCATATAGAATTTATCAAGTGCGGACGTATCCTCTCATCAAGCACAACATGTTTTTTGTGGAATTTGGCCTCTTCGTTAGCATGGACGATGAGATTCAGAAGGTAGAACTGTATCATCATTTCCACGACGTGTTATGGGAAATGATTCCGATTCCTCTCAACCTGCCTGGAACTCCGTATCGGAAAGGCAGAATCGCTGGCAATCATATCCTCCATATACTTGAAAATATTATCAATCAGAGGAGAAAGGATTTGGAAAATTGATGCTCTTCACACGATCAGGATGTGCTGTCTTACTTGGTTTGTAGCGCGGATGAGGTCAGAAATAAATTAACGAAAGAGGAGGTAAAAGACAACCTCTTACCATTGTTATTACTATTACTTTTCTCCTCAAGTATTTGGCTCTAAATCCCCCTGCTACCACCAAGTTCTACAATGTATTTTTTTAAATATGTTATTTTTAAATCGAACATGCATTTTTTTAGTAAGTTTCTCTCTGCACTAAATTTAATGGAAGAATTGCAGAGCAAATGCAAATTTTCGATGAGATGGAGGAAAATAAGATACAACTTTTGGAATGGGAGGACATTCAAAAAATTAAATATTCATGGAGAGCTGCACAAGATGTTCATGATTTGGCCTACTTTGCATACATTCTATAAAAAATGTTACTTGTATAGGGTTTCAGTGTGTTAGCATTGTATTTTGGGGGTTTGGTGTTTTGGAGGTCTCTGATCAATTTACATGTTTTTAAAAGAGAATTGTGCAGATTTTTTCCATACTTGCAGGAATGTTTGTGCTGTTGATCCAAGAATTTTTCCTTTTTTTTTACACTCCGTCAACTGGATGTTACAGTTTTTGCACTACTTTTTGGAAATTAAAAATATACATATTACACATAATGTATGCGTGTGCAATTTCTTGTGTTGGGGTAGTGTGTATACTTTCTGATGTTTATGTGTACTTCCTCTACGAGTCTGGATCTCTCAAGGTAGGGTTTTTAATTTAGGTTGTTTGATATCCTTTATAGTATAGACATTGTTTTCCTATGAATTCTCAAATGCTGATAATTTGCATGAGGTTTTAATCAATGAGTTTTTGTGGCGTTTTTCGTTCAAGGATTTGTTGCTGAAGCCATTATTCTCGTCTCTTATATTTTACTGTAGACACAAAATTTGTGTCTTACGACCCCTTGTGACCCGCATCTCATCTCGCAATCTAACCTCATCACCTAAACCTTACACAATTATTTATTAATTACCTTATAATTGATAAATCCACATCACCTTACCTGCCACCTCACTTTGCCACCTCATCATGACCTAGCCCTAACCCTAAACTAACCTAATTAAGACCCATGACTTGGTCTAGACTCACATCCATAACTAATGCCTCCTTACTCGCACCCAAAGCCGACCTTCTAGCCACTTGACCAAGCCCGCAACTGATCTCTCGGGAGAAAAGCAGGGAAGGTGGGCTATTTTACTAAAAATAGCCTACTTTTTCCTTACCGATGCCGGTTCCTACTCGACCGCCGTCGGTTACGTAACCGCCATCGATTCCCTGTAAATGGGCTCCCCGAACCAAAATCAAAGGTGGAATGATTTTTGAAACAACAGAGATCATTGGGAGCGAAAAACAGAGTCCAGATCTTCACTTAACCAAGCAGAGACGAGTGAAGAAACCAGAAGTGCTTGCAGTAGAGGATATCAACTTGCATCTTCGCCAAAACCAGTAAGTCATATCTTGCATGTCCTCTGTTATAAGATTTCTTATGCTCTTTAAATCACAGTCCTCCTAAATCCAGTTCTGAACCCACTACTCAAGATCCCATTGCATCTAGCTGTCATTCTTTTACCCCTCATCATCTCATTTCCTAATATCATCCATAAACCAACCTTACCAACACCAAGAAACACAAACACCCCACCAAAACAATCAACCTACAGGTCCTAGACCCAACCGACGGGCGGTTACCAGAAACCGGTATCGGTTACCCTGACTATAACCAGAAACCAGCCTTCTCCTACTAGTTTCAACCAAGTAATCTAATTGATATTTTGCAGTCTTTTGTGTTAATTCATATTAGCAGGGGAACTGACCACCTTTGAAAGGAAGTGATATATTTCCTGGGCCCAAGGCAGTTTCCTCATTTATTGTTTAATCAAAATCTTGTGGTCTTGTGTTCTTATTTGCAGGTAGTCCTTCCAAGACAAAAAGGAGTTCTTCGCAATCAGCCTGATCTTTCTCTACGGTATGCGCACACCATCTCGGTATTCCTTCTAGCACCTAACCTCATCTGTTTCTAAAAGGAATGAAAGGATAGAAGCAACTCTATTCCCAGGAAGCCGAGTCATTCCGAGTGAAACATTTTGGCACGCCAGGTGGGACCCATTTTGGGTTTCTTTCTTTCTTGCTTATTTTCGCATTTTAGGAAGCATACTTGTTGTTTTTCTACTTTTTAAGATATTCACAACGTATTTTGTTTTATTTCGGTAAAAGAATTTGCTTTGCTTTCCTACGTCTTCGCATTAGTGAAAGTCATCTCTCTTGCTTCATCGAACATAATTTTTGATTTGGGTTTAAAACACATGCATTGCATTCCTCCTTGTTGTTCTTCAATTCTAGTGAACATAGATTAAGTAACAGGTCGTACACGTGAGGGTGATATCCACGGTATTGATAGGAAATTAACCCTAGTTTCACTGCACAACACATACCGAATCACTTCACAATTCACACAACAGCTCAAACATCCCCCCTTTTCTGCGGTATTCCTCTGCTCGATTAAGGTAACCTTATAAGCCAAAACAAACTTGACATTTCCCCCTAGGTCTTGTTGTTTAGGATCTGACATCATCTTACGTCTAAAGGCATAAGCCCACGATAACTAAAATTAACCCTAGGGTTAGTCTCTGGATTTGTGTGTGCATCTTGCTTGTTTTCAAATTCTGTTTTCTCTGTCATACTTTGTCTTCTGTGATCAATAAGTTGACAAATATACTCAACGTTGCTAAAAATAAAATTAGCAGCCTTTTATATCTTCTTATCCTAGACTTTTGACACTGGCATCGGTTAACTGACCGATGTCGTCTGCTCTCTGACCGACACCGGTTATTAAACCGATATCAGTTACTGTCTTCATCATCCCCTGACAAACCAGCAACTTGCCAAATTCATCATTCTGAGGTTGTTTTTGTTCTTGATAGATTGAAACTTTCCTGTGTGTTCTTGTCCATGGTTGTCATCACTCGGAAGCAAGCCGCCGCCATGGTTTCACACGCCTGCTTTGTGTCTTTTCCTGAATCACCCCCTTCACATTCTATAGGGAACCCTACGGACACCAGTGAGATCCCCCAAATTCCTGTAGGAGACAAGGACTTTGCCAAATTTCTGGATGCTAATCCCAGCGCTGTACAATACTATTTGTCTCATGCCCCTGACCGTACGCCTGATGGTCAGCTCCTTATTGGCATGCCTATTAGTATAGCTGCTCATTTAGCTCCCACTCCTCCTGATAACACTGCCTTACTTCCTGCATCTCTAGCCCCGTCTCCCAATCTGACGGCTTCAGAGGTTCATACGACCCCGATTAGCTTTTCCTTTGGTTAATCTTGGACCCCACGTATCGTTACCACCAACTGCCCCTACCTCATCTCTCTTTCAGACCACTCCATTCATGACTTACTCTCTGCCACCTATTCACACGAGCTTTCCTTCTCAAGCTCCGCCTACCTTTTCATTCCCATACACGTATCCAGTAACCTCAACACCTTATATGGGACATCCCTATTCTGTTGCTCCAACATACTCATCCTCCATACCTTATCAACACTTAGCCCCACCATTTTCTAGCGGAAGCCCTTGGTCCAACTTGCCTCCGTTTGCCACAACCGCACCATCATCTCATCCAACCACAGATTTCATTAAACAAATGATGGACAAAATGCAAAACCTGGAGGCTTCTGTTTCGGGAAGTCGTAGCGCCTTGACATATGAGCAAGTTTGTCAGGATCCCATTCACCCTTCTGTCCCCCTTCATTCATATCCTCCTCAATGGGAGTTGCCGAAATTTACTCGTTTTAATAGTAAAGAGGATCCTCAACAACACTTGCGATCATTTAGACATGCTTGTTATTTGATTACCCATGATGACGCCTTGTTACTCCGCACCTTCCCCATGTCCTTATCAGGACCCACCTTGGAGTGGTACAGTGCTTTAACCTAGCACTCGATCTTCTCTTTTAACCAACTAGCCCAATCTTTCTTGGATCATTTCTCCATTAACATTGCCAAGAAAGTATCTATCACCGACCTTTATGCCATCCGACAATTCAAAGATGAATCTATCGCAGATTTCGTGGGATGATGGCGCGGCCTTATCAACCAACTTACATATGCCTTGCCTCAAGCTGAACTTATCAAACTGTTCACGCGGGCATGTGCTAAGCACATTTCTCCTACTCTCCAAATTCAAACTTTCCGTACATTTGACGAGGCCTTTACTATGGCCCGAAAATTAGAAATTCAAGCCTTAGAAGAAGAGAAATTGCGGTTGCGTAACAAAAACCCCAATTTCCGAACTCTAGATTCTACCAATAAACCAAATACCGCCACTCCTCACACATCCACTTCTTCTAAATCAAAAGGAGCTGTCCACGCGGGTAATGGTCAAATCTCAAACACCGTCCAATACTCCGCCGAAAACCACCTATAAGTACAAAGCCGAGCCCATCAAGTACACTCCCTTGGGAGAAACTTATGGCGTCATCCTGGAGAAATTGCTCAAAGCTGGGGCTATCAGCTTGCCCCCTGTTAAACCTCACTCTGGGTTTGACTCCACCCACGCAATACCCTCCTAGGTATAAATAAAATGACTTTTGTAACTTTCACCGTGTAAAAGGACATAGTCATGAAAACTGCAAGATGTTGAAAAACATAGTGCAGGAAATGAGATCCTTCTTAAAATATATTTCTTCGATCAGAGTTGTAACGACCCAACATTCCTCCCTTCGATAGATTTGGACATTTTCTAGAGATCCATACCACTAATCATCTTGAATACACCAGTCAACGTATGAACCAAGATATGTTAGCCGATCTTCAGTGTTCCCTTGAAATCCATGTAGGTCTTCGATCTATCTAGAAAAAAGGTAGATAATTTCCTCTATGTGAAATCTTTTCTATGAATCCCCATAGCCTCTCCATCAACACAGGAGTCCAAACCTCCTTCTCCACAATAACATTCCAAAATCCCATATCATTGACTTTACCTTGGATCAGAATGATGAGTATTTGAGTGCACATGAATTCTCATCTGATCGACTGAGTCTTGGCATGTACACCACATCTGGTACAAGACTGACATGAACGGACTAATATGTTCTCATTTCCATATATTTCATTTCTTTCATCTCAAACGTCTCCCTTCTACCATTATTTTTTGGGTATTTAGGACAGGCTCCCCCGATGTCGGATTAAGACATCCTTATACGAGAAATGTCTTAGGCACTAGAGGCTAATTATGCTTTCATGCATGCTTAATAATCACCTTATTTTTTCTAGTTCCCCTTGATACATTATTCTCCAAAGTGTGTTGTTGTTGCATCGTCTAAATCTTTTCAAACGACCAAGTGGACTCTTCTTAACATCTAAGCGTTGAAACAGTGCCTCATCTACCTCATGTGTCACACCCACAATGTATCAAGAATCTTCCATGGACCCGTTGTTCATATTCGTACATAAGTACGATGTTTACTGGGGAATGAGGGATTGTCATTCCACAGAAGCCTTCACTATTCCCTATGGGAACGTAATATGCAGTATGGTCCTTTTCCATCTTACTTACAAATTTAAATGACTGAGTATCTAGCATGGTTTCCACCATATACCCGAAGCATTGACATGAAGCTGAAAATGCCCCTATATGAATCACCTTCACCCCCCTCAGGATATAAAAATATACCCCGTACCACTTCTTATCAACTTAACCAATGTTTTATCCTACTCCACTGGGACCTCACCAAGTGCCAGTCCAAAAGCAGGAGAAGTAAGCTACTAAATCTAATTTATTAAAAGGTACTAGCCGTTCCGCCTCCTAAGAGACTAAGTGCGAATTCGTAGTTTTCAATCACAGATCAATAAGTTCCATCATCGTCATACCCTATCTTCCACCCTAGTTAGATGACCCCATCCCTAGATCTTAGATCAATGTTTCATGCCTTCTGCATTTTCATTCAGAACAACCTACGTATATCCACACCCATACATGTAGAATTTCAGGGTATAGCAAATTTACCGTCCAACCAATGTAAAAATTATCACGAAAAACCTGTCCATCTTTCCAACTATATGATGTATCCAAACCGAAAAAATATCCTCACTAGTGTTGGTATGTTAGGCACAAGTGGGCCCTCATCATACACTTTCCTAACTTAGACTCTAAACAAAAAAACCACTTCATACTCATTCTTGTTAGATATAGAAAACCACACACAACCCTCTAATCAATCTATGTCCACATCATATGCCTAAGATAAACCTTTAAAAGCCTATATTCAACAACCATAAGTCTATGCTCGGTCGTTTTGGGATTATCCTCAGTCATTGAAGACTTTTTCTCAACCCACTCAATAGTTTTGTATTCCCTCTCCCACAAATACTATGGAACTACACCACCTTACATGCACTTATAATCTAAATCCATCCATCCTAACATTTTGTTTTATTTTGGTAAAAGAACTTGCTTTGCTTTTAGTCTGGCATTAGTGAAAGTCATCTATTTTGCTTCATCGAATGTATTTTCGATGGTTTAAAACACGTGCAGTGCATCCCGGTGGTTGTTTTTCTATTTAGTGAAACTAGATTAAGTCACAGGTCATTACACGTGGGGGTGATATCCACGGTATTGACAGGCAATTAACCCTAGTTCACTGCACAACACATACCGAATCACTTCACAATTAACACAAACAGCTCAACATCCCCCATTTTCCGCGGTTATTCCTCCGCCCGATTAAGGTACCCTCTATAAGCCAAAACAAACTTGACATTTCCCCTAGGTCTTGTTGTTTAGGATTTGACATCATCTTACGTCTAAGGGCATAAGCCCACGATAACTAAAATTAACCCTAGGGTTAGTCTCTGGATTTGTGTGTGTATCTTGCTTGTTTTCAAATTCTGTTTTCTCTGTCATACTTTGTCTTCTGTGATCAATAAGGTTGACAAATATACTCAACGTTGCTTAAAATCAAATTAGCAACCTTTTATATCTTCTTATCCTATACTTTTGACACCGGCATCGGTTAACGGACCGACGTCGTCTGCTCTGTGATCGACACCGGTTATTAAACCGATATCGGTTACTGTCTTCATCAGCCCCTGACAAACCAGCAACCTGCCAAATTCATCATTCTGAGGTTGTTTTGTTCTTGATAGATTGAAACTTTCCTGTGTGTTCTTGTCCATGGTTGTCCTCACTCGGAAGCAAGCCGCCGCCATGGTTTCACATGCCTGCTCTGTGTCTTTACCTGAATCACCCCCTTCACATTCTATAGGGAACCCTACGGACACCAGCGAGATCCCCCAAATTCCTGTAGGAGACAAGGACCTTTGCCAAATTTCTGGATGCTAATCCCAGCACTGTACAATACTATTTGTCTCATGCCCTTGACCGTACGCCTGATGGTCAGCTCCTTGTTGGCATGCCTATTAGTATAGCTGCTCATTTAGCTCCCACTCCTCCTGATAACACTGCCTTACTTCCTGCATCTTTAGCCCCTTCTCCCAATCCGATAGCTTCAGAGGTTCAAACGACTCAGATTGGCTTTTCCTTGGCTAATTTTGGACCTCACGTATCGTTACCACCAACTGCCCCCTACCTCATCTCTCTTTCAGACCACTCCATTCATGACTTGCTCTCTGCCACCCTATTCACACGAGCTTTCCTTCTCAAGCTCCGCCTACCTTCTCATTCCCATACACGTATCCAGTAACCTCAACACCTTATATGGGACATCCCTATTTTGTTGCTCCAACATACTCATCCTCCATACCTTATCAACACTAGCCCCCCCATTGTCCAGCGGAAGCCCTTGGTCCAACTTGCCTCCATTTACCACAACCGCACCATCATCTCATCCAACCACAGATTTCATCAAACAAATGATGGACAAAATGCACAAATCTGGAGGCTCGGTTTCGGGAAGTCGTAGCACCTTGACATACGAACAAGTTTGTCGGGAGCCTATTCACCCCTACTGTTCCCCTTCATTCATATCCTCCACAATGGGAGTTGCCCGAAATTTACTCGTTTTAATAGTAAGAGGATCCTCAACAACACTTGCGAT
Organism: Taxus chinensis; assembly: GCA_019776745.2. Taxonomy (NCBI): domain Eukaryota; kingdom Viridiplantae; phylum Streptophyta; class Pinopsida; order Cupressales; family Taxaceae; genus Taxus; species Taxus chinensis. Next base: position 119,864,195 of record CM034149.1, on the reverse strand, counting down.
CATTTAGACATGCTTGTTATTTGATTGCCCATGATGACGCCTTGTTACTCCGCACCTTCCCCATGTCCTTATCAGGACCCGCCTTGGAGTGGTACAGTGCTTTAACCCAGCACTCGATCTTTTCTTTTAACCAGCTAGCCCAATCTTTCTTGGATCATTTCTCCATTAACATTGCCAAGAAAGTATCTATCACCGACCTCTATGCCATCCGACAATTTGAGGACGAATCTATCGCAGATTTCATTGGACGATGGCGGGGCCTTATCAACCAACTTACGTATGCCTTACCTCCAACCGAACTTATCGAACTGTTTACGCGGGCCTGCGCTAAGCACATCTCCCCCACCCTCCAAATTCAAACTTTCCGTACATTCGACGAGGCCTTTACTATGGCCCGAAAATTAGAAATTCGAGCCTTAGAAGAAGAGAAATTGCGGTTGCGTAACAAAACCCCAATTTCCGAACTCCAGATTCTACCAACAAGCCAAACACCACCACTCCTCACGCGTCCACTTCTTCTAAATCAAAAGGAGCTGTCCACGCGGTAATGGTCAAATCTCAAACACTGTCCAATACTCTACCGAAAACCACCTATAAGTACAAAGCCGAGCCCATCAATTACACTCCCTTGGGAGAAAATTATGGCGTCATCCTGGAGAAATTGCTCAAAGCTGGGGCTATCACCTTGCCCCCTGTTAAACCTCACTCTAGGTTTGACTCCACCCGCGCAATACCTTCCTGGTACAAAGAAAATGACTTTTGTAACTTTCACCGCGTAACAGGACATAGTCATGAAAACTGCAAGATGTTGAAACAACTAGTGTAGGAAATGGTTGATGCGGGGGATATAGCCCTCGATAATCCTAACGCCCCTGCCTAACCGAAATCTAAAATTTTCAACAAGCCATTCCCGAATCACTCGTCCAACAGTAACGTAAACCAAGATATCTTAGCCAAGGAGAGTGTCATGAGATCCATGCAGTCTTCGATTCTCAGCCAAAAGCCTCTATTGAAATTTTTTTGAATCAAGCCTCTCCACCAACACAGGAGTCTGAACCTCCTTCACCACCATCAGCCAAAGTGAAATCATTCCTTTACCCATAAAAGAGTTAACTACCCAGACTTCTCTTCTCATCGATGAGTCTTCTTACACCACATCCCTACAAGACTGTGAACGGATGTTATCTAATTTATCTATTTCCCAAACGTCCCCTTCTACCACTCTTGTTGCACAAGAGGAAGGCTCGCCACTCCTTTTGACATCCTTAGACGAGAAATCTCTTACACTGACATCACCACATTCTTTAAACATGACAGATCCCCTCAAACACACCCTCCTACCTATTAGTCCCTCATCGCCTAAATCTTTTCAACGACCAGTGGACCTCTTAACATCTATTGATACAGTGCCTCATCTACCTCCTGTGTCACACCCACAATGGACTGGAATCACAACCCGTTGTTCTTCCGTACAAAAGTTCATATTCACACGTGAGGACTGTCATTCCACAGAAGATAGACAGGCCCTATGGGAACGTTTGAGTACCCCTTTTTCTACTCAAATGCAAATGACTGATCCTGATGTCTCCACCATATACCCGAAGTGTTTTACAGAAGTTAAAATGCCCCTGTTCTCACCTTCACCCCCCCCCTCACCTCTACCAATGCCCCGTCCACTTCTATCAACTTAACCACATCTCTCCCCTACGCTTGGGACCTCACCACTCCCAGTCTAACAGCACCCGCCTAAGCGACTCGATCTATCCAAAATACATCCGTCCCGCCACCTAAGAGACCAACTCAATCCGTTGCCCCTATCACAATCAAAACCATCATCGTCATACCTACCTTCCATATTGGGACCCCCTCCCTCTACCTACATCAATTATATCATACCCCTGCGTTTTCTTCAAAACAACCTCACGCTTCCGCACCCATACAGAAATTCCAGGGTATAGCAACCACCGTCACTCCGCATATCCTGTCCACCTATCAACCCTAAACAAATTCCATCATCAAAAGATTTGTTTTTCGGTCACTCCTATTTCCCCCGTGGTTGTTTTCTGATACACCATCATCTGCGGCCTCATCATCCAACATAGCTTCTGCGCCAAAGAAATCACGTTTAGTGAAAACCACGTATCAACACCCCTCGGCTAAACCACCACCCGTGCGAACCAACCACGCCCAAACATTACCAAAACCCGCACAACCAATACCCTCATCCTCCTCCGATTTTGACCCACTCAAAGGATCTTACGCCAAAATCCTTGCTATGTTGGTGGAGAATGCGACCATTTCCCTACCTCCACTTAGACCTTATGACCGTCTAAACCCGACCTATGGGTTACGATGAGTCTAAAATCTGCGCTTATCACCGCACACCAGGACATGATGTGGAGGGATGCAAAGCTCTAAAACCATCCTTCGTCAGTCACCTCTCCCGGATAGAAAGATTAAGAAAGACAACTTACGAAGGGAGAGACCTTTAGTTTCCATTCCCTCTCCTATACCATCTGTCCCCGCCTCACCAAGATCTATCATTTTTACAACCCCACCTCTTGAAGACCATGAGTTATCCCAACCATCTTCCTCATCTCAGGTCTATGAGATTAATATGATTAGTGTCGCTACTCGAGGGCAGAAAAACAATGGGAAAGCAAAAGAAAACACACCTGCGGCATCTCTTTTTCCGTCAAACATCCCGATTGCACCACCACCTGAAGTGGTCATTCGCGGACCCGCCTATCCCATCTCTAATGGCATTGCCCACCGAAATATGATTAAACAGCTTCACCAATCGCCCGTAAAAATGACACTGTATGATCTCATTCAGACTTCTGAATCTCATCGACAAGCTCTCGCTGAGATCCTTCAAGGGATAAAGGTTTTACCTAATGAAACCCTTCCTGTCGCCTCCATTCTAACACCCAATCACATTGCTTCTCTCACCAAACAACCCACTACCCCAACCACTTCTGTCTCTGTACAACAAGCTGCTGCAGTCAGTTTCTCCGAAGACGAAATTGTTGACTTTGGTACAGAAGATCCTGACCTTGCTCTTTTCATCTCAACTTACATCCGGGACATTCGGGTACGTCGTGTTATGATTGACGGGGGTGCTAGCCTAAACATCATCTCTTCAAAAGCCTTCCAACAAATGAATATCCCTTCTAGTTGCATGTGTGCCAACCCCATCATGTTGCGGTCATTCAATGACGCTATTACTTCTACCTTAGGCACCGTGATCCTCAACATTCGGGTAGGACCACGTACTTTACCCGAACTCTTCTATGTCTTGGAGGGAGAGTTCCAATATAATATATTGCTGGGTCATCCTTGGATCCGAGCCATGGGATGCGTTCCCTCAACATTACATAGATGCATAAAATTTGAGTATGAGAGGAAGTCCTACACCGTAAAAGCTGACCCTCCCCCCTTTAAAACCTGCAATATGTTATACCGCCCTAACGATGTGCTTATACCAAATCAAGACACCCATAAATTCAACCCAACCATCCTCTTCAAATGTACCTCAACCATCCACCTCAACCGCGCCTACGCCTTCAACTGATGAAACCACCATCGCAAAAACCACTTCCCTTCCCGCAGCTAACATTCCAACCTGTGACCCCTTAGTAGTTGTTTTTCAGCGCCTTACGTTGGGGGAGTACCGCCTATATAACGTTAGTTATTTCCCTACCCCGCAGGAGTACGGACAATTACATGCACATCCCACCTATGACCGTCGCGTGGGGGAGGTAATCTCTTACAGACCACCCCATTGCCGCACTAACCTAACGTATGGGGGTGTTGACGCATCCTCCATTACCCCTGAACCTCCTCTTGGTGTGGTTCCCTTCCAATTCTGATTTTCAATACTTGACAAATCGTCGTTTTTCCCTCACCTTCTTGACTCGCTGTGCGTGGAAAGGATTTGGTTTTGGCCTTTACGAATAAGGCCGACATACACTCATTCCCGTGACTACCCGTAAACATAATGATCGTAGTGGTCTCATTTTTCCCGAAACACCTACATAGGAGACACCTCCTATCAGCTGTATCCTGGAAGAAGAAGACGTCACCCCTACCAAACCATCATCACCCACTTTGCCATCATCACCCACAGAATCTATAGACCCTGAATCCATCCCTCCTAACTTTTTTTTTTTCATAAATGCTATCTTCATAGGTCCTCTCACTTATCAACGCGATAATGAGGACCCATCTTCTCTTCCGCTTCTGTATCCAGACGTGATCGAAGAGGATTCACCTTTGATTAATGTTGTTGAATGCCAGGATGACGACTCCATCCTCACTTACCTTGGCGCGGATGATTCTTATATTCAACGAGCCTTACCATCTGAAACCCAAACCATGCTGAACGAATCTACCATAGAAATCAACATCCACACGGAGGAGGATCCTCACATTGTGAAGATTGGACAATCCCTTAACACATCAGAACAAGCCGCCTTTACTACCTTTCTCCGTGCTCGCAACCAAGCTTTCGCATGGTCTTACGCTGACATGCCAGGAATTGATCCTACCATTGCCATCCATAACATCACCCTAAACCCCGATTCCAAACCAGTCAAACAGAAATTGAGAAAAATGCATCCACGCATTGCTCTCTTGGTCAAAGAGGAGCTCCAACGACTCCTTTCTGTTTCCTTCATCTTGCCTATTGACTATCCCCAATGGATTTCTAACATCATACCTGTCACTAAAGCGACAGGGGGACTTCGGATATGCACAGATTTCCGGGATCTTAACCTCGCTTGCCCTAAGGATGACTTCCCCTTACCTAGCATTGACCAACTTGTTGATCTAACTGCAGGTCATGAGATGCTCTCTCTCATGGATGGCTTTTCAGGATACAACCAAATTTTGGTTGCCCCTGCCGATCAACACAAAACTGCCTTCATAACTCCTTGGGGAACCTTTTGTTATCGTGTCATGCCATTTGGCCTTAAGAATGCTGGTGCTACCTATCAGCGGGCTATGACCTACATTTTTCATGACATTATGCACACTATCCTTGAAGATTATGTCGACGATCTTCTCGGCAAGTCTAAACATCGTAGTGAACATCTTGATGTTTTAACCATTATTTTTGATCACCTGTTACAATATTCTGTCCGCCTTCAACCAAAGAAATGTGTCTTTGGTGTTCTTTCGGGAAAACTTCTTGGCTTTATCGTCTCTTTGCGTGGCATTGAGGTCGATCCATCTAAAGTCAAAGCTATCCTAGAAATGCCCCCACCCAAAAATCTCAAACAATTGCGTAGTTTACAAGGTAAGCTCCAATCTATCCGACGTTTCATCTCCCAACTCTCGAATCAGTGTCAACCTTTTCATCACCTTCTTAAAAAGGACATTGCCTTTCAATGGAGTGAGGAGTGTCACCAAGCCTTCGAAGCTCTCAAATCCTATCTCTTGCAGCCACCCATGCTTATCCCACCCCAGGACGACCACCCTTTCTACCTTTATCTTTCCGCCACTGACCATGCTATAGGTGCTATGCTCGCACATCGGGATTCGGCATGACGAGAACAGGCCGTTTATTATATAAGTCGTACCCTCGTGGATTATGAGACTAGGTATACACATGTAGAAAAATTGTGCCTTGCCCTATCATTTGTAGCCACCAAACTCCGACATTACCTCCTGAATCACAAAACTTTTGTCATCACCAACACAGACCCCATTCATTATATGTACGCCAAACCGCATCTAAACCAACGTATCGCTCGATGGCTTATGCTCCTCGCTGACCTTGACCTTGAATTCGTACAACAGAAGTCAATCAAAGGACAAACTCTTACAGACCAACTTGCGGAGGCCCCTTTACCTGGGGAACAATTTACCAATTTTACCTTCCCCGACGAACTCATCGCCACTCTTTCACTCCGGGAAGAGTTGTATCAAATGACCCTCTTCTTCGATGGATCTAAATGCCAGTACGGCGGAGGAGCCGGCGTTGTTCTCATTCCTCTCGACGCTGAGCCTATGCCTCTTTCATTCTGACTCAATTTCCCTTGCACTAATAATACAGCGGAATACGAGGCCCTTGTTCTGGGTCTCCAAGTTGCGTTACACTTAGGCATCAAATCTATCAACATTTTTGGCGACTCTCAATTGGTAGTCAATCAAGTTATGGGCGTCTACCAATGCAAAAATGAGGAACTTCAAAAATACAAACACTACGTGGATTCACTTCTAGCCTTATTTACTCACTATTCTATACAAACCATTCCACGCTCCACTAACAAATTTGCGGACACTATGGCTTGCTTAGCCTCGCAAATTCCCGCCGCACCAACTGACTCTGAATTATTCGTCGTGGTCCAACAACTTTTTGTCCCATCCTATTCAACCCCGGTAGTTTGTACGATAAATACTGTGTCTACTAGTTCGCAGGATACCTGGTACCACCAATTTCACGATTATCTTACAACTTCTATTCTCCCACCTGACCTTACTAATACTGGCAAACGCGCGTTTCTTAAACGCGTTTCTCGTTATGTTGTTATGGGAGGACTCCTTTATAAACCCGGCTTTGATGGCATCCTCCTTCGATGTCTCACCGGCGCGGAGGTCACCCATACCATCCAACAGGTCCATGACGGTATTTGTGGTGGACATTTTAGCAGCCTTGCCGTGGCCAAATGAATCCTTCGCCTTGGTTATTATTGGCCTACTCTCAATAACGACTGCTACGAATATGTCAAGCGTTGTGTTATGTGTCAACAACATGCCAACCTTCAACATACTCGTAGCCACCCACTTCAGGTCGCTCGAGATCTTTGGCCCTTCTCACAATGGGGTTTAGACCTTATTGGTGAGATTCACCCGACCTCTTCACAACGTCACCGTTGGATAATCACAGTGACCGAATATTACACAAAATGGGTGGAGGCTATTCCACTCATTTCAATCAAAAAAGAAAAAATCGTAGAGTTCATTAACCACCACATTATCTGTCGTTTTGGTGTTCCTCATCGCCTAATAACAGATAATGGTAAATCTTTTAAAAACAAGTTGTTACAAGACCTTTGTGACAACTTTGGTATCAAACTTAGTTTCTCATCACCTTACTATCCACAGGCCAATGGGCAAGCCGAGTCCTCTAATAAAACACTAACCAAAATCCTCATGAAAGTTGTCAATGAATCCGGAAGAAATTGGCACGATCACATCCCCTTTGCCCTTTGGGCTTATCGCACTAGTATTCGTACCTCCACTAATGCCACACCTTTTTCTTTGGTATACGGTACCGAGGTTGTTTTGCCTCTCGAAATACAAATACCCTCCCTTAGAATATCTCTTCAGGATATTCTCACCAACGATGATTTCCGCCAAGAGCGGTTAGCCCAATTGGAGCTTCTTGACGAACGTCGTCTTACAGCTCTTAATCACCTTCAACTCTATCAAAAACGCATTAAACGTGCTTATGATAAGTGACTTCATGAGCGTACCTTTAAGGTTGGTGATCTTGTCCTCAAAGAGAATCAACATGTAACCAAACTAGAAAAGAGCAAATGTGGAAAATTTGCTCCCAATTGGATTGGGCCTTATATAATCACTCACACCTATGGATCTGGTACTTATCGTTTAGCTTCGCTTAATGGTAAACCTGAGCCTGAGCCCCTTAATGCCTTGCATCTTCGACCATTCTATTGTTGAAATTAGTGTTATATCACTTCTTATCCGCCTACTGCTCGTCCCTTGAGCTCCCATACCACCACATGCACTTGTTTCCTACATCTCGAAATAAAATCAAGCTCACCTCTCACCTCCCCTTAACGATGCCTTCCCCTTTTTAGTCTAGTCCATGACTTCAACGTATTAAAATAAGCCGTATTCTTATGGGATTTTCTTGAGTCAAACTTCCTACAAACCTAGATGCTTCACGTCACAAGGACATCTAGTTATCTATAGACTACTCCCTCGAAGGACAGCTATATGCCAAAAACTATTGATGCTATTATATATATAGACTGCTCCCTCGAAGGACAGCTATGCATTTAAATCATATCTGCTACTATAAATAGACTGCTCCCTCGAAGGACAGCTATACACAGTCAGCCTTTATCAGAAGCTTCTCGCATTGATCACCTTCGTGAAGACCTCAAGAATAAAACAATCAATATCCCTTGTAGACTTCCCGCATCGATCAGTCTACATTCAATAAAATAAAAGCCTCATTCAAAAGAACTTCTTTTGAGTCATGGACTTGTCTATTTAGGGGAGGTTCTCTTTCGTCAGAACACTCACTTTGTAATAAGTTCTCCATACCTCAGCTATACCATCCACCTCACCTCACCATTTGTTTCAACTCAAGGGACGTAATGTACGCTCGATATATTGTGATCACACAACTCTTTTCACCTATTAACTTCTCGTCTATGCACGGTACCTAGGGCTCCAAGCTCGTTCTACGTTGTGTGGTTTGTTTAGCTCTTTTCACCTACGGAGCACTCTTTCTGCTTTGCCTCGCATCTAGGATTGTGTGTTGACCTTAATCAGGACATGGTTCCCTACCACCTGGGTAGGCTAACTCTCGCTTCCCTTGTACCTTCTACAACATCTCCAATTCGTTACCAACACCATCAACCTTACCTTACCAATATTAATATCAATATTTTTGCCAATCAACCAATTGCCTAACCGTACCACATTGCCTAAATTCACTTCTCCCTGGTCCTAAGGGAGAACTACATCAGTCTGAGGCCCCTCCTTGCTTTGTGCAATGGGCTATGTAGGTAGCACTTCGGAGACATGGGGTCTCCCAAGGTTAGCTCGACCATCCCCTACCATAATCTATCATGTGTGGTATAATAAATATTTCTGTGTATTTCTATTTAATCACATTCCTCTTTATCCTTTTTCAAAACATCGAAAATCAAAACACAAACATTCTTATTTTTATCGTAACTCAAATCAACATACATATTTAGCTTTATTTAGATGTTAAACAAATACATCTTCTCTATCATCGACACACAGGTCGGCATCCTTATTTATTCTTATACCTTGCTAACATTTACTCAGACCCTCACGCCTCATCCCGAACTAGGTGATGATCGTGATCGTCAACCCCTCTCGCCGGGCCTCTTTGTCCTCAAAGGTACCATGGCTATTGGTACCGCCCACTGATCTGCCAATCTCTCCTGTAACATCTGAATACGCCCTCTCGCATGGAGAACTCCAGCCTCTAGTCTCGCTGCTCGTGACTCCGCAACCACTAACAATCTTCTTGTCTCATTCACCTGCGTTTGGAGCTGCTGAACTAAACTCTGCAGACGATCTCTCTCTGCTGTAATCACAGCAATGTTAGGGCGCTCACGTACACCTCGCAGTTCTGCTACCCACCATAATCTATAGGCCTCTGTCGTTCCTGCATCCATTACCCTGCGATCGGCTGCTACCTCTTCAGGACCTTCTGGAGGTGTTGGCTGGGGAGGTGAGAGTACTGCCTCTGCGTCGATCCTCATATATGGTCTATAAGCCAGGGGTATATCCTGCACAAATCCAAATTGTCGCCGCACGCGATCTATAGGAATCCTCTCATATTCACCTGGCCTGTGCCCCGCGATCCACCTCATTCGCTCTACACCCCTTAACTCCTCAGCTATGCTCTCTGTTACCATATAGTTACCGTAAGGCCTCCAACAGATGTCCGCAACCGTCACCCTCTCCCATACCTGCCTGTAATACACAATATCACCCGTCACGGCCTGGGATCTGGCCTCTTGTTCTGTCTGGACCCATCGTCTGAATCCCAACCTCTACACTCCGGTTTCTCCCGACTGGATGGGTCGACCTATTGGTCGCACACAAACAATGTGCTCATAGGCCCAACAGTGTAATAAGTATGAACTATCTAGTGTCGTCCTGTGATTTCACCTACAAGCCCATAAACCCCTGTATAGCTCCGCCAAATATGTAGGTGCCCATGCAAAAGTCACATTCCTTTCTATCATCTCCCAAATAACACACATCAATGCCTTTGGAAATCTTCCCCCTTCCGCCCTCGGTAACGCATAATACCCTACCGCTATCATTAATATCACTACTAACCTTGTCTCCTCAGGGTGTGTTGCATACATTACCCCATATGTGAATGACAAACCTCACTGTGTTAAGTCTCGTGCATATTGACTAAACACTTCTGTTATCGCTGCTCGCCCCGCGCTAGGTAACGCCTGATATACTAGTTTTCCTGTAATGGGGAGTCTCAAAATACGAAACACATCTTCCAATGTTACTGTCATTTCACCTGTTGGCAGATAGAAGGTATTTTTCTCAGGATTCCATCTTTCAATCAATGCCTGCAACATAGCATGGTTCCGTGCAAATCGTGAATAATAGCGGATTCCACTTAACCCCAAACGATTTATCAATGTCCATTCAGCTGGTGTTACATCCGCTCGGATTCGTGACAGCAGCACCGGTACACTATCATTCATCCTTATCCCCGCCTCTGCCTGCATACGTTACAAAAACAAATACCCGTTCAATAAATCAAATCACCACGAGTTTTTTCTCACATTCTGGAAATCCCTACAGTAACCGGTATCGGTTATAAATAACCGGTACCAGTCAGTAACCGATATCGGTTACACCTAACCGGTATCGGTCACTTCCAATTACATACATCTTGCCTAAAACAACCACCTACGACAATAAATTGATCGTTTATTCCTTTCTATATACACAGACATACCCAAAACCCCGAATTACCTACCCCATAACACTCACCTCATCTATACCCCTGGCTATCATGTTGTCTTTCTCATATCTACTTACCTATACCCTTAACAGGAGTAACCACTTCATATTATTGTCCGTGCAGCTTTACAAAACAAGCTACACGACAATAAGGGGCTAATGTAGACACCAAATTTGTGTCTTATGACCCCTTGTGACCCGCATCTCATCTCGCAATCTAACCTCATCACCTAAACCTTACACAATTATTTATTAATTACCTTATAATTGATAAATCCACATCACCTTACCCGCCACCTCACTTTGCCACCTCATCATGACCTAGCCCTAACCCTAAACTAACCTAATTAAGACCCATGACTTGGTCTAGTCTCACATCCATAACTAATGCCTCCTTACTCGCACCCAAAGCTGACCTTCTAGCCACTTGACCAAGCCCGCAACTGATCTCTCGGGAGAAAAGCAGGGAAGGTGGGCTATTTTACTAAAAATAGCCTACTTTTTCCTTACCGATGCCGGTTCCTACTCGACTGCTGTCGGTTACGTAACCGCCATCGGTTCCCTATAAATGGGCTCCCCGAACCAAAATCAAAGGTGGAATGATTTTTGAAACAACAGAGATCATTGGGAGCGAAAAAAAGAGTCCAAATCTTCACTTAACCAAGCAGAGACGAGTGAAGAAACCAGAAGTGCTTGCAGTAGAGGATATCAACTTGCATCTTCACCAAAACCAGTAAGTCATATCTTGCATGTCCTCTGTTATAACATTTCTTATGCTCTTTAAATCACAGTCCTCCTAAATCCAGTTCTGAACCCACTACTCAAGATCCCATTGCATCTAGCTGTCATTCTTTTACCCCTCATCATCTCATTTCCTAATATCATCCATAAACCAACCTTACCAACACCAAGAAACACAAACACCCCACCAAAACAATCAACCTACAGGTCCTAGACCCAACCGACGGCGGTTACCAGAAACCGGTATCGGTTACCCTGACTATAACCAGAAACCAGCCTTCTCCTACTAGTTTCAACCAAGTAATCTAATTGATATTTTGCAGTCTTTTGTGTTAATTCATATTAGCAGGGGAACTGACCACCTTCGAAAGGAATTTTTATATTTCCTGGGCCCAAGGCAGTTTCCTCATTTATTGTTTAATCAAATCTTGTGGTCTTGTGTTCTTATTTGCAGGTAGTCCTTCCAAGACAAAAATGAGTTCTCCGCAGTCAACTTGATCTTTCTCTACGGTACGCGCACACCATCTCGACATTCTACAGGTATTCCTCCTAACCCTAACCTCATCTGTTTCTAAAAGGAATGAAAGGATAGAAGCAACTCTATTCCCAAAAGCCGAGTCATTCTGAGCGAAACATTTACAACTATGTTGGTCATTGTTCAAGACACTCAAATGTAACTTTGCATGTTGTGAGTACTTTTGTATAAAAGTACTAAGGCAATTGTTAAATCATTTGATTTAACACTGCAGGAACACACACATCATACATGCATATCTAATTTAATCCTCATTGAGTGTTAGGTACAATATGTGTATGGCATCAGATTGATTGAACTATTTTTCAACTATAAAGCTGGAGTGGATAGTGCTTTCTGACTGCATTTTGAAACAAATCCTGGATTAGGAAAGATCATCAGCAGATGTAATAATTGTTTTTAAAGACTTATTCTTGCATCACCTAGCCTTATTTGTTTTTGGTCATATTTAGTAGCATATTTATACATAGAATATGCACTATTTTTCCACTATATTGTTAGGCTGGAAAATACTCTTACACTGCATTTGTTTGACTCAAATTTGGAATTTTGAAAGGCCACTCACAAATACAAGAATTATTTTTAAAGACTTAATCTATGTGTGTAGTACCCACATGTATGTCTTTTATATAGACAGTAAAAAATTTTGGTCTTGGTATTTTAATTTAGATTTGGACTATATTGTTTTTTGTATTAATGTTTGTACATTTAATCTGCACTCTTGAAAAAAATTGTTGGCAATATCTACTATTACGGTTTAGTCTATGGTTCTTCTTATCTCTTTCTAGCAATAACAAGTTTGTACATTTGATAGGTGTTTGTTTTTAACTATTTTTGATAAAGACTGTTATTAAGATTTTGTACTTCTTTGGGTCAATTGTATTTGCATCTTAATTGTAATTTTTTAATGATGGAATTTTTTAGTTTGTACATTGTATGTGAGCAATATAGATACAATTACCTCACTCTCTGAAGATATGTTTTTGTTTTCAAGTGGGATGGTCCTCGAAGCTCTATCCCATTAAGCATATATTACCACACTTCCAAGTCTTCTCAAGTTAATTTTATATTGATATACTTTTGGGTCTACATTTTTCATACATTGATTGATACAAATAATCATTTTTCTTTGAATTTCTCGAGTTTCGGTCGAGTCATGAAGAGGTGAATTATGGTGAACTATAAAAAATATAGGGACATTTACCAATAGTGGGTTGTACTCTTGGGAAGAGTTGATTTGAGTTGTTTCTAAGATTGGGTTAAACTACCTGACTTGTTTATGAAATTGGAATAGAGAGCCCAAATAGAGTCGAAGCCAAATTTCAACTCAATTTCTCATATTACTATTGATCCGATGCCCAACTTGGTTTGAGTTCGTATGAATAACCATCCCTTGATTTTTGAAGGTCCACATGATAGCCCTTTTATTAGTTTTATCCTTAAATATTGGTTTGGGGCAATCTCTCTATCCTATAGTAGAAAAAATGATGTACAAATCACTGTAAAAGAGAAATTGCAGAAATCATGTTTTCCACTAATTGGCTCTTAACCCCTCCAAACAGTAATGACATATAGATTTTTTTTTTGTGATGGAATGCTAACTGATTTCAGGACTAGCTAAAGATTCATTATAATACATTCCTTGACAATATTTCTTTCAATCGAATTGCAATATTTCAAAAGCAATGTGATGCGTACAAAGAAAGCATTACAAATTTACAAACAAATTCAAAGTATGGCAACATGGTTCATTTTCAAAAATTATGATCAAACCCTTTGGGTAAAATGTAAAAAATGTTTATTCTGGGAAAAAATTAGAGATCTCTCTCGGTGATATTTATATGCGGTTCTCAAAGACAAAAGATTTTTGATGTTCCAAGCTCCATGTTTGGTTGTGTCAGTGAGCATCTCAAATACTTGTACCTCAAAAATTTCATATGGAAGGAAATTTTGATGCCCATCAATTTTGGCAGCTTCAAATTCTTGAAGACATGTCATCTGCATTGTGTTTTTATTAACAATGATGCGCTATTTGAGCGGTTCCTAGAACAATGTCCAAACTTGGAAAAATTGAAGATGTCAAGTTATGATTGACTAACATTAAATTTTCTCGTTTTAAGGCAGACACCTTCAATTTAGATTCATTGTTGCGGTTGGTGATAAAAATTAACTTAGCACGGATGAGGTTGTGGAATTTTCAACCCTATATTTGGGGGAAGGGGTCTTTTGTTAGCCATAGTATACACCTCGTCACCAAATTTCCTACTATTGAAAAACTCCTAATGCACGACTCATTTTTCCAGGTAACTCTAATTTCTTCTCCTCCTTTTTTAATGTTTGTATTCTCAGAAAGTTAATTAAAATGGGGGTTGATGTTGGGGGCAATCCCATTATCATATTGCGGGTCAAAACTGTTGTGGGTTTTGAACATGGATCATTCTATCACTTATTTTACTGTTACACCAGAACCCCTTTTAGTAATTTTCTTCAGCTTTGATTGTCACGAAGAAGAAGAATAATTGCAGTTTAATGAGCCATATATTATATTTTCATGCAGGGGGAGGGTCAAGAGCTGGTCCCTAATGAAGTGGGACCAGCGCTTATCCTTCCACTAATGTAGCTTAAAAAACTCCATATTAATACTACAACTTCTTTAGGTGAAAGTGATGTGGCTCTATCCTGCTTTTTCTTAGGACCACTCCAACATTGAAAATAATGATGGTCAGGTTTCCACTGTACATCAACAATGCCGTTAGATTGTGATTTGTGGAACAAATTCTGGATCTGGAAAGGTTATCAACAGATGTGAGAATTGTGTTTAAAAATTTATTCTTCAATCACCTAGCCTTATTGTTGTTGGTTTTATTTATATGAACTGTCTTTCAACTATAATGTTGGGGTGGACGATGCTTTAAGACTGCTTTGTGAAGCAAATCCTGTATTAGAAAGGTCATCAATAGATGCAAGAATTGTTTTTGAAGACTAATTCTTGCATCACATATCCTTATTGTTTTTGGTCATATTTATTAACGTATTTATACATAGAATATGAATTGTTTTTCAACTATATTGTTAGGTTGGACAATAATTTTACACTGTAATTTTTGACTCAATTTTTGGAATTTGGAAATACCACTAGCAAATGTCAAGATTGTTTTTAAAGGCTATTAGTTGTATCACCTAGCTTTCTTCTCCCACTCATGTCTTTGTAAGATTTTTCTCATTAGTCTTCCTCTGCGTGGAACCCTCACTTTGTTCATCAAACCTCTTCTTCTTCATCCCTCATCCTTTTCCTCTATTTCACTTTCTCATTTTTCATTCTTCACTGCATCCTCTTCGGCGTTCCCATCGTACACTTCACGGGTCCCACAATCACTTGCATAACAATATTCAAAGAATATATTTTTTTTTCTCAATCTCACCTTTTGGAGAGATATCCCTATTAAATAGGGTGGTTGATTCGGTTGCACACGACACTGTTTCACTCTAAATAAATTATATCATAAGACTTAATTTAACCCAAGGGTCCCACAATCACTTGCATAACAATATTCAAAGAATATAATTTTTTCTCAATCTCACCTTTCGGGTGAGATCACCCTATTAAATAGGGTGGTTGATTCGGTTACACATGACACCATTTCACTCTAAATAAATTATATCATAAGACTTAATTTAACCCATCCACATTGGGTCCCACAATCACTTGCATAACAATATTCAAATAATATAAGTTTTTCTCAATCTCACCTTTCGAGAGAGATCACCCTATTAAATAGGGTGGTTGATTTGGTTGCACACGACACCATTTCACTCTAAATAAATTATATCATAAGACTTAATTTAACACATCCACATTAAGTAGAAAAGGGTCCCAACAATATAAAGTTTATAATTAAACTTTTAAAAAGGGTGTAAAGTGGTGGCCCACCTAAATGGTGTCCCCACTTAATACTAACACACTAACAACCATTATAATTAAGAGGGAGAGATTACTTAAGTCATATAAATAAATGCAACCTAACCCTCATTTTGGAATAAAACACCCACCCATCCCTTACGGCGTCAACATTGCACGCTTCATTGTGTGATTGCTAGTTGTATTCATGATATACTACTTTATAATAACAATTTGATTGTAAAAATTCCTTCTTCATGTTCTTGAAATGCAAGATTGTCATTAATTCATGTGGTTATCAAGTTATTTGAAGCCAAGTGATGGCTTAATGGAGATGCGATAAGTAGATAAAAAAACACTATAACTTTAAGTCAAAGTGATCGAGGGAGAGGTAATACAATTGGAAAAGTTTATGATCTATCTTGTGACGTTAAGTGATCCCAAGAACTCGATACAAGACACTAAAATTGGAAGTTTGAGTCATATATGATTGACCGGGGTAACTAGCTTATGGATGAATGCAATAGATGCAAACGACTTCGACATGAGATAATATCTTGATTCAAAGGAGTTGTGATTGAAAGGCATCACTAAGTGACCCATAGGAAAACATTGACACAATGAGTTGTAATCTTAACACACAATCTCAATGCCCTTACAAACCAAACTTAATATATTTAAGTTATGAACCTAAATCAACCAAGAGATTGCAAATTGAACAAGAGTCCATTACAACACAAGTACATTAGCCCATCAAAACTCGAGCAGTGAAGCTATACAACCAAGTTGACAACTAGGAGATCACATATTATATCACTTTTCTAAGAAGAGAACAAAACCTACAAAGCGTTCTCTCTCAAAGCGACTCTTTTCTTCCTTTTATTCTCTTGTCATTAACTTTTATAAATTCAACAATAAAGTATCAATTCCATGGGATCATTCCCCTTATTCTCTAAATTCTCATTACATGAATGTCACTGACATTAGTCTTGGTCATGTCGATACCATGATTCATCCAAAAAAATGATCCGAGATAAAATTGATGGTTGTGTGATGAATCTATGACAATGAACTACATTGAGAAGCAAATTTCCTTGAGAAAATAACTACGGGCCCCACAAAGTGAGGCATATTTTATCCTAACAATGAACTATTTCTTCTTAATCGTGTGTCATAATACATTGAAGACCAATTACACATACATGACCACAAAGAATACATTGAAATCACATTGGAGTCCTCTTACTAACTTTATGATAGTGATCTAATCAAATGTGTGAGGTTCGTGAATACACATTAGATGCCAAACAAGAGGATCAAAGTTAATATGTTGTTAAGGACCCTAGCCAAGAATAATTTTGTGAAGAGATCAATGATATCATTACTCTTCTTAGTAGAGTGTTCAAGATTCCAACCACTCGTGACTTATAAGAATGGATGTATGAATTCATTTACATCTTCTTGGATGGGAAACTCTTAATAAGTTTGTCCTCGACCATTGATGATTGCATGCACAAAAAATTTGTGATGTGTGAGAGACAAGATGTTGTTGTATGACCTCTTACCTACTGTACAGAGTTGCTAGATGCGAGATCTTTCCAGGATTCAAAACTAAATAATCTATGTTCCTTGTTACATAACATAGTGTATGATTTTCTACCCTTGTATGGAATTTAATATGATTTTTAAGCATTCTAGGCATGTTAAAGACGCCTCCCTTCCATATCAGGATGTTAAAGAATGAACTTTATAAACTGAGGTCAACTTAAGTAATGTCCACAATTGAGAAATGGGGGAGTTAGTTCATCCAATTCTCCACTTTCTCTTATATTGGAGTCTATGACTTTAGAGGTTCTCCTTGAGTAAAATACATGAGTAACAAGCGGGAAATATCAAATCTATGTAAATTTGGAGGTACACAATTTCTTGGTTGATAAGCACAAAGTGGAGATGTGTTTCCCAATATTTATTAGGAAGTATACATAATCTACATTAAATGGAACTAAGGTGATGCACGATGAGATGGCCATGATGACACAACAAACATTTTTGAGAAGACTTGATTTTAACAATAACATATCCTTGGAGGGAATTTTGGGTCACACATATAGGAACCATCCACATGTTGAAGACTACTGGGAAAATGATGATGATGAATGTGAGATGCACTTTAGACATTACTCTAGAACGACCTTTCTCTTTTATCAGTAAAATCAAGGGTTGGTAGGTCCCTTTCCCTTTTATATATGAAAATTTCAAAAAATTAACATTTACAAAAGAAAACAACTATAGAGAGGAGGTATTCCCTTGAAAGTGACATCCATATACAACCCCAAAGGGATGATTTTGTATCTATCTAGCTCTATTTTGCCTCCCTAAAGACCCCTTCTTCCTATTTTACCATCCTTTTCCACTAATTTTTTCCAACCTCTAACTTTAGCAAAAAATATGTCTTATAAGGTAGCCCCTCTACATTTTGCAATATTTCATTTCCACACTCCATCTATATTCTCTCTACCTTCCCCTAGCTACCCTAAACTTTCTTCCCCTTATTACACAAACCATCGTCCCTTCTCTTCTTCCATATTCAAACTATAATAAAAGGATATTATTTAAGTTGGAAATAAATGTGTTGTGTGTAATCACATATGACAAGAAATGCCTATCAGGTCTTGTATATGATTAAGTAATTAAAACCCTATCCCTCAAATATATTGGTCTTGAAGAATTATAGTAACACTAGAATATCAAACCAAGGCACTCATATATGGTGATCTTTCTTGAATTTGTAGAAGAATGTTTGAGTTTAATCCAACCAAAAATAATCTCCTCAGAGATTATGGGTCATCTCATGTGCAATCTTTTATTTGTTTAGTGAGGCATTCTTCTCCTGCAAACCGTACTATAAAAGAAACTGAAAAATATAAAGGTTCAAGTCAGGAGAAAACACCTAAGATAATTGATGATAGTAAAAGCTAATAAAATATGAATAATTTGACATTTGTAATTAATATGAGAAGACACGAGAAATAGAATGTTCATGGATCTACCTAATAGACTCATCTCATTTATGTCCCCACTGATCTTGAATCTCCCAGACTAGTGAGAACACTACTCTATAGTTTGTGGTGTTTGAAAAAAACCAATATCTTATTCTCAATACTTTGATTTCTATGAAGAGATATCTTCTATAAAATCTTGTATAATCAATAACTAGCTCATTCGGCAACCAATCAATCTCCCCTCCTTAGGGGAAAATCTGCATCTTCTCAGTGGTTCAAAGTGACTATGTTGCTACTAAAACACCCACCCATCTCCATGAGTGGCAAGAAAGAGAAAAAGGATAGTGAAGACCCTTACTCTAGACTATGAAGTGATAACATCCTTATGCACTTCATGAAAACCCAATTTTTTTGAAGCGGTATCTAAGATCGCTACTGATGATCAAGGGGTTAAGGACACTAATATAACTATTCATATGGGTGATAAAAACACAGAAGATATGTTGATTAATAACTATCAAGTTTGAAAATCCTTGTTGGGAAAATCCATGATAGAAGGTGATAAAGAACACACATGGGATTCTTTGAAAATGATCACCGATTATATAGAGAGATATGAAAAAAGTGATTGAATGAAAAGAAAAGAAGGAATAATTGGTGGTGTAGTTCAACACCTTATCAACTCAAGTGGAACATCCTCTTTATTTGTTCCTCTCATGATTTCACTTCTAGACAAGAACAATCTTCTCATAGTTAGTGAGATTGGACCAATGGGAAAATAAATTAAACATGGTCTAAGGACATGTGTGGTGCATAGATTGATGATTATTGATAAAGTGATGCAAACATTTGACAAGATACATGTAATATTATACAAATTAAAAGGATTTGAATCCAAGTTTGACAAAGTTTTGAAACACATGGAAAATATTTATCCCTATTTTAAGAGATGGTCCAGTTGGGATTCTCTTCACTTATTTCAGAAGGAATTATCAATATCAATGATCATAACCTCTGTAATGTGTGGTCTAGTGAGTTCACTTTTAGGAGGCAAGTATTAAAGAACTTTAAGGAAAGGTTTCATAATGCCAAAAACATGAGTGATGGATTTTTTCTTGGTATTCACGAGTTCATCAAAAAATCCGTTGTGATTTTATCATGAATATATTCAAATCCAATTCATACAATATCACAAGGAAAAACAAAAAAAAATGGTCAAGAGAAAGTTTTCTACCTTCATAGTTCATTGTCTCAATAAGTTCATCAAACTTTATACCCTGATTAAAGAAGAAAATAACATATTAATTGAGCATCACATCATTCATGGGTTGATTAAAAAAGCACAAAAAATGTGTGAAGTATGTCTAAGGTCTTTGGATTTCCTTAAAACTACCAAGTTGAAGAGTCACTTAAAATTTTTAAACGATCTAAGTTCATAAAGAAGAAATCTAAAAAGGAGTTTATGGAGATAATCAATGTGGAAGAATCCTCTTCTTAAGGGACACTTCTAGGGAACATTCTCTAATTTAGGGCATGTCATAAGTTCACTTTACATTATCTTAAATAACTTTGTTTAAATAATCAAGTTATTTTGTTTTGTTTTCAATAATTTTCCTATCCAATTGTAATAAATGGAATTATTTAAATTTCATAAGGTTACTTTAGGTCATCCTAGAAGATGTAATTTGGAACCTAACTACCTTTTATAACTACCTCATCGGTTATAAAAAGAAGTTTATAATTCATTATAAAGAACTTTTCAATATTGTCAAAAATATTGTTAGAAATCAAGTAGAGAATGAAACTTCACGTTCATTTTCAAATTAGAAATACAAGGATATTTTCGAAACTTTGTGTCTTAGAATATCTTTGGTGATAACATTTTTTGTTAAGTTAATTTCATGTCTTTATTTTTTTTCGTGAAATAAAAAATTACAAAATTTAGGGAACCTAGTCTCAATTTGGATCTCCCGTCTATCTACAAAATTCAAGAATTAATGCATGATGTTATGCTCCACAAGATGGGGCTTAAACCTCTGGACGCTTGGTGGTGTGATTGGCAGTGGAATCATGAAATTGCCTTCCTTTGCTAAAATGTTGGCACAACTTATCAAATTTTCATCCCAGTCTCGCTTACCGTTGCTAAACTCAATGCCAATTAGGGCCTACATTCTGCACATTCCACTTGGCTTCGTTGGCTTTCACGTGTTTAGAATTCCCTTCTTGAGCCTGAAGTTAATCATTTCCTTTGGTACCTTATTTATCAGGGCCTTCCTATTGAAGAACATCTTACTCACATTGACATCCTTAATCCTAAATGCCCTTTTTGTTCCAAACCTGAGTCTATTAAGCATTTATTTTGGTCTTACCCTCGTGCTCATACTATCTAGACTTGGATGCATTCTTTTTTCTAACCCTACCATCTAGAATTATTTCACTGGTGTCTGGCATTGTTCGGAGATTTTAGTCCATGGACACATTATATTGATACTCTATGGAAATTGTTTAGAGCTTGTTTAATATTTTTCATATTTGGAAATCTCAAAATGATTTGATATTCCATAATGATCAATCTGTTGCTTTATTTTCTACTAATGACAAAGTGGTTATATTATCTACTGTGTGCATACAGATTCAAGCTCAAACTGAAAAGGTTTCCCAAAAGTTCACATGTTTACAGGATTTGTTTGCACACTGGGGAAGTGTGCCATGCATGATGAGTCAGGTCCCCCTATTGGTGTATATGACTTGTTTCGTCGTCATTTGACGACTTGTCCACCATAGATGGTTAGTCATCTCACTTAGTGAGAATAGGTCATAGTGGAATAGGTCAATAGGGTTGTCTACACATGTCATGCACATGAGTTACACAACACTCTTATATTTACCTCTAAATTTTGATTTATGAGCATACTAAACACACCGTTGTCTTTACGTACTTGATTCTCATTTTGTGATTCGTCCTCTTGTTGATTACGTGAAGTGTTCTTATCACCATTGGAAGTGCAACCCTCTTCAATGTGCATGAGGTTCCGCATTGACCCTCGCAGAACAATCTGATATGGTATCAAAGTGGATGTTTGGTAAATGTTCACTCGCATGAATCTGGTTGCTAATTACTTCATTTTTGGTTTTATTGCTTCTTATGCAAGTTTTTGTATGATTTTATTTGTAATCTTGTTAACACAGTTGACAATTTGGTTTCTTGGAGTTTGTATTGGTTTTCCGGTTTTGCATGTACATGTTATAGGTGTTTTACAACCATATCTAGCAAGCTACAACCAAATTTGGAGGAACCACTAAATTTGGAGGTTGGGTCTTCATATCTAGTTTTATTAATCAAATTTTTTAATTAGAAGTGAATTTTTTTTGGAATTTCTTGTTTTTATTAACACTTTTCAATTAAAAGTGATTTTTTAAAATCCTGCTTGTTTGGATCTTCTCTCTCATGGTTTGCTACTTGGTTATCCTTGGCTACTTGTTTCCCCTCACATCTAGCTTGACCAAGCTCTGGGAGAGCTCGGCAAGCTCCTAGCGAGATGGTTAGACTTCTAGCATAATTTGTCAAGTTGATTTTTATTCCTTGGCTCTTGAGTTTGTATTTTTTTACATCGAGCTTCATTACATGCTCTACCATGCCCTTTGTTGTTTGGTTTGAGCTGAGTGGGTTTGTTTTTAGTTGCATTCCTACCCCATGAGTTCTTGTAATTCCATGTTTTACTACCATGTATTGTCATTTTGGTTCATTGCATTGTTTTACATTGGGGGGTCGTATATGTTGATTTTTTGACTTAATCTCTCCTTTTTGCAATGTTTCTTGCACCAAGCTTAAGTTGGTTGTGTTTTTTTCTCTTTCGTTGAGTTTCTTTCAAGTTTTTGTTGCTTGTGTTCTGTGTTGAATCCTTTGGTCACGTAGTCATTCATTTGGTTTGACGAGTCATTTTACTTTGTTTAATTTCTTAGCGTGTCCTTTGGGCTGTATTTGGTTGCTGTTAGCTCGGCCCTTAGTTGTGGCTGCCCACTACCTCCCCGTGCTTTGCAAGTCGATGCTTCTCCCCAATGTTTTGGATTCTTGGCTCCCTTTGCTTCCAACTCACTTTCCCTACATTATTGCCCTGACCAGGCCTCATCCCATCTCCTAGTTGACTTGTTTGCTCATATCCTATCGCACCTTTATCCCCTTTTGACTGAGTCTCTCAGTTTTCCCAACACCTCAGGCCTTTTAATGCCTGGCCCGAGCCTCACACCGATATTTTTTGACCAGCTCACCCGCGTTCTTATTCTTTTAATATATGCCCCTTCCCAAAGATTTTCAGCTTTAAAATAGTCGTCTTAATTAAACAAATATCTTGTTTTTAATATTAAGGTCATTTTTAAAAAATCAAGTGGGATTTTTATTTAAGTTTTTTCAGTTCAAAAGTGAGCCGGGTGTTTATAATTGTGGTGGTGTTCATTTAAAGTGGGATTGTTTTAAATAAGGTAGGATTTAGATAGGGGTTATTTTTTAAGTTAAGCCCTTTAATAAAGTCTATATAATTAGGTTTTAATGTTAGTATTACAATCTAATTAAACATTACAAGTATATTAAATTAATTAATCTTATTAGGACTTTAAATTAATCCCCCTTTAAGAGTTTATTGAATTTGGCATCTAATTTAAAAATAAGCTCTCTTTTCGATTAATAGATTATTTAAATAACCATTTATCATTTTTTAATCGTATTTTTAGTCCTTTTTAACTCTAAATCTAGCTAAATTGGACGTTTCAAAAGGTTGATTTTTTAGCATTATTGGCTATTTTTTTCTCTAATCATTTGCTGAAGTGTGTAGCGCACCTTCTGGGAGTGTTTTCAGATTCCTGGATTTCCCTGGGACTCGTCTTAATCCCATTTTCTACATTTTAATAACCCTTTTTATTGCTTGTGGACTAATGAGCATGTCCACCACAGTCTTATAGCGAGGGGATTTCTGCTGCGATGTGAGATACTTTTTCTCACAACAGGACTTGATTTCACCCCTTCTCTTATTTTTTAGCTTGTTGTGCTTTTTTACATTGTATGATTTGTTGTGATCTATGAAACTTGATTGTGGTCTCCTCTCTTGCACGTTATTATGGTTATTGTAAGGTGAGTGACTAACTATTACATGATGCACACTCGAACCAGGTTGTATCTAACACACTAAATTATAAAGTGTCGAAATTAGGGGGCTATAATATTGTCTTGGGTGGTTGTGTTGCTTATTTTTCTTTTCTACATTCCTTCTTTCTCTTTTCACTATGGATGTTCTTTAAATTCCTTTGCTTACGCCATTTAACTTATTCAAATGGAGATCGAAAATGGTAATGAAGCTAAGGGTTAAAGGGTTATTTCACATCGCCATGGGAGATGAGACTGAGCCTAATGATGGGCCTGAAAAAACTAAGTGGTTAAACCAAAGTGAAGAAGCCTTAGGTCTTCTTCGTATGTTTGTTTCTCATGAATTTATCTTCTACATTGAGTCGTCTGAAATACCCAATTTTGTGTTAGATAGTATGTTTGGACAAAAAGATGACATGAGAGCACATGACTTGGAAAACGAACTACTAGGATTAAATCTTAGTGACTTTGAAAACCTACAAGCATTCTTCTCAAAGTTCGTCCACACTAGATTGTTGTTAAAGGAATGTAAAGTGGAGAAGGAAGATTCCCAATTTATCTTATCAATTATTTCTAAGTTAGGTCCCGAATACTCTATCTTCGTGTTAATTTTTCACTCTATGAAAGCCACTCTGGGCAATACTTGGAATATGCCCTCCTTTGACAGTTTTTCATCCCAAATCATTCGAGAACATGATAAACTCATTCAAATGTGGTGTATCAAGTCCAAGTCACATGCCCTTGTAGCAAGTACTAGTAAGGGAAAGAAGACTAAAAATAAGAAAGGGAAAAAGGACCAACCCAAGAAGGAAGCCAAGACCAATCAAGCCAAAGAAAAACCTAACACGAACGCAACTTGTGATCCTAAAGCGAAGAAATAAAAGTGTAAGTGTTCCTATTGCAAGAAGATTGGTCATGAAGAGCATCAATGTATGAGAAAACAAATTGATCACCTTACTCATTTACTTGCGAAAAATCATATAGGTGTTCTTAAGTCTATCAAACAAAATACTCTGAAAGCCAAATCCTCCACTTCAAGAGAGTTTAAATCTAATAAGAAGAAAGGAAAGACCCTTGTATCTCAATTTACTCCTTTATTAACATGGATTATAAATTATAGTGTCTCTCCCAACATGGCTTCTTCACATGTTGAGCTGTCTAACATCGAACCATGTGGCATGCCCAAATCACATTGGGTGATGACACGATAGTTTCAGTTACAAGTAGTGGATCGATAGAGATGGACGGGGAAACATTTAACCAAGTGTTGAGTGTTCCTAATCTCTCTACCAATCTCCCACTCAGTTTACCAAATCAATCACCTTGGTGAAGGAATGCGAGTGGAATTTGGTCCTGACCCAGTGATTATTAATGTGAGCTTCACAATGACATTATAGTGGCTGAGGGAAAGGCAAATCACCATTCACGGTTGTATACCTTTTCCCATTTTACTTCTGATTTGATGCCCACTGCTTTGCTCACTCATGCAGATGAGGTTAGTAAGTTATGGCATGGGAATTTTGGGCATCTGAATTTTTGTTACCTTGACCAATTGAGCCAAAATGAAATGGTTAACAAGTTACCCTGTGTCATATTTTCTAAGGGTATTTGTGAGGGTTGTGCCCTCAAAAAGCACCTTGAAAAGAGTTTTGACAAAGGAAAATATTGGAGATATACTCATCTTTTAGATCTTTTTCATTATAACAACTCTGACCCTTTCCCATCTCCTTCGTTTACTAGAGATCTATATATACTAACCTTCATTGATGACTTTTCATGTTATACATGGGTGTATTTTCTTAAGCTTGAGTCTAAAGTTTTTGAAAACTTTGAAGACTTTAAGGCTCTTGCTAAGAAACACGTGGAACGGTCTACCAAGGTTATTCAAACTAACAATGGAGGCGAGTATATGAGCAATAGGTTCGAGGATTTATGTACTTATGAAGGGATTGATTTGTAGTGTACAGTTACTTACACCCCTTCGCAAAATGGAGTTGTGGAAAGAAAGAACCAAACACTGAAGGAGATGAACACTTATATGGATCACTTGAAGTCCGTTCCTCTTCAGTATTGGGCCAAAGTAGTGAATTTTGCTTGTTACATTCAAAATCGTGTTCCACACAAGGTAGTAAGAGGGATGACACCCTTTGAAGCCTAGTTTGGATGCAAGCTTGATATTGAGCACTTTCGAGTCTTTGGATCCAAGGCTAGAGCCTAGATTCCCAAGAAGAAATGTAAGGCTTTAGAACCACAATCCAAACCTTATATATTTGTAGGGTATCCTGATGGCGTGAAGGGATATCAATTTTTGAACCCTTTATATCGAGAGCTTTATATCGAGAGAAGTGTGAAATTTGACGAGTCTTCTTCAACTTCTACTTCACTACCTTCTATAGGTTCTTATTCTTTCTGGTTCTGAATCTAATTCTTTGGATGATGATGTTGATTGAGCATGCTCCTCCTCCTTTTCATACTCCTACAGCCTCCCGACTCTCATGCTTCAAAGTCTTCCAATTTTGATGGTAGTGTTGAGTGAAACCTTGTTCCTTCTCACTCAAGTGAAGAATCTTTCGAATTTGAGTCTCATCCTCCTGGTCCTCATTGGGATAGGAAAAATTTATAGAGTATTAGAGAGTATATGGGAGATCCTTTGTACAGGAGGAAGACTCGCTCAAAGTTCATTGGATCTCAATCCTTCTTCATCTTCGCTTCTAACCCTCAATATTTTTGGAAGGCTTATGGTATTCTTGAGTGGGATCCTACCATGAATGAGGAGTATTACTCACTCATGAAGAATGATAGATGTGAATCCAACCCCTATTCCGAAAGGAAAGACAAAATCATTCATTGTAAGTGGGTGTTTCGAAACATAAGTATGGTGTAGATGGATACATCGTTGATAATTTTAAAGCGTAACTAATAGATAAGGGTTTATCCCTAGAGTAGATGGGGTTAATTAATCAAAAACCTTTTCTCCAAATGTGAATATGAATTCTATTCGAATGACCCTCGCCATCGCATGTGCATTGAACATATGGGAAGTCCATCAGATGGACGTGTAAGAGTTCCTTCCTGAATGGGGACCTAGAGGAAGAGATCTACATGGAACAACCTCTAAGTTATGTCCATGATCCCTCCCTCGTTTTTAATTTAAAGAAGTATCTCTATGATCTTAAACAAGTCCCTCGGGTTTAGTATGCCAAGATGGAATAAGAAGCAAAATGTAATTTTGATATATTCTACAGAGGTGGAGTACAAAGGAGTAGTTAACACTAACACATAAGTTGTTTGGTTACATGGTATCTTGACAGAGTTCGGTATACACTATCGGCAGCCTACTATCATCTACTACGACAACATGAGCACCATCTCGATTTTTCAAAATACAACTTATGAAGCACATCAAGATACATATACATTTCATTTGGGAGCTGATCCATGATAACATCATCGACTTAAACTATTGTCAGACATCTAATATGGTTACAGACATTTTTACCAAGCTCTTTAGTGAGGTAAATTATCTTCACTTGCGCTCTCTTCTTGGGGTGAGGTATTCTGTAACATCCCATCTTCTTCAGGATTTCTAGTTCTCTTCTCTTCTTCTAGATAGATTACATTTTGTAAACGAGTACCTTATTAGGCATTTAGTTGCCAAGACTCATTTGACACATCTTTCTTAGGTTGTTTAGGGAGTCTTTTATCTAATGTAATTGGATATTTTCCCTTAGGGTTTTTTCCTCCATTAATTGAGATCCTTATTTTACATGAGTACCTTATCAAGCCTAGTTACTAGGACTCATTTTTCTCCTCTTATTATTTTTCTAGAGAGGTGTTGTTTGTACATAGGTACCTTATCAGGCCTAGTTGTCGGGCCCTATTGACACATGTTTCTTAGTTATCTAAGGGAGTTCTCTTTTAGCTCTGACTTTACATAACCTCTACCTCAACTTCAATGAAGGGGGGTTGTTGGTGTATATGAATTGTTTCATCATCATTTGATGACTTATCCTCCATAGATGGTTAATCATATCACTTAGTGAGAATAGGTCATAATGGAATAGGTCAATAGGGTTGTGTACACATGTCATGCACATGAGTTACACAACACTCCTATATGTACCTCTTATTTTTGATATATGAGCATGCTAAACACACCATTGTATTTTCTTACTTGATTCTCATTTTTTGATTCGTGCTCTTGCTTATTACATGAAGTGTTCTCATCATCATTGGAAGTGAAACCCTCTTCGATGTGCATGAGGTTCCACATTGAACCTTACTAAACAATATGATACCCTCGAACCCTTTTCCACTGCTACCTCGTCCATCTCCACCTCGGCGGCCACCACCTACAAGACCATGTTTTTAAAATCCGCTCTTGCAACCATCACTCTGCCTCTCCTTGGGGTCTCCCTTTAGCTCTGTCCTCCTCTGGACTGAGATGGAGCCCTCCTCCGAGGGGGAAGGGAATTAATAGCTCTCTACAATGGGGCCTTCCATTTCCTAACATGCAGAATATGGATGACTCTCTGCCCCCTGGTTGGGGGATTATTGTTCCATTGCATATGTAGATGCCCGACCATGATGGTTGGTAGGTGGATCCTCCCTCGACCAAGCTATCCAGTAGAGTGTTCATCCCTCTCTGGGATGACCCTCCTCCTCCTCCCAGAGTGACAACATGTGCCCAACATTTTATGATTTGTTGTGGTTATTGTGCTCTTTAGTTTCCCTTTGGGCATTTTTTTCCTACGTGGTATTTAGTGGGACCGTGAGTTTTCCAATCACCCCTGCTAATGTAACTCTCTTTTATTAATATTAATATAAGAGTAGTTATAATAGTAAAATTACAACATTTAAGTTCTCATCTTCTTATTGTATATTTTCTAGCATATGTGAATAAATTCTATGTTTATTTATTCACATGTGTTTATATTCTTTCTTTCTTTCTCTCTCCATCCTCTGTGTTTCTATTATGAGTTCCTATGGTAGAAAACCCAAATATAATTTTACTTATTTATATTGTATATATCCTTGTCATGTTTTTCTTTTTTTAAATAAAGATACCCTCCCCTCATAATAGAAGAGATACTTTTGTCTCCTCATTTTAATAAAATATCTTATTTTGTCTTATTGCAAAATATTTCTCCAACACATTGTATACCTCAAGAGGTGTGATGTCACAAGTGACATTATCCTCCATTCACTTGAATTTATACTAAAAAGTGCATTATCATCATATCTATTTATATTTTCTTAATTATAGCCATCTAAGCAAGTATGGGCGAGGATGTGCAAAAGTAGGAAGTGAAAAACAATGTACCACATCCCAATAGATGATGTTGTTCGACTCCCACTATTGATGAATACATGGAGAGGTTATCCTTTGACCCCAAAATACACGTGGAAAATACTCTTGCTTTCTCTTTAAGTGTCAATGGTGTTGGGGCTAGTGTTGAAAGAAGAGCTATCTATATCAACAATGTCTTTTTATGTGGTACCTAAAGTAAATCACATAAGAAGTGATTATTGCACATGATATTCATAATTTTTCATGGTGTGTGAGTGATGTTGATGGAAATATTTGACACTTGATTTATTCTTTCCATTATATGAGTTTTAAAGTTTATAAGCCTTTTCATTTTGTTGCACAACCTTCTTAGGATTCTCATTTATATGAAAAGTGTTCTACTTGTTTTCCTCAGGGTTACAATGGTGTGGGAAATTTAGTGTGTATGTCATTAGATGAAGATCGAATCACTTCTTCATCTTTTCCTTAGCCTTGATCTTTGTGGTGGTGCAGTATGTTTCACCCAAAGAGTCTAAAGTTGATAACTTCATCTTAGTGCATCAATAAGGCGAAGATCCATTAATATAATTCAATGTATGAAATTACTTTGTGAGGTCCTCATGCAAGTGTAAAATTTAGTCATAGATTTTGTTACTTATGTTGTCACAGCTGGCGAACCTTAATGTATTCATTCTCATAGTGTTTGAGGGGGTAGTACTTCTTTTGCATAACACTAACAAAATCATCCTAAATTTGAAAGTACTTTATGTTGCATTGTACATTAAATATCTCATACTAGCGAGACATTTACATGGACATTATCAACATTGTGAAGGTGAATTTCTCCTTGTCAGTGAAGTTATTGATTGATAAGTAAGCCTTAAGCTAGTGGAGCTACTTATATGATGTTTTCATATAAATATTGTCACATAATATTGGAATCTCAAGGTTCACTTGGACCTTGAAAGGGCCTTGATGTTGAAATTACACGTGAGATGACTTAAAGAAAGAGGGTGCTTCTGTTGGGTTGAGTCTCACACCAAGTCTGAGTTTTTTGGGCGATCTCACGCCAAGACCCAGTTTTTTGGGTGATCTCACGCTACGACAAAAAGGTCTAGTTTTATTCTCCATCCATGACTGCTTCCTGAAATTTATACACCGCTGTAGATGGTGTGATCCTACTTTATTCTGTGTTGTTCTAGTTTGATCCAAGGAAATAGAAAAAAGGAGATAGAATGCATTCTGATTGTTGGAGGACAATGTCTATATTGTGAAAACTTCTTTATGAACTACTTAAAACTGTGTTGATATGAGAAAATAATTGTAATTGCCCCTAGTCATAAGTGCCTAAGAAAGGTCAGGAGTACCTAGGTGTCAGTGTATGTATTTGGGTGTTGGTGTCTATGTTGAACTGAGGACCCAAGTTAGATTATGGTTCGTTCTATGACTATAACTTGGCTATGTTCGTGTATTGAAGCTTTGAGTTGTTGTATGGGGTGACTGACTCACCTAATGTATGCCCCCCTCATTTAGGGTGCATGCAATGTCGTTAGGAGGATGCAACCTAAAGGAGAGGACCCTAAACTGATCTAAAACCAATACCTTGCAGGGGGGAGGGAATGTGCATGGTAGAAACTAAGGCACATGAAAACAAAGTGACTAGAAATGTGTGTTAGTAGAAAAAGTGACAAACATGTAATAGAAGATAATGTAAACAAGTAATAGTGTAAACAAAGTAGACCATGAAAATATGGTTTCAAACATGGGGCATCACTCACAATATCACAAGAAAATCAGGGCCGAAGTGTCCAAAAGCATACAAACAATGATCAAACAAGACATAAGGCATAGCCCGCAAACAATGACATACAATAACAAGTAATGGAAAGTAAAATGTAACACATAACCATGCTGGAAAATAGTTCATGTAAATAAAATTTTACAAATGAAGCACCCATTAGCATGTTAGAAAGATAAAAAAGTATGTCAAGACGTGTAAATATCGATAGAATAGTGTGCTAGTAAGAATAAGAAGTAGTATAAAACGAAATAATAACACATGTAGTTTGTAAGAGTAGAAATGTAGATGCCCCCAGAAGCCTCGGTGGGATTTGTAAGAGGTACAATGCCAAACATCATTATTACATGTGGAGATGTGTAGAAAGTGTGCATTCACAAGTAGAGAATAAGTGAATCGTGCATGTATGTATAGAAAAAAATAATGATATACTAGATATCTGGATAACATAGTAAGAAAAGTGTAACATGTGAGTATAAACAAACAAGAGTAAGTGCAACCAAGATATACAACATGTTGTAAATGAGTGAGATGGAATGATATGCAACGTGAATGTGATAGGAGAAGCGTGCCCCTCAAGTGGATGTGTACGAATGTGTATGAGATGAGGTTCATTTATAAAAGACCCCCCAATAGTCAAGAATGAACAATAGAAAAAGAGTGTGTCATCAGGAAATGGTTTGATAATGTGCGCTAGATAGAATAGAACATGAAGCGTAGAGAATAAAAAGTGAATGTGGCGAGGTTCATTTCAGTTTCAGACCCTCAACAGTCGAGTATGAACTATGTAACTAGAGTGCGTCATAGAGTAATGGTTGGAACATGTGTGAGAAAGAGATATAAATGGAGCATAAAGCACATATGGTATAAGAGGATGATATGATGTATGAGAAGAAAATGTTAAAATGATGTAGTGTGAAGCGTGGAGCATGAAATGTGTAGTGTGTGAGTTTGATAGATGTAATATGCCCTCAACAGTCAAGTGTGAACCTTAGCACAAGAGTGCGTCATAGGGAAATGATGATACAAATTGTGTGTATTAAGTGGTATAAGATGAGTGATATAGACTAGATGTGAAACATGAAGTGTAATAGTAGAAATGTGAGACACCTGATAATGCTAGGAGGGGGAAAGTAAGCATGATGCCCCCTAAGTGTGTGATGAGGTGGATATGTATTCGATTTTGCTAAGGGGATCAATGTAAGGAGTAGTTTCCTTGATAAAAATGATTGGTTGTAGCTTACATGGGATTGATGATGACGTAAAAGACATGAGAGAAAGAGAGGTTAGACTGATTTTGAGAGGCAGTTGCCTAGTTTGACTTTGTAATGCCATAGATGACTTGAGTGGAGGAGGAATTAGACTGATTTTAAGAGGTGGTTGTTTAGTTGGCATATGTATGGTTATAGAAGACTTAGTAGGAGGAGATGATGGTGTAGATAATTTGGAATATGGTCCGATATTGGATTAGATAGGTGACACTTGAATTACCGAAGAAGGAACATTAGAATTGATGGCATGATTCTCAGTAAACATAGATGAATCAGATTTAGGAACCCAATGAGATTTAGCAATTGGAGATGAACATGTAGTAGCATTTTGTGTAGCAAATGAAATAAGACCATAATGCTTAAGATAGCCAATTTTTCATTGTAGAACATAACAAATCATTTCCATTATGTCGATTGATTTGATGAAAATGGAAATATGGATGAACTTGATATTTCACAAACCAATAAGGAAGATAACAATGAGTAGGTGAAAAGCTGATCAATTGGTGATTGAGGAGCTCAAGAAGAATGTCCATGTCACTTAGTGTTGATGATAAAACTTGAGAGGTGTCTGGTAATGGTAAGACTTGAGGTGCACTAATATGAGCACATGTGTAATACATAGAATTAGGATGAGGAGAATGAGATGTAGAAGGAACACTAACACTGCAGCTTGAGAAGTGATCCTTGAGATGTTGAATTTCAGATTTGAGATGGTGTAATTGTGGATTCTATATCCTAAAATTTATCTTGAAATAAAGAATGTAAAGATTGAATTGAATTGCAAATAGATTGATTGGGATTAGGACCAAGTAGAGTCATCAGAAAGATGATTGAAGATAACACTGAATTGAGAATGGTTATGTATCACTAGGAAGATACATAGTGTCTAGGGATTTTTGGAGAGACATCTTTCCAAGGTGGGTGCATTTGAAGCAATTGATGCAAGGAGACTTGAGAAAAATTAGGAGCCATGAAAGAAAAGGATAGTGTGCAAAAGAAGGATCCGAAGGACTGATCCCATGAGTGGGGTTCACTAAATGATTTGACAAATATTAAATTATGTAAAACCATAATATTGTAGAGTCATGTATGATAAATAAATGCTAAAGTACATGTCTGAAAGCAAGTAATAAGCTAGTAGAAATACAAAACCCTAAGTGCAAGAGAGAGAGAAAAAGACTTAGCTGATTTGCAAACTAATGATCCTAAAGTATGTGCAAACTTGAGAGATCGATAAATAATAAGGAGAAGACTATCGCAATCTATGTACATAGATAAATTCTGGAACTGTCTGGATAAGCCAGAACTATGGCACATAGAACTAGGGTGAGGGCACCTAGGTGCCAAGAGACCTCTAATAGGTGCACCTATGACCGGGCAAGAGCTCGGAAACATGAGTTTTTTTGGTATTGCACAAGTGTCACTAACCTATGCTTTTGGTCACATATATGATCGGTGTATGATCAGTGAATTCACCTGTAACATGCAAAGATAATGATGACCTGCAAAACCCTAAAAATACATCAAATCTTAAAAATAAAAGATGAAATATGGGGAGTTATACTGACCCCAGACAGTCACCCGACATGAGTGAACTTACGACAGAGCGTTGCACTACATCTAAGACTCCATCTAGTTCTTGTGTATATGTGTAGAAATCATACCCTAAGAAGCCCTTGTGTAAGTGCACATAATAACAGGTGATACCTAGATGTACCAATGTAAATGGATGTTTGGATGGAAAAATGAACTTCCCCTCATATGCGTGTATGCATAAAATGTAATCCCTTTTCCCTTGAATGAGTGATAGACAAATGCCTTTGATGCTCTTAGAATTTCTTTGGATGTAACCTTAGGTGGTGATAATAGATTCTTAGAGCTCGGTCGTTTATTATGGTCACATAGCTTTGTATTTATTTGATTCCCTTGTTTTAATTTTGTAATTGACAACTAAAAGGCCGACCCATAAATGCCAAAAAGACAAAATATTCCCAAAAGAGGCGAGTAAGATACAAAGAGGTTGGGGGCTCCGAGAGGGGACGAGGGCACTGGTGTCTAGAGTTAAGAAGGATAAAGAAATAAAGATCGGACTGGCAGTGGGGTGTGTAAGACTAGAGAGAAAGCAAGAAATATGAGAAAGAGGCCATATAGACAATAGTCAATTACTAGTTTTCTTGCTTAGGAATCATATGAATGCATAGTATGTGTTTTAGGACCTAGAAATGTACCCAAGTGCATGATTTTGTGTCTACAGTCGGACATTTTAATCAGTGCATATATTAGTTACTCCCAATAGGTAGGAATCTGCACAATTTTTTTGTTTCCACATGGCTTCATAGGTGGACTCGTATGCTTCCATGGATAGAAAGGCTCCCAGTGAAGTTATGGATGCCTTTTGGTTTTGTTGATACTTCCTAATACCATATTTTGGGGAAAAGGTTATAGTTAGCGAGAGCTCTAATAGCTTTATTGAGAGTGCATTCGGTTATTTTCCCAAACATACAACTTCACCATATTCATTTGTATATTTTATGGTGTCCACATGGGAATCAACATTGATCTCTAATAGTTTTTTTATTTTTGCAACTTGAGTTCATTAAATTATATGTTGGGATTTATGAGATTGATTTTCCATAGGTAATCTTGCCTTGATACAAGTTCAATTAGTACCAAATTCTTCATGACTCAGTATACTATGTATAGAATATCATTAGTAATGTGATATGTACAAGATAAGAAAATACATGCATGTAAACCTAGTATCTCAGTTAAATCCATTAATGGTTTCAACCAATAAATGGAAACAATCCTTAGAGCACTATTGGGTATGTTACCTTTTCCTACAATAATGCTTGACAGACCTTTCAACAATGACAAGATCATAATTGGAAGCAATGTATAAGTCATCCACATTCCAGCTCTGAGAATAAAACTTCATTTAAGTGTACACTACCATGCACAACAGTTATGTACTGACCATCCATGTGACACACCTATAGAATTGGAGAGAACTGCCACATGGTAAGAGTCCTCTATTTTATCAGAAGTCTCTACACGGATATGAAAAATTCTATTAGCACCACGTAATTATCATAGTGAAATGTCGCTGAGAGTGAGACACACCAATTGTGCAAGGTCTAAAAGCTGACAATTGCAATGTCCTCGTCAAAATTTGACCAAGAGTTACAATAGAGAATATAAGTGTCAAAGTATAAATCCTCATATGAAAAAATCTATATAGATGATATATGTTGTTGCACTGGGATAAACTATTGAGATAGTGACCTAACAATTCATGGCTAACTAAAGATGTCCCTACAACCACTATGGCTGACACGAGTTATTTTAACAATTCATCAAATTAACAATACATGTACGCATCTAGTAACATGGGATTTCCTAACATTACCCTCCACTTAGTGCCAACTATCTATAAAACCTGTCTTGTGACCCATGAAAGTTGATTTTTCTTGAAATTAGTTGGGTGTTCATAGGACTACCCACGAGAAACCGAGGGTTGGGATTGTAAAATGGTTGACCACATAATTGACATTGGGGGTTTTCAAGTGATTGACCAAAAACCATGTTTTCTAAGATATGCTCTAAAGTACTAATCTCAATACAGGGAATAACATAGCAACCCAACCCATTTCTCCATCAAATGAATTGAATAAAATTCACATACTAGAAAGATTTCATGTGTACCATGTTGTAAGAAAGAAAATGTTTCACTTTCATTGCAAAGGAAACTATTACTCCCAATCCTACTAGAATCCTTCTCTCTCTGTTCACTTCTGGTCATTTTATCCTCAGAGTGGAAATGGAACATTGGTGTCATGTTC
The DNA here is from genome assembly GCA_019776745.2 of Taxus chinensis. NCBI lineage: Eukaryota > Viridiplantae > Streptophyta > Pinopsida > Cupressales > Taxaceae > Taxus > Taxus chinensis. The sequence continues at coordinate 119,827,941 of CM034149.1, read as the reverse complement.
CCCCCACAATGTGAAATTTCCACATGCGAACAATGAGAAGCAATTTCAGTGTATCGAAGTACATACTACTGAATGGATCTTGCTAGTTAGATCTTGTTGCACATGGTCACCATTACAATGAACGTATTCACAAGAGGAATCCATCTTCTCTAACGGTAGTACAAAAATTAGACGATCATTATCAGTTTAAGGATCACTGACAGTCATTATGCACTCCAACACAACTCTTTTCCAATAATCCACCAATATAATTAAAGGCAACATGTACACATAAAACTATGCATTTTACACTGTAAAAAGTAGGTGCAATGTTACGTTGAAAAACATATACTGACACTATATATAGAGTACGTCACCACATCTAATTTTCCGCCTCATCGTTGGTGACTGACAAGAGGATATGTGTGATTTTAGGTAGTAAGGCACATAAGGTTGAAAGGAGGATTCTCCACGTCACGCAATGTTGAAAATGCACTCACCGAGGCATATCCAGTCTTTAATTGGCACAATCACATCTCCCAACTAGATTGACCATCGCGGTATGCTCAGTGAGAGATTCGTTCGACATCCAGTGCCCACTTGCTCGATATTGGCATTGAAGGATCATAAAATATTACTGAAACCACAGCTAGTTTTATTCAATGTAGATTGATAGACACACCAAGTGTCCATCACGCAAGACATTGATAAAAATTTCTGCCTCTGGCGACATCAGATAAAGTCGATGAACCTAGAAGACGAAGCTGAGTGTTCATTGAGATCTGATGCTTATGCACTGTGGTGAACACCAACTATATATTCGAGAAGAATATAAAATAAGTCCACGATTTCTATTAAGCATCATGAGCTTGACACGGTTAATACACTTAAATATAAAATTTACAAGTGTTGTATTCTGCAGTATATAATTTTACGAACAATTGGTATAATTATTTTAATTTCTCCTGTCCTTTAAGTTGGCTCGCACAAATGGTAAGTCGATGTTTTATCTTTTTTAAACCAAATTATAGACCCGAGGCTTGGCAGATATTTAGGATCCTAATCTTTATGTTGAACATATGAAAACTCCAAAAAAAGTCATTTAGTGCTAATTCTACATCTACAAAAAAGTGGTTGAGAAAATTTGTACACATCAATGGTTTGCAGGTCCATTCCAATTTCATGCAAGTTACTTGTGAAGTGGCATGTAATAATATTTGGGAATTATATATTTCCTAAGATCAATTACATAAAGTTGTGTGTTAGGTAAGTATACACCTAGTTCAAATTTAAATTGTATAATTCAAGGTCTGAATAAATGTAATATACTAGTTCATTTATATTATATCTTACTTTCATCATTGCTCAAATTATAGTGTCTTTTCCTCTAGGGCTACTGTTTCGATCCTTTCATGCATGGCATTATATGCTCTTTTTGGAAGAGCATTTCACTCATATCAATATAGCCTATCGAATAATTAGAATACATCTCATGATAGAAATAATCAAGACATTTTATAATAAAAATGTGTTGTTGATAACACCAAACAATTTTTCACAACTTGTAAGGTACTGTTCCCAATAATACAATATCTCTTCACTTATTATCAAATATGTTATCGTAAATGCATTTTGACTCAATAAAGGTGTACTTGAGAGTAATCACCTGAACTTAAAAGTAGGTTGTAATCCTACTGGTGAAGATAATATCTTGTTAAAAGAGCATGAGAGACAATATGGAAATAACATCTAAACCTCTAGACTACTCAAACATGGAAATTGCAAATGTTATGGGGCCATGATCACTCCTCAAGTGACATGGATAATGTCCTTAAGTTGCTACTTAGGAAAAGAAACAGCTTTGATATAGATTCACACTTACTCAACAACTGTTAGCTGTATATGTGTACCCCATTAAAAAAGGGGCAAAGATGTCAAATACATATGGTTTCATCATTGTTAAACAATAATATACACATTACAACTATTATCAAATCTTACTCCTAACTCATACGCAATAGAAATAAATATCTAGACCTCCTTGAAATCAATAGAGTTTTCAATCCTTTTATTCTGTCCTATAGCAATAGTTGAAAAATGGTGGTTCATCTTGTAAATCCTGTATGGAAATATTACTGATCTAAATCTATATTAAAATGATAGCTCCCTCTAGGATATTTATAGAGTGATCCCATCAACCCTTGGATCTAGTCACAAATGGGACATTTATACTCTGTTGATTCCACTTTCACTACATCTATCTAAAGTTCCAAGTTTGGCCATGAGATGTCATGAACATCCAAGTGGTCTAAAAGATGAAATCCTCAATAATTTAGAGAATCATCTTTGGTATTTCCCTTGTTATTGATATATGTGGATAGGGTAAGGGGACTAGTTTGGTTCCATCCATATTGAGAAATTTTACCCAAATTTCATGTGGATATTATCATTTGAAATTAGACTTTAATATAATTAAGTCCATCACGTGATCTACAAAATCTCATCCACAGACTTAACAACCATTAAAATGTAATAAACATAAAATTATATAACCTAAGTAAATACATGGTATACAACTTTTGGAACCTAAATTTTGTCCATTGGGTGTTTGTATACTACCAAAGGACTATATTGTAATTACACCTGGCTCACAAGAATGGGGCTTTAATCATGTTAATATATAAATCTACTAAATGGAAATTGATAAACCCTTCATGGGCATATTACTCTCAACATTTGTTCTTACTTAGACAATATAAGATATGATCTCATTGAATTAAGACACCATAAATTCTATTAAAATTTTATAGATTTCCACGATAGCTAAATTTCAAATTCCTTAGACACTGTATGATGAGTAAAAGAGAGGTTCCCAGCTAAGTTCTCAAATATAAGGATCCAATCTAAGACCAAACACGTTGTGTATATACAAAGGTGCTTAAGGAGCGCTAGAGTTATAATTATATCAGATAATAACCCTAACCCTAGGATAGCTAAAACTTTATAAGGATTTCAACTAAGATAAAGATAGGTGTCATATTAAGATTTAGAAATAATAGTAATTAAGAGGTGGACAAATCCAAGGGGTAAAATAGAAATAAGACAACACAACAGAATAAAACAAACATCCATCTACTCTAATATATAACAATGAATTACCAGTATACAACATTAACATACAAAATAAGAGACTAAAGAGAGTTATAAATACTTACCTATAGAGTGTGTGTAACCATTGATGCATAATCCTCCCCATAGATAGTAACACCAAGAGAGAATCACTATAGGCGGAGAGGGGGAAATCTTAAAAAGAATATCTCCATTCCTAACTCGCTATGGTGACCCAAATGCAAAAGAGGTAAGCTCTGAGACTCTTAGTTAGCAAATAAGTGGAAAGTAGTGTGAAATAGAGGAAGCAAGAAGAAGTATAGGTGTTGATCAGGAAACCTCTTCCCGCGTGGGTGAATGTCGATACTGGAAGCCACCAGAAAATTTGAATGATGGAGGGCTTAGGACCTTAGATGAGGATATGGATCTATAGGCGTAAAGAAGATAGATATGCAAAAATGAAAAATATGTGATTAGATAATAATATGCGGGGGTTTCCCAGATAATGCTGATTCCAAGAGGCTATGAACTCCCTTGGAGGATGTCAACCCCCTGTGTGATAAAAAATAATGATAAAATACAAGACGAACATATAACATGCAAGTTGATGAACAAAGAAACCTGATCCAAACACAACATGCAACATGAACCGGGTTAGGTGAACCAATAAATCATGAGCAGAGTATTGTGGGGATTCCAGTGTCATTACAAGGGCATTATGAGAGTACTATGACAAACAAGAGGCTTAAAACTCAAAACAACATTTTCCCAAAATTTTCAACTTATTCTTCTCATTTTTCAAAGAGGGGGGAAGACCCATATTTATAGCTTGGAGGGGAGGTTAGACTGGGGTTAACAAGTAACTAGGGTTTAATAAATTAACCCTGGTTAAGAGACATGATGTGATCACACGGGGCTCATGATTTTAATTATGAGGTTAAAGAGATATGGATGTGATAAGGAGTGGGGAGCATGATTGACATGGTTAGGTGCAATAATGCATCCCATTTTTGAATTTAGGAGCGGGGTGTCGGATGGGTATATCATTGCCCATGAATTGAATAAATTTAGGATATGTGAGATAATGCCAAATTCTAATTATCAAATGGGTCCACATGGAGCCCATTCGATAATTAATTAATTAAGGGTGAGTAAATAAATGGAATTTACTCAAATTTAGGAAAAATAAAAGTGAGAGGGAAAGTTGAATGAAGGAGAATGAATTCGAGATGAACAAGAGGAGTTACACCAAAAAATGGTGTCTATATTTTCCCCTTTTTGTTGAGTGGTTTGCGATATCAAGCCATGAGACAAAAACAAAAAGGGTTGGATGAAATATGTGTCCGTAAAAGGGACGAGGATGAATAAAAACATGACCAAAGGTAAGATGCACCACGCAAAAAAGGATCACAATAACAATGAAAAATATGGCGGTGACTCCAATATCACATTGATAGAGGACGATTACGGTCTCAACGGAGACAAGTGACAACATTCTATAGACCAGTGAGTGGGTGAAGACCATTGTAGTATGGATGTAAACTGTTATGACCAATGGGTCATAGGAAAACATCAAAATATGTGCAACTAAATTGGAAGAGTATGCAAAATCCTTCATACGTAAGGAATCGAGAAAAAAATTATGCGTATGTAAAAGGGACGAGGATGAAAAGAATGATGCCCCAACACGAGGCACGATATAGAAGGTGGATATGTAAGTAAAAATGCCCTGGGGGGAATAATCATAAATGTGGACATGATGAGCAGATATGATAGAAGGGTGAGATAGAATGCCCCAAAAGGGTGATAAATATGATGGTAATCATTTTTCATAGGAAATATGCATAAGTGACAGAAAATTAGAAGGTGAAAAATAAAAAATAGTCCCACTTCTTCACTAAGTAGGATGAGAAGTCAAGATACTTTTGTGACACAAAAAAAGTGGAGAAAACATTCATGGAAGAGAATAAGATCAGACAGGTGATGGTCGTTCTGGTATTCTCCAAGACAAAAATATTGAAAGAAGATGGGAAGATATTCTTAGAAATGGATATGATGATGCCCTTGTGAGAGGACTGATGAAGATAAAAGATGTGATAGGCTTCTTAAAAAGAGAAGAGGTCAATGCTGCAAAGAGAAGAATGAGAATGACAATGAAATGGATCGACGGTGGTACATAAATGGAGAAACATTGAAATTGATTGTGAATTCTAGGTGTGAGGGATGTGGTGAAGGATGTAGTGAGAAAGAGAAAAGAGAATGGAAAGGAGGAGTGGTTGATTATGAGAAGAACAAGAAAGGTTGAAGGTGAAGGCGATAGGGGTATGGAATAGAGGGATGGAGATGGAGGAGGAGAAAAGAAGGAATGAAAGGGGGGAAGAAGATAACAAAGAAGGATTATAAAGGCAGGGGGAAATGATGCAGGACAAGAAAATGATAGAGAAGACAAGAAAACGATAGAGAAGAGGGTGAAATTATGAAAACGGGAGAGAGTTATTTAAAACAAAAGGCGTGAAGGAGGGTGAAGCAAATGAAAGAGATGATAGAGAAAAGAAAATTGAAGGAACCATATCATAGTGAGGAAATCCAAGGCAAAGAATATGGAACTAACCGCATGGAAATGCATGTGGATGATGGGATGATAAAAAAGATGGGACAACATTGAAGAGTTAGGTTATCGATGGAGAAGTAAGAAGGAAGTGCGAGGTAAAATGGGGAAGAGGACGATATAGAGGAAGTGAAATACGACAAGGATCAAAAAGGAGGAGAGGAAAACGAAGAAAATTATGTAGCATGAAGGGAACCAAGGACATATATATTCGATAAAGAGTGAGAAGCATAAGGAATGTAAAGAGAAGATGGAGGGGAGGAATGACACAAATTGGAAAAGATGTGGAGATGCGTGAGATGAGGATAAGTTGATGATGAGAAAATAGAGAGAGGGTGCATGATGCAGACAATGAAGAAATTGGCAAGAAAGAATGAAAGATGGAAAGGTGGTGAAGAAAAAGAGAGGAAGGGATAGGAGAGGCAATGCCAGCGAATGGTTGTTAGAAGAAATCCACTGATAATGATTAGTAAGGAAGTATGGGACAAAAGGTGAGAAGAGGGGGAAAGTAAATGAGGAATGGAAGGGGGAACGCCAATGAAGGGACGTTAGGAGAAGTCCCTAGATAATGATTAGAGGGCACAAAGGAAGGAATGAATGAAGATAGAATGGGGGAAATCAAAGAGAAGGATCTAGCCTATGCAAAATGAGGATGAGTGTTTTTTTAGGAGAAGTCCATTGATAATTATTAGCACGGAAATGAAAGATGATGATAAAATAATGTTAGGAGATGAACAATGATGACGATGGGTAAGTATGGGGGTAGATATGTGGGAGAACTCTAGAAGATGGAGTGGAAAAAGTAAAGAAAGGAGGGATAACGATGTGTGCGAAGATGAAGGCTAGGAAAGGACATAGTGGATGAGAATGAATGAGAGAAAGATGAAGAAACAAGGCACGAAATGAATGGGGAAGCAATGGTTAAGTAAGATTACCAAGTAAGGGATGATGGAGATGAACAGGGGGCAAGTAGGAAGTGGTGTTTGCGAGAATGGAAGAGGAGGTGAGAGGATGTGATGATGGGGAATAAAGAGAAAATGTAGATGGTGAGAATGTGGAGTGGTGGGCAGGTGCAGGATGATAGCTCATCCTTAAGTGGGATTCTTACGTAAGATTGCCATGCCACAGGAGGAGTTAAGTAAGATCACTAAACTACCAATGACGATATGGAATGAGAAAGACAACATTGTATTAGGTACAAGTGTGGAATGGTTGGTTAGAGTAGATGAGTATGATGAGAGACATGAGCTAGAAGATGAGGAAAATATGATGGGATGTGGAAGGGTCAAATGGAAAACCATTCTTATGAGGGAATCTTAAGTAAGATTTCCATGTGACGTGGATGGTTGAGTAGGATCACCAAGCCGAAGAAGAATAAGAATGATGAAAAGACTGAGCGGTGTATATCAAAATGGAACAAGAGCTGAAAGGAGGTGACAACAAGGTGATAATAAGAAAACAAAGGAGTGTGACATGAGTGGATGAGGAACATATATAGTGTAGATGGAGAGTGTACGGGAAATCCTTAATTGGGATGTGCACGTGGTGGGAGTGATGATGTAGAGTGTCAAGTGAAAAAGGAGGAGTGGAAAGATGTTTGTGGTGGTGATTGTCATTTGCTGAAAGAGGAAATGGTGGAGAAGCTTCTACAGTGGGAGGATCCAAGGAAGAAGATATACCTTAACTAAGATTCTCTAGCTGTATGGATGATTAAGTAAGGTTGTCAAACTGAAAGCGGAAGAGTGAAAGGGAAACTCAAGAGGAACGACAAGTAAGATATTTGGTGTGGTGAAAGGGGACAAAAAGGTAAGAAGGATGATGTGGAAACAAATGGTGATGAATGGAAATGGGGAGTGAAGAGCAATAGATCAAAGATATTGTTGAACATGTTGTGGGATAAGAAGCTATAGGATAAAAAACTCACCTTGAGAAGGATCCTCAAGTAGGATTCACAAACTGTAATGGTGATCGAGTAGAATTCACAAACTAAAAAGTGTATTTGCAAGCGCATTCATGGATATTATAGATATATATAGAATTCATAGTGTGAAATTTGATGTGATTTTGATAAAAGATGATCTTGATGAAATGAATGAAACATATTTATAGCAAGGGCATATAGGGACACCATGCTTCGAACTGGATTGGAGATAAACAAGAAGGTTACCACTCAAGGCATTGCACTTGTAGGCAATAACATGTGTTAACATATAACCAATGATAGTTAGTTATACCAAACGATTGTGAGGGAAATATGGATGAACGATGCTCGTAATCATGATGTTGAAATGAAAAAGGGATTGGAGGTGTAACTTGTACGTGGGAAGACACAAGAGGGATCTCCATACATGGTTGTTCCTAGAACTATGCCCCATCTCTGGGAAAGGGGAAGAACAATAATAGAAGAAAATTGATCTATGCGGGAAGCTTTCTAAGAATGCTGATAAAAGGAAGGTTGATCAATGTGGGAAACCTTCCAAATTCCATAATAACATAATAGCCATCCTTCGAGGGTATGGTATACTTTATACATAATATGGATGGCAAGAATAATATATATGATAGCCATCCTTCGAGGGATCAGTCTATTTCTTTTGATTTTTCTTTATATGCTTTTCTTTTTCTCTTATTTTTTTTGCATTAACATCTATCCTTCAAGGGATAAGTTTTTTTTTGATAAATTTGATGTTGCCTTCTGCATACATGAATCTTATCTTCACATGGGGGAGAGCTAGGAATAACTAAGTAGACCACTTAGGAGGGGATAATGAATGTACAAGATACACCCATGGACCTTTTGCATGACTGCAATAGGATAATGAGAGGGTAATGGATGTAATGGTTAAGGGGTCATATCAAAGCAATGGAGGTAGACTACATCATTCATGGAAGGGGCTAAGGATGGAGGAATGATCTAAGGATATAACTAAGTGCTCATTGGTAGATATGCTAACAGTAGACTGGTCGCAAGTGCAATGCATTAAGAGGTTATGTCTTTGGTTTACCACCAAGATAGGGAAGACATTAAGTTGTGACATGATGAGATGATAGTTTGTAAAGGATCAAATGTGATAGACAGGTGATAAATAAAACTATGTCCTTAAGGAATGAAAAATATGACCACAACGGTGGATTTGGATGAAAATAAATAATTCCCCGAGAGAGACACAAATATGATAGAACAAAAATGGCCAAAAATGTGGTCTTGATGAAATAGATGGTGCCCCAAAAGAGACACAAATATGGCCAAAATGGTGGACTTCGGTAAGCAAAATAATACTAATGGTCTCTCACAAAAGGACAAAAATGGCCACAATGGCGGACTTAGAATGAGATGAGGATTTGGACAAAATTAGTTTAGATTGGATGAATTTGGAAGAGGTAAACAAAACAATGTCAAGTAGCGAAGTCCCCTAGTGTCAAGGGAGTTGTACGGATGATATGCTCAAGGGCGAGTGAAGGCTACTCCTAAAATGAATTAAAAGTGAAGGATGTTGAAAGAGTTTAGATGAGATTGTTTTGGATTTGGATGGGATAAATGATTGGAGACTAAAGTGTGCTTGGCAATATAAGTAGTATTGATGAACAATGGAGGATGTTCCTTAGGAGGAATGTCATGTGCAGGAGGGATGTTAAGGGATGATGTGGAATACAAATTGGAGTAAATGTAGATGGAGAATGGTATTTCCCCTTTATGAGGAAATTATCTTTCTCAATAAGGTTGTGGACGATTGTCTGAAATGCCTTACAATGTTTGATGTCATGGCCCAAGGTACGATGATAAGCACAACTGCAATTAGGATTGAACCATGACAACTTCAGATCATAGGGATTAAAGGATTTAATGGGATGAAGTGTGATTGAAGATATTCAAACTAAATGTCAATTTTTTTTTTGCGCAGGACCCAATCGAAGTGTTATGAGGAAGATAACTCTTATGATGTTTTGGCTTGAACTTAGGTATTCACATAGATTGGATGGGTGAATTAGATAAATCAAATTTGGTTGGAGAATTGGATTGTTTTGATTGGGATTTAGGTGAGGATGTACATTGAAGGGGTAAATTATGTGTTTTAGAAGAAAAATCAAACTTGGTTAAAGGATTGTATTGTTTGGATGTGGATTGATCATTGCAAGATGTCATAGATGGAATGACTGATCCTAAAATAGATGTGGTGGTATTGGATAGTTGAAAAGAGGGAAAGTTTGAATTTTTTGAGGATGTGCAGGGGACTGTCAGGGATGTTTCCCATGAGCCTTACACTTTAATTGAGAAGATTTACTCCTAGCAGGGATGATAATAATCTCAACTGGAGGATCTGACAATGGTGGTGTGGTTATTAATGGAGAAAATGTCCCAAAACAAGACAAGGATGTTAATGGATAAATAGGTGTTTATATGATGTTAATGGAGATCTATGTGAGATGTGTATTGTTTAGGTTTTGTCATGGAAAGAGTTGATATTGTAGAATGCAAACCATCTTTATTTGATTTAGGTGGAGGTGTTGGTTTAGTAGATGTTTCAAAGGGTATATTTTATAGGATTATAGATCAAGAGGATTTGGTCGTTGGGATAGAAGGATTAAGGAAATAGTATTGGGATAGACCAGGTGATGTGGCCATGGGCAAGGATATAGGTAAATATGTCAAGGTAGAGATAGGTGGATTTGTTGATATGATAGATATCATGGTAGGTGGGATAGATAGGGATATAGGCGTATTTGGGATATTTGAAGACATGGGTGATGTGATAACCGATGGAGTAGACATTTTGGTTAATGCAACAAATGCAGGAGTATTTTTGGGTGTAGAATTAGGTGGGACTAGTTGTTTCATAAATGTTTCAAGGGGTAATAATGATATGTTTGCTAATGGGATTGATGTCAGAGGTGGGGTTGTAAAGGTACATGTAGTAGAAATGAGTTTAGTTGGGATGATTGTGAGTAGTAATGTAGGTGTAGTAATAGGTGTATTTGATGAAGATGTGGGTGAAGAAATAGGTGTGAGAGATGTAGGAATATGTGTGGATATCGGTGGGTTTGAAATAGGTGCTAAGGATGAATCTAATGTGGTAGATTGGGGTATGATCAAAGTGGATAAAGTAGATGTTATAGTCAAATTTAATGTAGATGTGGCAAAGGTAGAATAATGTGTAGGTTTAGGAAAAGTAGCAAAAGTTTACATAGGTGTGATAGTTGTGAATACAACAGGTTCCACATAAGGAGTGGGCATAATGTATAAGGTAGGAACATGCAAAGTTGGTGATAAGATGAGATCTTGATTAATGGTGCCGATCATATAAGCATTTGATAGTTGAGATGTAAATGGCATGGCTTGATTTGTTGGTGGTTGATTAGTTTAAGAAATGGAGCTATCAATTTGGATATCCCCTTGATTTAAGAGTTGTTGGACATGATCTTTGAAGGAACAACATTTCTCAATGTCATGAGCTTTGACTTGATGATATTTACAATAGTGGGCTTCGTGATACCAAATAGGCTTGGCTTGATATTTGTCCACGGGTCATGTGGGAGAAAGTCGGATGGAGTTTACAGTCATTAACTTGTTAAATATGGAGCTATATGATTCTCCAAAGGGGGTATAGTTGATTGTTGGTTGAAGGGCTCGTTGTTGAGGCCATGTGCTTGTTTTTGCAGACGAGGGATTATTGTCTATGACATTGGTCACACCCTTAAATATTTTGTTATGTGTGAATGGTTTAGTAGATTCGATTTTAGGTTTGGTGGATTTGAGTTTAAGATGACCTTGTTCAATGGCATAGGTTTCAAGTTTGCAAGCCATTATGAAAGCTTCATCGAAGGTTCAGAATGACTAAACTTGTAAAGTAGATTATATATGTTTTGCACATGAACGTGAGAAGAGTTACATGAGTTCAGTTTGTGGAAGAGTGAAGAACAGTTGGTTTATAACACCACGCCATCATGCGACGAAGTCGGCGATGGGCTTGTCTTCCAACCGTCAGATGGTGTATAGGTTAGTGATAGTATTTTTGTGTGCGATATTGATACAAAAGTGTTCTAAGAATAACAGTGCAAGTTGGGTGAAAGAGAATATGGAATGTTGCGGGATAGTGTTGTACCAATCCAACGTGGGACTGGAAAAAGACATGGGGAAAGTGCAAAGAAGTAGATGGTGATCATGCACAATAAAACAACATGTGTGTTTAAATGCTAGGAGATGTTGTTGGGAATCTTCCTTGTTGAAATTAATAAACTCAGGAATTTTCCAATGAAGAGGGTAGGGTTTGATTTGAACCGACAGATAAATCAGTTTGTTACAGATTTTTTCATAGGATAATGTATCCTTGGGTGCTAAGGTAATGACCTCTACACTAGCCAACTGATTTTTAAGGCATGAATTATATCACTTGATGTGTTGTTAGGTCGAGATTGGATTGATTGTGTGGTTTAAAAAGTAGTTTGATGAGCACTATTTTGTGGATAAGGTTATGGATATGTAAGTGTTGGGTGAATCGTTTGATAAGGTGGTTGATAAACTTGTGGGTGTGCAGGTGTGTGGGGAACTTCTTGGTAAGGATTAACATGTGTTATGGGTTGAGATTGTTACATAGGTTGACTTTGAATAATAGGGACATGATGTGTTCATTGAAGTTGGGTAGGTTGTTGTGGTAAATGATAAGCGGTAAGAGGTTGAGACAGTTGGAGCATACGATGGGTATGAATATAAGTGTGAAGAGGTTGAGATAGTTGGACATACATATTAGTAGCAGATGAAATAGAATTGTCAAAATGGGATGTGGGTGGAATGCAATCCACCAATTTAGGAGATTGGGAGGATTAAGAGATTGTGGGGGATTTTTGAAATATGAAATCATATATTGGGTTAGGAGGAGGCCTGAGTGTCTCTAGAGGAGCGGGAGATGGTGATGCAGTTGATTTAGGAAGATTGGCTTGGTGAGGGATATGAGGATTAGTTTTAAGATATGGACAATCTTGGATGACACAGTCCTCATGAAGTGAGGTCATGAAGATAGGGGGTTGGGTAGCTGAAGGCATGGTTTTGAGTTTAGAATCTTGTTGGGCGAGATCCTTAGAGGAAGTAACTTTATTGAGTGGAGGAAATTGTTGTTTTATTTCAATTTGAGAGAGAGTGACAATAGGTGTGAAATAGAGAAACATCTGTTTATGTAATTTGTTGACAAACAAATCAAGCAACATATTTTTTATCATCATGTTTAATTACAAGATGTGAAAAGAAAAATGGATAACAAGGTGCCTAAGGAATGATCGTTTAAGGTTGGTTTTGGGTAGTTTTGGATATGGAAATGTATAAAATGGTTGCCTATTGGGTGTTCAAATCCCAATCAGTGAACCAGGTGAAAGGAATGTTTTGATGTGTTAATTGTGTTTGTGAAGTTTTAGGCTGTGTGTGATAATGTGAAATGTAGAAAGTTAAACCCTTATTTAGGCTATGTGAGCAGACAGGATGTAATGGGTTCATTTTAGACCAAATTTGAAATTTGAAGTTTGATGCAGAAAATCACGCAGGAAAGGAAATTACAATGCAGAAAAGGGAAAATAGTGAAAACCGGGTAAAACCTGGAGAATGTTTTTCCTCGTTATTTGATTGTACTTGATGATGGCATATTTGGAAGTGACAGTTAGTGGCTAGGAACATCCGATTGCCCTAAAATTGCATTGTTTATAATTGCGGATGAGGTCGGTGAAAGTGTTTTGTTCGGTGTGTTTGATTTAAATATTGGTCTTTGACATCGTTATTTTTTGGTCGCAATGTTGTGGAGCTTGTAGATTTTACCTACAAAAGAGAATAAAACAATTAGTGCATGTAAGTTAAAAATAAAAAATGCTCTAATATTTGTGCACATAAGAAAGTCCTTCGCATATGAAATTAATATTATTAACAAAAAGTAATTTTATGTTCACGTTCACATGTAATTATAATAAGCAAGATATGAAAACTAATCAACTAGAAGAGAAACTAAACGATGAAATAAACGAGGAAAGAACTATTAAACTCCAAATCGAAATGAGGAATGTGAAACTCTACAATATGGTAATGAATTCATAAAAATAAATTATGACATGCGTTGTATAATGACAGACCAACATTAGACTATGAAAATGATAAAACGCTAATAAGCTATAAAACAATAAACTAGTGATCAAAACGGAAAACAAAAAATGATTGGCGATGACACCAAAGATGAATATTAATACGTGTGTTGCATTTATGTATTTATTTATTTCTTTTTAAAGTGAAATTTAGATAAGATTAAGATTACCTATAAATGAGATGAAATATAAACAAGATATATTATATTAAAATACTTTACATTGTTTGAAATGATAGGTTGGTTGGTGTTTTGAAATAGGGTATTTAAAGTTGTCGGTGAGGTGATATTAAAGTGGAATTTGACCCCACATTCCACATGGGGTGGTGATGATTGGAGATAGTTAGGAAAAACAAGAAGTTGACAGGAAGGTGGGATTGGTTTGGATTATAGGGACTGTTAGAGTAGGTATTTACCTTAGCTCATGTTCACCTAGGTACTTTATTTACCTTTATTGTATTTATCCTCACCCACTTATGTGTGTGGATATTTCTTTTATCTTATTTAGATATTAGGAGATATTATCTAGTTGTTAGGTATAGTTCTTTCCTTGATCTATGGTATTGACTAGTTCTTTCCTTGATCTATATCCTTGATGTCTAGTTCTCTCCTAACTCTATGGCCTTGACTAGTTCTTTGATGACTAGTTATTTCCTTTATTTATGGCTTGATCTATGACCTTGACTGGTTCTTAGATTGTTATTACTTGCCTATTTAAGCAAGGCCCATTCTCAATGTATTGCATTTAGTTCCATAATAATATATGATATTGCTGCTCATTTGTTTACAAAGGTTTTATGTAAAGCTATTCTGGCAAATTGCTTTCATCTTATTGATTGTGGTGTTTGATTAACATCTATATTCTTGGCTTGGTACGATCTGGTTATCATTCCTTTTAGGGACGTGAGAGTTGGAGGGAGTGGATATGGTCATTGGAGTGCTAAAAATCATTGTTGAATCATTGCCCATAAAGCTCTGTGTAATTTTGACATGAAACTCGAGATAGTTGGGAGAATCAAACATTAGAATCTCATGTGCACTTCTTATTTTTCTAAGTGAAGCACTTATTGATGGACAACCATCTAAAAAAGTTAATCCATTAGCAAAATTTGACTCACAAGCACAAATAATTTGGAATTCCAGGCCACAAAGTTTTACGTGAAGGTGAGACTATGCTTAAAACCATTGGACGTATCAAGTAGTAGCTTTGCACCTGTACGATGATATTATGAAGATCATAGAAAATATAAATGAGAAATTATATTTGGACATTGTGCTACGCGAAATGTGGAGGAATGTATTGCAACGTATTTTCAAGTAACTACTTGATCTGTAAACGGTTATAAGGAAGTGAGGAAATTGTTGTTTTAAACGTGTGCTAAAGTCTTATAAACCGCTTGGGATGGAGAGATTATATAATTGCTACCTAAAATTATATGAATCTGATACCAAGATGGAAATAGTTGGATGCGTCATGCATTGAGATCTTGTGGATCTGCGTGGATATACACTACTCAGGAATTGGGTCGTGGAGTTGGAAAAGAAGATGGTGTGTTTAGAGGGAGTAACGATGGCGAGAATGACTCGGTGATAGAGTCGAGTTATTTTTGACAGAGATTGGGTTGGAGATGATGAGGAGACCGATTCTTTCAAAATCGAGTTAGGACGGATGCCAACTCGGCAGAGGGAGGTGATATGGATGCAAGATTGGGACTTGGATGTAGAGTGGATGAAGCAACTCGGGTAAGTGTTGGGATTCACAGAGAAAAGTGGGATGAGTTGGGAAGAGTTAAGAAAGGGAAAGGCTCGATGAGGAGAGGAAAGTGGGTTGGTTGTAGAGGGGAGTTAAATAGAAAGACAGGTAGGGAATTTTCAACGATGTGAGGTGAGGTGGCTAACTCAACCGAGTTGGCCGAGCTAGGGGAGCTAGGGGCTAGGTAGGGTGGTGTAATTTAGGATATATTTTTTAAAAATAATAATATTAGTATTTTTAAATTTATTTAATTAATATGATTATTATTTTATGATTAATAATAACAATACACTTGATACTAATTATAAATGACAAAATAACAAGCTGATGAAAAACCAGAAGCACTTACCTCCAAGACAACCTAAACCACTGAATGTTAAGATGACACCACTCAGAGGGAGATAATACTAAACATCCTGCAAGCAGGTGAGTCTACGAATGAAATATTCATAACATATACAAGAAAAGTGACCAAAACTTGGGTTTGGGTCCCAGCGGGTGTGCCAAATGTTGATCGGGAAACCTCGTTCTCACGCGGGTGAATGCTGATACTGGAAGCCACTAAAAAATTCAAATGATGGAGGGCTTAGGACCTCAAATGAGGATATAGATCTACGGGTGCAGAGAAGATAAATATGTGATAAAAGAAGATAGATATGCAAAACTAAAACATATGTGATTAGATAACAATATGCGGGGGTTGCCCGGATAATGCCAGTTCCAAGAGGCTATGAACTCCCTTGGAGGATGTCAACCCCCGTGCAATAAAAATAATGATAAAATACAAGAAAAATAGATAACACGCAAGATGATGAACAAAGAAACCTAATCTAAACACAAAATGCAACATGAACTGCGCTAGGTGAACCAATAAATCATGAGTAAAGTATTGTGGGGATTCTAGTGTCATTACGAGGACATTATGAGAGTACTACGATAAAAAAGAGGCTTAAAAATCAAAACAATGTTTTCCCAATTTTTTCAACTTATTATTCTCCTTTTTCAAAGAGGGGGGAAGACCCATATTTATAGCTTGGAGGGGAGGTTAGATTGGGGTTAACGGGTAACCGGGGTTTGATAAATTAGCCCTGGTTAAGAGACATGATGTGATCATGCAGCTCACGATTTGAATTATGAGGTTAAAGAGATAAGGACGTGATAAGGAGTGGGGAACATGATTGACATGGTTAGGTGCAATAATGCATCCCTTTTTTTAATTTAGGAGTGGGGTGTCAGATGGGTATATTATTGCCCATGAATTGAATAAATTTAGGATATGTGAGATAATCTCAAATTTTAATTATCAAATGGGTCCACATGGAGCCCATTTGATAATTAATTAATTAAGGGTGAGTAAATAAATGGAATTTACTCAAATTTAAGAAAAATAAAAGTGAGAGGGAAAGTTGAATGAAGGAGAAAAAATGCAAGATGAATGAGAGGAGTTACACCAAAAATTGGTGTCTACAATAGGAATAAGCAAATGATTGTAAATCATGTGTGTTTGATGGTATTTTGGTCAATCATATATACTAGATGTCATCGCCCATGGGCAATGGTGTTGGCTATGGAAAATATAAAACAAATACCATCCTCTATGGGTGATGGCATTGGCCTTGGGGAAACCCTAAGGTTAAAGGGTGAAAAACATGTGGAATGGAGGCCAGAAGGTGAATGAAGTAACTGACAAAGGTACAAGGTTATTGAAAGCATGTATACTAGTGCATAATAAGAGGAAGTAGAAACAAAAAGATAAGTAGACATAATGAGTGAAAGTGTGTGAATAAAAGGGAGAAACAAGGCAAAGGTAAGGTAACTAAGGCTACATAGTGACATCTCTCAAATGTTTTGGTATATCCCACATGACCAAGTCTGATCATTGTTGGCATGTTGTGATTTAGGTGTTGTCATTAATGAGAAATCCCATTAATGACAAAGAGGGTGATGAATAAGAGTTAGAGGATTCTTAGTGTGATGATGACATGGAGATTCGAGTGGTTTTATGGTGGCTTGAGTTGATTCAGTGAGAATTACTTGTTCTAGTAAGCCTAGTTAGTTGACCTAGCTAGCCTAGGTGATGGTGCATGGTGGTTTGAGCTTATTGATAGATTGAGGAGATGTTGACAACATGGAGAGCATATTTTGGGAGTGTTTAGGTACTCACATGAGTTTCAAGATGCAGATACAGGTTGAAAACCAAGTTTTAGGTGCTCATCTAAACCAAGTCTAGGTGTTAGGAGGTATGAGATTGAGATGTAGAGCTATGTGAGCTCATAGAAGTATGAAAGGATTACATACAATATATTATAGGTATGTTATGATCTTTTGGAGAAGTTTCATGGTGAGTTATGATGTTATTTCAATTTACCCTAGCCTAGACTATGCAAAACCCTAAGGGCTAGCCATGCAAATGAAATGGGATGGAAATATGGAGAACTATTTGTGACATGATAATGATTAGAGGTGATGAAAAATGGTGAAATAGAGGCGTGAGCATAATTTGGAGTCATTCTGAAGGTAATTTTGTAAGTTATGATGTTTTGTGTGAAATAGGGTCCAAGAAAGGGTGTTTTCTAGCTCGAATTTTACCTTCTGATGCTCACCCTGAATTATGTGCTTTACATGGGACCTTATGGATTTTAGATATTTTTAAAAATTGAGTCTATAAGGTTTCACAAAAATAATGAGGTCGTTTCATCATCATGTTTTTATGAACAAATGTTAAGAAGGTAAACAATTTTTTGTGTGTTTGAAGCCTTAACTCAAAAGTGGTAGGAGAGATAATGATTCTAAGTGTCCACAATTTATTGATAGTGGATGAATTATGATTAGATGATGTAGAGGACTCCTCAAAGTTTCCAAAAAGGTATGGTAGAGCTTGTGGTGATGAGTGGACCCCACTCAAACATGCATGTTTCTGAAGAAGTTTAGTTTGGGACAAGGTTGTCCAAAGGATTTGTAAATTAAATGGACATTATTTTGAGAATGTGAGTTTTTATTGATTTCCATGGTGTTTTTAGGTCATGGTGATGCTTTTAAATGTAAAAGTGTGTCCTATTTGTGAAGACTAGTCAAAGGGCAGTTTTGGGGCAATTTTAGGTAGTTTACAGAGATAGGCTTGGTTGAAGGCCTTCCAATTGGTTTTGTAAGGAGTTATAATATGATATGGAAATAAGATTCAGATATATTTTCAATGTTATAAGTTTTGTCTCATGATGATGAGATTTGATGGGTCATCCAGGTCAGTTTGTGGAGATGAAGGTTTTTTTATTTTCAGGACAAGACTCCTTAGGCTAAAAGAATGAGTTGGTTGAGACATGAAATGGATTGGTTGATGCTTTATATCACCTGGAGAGTGAAGAGGCATGAATTTTGTTCCTAGTGAATGAATTTAGAGGTATTTGAAGTGACAACAAGAAAAATAGGTTTATGCGCAACTTGATTTGGAGAAGTGGAATATAGCTAGGGTTTGAACACATGGATGTTTCATGATGTATAAATTGCATAGATGTGATGTGAAGGTCCTAAGGATTATATAGAGTGGTTACATGATATAGTTGAGTTATTATTTGGTGGTCTTGGGGCCCAAAGGTGAAGACAGGGTGCTGGAAACAATTGTTTGGTGAATGATATGAGCCTTTTAGCCCATGTTATGAAATATTTGATTGGTACAAGTACAAGTGTGACCATGGATGATGTTTAAATTTCATGTTACACATGTGTGCTGATTTTTAGATCTTTACTAATCATGGTTTTGGTGTTTGTGGATTTTATGTATCCTAGCGATGGGGTTTTGAGCCTTTTTGGTGCAAGTATGAAGGTTTTGGGCATCGTCGATCTATATGGGTCATATGTAAACGTTTTAATGATTCAAATTAGATGTTTTTAAGTTTCCTTGGTCGAGCCAAAGGAGGGAAATCGACTTGGTGAGACTTTGAATAAAGAGGAATGTATAAAAGTGATGTTTTGGGTGTAAATTTGAACTAGTTGAGAAAGAGAGAGAAAGTGTGACCTATGTGAGAGTGATTTACAGGTACCAAGGAATGTTGTTAGATATGAGAGAGTGAATTATAGGTTAAGGAATGTTTTCAAGAGTATTTGCAAGTATTTTAATCAAGATAGTAAGAAAATTAATAATCAACCCATGTATTTGGCTACATTTAATTTATTTTTCTTTCCACTTTTGGTCTTACACCCTTACTTTCTCAGTCTACCTTTTTATACCTTGACATTTATCATCCTAGACACCAACGCCCAGCCAGGACACCAGTGTCAGGTGCCCTCATCCCCTCTGGGCTCCCCTGACCTCAGTATACTTTGTTCACATATTTTGGGTCCTTTCTAGCCATTTGAGCATCTTATATTTTTGGTAGTCAGCATTTTCGGGATTAATTACAAAATTCAAGCAAAGGAATCATATAAATATAAAGTTATGTGATCATAATAAAGGACCAAACACTAAGCATTAGCTATCACCACCTAAGGTTGCATCCATCAAGCATCTAAGAGCTCCATTGCATCCATCTAGCACCATCCAAGGGACACAAGGGCTGGTTATTATGCATACACTTCATAGGAGGGAAGTTCATTCTATTCCATACACACATCTATTACATTTCTTTACATCTAGCTTATTTGCTCACTATCAAGTGTGACACGCACAAGATCCACCTAGGGCACAATTCCACACACACACACATAGAAATACATTGGGTCTGAGATGTAGTGTGGAATTTAGTCGTAAGATCACCATTGTGATAGCTGAGGATAGTTTGACCCCTCATTCTGCATCTTTCTTTTTAGGATTTGATGTCTCTTTGAGGGTTTTACAGGTCATTATTTCATTGCAGGTTTCTAGCAACTTCGGAAATCATTGTGCAAATTTATAGTGACCAAAGCAGAACAATAGAAAATACCTTATGACCACTCAGAGGAGGTTTTCTGAGCATTTCCATAGACACAGGCACACAGAAATAGGCCTAGGGTGCCCACAGGTGCCCCTGTCCCTCTCTAGGTGCCCTAGTCCAGGAAGATCCTCCATCTCTGCACACATTTTATCGAGGCTCTGTGTGACAGTCAGTCTTTGTTCATCTAGTTTTCTACTTTGACACCTTCTAGGATCTTTGTGAATCAACTAAGTCATTTTACCTCTTCTTTGCACTTAGGGTTTCATACTTTCTTGCTTAGCTTGCTTGGCTTAATTTCTGTACTTAATTATTTATTCATTTACTGCTGCAATAACAATCAAATTAGGCATATATTTCACATTTAGCTTAATCATTTTGGTGAACCCAATCTTTGAATCCACCTTCTCTCTTTAGGGTTTTACTTCTTATGCCCATCACCCATAGTGGTTGTTTTGGGTCTTTTGAACATCTCAAGCTTCCTCCATCTTCCCATAGGATTTCCAAATCAATGACTGACATCTCTACATCAATGGATGCAACTGAAAATACCTTTACTAACTCTCACCATGTTCCCCTTGACAAAATAGAAACATATGATAGTGAAAAATCATACGATGAGGATACCAATGTTGATTAGGAGCAATTATAAAAACTCACCAATTTTTGACAAGCTTTGCATGATAATCCCGTTCATCTTCCACATATTTTACATGCCTTGATTGCTACTAAAAACACTCATGATGCTTTGGTACCTCTTGTTGCTCACTCCTCAGCTCCCATGGCTTCCACTCAACCTCTTCATATTCCAGCTTCCATTCCTACCACTACCACTCCCATCATTCAACCTAACACTCCCAATGCATAGCCTGACTCTTCTTCAAATACTCTTAATTTAACTTCTTTATATCAAGGATCTGCAGACAAAAATTCACCAGCTCTAACTCATTACCTCTCATGTGTCTCCATCTCTTGATTCCACTTCAATTCTTCACACTCCTTTTACACCTACCATTTCTACCTATCTGCTACCACCCAACTTCATTTCCCCTAAATTTCCCATCTTCAAAGGCCATGGTGACCCACAAGAGCATATCCTAGCCTTTCATGTGGCATGTCTCAACTATGTGGATGATCATACTATATTAGCAAAGCTCTTTCCTCACAGTCTCCAAGATTATGTGATGCATTGGTTCTATGACCTACTTGTCCATTCGGTAACATCTTTCATGCATCTAATCGATGCTTTTCTCACTCATTTCTCTATCAATATCAGCTCTAAGATCTCATATGCTCAACTTACGTAGCTTAAACAAGGATCTAATGAACATCTAGCAGATTATGTCTTACAATACAAAAACAACCTAGCTAAGATGTCTAATGTGCTTGCCGACTCTAAGTTTCAAGACTTATTCATTCAAAGTTTATTGTCACCTCTTCAGGAGAGTGTCCTATTTGAAACATCTCCATCATTTGATCAATTGTGTCACACTCTCAAGCTACGTGAAACTAAACTCTTATAGGAAAGCTTAAGTATTAGGAGAAAGCTTCATCCTCTACACGCTTTCAAAATAAATCAAATTTAAACCAACCATGAAACCTATTGAAGCTAAGGTCACTGTCAACATTGTCTCTAACACCAAAGAACTCCAATGGAAACCACCTAAGTGTACATATACAAAGTTGACTATTGCTCCACATCTTATATTACAACAACTTCTTGAGAGAAATCTTATCACACTTCCTCCTCCACTCAACTTGGATCCATCTCATCCTAAAGGTCAAAATTACAATGAGAAATTTCAATGTGACTATCATCAATGTGTCAGAAATTCTACAGATAGGTGTTTCAAACTTTGCACTATCATCCAAGATCTTATCGATAGTAACAAACTTGAGCTTCCAGAGCCTACAACCTCTACACCAGTCAATGAAAATCATAAGCTCAAGATATTCAACAATCCTCTTCCAAAGCATGACAAACAAGTGGCTGATTCCTTAGAAAATCATACATATTGCGCAATGCCTCCTCTTGCATCAAGGGGCTCTTGATTTCCTAGTTTCTCATACTGACATTTCTCCACCAATTATTTCTTTCTCTGATCATGATTATCATGCTACATTCTCTTCTGATCACTTGCACATTATTGCTTCTATTGGATCCATTTTATCAATAACACTAAATTTGATCCATCCTGGCCCATCAATGCATGTTCCATTACACTTCTTGTTGCTATTGGCTATCCACTATCACAAATTTCATATCCAATTCCCAACTCATATGGTGTTGTTCAGTGCCCAGTCATTGTTGGTCCTCTCACCATGCTTGTGCCTTTTCTTGTGGCACCATCACTCGAAGGGTGTGACATGCTCTTAGGTCTTGCCTGGCTTTGCAAAAATCAAGATATCATTTCCATGAATCATTTATGCTTAAAATTCATTCACAACAACCAAGTCATCTCTATCAATGGTGTTCCACCATCTACTCCATGGCCGCATCCTCCTCTTGAGGTTTCCATTGCATCAATTAGAGCATCTAGGTCCCCCTGGCCTCTCGAAACTAAAGCAAAATCTTCTCCTAGCTCACATGTTCACACTCGGCCTACATGGTCTCATAGGTCTACTAGTCCACCACATCAGTCTAGGTCCATCACTAAGGACCGCCTCCTTCATCTCGGTATACTTCACCACCTCATTTCACTCGCACATAGGTGTCCATCACCTCACCTGTTCTGCTTCACATAGGTCTTCATCACCTCTACACATAGGTGTTACACACAAGGTTCACCTCCACATTTGTTTATATAATGTATACTCATTGGTCGCATGCATATAGGCTTCATTCACGTGCACAACATCTATCTCATATACCACCACTCTTAGAGCATGATCACACACCTTTATCTCCACAAGCATCAGGTGGAGGACCCTCATCTTTCACTTTTATCAGATAACATGCATCATCATCACACACTTGGGGGGCATCACACCTATTTCTCCCCCTATCATTGACACACATCTTATTTTCTCATCACATCACCTTTAGTCTATAACATACATCATATACATCTTACTACATGCTCGTATTGTCATTACTTGATGCACTCTCGTGCTTTGGTTCACACTTTACTTTTGAGGGCATACTATACACATGAACCTCACACACTACACATTATACACTTTAAATTACACACTACATACTTCACATCACATTATACACCTATGACATCTTCTCTCGTAGCCTCTACTACACATTTTACATCTTATTCACTCTACACATTCACGACATATCTTTCTCGCATCTCCTACTACGCGCTACACTCATTACCCTATGACACACTCTAGTTCCACGGTCCATACTTGACTGTTGAGGGTCTACATCTCAAATGGACCTCACCACACTCACATTTTCACTCACTCACTCACATGCTTACACCCTACACTTTGTGCTTTGATGATCACATATTTTTAGTACACACATTCAAACCATTTCCTGATGACACACTCTTGTTTATGGTTCATTCTTGACTACTGAGGGGGCATAAATAAATGAACCTCATTTCATACATACACATCCACTCAGGGGGCACACTGGCTCCTATCATTCACACTACATTCCATTCCATCTCACCCATCCACAACATACTGCATATCTTGGTCGCATTTACTCTTGTTTATTATGCTTTTACATGTACATTTCTTTACACATGCTAGATAGATATCTTGTATGTCATTATATTTATCATACACACATGCACGTTCACTTGCTTTCTAGTTGTGATCACAGATTTTACAGATCCATACACACAACATGGATGCTTGGTGTAGTACCTATTACCAGTCCCACAACGGCTCCTCAGGGCATCCACTTTCATACACTACAGGTGTTATTGTTTCATTTTGTTTCATAACACACTACTATATCAGATTATACATGCTTTGACATACTTTTTATCTTCCTAACATGCTAACGGGTGCTTCATGTGCAACATTTGTTATGTAGGGCTATTTGTCTCCATGGTTATCTGTTACATTACTTGTCATTGTTTTCTCTTTGTATGCTCTTGTTTGCAGGATTTTCCCTTTGTCTTGTGTGCACACTGTTTTCTTTTGGCTTCATCAACCTTGATTTTCTTGCGACATCATGAGTGGTGTCCCATGTTTGCAACCCAATTTTCATGGTCTACATTGTCTTCTTGCGTGTTTACATTATCTTCTTGTGTCTTAGCTTACACATTGTCTGTCTTGTCTTCTACATACATTTTTGCATGTTTTCTTGTACTAATACTTGTCTCATAGCCACTTTGTTTTTGTGCCTTGGTTTCTACCAAGCACACTCCCTTCCCCCTTTAGGGCACAATTTCAGTACAACAATCTATCCTCCTTTGGGCCACATACTCCTTCAATGACATCGCATGCACCCCAAATGAGGGGGGCATCATTTGGGTGAATCATTCACCCCATACAATGTCATACAGTCATAGTTTAACACAACACAATACCAGGTACAACACAGTCATTAGTATCAGACAGGGCTCAGAATCAGACTTGGGTCCTTAGCACAACACAAACACTAGCACCTAGACTAGGACAATAGTGCCTGGGTGCCCCTGACCCTTCCTGGATGCCTATGACCAGGGGAAGTTACACAACATTTGGTAGTTCAGCATAGTCTACAGAAATCCACACAATGATTTTACAGGGCACACAGTCCTTAACACTCGGCATGCATGCACTACACAACACTTTTTACTTTCACGTTGGATCAAATTGTTTAAATTTTACACACCATTTGCAGTGGTGTTCTACATTATGGGAAGTAGTTAAAGGTTGGAGGATAACACCAAAATTTTCTCCCTACACTTATTCCATATCATTGGCATGAGATCGCCCTAAAAAATTGTGGACTGACACAACTGGCATGAGATCACCCAAAAAAATTGATTCTTCTACAACATCTACAAGATCCTTTCTACACTCTTTCTCATCACAGATCAATCATGTTCCATTTTACATTTTTCATTTTACATACTTTTTACATACTTTTTACATTTCAATCATATACATGTGTATTTGACTACTTGTTTGTTCTTCTCTTTTACAGGTCCGTTTGTATGGGAAGTGGTAGTCAACATCATTCAACATCATACAACAACATCAACATCAACAAAATAGGCACATCATGAACATCTACACATGCGTTTCCACCCTAGGGTCATTTTCATCATCACTTTTTACACTTTTTCCTCCTTAGCATCCACACTTCACATTTTTATCACTCCACACTTTGTCTTGTCCCTCGACACACTTTCATCATCGATCTACATGGTTATCAGGTATGCATATCTTATCTACTTTATGTTATCGAGCATTCTCTCAACAACATAAAGTGGGGGAAAATGTAGACACAAAATCACACACTTTGGGTATCTATCTAGTCCTAATTGCATACTACTATTCATATGATTCCTAAGTAAGAAAAGTACTAATTAACCCATGTCTTTGGCCACCTTTCTTTAATTTTTTCCACTTTTGGTCTTGCACACTTACTTGCTTAGTATTCCATTTTATACCCTGACATTTATCATCCTGAACACCAGGGCCCAGCTAGGATGCGAGCACTAGGCACCCTCATCCCCTCTGGGTGCCCCTGACCTCAATATACTTTTTTCACATCTTTTGGGTCCTTTCTAGCCATTTGAGCATCTTATATTTTTGGTAGTCAGCCTTTTCGGGGTTAATTACAAAATTCAAGCAAGGGAATCATATAAATATAAAGTTATGTGATCATAATAAAGGACCAAGCACTAAGCATTAGCTATCACCACCTAAGGTTACATCCATCAAGCATCTAAGAGCTTCATTACATCCATCTAGCACCATCCAAGGGACACAAGGGCTGGTTATTCTACATACACACTTCATAGGAGGGAAGTTCATTCTATTCCATGCACACATCTATTACATTTCTTTACATCTAGCTTACTTTCTCACTATCAAGTGCGACATGCATAAGAGCCACCTAGGGCACAATTCCACACACACACATAAACTACATTGGGTATGAGATGTAGTAGAATTCTTAGTCATACGATCACCACTATGACAACTGAGGACAATATGACCCCTCATTCTGCATCTTTATTTTTAGGATTTGATTTCTCTTTGAGGGTATTGCAGACCATTATCTCATTGTAGGTTTTCAACGACTTTGATGATCATTGTGTGGCCTCATAATGACTAAAGATGAACCATAGAGAAAACATTGAGACCACTCAGATGAGGTTTTCTAATCATTTCCAAAGACACAAGAACCCTGAAACATGCTTAGGGCACCCACATTCACCCCTTTCCCTCTCCAGGCACCCTAGTCTAGGAAGATTGTTAGCTTGCACACTTTTATGAGGATCTGTGTGACACTCCTCACTCTTTGTTCATGCAGTCAGTACTTCAGCATAGTCTAGGAATAATTGTGAAATGACTAAGTCATGTTACATCTTCTTTGAAATTAGGGTTTTATACTTTCTTGCTTAGCTTGGTTGGCTTAATTTTGTATTTAGTTTTTTATTCATTTACTTATGCAATAACAATTAAATTAGGCATATAAATTCACATTTAGCTTAAGCATAGGGTTGGTGCTCTACTAAACTAGGGGTTAGTGCTCCTTGTGAAGTTGGTGTTTCACTAAATAATTTTAATTTGAGTAATATAATTAGAATTTTTAGTGGACTTTATTCCCCTTGAGGGTTTCCCACTTATATCTTGTGTTATGATGTTTCTTATTTTGTTCATGGTTAAATTGAATGTATGTTGTATGTTTCTATGCACACTCTAATGGATGGTTAATTGATTAAGGGTTTATGTGAAAAACCTAAAATTGAAATTAAGTTTGTAAGGATTGATTCATCCCCCCTTAGTCCATTGTGCTTCGAACAATCGGTATCAAAGTAGGTCCTCTTGGAGAAGTTTGATGACTTGAAACGAGATCTTTTAAAGCACAATAATGGTGAGTCAACAGAGTGGTTTCTCTACTAGCAAGGCACCTTTGTTTGATGGTGTAAATTATGATTTTTGGAGTTTAAGGACGAATACTCAAATTATGTCCCTAGGGTTTGATATTTGGAAAGATGTGGAAGATGGTTATACTGCTCCTACCACTACACCAACTACTACTGTAAAAAATAAGGCAAGTAATGACAACTCAAAGGTTGTGAATGCTATCATGTGTAGCCTAGGAGAATATGAGATTACAAAGGTAATGCACTGGAAATCAACCAAGGCTATGTGGGCAAAAATTCAATTCTTATATGAAGCAGACTCTAAGGTAAGAATTACAAAACTCCAAACCTTCAAAAATCAGTTTGAGATCCTTAAGATGAGTGATGATGAGTCCATTGTATCATTTTTTCTTAGGGTTGACAAGGTTGTCAACATTATGAGAGGTCTAGGTGAAGATGTGCAGGAAAATACAATTGTTCAAAAGGTTTTGAGATCTCTAACTCCTAAGTTTGACTCCAAAGTGTCTGTCATTAAAGAAGCTAGGGATTTGACTACCTTAAAGATGAATGAACTGCATGGGACTTTGACTGCATATGAGATGAGAATGGTTGACTCCAAACTAGTCAAGAAAGAGATAACCTCTAAGGTTGAGAAGATGACAAAGGACAAGAAGCCTAAATTGATGATGAAGAACTCTTTGCAATGGTGGATAGAAGATTTAATGTTGGATTTGGTAAGTACAAAGGTAGAATTCCATTTAAGTGTTTCAATTGTGGTGAAGTAGGTCATTTTTCTTCTAAATAGGTATGGAAATGAAGGAGATGAAAATCATGAGGATGATCATAATAAGAAGAATCACAAGTTTAATAAAGGCAAGAAAAACTTTAAGACATTATACTACAAGAAGAATGGAAAAATAAGCTTTATTGAAAGGAAGATGATTGCTTATCTGATGCTAGTAGTGGTGTTTCAGATTCTGAGTATTAATCTAATCATGAAGATGTTAGAAATGAAGTATTATTCATTTTTTTCATATATAATAGTTGGAAAAAAGGCTCCAAGGGCCCATTATAAAAGGATATTACAATGAAGCCTTGACTTGAGTAACCGAGTCCTCAAGGGCCTCCAACTTACTAGCAAGGAAAATAAAAAAAATATTGTTTAAGCCTGTCACCGCATCCAATTCCTTAGTCACTCTCTCCTTCATTTTTAGAAGCATAGTTTGATCAGCAATAGAAATATGATCTTCCCAATCATTCCCCAAATGAGTACCAACCCCCCTAGGATGCAAAATTGGTTTACCCGATTTAACCAACAATAAGCCCTTGATGTAGAAGGAGCTCTGTTTTCTCCTCTTTGTAAATTTTAACCAACAAAATCATTGAATTAAACAAATAAAATGGGATACTCATCCTTTTATTTCTTTGAAAATGATTCAAGAGCATTAGGTGCTATGAATGTAACTTCCTATACCTCCCATCCAAGGTTATGTACTTCATGATGTAAAAAAAAACTTCCGCCCTCCTCCCTGGTAGAGATTTTTGAGCAATACCATCCTCCATGAAACAAATATTTTCATCACTTTCTAGAAAAACATGCACTTCTTCTTGAAGCTGAGACATGTCTTTGAAAACTTTACTTCCCCCACAGTCCATCTTGGTCACACTACCAATAAGCTCCTCAGAGACCAGAAATCTCACCCCCTTATAGAAACAAAACCATTATCCCATGCCAAAGAAAAATCTTGCGAAATAATTTCATCAGCACCCCTCAAATTCTGAATAAAATAAGAAATACCCCCCTATTTAAAAATATCCTAAATAAACGAGTCCCTTTCTAAAATAGTCGACGAGGAAGGCTCCACCCTAACCCTAGCTCCACCCATCACTATCAGACCAGTGAACCAAATATGAAAAAAATACGAAAAAAATTGATCCGTAACTTTAAATAATCACTCCAACCGAACATAAACTAGATAATGATTTGATCGATTGGTTTCACCCAATGTGAAATAATTACCTAGATGTCACAAATCCTATTCCCACACTTGAATATGTCTTTCAACATAAATCATGTCCTTTATACTTTGGGGAAGCTCCACCTCATCCCGCTACCACCTTCCATTATGAATCTGACCACCAAAATTAGCCAACGTGTCCACACACATGTTAGCTTCCTGAAACACATGTTTAAAAAGAATAGCATCAAAATTAATAACCATGGACTTTGCATCCCTTATATTAGAGTCTGTATTTATATGATGTTTAGTTAGGCCCTTCATCGCATTTATAATGTATAAAGAATCCCCTTCCACCTAATTTTTCTTAATTTGCATAGAGATAGCCCATTGCAACCCTATCAAAAGGGCATAAGCTTCAATATAGTTATTTGACTTACTTCCAATAGGTTTAGAGTAAGCTAAAATCAGATCACCCACATCATTCCTAATAATACCCCCAATTGTCGCTAACCTAGTACTCCCTTTAGCATCTCCATAAAAATTTATTTTCATCCATCCTTCCATTGGCCTAGCCCATTTAGCACTTCTATGCACCTCCTTCACCAGAGAATATTTCTTTACAATAATTCCTAAACCTTGAATAATCTCCTGCTCATGATGAGGAAACCCACTTTTCTCTTTAATCTTCACAATAGAGAGATTGTTTCTCAAAGCTCCTAATATACCACTCCCCACCCTTAGAGAGCTTTGTAATTTATCCCTAAAAATTTGATTATTCCTTTCAAGTCAAATTCCCCATAAAAAATGAGGCACCACAAAAATCCAAGCTTTTGAGAGATTTAGAGAAATAAAAGGCTTGTCCATTGCTCATACCAGTCAATAAAAGTCTCCAGAAAGATCCAAAAAATCTGAAAGACTTTCATAACATGAGACATAACCCTAATGGAAAAGGGATAGTGAAGAAAAATATGTTGAACCGATTCACTATCATTTTTGCACAAAACACACTAGTTAGGGATCATCATACCTTTCCTTTGTAAGTTATCAATGGTTAAAATTTTATTTTGAATAACATGCCACAAAAATAAATTCACCTTCGGAATGAGATTCTTATCCCAAATATTTTTTTGAAAAGGTTGAGAAGGGGGACAATCTCTTGCTATTACATACCCTATTTTAATAGAGTACTTACCATCCTTAGTTAAAGACCATACCAACTCGTCCTCTTTTTGAACAACAGGTATATGTAACCCAATCAGATTAGTATTCAAAATCCTAATACTTTCCTGATACTCTCTATTCTCACCTTCCCACTCCAAATTTTTTCAAGCCCAACCCCAATCAGATCTCTCTCAATAATCTCTAATCAAGGCTCCCACAATCAACTGAAAATAAGACACCATCTCTCTCCAAAGAACATGATTGACTAAGGGATCCTCAAGTAACCACCAATCTTCCCAAAACCTAATTTTAGCACTGTTTCCAATTAACCATTTACCACCTTTAAGAAAATATCCCTACATTTTCCCAAACCTTTCCAGAAAAAGGAACCATCTGGAAGAGCACCATTTGAAACAAAAGTGGCTTGATCAAAATATAAATAATTGGCTTGTAAAATTCTAACCCATAATCTATCTTCATGTTGCAAGCACCAATCAATTTTAGCCATAAGGGATAAGTTCATACTTTTAATATCTTTCAAACCCAACCCACCAACATACTTTGGAAGGGTGACTTTTTCCCAGGCCACCAAGGGAAGTCTGTCTTTAGATTCTGTTCTCAACCATAACAACCTTTGTTGAATATGAGTAATAATTTGTCTAATTTTAGTTGACATTTTGAACAGGGACATTAGATACACCACCATACTCTGAAGGCAACTCTGAAGCAATTGAAGTTTTCTTGCCTAAGATAAAAAAGTTCCTTTCCAAGTTGCTAACTTTTTTTGAAACCTCGAAATCAGGGGGTTCCAGCTTTCCAACAATATCCTTCCCTTAAACAAGGGAATTCAAAGATAGAAGCATGGAAACACCTGGATAGGACACTCCAAAACCACCACTATTCTATTTATAATTACAACATCCACATTAAAAAAGAGAACAAAGCTTTTCCTTAAATTAATGAGCTGACCTGTAACCTCCTCAAAATCCTGTAAGACCTCCTTAAAACCCAAAGCTTCCACTTGCATTGCCTTACCCAGAAGGAAAGTATCATCCACGAATTACTACAGTGCTATAGGATCGAGACCATTAGAAATAACTAACCCATGTAATTTATTTTTCAATTTGTAGTCAGCATAAAGTCTGCCCAATCTCAGCCACAATGATATAAAGAAAAGGAGAGAGTGGATCACCTTGCCTCAATCCTCTACCAGACGAGAAAAAACCTTCAGATTTCCCATTAACTAGAATTGAGTATTTCGGAGTAGAGATGCATTCCATTATTAGGTTAATAAAATGAGTATGTAAACCCAACTTCCCAAGAATTATTTTAAGAAATCTCTAAGATACTGTATCATAAGTTTTATTCATATCAATTTTAAGCATCATGGCAACCCTTTTTGAAACTTCCACCGAGTGGACAACTTCATGAATAGTTATCACACTATCCAAAATCTGTCTTCCTTCCACAAAAGCTCCCTGATTTTTAGAAATAAAGTGTTCCAAAAAACCTTTAATTTTTAAAGAGATGATCTTAGTTATTATCTTATAGACCGTATTACACAGACTTATTGTTATAAAATTAGACCATTTTTCAGCCTCTGGCACCTTAGGAACAAGAGCTATAAAGGTACTATTCACTTCCTTAAGAAGCTTACATTCTTGAAAAAATATTGAATAGCCTCTTCCATATCCTTATGAATGATTTCCTAGAAAGTTTGAAAAAACAATGTAGGGAATCCATCAGGACGAGGAGATTTATCCCCTTCCAACTCAAAAATAGCCATTGATATTTCCTCAACACAAGGGATTTTAATCAATTCAATATTATCCTGATGAGAAATAACTGTTTGAAAGAGATTTGCAATGTCTCTTTCCTTACCCAACTCAGGTTCCCTATCAACAACAAACAACTAAGAAAAAAAATGAACAAATTCCTGCGAAATATCACCCTGATCACTTAACTTAACTCCTCTTTCATCTTTAATTTCCTAGATAGTATTGCTACTCTTATGCATTGAAGCTGTAAGATGAAAAAACTTCATATTCCTGTCACCCTCCTTTATCCACAACATCTGAGAATTTTGTTTCCAATAAGCCTCCTCTTTAGCTTCTAAGTTATGATATTCTGTTAAAAGGGATTTCTCCTTATCTCTCAAATATTTATTCAGACCTTTGTTAACAATCTCATCCTCCACCTTCTTTAATGCTTCACTAATCTCTATTTTTTGAGTAAAAATATTGCCAAAAGTTTCTTTGTTCCCAAATTTCAACCTTGTTTTGACATGTTTTAATTTTTCCACAAGCCTAAACATAGGTTTACCTTTGACAAAAATTTTCCAACTCGACCTGATCTCATCCTCTATACTAGGATGCTGCAACCACATTTTAAAGAACCGAAAAGGCCTTCCAGTTACCCATTTACTTAAACTAGTTTGAAGGCTAACGGGACTATGATCAGACTCAATTGTAGGTAAAGCCATAAAAGATGCATTTAGATCTTATAACCAAGAAGGATTTATGAGGAACCTGTCCAATTTTATTTGAATCAAATTGTCCCCTAATCTCCTATTCGACCAAGTAAAAGGAGATCATTTTAACTCAATATCAACCAAGCTACAGTCAGGAATGAAGTCAGAAAAATCCCCCATACTATCACTGTAGGCACCTAAACCTCCTTTTTTATGTTCCATACATAATGGGGTATTAAAATCCCCCCTATTAACTAGTTTTGCTCTTTAAATTGCCCGCAAAAATGACAAATATAAAACCAAAGTTTCCTTCTTTCTACCAAAGAGTTGGGAGCATAAATATTAGAGAAAATCCACACAATCCCATCTTGCTTTTCTCTAAACAAGATAGCCACATGATACTAAGACTGAAAAATAAAACTTCCTTCTCTATCTTTCTGATTCTAGAAGATTCCCAATCCCCTAGAAGTACCCACTGAAGAGACACTCTAAAGCTCAGATCTAAAGAAAACTTTATTCTTTACCTCACTCGTTTTTTCTTTAGACATCTTAGTTTCTTGAATTAGAAGAACATCAAGATTATTCCTTTTTCTGAAAGAGGATAAAATATTCTGTTTATTAGGATTATTTGAACCCCTTATATTCCATGAAATAACCTTCATCTTAATTTATTTGGTGAAATACTCTCCTCAATGGAGTGTTGTCTTCCTGAATCTATTTATTTAGATGTTATTTTCTCCCTCTTATCCCTATTTGTCGAATTTCCTTTCCTTGCAGGGATTTTTCCACAATATTCTTTAACCTTTTCTTTCTTCTAAGCAATTATCATATTTATCCTCTTTTCTTCTAGCCCCTCCTTAATCCTATCTATATTTAACAAACAAGGAACTACTTCCCACTGAGAAAAATCCTGTTCTTTCTTTAAAAATGAATCTTTATGTGTATGCTTAACCAATAAAAGTGGATCAAGGTCCTCTGACCTAGGTTGTTGATCTGCAAAACCTAAACCTTCCTCATTTAAATATTCCTTTTGGTTTTGAGACCCATATCCTTCTACCTCTCGAACCATACCATCCAAAACATTACCCTATTCGACTTGAGAATCCATTTTTAGATTCATATTTTCTTTCTCTATATGTTCATCCAACTCCTCTACTTGTAGCAAATGGAACTTATTTAAAGACACATTGTTTAAAGGTAACAAACTATTTCCTTCTTCAGGCAGAGGTCCCTTATCTTTCCTGTCCCAAATTTGCTTACCTTTCTTACCCTCCTTACACTGCCTCTGCTCATGACCCATCCATCTACATTTCTGGCAGAACAAAGGAGAAGCTTCATACTCTATCTTCTTGATCCATTCACCAAAATTTGATTTGAGTTGCATTTCCTTTCTCAACCCATTACCCACAGGAACTGTAACACAAAAGTGGGCATACATTAACCTCATTCTAGCCCTAGTCACTGGATCAAACACCACCACAAACCCTATAGCGTTTGCAATAGCTGTTAATATTTCTTCTTCCCAAAACTCCATTGGTAAACCAGAAAATTTAACCCATACAGGCAACTCATCAGGTTTCTCCTTAAACGGATCAAACCTTGGGTTCCATTTTTGAATCAAAAGACTTGATCTACCAATAAACCAAGGCCCACCAACCAATATGTTTTTTGCAATCTCCTGAGTTTAAAATATTTATAATAAAAAAACCATTCACATAGGAATCAATTTCCATTGATCCCTTCGGGTTCCATTTCTGTTTCGCCCATTCCCGAAACCATTCCACATTAGGTCTTGAATGATAAAATTTCCCTACCAAAGCATATTCCTTACTAGATCTAGCTTTTTATGCTAATCCATCAGGGATAACAATACTTAAAAGCCCATATTTTTCCTCAGACATAATGTTTGAATCCAAAGGCTGACTCACAACCTCCGTTCTACTGCCCAAAATCTTATCAGCCTAAGAAGGGGTGAAAGAAAACTTACCTCCTGCTTGTACCAAACATGGGTCCCCTACATGTCACACCTCGATTTGAGGGTCCCTTGTGTCTTGTGATAGTTTCCAATCATTCATTTTTTGAAAATCGTGATCCTCCCGCTCCCGCTCCCGCTCCCGCTCCCGCTCCATATTACACACAAACCACATAATTTTTCCAATGAGGTATTATTCATGACTAAAGATGCAATGAGGTATTCTAGTGACAGTTCTTATTTATTAGGTGATTTCATATCAGGTTATTGTAGTTTCTTTGATGAGGATGTTATAGGTGATATTTAGTGCATCCAAAGTAAGTTAAGGCATGTTGAAAAGAAGAACATGAAGTTGGACTTTAAGGTCAAAGAATGTGAAAATAAGATTCATGTTATAGAAAAAAAGCATAGGTCTAAAACAATAAAGCTCAATGATTCAATTAGATTGCTAGAAGAAAAGGTAAAGTTTCTTGTCTCAAGTTTACATGATAAGGAGAACATGTGCATCAAGTTCAAAGAAGATATAGAGTTCCTAAAGATAGAACTGTTAGAGATTGGAAAGAAAACTGTGTCCTTTCAGAAGTTTGAGAAAAGTTCCAAAGATATTGATGATCTTATTAGTAGTCAAAAGTTAGCAAGTGATAGAGCTGGTTTGGGTTTCAAAGAGGTTTCAAAGGAAAGGAAGTAGGTGAACCAAGCATCAAGGAAGGAAAGACAAAGTCTCTCATCAAAGACAATGTCAAGACAAAGTCAATTACGCAGCTTAATGCCTCAAGGTATGAAAGATATTTCAATGGTTATTGTTTTACATATAATGGCTTTAGTCATAGGCAAAAGAGTGTAGAAGGTCTACTACAAATGATCATCTATGGAGAGATAGTAGGAGTGAGCAAGCTAAGAATGTGGTATGCTATAATTTTAATGAGAAAGGTCATGTTGCTATATTTTTCTTGAATAAACCACTTAGACAAGGTGAGGCTTATAAAGGGAAGAATTCCGTGGTGTGTTTCAGTTGCAACGAAGTTGGTCATGTAGCTAGAGAGTGTTAATATGGTTTCTTAAGGAAATATAAAATATTTCAAGGTCCTAAGGTGCAAGAAAGAAGATTTCAAAGGTCTAGGATGCATGATAACAGTCAAGGAAGGATTTGAGAACCTACAAGGAATAGTGGTGCCTCATCAAAAGAAAGTGTTAACACAAGACAAGGCATGCCTTAGAGCTCATATCAGAAACAAGTTAAAGAAGAATTTTTTCAGTTGTCTAAGAGGGCTTGGGAACTCTTCAAGACTTTATTTTAGGTGATCATGGTGCTTATATGCCTCTATTAGGCTTATTAGAGGTATATTGGTTCATATGAAGCATTGGAGTGAAGGGGAGATGTCAGTGTATCTCCTTCAAGGTGTCAAGGTATGTTTTTTTTAATATTCTAAGCATGTTTTGTAGCCTTACTTTGTTGTTAAAAGGTTAAAAATTTCTATGTCTTAGTGTTGTAATCTCTGTGTGTACATGATTGTGTTTCTCAAGTCTGTACCTATCTTACCATGGTGTGTTTTCAGTTTATAATGACTTAATTTGTGTAAGGGTCATGTTGGTATCTCAAAATAGGTTTGTTAAGTCATGGAATTCAAGTAAAGAGTCTTCTCTTGGTTAGAGTTGGTGTCTAAAAGTTGATGGCAAGTATAAAGATATAATTCACCTTGCAAAATCAATTCTAAGTCAAAGTAGATGTGTCATAGGTTTTTCATAAGCTATATTGCCCATATCATGCATGTCTAAGTGTGTTGGATTTTTTGAAGATATGTAATTTCCTCAAAAGGTTGATGAAGGTGGTCAAGAGTCATAGAGTTTACATTCTCTTTAGGAATTATGTTTTGGTCATCAAGAGTTGTTTAGGTTTGCATATTGGTCTAAATGTCACTGTGTCATGAGTAAAATATATTAAAGGGTGTGTATGATTCACATAAGAAATTTGAAGATGATATGAGTCATCAAACATGATGACTTGATCAGACCATCATCTCAAGGAGATCTATGACAATGTCTTAGAGGATTGTTGAGGTCAAATCAAGGACTTAAGTAAGCAAGTGATGTTTATGTTTCCTAGTCATACCAAGAATGAATCAATTCTAAGTCAAAGTAGATGTGTCATAGGTTTTTCATAAGCTATATTTCCCATATCATGCATGTCTAAGTGTGTTGGATTTTTTGAAGATATGTAATTTCCTCAAAAGGTTGATGAAGGTGGTCAAGAGTCATATAGTTTACATTCTCTTTAGGAATTATGTTTTGTTCATCAAGAGTTGTTTAGGTCTACATATTGGTCTAAATGTCACTGTGTCATGAGTAAAATATATTAAAGGGTGTGTATGATTCACATAAGAAATTTGAAGATGATACGAGTCATCAAACATGATGACTTGATTAGACCATCATCTCAAGGAGATCTATGACAATGTTCTTAGAGGATTGTTGAGGTCAAATCAAGGACTCAAGTAAGCAAGTGATGTTTATGTTTCCTAGTCATACCAGGAATGTTCAGAGCATTAGAATGATGTTGATATAAAGATATTATCAAATCTTGAGGTATTGATATCAAAAGTTTTACATTCTAAGTTATTACTATCCTGACTGGGTTCTTGAAAATCCCAATAAGCGGTATGAAGGAAATTCTGTGTTTAATGGTGTAAATAGTGGAGTCTAAGGCTAAAACTTGGAAGAAATCATCTAGACAGTGAGTACTTTTAGATTAAAGAGGTTTTAACCCCTAATAAATTCAAAATTATTTGAAATCCTTGACGTTCCTTAGTGTTAACAATGAAGAGGTATAAGAGACCTAATTGATAAAGGTAAAATGACAAATTGGGATAATCATCTATAGTAAGATGCTTCAAGGTTTATAGTGGTGACAATATGACCAAATGGTTACTCAAAATTGGTATGGTTTTCTTATGAAAGTGTGTGCATTAAAATCTAGGAGTGTTTTCCCATTAATCTAGGCGTAGACACAAAATAATGCACTTTGGGTATTATTTAGTCCTGGTCTCATACTACTATTCATATGGTTTTTGAGTGAAGAAAGTACTAATTAACCCATGTCCTTTGGCCTTTTTACTTTTCTTTTAGTCATCACTTCCGACCTTCAGCACATACTTTCCTAGTCTATTTTTGTCATTCCGTGTCATCCTACCCTTGACTGGGGCACCCCACGTGCCCTGGTCTCATTCGGGGTACCTTGACCTTTCTCCACTTTACACACATCTTTTAGGCACTTTCTAGCTGTTTGAGTTTTCCATATTTTTAGTGGTCGACCTTTTCAGGGTTAATTACAAAATTAGAACAAGAGAACCATATAAATATAAAATTATGAGACAATAATGAGCGACCAATCACTAAGCACTATTATCATCACCTAAGGTTGCATTCCATCCAAGGCATCTAGAGCTCCATTTGCATCCATCTAGCTCCATCACAAGAGACAAGGCTAGTTCATCTGCATCACACTGCATAGGAGGGAAGTTTATTTTATTCGATCGACCATTTATTTTCATTTCTACATCTAGCTATTGATTACTACTTCAAAAAGTGTGACTGGCATAAGAGCACTTAGGGCACAATTTACACACACACATCTCGAACTACATTTGGGTCTAAAATGCAGTGCAACACTCAATTAGTAAGTCCATCATTGTGGCCACTGAGGACAGTCTGAACCCTTCATATGCATCTTTATTTTTTTAGGGTTTTGATGCTTAGCTTGGGGTCTTACAGGTTTTTTCTTCATCACTGATTATCAGTGACATCCAACACAATGCAACGAAATAGACATGACAGGCAGTGAAGGCTTCACATCACTTAGTGACCCTACAAATCTAGTTTTTAGACCTCCTGCACAAACCAGAGCACCCATATCTCAGACCAGGGTGCCCCAGGTGCCCTTATCCTTCCCCAGATTCCCCAATCTGCTCAAACAAATTAGATCTGTCCTTGTTTGAGCCCTTAGATGGTTGTTCTTGCATTCTGTGTATTCAGTCATCTCTGTGACACAATCCCGTGAGCTCGTTGAATCACCTAAGCTCTTTCAAACCCTTATTTACACATTATGGTTTCATATTTTATCTACTTAGTTACTTGGGTCACTTTCTTTATTTATCCATTATTTACTATTTTGCATAGCATCTGATTAAGCTAGAATAGGTCCATACATTTAAATTTTAGTTTAATCATTTTGGTGAACCCATCCATTGACTCCACCTTCAATCTAGGGTTATTCTTCTCTCGCCATGGCTCAATCTCATGATTGTTTTACTGAAGCACAACTTAAGGCCATTAATGATATCATTGTTGAACATCCCCAAGATCTAGACTTACTTTTACATGTTTCTTAGGAGTAACCTACTAATCTGGCGGAGCTCACCACTTCTGTAGCCATACCAAGTTCTGTTGCCACTCAATCACTCACTTCTACTCTTCTACCTATTTCTACCATTCCTATTTCTATCAATACTCCTACCAATCACTTCACACC
The DNA here is from genome assembly GCA_019776745.2 of Taxus chinensis. NCBI lineage: Eukaryota > Viridiplantae > Streptophyta > Pinopsida > Cupressales > Taxaceae > Taxus > Taxus chinensis. Next base: position 119,788,388 of record CM034149.1, on the reverse strand, counting down.
ACCTTTAGTTTCTCATACATGAAATGTTTTATCTGTTGTTACACAATACTTAACTTCTTTTTATCAGGACCTTCAAGCAAAAATTCGTAACTTTTAATAGGCTATTTCTCACACATCTCCATATTTAGATTCCATTTTGTTATTGCATACTCCATTCATACCCGCCATCTCCACTTATCCACTTCCTTCATGTTTTGTCACCCCTAAGCTTCCCATTTTCAATGGGCATGGTGACCCGTAGGAACATCTTAAAGAATTTCATGTAGCTTGGCTTGATTTTTTTGACGATCATATTATTTTGGCTAAAATATTTCCCCGTAGTCTCCATGAGTATGCAATGCATTTGTTTTATGACCTACATGTTCATTCAGTAACTTCATTCACACATCTAGCCAATGCTTTTCTTACTCATTTTATGTCAATATCGGCTCCAAGATCTCTTATGCTCAACTAGCACAACTGAAATAGGGATCCAATGAACACCTAGCCAATTATGTTTTAAGATACAAAAATAATCTAGCTAAGATGTCAAATGCACTCATGGAGTCTGAGCTTCAGGATTTTTTCATTCGGAGTCTTTTACCACCACTTCAGGAGAGTGTTCTCTTTGAGACCTCTCCTTCATTTGACCAACTTTGTCATACTCTTAAGCTTCGTGAAACCAAAATCCTATCCATAGGAAAGCTTAAGTATCAAGAGCAAGCCCCATCATCGACTTGTTTTCCAAACAAGATACCATTCAAGCTATCTACAACTAAACAAAATGACACCAAAATTACTGTCAATGTAGTCACTACTACTAAAGAGGTTCAGTCACCACTACCTAGGTGTGCATTTACTAACTTTCCTATGGCCCCACATCTCATATTGCAACAAATTCTTGACAACAATCTTATCACACTTCCTCCACCACTTAAATTAGACCCATCACTAAAAAAGGTAGGAATTACAACAAGAAATTTTGATGCAACTATCACAGATGCATGAGACATTCTACAAATTGATGTTTCAAGATTCACACAATCATCCAAGATCTTATTGATAACAACAAGCTTGAGTTTCAGAATCCTACAAACTCTACACAAAACACTGACAAGGGTAAAATAAAAATCCTTAATAATCAGTCCTAACAACGTGACAAGAAAGCATCTGACTATTATGCTAATCATGGATATCACACAATGCCTCCTCCTGCATTAGGGGCTTTTGAATTTTTAGTTACACATACTAACACTTCTCCACCAGTCATCTACTTTTCCGTCCACAATTATCATGCAAATTTCACATCTAATCACTTACATATTAATGCATTTATTGGGTCAGTATCCATCAATAATACTAAGGTTGACCCATCTTGGCCCATTAACACATGTTCCATTCCTCTTCTCAATGCCATCGGTTACCCTCTATCACGAATTACGTATCCTATGAACAAACCATATGGTGTCATCAAATTACACATTATTGTTGGTCCTCTCACTCTGCTTGTACCCTTCCTTGTAGGGAAAGTGGTTGATGGTTGTGACATGCTACTCGGTCTCAATCCATCATATCTATGAATCATTTGTGACTCAAATTCATTCATAACAATAAGGTTATCTCTATCAACAATATACCTCCATCTACTCCATGGTCTTCATCTCCTCATGCATCGGCTCATGCATCTCCTCCTTCATCTCACACATCACATTCTTGTTACTTAAAGCACAATATACCCCTAGTTCACCTACTCACGCATTATCTATATGACTTCATCGCTTCACTAGTCCTACACATAGGTATAGGCTCATTCCTAGGACAATTATTACATCTCAATGTAGGTCACCACCTTGGTTTATTCCATGAGGGTATCCATCACCTTCGCACTCAAATTCACGTAGATTCCCATTGCCTACATATTTTGTTACATGACAATATTCATCATATATTCATCCATCATAAGCACATAAAATTCATTCACTTGCACAACGTCTATCTACTATACCACCATTACTAGAGCATGATCATACGCTTTCATCACTACATGCATCGGATGGAGGACCTTCATCCTTCACTCTTATTAGATATTTCATCCACTCACATGCGCTTGGGGGGCATGAAACCCAACACATCCCCCTAGCATCAACACATCTCTCATTTGTGTATTATCATACATCAATCTCTTGGTATATGCATAATCATCACATGTTTTAGCACCGTCATTACCCGATGACACACTCTTGTGCTTCAGTTCACACTTGCCTGTTGAAGGCATACTTCAAATGAACCACACACACTAAACAATATATACTACACATTACGAATCTTCCTACATCTCACTTCATATGTATTACATCTTACATCATACACTTTACATTTAGTCTACATCATTTTGACATTTGTGCATCTATACATCATGCATCATATTAGTCTTCATCATAGATGTGTCATACTTCTATTGTCTATGAGTTTAGTATTACATTCTACATACTACATAATGCACATCTCACACTATTAGGCTATCTAAACATCTTGTATTACATATTACACATTGCATATTTACACATTTTTCTCATCACATGGTCGTTCAATCATCACACATCCCACATCTTCTTCTACACGCTGCACTCACTACCCTATGATGCACTCTACTTCCTTTGTCCATACTTGATTACCGAGGGTTTACAAATCAAATGGACCTCATATTACTCACATGTTCATCATTCAACCCTCTCTCATGTGACATTCCTAGGTTGATGACATACGCTATAAGCTAAATGGTAACCTATCGCATCATCTTGTAGTGGTATACACTTTAGGCTACATCACCACTACCTCTATTCATCTTGTATAGTGATATACACTTTATGATACATCATCACTCATTAGATCATCTTGTCATGATACACAATTAGGCTATAGGGTCATGGACACACTTCATCTCTAGGTTGCATATCATCACTATGCATACACACTCATCACAACGTGTTTGAAACAATACACACTTTGACCATCTCTAGATTACACACTCTCGTCTACAGTTAATTATTGACTACAGAGGGGGAAAACCAAATGAACCTCATCGCATACAACTCCATTCACTCGAGGGGCATGTGACTCCTATCATCCATATTGCATTACATTCTATCTATCCACAACATGTTGCATATATTTGTTGCTTCTACTCTTGATTGCATTTTCTTGTATATGTTTTCTTTATTACTCACGCTAGATATATCTCTTGTATATCATTATCTTTACCATCCACACATGCATGTTCACATCTTTCTCTAGTTGTGCTCACAGATACAAGTCTCTTACATGCAACATGGATGCTTGCCTCTTACCACTCCTACAACGGTTGCTAGGGGCATCCACATTCGTCTCTTCCAGGTGCTATTATTTCATTTTGTACTTAGCACACTCTTTTCTTGGTTATACACACTTTTGACATATGGGTTATATTTCTAACATGCTAATGGGTGCTTTATGTGCAACATTTGTTTTACAGGATTACTTACTTCCATGGCTATTTATTGTTTTTACTTACTTGCTAATGTTTAGTATTGTATACGTTCCTTTCCCTCTGTTTGATGTGCACACATGTTTGTTTGTATGCTGCCATTATGGTCTTTCATGTCTTGCAAAATCATGATTGATGTCCCATGTTTGCAACTCTCTTTGGAGGTCTATATTGATATCTTGTGTGTTTTCTTGCTTTCTAGATTCTACATTGTTTGGTAACTTACACTTGTCTTCTACATGTATGCTTGTTCGTACTAACACTTGTTTGTGTGTGCATTGGTTTCTACCATGTGCATTTCCTTATCCTTTTAGGGCATAGTTTTTATGGTCGATCCTGTTTTGGGGTTGCATCCTCCTATCCACAATGTTGCATGGGCCCCCAAAGAGGGGGGCATCAAATGGGGTTTTACACACTACAAAGCACTCTCTGCCGGTATAGTTTAGTTCAGTTTCTGTCTTTGACATTGTGGGTTATATAATGAGTCAGTTCAAACCAGTCTATGGACCCTGTACACAACAAATTTTACATGACATGTTGTCATTAACATTCTGGGAGAAGTTATATGCTAGAGGATACAAAAAATTTCCTCCCTACACTACTTCATCAAGTGGTGTCAGATCAACCAAAAAACTAGGTAGTTCATAGATCTCTTCATACATTCTTAGGAAAATAGTTACAACTTAGAGAACAACACAACTTTCTCCCTACACTTCTTCGGCCACAGTGGCGTGAGATCACCCAAAAAATGCACAGTTACAGGATATCCTTTTCTACACCCTTTTCTCTCATCACGGATCATGTGCACATATTCCTTTTTCATTTTTCATACTTCCATTTTAATATTTTCATTACTATATACATGCATTTTTACACATATACATGTGTATTTGACTACTTGATCATCTTATCCTTTGTAAGTTTGTTTGTATGAGAAGTAAGTAGTAAACAACAACAAAAACATCATCATTCGGTAGTCTGTATCTCATATTAACATGCATGTACCTCACACACATCAGAAACTACACACATGTTTCCACCCTGGGTTCACTCTCATAACTTTTTTCTCTTTTGCATCCTTAGTTTTGACACTCCATCTTTTTATCAATCCATACTTTGTCTAGTCCTTTTAAACGCTTTCTACATCACTCTACATGGATATCAGGTACACATCTCTATCTACTTTATGTTATTGAGCATTCCTCTCACCAATATAAAGTGGGGGAAAATGTAGACATAAAATCATGTACTTTGGGTGTTATTTATTCCCGGTCTCATACTACTATTCATATGGTTTATGAGTGAAGAAAGTACTAATTAACCCATGTCCTTTGGCCTTTTTACTTTGCTTTCAGTCATCACTTCCGACCTTCAACACATACTTGCCCATTTTATTTTTGTCATTCCGTGTCATCCCACCCTTAATTGGGGTGCCCCAGGTGCCCTGGTCCCATTCGGGACACCTTGATCCTTTCTCCACTTTACACACATCTTTTGAGAACTTTCTAGCCATTTGAGCTTTCCATATTTTTAGTGCTCAGCATTTTTGGGGTTAATTACGAAATTAGAACAAGAGAACCATATAAATATAAAGTTATGAGACCATAATGAGGGACCAAACACTAGGAACTATTATCATCACCCAAGGTTGCATTCCATCAAAGGAATCTAGAGCTCCATCAAAAGGGACAAGGCTGGTTCATATGCATCACACTACATATGAGGGAAGTTTATTTTATTCCATCCACCATTCATTTAAATTTCTACATCTAGTTATTTCTCTCTACTTCACAAAGTGTGACTGACACAAGAGCATATAGGGAAAAATTTGCACAAACACATCTAGAACTACATTTGGGTCTGAAATGTACTGCAACGCTTAGTTAGTAAGTCCACCATTGTGGCTGCTAAGGACAGTCTGACCCATTCATATGCATATTTTTTTTAGGGTTTTTATGCTTGGCTTAGGGCCTTGCAGGTCTCTTCTTCATCACTGATTATCAACAACATCCAACACAGTGCAACGAAATACATGTGACAGGAAGTGAAGGCTTCATATCACTTAACGACCCTGTAAATCTAGTTTTTGGACCTCCTACACAAACCAGGGCATCTAGATCTCAGACCAGGGTGCCCCAGGTACCCTGTCTACTCAAACATCTCAGATCTCTCCTTTCCTGAGACCTCATATAGTCGATCTTGCATTTTGTTTATTCAATCATCTTTGCGACATTGTCCTACGAGCTCGTCGAATCAACTAAGCTCTTTTTAACCCTTCTTTGCATGTTAGGGTTTCATATTTTATCTACTTAGTTGGATGGGTCACTTTCTTTATTTAGCCATCATTTACTGCTTTGCATAACATCTGATTAAGCTAGAAAAGATCCCTATATTTCCATTTTAGTTTAATCATTAGGGCTAGTAGGTTGTGTAAGCAAATTGATGTAATGAAGATGATATAATGGATATTTGATGATTCTCAAGGCCCATCAGGCATGAATAAGGTGATGAAAGTTGTTTAAGGATACTAAAAGATTGTGCAAGGTCAGAAATGTGTGTCACTTTTTCTCTTTGCACCAAAAAAGTAATAATGTACAGTGTTATTGAGAATGAATGGCTTATCACATGCACATAGGTTGAATTTTTGATGGGATCTGTGATTTATTTGTGCTTGAACATGGCTATTCAAGATCTGAGATAGTCTCCTAATAAAGGGAGAGTGGCCTTTATGTGTCATCTCATTCAAATGTTGGATCATAGTGAAGAAGAGTATGAGGAACTTCATGACTGAGACACATATGAGAAGAATGCTATAGGTATGAAAAGCTTATTACCAAGTCTTAAAGATCTTATGGCTTGTTTTAGTTTATATAGAAGGTATGGGTCCTCTAAAGGATGTCATAGGTGTGATTAAGTGGTTGACTCTTATAAAAAGTTGGCTAAGGACAGTGAGTATAAGGATTCAGTAAGCTCAGGATATGGTATGAGCTTCTATAGGTATGAGGTAGGTTAATGAGATAAGGAAAGCCTATTTTGTCTTTGATCAAGTGTATGGATTGTCTGCCAGGGTTCTAGACACCTTGAAGTTTGTGAAGGTAGGTATAACAATGAATTGCATAAGGAATCATCAAATGCATGAGATTATTGATTGAATTTTTTTATTGTTATCAAAGTTTAAATGATCTGTCTCAATAGGTGAATGAAGGATTAGTGATACTCTATTGTTACTCATGATTTAATGGCCTCCATCTTAAGAAGATAGTTCTATATGAGTAATGGGGCCCTTGGTATAGTTGCTAATAAAAGTAAGTTGAACTATGCTACAATTGTAGATGATTATCTTGTGTCAGAATTGCATCATACAGGCCTGAAGGTGATGATCAAGTATGGAGGAAGTCATTCTTTAAGGTTATATGGTGTCTTGATTGTTATCAAAGGATGAATAAGTTATTATGATAGTGGAGAAGTACTTGACTAGGATTATTAGTCTTGTTTGGTTCAAAATGATGTATAAAAGATATTAACTGATATGATGCTACAATGCTGTATGAAGCACAAAAAATGGAGCTTAGGTCTGTAGATGATGATCAAGATAGGGGGAGCATGGATTACACTTCTAAAAAGAATTTTATATGTCCATAAACTATGTAAGGTATGATATGATTGTCTACTCTAAGGTCAAGCAAGTTAGGCTTCATATTTGTATTATCTCATCTAAATATGATTGTAAGGACTGAAAAAATGCTTTAGGACTATGACAAAGTGGTTGTGTCATTCTCATGGCTTGATATCAAGGTATGAAGTCAAATTTTTATGCTTTAAACTAGAGTGTGATGGTATGAGTCCAGGGGGAGACATAAGGAAGCATGTTATATGATGCTTGTGCTTTTAGGACTTGTCAAAGTTGGGCTAGAATGCACTAAAGGTTCATGTTAGGGATTTCAGTCCTTGAAAAAGATGTGTGATCATAAAAGCAGGTTCGAGGGCCTAACAAGGTGAGATAGCTCAAGAATGAAGGTAAGGAGAAATTTTTAGCTCTTTTTTTAAATCATTTTTGGCATGTTTACATGATGTGCGCTTCAGGTTTAGCTCTGCTACAATGTCTTTATGCCTTGAAAGAAGACAAAACAAATTTTTAATGTGAAATGCCTTGTTCTTGCATACCTGTATGGTGGGTTGATGATGATATTGATCAAAGTAGAGGTAAATTGATGTTTTTTCATGATTATTAGTGTATATGGGTTTTGTATATGCTTTTCCTAGGGTGAGTACAATGTTTCTATGCTTGGAAATAAGGTAAAATCAAATTTTGTGAGAAATTTCAAGTTTGTGAGCTAGAATGAAGACTTTGGTTGATGTTCCTAACCAAAAGATGACCATATGAAGCTGATAAGGTGAAGAAAATGCAAGTACAAGTATGCTTTGTCATTAATGTAAAAAGTGGGATAAGTTTAGGAGGTTTTCCATCAATGAAAAATGGGGAGATTATTGGCATGTTGTGATTTAGGTGGTGTCATTGATGAAGAATCCCATTAGTGACAAAGAGGATGATGGAGAGGAGTTAAAGGATGATCAGTGTGATGATGACATAGAGATTCAATTGTGTTTATGGTGGCTTGAGTTGATTAAGTGAGAATTGATTGTTTTAACAAGCTTAGTCAGTTGACCTAGCTAGCCTAGGTGATGGTGCATGGTGGTTGGAGATTATTAATAGCTTTAGGAGCATGTTGGCAGCATGGAGAGCATGTTTTGGGAGTGTTTAGGCACTCATACGAGTTTCAAGATGCAGATATAGGTTGAAGACCAAGTTTTAAGTGCTCATCTAGACCAGGTCTAGGTGCCAAGAGGTATGAGACTGAGATGTAGAGCTATGTAAGCTCATAGAAGAATGTAAGGATGTCATATAAGATATTCTAGGTGTTATGACCTTTTGGAGAAGTTTCATGGTGAGTTATGATGTTATTTTAATTGACCCTAGCCTAGACTAAGTAAAACCCTAAGGGATAGCTATGAAAATGAGAGGGGATGGAAAGATGGAGAGATATTTGTGAAATGATAATTATTGGAGGTGATGCATAGAGGTTTGAGAATTTTTTTGAGTCATTCTGAAGAGAATTTTGCAAGTTATAATATTTTGTGTGACACATGGTCCAATAAAGGGTGTTATTTAGCTCAAATTCTACCTTCTGATGCTCACCCTAAATTGTGTTCTTTGCATGGGACCTTTTGGACTTCAAATATGTTTTTACATCAAGTATAAAAGGTTTCAAAAAAATAATTAGGTCATTTCATCGTCACATTTTTATGAACGAATGTTAAGAAGGTAAACAACTTTTTATGTGTTTGAAGCCCTAGTTCAAAAGTGATAAGAGAGATAATAATTATAAGTGCACATAATTGATTGCTATTGAAATTATTATGATTTTATTATGTAGAGGAATCGTTTGGGTTTCCAGAAAGGTATGGCCAAGCTTATGGTGATGAGTGGACCCCACTCAAACAAGCATGTTTCTAAATAAGTTTAGTTTGGGACAAGGTTGTCGAAAGGAGTCACAAATTAAATGGAAATTGTTTTGATAATGTGAGTTTTTAGTGATTTAAATTGTTGTTTTAGATCATGGTGATGCTTCTAAATGGCAAAGTGTGCCCTATTTGTGAAGACTAGTCAAAGGGCAATTTTGGGACAGTTTCAGGTAGTTTGCAGAGATGGGATTGGTTGAAGGCCTTACAGTTAGAGTTCAAAGTATTTCAAATATGATATGTAAAGAGGATTGAGATAAATTTACAATAGTATAAATTTTGTCTTATGATGATGATATTTGGTGAGTTATCCAGGTCAGTTTGTGGAGACGAAGATTTCTTGATTTTCAGGACATGACTGCTTAGGCTGAAAGAATGAGTTGGTTAAGGAATGAAATGGATTGTTTGATGCTTGATATCACCTTGAGAGTGAATAGGGGTAAATTTTTTTCCTATTGAAGTAATTTTTAGGTCTTGTAAGTGGAAAAAATGGTACAAACTAATTGAGCTTACAAAACAGGTCTATGTGTAGCTTGATTTAGAGAAGTGGAAAGTAGACGTGGTTTGAACATATGGATGTTTCATGATGTATAATTTACATATGTGTGATTTAAATATACTAAGTATTTTATAGAGTGGTCACATGCGATAGTTTTGTTATTATTGGGTGGTATTGATCCCCAAAGGTGAAGCCAAGGTGTTGGAAATAACTGTTTCGTGAAGGATATGAGTCTTTTGGCCCCATGTTATGAAATATTTGATTGGTCCAAGTAAAAGTCAAACCATGTATGATTTTTAAATGTAATATTACACGTGTGTGGTTATTTTTAGAGATTTAATAATCATGGTTTTGTGTTTTTGGATTTTACTCATCCTAATGATGGGGTTTTGAGCCTTTTTGGTACAAGTATGAAGGTTTTGGTCATGACCGACCTATATGGGTAATATGTGAAATTTTTAATGATTAAAATGGGATTTTTTAAATTTTAATTTGTATAAGAAAAGGAGGGAAACCTACTTGGTAAGATTTTGAATCAAGAGGAAGGTATAAAAGTGATGTTTTGGGTGAAAATTTGAACTAGTTGAGCAAGAGATAGAAAATACGACCTATGTGAGAGTGATTTATAGGTATAAAGGAATGTTTTGAGATCTAAGATAGTGTATGAAAAGCTTAGGAATTTTTTTAAGAGTGTATGCAAGGATTTGAAGCTAAAGAAGTGAAGAAAGTGAAAGATAGAGTAAGTTTGAGAAGCTAGGATTTTAACAAGGGTTTGAAGGTGTGTGAGATGAATCAATGATCTCAATTAGTTGTGGAAGAAAAAAAAATATATATTATTCAAATGTGGTTAATTTTGTGCTTGATCATCTTGGGGGGTTGTAGCCTCCTTGGGGAGTTGGTGTTTCACAAAACTAAGGGTTGGTGCTCCTTGTAGGGTTGGTGTTCTACTAAACTAGGGGTTGGTGCTCCATGTGAAGTTGGTGCTTCACTAAATACTATTGATTTGAGTAATATAATCAGAATTTTCAGTGGGTTTGATTCCCCTTGAGGGTTTCCCATTTATAACTTGTGTTATGGTGCTGCTTCTCTTGTTCATGGTTAAATTGAATGTATGTTGTATGTTGTTATACACACTCTAATGGATGGTTAATTGATTAATGGCTTATGTGAGAAATATAAAATTGAAATTAAGTTTATAAGGACTGATTCACACCCCCTCAGTCCATTGTGCTTCCAACAATAACACCCTAATCCTTGCAATCCCCTTAAGGCACCTTCTTAATAAAATAATGCATCAATAGGCCTTGCATAAAATAAATGATTAACAAACATTAAAAATATGGTGTACACATATGACATAAATTAAGATCATTGTGTGGCATTATGAGTGGTGATTATTGAGGCTCAAAAGAGGATACTTATCAGTTTCAGGTTCCCAAATAATCAAATACATGATGGGGTGGCTAAGGTAGAGAGCATATGCATTGAGGAGAGCATCAATGATATTAGTACCCGAGCTAGGTGGAAATGGTTGATAGGAGCCCGTAGACCAAGATATGAGGATGTAGGGGCATTTTGGGAGGTCGAGCAAATGGAGCTATCATAGTATAGCAACTCGAAGAGCTAGTTGAGCCTCAAAGTTGAATTGTTGGATAACGTGGATTGTGATGTGTTTAATAGGTTGGTAATAGGATGTTTGGTTTGTGTATTTTATAGAGTGGATATGTTGTCATGCAAATGTGCAACATGGAAATTTATAATTTCCAAGCATGACAATAATACCCCTGTGTCGAAACTTTCAAGTTTTACCCTTCTGAGGCACCCCAGGTCTACCACGTCAATCTCTTGACCTCCCAATGGATGTTAACTTAGTCCCCTAGGTGAATTAGGAAATTCAAGTCAACCCCCCTAAGTGATTTTAGGAGTTCTTAAAAACTACTATTTTTGGGCGGTGTTGGGAAGGGCTACCACTGGCCTCCTAAAGACCGATGAAACCCCCTGAAGTAGAATGGAGGAGCCAAATCCAACACAGAGGTGAATTTAAGGTCTAGTAACATCATGAAATTTATTTTGGAATATTTAGGAAGGATTTTAAGGAGTTGGGGCAGTTTGAACAAAAATAGGGTCCACAGGCCTACGTAGTGCACAGGGTCAAAAGAGCTGCTGAACTTCAGGAATTTGTTTTAGGAGCTTTAGGTGGAGTTAGGAGAAAAAACATCTTCATAAAGGGAATTCAGAGCTCTCCAAGATGGTGAAATCAAAATTTTCAAAACAATTTGGTGTAATATGTTTATAACTGGTTTTTTCCATGCTTAGCTAGAGGACCAAATCAAAAATTTGATTTTTCAGGGATTAAATGGAGGAATAAATATCTAAGACCCCCACCATTGGATTTAGAAGGCCATTTTAAGTTAGGTTAATATAATTTTTTTCTAAAAAATTCCATCGGGAGCTCAAGTTATCACCATTTCAAGTTGCCCTCAAGATAAACTTCTCAGAGTTAACCAAATTTCAGTGAGGATACATGTCAGCTCCAGGAGCCTAGTGTAATTTTATGTCCCTTTTGTCCTTCAAGCTAAGGGACATGAGGGGAAATAAAATTTTCCCACCCCCAATAAGCCCTCTGGTCACACATGGAACCTCTTGGATTGCCAGTTCAACTCCTAGGTGCTTGCCAGAGCCTTTTCTCTCACTCACTCAGATCGTGACAAGTGTCGAATGGAGGCGTGATGTGCAAAATGATGATCCTTATGTCCCTTTGGAAAAGGGATATGACGGACATGAAAATGCATCTATCTCTTTGAAGCCCTCAGGTCAACCATGTGACCTCGTTCAGTGCATATTTCCATCCCCCAGGAGCTAGTGGAGCCAAATGCTCGATTGTTGGATCTTTGCCAAGTGTCCCATGGAGGAGCATCATAAAAATTGATGTACCTTTCATCCCTTAATTTTTAAGGTACATCAAGAACACAAAAATGCACCCAGCCCTAGGTATGTTGCATGGTTCCTTATATGATCAACTTCTAGCCCCCAAGTGTTTTTCTCTAGATTTTTGGCCCAAACACTCCATCTTTGGATTTCTGTCAAGTTTCGCTATGAGGTGCGTTAGGAAAATTGATGTCATCCCTTAATGCTTAAGGGAAATTAGGGACACAAAAATTTGCCCCACCTCTGATGAGATTTTTTGAATTGTTTTAAAGCTGATACTTAGCTTTATTTTCTCGCTTCTTCTTCTTCACAATTCTATACCTGCCATAACTTTGCTCATGTTTGCACACAATCCATCATTACTGCTCCAAACCAGATCTTCCATAGTGAGAAAAACCTCAAATACATTAGAGCACACAAATTTTAGAGGAAATCTTGATTGAAAAAGCCAAAGGATCGAAGAATAGAAGAAAGAAGCGAAGAAATTCATTAGAAAATCCCATTGTCGTAGAACAAAGATTCAAACATATCTTGCAAACCGGTACACAAAACAAAGAACCATTTACTATTGTGTTATTCAATCTAAAAGGCCATAAAAACCTCACCTTCAAATCCCCTATTTTCAGCATAAAGTTCTCGCAGTGAAGAAAAGTTCCTCTCGGCTCAACGAAGATAAAAACTAGATTTCCCGTCAAACCAACAACCAGTTTGAAGAGAAATTTCACCGGTGGAACAAGAAGCAACAACACACAACAAAAATATGCCTTTTTTCATGAATGAAGAAGAAAACTAGACATGCAACTTTCAAGCTCTGTTAATGGCTGCCATGTCTAGAACTACTGCCAGGTCAAAAATTTGAATTTTTAAAATCTCCCAAACCGGTGATTGGGTAAGTATAAGATTTCAAAGGGGTGATATCGAGAAAAACCCATATTAGAAAAATTTTTTCCACTAGGATCCGACCACCAGAATCTCAATTTCTAAAAATAATAGGTCTTCTACATAGGGGACTGCTATTTCAGGAAAATCATCAACTGAAAAAATTGCGAAGGAGGTGGTGAACATAAAAGAGGTATCACAAGAAAAATTCATCTAAATGGTCATCTTGGTCTAGAATTGACACTTAAAATAGTAAGTGGTCTCACGAGCACCTACTAAAAATAGAAAATTGGTCCAGAAGGTGAGAGAAACACAGAGAGAAAGGGGAATTCAAGTGCAATACACAATTGAGGCTTGAAGGAGCTGATTTTTCATACCTACTAAAAATAGTAAGTTACTTTTTCTGAGAAACCATGAACTAAAAATGGATAGGAAAAAAAATGATAGAACCCTTCACTTCTGAGTATGAGATAGAAGATAATGATGTCTCATATATGGACTTCAATGATCTAAAGGCTCACATGACAACTAAGGAAAGAGGGAAGATTAAGGATCAGGTGTTCACAAGTGGATTGTTCATAGTTGCAAGATGCCTTGTGTCTATACAAAGCTTAGAGTTGGTCTTGGCCTACTCACATCACTATGAGCCCAAAACCTAAACAATCTGAGCTAAAAATGGTACGGTAATGACAGTCATCAGTCCTAGAACCATCTCACTTGCTCTACAAATCCCGATATCACCTAGTATGGTCGTCATCATAAAGGAAAAGGCCTTGCACGAGTGGGCAAAGATGGATGCCTACGTGCAAGGGGTTGCACTAGGGTCGTGGATGAAGACATGGAGAAAATTGTCAAGGATGCCAAAAACACTTTCGAGATGTGAGTTTCGGGAAGGTTATTCAGATGCAATCAATCTCCTCAATAGGGCGATGGGTGAAGCAAACAAAAGGGAATTCTAACAATGGATGGGAATTTTTATCTTGATAGTGACTGAAGGAAAGAATAGATATGACTGGGGGTAGATCATTAGTGATAATCTACATTTGTAACTGCTTCAGGTTCCCATGAAAAATAAGTTCCACATGACTTCTTACTTGGTATATTTTCTCACCAGCTCAAGTCATTCAAGGGGTTAGTTCTCACATAGAACATTGTTGCCAAGGTGCTCGCACATGAAAAACTTATGTAGTTGATGATGGAGGAGATCCACAGGCACTTAACCTGCGTGAATGATGCATTCACAATGTACGTGGTTCAAAACTTGGAGGGTGATTTGGAGGCAAGGATGTCACCACAAGTGGCATCCTTAATCAAGAAATATGGATCTTATTTCATACAATTCTTGACCTTATCCTACCTGCGAGTTGATGGCTTTGACCAAGCTCGAATAAGGTTTCCCAGGTACCTTAATGACCAAATTGTACTATTTGATATCTACAGGTAAATCATACAGGTAAACAACAGGCTCAATAGAAAAAAAATAAATTAATTTCATTTCCCATCTCTCTTAGGGTATTCATATGTAAGAATACAAATGATGCATCTCATATGGAGGTTGCCTTCACCCATTTGACTTTGCATTCCTATACTTCCAGACACAATTTCAACATCCGAGATGATCCTAATTCTTTCCACATTTGAGACTTGAACCATGATCCACAAATCAAGGACTATTGGGCCAATTGCATTGAAGTAATGGAAAAGGATCATATGAGGATGATATTTAATGAGATGAAGAAATTCAAGTTCTCTTGGTATGAAGATATTTTACAGGATGATGGGATAAAGATGTATGATCATGAGTATGTGGCGGTTAAGGTTTCTCTAATACCTCAAGTCAATTGGCACGTTCGTGAATCAAGAGATATAAAAGAATGAATTGAGAAGGTGATCAAAAGAGTAAGGGATTGGTTCTAGAGGAAGATAACCATGATTATCTAATCACGAGGTATGACCGCAAGTCAGAAATAGGCCTCTTAGTAGTCATTGTCAAAAGCCATGGAAGTTACTTCAAGTTCAAGGCATACTGGAGCAAGTTGTAAATGAAGATCCATAGAATTAGAGACTTCTTCTCATGGAAAGTCACCAAAGAGAGCCAAGACAGAAGAAGGATCAATTGGAAAAATGCAAGAAGAAGATCCAGTGGCTAAAGTATAAGTGAAGGGAGCACATGCAGTTCAAGACCTAGTCTTTGTGCCACCACAAGAGGTATCACCTTTTGTCAGCACTAATACCTCTCTCATCCAAGATATGCCTCCCCTTCCAGAGTAGGGAATGGTTGATGCACCTGTCATAGAGCTTGAGTCTGATGAAATGTTTCCATGGATGTAGGAATCAATAACACCTGATACCCACACCATTCAACAAGTGACAACTCCCTATTTATTAGCAATTACCTCATTGGCTAAGGGAAAGAAAAGGAAATTTGCACACATAGCCTCATGGTTCTACAATGGAGAAACATGTAACCAATATATTGAAGTAGCTTGGCCAAAAGTGATCAAGCTAGTGGACGTGATGAAACCGACTGATTATGAGATAAGCACAATACAACTAGGGCCAACTACTCATGAGGGGATCTATATATGTATCAAAAATATTTTGATCCCATAGTGGAATGGGATAAAGAATATAAGAAGAAGATTTATGAGCTAAAGGAACAAGTATGAAATCTGTCGTCCTATGAGAAAAATCTAGTTGATCCAAACGCCAAGAAAATTCCCATTGAAGAAGTTACACCCATCAGTAGCTTCAATCTAGATTCTATCAAGAGAACACATGAGTTCACAATGCATGGGAGAGATAAAAATGAATGAATCAATTCAATTTCTTAAAAGGGAAAGTCAATGCTCTAAGAGGTAGTCAAAATTTTCACCTACATGTGTGCAACGTCGAGCAAGACATGGGTACTCAAGGAAGACTTGGAGAAATAAAAGGACTAATGGGATCCTTTGGGTTTAGTAGTGAGTGAAATGAGCAACGCTCACCCTCACAAGTTTATCAACAAGAAGGTTTTTGAGACTCCTTCTAAAGACTTGTTGCACATATGGGCTTGGGCCTTGACAATCAAGTTTGAAACAGTCAACTGGGCCATCACTGAGTTGGACGAAAAAGAGGAACAAACATATAAATTGTAGGATAGTATAAATCATCAAATCTAGAATCTTGGAGTACCTGCAATGGGAGAAGACACAACTACCGATGAGTTGATTATCCCATTTGACTATGTCAAGAAAGAGGTAGGTAATCCATTGTCCTTCATTAAGGATACCCTAGAATTCCTCTTAGAGATTCGGGCTGCACTTATCATAGAGAAACATCCATCATGGTTCGGAAAGTGTAAAGATATCAACAATGTGTTTGATGGATGGACAAAGACTCTGAGTTGTGTTCACATTCCTCATGCTGACAAAGTGGAACCTGCAACAACACATTTCAGTAAAGAATTTTTAGGGATGAAGATCTTCTCAACAACGTGAGATAGAGACTAGTTAGGGAGCTAGATTAAATCCACTGCAGCAGCTCATTCTTCTGTATAGTTCTTCTTCCTTCTTCTTCCTCCTATTTCTCTCTCTTCTCTCCCAACACTCTCTCTTTGATGTTATAATTTTGCGTTGGGGTTTGCACTTTTTGATATATCTTTAAGTGAATTTAGAAACATAATGTAAAATTTAAGTCACCTTATTTTTATAAAAGGAACTTAAATATTTAATTGGAATATGAACAGTTTAAAGTCAAAATTTAGTATTTGAAAAGTCACCGGGAAGATGAAGAGTTTCCTCCCTTCTATAAATTATAACAAGCTCCTCATTTGAGGGTCTTCTTAGACTTCTGATCTATTTTTTGTGAATTCATGAGAGAGATCCTTGTGAAGAGAACAAAGAGATAACAAATTTCTTCCATTTCCCTTATTCTAGAATGTCTTCCATTCTTATGCTATGTATAATTTATGCTTGAGCATCAATAGAAGGAATTTCCAACCTTTTTTGACTAAGGGGTTTATTGATACTTTGTGCTCATTAAATTCTATCTGGTATTGTTATTGTTATGTAGATTTGTTTCTTCTAATTTTAGTGCATGTGATGAAACTTCTAACTGGTGTATGCAAGTTTTTGATTTTCTACTTGCAACATTAGTTTACCTTTTCTAACATTCTCACTCCCTTTCCTACTCTCCTAGAAAATTCTTCCCTTGTAGATATCTATAAGATTTTTCTGCAAGGTTAGTGGAGTGCCCCTGTTGGATCCTCAGCTGTAAGGCCACTAGGATAAAACTCACTTTACTCATACATGCATATATGGAAGCTACACCATTTAAGTAGAGGGACTTAGACTCCCAAAGCATTGGCAAGAAACCCAAAAATTTGTCCTTCGAGAAATTTTCTTTCCAACATGACCATAGATGAGTGGTATGCGACGATCGAGGGAGCACACCATGAGATCTTGGATGGCATCCTAGACTTGATGAATATGACCATGAAGATGGATCCAATGCCAATGACATTCAAATACTTAGTGAGTTCATTTAGGTTCATGGGAGAGGCATGTTGTGATATTTAAGACATATGGATGCTCTAGCAATGACCAGTGTAAGAGATATAACATCCTTGGTGTAAGGCCTTATTCAGGAAAAATTTTTTTTACATGAGAGAAAGTAAAAAGATTATCAAATGCACATGGGGCACTGCATGTCAGGAAAAAAATGTAGCCTGAATTACAACATTGGAGGTTTGTGTGGATAGAGAAGAGGGAGAGGCTTTATGGGCTTGATCTAGAATCTCATCTTTGACACAATCCCTACATAGAACTAGTTAAGGACCATCAACTCAAAGCATTAGCGAACCTCCATCTAAGGGAGAGTATGCTTGAGGGATGGTTAGATGTATAAAATTATTCATTTTGATATATATATATATATATATATATATATATATATGTCATATGTATTGATGTTGATGTATGTTTACTTTTATGATTCTATTTTATTATGTATGCACAAATGTATGGACATTTATGATTAAGAGAAATGAAATGATTAAAGGTGTAAAAGTGATAGTGTAGGTAAAGGGTGTAAAAATTGAATGAGATGGGGAGCAATGATAGGGCCAACCCAAGCAATAAGAGATAAACCCAAATAGGAGATGATAAGAAAATGATGACTGAAGTATCTAAAGTGGGAAGTCATGGTCGTAGAAACCCAAGTGAGAGATAGTAAAAACTACCAAAATATCTAAGATATGAAGAAATGGTCATATAAAGCCAAGTGGGAAATAGATAAGAATTACTAAAGTATCCAAGATAGGAAATAGTATCCGTATAAACCCAATCAAGAGATAGATAAGAATTGTAACAAATAGAATAATGTGTCTCAATGATGACATGAGAATAACTAGCATACATAATTGATGATGTTTTATACATCATGTAGGATTTGTTGATGAGTATAGATCACAAGGTCCTAGAGGTTGTCTTAGATAATGTTGATACTATTGTTACCTAAAGTTGCACCCTTGTTGAAGCTATGCTTAACACCTTATTGAAACATGGAAAGACCTCAAAAGTGCGGGACAATGGCACCTTTGAGGTAAATTTCTAGAGAAGGTAAAATTTATTCTATCCTAGCTCACTGCGACTAAGCAACACTACCATACATCTATCTAATCATATCCCAAGTATTCTAAGGTACTAGGGTTAAAAGAGGGAAATGCTGAAATAAAGAGAGATGATGCATCAAACTAGAACAGGGTTCCATTCTAGACCTAACGAAATAGATATGAAAATGCATGCAAAGACTCAAGACAATACACACATAACTTTGGAAGAAATAAATAGAATAAGATTGAAGACCAACATGAGGATAGAATTATTCACATCAAACAAGAAAACATTCAAAGGAAATAAATCACACTTGCATTAAATATCAAGAAGTATATAGAATTTGTAATGTAAGAACAGTCTTTTGAAAGTGAGAATCATATTGGACAGGTGCACCACTAAAGTCAGTCTGACTTAAGAATATGCATATTTTTAGCTCATCTAATGTGCAGATATCTGAGTATTTTGCAGGTATAACTGAACCCTTTATATGTTACAGGTACATAGTGTGACACAATGAATCTAATGTATCCAATAGAGAACAGTAGAGTGACAATATCACATCCAGTGAACAATGAATTCTTGATACCACTGCCATAAACACTAGAGGACTCAGATCAGACACTAGCACCTCAGGTGGTCATGTCCTAGTCATAGGCACGCTGACATGTCCTCTAATCACACGTTACAGTATAGTCATCCAATACAGGAGGATGGCTTCGTTTACAGCCCATTAATTTTCCCTTCCATATGGAGTGGTCCAGTCTAGAATAGTTTGAGTGTAGGAGCATCATCTTTCAGTCCTTTCAAATTCATTTTTGATGCTAAAATGCCACCTTCAAGTATATGTTCCACATTCATGTTGTGTTGCTGTGATGAACTGTAGTGTGACTGTGCAGTGTGTGTGTGTGTGAGAGAGAGAGAGAATCCGAGAACAGAGAGAGAGAGATTCTACAAATCTTAAATGAGCTACTTTTTGCCCCATCCATGAAGGAAAATGAAATGTAGTAATGCTTCATGTCTACAGAGTATTAAAGGTTTTGCTGCATAGTTCATTGTAAGTGTCTACATTAAGTCCTAAGGTGTTTTGTGGATTTATATTTGTCTTGTTCTATGGATTTTTGTTTCTTCATTTCGTGGATTCTTATAGTCATTTCTTCATATACCTTCTTTCTACCCCAAGTGTGCCGACCTATCACCCAATGTGCATTGGGTGCTTACCCAAGGTGTGCACGGGTGCTGAGCCCCTCCTTTATGTGAGCTTCACGAGTATGTGTGCACCATTGCTGGAGTAATTTAAGTAGGAAGAATGGAAATATAGTTATTTTTTTGGAAAAGAAAACATCCCTTGCATGGAGGAGGGAGGGGAATTCATGCACAAATGAATCATAAATTGTAGTTTTTTGTAGTGAACATTGTACATATACTCCTAGTCTTATGTGTGTACCATCTTGGCATGACAGTTTAAAAGGAATTCTTGTGCTATGGTAAGGGTTTACACTTAAGAACATTGGATAACCGGTATCTTATGACATAAATTGAGTTGTGGACATTTACAGTGGTTTCGTCATTCACAATAAAAGAAGGGTCATAGGGTTTTGTATACATCAAGGAATATTATCTGAAATACATGCATAAATACTTTGTTTATGTGCACAGTTCTTACTCTCCTACCCATTACAACCCTTGTTCATACCGAAATCCATGCCTGTGTGTGTGCTTATGGATCATTGGTTTCAAGTATTTATCAAGTGCCATTTTTAGACTAGAGAGACCCTCTCTAACCCTGCTATACATTGATAATAAGCACTCCTAATTATTACTCATCCTGCAAGTCTGAGATGGAATTCTAGACCCTACTCTAACTGACTGATATAAAATTAAAGGATCTAGATGCACCAACTTGGTGTTAATTGATGAATATGATAAGACTATGCCATTTATAAATATAATTGCTTTAAAAGTTGAATGCCTATGCCAGGGCTTGTGAGAATGCCTTGACTAGTTGTGAATGAAGTGATCCTGGGAACCCATTTCATACTTTAAAAGTGATTCCTCTTGTCTATGTTCCTTACAAATTGGAAAACTCCAGGATCAAATCTATGATCCATTTTGTGTGCCTACTCAATTGATTAACTTCACGTGATTGTGGTGCGAATTAAGTCCTGTGCATAAATATAGGGTAGATTGTCCCTGACATTTTTTACTCAAGTGAGGAAGAGGTATTGATAGGAAAAGGACATTTTGCTAATTTCCCCCCTTCTTTACTGATTTAAGCGTGCATTGAATACTTCCTTGGGACTTGGTCAATTCAAGTGCCTAACATTACCCCACACTACATATAGTGAACTGTTAAACTCTTATCGGAAGCTACACATTATTTGGCATGACCTATGTCAAAAATAAAGAGTAGAGGAAATGGAAGAATTATAACCATATTTAATAGAAAAATTTGGAAGAATCCTTGAATACTGAGCTGCACTAAGAAGTTATGACTAAAAATAAGCCTCTCACGCTTGTACCTTCTTTGTTAAAGTTTCAAAGAATTCAAGCACATTAAAACCCATCTAGAAGGGATATCTTACCCACCATCTCGCTAACCTTAATAAAAACTCATGGGGAATTCTCCCTTGATATGCCTTAAATAATATTTTTTACTTCTATTGGGTATTTTCTTGCTATACTTATCCTGACGAGTCCATCCTGTGAGAGAAGTAGTGAAGCACAAATGATTTCAAGACTAGTTGTATAGGTCGCATTTACAAAGGTTTTAAGTTACCTTTGATCTATTCTCTAGATAGGGCCTAAAATCATAGAGGGATCCACCATAGGGCCATAAAGGTTGATCTTGAAATTATTTTAGATCCGCTTACCTTGCTAACAACTAATGATGCTTGGATACTATAGTCCCTGATCACCACAGTGGACATATACAAGACTTCTAAGTGATCTGCGTTAAGAACGAATTTACTAAGGAAAGGGATATCAGAAGGAGTTGTGTGAGGAGTCTAAGCCATTCTTTAAATTCTCTTCCTGCAATAATAGTGCACCAGGGCCTATTCTGAATTAAACTGTAAGGCGAGTGGCTGCCTAATTCATGGAGGGTATGCGTATATAAGTCTGTCCATAGCCTAGATGCAAGATTAACTCGTAAGTGTGTTCTTAAGAGCAAGTAGAGGGCCAAGTCTAAGTGCTTCAAGGGTAATGTAAAGTTAAGGTAACCTGCTATTCATTCTTGATGAAACTTCTTGCATCTTTTCCTTTTCATCCCTTAGCTCACGCCTTAAGTGCATATTGATTAACTCCTTTTGCTTTATCTCCTTGTCCCTCTTAATGATCTCCTCATTCTTCTTTTCAAGTTCCTCCTCTGAGGCTCTTATTCCACCATTTCTACCAAAAGGTCTTGCCTCCACTTCTCCTAACACCTTGTTGAGTGCATTGCAAACTTTCTCATCTGATAGCTACTAAGTATTCACTAGAGGGTTTATTCCTTTAACACCTGGTGCCTTCATCAATGCACTATTATCTACCTCAAATTCAGGCTCATTGACATGGGAATGAAAAGCCCAGGACAACATTTTTCTTGTGTGTGGCTACACACTTTCTTCATCAAAAGAAAGCCAAGCTAAGAGTTGGTCTGTGGGCACTATATTATGGAACCGCGTGTACAAGACTTTGTTTGAATAATTGTTATAGGTCATGGCATATTCCTGTGTTTCTAATATGCCCTTTCTACCTATGCACACTGCCATGGGGAAAATAACTGCTAAGTTGGCATCTCTACCCATACTTCCGTACTCCTTCCCTACACTTGTGCTGTCTTCAATTTCCTTTAATATTTCATTAGTGTTGCACTCGACCTCTTGGTCTAGTAGATCTTGTATAATTCCCACCATCTCCTTTTCAAATGTATCATTTATCTATTCCTTGGTAGGGGTCGGGGTCTTTTGACCTTGCATATTTACTTCCTCAATTCCTCCCTTGGAATGGGAACCCTCTTCATATTCCTTCTCCTTTTCATCCCCTTCTTCACTAGAATCGTGTACATTATACACAGGAGGATTCTGAGCTTCCTAGTGCTCTTCATTGTCTTCAGTTTCATCTCCTTTCATGCTCTCCATATCCTCTGAGTCTGAACCTTGCGCCACCCTTTGTTTTTCTTCACTAGTGACTCTAACAAAGGGGACTCCTCCTTCTTGGGTGACTCTTCTCTCCTAGGAGACTCTTCTTTCTCTAGCGAATCCTTCCTGACGGGAGACTTCTTCCATTGAATGTAGGTACTTGTACCCACACCTGAATCGTGCTCCCCCATGGTTTGCACTATACGCTTGCTCGGAGACTTTTCTGTAGGAGTCCCTTCTCATTCTCTCTTCTTAATTAATAATTTCTTCTTTCTCCTATTGGGGTCCTCAGGGATTGATACATAGTCTTCAATGTAAGAGCCCTTATTAAACTTGGGCCTTAGCCACACATACACCCTTGCCGCCGTCCTACTTGCAACAGGCAATGTCACTAGTTTTATCATGTGTACATCATGAGATACATACTTTTCTACATAGGAATGCTTCTTGGGATACACTAAGGTCCAATGCATCTCATGGTGATATTTGTATATAATACTTAGATCATATCTCAGTTTCTTCACCTCTTTAAACATGTTTACTGCGCCTTGAAAATACTGCACTGTGAAGGAGAAGGGAAATTTACACCAAGGATCCTTGCTGCCATATGTCAAGCTAAACCTGTTGATACAGAAATGATGATATACATAGAATTCAACGTCTCCATCCACCAGTGTAGGAAGTTGTTCTAGTATCCTCCATTTAGCTCCGAATATGTCACACATCCATTTATACCATTTCTCCAAGCGCACCTTGTGAGTGGCCATCATGGTGTCACAAGTATAAGCTTCAAACATCTTTGTGGGAGAGGGGTTCTCATCCACATACTCCCAAACAAACTTATCTAGCTAGTAAGGAGGACATTACCGAACATGATCTTCTCCCCGTCACGTACAACATCAATAATTTCCTCCACAGTAAAATCTGAGAGGTTGTAAATGGTGCCCTCTGAGATCTTGTGGTAGACATTAAACAAACCTTTGTTTATCTGCATCCATCTCTCCTACCCATTTAACTTCATCACCTAGGATGAAACTATCCTCATAACATGGTCGGTGATTGTAGTGATGTCAAAGTAACGTAAACCATTCTTATAGTCATACACCTCAACAATATTCTTAATGGCCTTCTTGTCACTTAAATCATCGTCCAACAACTCCCTTTCACAGATTAGGCCAATGAACTTGGAAATCAACTGAGGAGTTATGTGTATTCTTCATCATGTTAAGTAAAAGTGATTCACATGTACGTACGACATCAATCATTTGTAGAGTTTCTCAGGTTTTCCAAAATAGGGCAACTCATAAAGTTGCAGAAGCCCATCCTTTTTCTAACTTTACTTTTACTTCATCATCATAGATGGGTTTCCCATCTAGCGTCCTCTTCTCCATTGTGAAAAAAGACTCTAGGGTCATCTCCTTTTGTGTGGTTCTCGTGTGATGATTGTAATAGCTCATGGCCATCTTCCTTATATGCGACATCCACTCTTTCCCTAGCAGCACACCATCTGGGTACTACATCTTTGCATACCATTCTTTGTTGAAACTGGTGGAAACGGTCCATTTTACTTTGCCCTTGCCCTTGCCATTCTTCAGTGAAGTGGTCACACCTTTCCGTGGTGCCATTTTTCCTTAGTCCTCTGTAGTTTCTCCCTTGCATCAAGTTCTATTAATGATCAAAACTTCAACTCCACTTCTACAAAATCTTCTAAAAAACTTGTGCCCTAGCTTTTAAACCATAACCTGGAGCACTTTCTTTCCATAAGACAATGTATCCACGTACAGGAACCCACAAACAAACTCCTCCACATACACCCGTGCACTTTGTTTCCACAATGGTTCACAAGTCCTTCGATTTTTTCAACTTCACACACTCATCTTTGCACTTCTTCGCAAGAATCACCTTAAACTTCAAGAACTTCTTCGATAACTTTACTTTACTTTACCTTGACCTTCTATTTATAGATTTTTGCTTTTTTCGTACAAAATTTGATGTCACCTACCAATGTAAAAAATATCCAATGCCATCCTTCAACGCCTTCTATCCAACACTTTTCCCTACATGATCAAACCTACGTGAAAAACTCCCAAAACCTTCTGGCATGCAAAACTTATTTGACCGTAGAATTTCTTGCTCACACACCCTGTGCCAAGTATGTCGACTCCTTTTTCCTTTAGTAAGTTCTTACCTTCACCTACCTCATGTTGCTTCTGCACTTTTTATCCTTGTACTTGGTTTTCTCAAATCATTTTTGACACAAATATTCTCATGTTCACCTTTACTACACATGCTCTTTTGATCCCATGCACCTTTGAATTTACAACCTGGGCCATTAACAACCATTGTTTGCAGTTCTTAGCATGTTCTTCCTTTACTCCATCAACACCACACAAATGTGCTATCCTCTGCGCATAAAACCTTGATGATGTAATTAGCCACCGACACACACACACACACACACACACACACACACACACACACATGCCCAAATTAAACAAAAGGAACAAGAAAATGAGAAAGAGAAACACAAAGAAAGGAAACTGGATTAAGGGAAATCATAAGCTAACTAGAAATACTGCTTTATTTACAAACACCCAGAAGCCTTATCTATAGTAGGGATTTAGCCTACTTCTATTGAAATACCTGAAAAGTCACGTTCTATCCAACACCTGTAGCTGGCAACCACCTTAATCAAGTATATGGGTAATATAATAAGGTCCCAACCAATGGAACTTGAGCTTCCCAGGATGGAGCAAAAAATTAGAATCATAAAGTCAAAGCATTTGCCTAACCTCAAATTATTTATTCTTTTTGTGATGATCATGCTATGCCTTTTGCACCTTCTTTTTCTTCTGACTCCACTTAGCAAGTGATCACCTTTCGTCTTGTTGTCCAATCAAAATTCCCTTGCTTTTAAGAAGTTGAAAATTAAAATTTTGAGGGTGTCTTTTCTGTTGTCCTGATGATGTGAAAAGTCAGAAAATTGGGAAAATCTACGTTTTTTGGGTCATTTTGTGTGTTTTTTGGGCCTGTCGGACATTTTTGTCCCGCGTGTCCCAGGTTCATTCGGGCTCTCTATTCCCCGATCGGCCAGTTTACCTGAAGTCCGTTCTTTTCGGGCCCATCAGAACTTTTTGTCCCAAATGTCCCAAGTTCACCCGGACCCGTTGTTCCCTTTTCGTCCGATTCGGCCGAACCGCGTACTTTGCACTTTCACGTTCCTCGTATCCCAAATGAACCAAGTACCATTCATGCTAATTTTTCCCGCTCTACCTAGATATCTTACTTTTGAAATGAACTACCCCTATGCATTTTTGCACACTGCTTTCATGTTATCTATTGCTCGAACCCTTGCAACCAAAATTTCTGCACGTGTATCCATTTCTCTTGTGATTCCATCCCAAGTCTAGCTTACAGCTTTGCTCTCCGAGTTACTATCAACATGAAGATCAAATTCTAGGGGCAGGAACAAGTTTCACCACTCGAGTCTATTATTCCCGATATCGGGGATAGTGAAGTTTGCCACCTTGATTTTGGGAATTTTTGGGCAAGGATGACAGATGCAAACCCTTCAGCTATGGCACAGATGATTCATGACAGTGGCTTGGCATTCGCAGGTGGCTTCCCAATTTCAGTACAATGTGCAGACACTGTACTCGCTTACGGAGCTCATTTCAGTCCCGACTCAAGCGAACTAACGAACGTGCATGGAGAACTCATTCTACGAAGAAATGGAGAAGTGCCTCAAATTTTGAACTTAGTCTACTGCCAACACATCAGTCCCACGTGGCAGAGACATAGCCGAGGCGTTGAAGAGATTCAGACAGTGGATCCTTAAATCAGTGGGTCCCTCCTAATCTTGAACGCCTGTCTTCTTCTCCTAATTCTTCTCTTCTCTTCCCCTTCTTTCTCTTCAATTTGTTGTAATTAGTTGGGGTATTGCGATTTGTAGCCCTTTAACTAATCATTAGTTAAAAGAAGTAGTTACCAGGAGTAACTAATTTGTAAACTATATAATGGCCTCTCCTCGCCATTTAAAAAAAAAGGAACTTGGCTTATTTCTGAAAGTGTAAATAAATCTTAAAGAAATCAATATAGAAGGATTTTTCATTCTTTGTCTATCTGGTTTCCTTTATTCCTAAGCTATTCATTTAATCTTGTTAGATCATTTGTTTGTATTATGCTGAGAAGCTTTGTATTCTTGCAGATGTTATTTACAAAACTTTGTGTCTTTTCAAATTTCATCTTATTAATGTAATACAAATGATCTTATTCCAATTCACTGTACCCTCGCATGCATAAGGAATTACTTTGTCATCTATAATTCTGAATGGTGCCTTTCTGTTCATTCTCACATTTTCATTCCTCAGTCCTTTTGTGATTGATGATCCTTATAGAAAACACTTTCATAATATCCAAGTTCCACAAGAAAATCATGCTTTGTATATGTGTAAATAAGTTTGTTTCTGAATAAGGGAACCTCTCCCATTAAAGAGGAGGGACTTCTTGTCCCCTGACTGTTGCTCTTCTTGAAGTCCTTTTTGACGACCAACAGTTTTTGGTGACTCCGCTGGGGAATCATATTCCAGTTCTATAATCATTTATTGATCATCTTTTGATCTGGTGACTCCACGTTTTACTCGAGGGAGAAGGGCCCTTGGTATTGAAGATTCTTAGTTTCAACTTTTGGAACAACAGGGTTTTCCTCTCCCTTCAACAAGGAGAAATAGAAAGGCTCGTTCAACAAGCACTCCACCTGTCCAAGATAGAATCCCTACGGGTGGTATTCCTTCAGAGCAAATCAGTCCTAATCTTCGAGCTTTGATTCTTACTAGTGTTTCAGTTCCTCTTCAAGCCATTTTTCCAAGAATGGCAGTACCATTGCCTTGGGGCCATCATGTTGGGCCTCTTGCCCTTCCTCAGCCTTTGCATGAGTTACCCAGAGGTAACTGGAAGAACTTTCCTAAATTCAAAGGTGATGGTAAAGTACATCCTGATGAACACATCACAGCCTTCATAGTTGCATGCGGAGTTCTAGGAGTTGAACATGAAGACGTCTCCGTAAGAATTTTTGTTGAGACTTTACAAGATAATTCTATTGATTGGTTCTATCACCTTCCAGCCAAAGCTATCACTAGCTGGAACACCATGAGAACTAGGATTGAAAACCGTTTCAAACCGGTGGAAGACGTGCATGCTTTGCTAGCCCAAATTTCTCAAATAAAGAAGGAATCACAAGAGCCCATGAGAGAATTTGTGGCTCGATTCAATAGGTTGATTAAAAAAATTCCACCAAATACTCAACCTGTAGATCAAATTCAAAAATGCTTCTTCCTAAATGCCCAATTGCCTGAAGTTAGTTAGGCACTGAGAAGGGTTAATCTCGCAACATTGGCTGAGGATCAAACTCTTGCTGTTAGTGTTGAAGATGATTTAATCATGTCAGGGAAGTTGAGGAGAGACCCTTCTAAATCTAACTCTACTTCTTTCTCCTCTTCCACTCCTGGACCTAATACTGATCCATTGGTACAAAAACTTGCAAATGATCTCATCGCCATTAAGAAACAATTGGCTCAGCATACTCCCTATGCAGACGTTCCAAGGAGGAATTTTCAGCCCATAAATCATTTGCCTGCTTCTCAAACAAGGCTAGCGCTTGAAGGACCTCCTATTAAAGTTCCTGTCAATGCAACCTGTGAAGTTGAGGAACCAGAGGATGAGGAGGTTAATGAAGATTGTGAGGAATTTGTTGAAGAGGTTGATGATGAAATAGATGAACTTGAGGGATCTCGAGTTAATTTCTTCACCACTGAAGGAATTGATGAAGGGGATGATTATGACGAAGTAGTAGCAGACATGAATAGTGAATCATACGCTTTCATGACTCGAGAGTAGACAAATTAGAGGGAGAAAGTGATGCAGCCCACCAAGAAATCTAAGGAATAGCTGACAACTATCCCTGTAATTGTAAAAAGAGGATCTCCGATCCCCATTTCATCTACACCAAAGGTGAGTCCTGTCAATTCTGCTACTAAAGTTACTTCTTTTTCCCCTAAAATTGATAAAACTAGGATCTCAAGTGATGATAACCCGTCCACTTCTGGGTCTTTCGATATTATTGATCACTTAAAAAAGACTAAGGTTCAAATCTCAGAGGCTAAATATTATCAAACTCATCCCAAGGCTTTTGCTAAAATGATTCACTTTTTCAATTCCCATTCTAAAACTACCTCTAAAGGCCTTTTACCCACTCCTTCTGCACCACAGCCTAATCTGGTAGCCGCTGTCACCTCACCCAATGACAAAATCAAACCATTTTATGTAACACTCCTTATAGCTGGCCATAGGCTCAGTAATTGCGTCATAGACTCAGGAGCATCAGAAAATGTAATGCCTGCCAAAGTAGCTCATGCCTTAGGCTTGGCTCTCACATGCACTTACGGATCTTGTTATTCCATGGAGAGTAAGGAAGTGCCCTTGGTCGGAAGAATTAAGGACGCACAAGTGGCTTTTGCTACTTTGCCTGAGAAGAAAGTTTTGGCTACTATCTTAGTAGCAGATATTCCTCCTTCATACGGGATGTTGCTAAGAAGAAAATTCTGTAAAGATGTGGGTGGAGATATTCAAATGGATTGGTCACATGCCCTCATACCTGTTAATAGGACAAATGAAGAAGCTGCTGCCTGAGAAGCAGTCTGAGTATATTGTACAAAAAACTGATGATCCCAAAGCACAAATACTCTATGAGGATATGGGGCATGGCAACTACATGATTATGTCTCCAGAAGAAATCAAACTCCCCAAAGTCTCACCTAAAGATCCTAATGATGTTTGGATATTAGAGTTTGATGGAAGTTGTTCTTCAGCTGGTTCTGGAGCTGGTGTCATATTGGTGTCACCTGAAGGAAACGTTCATCCTTTCTCATTCAAGTTGCAATTTGAAAATACCAATAATACAACAGAGTATGAAGCTCTCATTCTTGGACTCCAGGTGGCAAAAGAACAGGGTGTGAAGAATATTCTAGCTCGTGGGGATGCGGAATTGATTGTCAAGCAAGTTAGAAACCTCTTCCAGGTAAAGAATGGAAGGTTGAAACATTACAGGAATCAGGTTTGGGACTCCATTGAATTTCTTGACGCCTTCTCCATCGAAGCAGTGCCTAGGGAGAAGAATACCAGGGCTGATTCTCTAGTAGTCTCAGGGTCATTGCTTATTCCTCATCCTGACTTTTCTCAAGATAAGTTCACCATTGAAATGATTCATAGACCCAGTGTACCTGATAATACAAGTAACTGGCAAGTTTTCAATAACGATCAACACTTGCTTTCTTTCTTAGAACTCAAGGATAATTTTGAACAGTTATACTTTGAAGGAAGCGATAATTTTCCTCGTGAAAGTGTGCCCTTTAACGAAGAAGCGAATCAGGATGGATGTATCAAACTTTAAGGAAACAAGATTCCAAAAGGATTGGTGAGTTTAGAAAAACTTTTTGATAAACACGACAGGTATGTAAAGTTTAGAGCTTCTACTGGATCTCAACAATCAGCTGAATATGAAAAAATTAATATTGGGAGTTCTACCGATCCTAAACTCATGAACATTGGAAAATGTTGCACCTCAGAAGAAAAGAAGAAGGTAATGAGTCTTTTGAAAAAGTATAAGGATGTTCTTGCTTATTCCTATGAAGACTTAAAAGCCTTTCAACCAAAGGAGATGCAACATTTTATCCCTCTCAAACCTGGGATTAAGCCTTTTAAACAGAAGCAGAGGCAATATAATCCTAAAATAGCTGACACCATTTTTCAAGAAATACAGAAGTTATTGAAAGCCAAAATCATTTTTCCTATCCATCATTCAACATGGATTGCCAATATTGTGCCCGTTAGAAAGAAAAATGGTGAGATTCGTATCTGTGTTGACTTCAGGAATCTAAATCAAGCTTCCTTGAAAGATAATTATCCCTTACCTATGATGGATCAGGTCTTGCAAGCAGTAACGGGATCCGAAATGTTGTCTATGCTTGATGGATTCTCAGGATATAACCAGGTAGAAGTTAATACCACAGACCAACACAAAACGGCTTTCACTACCCCTTGGGGTACCTTTGCTTACAAAAGGATGCCTTTTGGGCTCATCAATGCCGATGCCACTTTTCAGAGGGCTATGGATTTGGCCTTTGGAAGTTTGAAAGGAAAGTGTATTGTCGTATACCTTGATGACTTGACTGTATTTTCTAAAACAAGGGTGGATCATTTCCAGCATCTAGAGACAGTTCTGCTAAGATGTAGAGAACATGGGATCTCTTTGAATCCTAAGAAATCTATTTTTTGTGTCATGGAGGGGAAATTATTGGGGCACGTTGTCTCCAAAGATGGTATAAAAATCGATCCTGAGTGAGTTCAAGCTATTCAGCAAATTCCTCTTCCAACCAGCAAAAAGGGAGTGCACTCTTTCTTTGGTAAGATCAACTTTTTGAGAAGGTTCATCCCTGATTTTGCAGAGCTAACTTTGAATATCTCCCAAATGATGAAAGGAAAACAAACGTTTGGTTGGTCTCCTGAAGGGAAAGAAGCCTTTGAAGGTATTAAAAGGGCCATTGCTAAAACTCCTGTTTTAGCATGTCCAGATTTCAACAAAGATTTCATTATCTATTGCTACACCACGGATAACACCTTGGCTATTGTTTTGACTCAAGAAGATTCTAGTGAGCACAAACTCCCAATTGCATTTATGAGCTATATTATAAAAAATCATGAGTTAAAATACACCATAATGGAAAAACATGCTTTTACAGTGGTTAAAGTTGTCAATCAGTTTCGTTTTTACATTCTTAACTCTCACTCCATGGTGTTGGTACCAGATACAACTATCAAGTCAATTCTCACACAGCAGGAATTTGGATCCAAGAGAGGGAACTGGGTGGCCAAGGTTCAAGAATATGATATTGACATCAAACTGACCAAGCTCGTCCATGGAAAAGGCCTGTGTGAACTCATCGCTGAAGGAGCTAGACATGAATTACTGGAGGATAAAGACGATCTTCCTACCATTCTGTTTCTTAGCTCAGTTGATGAATGGTATGCTGATATCGCTCACTTTCTCACCTATGGAGAATGCTCCTCTCATTTGACTGCCAAAGAGAAGAGAGCCGTTAAACTGAGGTCAACCCAATATGTGTTGTGGGAAAATGCCTTGTTTAAACGTGGGTTAGATGGAAGGTTTTTGAAATATGTGGACAAGGAACAGTAGAAAAAGCTACTCTCAGCTTTTCATGATCAGGCATGTGGAAGGCATTACTCATCAACTGTCACTGCTCATAAAATACTTCCTGGAGGATATTACTGGCCTACCTTGTTCAGAGATGCATCAAAATGGGTTGATAAATGTGAGGCTTGTCAGACTTTCGTGGGTAGACCCAAGTTGGCCTCCTTGCCCCTTAAACCAGTTGTGATTAAAGAACCTTTTCAACAATGGGGTTTGGACTTCATTGGAACACTTAATCCCTCTTCTAGTGCTGGTCATACTCATGTATTAACTGCCACAGATTATTTCACCAAATGGGTAGAAGCTATTCCAGTAAAGAGTACTACTTCAGAAGTAGTATGTAGTTTTATCAAAGAAAACATCTTGATAAGGTATGGTGTGCCAAACAAGATCGTGACAGATAATGCTTCAAAATTTTCTTCAACTGAGATGATGGATTTTTTCTATGGATATGGCATCTCCTTGGCTCACTCCTCAGATTACTATCCTCAGGGAAATGGACAAGCAGAATCCACAAAAAAAAATCTGGTGGCTATAATAAGGAAATTAGTAAATGACTCCCAACGGAACTGGCACAAGAAACTCTATGATGCTCTTTGGGTAGATAGGATCACACCTAAGAGAGCCATTGGGATGTCTCCTTTTTAGGTAGTATACGGAGTGGAGGCCCAATTTCCAGTTACAGTGGAGCTTCCAGCTCTGCATTTTATGAAGGCCATTGAAGATACCAGTTTCAATGATTCTTTGGATAAGAGAATCATGTATCTTCACAAATTGAATGAGGACAGATTAGAAGTTGCTGATAGGATATCTGCTCACCCAAAAAAAGTAAAAGTCTTATTTGATAAGAAAGGCAGGTTCAGGGATTTCAAAATTGGAGACACTGTTTTGTTGTGGGATAAAAGGCATGAACCTCGTGGCAGCCATGGCAAGTTTGATTCCCTTTGGCTCGGACCTTTCAAGATCAGACACTTCGCTGGTAAGAATTCTTTTTACCTTGATTATATGGATGGTTCTTCTCTCCCACTTCCTTATAGTGGGCAATACCTGAAACTGTTTAAGTCGTAGGTGATTAGGGAGTCTTGTGTATATTCTGTATAGTGTGTGTCCTCCTTTCCTTCCCTTGTTTTTGTGTGTTGTTTGCGGTGTTGTCTTCTGTATTGGTTTTCTTTTTGACTCCGTGGCCCAATGGATAAGGTACTGGTCTACTTCCCCGAGTTTATCTAAATTCTTGCCTTGTCTCATTCTTTGAATTTATGCTAAGTCATCCCCAGAAGGAGCCAGTTGTTGTCCACTCAAAATTTGCCCTACTTTTAATAAGTTGAAAATTAAAATTTTGAGGTTAAGTGTCTTTTCTGTTGTCCTGGTGATGTGAAAAGCCAGAAAATTGGGAAAATCTACATTTTTTGGGTCATTTTGTGTGTTTTTCGGGCATGTCAGACATTTTTGTCCCACGTGTCCTAGGTTCATTTGGGCTCTCTGTTCCCCGATCAGCCGGTTTACCTGAAGTCCGTTCTTTTCGGGCCCGTCGGAACTTTTTGTCCCAAATGTCCCAAGTTCACCCAGACCCGTTGTTCCCTTTTCATTCGATTCGACCAAACTACGTACTTCACACTTTCGCGTCCCTCGTATCCCAAATGAACCAAGTACCATTCGTGCTAATTTTTCCCGCTCTACCCGAATATCTTGCTTTTCAAATGAACTACCCCTATGTATTTTTACACACTGCTTTCATGCTATCTATTTCTCAAACCCTTGCAACCAAAATTTCTGCGCACGTATCCATTTCCCTTGCAATTTCATCCCAAGTCTAACTTACAGCTTTGCTCTCCGAGTTACTATTAACATGAAGATCAAATTCCAGGGGTAGGAACAAGTTTCACCACTCGAGTCTGCCGTTCCTGATATCGGGGACAATGAAGTTTGCCACCTTGATTTTGGGGATTTTTGGGCAAGGATGACAGATGCAAACCCTTCAGCTATGGCACAGATGATTCATGACAGTGGCTTGGTGTTCACTGGTGGCTTCCCAATTTTAGTACAATGTGCAGACACTGTACTTGCTTACGGAGCTCATTTCAGTCCCGACTCAAGCGAACTAACGAACGTGCATGGAGAACTCATTCTACGAAGAAATGGAGAAGTGCCTCGGATTTTGGACTCAGTCTACCGCCAACACATCAGTCCCACGTGGCAGAGACATAGCCGAGGCGTTGAAGAGATTCAGACAACGGATCCTTAAATCAGTGGGTCCCTCCCAATCTTGAACGCTTGTCTTCTTTTCCTGATTCTTCTCCTCTCTTCTCCTTCTTTCTCTCATGAATTTATTGTATTTAGTTGGGGTATTGCAATTTGTAGCCCTTTAACTAATCATTAGTTAAAAGAAGTAGTTACCGAGAGTAACTAATTTGTAAACTATATAATGGCCTCTCCTCGCCATTTTGAATAAAAAGGAAGAACTTGGCTTATTTCTGAAAGTGTAAATAAATCTTAAAGGAATCAATACAGAAGGATTTTTCATTCTTTGTCTATCTGGTTTCCTTTATTCCTAAGCTATTCATTTTAATCTTGTTAGATCATTTGTCTATATTATGCTGAGAAGCTTTGTATTCTTGCAGATGTTATTTACAAAACTTTGTGTCTTTTCAAATTTCATCTTATTAATGTAATACAAATGATCTTATTCCAATTCACTGTACCCTCACATGCATAAGGAATTACTCTGTCATCTATAATTCTGAATGGTTCCTTTCTGCTCGTTCTCACATTTTCATTCCTCAGTCCTTTTGTGATTGATGATCCTTATAGAAAACACTTTCATAATATCCAAGTTCCACAAGAAAATCATGCTTTGTATATGTGTAAATAGGTTTGTTTCTGAATAAGGGAACCTCTCCCATTAAAGAGGAGGGACTTCTTGTCCCCTGACTGTTGTTCTTCTTGAAGTCCTTTTTGACGACCAACACATCTAACATCATTGGCTTATCAATACACTCTTGCAATGCTTTTTCCTTGGCCAATCCTCCTACGCGTGCAATATGTAAAGAGGGTAGCATAAACTCTACCACCAAACACCAATTAGAATAGTGTGGATTTTTTCAATCTTTTGTAAGTTGTTCTATATGCCCATAACACGGATGAGACTTTGTCATCCCAATCCTTCCTTATAACATCACAAATATTGGTAAGTATGTGACTCAATATCTTGTTGAATGCCTCAACAGCCCAATCAACCTAAGGGTGATAAGGAGTAGCCTTGTGATGAGCCACCATGAACTCTACCAACAAAATCCTGACTGTCCCTTTCAAAAAATGAGTACCCCAGTCACTAGTCAAACTCATAGGGCACCCATATATGCTAATGCTATTTTCACATAAAAGTATGGCTGCTGTCACTACCATGTAATCCCTCATAGGTATTATCTCTGTCCATCGTATTAATAATTAGTATAAGTAATGATATAGCGTGAACCCATCCTTCGCGTGACAGGTGAAATAGGGCCTATAATATTGATTTCCCATTTTTCAAACGGTTCAACACTAACTATTGATATCAATGATATTTCATCCCTTTTTCCTGGCTTACCAAGATGCTAACAATGATAAGAGGCCTTGCAATATTCAATATAATCATGGTAAAGGGTTTCCCACAAAAGACCTACCAATAAGATCTTTTGTGTGGTGGCATTTCTTGCATAATGCCCTCCTACAATACCACTAGGTGCTTCCTCTATGACTGCAGTGTGCTCATGCTCTAGTACACACCAGCACAAGACCTCATCCCTGCCTAACTTGTATAGGTCTCCACTGATTAACATGTAGGGTGTGACACGTACAACTAACTGTTTCCTTTCTAAGCCCTTCATTCCCTCTGACCCCACACCTATTTTAAGAAACACAACAATATGTTTCAAGTTAGAGGGCATGTGCCGTAATCTAAATAGTTGTGCATCTGACATTGTATTGTCAATGCTCTACACATCCTCTACTGAGTTAATCCTTGATAAATGGTCAGGCCCCAAATTACTCTTATGTAATTTTACAACAACCGTAAACTCAAACTCCTGAAAAAATAGGACCCACCTGCAAGATGAGCTTGTTCACCAAGTAATTTAATGTCATGTGGTCCGTGTAGAATATAAAGGGTGTTACAAGAAAATACTGCCTAAATTTATGTAGCATGTAGATCATCGATAATGCCTCATGCTACATGGTGGTATAGTTCTGTTCTACTAGGGTTAGCTTCCTACTAGCAAAGCATAATAGATGGTCAATAATTCCCTCTCTAGGTTGTGCTAAAACTGCTCCAATCGCCATCCCTAAAACATCAATGTGTACATGGAATGGGTTATCCCAAGAGGGAAAACATAATATCGGCACAATGATAAGCCTATTATTCAATGTGTTGAAAGCCATGTCTGTTGCGCATCTCCCCAATGGAAAATACTCTTGTGTTTTAACAAATCTTCCAATGATGCGACAATCTTGGCATAGCCCTTGATGAACTTCCTATAATACCCTATATGTCCAAGGAATCCATGTACCACACTCTGAATGGTAGATTCCCCCAATCCCACAATAACGACAACTTTGGTAGGATCCACCAATAAGCCTTCTTTACATATGATGTCCCAACAGGGTGCCAAATGGAGTAGCGAAGGCACATTTCTTTATGTTTAGGGATATACTTAACTGCCAACATCTCTCAAACATTAGTCTCATATTGTCACAATGGTTCCTCACCAATCCATATATTGTCTAGCCATCCAAGTAGAATTGTAGAAATTTATGGATGAAGTTCTGAAACACATGAACCACAATGCACAAAAACACCACAGGTGCGTTCTTTAGTCCAAAAGGCATGACTGTATAGGAAAAAATTCCCCATTCAATGGTGAAAGTTATCTTTTCTTGGTCCTCCTGTACAATTCTAACCTACTGATATCTTGAGAATCCATCTATGAAAGAATAAATTTTACACCCGACTACTCCTTCCACAATATCCTCAGTGAAGGGGGTTGAAAAAGGATCAGTGACACACACCGCATTCAAATTCTTCTAGTCAACACAAATCCTTATCCTCCTATCCTGCTTAATGTTGATGACCATCAAACTTATCCACTCTGATTCCTCAATAACCTTAATGATGCATGATGTGATCATCTTGTCAATCTCCTCCTTGACCTTAACTTGTAGATTCAGATTCATTTGATAAGGTCTCTTCTAAATTGGGCATGCACCTTCCTTTAGCTTGATCTTCATTTCTCCCAAGGAGTGGTGAAATCATTTAAGATCCCCGCACGGGAATAAATCCCAGAATTCACGTAATAGATCATTAATCTTTGAAACCTCCCTTTCTTTCCAGTAATATCCAATAGTATCTTTTTTAGGTTCTGCCTCCAAGCTAATGTTAACGTTTTTGGTTTTCAGGGGTTCATGGTAGGTGTACGCTTGCTCATCAACAATATCAATAACCTTACATGTATCGAAAGTATGGTTAACATCTAAGTTTTCCACCTCTTCACCATCTATCACATAGACCAACTTCCCTTTCTCTTTGTCCTTGCATGCATGCTCAAGCTGTACCTCCTTTGATTCTTCCTCATCGAAGTGCACTTCTAAGCCAGGTTCACCCAATAAATCTAGTACTTTGTCCTCTGCCATGGAACTATCTCCCATAGTTAGGTGCTTAACAACCTGCAATGCCTTATCCACCGATGGCTTATTACTCTCATACTAAAAAGATTGAATGAACATAGCCGTTAACTCCTTCTAGTTTCCTTTCTGATGACAAAACTCTGAATGAATAAACCATGCACGTGCGCAACCTTGTAAGGTGGAGTAAACCTTATGCACCCATAAAGATGGAGGCAAGGCTTTTGTGCCTTCCATTTAGGCCTTCTCACATGCTTGGAAGTGAAACGAGGTAGGTTATTTTCCATGATATTCTTGTATAATAGTAGGTGCATTGCTTTGGAGAAACCTAACAGAGAACGTGATTCTCACCTCATGCCATTCTAGAAGATTATCTTGATGGGTTGCCCACCAATGTGATGTGATCCCGAGAAAAGTATAGCTAAGCATACTTCTCCTTTCGATCTCACATATCCACTAGGTCTCCATTTCTTGTAGGAAAGCATCAAGGTTACCTCCCCTAGTGTAACTCAACAACTATTTTCCTCCTAGGTGCCTAACTGAGTGCACCTTTGTTACTTTCATCACAAAGCCTCTTAACTTCCTTCCAACTACCTCATATGTCCAGTGCGCCCGATTTTCACATGCCACACTAGTTGTATCACTTATAGATTGAGTTTCTTCCCACTAAATAACACCTTCTTTTGTTAGTTGCACAACCTTAGGGTTCCTGATAGTGCACACCTAGATTCTGTCTAGGTCTTCTTCTCCCAAGGGCTCAGTATAGGGTGCTAAATTTCCATCCTTCAAAGGAATGATAATACATTCCTCCTTGTTCTCAAAACTTATATACCCCTTATTGAAACATAAGTCAACATTGTTATTATAGCACTAGGGGCACCCAAGTAACAATGGAAAGTTGTCTGCCTCAGAAAGCACCAAGACTTCAAAGTCTCCAATGAATTTTTCCCCTTGGATAGTTATAGTGGCATCCTTTAAGACACCAATGGGTATTGCCTTTGTCTAATTAGCTATACACAACACATTTTAAAATGACTATAATAGAGGTCTTCCCATTTGATTCCATGTGTCCAAGGTGAGAACATTAACTTCCATGCCCGTGTCAATCAGAATATTACTTAGGAGCCATCCATCAACAACTGAATTTGAGGTAATCTGCTTATGATATTCAAGACTATGAGGAGGTATATTAGCATGAAAAACCTTCCTCTCACACTCTCCTCTAGCACTTGGTAATTTTCCTCTCAACCACTCTCCTAAATAAGGGATGATATTCTCTTGTCTTAACATCTTGCATACCTCCCTGACTTCATCCAGATCCTTTTGTGGAGCCTCAAATCTTTTCTTCTGCTTTAATTGTTGCGACTGCTCCTTCAAACAATGGATCTTTCCTTATAGGCTTCAAATAAAATCCATGGTTTCCTGATAAAATTCCTTATGATGTGTAGGGTTTGGATACTTCCCAAGCACCACTTATTCTCTTGTAATTGGTGGTCTCTGCTTTGGTATCTCCCTGGCGTGCACAACCTCAGCTCACATCATCACCAGTATAGGTCCTAACTCAGATTCATGTACCACCCATGGCATCCATTATTGATTAACATGCTTTACACTCACCATCCTAGTGCCCTTATCCTTCTACTGCTTCTGGCTCATATGCTCATATAACTCTGGGCACTCTTCATACTTGTGTTTTTTCCTACACTAAGGGAACTGCAACAAATCGGGACACTTATGCTTGTAATGTTTTGTAGATCCACAGTTATAACAATTTCAATGAGGAAATTCACTTCTTTCTCCTCCATGATTTCCATGGCCCCAAAATCCACCCCAAAAGCCTCTTCAGTGACCTCATCCATCTACACGCCATTCATAATGATGACCATAATCCTCGGAACTACTGGAAACACTGGTCTGGTGCACACCAATATCAATGGAATCATGTATCTAGTCAATCAATCTACAATCCTTGGTGTCATGAGTAGTAGAGGTGTAAATTTTGCAATAGCATGACACATTCTTATGGATCGCACGCTGTAGAAACATGCATCTACTTACATCATGATATCTATGGTAGATCTCACAAATCACTGACATGGCACACATCGATCTTTGTGAGAAACTATCCTTTAATGTACCTTTACTCCATAGTCCATGCACCATAGCCCACTGTGAGTCTCATGAGATGAGTTCACAAATAATTTCTCTAGCTACTTTTCTATGACAACAATTTGGGCTTCAAGAAGTGGACTAATGCTGGTATCAATGCTTCCCACAAACTCAGTGTGCAAGGTAGCCTCTAGGGCCTCACACGGATCTATGAAGGTATTATGTGAAAGTGCCCTTCTTAATGGAGTGATAAGCCCTTTGATGAACCACTGAGCATGTTGAGATGGGTAAATATCAAAAGAAAACTTTGATAAAAGAGTCTTAAAGTGCAAGTCATACTCCCACACTTTTTTTGGCATCCCTTGTTGGATTTCCTTTAAAGCGCTGATGCTCTTCTGTTAAAACTTAGGGATGTAGAACTCTGCCAAAAATGCATCACGCAATGTGATGTAATCCACCACCATTTGGTGTGGATCATACTTCTTGTACCGGCTATGCACGTATCCTTGTAACGTAGTTGCAAACTAACTCACCTTCTTTTTTGGTGCAATGATACCCTTCATGCACCATAACAACTCACATTTGTGCACATGCTTTGCAACGCCTTCCACACCCTTGTAATCAGGCAAATGTAAAGACATCTAAAAAATACCTACTGAGTTTGTTGATGCCCTTTCTCGTAAGATCTAGAACCTTGGCCTCCTCCAATATTTCCACCACTTCTAGCACCACTATATCCATGAGTGCCAACTCCTCTAGATCCACCAGATCCTCCTCCTATGGCAAGTAAGGGGCCTAATGTAGATACTCCTTGTGAACCCACTGCCATGCTAAACTACGTGCTGACAGTTTGTGAAGTTGACCCACTCCCAGATGTGTTTCTCATGCCACTTCTAGATGCGATACCCAAACTTTGGGAACCCACACCTTGCCAAAATGTCATACTAGACAAGATACCTCTGAATACAGGAAATGACTATGTAGCCATAGATGTACCAAATGAAAAATTATAGCTCCTAGGTGTCACTTGACTACCAATACCAATACCAACAGGATTATCAAAACTTATCTCAGGAATTGGAAAAATAAGTGTAAAGTTCTGGTTGTCATGTGCATTAAGATGTGCACCTAGAACTCTCCTCCTTTCTTCATATGATAAGCTCTCTCCAAAATTTGAGGAGGTTTCTCTTCCGCACTTACCAAGATGGGGTAGCTTAGAATTCTCAGGTTCCACGTCCTCTGTGCGAACCTCAAATCCTTCCCGCAACATATACCTCCATAAATCCATCACTCCTATAGCTTCACGTAGTCTTACCAAATCCCTCTCTTGAGATTCATTATACTTGAACTGCTTCTCCTCTCTCTCCATTTCTGCCGTAAGGTCTGCCATCCTTTACCACATCAGCTTCCACACCTCACACCTAGTAGGTGTTTAGCCAACCATGGGGAAGGCTTCCAAAATCAAAGTAATGATCAAGATCTTGATGGATAATGACAAAGCACGCAAGAAAGATCCTTTGGGTTTTCATAAGAACTCGAACTCAATAACATCCAAACAAGAATAAGTTGAGATTATGTACTCCAACATGTAACTAGTCAACACACCTCTCCACCAGTGATCAAAAACATGAGTCTAGGTCAGATCAGAATCCTACAACCACTGATATTCCTCCTGGAGCCAAACATGTTGTCTATAGCATCAACTTGTCCTTGATGCATATGCTAGGGGCCATTCATATAACTCTACTGGTAA
The DNA here is from genome assembly GCA_019776745.2 of Taxus chinensis. Classification (NCBI taxonomy): domain Eukaryota; kingdom Viridiplantae; phylum Streptophyta; class Pinopsida; order Cupressales; family Taxaceae; genus Taxus; species Taxus chinensis. The sequence goes on along the minus strand of CM034149.1, from coordinate 119,746,563 downwards.
ACAACAGAAGAATGTCTCATAGAGTTCGTGATACATGTGGTACTCTACCCATTTATATGCATAAAAATCAGGTCCAGTGCTAAATCTCTAAGAAAAATCATCCTCTGTGCTTTTAAGCCAGGTCTCGATGTTGTCCAAGGTCAGACGCTCCATCATCACACATCATTCTCACAGCAACTTCAAAATAGGTCTCGACAACGAAAACAAAGTGTAGTCATTTCTTCATATACCTTCTTGCTACCCCAAGTGTGTCAAAATATCACCTAGTGTGGGTTGGGCACTCAATTGAGGCACATGTGGGCACCAAGCCCCTCCTTTATGTGAGATTTGTGAGAATGATCTGCCATTAATGGAGAATGAGTTGAAATAATGCAACTATAAACATTTACTCAAAAATAAAAGATACATATAACATATTCGTGCACATATGCATCATAAATGGGAGTGAACATTGTAAATAAACATAATGAAACTAGATCTAACTCAAAATAATATGAATAACACAAGGGTTTACACTTTAGAACATAAATAACCAGAATCACACACACAAATTGATTTATAAACATTTATAGTGGCCTCATTACATCATAAGGGTCATATAAACCAAATAAATTAAGGAATATTATCATAAACCCTATAAAAATACTCTACAAAGAGAGTTCTTAGCTATCCTACCCATTACAACCCTTTTTCATACCCAAATCCATGCCTATTATGCCTAAAACCCTTCTTGCAAGCATTTATGCAGCGCCTTGTTTCTACTCAATACCCTCTCTAACCCTACTAGCATTCTAACAACACTTTATTATTACTCTACTCCTCCTCTATTTTGGACCCAAGCACTCCTTTAAATAAGATCTGGATGCACCGCCTTGGTTTCCTTCATGAAGAAATCATATGCCAAGTGGAAGTGTGGTTTTCCATGGTCGAATGCCTATGTCAGCTTACAAATGCCTCCAGTACCTGTAATGATCATCTTGGAAATATTCCTTACGTGGAATATTCTTTTCTTGACCTCTAAGGTTCCAGGGTGGCACCTTATCCATTCAACACACCTACTCGGGCTTTTCACGTGTTTCTCCTGTGACAACTCCTTCAAAATATGGCTAAGCCCCTAAACTTCCTGCTCCCCCGCGCGCCAACCTCTTCTCCCAGGTGCCTTTCTCTTGTGAAATTTTTCGTGAGTGTCTTCCTTATTTACTGTCTCCCACATGTGCTGACTTCTTCCTTAGGACTTAGTCAATTCAGGGCCCAACAATTTGTTTAACATGCGGGTTTCTTTTGTTTCGTGAAGTTCACCATCTTACATGGTACTTCCTTTATTTCCCTTACTTCACTTCTCTAACCTTCCCATACTATTGCATTGTCCCTTGCCTTTGTTCTGTGGCATATTTCCCCATGGAGATGTGCCCTTTGTTACATAGGTTAGGCAAACCCACATAACACTAAGTTTCTAGTTTCTGTGGAACAACAAGTTACTTTGTTCCATGAATTTTCAAACAAAAAGTGCCTAAGTATTTAACTTGAATAAAGTTGTCAAAATATCATGGATGCTATTTTGGACAACAATTTAGTGACTTTCGGGGAACATCTACCGGTTAGATAGGTCAATTAGTAGCTTGGCATATCCATTGGACACTGAGTTAACATATAACTTAGAATTTTTATGTGCGATCAAGCTACTCCTTTATCTACAAACTTTCTATTTTACTTGTCATTTCATTCTATAGAACACTGTGTTATGATGTTTCCTCTTAATTTAATTCATGACCTCCAACATGAAGAATGCAAATGGAACCAACACTTCTGTAATAATTCACTTATTGGAATGATCACCACAAGGATTGAGGAAAAGACACTGAATCATTGATCATAACACACAAAAATAAGGGCCTGCCAATAAAAAAAAGAAAGGATAACAAAAAGGAACAACAACTATTGACAAGATTCAACAAATAGACTCAATGAAAAGGTTTGAGATAAATCCCATTGACTAGGATTTGAAGAGCCTCCCCATAAAGCTTAGATAATTGAAAAGAGTTAGCCTGCTTATAAGTAGTAATAATATATGGCCCACTCAAAAGTGCATCGAACTTAGAGGTTGTTTGTGTCAGATATTCATTTTCCTTGTATTTGTTTATTTACTTGGAGTTTTCCTACACTCATTGGATATGTTTGCTTAGGTGTACCAGTTGTGTTGATTTAGCTTACTAATTGTGAGGAGTCAACTCTACTACCAGTATTAGTTAGTGAGAGTTATTCACCACTGATCTAGGTGGTATTTGCAATTTCCTCCTCTTATATATGTAAATAAATTGCATTATTTTATGAAATGAAGCATTGAGTTGATTTGGATCCATTCTTTCCTTGTGAATTATTGATCACATTGCACCTTATTGTTAGTTATTTCAATTTCTGTAATTTTCTCGTGTATTTATTCTTCATCCACCCTATTTTATCTTTGTTTGTTTCCCATTTTAGAACCATATCTTTTATTCTCAAAGCATGTGCTTTGAATTTCTTGTCAAACACTACTTGGTTGACCTTTGATGTTCCTCTAAATTTATCATGGCACATTGTCTTAATTCTTGAAGTTCAACCAACTCTGCCATTTGAAATACACTTTGATCTTTTCACTCTAATTCCAAATGATGCAATAGTTCTAAAGAAGGAAACTCAAGAGATATTGGAATCCTGACCTCTCTACCATATACAAGGATGAAAGAAGAATTGCCAATTACTCTTTTAGATGTGATCCTATCAGATTAAAGAACATTTTTGATCTTTGTATGCCATTGTCTTTAATTCATCTCCATTGTTCTCTTCATTATTCTGATCAAGTTTTTAATAGTAGACTCAACTAAGCCATTACCCTGAGGGTAATAATTAGAAGAATTTTTCAGGTAGATGTCATTTTTAAGAGCCCAGTTAGAAATTTTATAGCCAAAGAAGGATTTAACATTGTCATAAATAATAATATAGGTAACCCCAAACATCATTAGAATATCCTTTAGGAAATCAAAGATAGACAATTCAGTTGCTTCCTTGAGTACCACAATTTATGTCCACCTAGTAAAGTAATCAGTCACTATTAGTACCAACTTGTGACCTGTAATTGACATTAGGTTGATCATGCCAATAAAGTCAAGTCCCAATTGAGAGAATGGTTCATTTTCTTAAATTAGATGAAGTTGAAAGGACACCAACTTCTTTTTACCAGTGAAAAGAGCACACTCCTTGCACTTTCTAACCCATTGATAAGAATCCATGAATAACGTGGGCTAGAAGTATCCTTCTTTTAATATTTTGATTATTGTGTCCTTCATTGAGAAAATATCTCTAGAGAAGCCATTGTGGGATTCCAATAATACCTTTCTCAATTTCTCTCCTTTGTTACATCTTAGTAATACTCCATCTAGGTTCTTTCTAAAAAGTACTCCACCTATTAATGCATATGGAATGGACTGTAATCTCAAATTTTATCTCTCATCTTTTCTCAAACTAGTAGGATATTCACCAATAGATAAGAATCTGACCATGTTGTTTATTCAGCTACTATCATTAGGCAGGCTCACAATGACCCGTTCTTACTCTTCCTCAAAAATATAAGAAGTTTCTTGATCATTTTCAACATCAATAACTAGTTATTCACATAATGCTATTCTTCTAACCAATTTTTTAGCTTTGATAGTCACATCATAATCCATAATTTTTGTCACCCATCCAACTCTCTTTTCACCGATCTCTACTCCCATAATGAAGTCTCTCACACTAGGATTGGATACCAATACCTTGATGTGGTTAGTGTAGACACTTATTTTTAGCACCTCCCCGTGCCCCCATCTCGTGTTTTCCTCTCACCCTTGTCTAGAATTCTCATTTCCTTCATAATTTTGAAATTATCCTATTTTCTCGACATCCCATCTTATTTATCATTTTTTTTAATTCCCATTGATACATTTTCATTTCCCTAAGCCTTAATCTATCTTTAATCCCTTAATTATCCTAATCCTATCAATAAATCCTCCTATTTAATACCCTCACGGGATACCCATCCCCTCTCATAATTACCCTTCATTAATCCTTTCCTAGGATTCTCCCACTCATTCCACCCCTTCCTAAGATTCCTTACGCCTCCCTCCACCCATTAAAAACCCCTTACATGTGGGCAAGGATAAAAAAATCCCGTTAGCCTTTTCAAAATCTAATCTCACCATCCCATCATCATTCTAATGTCTCTCGGAAGACAATCTATGTCAATCACCGGTGACTAATCCAGGTCCCTGGTGACCCAAACCTACGCTATTTAAATGTACTTAACCCTCTTCTCTTGGGGCTAAAAAAATTGGAATCATTCGTATGTTTTGTGATTGCTGAATTTTGTGCCTTATCTTTGGAGCTCTTGTTATTAGCTAGTTCATCTTGACATCCTTGTTGCATGCCATTGCACAAGCTTGGAGTTTAGAGGATATTGCAGAGATATCATTTATGCATTTTTTTTTTTTTGTCTTGTAGGTTTTTTAAGGTATTCATCAAGCTCTATGTTATCTTCATATCATCTTCAACCATCTTCAGATCCAACTATCCACCCCATCCATTTTTTTTGAGATTTTATCCCTAGTCTAGTTGACATCGATTGGGTCTAGTCATTGTCGACCCATACTCTCAATCTGTTAGATCCATATTATCTTGTACCCCTTTGAAATTTATTAACTTTGTATTGCACCTTGTCTATTCCTATGCATCTTGGCTATCTTATGTACAACTTTTTCACTTATCTCAGCATCTCAAAACTAGTACTTACCCTACTTCTACATATATCTTACATACCCTACACAAGTCATCATCGACTGTGCTTATCTTCTTCGAGTCACCATCGACCTATACTATATCTATTCTAGAATCCATTATTTCATAGTTCATTTGCCTCCGTGGTTATGCATCCTCTTCTCAACTCTGATCCTACACAGTTTCAATTCATCTTTGTTGTGGTCGTCGTTGACTGTGCTGTCTGCTATCGGGTCACTATTGACCTTCTCTAGTTTGAGTTTTACTTTTGATATTTCTAGCATCAATTATCATTTTGGCTTATCCTATCTTATAAGATATATTTAAGATTCTTTTATTTGCATACTTCCATTCCATTGTTGATCATCTGCTTTTATTATCAAAATGTGGGATGACATCGTTTCTAGGAAGATTTCGCTTCTCAGAACTGAATTTTTCGGGCAGCCCACCATATCCATCACTAATCCTTTTTCATATTTATTCTTCATTGCTGTTCAGGTTATTGATTTACAGCAAGGAAGGTCTACTTTTTTGCACCCATACCATTTTCATCGTCATCCGCATAAGGAAGTCCCTAAACACTCTCATTTTCTAAGATTTTTCTTGGTTTCTAGTTTAGTCTTCACTAATATAAACCAAAAAGCATGAAATCTTGACAAACATTATGGCATGCCTGGTGGGACCACCCTTCTTTGATGAGGTCTCTTACATTTTTATCTCTTGTTTCATATTTTCTTCCATATCTCTTGTTCTACTAATCCTATAGGTAAGAATTTACTTTTTTCTTGCTTACATCGGAGTGTGGGTTGCTTGGAATCACTTTGGAGCGTTACTCATCTTAAAGATAAGATAAAATGAAAAGTGAACACCAGGTATTCCATGTTTTTTCTCGCTATCCCTTCCTTTTCTTTATCGCATCACATACTATGGTTTTTTGTCCTCATTAAATTTCCACACTTCGTTTTTAGGTCTTAAAAAGAACACCTCATTGTTTTCTTGCTCACATAGTGTAACTAGGGTTTTCATCTCTTGCATACACTTATTTCCACACATATCCAAACAACACACATTAATTCACACATCTAAAAATTAATCCCGGGTGGAACTATTGGGATTTCATCACCCTGTAGGAAAGCCGCTGCAACGTTCTGGCCATGTTGTAAATTTTTTGTATACTCGTATATTGGCTAAGCATCCGACCCCCTTATCGTAGAAGGACCATAAAGTGAGGAGGAAGGACCTAATACAAATCCCCATACTAGTATACATCACAGATTCAGGCCTCTCGTACCCTTAGGTATATTGAGGACTCCATCCCTAAACGTCTTGAAACTAGCCTTAGATCTACCGCTTCTTAGGTTCCCTTTGAGCCTTCTTGTTTTCTTTCCACACTTCTTCTAAATAATCAAGATTAAATAAAAATGTGTTATGTGTATTTCTTGTAGTAGTAATTAATCAACATAAGTTTTACTTTCTTGTTTCATGCCCATCCTTACTTGATCACAAATCAGAAGAATAGAACAAGACTCTTCATCCAACGTTCCTGCATTTACCTCTTTTTCTATATAGATGTCAGTTCCTCATGTTGTCTCTTCCTCTATGGTTACTAGTCCCATCACTTCTACCATATCTTTTAGTGAGTCACCCATGGTTCATGCTCATTCTCAAGTTGATACCAAGCCCTCATTTTCTCACCATTTGATCCCTTCTCAACCAACCACTCCCTCGTCGGCCACTTCTGTTGAAGCCTTTGGACCCCCTCTTATCCCCCGCGGGTGTGTGGATTTCCAAGAGCTCATAGATGCTAACTTTTTCACCCTCCATGATTACCTCATCCATAAATCTACTCACCTTCCTATTGATGGGCCTCCTTTTCAATAGATAAATTCATACCATTCCCAACTTGAGTCTACCTAGGTCCTAACATCTCAGATTGCCATCTTTTTCCCTTGAGAAATGAATGAGTTGGCCATATCCCAATGTGAACATGCCTCCTTTAATCTATCCACACACTAATCTATTCAGTTGGTAGTCCCCATCCCATCTAGTTTACCTTGTATCAATACCACTCCTTCCTCCCTTATGCCCATCACATCCTCATCCACTGTGGTTACTGATATCCTCACTCATCCCCTTCCCAAATCCATCCCTCTTCCTTATACAATCAAACACCCCTTTCAAAACCCACTCTCCATTCCCACATCCTAAATTCATGCTAATGTGGTCTCTTCACACCCACTCCAATCAAGTCCTACACAAACACATCAACACCTTCCTCATACTACTTTTCAACATATGTTCTATCATGAACCCATCCAGGAATCTCAAAATCCTCATCATAGTCACCCTCAATCCAACCTCCTTATCATACATCAACAAATCCCTCAATCCTATCCTTCTACTTACATGCCCTTTCAGCAGCCCATCTCTCAACCTGCCCAATCTAGATGCATCACTTATCCTCTTCTTTCTTAACCACCTCCTCAAGTTTCTACATATTCTTTGAAGTTCCAGCCTCAATCTACCTTGTCCACCTCCTACATCCTTCAACATATCTTCCACCTACTTCTAATGACCCCATGCAAACATTGTTGAGTAGATTGACCAACCTGGAAGCCATTACTTTGGGTCCTAAAAGCTCATTCACGTATGAACAAATTTGTAATGAGCCCATCCATCCCTCCATTTCAGTCAAATCCTATCCTCTTCATTGGGAACTTCCTAAGTTCTTTAAATTCAATAGAAAAGAGGATTTAACAACACATATGAGCCTTTAGACATCCATGTTATCTAATAGATCATGATCACGATCTCATGCTTAGAAACTTCCCCATTTCATTGTCTAGCCCCGCATTGGACTGGTATAATGGCATCACTCAGCACTCCATATTTTGTTTTATGCAGCTTTCCCAACTCTTTATAGATCATTTCTCCATCAACATTTCTCATAAATTAACTATCACAGATGAAGAAACTTCCCCATTTCATTGTCTAGCCCCGCATTGGACTGGTATAATGGCATCACTCAGCACTCCATATTTTGTTTTATGCAGCTTTCCCAACTCTTTCTAGATAATTTCTCCATCAACATTTCTCATAAATTAACTATCACAAATAAACAGTTAGAGGATGAATCCCTTTCAGATTTCATTGCAAGATGACATGGCATCATTAACTAGCTATATTTTTCCCTTCCTTAGACTGAGCTCATTGAACTCTTTTCTTGATCTTGTGCTAAGAAAATTTCTTCCACCCTCATGATTCAATCATTCCAAATATTTGAAGAAGATTTTACCATGGCTCATAAGTTATAAATTCATGCCCTTCAGCAAGGCCATGTTAAACTCAGATTTAATAAACCTAAGATGGAGTTCACTAAGTCCTCCTCTTCTTTTCATGAGGACAAATCCAAGAGTGCAACAAGTTCTATTGTCATTAAGTCATCTTCTACTTCTAATTCCCATACCAAGAACTCACAATGAGCTCCTCATCCTACCCAAAACTATACCCCTCTCGGGGAGTCATATAGTTCCATCTTTGATAAGATTATGGCTGTCAATCTCATCCAAATTTGACCTTTAGATGAATTGCGGGCCAAGCCCACTTTGTATCGCGAGGATAACTATTAAAAACATCATCAAGTCTACATACATGAAATTGATTTTTTTTGTACATTTAAGGACCTTTTTCAACAACTTATCAACTAAGGGGACCTTTAAGTGAGTAATCCTAATTACCCTCCCAGACAACCACTTTACATTTAAAAAAAACCTTTTCCCAATCATCCTCCTACTAGGTAAGCAACCCCTTTCACATCTCAAGCACCTGAATCTCATGACATTAGTATTATAAGTCATGTTTCTACATCATCCTCCTCAACCACTTCATCAACTTCATCTATGTTGGGCCCTTGAAATATTGGCTAAGTGCAAAAATGCACATAGGTGCGCAAGGCCTAGTTGAAGAAAGGTGCGTAAGGAGAAGGCATGTAAGGAAGGGTTTAAGGAAGGGTTTAAGGAAACTCATGGAATGCACGAAGACAAAGCCAAGGTTTTAGAAATTAGCCATATTGGGCATTTTAGGTAGGACACGAGAAAATTATGACCCGACTACACATGTAGAGTGGATAAGGTGCCAGCCTGGTGACATGTTGGCACAGGAAGGAATATGCCCTGTGTTAGAAACTTCTAGAAGGACATCATGGCAAGGAGTGGCGAGATCAGGTCTGGAGGAGCATGTTCTCATGGAGGACCACATTTAGACACTTAGCGACAGATCTGAGGCCACATAAGAATGAGTTAGCAGTTCAAAAAGGCTATATATACAAGTGCCTGCAGAAGTAAGAGATATAGATAGAGGGATGAGCTCTACATAAATATTGCAAGGACTCTATTAGATTGGGTAAATAAGGGTAGGAAAGGATGTATTAAGGGTTTGGGAGTTATAAAATTTTGTTGAGGGCCTAGTTATATGAATCCAGTTATAATGCATGACCACAGTCTTCCTTTCTATGACATTCTATAATGGGCCTAATGAATTTAATAAGGTTACCAGTTTATGTGAATATGAGCATTAATGGTTATGATGCATACATCCTTCTTCATAGCTATTTTTAATTTATGTTTATGAACTAAGTATGAATGCTTGTATGACTTCCTTTCTGTTTTGGTATAATTTCTATAATATTTTAAGCACTTTATGTCTGGAATGACGATAAGGATCTAGAAGCCGTTCTGAGCTCTATGGTGCTTGTATGTCTTATTTCCTTTCAAATATCTTAAAATTGGATCATAGTTGATGTTTCCCACTAAAATCACATAAAAGAGAGACTCGGCACTCGCGCATGCCTCGGGTGAGCACCCAGAGCCCGCTGGGTGATAGGCCGACGCGCATGGGATTTCTTTCCTTTGTGATGGGGGTAAAAATGACTACAATCTACATCTATCTTCGAGCCCATTGTATCTACATCGACCATCCCTACATCTACCACATCTGAGCCTACTCCTCCCACACCCATCATACTACTTTCCCTTCTGGTTTTGTCTGCTTCTACACTAGATCCTTTGCGTACTTCTTCCTCTACACCTTCCATTGAACCTACTCCTACTATCTTGACAACCCCATTGAAATGTACCCCTTTTCCTCCATCAAATATTACTCCACCTTCTACCTCCAAACATTCCTTAGATGTTCATCAAAACGATGCCCCTATCTCATCATCCTTCTCCACATCTAAATCATCTTCCATAAAATTAACATCCCCATCGTCTTCCCATGAACCCAATTTGCCTCCAATCTTGAATTCCAAATCATCCACCTCTCAGAATATCCCCCATGTCGAGATTATTTTCATCTTGTTGGTGAGAAAATTTGTCGAGGGAAAAACTGGTGGGATTTAAGACAACATCTCAGAGACTCTAGGCCTCCTTGCTTGGGTGGTGCAAATCCACTTATTATGCATACATGAAATTAAAATCATTTGTGGCTTGACAGTTGGGGATCCAATAGGGGCACTCCATTAACCTTGTGGCAAAAGCTTGTAGATACTTGTAAGAGAGGAATTTTCTAAGAGAGTGGGAAAGGGAGTGAGAAAAAGAGAGGGGGGTTAACGTTGCAAGTAGAAAATAAGATTCCTACAATATTTAACTAGAAAATTTTAACACACATAAAATTAGAAGAAAACAATTTCACAAGTGGAAACAAGACGAGTTAATATTGAGAACTCAAATTTTCTAAAACCTTCTCATCCAAAAAAGGCATGAAACTCCTTATTTTTTATTGATGCTTTGAGAAATTTTTCCATAGTTAGAAGTAGAAGAATGTAGAGAAAGGGACTAGAAGAAATAACTATCTCCTTTGTTTCTTCACAAGTAGTGATCTCTCATGAGTATAAAAAATTGACAACCAACCCTTTGAAATGGGAATGGATTTACAATTTATAGGAAGAGAAATGACTTTTCCTATACCCCCAACGACTTTTCATATGTCCTTGAGCAACTTATAAATTTTTAACTTCCTAGGAGAATATTAAATCTTTTTTTATAACATAAAGGTGAATTTTACATTAGAAACATAAAGTTGCTTTTTAATTTCATTAAGTACATATAAAACATGCACCCCCAATAAAGAATTATAACATGGAGGAGAGATAAATTAGGGGGAGAGAAGAGAGAGAAATAAGAGAGAACATTATGTTGATGAATAATCCACTCTTGTTGACTCTTAAAAGGCTCTACCGAATTGATCTTGATGCCTTCGAACCCTTTGGAACATTTCAATCCTCCTTTATTAATGAATCATTTCCCTTTTTATACAATTTATATTTTTAGTATGCCTCACCATGGACACATGCTATTTTTAGTAAGTGCACTGGAGGTGTCAGATTGTAACAAAATAGGTCTTGAAATTCTGGGTTTTATTCCAGGGTTCTACATTCTGAATTTTGGGTAATTACTTTGTCTAAACAAGTGGGAAAATTATATTTTCATTGGTGGGGGAAGAATAATGATAAAAATATATCCCTACATATCTCTAAAAAATAGGTACTTCATGGCACAAAAACTACTTTACGTGAAACTAGTTTTTTCAATGATCATTCCCTCCAATTTTCACGTGATTTCGCTGACTGGAACCTTGCGAAGTGAAGAGGTAATTACTTCATATGAAAAAGTGGGAAAATTATATTTTCATGGGTGGGAGAATAATAATGATAAAAATATATCCCTCCATATCCCTAAAAAATAGGTACTTCATGGCACAAAAACTCCACATGAGAAACTGGGTGCATATTCTTCATCATTTTCATCACATCCAGAATACTCACAAAATCTGATTTGTGCATCATTATCAAGTTCATCAACTTCTAGGGAATCACCACCTTCACTTTCTTGTTCAAGCTCTTATTCATTTTCTTGACTCCTACAACTTGCATTGATAGGTGGGGCCTCCAAGGAAATCCTTTGGGGTGCTCCTGCAATCTGATTTGTGTTGTTTCTTTGAGAATACATTCATTCAAAAATTTCCCTCTTCAACGATGCCATTTCATTTGCTAATTTTTGCAGCAACAGATCTGTTCTCTCATCTCTAGGATGTTGGGTCTTTCCCTTTGAGGGATTCTTTATTTTTCTAGATAGGATGAGATGATCATCAAGTTAAACAACTATTCTTTGCACTTCTGTTAGATTCCTTGGTTATAACCTTCGTAGGAATAATCCTACCTCCGATGATTGATCATTAATGAAGAATATCTTGACATTGTTCTCAGATGGTGAATCCTCTTCCGGTATCCTGCAGAGAAACTGGTCAAAATGAGCCACAAAGTCTCTCATAGTTTAATTTTCTCCTTTCTTCATTTATTCTAATTGAACAAGGAGATCTTGATAGTCCTCAGTAGATTTGAGTCTCTCCTTGTACTTGATTTTGATTTCATTCCAACAAGTGATGGATCGGGAAAAAAGAAGGTAGAACCATTTTGCTGCTTTTTCCTGGAGAGACTCCACAAACAATCTTACAGTGACATCTTCATGTTGGACACCAAGAATCACACATTATGTGGTGAAGGCTGATATGTTCTCTTTAGGGAGTTGTGTGCCATCACCTTTGAATTGGGAAAGTTCTTACGGTAATCTATCGGTAGATTGTGAAGAGGGGGTTCAAGAGCAAACGGGCCTGTATTTCTTCCCCATGGAACAATGGGTCGAGGTATTTCTTCTTCATCCACCATTGTTTCTCCTGCTTCAGATTCTACTTCAAAAAATTATTTTTCAAATTCTTCTTCTAGTAATAGTGCTAAAAAAATAGGAATATGAAAAGTTGTGGAATATGAAAGGTCACTTGCAAGAATCAACATTGTGTCTTTTAGCAATGGATTTTCGTCAACTGCTTTTCTTGATTTTTTCAAATTTTTTATATTTTCTTAACCTTGTGGTCATATTTTGGGTGTAGATGATGCTAAATGTGTCCCTTGGTGGGCCTTAAAAACTGTTGGCGAGAAAATTTTTTGGGAGACAAATTGGTGGGTTTTTAGCCAATGTCTCTGAGACTCTAGGTCCCTCTACTTGGGTGGTGAAACTCCACTTATTATGCATGCATGCAATCAAAATCATTGGTAGCATGATGGCCAAAAATACAACAAGGGAACTCTATTGACCCTATGATAAAAGCTTGCAGATACTTGTAAGAGAGGAATTTGTTAGGAGAGTGGGAAAGGGAGTGAGAAAAAGAGAGGGGGGGTTAATGTTGCAAGTAGAAAATTAGATTCCTACAATAGTTAACCGAAAAATTCCAACACACATATACTTAGAAGAAAGAAATTTCGCAAGTAGCAAAAAGATGAGTTAATATTGAGAACTCAAATTTTCTAAAACCTCCTCATCTAAAAAAGGCATGAAACTCCTTCTTTCTTTATTGATTCTTTAAAAAACTTGCACATAGTTAGAAGTATAAGAACGTAAAGAAAAGGACCAGAAGAAATAGATATCTCGTTTATTTCTTCACAAGTAGTGATCTCTCATGAGTATACAAAATTGAAAGCCAACCATTTGAAATGGGAATGGATTTACAATTTATAGGAAGAGAAATGACTCTTCATATACCCCCAATGAATTTTCATATGTCCTTGAGCAACTTATAACTTTTCAACTTCCTAGGAGAATATTAAGTCCCCTTTTATAACATAAAGGTGACTTTACATTAGAAACATAAAGTTGCTTTTTAATTTCATTAAGTAAAAATAAAAGTGCACCCCCAATGAAGAATTGGAACATGGAGGAGAGATAAAGTAGGGGGGAGAGAAGAGAGACCATTATGCTGATGAAGAATCCGCTCCTGTCGACTCTTAAAAGGCTCCACCGAATTGATCTTGATGCTGTCAAACCCTTTGGAACATTTCAATCCTCCTTTGTTAATGATTAATTTCATTTTTTATCCAATTTCTATTTTATTATGCCTCTCCATGGACACATGTTATTTTTAGTTAGTGCACTGGGGGTGTCAGATTGCAACAAAATAGGTCTTGAAATTCTAGGTTTTATTCTAGGGTTCCACTTTCCAAATTTTGGGTAATTTCTTTATATGAACAATTGGGAAAATGATATTTTCATTGGAAAGGAAATAATAATGATAAAAAACACATCCCTCCACATCCCTTAAAAATAGGTACTTCATGGCACAAGAACTAGTTTCAATGATCATCCCCTCCATTTTCGCGCTATTTCACCCACTGGAACCTTGAGAAGTGAAGAGGTAGCTCATTGAATTTTTAACTAATGTTCCTCATGTGGAAAGGTAGAATATTGATAAAAAAACACAAATCTCTATATCCCTAAAAAATAGGAACTTCATGGCATGAAAACTAGTTTACCCGAAACTAGATTTTTCAATGATCATTCCCTTCAATTTTCATGCGATTTCACCCACTGGAACCTAGATAAGTGAAGAGGTAGCTCACTAAAATTTTCACTGATGTTCTACATGTGATAGGTCATAATAATGATAAAAAACACAGCCCTCCATATCCCTAAAAATTAGGGACTTCATGGCGTGCAAACTAGTTTACGCGAAACTAGATTTTTCAATGATCATTCCCTCCAATTGTCGCGTGATTTCACCCACTGGAACCTTGAGAGGTGAAGAGGTAGCTCGATTCATTTTTCACTGATTTTATTCATGGTGGCCATTAATGTATTATTCAATCTTCATATATCATAGAGGTGGTGATGGAGGAGAATGAAGTTATTTGTAGTTTAGAATGAGATGGAGGCTAGGAAAAAACATTTGGGAGCTGAATTTTGAGCGCATGAGGAACCACAAGGCTTAAGTGGGCTGGGGGAATTTTTTGTCCCATATGTCCCTTTTCTAAAGGGATGATAGGGACATAAATTTCTACTTCACACCACATTGTGACACTTGGCGATCATCCGTGTAAGGAGAGGGAATGCTCAAATTTAACTCTCAGGGGCTTAACTGGTGAACGAGAGGTCATATTAGTGTTCTGTGGGCTAAAAAAGGGCTGGGAACATTTTTTTGTCCCCTTTGTACCTTTTATAAAGGGAAAAAAGGGACATGAAATCCCGCCAGGCTCCTGGTGCTGACACGTGTTGTCTTAAAAAAATGACTAAGTATGAGAATTTGAGAGTGAACTTGTGAAGGCCATATCTAGAGTTCCCGATGGAGTTTCAAGGTGAAATTTTATATGAATTTTTCTTAAAAAAACCCATTGAGTTGAATTGTGATGGTTTAGATATTTAATTCTAACTGCATAGACTCCAAATGACACCTTCTTTCTTGGGAATGTTAGTTACACGCCAGAAGAATGAGTTTGTGAAGGCCATATCTGAATTTCCCAGTGGAGTTTTTTGATAAAACATTATATGATTTTGATTATAAATGGCCTTATGAATCCAATGGTGGGCATTTCAGATCTTTATGCATCCATTTTATCCTTGAAAATTATGGATTTTGTTTTCTAGTATTTGTGACTAAGCATGAGAAAAAGTAGATGCAAACATATTATGCCCTAGGTGTTAGTGAAAAATATAACTCCACCGCCTTGTAGTGCTATTAAATACCTTTTCATTGATGTATTTTTCAGCTCCTAAATCCTTATATAACTCTTGAAATTGCTTCTTGAAGCTCAAGTGTTTTTTCACGGTGTTTGCTTCTTTAGGCCTGAAACCCCACTTTCATTGAATTGACTCCAAAACCTCAAGATATTCCCAAAATATTCCAAAAACTTTTCAAGGATGCTATTGGAACTTGAATGCATCTCCGTGTTGAATTTTTCTCTTTCATTCCACTACAGGGGGGTGTATTAGTCCTGGGAAGGCTAGTGGCAGCCCTTCCCAAAACTGCTCAAAATTTGGCATTCTTCAAAAGATACTAAAATCACCTAGGGGGACTGAATTTTCTTTCCTAAATCACTTATGGGGATAAGATGGACATCCAATTGAGGAGCATTACACATACTGAGTAAGGCTTGGTTATAAGAACACATAGACCTGGGGTGTCTTGGAAAAAAAAAACTTTGAAAATTTTGACACAGGAGTATCGTTGCCCGCCTTCAGATGTATTTTTTCTGTTGCAAAATACTAGACAACACATAGCCTCTAAGAGTAAAAACCCACAATGTAAATATAATAATATTGGTGCACCTATCTAAGATTCACTTACCCATCCACATAAGAAGTTGAAGTTGCCCCCTCCTAAGAATCCTCAATCCTAACCACCTAGTGCCCAAAAATCCATCTTAGGACTCCCTCATTTACTTTTAGGACCTAGTCCTTCATCCAAAATTCCCATTATCCATCAATAAAAATCCAAGTCTACCACACATACCTCTAAATTTAAATCTAAATCATTTACATCTACACAATCACCATCAAAACTTTCCCAATCTTAATCAATAACCACCATTCTTCCCACATCAAAATATGGGATTAAAACTCATAAGAATAAGACCCATCTTATATCCCCATCCACTTCTTCTAAATCAAGCCCATCCACTTCTTCTAAGGATTTATCCTCTACAACATCCATCAAATCTTATACTGAGGTATTTCAATGCCTTCTCCTCACATTCACGGTCACCCTTCCACCCATTAAACCCTTTAACCCACATGGGCCAAAATCCACATGGTTTGATCCTAATGTTATTTATGCCTACTATCAAGTACCAGGCCATACTACCGAGCATTGTAAGGCACTCCTCACTCTTGTCGATAGCCTTATGGAAGAAGATGATCTCCTTGTTGAAGAAGAAGACACCCTTCCATCCCCCAGTCTGTCCTCATCCAAATTTTAACTTCCAACCAATTCCAAGACTTCTAAGTCCACCTTTACCACTATTCCACCCTTGGATTCTCTTTCCTCTAAAGAGAAACCCCCTCTTTATATAGATGCCATTCATATTACCACTAGGTATCGCCCCTATGAGACCATATCATCCACCTCATCCAAATCAAAAGCCATCATCATTGCTCTTCTAAGTGAGCCTTCCCCTCATTCTTTACACTTGCCCCCCTCTTCTTCTAAGGCTAAGGATTCTATCCTAGCTCTCCTAATCCTACCACTATCGAACAGACTATCGTAAAACAGTTACATCAAGATCCTTTCAAGATTTACATTTATGATCTCATCCAAAGATCTCTCAATCACATGTACACTCTTATTGAAGGTTTACAGTGTATTATAGTATCATCTGACGAGCCTTAACCCCTTGCGTCTCTTATTGGATCTCTCACAAATTCTTCCGCCATATCCTTCGAGGATTTTGAAATCCCCGAAATTCTTCCCAAAGACCATGATATTCCTCTCTTTATCACGGTTCACATCAATAACACCTTCATCTGCCAATCCATGATTGACAATGGTGCTAATATCAACATCATTTATTCCCATGCCTTTAATCAACTTGAACTCCCTGAAACCATTGTCACCAAATCCCCTATTGTTCTTCACACATTCAATGATGTTTTCACGTTCACCTTGTTCAAAGTTATCCTTCCCATCTATGTCAGCCATAAAATCCTCCATAAAATTTTCTACATCGTAGAAGGGGAGTTTAGGTATAATGTTTTTCTTGGATGCCCTTGGATTTGTGTCATACGTTGCATCCCATCTACCCTCCACTGCTATATTAAATATGAACACGCAGGGAATATCCATACTCTCCCTACTGATTACCCTCCCTTCAAAGAATGTCACATGACTTATCAACTAAACGAATTGCTTTTCCCCAAACCAAACCCTTATTCTGAAGCATCCACCAGCTCTACTATTCTTACATCTAAGTTACCCCATGATGGATATTTTGATGATGTGATGAAAATCCTTACCCAAGAGGAGTGCCAAATCCTCTCTCTTAATTCCTTTCCTCCCATCAATCACCTTGGACGCCCTGAAAAATCCCCTATGTATCAATCCAATATCAGGGATGTCATCTCATTCCCCTCTTTTCTCAAAACCAATATGGTCTATGACATCCTTGATCATCCTTCCTCTCATTTTGAAGATCACCTTAACACCAAACCATACACTAATGGTTTCAAATTCCTCTCTAATAAATCCATTGTCTATAGTTACCTTTATCACTTTGTGTGGAAGGGATACGACTGAGGACATTACAAAAAGGGTATCTATGACCTTGTCTTTAAACAATCCCATGAACCATGTGAGGAATTTGGATTGGGTTATAAAGATCCCTCTGCTCATCCTTTATGTAATTCTTCTTCCTCCCAGATTGAGATTGAATTACCTCCCGTATCTCCATCTAACTATCTTACGGATCCTGATAATATGGTATCTATCCCCTCTGAATTTTTTTAGTCACCACCATCTCCCTCAAATTGGTCACTTGTAAGGCTGAAAATGAAACCCAATCCTTTGCTCTTAAGTATCTTGAGATGATAGGAGAGGATTTTCCTACCATTGACATCCTCCAATGCAACAATGAAAACTCCATTATTTCTTACATGGGGGCTGAGGATTCTCATATGCAAAAGTCCCTTCCTCATGACATGTCTACCCTCCTAAACAAATCCACCATTGACATCAACATAGGGAATCCCCAAGAGCCTCACATCCTGAAGGTTGGTCAATCTATTGATCCTCAAGATCTTGAGACATTTACCTCCTTCTTATCCAAGCATAGCCAGGCCTTCACATGGTCATACTTTGACATGCTAGACCTTGATCCTTCTATCATCATCCATAACATTGTCACCATCCTAGATGATAAGCTTGTCAAACAGAAGCTGCGTCGCATGCATCTCTACGTTTCCCTTCTTATCAAAGAAGAGTTATAGCCCCTTATTTTTTCTAATTTCATCCAACCTATCAATTATCCATAATGGGTATCTAACATCATGCATGTTTCCAAATCCTTGGGAAAGCTCCATATCTATATGAATTTCTGAGATTTGAATATCTCTTGTCTTAAAGATGAATTTCCCATTCCTAATATCGATCAACTCATCGACCTCATGACCGATCATGAGATGATCTCTCTTATGGATGTTTTTGCTGGTTACAATCATATCCTTATCACTCCAGAAAACCAACATAAGACTTCCTTCATCACCCCTTAGGTTAATATATATTACCACGTCATACCTTTCGGTTTGAAAAATTTTGGGGCCACTTATCAGTGCGTGATGACCTATATCTTCCATGACGTTATTCATAAAACTATGAAATACTATGTCAATGAAATATTGGGTAAATGCAAGCATCGACATGACCATATTTTTTTCCTTGAAATCCTTTTTGAGCACCTCATCCACTTCTTTCTTCTCCTTAATCTAGCCAAGTGTGTATTTGAGGTTCTAACTCCTAAAATATTTGGCTTCATCATCTCTATCAAGGGTATTGAAGTTGACCTCGTAAAAAATATAGGCTATTCTCAAAATTCCTCCCCCATATGACCTCAAACAACTTCACAGTCTTCTGGGTCATCTCCAATCGATCCGCTACTTCATTTCACAACTTTTTGATCGTTGAAAACCCTTTCATCACCTTCTTCAGAAAGACACCTAATTGGATTGCTATACCAACTTTTAGCAAGCCTTCAATGATCTAAAACAAAATCTTATTTCTCCACCCATGCTTACACCTCCATACAAGGGGGAGCCTTTCTATCTCTATATCTCCGCCTTCGATAATGCTCTATGTGCCATGTTAGCGCATCACACTGGGCATGGTAGGAAACAAGCTATCCATTATATTATTCATACCCTTCTTGATTATGAAACTCTCTACACCAAATCTAAGAAGCTATGTTGTGCTCTCTTCTTTTCAACTTCTAAACTTTGTCATTATCTCCTTAATCATAAATTTTTTGTCATTACTAGCTTATAAATCCTTAAGACCATGCACTCCAAGCCTTATCACAGTGATTGTATCACTGGATGGCTTATGCTCATGACAGAGTTTGACCTATAGTTAATTTATTAAAAATCCATTAAGGGCTAGGCTATTTATGATCAACTTGTTGAGGCCCCTCTTGTTGATAATCAACTTCCTTATGAAAAATTTCCTGATGAATGTGTCTTCCAATTCTAACATGAATATTATCCTCTCAAAATGACTCTCTTCTTTGATGGCTCTAAATTTCAAGGAGGAGGTGATGACATCATCATTATTCCTCCTCGAGGAACCCCTATTCCCCTCGATTATAAACTTGATTTTGAATGCACCAACAATATGGCTGAGTATGAGGCTCTCATCTTAGGCCTTAAAACCACCATCATACTTGGCATTAAAATTATGGATATCTATGGATATTTCCAGCTCATCATCAACCAAGTCACAAGAACCTACCAATGTAAAAATGACATCCTTCAAAATATAGGGATGTTGTCATCTTTCTCCTTGAATCATTTGATTCATATACCATCCAAGTCATCCCACGTTTGTCCAATCATTTTGCTGATACGATGGCTTCCCTCCCATCCCGCATCCCTTGGAAAACAAAAGAATCTAAACTCCCCGTTGTTATTCAATGTCTCTATCAACCATCTCATGTCCATGAGATTCCCCATGTCAATCACATGGATACCAATCCATCCAATCTTTGGTACTCTCAGATCTTCAATTACTTATCCCAATCCAAAACCCCCTATGATATTTCTAAGAAAGATAGGATATCCTTCCTTCAATATGAAACCCATTATGTTATTCTTGGCAACATCCTTTACAAATGTGGGTTTGATGGTATAGACACCAAAATTCCACTTTTGCAATATTATTGCTAAAAGCACACTAATTACTCTCATTCTTACCATTTCCATTATAACTAGTGATATCCTCTGATTAACTAACGTTTCTCTCTATCTGGGTTAATTAACAATGCTTTATTGATTACCTAGCCTCTTTCACATTCAAGATGCTAATTTATAACACATCCTAAGTCATAATTCTCTTCTGAGCAAATGATTAGCATTTATTAGCTAATTAAGCCTATTTTACCTTGTTTTAATCAATAAACCCTGTTATTGACTCAAATCCCTCTTCAAACCATTCAAAACCACCCATTTTCCCTCCAAGACATCTCAAAAGGATTCAAAATCTTATCCTAGCCTCTTAATTGGTCCTAATTGGTCAATTAAGGCTCCTCACATGATAATCACTTATTAATTCACTAATCATGATTAACAAGCCTTGACAGGATTAATTCTTAAATTTCTTTGTAGTTTTAGTACCACATGCACCAAGATGCAAGTTTTCCTCAAATGAAAAACTATAAAAAGGACTAAGTACCTACCTTCCAACTTTACACCATGTTTTGAATAAATTTTATCATATAACACATATGAGCCTTACTTTCTACAAGGATTAGTTTGCTCAATCTTTATATCCAGATCTCTATTTTGGTTAGTAGAGGGATATCTAACATGGCATTGTAGTCTTGTGTTAGAGAGATCCTCTCACCATTCGTGGAGTAGCAACAACACAATTTGATTGCCCTTAGATCTAATTAGGTCTATGTTAAGTTAGTCAATTCATACTAAGTAGGCATGCTCTAGCTAAGATTGAGTGATATTTCATGTTAGTTTACATTTGCAAGAATTCCATTAAGCTTTGATATCATTGATGTTATTATTGTTAAATTCCTAGCTTTGTTAATAGACTATGTGGTGTTAGTCCTTTAGTTGTTTAGATTTGCTAGAGACTTTTAGTAGTTATCATTTGGCACACCTGGTGGGACCATTCCCCATTGCATTCATTTCATTTGAGGTTTTGTAGATTAAGTTTCAAGATTTTTAGAGTAAATTTCATTTCCAATTTTGATATTTGTTGAAAGTAGATTAGTTGTAGTTGCTTTGTTTTTATGTTCTTTTTACGATCAAAGTAGGTAAAGTTATTTCAAAACTGCATCAAATTGTCAAAGATTTGAGCTTTATCATATTTTTCTAGTTAAAAACCTGTGTTTTGACCACCTGTAGGAAAGAAGCGCGATCACACTTTACAGGTTGTGCTCACGCTCCTCTGACCGCACCTATGCTTCATTGAATTTTTGATCATCTATGTATAAGTTGCGCTTGGTGCTTCATGTGTACGCACTCACGCCTCTCTAGCTGCGCTCATGTTAATTACTTGTGCAAATTTGACAGAGGCACGCTGCTACTACTTAGATGTCGTGGTGTTGCGTTTGTGGATTTTGGGGCGCGCTATTGCTATTTGGGCACACTATTCTAAGGTAAATTGAGTTAGGGTTTTAAAATTGTAACTTGCTATGGTTTTTTTGCATTCTTTATCACTTTTCCTAGGGTTTTTAGCTGCTGTTATTGTAGATTTTCTAATTTAAAGCAAGTTTTCCAACACATTTACTTAGTGTTTGGATGAATAATTTTTGTTTTCATGCTTTGTATGATTTTAGAATAGGGTTGTGTATGCTCTTCTCTTGCACCTTATGTGATCTTGAAAATCTAAAAGTGGCTTTAAACCTTCTTTTGCTAACATTAGAGTAAGTGGGAAACTTCATTATTCATTTTTTTGTGCTTACAGGGAATAAATTTTTTATATGGCATTTGTATGATCCTTTGATTTTCTTTCATTTTGTAAAATAACAAAACTAAGGCTTGTGTATGATCTTCTCTTGCACCTTGTGTGATCTTGAGAATCAAAATCAATCTTAGTTTTCATTCACTAAAAACCAATTGGATTAATTGGGAATTAAACCTTGATTTAAAAAACATTATGGCGGTTACTTGATTTACAATCTTTTTCATTGCTTATCTAGTTGTATTTCTTGTTGTGTATGCTCTTTTCTCATGTCCTTGGATGATCTTGAAAATCAAAAACAACATTTAATCCTCTTTCTATGATATTGTAGATATTTTGGATAACTACTAACTATTTGTGTGTAGATCCTAACACTTGTTAAAGAAAGGAGAATCTAAAAAAAATTCTAACGTACATGTGTGTTATAGGTTGCCAAATGGTGGTCTAAACCAAATTGCTTAATCCAAAAGATAAGAAAATACACCACTTTGCAAAACATTGTATGTGCACAGGTTTGGTTAAGAGCTAAATCTTGTCCACTATAACTAGGAGAAACTTCCTTTGGCATAAGCCTTACGATAACAAAGGAATGATCCCAGGAACCCCAAAGTAGTTCACACAAGAGGGAACCTTATGAACGAAATGGGAAAGCTGCTCCAACTACCCAATTGATTAGTACACCTTGGTGAGATTAGAGTCAAAGTTACCTCCATTGCGACCCCAGTGAAAATACAACTGAGTGCAATTTTTTGCTCATTGTATTGAAGGGGGTAAAGTAAATATGAGATAATCCAAGACTATTTAGTGTGAATTTCTTAGAAAATCAAGCTCATAGAGGTAGTTTGTGACACCTAGAGAGTGAACTAATAGGAAGCTTGTGGCTTGGAGCCAATTTGACTTATCTAGCATGTTTTACTTGAGAGCTCTCACAAAGTGACAACTTTGTTGGATTCAAACCTTATTATTCAAATAAGGGGAAGAATGTCCACTTAAATTGAAACCACGTGTTATTTCATCACGAAACCTATTTAGTGTTACTTTGTTCTAGTTTTTCAATTGTCCTAAGACAAGGCGAAACTCTACCAAAGTTATACTTAGTTTTTTCATCACCACTTGGTTTACTCCTTTGTTTTCTTGTTGCTCATTTTGGGACAAAAGAAGAACAACATACACAGATACCGCTAGAAATATTCGTGTCCACCACTTTTGTAGTCTACTTGCATGACAAGGTTGTAATGCTAGAATGCAAGTGTTGAAAGTGTGAATGGTACATACTTCACATTCTAATAGGCCCTTTGTCTCAAACCCATATTGATAATAATTATCATTATAGTTAGGTGATATCATCATTTTCTTCCTTTGAGTTGTTACGCTGCCCACATTATAGCCATACAATTGTGATACTTACGTCTTGTTTCCATTGTGAAACTTGGTCTAAGTCTCTAAATTGTATTGTTATGCTGCTCACACACATAATAATTTCTTGATATAATTAGGCTTAGTTTTTTATTCTAGCAATGCCTTGAGTTTTTTAGAGTGTTGAGGTTACATTGTTCGCATCACAATAACATCATTTTGATACTAAAAATCTTGCTTTCATCACAAATCTTGATTCATGTGTCCAAATAGTGTTGTTACACTGCTCGCATTGCTAACTTCCATTTTCAAAGACTTGGAATTTGCTTGTATCCAAAACTATTTTTAGTATACCTTGTTGGAGGATCACATCAACACTTTATTAGTATTTAGGTCTTGTTTATTTTAAAACTTGACCTAAGAAGTGATATTGTGTTGTCACTATTGGCATTAAACCTATCTTGAACAAACGTAGGAAGTAAACTATTTTTGTGATTGGATTTATAGTTGTGTTCTTAATTGTCTTATCTTAGGTGCTTCTTGATATATAAACCTAGTTAGTGTGTGTAATTCTTTATTCTTTGGCATCATTGGGTTCATATTGATTCTTTGTATTTGTGACCGTTTGCTACTCAACATTCTTTGTGACAACTTGACTTCGTTACACTATGTAAATCTACCTAGGGTCCATTTTAATCAACCTTAGTGGAATCTTTCATGTTATACCCACTATTACAAGAATGGGGTATCAAAAATTAGGAGTAGGTCCCTTTGGAAGTGATAACTCACTTTTGGAGGAAAATGTCATGGTTAATCACAGTGGTGGTGAGGAGGATTCTCCTCGTGCGAACATGGAATTTCATTCCACCGACTTTGATGATTATATATACCAAAATAAAAATGAGGTTCTAAGGCATTTCATTGAGCTAGGAGAAAAATTACCCTCTACGATTGATCCTTCTCTCATTTTCGGTATGGTTTTTGGAGAATAAGAAACATAACATCCTTCTTAGAATGTTAACGATATATTAAACCTAGGTCATGCATCTACTTCTGGAAGACATAATGATGAGGAGGAACCTTTTGAAAATGATGTAGACTACCATATACTTACTGTTAGAGTTCATTATGAGAGACCATGAGGAGCATGCTCATCATGAGTAACCTCCTCCTAATGAAAATTGAAAAGAGGTACCCACTCGGGAGGTAACCTTAGAAGAACAAGTACAAGCTCTCACTCACTAATTGGCAATTTTGGCTTCATACGTAAACAAGGAACAACCAAAACCTTTGAAACAAGCTATACCAAAATATAAACCCAAGGCTTCATACCATGAGTTCCAGACCAACTCTCCCCGTTGAGAAACATGTAAAGAACCTTATGAAGACTTTTATGCAGAAAATAAAGGTGGAGATACAACTAGGTTTAA
Organism: Taxus chinensis; assembly: GCA_019776745.2. Classification (NCBI taxonomy): domain Eukaryota; kingdom Viridiplantae; phylum Streptophyta; class Pinopsida; order Cupressales; family Taxaceae; genus Taxus; species Taxus chinensis. The sequence goes on along the minus strand of CM034149.1, from coordinate 119,721,490 downwards.
TAATTTGTATAGGTCCACTCCACCTACACAAGACCATCTCTTTAATCAAGAGTGATCAACCATGAAAAATGCACTTATAGCTTTACAAGAATACAAAATAAGCAATAACAAAAGTACCAATTTGAAGAATATGCCCATATCCCTTTGATAGAGCTATGTTGCAGGTACCTTTCCCATGAAATTTTTACTGTCCAAAGTTTGAAAAATGCAAGGGAAAAGGTGATCCTAGAGACCATATTAAATATTTTTATATGGCGTGTCAAGAGGTCGCATATAGTGATAATTATCTCATTTTCCTCTTCCCACGAAGTTTGGGAGGTCAAGCGTTAAAGGTTTTTACACATCCCTAAGGGATCCATATCTACATGTTTGGAACTAGCCAAATATTTTGTACATCACTTCTCATTTAATATAGAGAATGATGTCACCATGTTAGATTTGTGTAATGTAAAACAACGAAATAATGAGAACTTTGCTTAGTTTCTTACAGTGATGGCAAGGGGACTAGCTAGCCTCTTCCCTTGCTCGATACCTGAGAAACAACTAATTAGTATATTTGTACCAACCTCCACCTAGAAATAACATTCCACTTGCAAATGCATTGTGGTAACACGTTTGAAGAGGTGATAAAAAAGGGGAGTCAAATAGAAAAGGTGTTGTTAGCTAGAGGGACCTTAAAAATTCTTTCACATGACCATGATCATAATGATTCCAAACCTAATGAAAAAACAAAGTTTGTTACTAAAAAGAAAAAGAAATTCATAGGTGATGGAATAATATACTCTAAAAGGGTGCAAGATGTTCAAAATCACGCTCCCGTTAAAACTCGCAAAAGGAAATCCACCTACCGAATATAAACAACGTAATTTCACCCCTCTCTCTAGACTCTATGTCATTAATATTAAAACAATTAGAGGCGGTTAATATGGTTAGATATCCTGAAAGCACTATACCTTATGGGGATGACACGCCTAACCCATCATGGTTTAGGGAAAACAAATATTGTGGATTTCACCGCGTTAAAGGTCATAAAACTAGATAAGTGTTTAAAAATTAAAACACTATATTCAGGATTTAATCGACAACAACGATGTAGAAATAGATTTCGCTCCCCCTAGGAAATCTCCTAACGAAAACATGGGATCTTCAAAGAACCTTTCCCAAAGCATAATAATAAAGGAAAGGAAAACTTGGATCAAGGACAATCTTCTCAAACTAACAATACCAATTATGTTTCAAAGACAGACCATTTTGATGCCGTAATAGGTTGTGTCAATCCACCCATTGAGCATATCAATACAATCAAGAATAAATCAAGGGAGTTACATCGTGGAAATGTGATGAGCTTGCACTTGTTATTTTAGAACCTCCTCCCCCTACTCCTTAAGAGAGTCATTATGATGTATTAGACCAATTAGAGAAAACCATGACCAAGATTTCAATCTTGGACCTTCTTAAAAATAATGTTCACAAGGACATCCTTTGTAAGACATTGTAGGGATCAAGAATGTCTTTTGATATTAACCCCACACATTTACAAGCAATGGTAGCAAATTTATCTTACAAACATATAAGCTTCAGTCCAACGTAAATCCTAGAAGAGAATTCCTCTCATAATTTACCCTTACATATTGAAGTTATAATCAAACGCAAGAAGGTCAAAAAGAGTGCTTATGGAAAATGGATCGGGTTTAAATATTTGTACCCTCTAAGATAGTTGAAAACTAGGGTGTACGGAAACATATTTAGAAACAAAGGTCATCACCATAAAGGCATATGATAATGAAGAACAACAATTCAGCTAGTATGATAACTTTCTCATTGGAAGTAGGTCATATTAATCAAGATACAAAGTTCTAATGTCTTAGACTTGGAGCTCCCTTATAACATATTTCTCTGCACACCCATGGATTCATACCATGTAATTCATACCTTCAACATAGCATTAGTGCTTAAAATTACACCATGAAGGACATAGACCCTCACTATTCAAGGAGATTCCCAACCATTTTCTCATTGTAGTGCATTGTCGGGATATTTTCCCACCATCTACGAATGTCCTTCTACAGAGATAGTTGTTCCAGTTTAGTCAAAGGCCCTCACTTCATAAGTGGATCTAGATACCTTGTCTCCCAACGAAAATGGTGCTTCTACATCAAAGAATCCTTTTGCTAGATGGAACATGAAGGTTATAGATAATGGTTTCAGAGAATATGATCTTGAGCAGGCTCTTCTAGTTCACAACATTCCCCTATCAGTCAAAGTGCATGGTAGGCCATGTTACAAGTTTCAAAGATCCAGGGAAAGCTATCCTTTTGACGACTTTCACTCTTGGTGGATTGTTAGAAGATGAAAGGATACTCAAAGATATTATATTTCATCCTAAAGATGATGAAATGGCTCTATGTTACTAATCACCTAGGTATGTTATCCCCAATCGAATGATTCTTACTATGGGATATAAAGGATGTGGCTGTGGTCGCAACGAACAAGGTATACTGGAAGATCTCTTCCAATACCTCATCGTAAAGTAGATAAGTAATAGGGTATATGCATCCAATTGTATGGGTCTCATCCCTCAGAGGGTGAGGCTAACTATTTTGAGCATGAAGATAGTTCATCCGAACGCGAAAGAGAAACAAATTCCCAGTGTAGTCTTTAGGAAGACCTTGCCTCCATGAACCTATTTTCTGACATGGCTATCCTAACTATAACCCCTGATATATCCCCTACCACTCAGACACTAAACCTAATTTAGCCATCACTCATGAATTGGGACCAAGAATAACATGTGTCAATTGATGTATTTTAGAATGATGAGGCTATTGGTGAGTTACTTGGTATTAGTGAAAATATTCCCATAAATGACAACAAGAAAGGATTCTCCATTTAGCTCAACACATGCACATACTTTGGGGAGGAGGAAATATTGTGTGGTCATTTAAGAAAAAAAGTAAGCAAGGGAAAAATTTCTACATAAAATCCTTGCAAAAAAAAACAATTCCAAGTCCTATAGTGAAAACCTCTTTGAGGTGCTTGTGGAAAAACAAAAAAACAATCAATGGACAAAATAGTTGACCCACTTAAAGATGAAGATATCTTTAGAAGCACCTTCAGTAGAGGAGGATCTTAATCTCCCCCCTAATCCTACACGCATGGAGGATGAGTCCAAGTTACTGGTAGAGGAGACAATAGATGTCAATATTGGCACAAAGGAATTACCTAGAATAGTTAAGTTGGGAGCTTCGCTCTTAGATCAAGAACATAAATATTTTGTGTTGCTTTTAAGAGAATTTTTAGATATATTTTCTTGGTCTTACATAGACATGCCAAGACTTGATCCTACATTAGTGGTGCAAAATATTGTTGTACACCCAGATGATAAGCCCATCAAACAAAATCTCTGAAATATACATCCTCGTGTCACCTTGTTGGTTAAACAAAATCTATAAATATTATTGGAAGTGGGCTTCATCAGGCCTATTGACTATTTAGAGTGGATTTCTAATGTAGTCCCCAGTGTAAAAGAAACCTATCGGTATTCGAGTTTGCACCGATTTCCAAGATATAAATAAAAATTTTCCTAAGGAAGACTTTTCTCTTCCCAACATTGACATGATTATTGATTCAACAGTAGGTTACGAGATGCTATCACTCATGGATGGATTTTTAGGATATAACTAGATAAAAATTGCTAAGGAAGACCAACATAAGACAACTTTTACCACCCCATGGGGGAAATTCTATTATCAAGTCATGCCCTTCGGCCTCAAGAATGCAGGCATGACCTATCAACAGATAATGACTGTAATCTTTCACAATATGATCAATGACATCATGGAAGATTATGTGGATGACATATTGGAAAAATCCAGGACTCAGAAAGATCACCCAGAGATCTTGTGATGCATATTTTAATCATCTAAGGGACTACAAGGTCTGACTAAACCTAAAGAAATGTGTCTTTGGTGTGTTATCTAGAAAACTATTAGGATTCATTGTTTCATGGAGAGGAATAGAAGTAGATCTAGTAAAGGTTACTGCTATAACAAATATTCCACTAATGAATATCATACAATTGCGAAGCTTCTGAGGAAAGATCCAAACAATTAGAAGGTTCATCTCTCAACTTGTAGAAAAGTGTCACACATTTACGCATCTTCTAAAAAAATATGTCAGTTTTCACTGGGGACCAGAACAACAACAAGCATTTGCTTTTCTCAAAGAATATTTGGCTAAACCCCCTATTCTAATGCCACCACAACAGGGGAACCATTATTACTCTACATTTTTGCCACACACTTTGCAATTAGGGAACTGTTGGCCCAGTATGATAAGAAGTAGAAAGAAAAAGTTGTATACTACCTAAGCTGAACGTTGATAGCTTATGAAATCAACTACCCACAAATGCAAATGGATTTCTTATCCATGTTTTTTTATTTTTAGAAACTATGTCATTATATGCTAAATAATAGGGTCAAAATTATCTCAAAAGATGATCCATTAAAATACTTGTCAAAACCTGCACTCACAGGAAATATGGCCAATTGGATCTTCTTACTCAGTGAGTTTGACATCAATTATGTACACCATAAATTAGTGAAAGGACAAGTTTTAGAAGATCTACTAGCTAAAGCCCCACTACTAGGTATTGAACCTTCAAGTCTAGAACTCCTAGATGCATCCATAATGTACCTCAAGAAATATATTATATGGAAACTATACTTTGATGGCTCCTTTAACCTTTCATGGTTCAGGTGCCGGAGTTGTTTTGATCACTCCTTTAGGAGACTTGATCCCTCAGGAATTCTGACTTGGGTTCCCATGCACCAATAATATAGTAGAATATGAGGCCCTTATTGCAGGGATGAAGTTGGCTATTAAGTGGGACATAATAAAAGTAAATATAATCAGTGATTCCATGCTGATTATAAAACATGTAACAGATGAGTATAAGTTAAAGATGAGAAACTTCTTCCATACAAGAGAATGGTTGATTCTTTAAAGAGAGTTCTTTGAGAAGATTACATTTCAAAAAATCCCAAGAGCACAAAATAGAGCAGTAGATATTATGGCCATAATGGGGTCCATGTTGAGTATCCCACCTGGAACAATGATATGACCATTTGTTCTTTGAGAACATCTACGAACACCAAGCATATGACATGCCAGATTCTTGTTTGGTATGCAAAGTTGTTGGTCTCTTTTCCCCTGGGTATGTTAAAAATTTTAATTACCTTCATGATGGAACCTTTCACCAAAGACATTTCCCATACTAATAAATGAAACCTCATCCAGTGTATAGCCCGTTATACCCTACTTGGGGGCACTCTCTTCCATCGAGGCTATGATGTGAATCTGTTACGCTATCTCAATTTGAACGAATCTATCCTAGCAATCAAAGAGGTGCACAAAGGCATCTGCGGGGCCCATACTAACGGGATCTTCCTAGCAAAGAAGATACTCAGAGTAGGTTACTATTGGCCTACCATGGAGAATGATTGCTGCAAATATGTGAAGAAATGTTTGTAATGTCAGAAGTACAGAAATTTGAGACATGTGTCGAGGTGCAATCATTATAACCTATCATGACACCTTGGCCATTCTCAAAGTGGGGACTCGATCTTATAGGTAAGATTAACCTAATATCCTTAGATGGCTAGAAACTCATTATCACCGCCACCTAAGTATTTTACAAAATGGGTAGAGGTTGTTCCTCTTACCTATGTTGAAGGTGCACATATATCTAAGTTTATAATGAACCACATTATCTATCGATACGACATCCCCTCTACCATTATAGCCAAAAATGGTAAATCCTTAAAAAACAAAACTGTGAAAGTGTTATGAAAACATTTTCAAATATCTCTCAAATTCTCAACCCCCTATTACCCTCAAGGTAATGGGCAAGCTGAAGCTTCTAATAAAACCCTCATCCATATTATGGAGAAGATGGTGAATACAACAGGTCGTAACTGGCATTTACAGATTCACCCTTGCCCTCTAGGCATACAGAACATCTATCTGCACTCCTACAGGTGTCAACTCCATACTCCCTAGTATTCATACACAAAATCCATATAACCCTAGAGATTGAGATCCCCTCTTTACGTATAGAGTTAAGAGATTACCTGAATGAAGAAGATGACTATAGAGTAGCTCAACTAGAAGAATTAGAGCTATTAGATGAGAAATAACTTCACACCCTTAATCACCTTAAAGTGTATCAGGATCAAGTGTGGTGAAGTTACAACAAAAGAGTGATACCTCGTCAATTTGAGGTAGGATACTTGGTGTTAAAATAAAATCAGTTCAACATCACCAAGGACTAGGAAAAGAAAGGGAAATTTGAGCCTAACTGGTTAGGGGGCCATATGTTGTGGTCACAAAGTTTTTTCAGGATCCTACAAGCTTGCTTACTCAGATGGTCAGGAAATTTGAGAACCCATGAATGCAATGCATCTTAAGCATTTCTACACTTAAGTCTGGGGTCTCTCAAAATATCATAAAAAGCAAAAAAGTATAAAAACAAAAAATAAAAAGAGAAATAAATAAGTGCGTATAATAGTGAAAACCACGCAATGGTGGAAATTTGGACAAGTTCTTTGGACAAACCAGTTTCCAATGCCATTGGAGGGTAGATCTAGTTTTATTTTCACTGGTGTTTGCATCTCATCTCTCAACCGTGATTCTCTTATGCAAAAAAATCAGGCATAGAGAAGAGACAGGGGCACCCTATATGTCGATATGGTGCACTTCCCCCCTCTCTCTTTAGGATAGGACCTATTTTTCACAAGCATTTTAGGTATAGTATTGTGATAGATTTATCCTAAAATAATTCTTAACTATTACATTTGAGCTACTTTTGAGCCTATCCCTCTTGGCCCTGATCCGGATGACTCCTAATTTTGAATATGAATTTTTTTACTTTGAATTATTCTTAGATCATGCTATGGGGAAAATTTTCAGCATCATCACTTCTGGAACATAACACATGGCATTCTACCCTTTTGCATCCCATTTAATGCATAGGGGGCATCCACATTTCTTTGTTTCCTTGCATTTAGCTTCAACAAGCGTCCTAGAAAACATACAAAACATTCGTATAACTTTGTGAAAATCCCAAAACATTCAAATATGTTAGTCAGAAAAACCCAAAACATTCAAAATACATTTTGTATAAAACTCCAAAACAATAGAACATTGTCTCATGATAATACCAAAAAAGTGAAAAACGTCACGCAAAAACAAAATAGTAGTGTGCTTACTTTTAGTTGTTGGTTTGTATAGTTTTGGGTTGCATTAATTTTTTACCCTGTGTGTTTTAAATTAGATTCATTTACTTATTTAGATTGAGTGTTACTTTAATCTGCAGTACATTGCATGGAGTTCCTTTTATCTTACATGCTTGTAGATAGTTGAGTTGCTTTGATTAGATTTGATTAATTTGTGTTTGTTGTTTTCTTGTGTAGTTTGTTGTCATCTCATCATCATATCATCTATCATCACATCTATACATCATATATCAATAAAAAATAAGCTACAAAATCATAAACATGAAAATTAAACATGTATGCTAAGTTGACATCATATAATATCGCCAAGAGGGGAAAGAGGGACCACCTTCTGTCCCCCCTCGAACATAGAACATAATAAACATGTGAATTAAACATGCTCTCTCATACACAAAATGTGATAGGTAAAACACAAAATATCTCATCAACATGCAAAGTGATATCATCTGATGCTATTTCATAAATATAAAAACATGGTATAAAAACGTAAACCACAATAAACATATAAAATAAGCATGATATCTCATAAGAAAAATGTGATACATAGGTAATCCATCAATCATCATATGTTCATAAATATCAAATGTCCATATACAAAATAAATGTGTATCGATACATATCAAATAAAAAATGCCATCATGGGCATGGGTAAAAAATGTGCCTTCATCATGAGGCATGATAAAAAACAATACATAAACATTGTACAAAAATTGTGACTTCATATCGAGGCATACACCAAAAAGACACATAAATAATAGAGTCAACCACGACTCTCACCCTCTCCGGGATTACCTAGCCCAGGTCTGTCACTAGGTGGGGGCATTTGATGTAATGGTCATGTAGAAGGCGCTGCACCATGTTGTGCTAAACCATACTGTTCTGAGGTCTCCTATGCTAAAGGACCCTATACTGATCACGCTGATCGCGATGGACTCTGTGGTCTAGACCGTGACAGACTTTCGGCTATGTGGCTATAATCTAGATTTCTCTGCTCAGGTGGGACGATCACATGATACTTCATCCTATAATAAGTAGCCTCACCTTCTAAGGACACACTATGAAAAATCAAAAGTTATACTCCTGAGGGAGTACCTCCCTACTGGAGTGTGTCACGCTCCATTCTCGTGCTCGCTAACTCTACCTACACCTAAGCTCTGTCTGATAAGGCCTAATCCCTCTCAGCGTATAGCTATTCCCTCTCCAAGAATGCCTGATCTCTCTTGGTCTGTAGCTGATCCCACTCTGTAGTCACTTGGTCTCTCTGAGTAATGGTCTGATCCCTCTTAGTTTTTATCTAAAGCTCTAGGGCTATAACCTGCTATAACTATTGCTGCAAAGAAGCCAGCTTCCCACCAACATGTATATCCGCCATCTCCTCAACCTCCTGGTGGACTATGTGGTGGATGCACATGTGAGGGTGATGGAGGTGCCTTTAATGGTGCTCATAATGGAACCTAGAGTGGCATCTGTGGTGCCTGTATATGTGGCTGAACCACTACCTGGTGTTGCATAACCACCTACTGCTGAACTAGTACCTATTATACTTGCGGTGCTACCTGTGGACCTACTTGCAGATCTTCCGGAGCATGTGCTCTAGTATCTAGGCCCTGTAACCCCTACATTTCTGCATTGAATATTACCTGTGGTATAGTCAACCACTAACAAAACACTGTAGCATACCATCACTGGTAATTTGGTGTCATCCTCGGATCAACTATATGTGAGCACTGCACCTAAGGTTGTGGTACTACATGTAAGAAATTGGTGTGGGCTCATCCCAATATAATGCATGGACCAATGTGAAGGTCTATCCGAACCTCCACCCATACCACATATCATTTCCTGGAATCCCCTGGATGTGTCTGAACTGCCGCTGGACCCTATCTACTCTATACTACTCCAAAATATAGTCCCTGATCCCAATAATGAAGTGATCAACGACCAAAATGATCAACTTTTCCGCATCCTCAGGCCACTGATACAACCTGTATGGCTGCGATGTAATCATATGAGGCTGCACCTCATCAAAGGCTCTCATATAGTAATTTGTGTCCCCCATATGACTAGGAATGTCATCTTCATTGAGAACCCAGCCCATAACAGATGACTCGCTGAAATCTCAGGCTCACAATGCTCATGTTGGTCATCCTATATCGATATGATCCTAGGCCCATATTTGAAGCAAATTCGACAGACCCAAGCTCTTTTGACCACGGTAGGCTATCAAGTCCAAATATGAGTACAAATGGGCTAGTATACATTGCCCCTAATAATAGACCTCCCCACTGATAAGTACCTCTATCACTCCAATATTGCCTACTAAAAAATGAGCACTAGTCTTGTCAGGTAGTAATAGGCCATTCAAAAGATCTATGAGATATGTGGGAAATCACTCGAGCTACCGATCTACCATACATTTAATAACGTCCACTGTCATACCCTAGCGAGGTAGGTATACTACTCCGAAAATTGTGGCAATGCTCTGCAGTTTATGACTGCGATGGCCGTCATATGTCACCAACTGACCTTAAATGGGCACTCTAAAAATCTGCCAAATGTCTTCCAAAGTAATGCTCATCTTGCCTATCGGAAGGTGAAATATCTCGCTCTCACTCCACCGTCTATCAGCTAAGGATGTGAGTAGGCTAGGGTCTAGGGAAATATGTGGCATGTGAGCCACATGGGAGAGACCCATAACATCTGGTAGTATATCCAGGTAGGCATGATCTCATCAGAGAAATGTCACCTCATAGGCCTCGAGCAGCCCATGTCACTCCCGCATCTCTAATTACTCTAAATCTATTTGCAGGGTTAGCTAGGTCATTTGTTATGATCTTATTCTTCTATTTTTATTATCCAAGTCTTCTATTCTACCATCTAAGTTTTTCTAAAAACTTTCCTAATTCTTCTAGGGGCCATATAAATATCCCCTTCATGCCAACACACCCCTGGTAGAGCTAACGTGCCCCTTTCAGCACCAACACCCTCAAGCACCAGTGTCCCCTTCTATGTGTCATCCCCTACATGGTCATGCAAGCATGCCCTATTTTCCACTTGACCCAGGTTCAACACCAACATGCCCTGGGTGACACTGGCGTGCCCTACTTTGCACCTACGAGTAGATGTATATGCCTTTGTAAAATTTTCACGTGAGCGCACCTTCTAAAACACTAACATGGACGTGTCTATGTGCCGTCAACGCCAGTGTGCCCCAAGGGTCATGCTGGCATTTTAGTGTCATTTTATACCCCAATAAATGTAGAATAAATGTAATTTAAATACTAAAAAAGGATAAAAGTGAAAGATTTCAGCTTTATGTACCTACGGGCCATCCTCTAGAAGTCTCATATAGTCTCGAATGTGATCCACATGGTGTTTCTGGTTCTGCACCCTCACCATTTCCTCTCACAGGTCAGAGCTCAATCAATAGTAAAATGGTAAGTGTATATGGTAAATGAATTCACCGTGATGGTTTTTACCCCTTGTCGCATGGTGTATGTACCTAATTTAACCCTTGCAACATGTCTCTCACCCCCTAAGCACCCTACGACTGTTGTGATTCTTTTAATTTCTTCTAACACTTACCACGATGATTATTTTTTGCCTATTTTAGCTATGTTGGGGCATGTTTTTGCTTCCGGTGACCCTTTTTGCTACATGGGGCATTTTTTTCCTTCCACCATCTTTTGGCGACATCTCATGAATTCATCATTTCTTCTAGAATATTTTCTTCCCAAATATTCAAAAATTCAAAACAATATAATTTTTTTTCAAAAAATCATAAAAACTAGTAAAAATCATTAAAAATCCAAAAAAATTGCAAAAATTTATTTTTTTTCAAAATTAGTAAATGGCATGCACGCAGCTGAAGTGATTTAGAGGATTTTTCAGTGTGAATATTTTCCCTAAATCTCCCTAAATCATTGCAGGCCTATGCAAATTGTCTCGAGAGATTTCCGTCGATTAGGTAGAAATTAGAAAACATAGCTCATATGTGAAAGATATCGCAAGTCAAAGTTCAAGTTTGAAAATGGTCAACCATGGTCAATAATCCAATCCGGACGTGACACGTGGAAAAAATGGTAAAAGGTGAAAAAAGGTTAATTTTGTTGTTTTGACCTCTGGTCTTCAACAAACAGTTAAAAATTTGGTGGGCCCCACTTTTTGCTGGCTGGGGACCCTCAGCCAGTGTCGACACACTCTTTTATAGGAGGGGTTCCTTTTCCACCTTTGTATTCACATTACTATTATCATCTTTTTGATTATATATGCCACTTATTCTCTCTAACTTTCCCAATGTGGGATTATTTTTTTGGAGAGATTGATATTTGTTGCATTGCATGGTCTATGGTTATTGGCTCAGGTGAGCTATATTTCTAGCTCGGTGGGGTGATCAACTCCCCACCGAGTTGATCACATTGCTTTACCACATTTCTCGGCCTAAGCCCCATATCTATATTGACCGTTATATCCAACTCGACACCTTATATATTGGCGTAACGAACAATTAATACAAACTATTTGAGGATCAAACATTTATCCTTATAATATCAAATTAAACATTCCATAATTTGCTCGGCCACGTCCATGTGGGATGGTGACGTATTATCGAACCGAATACTAATCAAGGGATCAAGTTACATGGTATATCAGTAGATATATCTAATAGTTTGGTGGATATTAGCACAATGGTCCATCAACATTTACCATATGGCTCGGCCCCGAAGGGCATGTTCAATGCGGTTAACAAATGAAATTTACAACCCCTTCATCGTGGCTCAGTTGCATTTACCAAAGCTCAATCGCCCCAACTTTAGGAAAATCAACTATTGTGGGAAAAAAAAGGCCAATGCATGGCCAAAGCCATGAGTATGTAGATGATAAAGCCTACATTTAAACTGCCAAGCCCCACCATACCTTATCGAGACGTGTGGGATTATTTCCCCACATTAAGTAAAAATGGGTCAACGCTAAAATGGTAGGAGGTGGGATTTGAACCTCTGACCTACAGTTGGAATGACCAATGTGCTCAACTGACTCACTTGGAGGGGATTCAACATTGAAAACATTGAGCTCGCTGACATTTATAAAATAGAGTTGCAGTGCAACAGACTGTGTAGAGCCAGACATGGACAGATTGGTAGAAATCTGATTTTTGAGGCACTTCTAGAGGACTGATTCAAGACTTGGTGTAAAAAGAAAATTTGCTCATAAATTTCCATACAAAGATTATGGTAGTCTTCATTTTTCATGAAGTGTTGTATATTTTATTTTATAGGTTTAAAATGTCACATTTGCAAAGAATCACACTATGGAAGCATTGTAGGAGCCACATATCAATCTTGGAGCAATTTCTGGTATTGTTCAGAGTTCCCTTGAGTCATATATCAGCTCATATGTGTAGGTATAAAGGTTTATTAGTCATTATTGAAGGGTTAATTGTACTTCATTAGATGTTGAATAGATCGATTCTCTTTTCAAGAATCTGGAGACGTAGCCTTTGGGTGAACTCCGTTATCAAACTTTTGTGGTGTTCATTTTGCAGTTTTTTAGAAGCTTTTGATCAGATAAAACATTTAAAATAGTTTATTTGATTAATTGATAAAGCAATCACATAACTGGTTAAATTGGATTGAAGGCAAATTTTTCAGTATCCATAACCCACAACAGTAAATGAATGCACGCATCAAATTTTGGAATCAAGAATTCAGTTTGAGTGCATTATAAATTCCACTTGTGAATATTTTAATGGATTTGTACTAGATTCAAATATTTCACTTAAGTTGGAATTTGAAGATAATTGGTCTTTTAAAAGAGTTTTAAATTTGGGTTTTCAAGACACCCAAAATTGGATTTTAAAAAATACACTTGATCAATTTTAAATCTGAAAAATTAAGAATCTGGAAATTTTAAAAGTACATTTTAAAAAAAGTACAATTTTTGGATCAAGTTAGTATTAGAGCTCGTTTAGCTCTTGATTTTCTTTAGTTAATTGGTTCAGTTTGGTTTTTTACATTTTTTGGGCTTGATCTTTCAGTTGTAGTGTGCAGAGTTAGGAAGTACATGTGTGTAGGAAACCATGGGAAAATTTTCTAACAAGACCAAGTTTGAGGAACTTGAAGCATGCAATCAGCAAATTTAGGAACATAATGCCTTCATGAGGTGTCAATTATTGACTCTTGAGGAGAAAATTGATAGTCTGAAAAAGAGAGCTAGAATATAAGGATGAGATCTTAATGGTGTTGTAGATTGATGGACCTAAGAAAAAGGTACCATTTACTGTTGATGCATCCACTAATACAGATGAATGCATTTTAAGTATTTCAACACTTAATTCCTCTCCCAAAGCCAAGTTGGATTCTAAAATTGTGCTTGGTGAATTTGAAAAACACACCAAACATATAGGATCTAAAATTTTGAATAATATGGGTTTTAATGGAAATTAACCTTGGTAAGAATAACCAAGGCATAACTAACCCAATATTGGTAGAGGAAATACCTCATTATGCATGACTATGGTTTGCTATTATAGGGAAAAAGGAAATTGGAGAGAACTCTAAGACTACTAGAAGAAGACAAGTTTCTAATAGTAAAGAGGCTTCCCCAATAGCTTCCCCAATAGCTTCAGGTGATTCATCCTCAGCATGAGGATCTAGAAATAATTCACCATGGAGAGGTATAAAATCCCTCCACCTTTGGTTTACCACAAGCGTAAGGGAAAAGGTAAACAAAATGATCCACTTTCTACATTGGAAAAGTTTGATTATGATATGCAAGCAATATTGTATAGTTACCCATGCACATTTTGTGGGTTATCTAATCATTGTGTGGCCAAGTGTAGGAAGTATAAATCCATGTTGGAAAATATTGAGAAATTTCATTCTCCTAAACCTGGCTCAGCTAAAAGCAGTCAAGGTAAATTTTCTAACAATATGGATCCTAAAAAAATGGATCAAAGAATTTGTGGTCACTGTAAGAAAACATGTCATGTCATTGACAAATGTTGGCAGCTACATCCAGAACAAAAATTAAATTTTCGTTAAAAAGGATAACATTATTAAACCAACCATTTTGACCACTTTAGTGAATCAGGTAAAAACTGAATTGACTCAACCACCTAAACAAGAAAATTTGTTGAAAAATATGGGTAAACAATTTATCAGTTTTATGTTTTCATAGTGTAAATGTTTTATGACATGCAAACTAACAAAAAAAATTTGGAATTCTCAATTGAATTGTAAAAAGGATAAATTCCATATTTAATTTTCCTTTAGTGTTGGTGAAGTAACCTGAAGAAGAAGATCTAGGTGACAAGTTTAACATACTTGGTGAATTTCTCTTGTTATGGTTTTGAAGCTTCATTCTTTTAGCAACATGTACAATTATTCCTATGGGGCATGATCAGGGTATCAGATGTCTAATTTTGGAAATTGTATTTAGTATGTTGTTGTAGTGAAAATTGTTTCTTGTAGGCATTATTTGTGTGTGTACAACTTATACAAACTCTTTTCTTGCTATGCATGATATTTGCACATGTATAAGTCTTTTTATTAGGCTTAATATTTGTAACTGCCAGATATAGTTGCAAATAGTATGTACAAGTTTTGCACTAACAAGCTGTGAATATAGGTTACATTTTCATTATTAACAATGGTGAGTGTAGGATTAGATTGTACAGAGGAATATGGCAGTTGGATTTTTCATATTAGTTGCAATATAAGACATGGGTGATGTTAATTCAATGGTTTTAATTTATTGTAATTTTTGGAAAAAAAAAATACCATGCTATAAACTTGGTTTTGTGTTTGTGATATGCAGAGAACATATGTACAGTTTCGGACTGGGTAAGTTTTCATTTTGAGGTCAAAATGGTTTTATTAGGGAGGAGTGATCCAGAGGGATTTTTAGTGTACAAATCTTCCCTAAATCTCCCTAAACCATTGCAGGCTTATAGAGTGTCTCGAGAGATTTCCGTCAACAGGTGGAACTCAGAAAACGGAGCTCATACACAAAATATATTGCATGTCAAATTTCGTGTTTGAAAATGGTTAACCCTGGTCAAAAATCCAATCCGGATGTGACATGTGTCAAAAATGGTAAAAGGTGAAAAAAGGTTAAAGTTTGTGTTTTATCACCTCTGGTCTTTGACAAATGAAAAATTTGGTGGGCCCCACTTTTTGTTGGCTGGGGGCCCTCAGCCAGGTTCGACACACTCTTTTATAGGAGGGGTGCCTTTTCTGCCTTTGTATTCACATTACTATTATCGTATTTTAGATTATATTGCCACTTATTCTCTCTAACTTTCCCAATATGGGATTATTGTTTTCGAGGATTGAATTTTTGCACTATGGGGTCTATGTATTGGCTCAGGCAAGCTATATTTATAGCTTGGTGGGGTGATCAACTCCCCACCGATTTGATCACATTATTTCCACATTTCTGGGATTAGCCTATATCCGTTATAACTAGCTTGGCACCTATATATATTGGCGCAGTGAACAAACCAAATCGTTTGAGGATTAAACAAACTCCCTCTAATCTTAGCGGATAAAAATTGTAATGCTTCAACCGGTCCACATGGTTTGGTGTATTTGGGTGGTTCCAAATACCTTATGCACCTCAACCACTACATGATGGATTGGTGGATAGAACAATTTGGAACCATATAGGGACAACGGATTACATACCATATGGCAAGCCAAAGTGTAGGTCATTCAATGGGTTCAACTCGTAGTTAACAAAGCAAACATAGCACATAGCCCTCCATGTAACTCAGTGCCGGTCATAGTACTAACAGCACTCGACCCAACATTGGGAACAAAAACTTACATTGTATGGGCCAGTAAAATGCCAATGCATGGAACTATATGAGCTAAATGTAGGTGATAAATCCTACATTAATAAACTGTCAAGCCAACTGCATTATGACGGAGACGTGTGGGATTATTTCCCCACATAAGTAAAAAAACGATCAGTGCAAAAATGGTAGGAGGTGGGATTTCAAACCCCTGACCTCACAATTAGATTTCCAAACCAACATCACGAACTTTGAGCTCTCCTAGGAGCTCAGCATTAGGTAAAACATGAGGCTCGGTGCCATTTTATAAATAGACACAGTAGCAGGGACTGTGTAGAGGACAGTTAACAGGAAGTTGCAGAGATGAGTTTTTGAGGCACTTAGAGGTCTGATTCAAGACTTGGAGTAAAAAGAAAAATTGCTCAAAATTTCAATACGAAGATAGTAGTGGTCTTATTTTTCCATGAAGTGTTGTATATTTTCTATTTTAGGTGTTTAAATGTCGTATTTGCAAGGGAATCACACTGTGGAAGCACTATAGGAGCCACAGATCGATTTTGGAGCAGTTTCTTGGTATTGTTCAAAGTTCCTTGAGTCATAGATCAACTCGTATGTAGGTATAAAGGTTTGTTAGTTATTATTAAAGGGTTAATTATACTTCATTGGAAGTTTAATAGATCAATTCTCTTTTCGAGAATCCAAAGACATAGCCTTCGGGTGAACTCTATTATCAAACTTTTGTGGTGTTCATTTGTAGTTTTTGGAAGCTTTTGATCAGATAAAACATTTAAAATAGTTTATTTGATTAATTGATAAAGTAATCACATAACTAGTTAAATTGGATTGAAGGAAAAAATTTCAGTATCCATAACCCACAACAGTAAATGAATGCACACATCAAATTTTGGAATCAAGAAATCAGTTTGAGTGCATTATAAATTCCTCTTGTGAATATTTTAATGGATTTGTACTAGATTCAGATATTTCACTTAAGCTATAATTTGAAGGATAATTGATCTTTTAAAAGACTTTAAAATTTGGGGTTTCATTACACCCATGATTGGATAAAAAATACTCTTGATCAATTTTAAATCTAGAAAAATTAAGAATCTAGAAAATTTAAAAGTACAATTTAAAGCACATGAATGATTTTTCATGGGACTACTTGTGTCCTCTACTATTCTCCTTGCATGTATCCTTGATTGGGGCACCATTACTAAACCTTTTCGTTACAACACGAACATTCAGGAACTTAAGCTTGATAAAAAAAATATTGGTGCAATTGTTTTAAACATTGTTTGTTTGAGTATGTGTGATTGTACTTGTTTCTATGTTAGGTTAGCTAGTTTAATTTATCGTATTTCATTACATTATGTATGTTGTATTGAGTTACACATTTTTAGCAGTAAACAAACGTTAGTAGTATAGCTTTTCATATTATTTTACACTTTGTTTATTTTTAATAAAGACTGATGATTTAGATCATATGGGAAACATGATGAAAAAAAGTTTCTTAAAGAGAGATTGGATGCAAGAGCTAGTCCTATATTCTTTATCATATCTTATCACTATTCATTTTTCTTCCAAAAAACTGGGGTGATAAAAATCTTTTTTATCCCTATCCTATTTCTTCTATCCGGTTTGATCATATTTTCGATTGTTGATTGACTTCTTCTATCACCCCATTGACACTCGAGGGGGCATCCTTCATTCTACTAATTTTTCTTCAAAAATTTGTTTGTTTATGGTTGTCTACCATGTAACTTACTTCACCTCAAACAAGGGCAAATGTAGACACCTAAAATCTGATTTTACAATCTTATTGCTAAAAGCACACTAATTACTCTCATTCTTACCATTTCCATTATAATTAGTGATTTTTGCTAATTAACTAATGTTTCTCATCACTGCCACCACCCCCAAGCCTAATACCAGAAAACAGAAGAAGCTCAAGCTAGAAACCCCAATTTCGAGCAAAATCCTTCGCAGTAGCAAGGATATGGAAGTTGCAAAAAACTGCTACACATAAGCAGTGTTGGCCATGAAGAGGCCTCAAAAAATGAAGCAAATAGCACTGTACAAAGACTGAATGACCTTGAAAAGGAGATTATGAAGCTGAAGGAGGAAGTGATGCAACTTACCAAGCAAAAAGGGAAAAGGAAGATTGATGAGGGTACTGAGATAGATAACCAGCAAGTGGAGGACATCTATAAAAAGTTGAATTCCTTGGACAATCGAGTGGGAAGAGCCAAAGATCACCATGAGCATAGTATGGAAATTTTTAATGCTATCAGTGATTTTCTAGAATAGCATGTTCGCAGCATCATTGTGCTGAGTGGGATTCCAGAGACTTTGTGGGGAATGGCCAAGGAGAGCAGCCAAACCTTGGCTAAGCTTGATACTAAGGACCCCACCCATGTGACTACGGTGGCCCTATTCACTCCTGTACAAACCATAAAATCTAAAATCACCAGAGCAGCTAAGAAGTAAGGTTGTTTTTTGCTGTAGGCGCCAATATTTTCCATCATTTTTGTTGTTTTCTGGTTGCATGGTTACAGCGCTTGTTCTGTTTTGCTCTTGATGTAAATTTTTGGTTACGATTGATTTCAAGTGCCTATTCTAGATGCTGATCCTTTTTTGCTGATACTTTGATTGCTATATCTGGCTTTTTTGCCTTTTTTGTAAACAGGGTATAGTGCCTTCAAAACTATTTGCCATTAATAAAAAAACTAACGTTTCTCTCTATCTTGGTTAATTAACAATGATTTGTTGATTACTTAGCCTCTTTCACATTCAAGATGCTGATTTACAACACATTGTAAGTCATAATCCTCTTCCGAGAAAAAAATTAGTGTTTATTAGCTAATTAAGCCTATTTTACCCTTGTTTTGATCAATAAACCCTATTATTGACTCAAACCCCTCTTCCAACCATTCAAAATCACCCCTTTTCCCTCGAATACATCTCAAAAGGCTTAAAAATATTATCCTAGCCTCTTAATTGGTCCTAATTTGTCAATTAAGGCTCCTTGCATGTTAATCACTTGTTAATTCACTAATAATGATTAACAAGCCTTGATCTTATTTGTACTTTTAGTCCCACATGCAACAAGATGCAAGTTTTCCTCAAATGCAAAACTATAAAAAGGAATAAGTACCTACCTTCCAACTTTACACCATGTTTTGAATAACATTAACCATATAACACATATGAGCCTTACTTTCTTCTAGGATTAGCTTGCTCAATCTTTGCATCTAAATATCTATTTTGGTTAGTAGAGGGATATCTAACATGGCACTGCAGTATTGTGTTAGAGAGATCCTCTCACCATTTGTGGAGTAGCAAAAAACATAGTTTGATTTCCCTTAGATCTAATTAGGTCTATGTTAAGCAGTCATTTTGCATAGTAAGGATGCAAGTAGATTAAGTGTTTGATTTCATTTAGTTTACATTGATACATGATTCCAAGCTTTGATATTTGATGTTTAATTCTATAGCTTGAGTTTAGATCTAGGTTATTATGGTGTTATCCTTTACCAATTAGTCATATCACAAGAGTTTTAGGGTGTTATCAGATGACATTCTCCTATGTTGCCTTAAGTCTTCTGAATCTACCCGTGTTATTCAAGAGGTTCATGATGACATATGTGGTGGATATTTTAATGGCTTAGCTGTTACTAAGCGTGTCCTTTTCTTGGGCTACTACTAGCCTACCCTTAACCAAGATTGTTGTGAGTATGTTAAAAAGTGGGTCAAATGCCAGCAACATTCCAATTTTATCTGCATCCCTAGCTAGGATCTACAACCCGCTTAGGATTTTTGTCCCTTTTCACAATGGGGACTTGATCTCATTGGCACTATCAATCCACACTCTTCAAAAGGATATCATTCTATCATCACCGCTAAAAATTACTTCACCAAGTGGGTAAAATATATTCCACTTACGTTAACTAAAGCTTCTCAAATCATCAACTTCATCTATCAGCACATCATTTTCCATTTTGGCGTCCCTCATAAGATCATCACAGAAAACTGAAAGTCCTTAAAAAAATACCTAAAGAATATTTTTGACTCATTTAATATTAATCTTAGCTTCTATTCTCTTTACTATCTCCAGGATAACAGCTAGGTCGAAGCCTCCAACAAGACCCTTCATAACATTCTTGTTTAAACTATTGATAAGTTGTGTCGTGATTGGCATCTTCACATTCCCTTCACTCTTTGGGTCTAATGGAATAGCATACGTACCCCTACAGGTGTTACTCCTTTCTATCTCATATGCAACTCCAAAGTATTCCTCCATTTGGAGGTTCAAATCCCCTCCCTACGTGTTTCCCTCCATGAATTTATTTCTAATGAGGACTATCATCAGGAACATCTAGCACAACTTGAGTTGTTAGATGAGCATCACTTGGTTTTCCTTCAGCATCATCAAATCTACTAAGATCGAATTAAATGTGCTTACAACAAGCATCTTAAACCTATGACTTTAACATCGGTGACCTCTTCCTTAAATAAAATTAGGATGTCACTACTCTAGAAAGGAGCCAATGTTTACTCCCAAATGGATTGGACCATACATTAACACACATAAGTATGGGTTTGGTGCTTATCGTTTAGCCTCTCTCAATGGTAAATATGAACATGAATCTCTCAATACTTTACAGTTGCGACCTTTATACTGCTAGCATATCTACCAATGCGATCCTTGTCACCTTAGATATCTCCTTTCCCCATTAGTTACCTCTTCCATTAATAATTGTAATGATATGGAATTATGTGGTCCACCATCACTATCCTGAGTATGAATTTAAATATGAGTACCACAGCTCTGCTCATAGTGTGTTCTTTATGGATCCATTCATCTCTTATGTTCCTTTTGGAACCATGGAAATATCATTCAAGTATAGCTTTCACACCTTTATTTCCCCCTCCTCAAGTGGTCTACTTGGTTATCCTTGGCTTCTCTATAAAAATTCTAAAGTCAAAGATGTTCCCCAAGTATTTTATCTCAATAACATATTTCTCCCTCGAAGGATACCTGTTCATGTAAATCAAATAAATAGACCGGTCCCTTGAAGGATAGATATTCTATATCTTGCCATCTCAAAAAATTATAAAAATGAAAAAGAAAGAAAATAAATAAAATCACAATGTAGACCACTCCCTCGAAGGAACACTACCTCAATGTATCATGGTAGTAAAAGGCATCCTACATTAATCAACCTTTCATATGTAAAAATAATCCCAGGAAATATTCCCTCATTGATGAAATTTCCCACCATAAAAACTTCCCGCATTGATTAGTTTGTGTCATTATAACTAGGACATAATCCTAGGAACACCACCTAAAGAGAGCCTGTTCCCCACATGCACATTATATCTTGATCTCTCATCATGTTGACAATTGGTCTATAAGATGTCCCCTTTCATCTCTCCTTTCTTGATCATGAGTGTGACTAGCTAGCATTCGTTATATGCTAACACTTTCCTTTGGTCGCAAGTGCATCTCTTTTCTTGGTTCCCCTTCTTGGTTTACCTCTAATCTAGTTTGTATCATTCTTTCCCCTTGCACCCTCCTTTATGGAGAAGTTCTCTTCCCATGTTTGTTGGTCACCACTTATCGAGTCACTTCCCTTTCTAATCTCTATTTCCATTCCCCATTTAATGTTATATGAACCCATAGTCTCTACTATATCTAGCTATGTATCCAAATCCAAATCATACATCTTAATATCATACCCTATCTCATTACATATCCATCACATCTAAAGTATATATCACATATCATTATAATCATTTCATACTCTAAATTTCCTAAAACATAATAAATCCATTGTTTAAGCATTATCATCATCCATAATCACATCACATCTATATATAAGAATAATTCATAATCATCCACATCTACTCTAATGTCATCATCCACATCTAAATCTATCCATAACCATCACATCCACATCTAACATAAACATCATCAAGATCCTAAATCAAAACATATGGCAAGTGACAAATTAAACTCAAAATTATCATATATATATATATATATATATATATATCAACACAAATCCACATGTACATCATATATCACATGCCACTAGGAGTCATGTCCATCTCTAGATACATCACCAATAGTAAAATATACATCAGAAAACCTCAAATCCTACCCTCCTGGGGCAGGTGCTGCTATCAAACCATGGGCCTCATCATAACCTGCCCCTCGTAGTGGCTATGCCACACTCACCATACTCCTATATGGTGTTTGATGTGCGACACCACCTCCACCTGATCCTACTTGATGTAGTGCTAGGTGTTCGACGTATCTCCTTGTCAGGGGTAGATTATGCATCACTAGCTCCTCATAATATCATGCCTCATCCACTAGCAATGTATAAAAACTCAAGGGCACAATCCCTAGAGATCCCATCTTCCTAGATCCCTATGATGCCACCAATGCACCACTCTCTGACTCAACAGCTAATATAGGTGCAAGGTCTCCAAACCTCATCCTGTAGGCCTCACGCTTCCTCCTATATTTGTCCCTTTACTATCTATCCTCATCCCTCTCCTGTTGAATGACTATCGCCTCCAGTCTAGCAACCTCTCACTCTTGACAAGTGGTGTCTCTCTCCACTCAGGGTAAGTCACACTTTGCACGCAATCGATAAATATTTGAATCATCATCCCCATCACCACCCCTTGGCACCGCATCCTCACATGTTGCCGACATCTCCAAATCCTCCTCCTCTCTTCCATCATCTCCCTTAGCTGCCATCTGAGCTGCCCATGTCCCAGTCATCCAATCTGTGTAGCTTATCCCTACTCTAACAACATCATCATCATCATAATCCCCCCGCATCCTCTAAAGTATCTACCATGATCAGACTAGGAAAATCCCTCTTAGCTTCATCCTACCTGTATATAATCGTATCTCGTGGAACTATCTTTACCACACCAAACTATCATTAGACCCTATCAAATTGAATGACCTCGATCATATCAAGCCAGAGACAAAGTACCCATCTTTCCCTCCTCATACCCACTAGCTCCACATCAACTCTTGGCCATGTAAGGAAGTCACAATATGGTTACCACCTCACATGCTCTGTCTCTAGCTCTACAAATTTGTCACCATACCAATCAACATATCTCACTCCCCTATCACCATGATCCTAATCATCTCTCCACCTCAAAAATCCAACGTTTGGCTGGATGTGATCTTCTGTCACCCACAATAGCCCTAGTGGCCTAATGATTGCTATATGCTCATAGGCCCAATAGTGGAGTAAAAACCCCACATCTAGCCATGTCCTCCTCCTTGACCTATACATCGACAACTTGTGGTACACCTATGCTAGTAATGTTGTCCCAAAATAAAACATTATCCTATGATCTGTTATCTCTAACAAAACCCCTACCAGTGTCCATGGGAACCTCACCTCCCTTGAATCTAGTAGTACATAACACAATATCACCATCATCACTAAAAAATAAACTAGCTCTAAGGAACCACATGATTGTATCTCATCTCCTATAAAAATTTCCCTGAAGTAAATATAATGTGTGGGGTGTCAGATCCAAATAGCCGTGTCAAAATATCCAATCTACTATCCACTATAATCGGTACTACCTGCTCTCCCTATATAGGTAGTCTCATAATCTTGTCTACATCCTCTAGGGTGAAAAATCCAACATCTGGCTAGATGTGATCTTCTATCACCCACGATAGCCCTAGTGGCCTAATGATTGCTATATGCTCATAGGCCCAATAGTGGAGTAAAAACCCCACATCTAGCCATGTCCTCCTCCTTGACCTATACATCGACAACTTGTGGTACACCTATGCTAGTAATGTTGTCCCAAAATAAAACATTATCCTATGATCTGTTAACTCTAACAAAACCCCTACCAGTGTCCATGGGAACCTCACCTCCCCTGAATCTGGTAGTACATAACACGATATCACCATCATCACTAAAAAATAAACTAGCTCTAGGGAACCACATGATTGTATCTCATCTCATATGAAAATTTCCCTGAAGTAAATATAATGTGTGGGGTGTCAGATCCAAATAGCCGTGTCAAAATATCCAATCTACTATCCACTATAATCGGTACTACCTGCTCTCCCTATATAGATAGTCTCATAATCTTGTCTACATCCTCTAGGGTGATTGTCATCTCAACCGCCCTGAACCAAAATGTGCATGTACACACATTCCATTGGTCAATTAACACAATCATCAATCTGACACTCCATGGAATCCGTTGGTAATGCCAGAATCCACCCAATTCCATTACTGCTAAATGATCCCACTTGACATCAACTATATCTCCCCTGATCTGATCATAAAGGGAAGGTACTCTATCCCCTCAAATATAAGGTCTCTTGGGCCTACAAAATAAATAACACATGCAAACATCATGGATCTCATCATCAAATTTCATCCAACCTTCATCTAAAATAAAAAATCTACCTTCCCATCCCCAATCGATGCCGACCCACCTCAGGTTGACACATTTAGGTCAGGGTCGATGATGACTGTGTTTGGTCTTTGCCAACCGCCCCTAGCGCCAAGCTAAAAAAAATGCAAAAAATTAAATAAAAACATCAATAAAATGTAAAACAAGCTAGGGTTTTTCTACTCATCATTCGACGAACCCTCTGGTGCTTCTTTCCAGCTCCCTCAGCCTCCATTTCTCTCTCTCTCTCTCTCTCTCTCTCTCCAACTCAGAGCTCTCAATCATCCATCAATTGTGTGCAAATGAGCCTAATCGACCAGATTATGGGATTTTATAACCTACTGACCCCAGCTGCTGCCACTCCCCTTAGGGTTTTCGCCACTTTACGTTGGACGCTATTAACCCACTTTGGTCACTGTCGACTTAGACCTACTTACCTCTTTTTCTCATCCTCATCACTTTCCATTAGTTCATTAGCCCATCTTTCCTTTTTTGGTGTGTCACCCATAACACATTATCTTGAGTCACATCATGGCTTTTTTGATATCATCTCACCTTTTTTTCCATCTTTGTGGTCCTCTACATGACACCTTTTTCTCCTCCATCCTCATCCTTTCCAGACGCATATTCGCTCGCTTCCTCATGTATGAAGAATTTCGCCTTATTATCCTCACATTTGTTTATGCATTATGTCTACCTTCAACTCATTGTTACACAACTTGAACATCCTTTTGAGTGGATCCCTATGGATTCCCTCCATTTGACAGTGCTTTTTTCTGAATCACAGGTCCGTAGGACATTTCCGTCGTACCTTATTTCATACCGAAGTGATTCTTAAAATCATGGACATATTTTCACTTGAATATTTCCTATATTGGGGTAGCATGCCTCATCTTCAATTTCTTCCCATCCTTTCCCACCCTCCCTTCTCATCAATCTCTTTCAAACTAGTGATTAGTTTCCCTTTATTTCACTAATCCCTAGTTTTAGGGGGAACACCTCATAAATATCCCCTCGTCAATAATCATATCAATCCCTTCTCATTTTTGTCTCATATTTTTCCAGTACAAACCCCTCAAAAAAAAGGGGTAGAATGTAGACACTTATTTTTGGCACCTCCTCGTGCTCCTATCTCATGTTTACCTCTCCCCCTCATATAGAATTCTCATTTCCCTCCTATTTTCTCCACATCCCATATTATTTACCATTAATTTTTATTCCCATTAATCCCTTTTCATTTCCATAAGCCTTAATCTATCCTTAATCCCTTCGTTATCTTAATCCTATCAATAAATCCTTCCATTTAATACCTTCATGGGATACCCATCCCATCTCATCATTACCCTTCATTAATCCTTTCATAGGATTCCCCCCACTCATTCCACCCCTTCCTAAGATTCCTTACGCCTCCCTCCACCCATAAAAAACCCCTTACATGTGTGCAGGGAAAAATTAGCCCACTATCCATTTCAAAATCTAATCTTGCCACCCTATTATCATTCTAATATCTTTCAACAGACTATCTGTGTCAGTCGCCGGTGACTGACATGGGTCACCGACGACCCAACCCTGCGCTATTTAAATGTGCTTACCCCTCTTCTCTAGGGAATGAAAAACTTGGAATCATTCGTATGTTCTTTGATTGTTACATTTTGTGCCTTATCTCTAGAGCTCTTGTTATCAGCTAGAGCATCTTGACATCCTTGTTGTATGCCATCGAATAAGCTTAGAGCTTAGAGGATATTGCAAAGATATTGTTTGTGCATGCTTTTGTTTTGTCTTGCAGGTTCTTGCAAGTCTTCATCAAGCTCTATGTTATCTTTCAGTCATCTTCAATCATCTTCAAATCCAGCTATCCACCCCATCCCATTTGTTGAGATTCTATCCCTAGTCTAGTCACCATCGACCTATACTCTCCATCTGTTAGATCCATATTATCTTGTACCCCTCTGCATTTTTATCAATTTTTCTTGCACCCTATATATTCCTATGCATATTTGTCATCTTATCTACATCTTTGTCACATATATCAACATCTTAGAGATATTACTTACCCTACTTCTGCATATTTCTTACTTACCCTGCAAAAGTTTCCATTGACTGTGCTTATCTGATTTGGGTTGTCATCGACCTGCAATGTATCTATTCTAGGATCACTGTTTCCCAAATCCATTTACCTTTGTGGTTCTACATCAACTTCTTAATTATGATTTTACATAGATTCAGTTCATATTTGTTGTGGTCTCCGTTGACCGTGTCATATTCTCTTGGGTTGTCATCGACCCTCTTTGGTTTGAGTTTTACTTTTGATATTTCTAGCATCAACTATCATTTTGGATTATCCTATCTTATAAGGTATATTTTATATTCTTTTATCTATAAAATTCTATTCCATTATTGATCATCTTCTTTTATTATCAAAATGTGGGCTGACATCCTTTTTAGGAATCTTTCACTTCTCAGAATCGACTTCGTTGGGCAACCCACCATACCCATCAGTAATCCTTTTTCATGTTTAGTCTTCGTTGTTGTGCAGGTTGTTGATTCAAGAAAGAAAGGTCTAATTTTCTATTCCTATATCATCTTCATTGTCATTTGCATCAGGAGGTCCCTAAACCCTCTCATATTCTAGGGTTTTTTCTTGGTTTCTAGTTTAGTCTTCACTAATCTAAAATAGGAAGTGTTAAATCTTGACAAACAACTAGTTGTGAGCATACATTTGAATTTATTAAGAGATCTCATGATGGGGAAAACTTGTTTATCTACATGATTGTATTTCAAATCATAATCCTTCAGTGTCTGACTAAAGAAGGCCACTAGATATTTTGAACCTTTATCACTCTATATCATTAGCACCACAACAATACAAGTTTTAGCCCCTATAGGCATATACGATAAAATCCTTTGAATAATCTAGGTTAATGAGAGTGTGTGCTTGAGTAATTATTTTTTTATGTTTGCAAATATTTCCTTTCCTTCCTTGGTCTATTTAAAAGCCACATCCTTCTTGAGCATAAAGGTAATGGGCTTTAAAAGTACTACAATATTAGGAAAGAACCTCCTAAAAATTAATCTTACCAAGGAAAATATTGTAGTGTTTTCTTGTTAGATGGAAATGAGAGAGACAAAATGGTTAAAATCCTTTCTAGGTTGATAACAATACCTTACTTTGAGACAATATGACCCAAAAGTTTTCCTTGTAGAACCAAAAAGATGTTTTTCTTTGGGTTGAGTGATACTCCAAACTCCTAACATCTTTAAAACACTTTCTCAAGATGTATCATATGATGTTCACCCTATCATGATAAAACTATGATATCTTCTAGGTAAATAAGGATAAACATGTTTATATAACTTTTGAATGCAAGATCCATGGCTCTTTTGAAATCAGCACCAACATTGGTTTAAAAACCAAAAGACATTTTTTCATAGGCGTATGTTCTCCATTTGATTGTGAAGGCTATTTTATGTTGATCTTCCTCTTTACCTTGATTTGGTTGAATCCAAAATATCCATCTAAAAGAGAGATCCTTTCATATCTTGCAAATTTTTATAAAATTTGTTCCATGGAGGGAAAATGATAGTGATCCTTTAGGGAAGATCTATTAAGTCTCTAAAATCCACGAATAGCTTGATTTATCAATTTTTATTACTAATAGTAACTAGATTAGGAACCCAAGAGGAGTACTTGATGGGGAATATGATTCTCGATTATATGAGTTTGGATAATCCTTTCTTCACAAGGGGCTCTATTTTGGGATTGAAAGGTATATTCTTTTGTCTTGCTTGGCATTAGGATCAAGGTCAATAACACGTTGAGTAATATTTGGATCGAAACCTCTAATATCTTCATAGCTCCATCAAAATACACCACTATACTTTTGGAATAAGTAGTTGAAATCCTTCTTTTTAGTTTCATCACATACCTTTCCAAGCAACAACTCTTTGTCTCATGAGATGGTGACTAGTTAGTAGTCTCCCTCCTTTGCTGATATATTCTTCCTTTCATTTTTGAATTCATCATTAGGATTGAAGATATCCTCAAGTGTAACCAATAATTTAGGTAATTTATTTTTCCTTAGCTGGATGATCTATTCACCATAGATTTCTTATAATCAGATTGCAAGTTTGATGAAAAATCCTCCTCAGTTTGGATGTATTGACAATTTTCTCATCACTGTCAAAATATTTCTAGCTGACTTCATTATCTAGAATGGATGGTCTTATTACCATCTTAACATGTTGCTTTTTACTTTGGATAAGGTCCTCAGATTGATGAAATTGTGATCTAATAGCTATCATCTGATCTTCTTCTGCATTCAGTTTCCTTGGCACCACTTTTAGTTTGATGACATCAAAGCATTCCATAAGATCCCATACTCTATGTCTATAATATTTTAAAAGCTTATTCTTGCACATCTTCTGACTTGATGAATGTTAAGCTTAGTGTCCCCAAACAAGTTACAAGGCCTTAATGCGCCTCTTCTTTATTAATAGCAGGCCATAAATCAAAGCCTCACTGCTACATTATTAGAAAATGTAAAGTGCAATCTATGAGAAAAGAATAACCTCTTTCCCGCTATAGAAACAAGAACTACACCCACCCTAACTCTATTTATGCTTTTAAAGCCATCAAAGAACATTTTCCATAAATCAGAAACATCATATTGTTATTTATGTGATAATGAGTCTATGAATTATTCTTCATGAATGCAGAAAGTACACAAACCAGTCTCTACAAATGTATCATAAGAATCAAATTTATAATACTCCTTGGCCCATTCATCTAGTAAAATATTGGGGAATAAATAAGGGGAGTAGATTGTTGTATTATAATAATTCATTTTCTACCTCTTCATCTTAGATTATGCAATTATAATTGAGAGGAGCAAGATCATAATATTTAACATGCTAAGAATAAATTGGCTCAACTCTAATGGTAAATCTCGTGCCATATCTAGTTCTTTGGAGCATGTGAGACTAATCAACAAACAAATACCTACCCACTTTGGCTAAGAAATCTATTGATAGGAAGATGGAAAATAAAGGAGGTAAGTTAATAACTAAGATATCTTGAATTATGGTTAAGATTGGACAATCATGAAGGGTTAATTTAATATCTTTTATCACTCCTAATATTTTGACAGTTGAGCCATCAAGTTGTAGGAATCCCCTAGAAGTTGGGTTGTACTCAATTCCTAAAATGTTTTTTTATTTTCTTGGGCATCACATAAGTACTAACACATGAATCTATTGTAAAATTATGTACTAGGTGCTTACCCATAATTATAGACATGTAGAAGGGTGGAGGCTTCTTAACCTTACTTACTTTTTCATCTTTTGGTTGGCAGAGGTTGACTACAAATTTTTTCTTCCGCATAACCAGTTCAGATTGTGACAGTTATTTCAAGACTTCTTGTAGGATATCCCTATGAGATGGGATATATAAGCCATCCCACATTTTCATATTCAGATTTGTCTTCTTAATTTTCTTGACAATAATAAGGAGAATACCCATGAACTTATACATCAAAGGTATAAAGGATTATTTTCTTATTTTCTCGATTGGTGAAAGTGGTGCTTTATATGGTGGACCTTATTTGTTCCATGAGTTTTCTGTGTACCACAATTTTTCTTTGTTAAATGTAGAGCTACTGGATGAATTCACTTGCATGCATCTGCTTAAGTCTACGAATTAATTTTATTTGAGATGTAGAATTTGCATTGAAGGGGATGAGGCAACCATTTCTATCTGCCTCTTATTTGATCTTATATTATCCACAACATGAAGCTACATTTTTAAAAAGTAATCCACAACTTTATTAACCACAAAAATTCTTCAGGAGTAAAAAATATGAGATTGGATTATGTGGTAGCTTGTTGCGTTACTTCCTCATTGGAATCCACAAATTTTATCAATGGTTCTTATTGATTGAGTGATTTGTAAATTACCTTTTTAAAACAAAAAATATATCTTTTTCTAGTGATAATTGAATGAGGAAAGACTAAGTTCCTTTTTAACCAATATAATGTGCATAAAACATTCACAAATATATTAAAAATTGAGATATAAAAGAAAAAGGAGACACAAGATTTATCCTGGAGAAACCCAACATGGGAAAAAATCTAGCTAGGTAAGTAAATTGATTTCCTTTCACTATGTAATTCTCTAAAATACAAAGTTACTACCAAAATTGGCCTTCAATAAGGATTCAATATCATTCTAATTGTATTTGATTGTTTATAATCCTCAAAAAATGAAAAACTCATTTTTAAATAAACAAAACAAGAAAATAACTTCAACTTCTCATTTTTTCCCACACTTGAATTTGCTCAAAATCACATTCTGGAATGAATAATTGAACTTGCATTTATAGTTCCCACACTTGAATTCACTCAAAATCACCTTTTGGAATGAATAATTGAACTGACATTTATAGTTGCTCTACCCACGAATGGAGGGGAAGACAAAATGAACCAATCTAGGAAGGTAAAACGAACCAACATGGGAAGTTCAAGCATTTACAACTGCTCATATTCCAATTCAGACATCTGGAAGAGGAGTCAAATGTCTAGAGGAGGCACCTGGAAGAGGCATAGAGAGGAGGTGTCAGGCGTTTAGAGGAGGTGTCTAGAAGAGGCATTAGGCGTTTGGAGGAGGCATCTGGAGGATGAGATAGGAGTTTGGGCATCTGTAGAACAAAAATGGTCTTCTTAGGTCATTCAAAGGTGTCCAAATCACCAATAACCTAACTTGACCATTTTCTCATATTAAGAAGATGCCAATAATATGCACTATAAGTATCAATAAGGAGAATATATATAATTGGGTCTTTTCAGATCAATTTTTAGATCATTGAGATAATTTTTGGATCATTGAGATAATTTTTGGATCATTGAAGAGGTAAATTTGGACTTTGTCCTTGGAACCTATTTGTTTAATTATTTTGGCCATATCTATGATTAGGATACTGAACTCTCTTTTGTTGATAACCTTGATTAAAAATCTAATTAGAAGAATACCTTTGGTTAAAACCTGGGTAATTCTTAAGTATTTGATCTTGTTGCCTCTTTACAAAGATAAGTTCATTATACATGTTCTTTTCCTAGTCTCTACAGTCATCACTATCATCTTTCTTATTAGAGGAATAAGATATAGAGGTAGATAATGAAGCAACTCATGAATATGAGAAAGAGAGGGCTTAATAGTTTGAGGCATATCTAAGAATAGAGGTGTAGGTAATCTAGGGGATATTTTTCTAGCTTGAATAAAGAAAATTCATCCCTAATGGCTATTGCATATGCACAAGGTAATGTTATAGTTACCATATATTGAATCATTACTATAATATCAAAATGCAAAGCTCTTAAAAAATATAAGAAAGCACCTTGAGGGGAAAGTCTAATAAGAGATGGAATTATGTCCCATTTTTTTTCTAAAATATGAAGTTGAAATCTACAATGAACTCATTGAGAGCACTCTTGATGGTTATTAGCTGATATAAAAGAGAAATATTGTCTACCTTTTCAAAAAAAATTCTGCAAAGTGCATCACTGAGCACATCCTATAAATGGATTAAAGTAGGTATTATAATTTTATACCATTGCAATGATTTTCCTTTTAGGCAAGAAGCTAAAAGTCTAAAAACTACATCATCATCAGTTACATAATGGACTAAGCATACATTAGCAACATCTTGAATATGTATATGGGGGTAATAATATTTTCACTAGTAAAATATGGAATACATTTTAGAGCAGCCACTGGAATGTCATTATGAGCCGCTAGGGATAAATGACTACCTCCATTATAGGTTACAAAAGGTAAATTTATTTGATGTGCCATGAAGGAGATGGGTCTTAAATTTATGATGGAAAAGAAGGAGGATCTACTAAGAGGATTGGAAATACTTCTATTGGGAGGCGAAGGAGACTTT
Organism: Taxus chinensis; assembly: GCA_019776745.2. Taxonomy (NCBI): domain Eukaryota; kingdom Viridiplantae; phylum Streptophyta; class Pinopsida; order Cupressales; family Taxaceae; genus Taxus; species Taxus chinensis. The sequence goes on along the minus strand of CM034149.1, from coordinate 119,688,998 downwards.
TGAACTGATATTTATCTTCTTCTTCTTCTGGATGAGAGCTGCAGGTATTCAAAATATTCTCCTCTTACTACGCTTTTCCTTGTTTATATCCTTATCATGAAACAAGGTACTGGACTACTTGAAGATAGTAGATATACTCTTGGGAGTCATCATATGTGTAGAAAGATGCCTCCAAAGAATGGATATCACCAAGACACACACTAATCTTAGTGAAGTTGATGTAAAACTCATCAAATAGATCATATTGGGTGTGCCAAATATTGTTGTCATATGAAGTCGCACCCTTGTTGAAGCTATGCTTCGTACCTTAGTGAAACATGGAAGGACCTCCAAAATGTGAGATAATGGTTCATTTGAGGTCAAGCTGCAAAGGGAAAATTCCTTCTATCCTAGCTCACTATAAATGACTAAACAATACTATACTACAACTATATAATCTTATCCTAAGTATTCCAAGGGACCAGGGTTAAAAGAGGGAAATGTTAAAACAAAGAGAGGTGATGCACCAAACTAGAACATGGTTCGATTCTATCCCAGGGACAAAAATACGAATACATGCAAAGACTTAAGATAATGCACACAAAACTTTGGAATAAATAAATAGAATAATATTGAATGCAAACAAGAGGATATAAGTCTTCACATCAAACACCAAATCATTCAAAGTAAATAATAATTGCATCAAATATGAAGAACTTATCCATTTACATTCCAATAGAGTTAAGGTGTGTAAAATATTCATTGGTGCATCACCGAGGTCTATGTGAAAAATCTTCAAGATTAAAAGGGCAGAGCTCTCAAACTTATCACAAAATTGAACCCATTACATGTACTTTCACACTAACATTTATATAAATTAAGAGAGAAAGAAGAGGGACTAGATCACATTCAGTTATTAATGAATTAAACCACCCTACCAACATAGAGGATTAATCACCATTGATCTCATAGGCCAGGCATGGGCACCTAATATTTCTCCAATTGCACACCATCAAATTTCTAGTGCTGGAGGAGGATGTCATTCAACATTAAATTTTGGTTGTTTGAGTGGTAGAGTGCCTAGTTTGAGTTAGGCGTGGATTTTTTGTGATTTATGAACTTATGATGTTTGGCCACGTTGATATTTTCTTCCGCGTCCTTCTATTTTACTTTGATGAACTTTGATGACATGGGAATTTGTTTATAACTTCCACCTTGATCCATGAACAACTGTTGAATACTACAATTCTTTTACTATTTGTGGCCTCATCCTTCTTCAACCCACAGAGTATACTTCATTCCGCATAGTCTTTTATGTTTCATGGCATATTTCATTATATCATAGGATCTTTGCTTTGTGGATTTGTATTTGAATTGTTTTGTGGATTTCGATTCCTTAGTTATGCATATTCCTTTGATATGTGGGTTTATTTTGTTCCGCATAGTTCACCAGCATGCATGACATTTCCTTTGTTTCCCATACTTCACTTCTCTAATATTCCCATATTGTTGCATGGTCCCTTACCTTTGTTCCATGACATGTTTCCTCACGATGATGTTACCTTTGTTACGTGGGTCATAAAAACCCACATAACACTTAGTTTCTAGTTTCCATGGAACACTAAGCTCCTTTGTTCTACAACTTTTCAAACAAAATCACCTAAGTATTTAACTTGAATGAAGTTTTCAAAATAACACGTGGATGTTATTTTAAACAACAAATAACACAATGGATTTTTGATCATGTCAAAAAGAGGGAATCATTAATCATATCATAGATTCATGTGAGGACATTTTGATGAAGATTATCAAGGAAGGGATGTGGGGGAGTTGTACACACCACTTTTCGGTACATTCTCCCCCCATCTTGCATTCGTTCCCCCTCATCACCATTTCACACATTCATCCTCCCCTTCCCCATTCAAACTCCTATTTGCATTCCTAAATGTTTATGTCCCTCTCATTACCCCTCACAAATCCTTTCATCAAACCCTATTCCTATTCTAATCCCACTATTATGCCCCCCCTTAATCCATCGCTAATTACCCATTTATCACTTTGAATCATCATCCTATCCTTAATAATATTATTATTACTATTATATCACCTTTTTCTCACCTTAACTATTTATTTATACCCCCATCCCAAAAAATTCCCCACCTACCCTTAATTATCACCCCTTTACCTACCACCACCCCTTTTAAATTCCCATAATTTCTCCCCACGCATCCATAACATCTCGTCACCCCTTTCTCTCCTTTTAACACCCTCATTTCCCAAAATCAATCTGACCTCCACCTACCTAATTTGAAGTCTACTCTAGTTGTCGGCAATTCATGCAGGTCGCTATCGACACCATTTATACCCCCTAACCCCTCCTCTCAAACAACATGAAAATTCTAAATTTTGATCCATTATAAAAATTTACTGTGCTTTACCATCATCGTGAACCACACTCTGCAACTTGGTGCCCTCTTTAGAGTGTTGCATGTCATCTGTTGAAACTTGAAGACCTTGAGTTCACTTAAATCCTCCTTTTAGATTTTTCATTTCCTTCTTGCAACATTTTATAGGTCAGCTTGGAGCTCATCCATCTCACCATCCCTCCATAATTGTTTTCAAATCTCCCTTCTTCATCCTTGCATCTCATCAAATCCAAAACTCTATTTCGGTTACCATCAATCGAGTCTGGTCACCATCAACCCAAATTTTTTCAGCCCCATTTTATCTCTACATCACCATATGTCCCACTTCTAAGTTTCCCCTTTATCTAGAACACCATATCTTATCCATCCATCTTCCTACCACCCCTAATCTGATTTTCTTAGCCTTGATCACCGTCAACCCGACCCAATTACCGTTGAATCTACCCACTCCCTCATTATATCTGAGTCTAGTTACATTGTCTCTGTTCATCACTATCTCTGTATCAGATCTAAATTTTTAGGATAGGTTCCATCTTTGTTTCTACTTATCTTCCAATCAACTCTACACCATCAATTGTACCAGTCAATCTCAGGTCATCATTGACCTGCTCAGGTTTGGTTTGTTTATCAATATTTTACATCTTTAGCATATTAGATCCGTTGTTTCAAATTATTGCTTACATCTTCCCATGTGTTATCATTTATCAATGTTTATTATCAAAAGTGGGTTTAAATCCATCCTAAGAAGCTATCACTTTCCCGGGATTGACCTTGTCAGGCAACCCACCATCTTAATTACTAATATTTTTCCATGTTAGTTTATCATTGTTGTGTAGGATGTAGAGCTCTATATGGAGAGGATCATTTAGAATTGTACCTTCATCATCACCCTTTTCATCAACATCAGGAAGTAGCCTTAAACCCTCCCATAATTTGGTGTTCCTTGATTTCTTGTATCCATTACATTAACTTGTAACAAGAGCGAGTGATCTCATCAAACTTGAGTTATGAGAAATAGATGATGAAATATAAGGATGAGATGTATGGTATTGGGATCGAAGCTTAGGCACATGAGAAGGATGTTCTTGTGCTCATCAATTGCAAAATATAACCTAAAAAATATCTTCTGTATGTGAGAAAAACCCACGATGAGAAAAAAAGAGTAGTGTTGTAGAAGAGGGTTATGTGGCCTTTTTCTCTTGGTCTCTCTTGACTTCCACTTCACGTTTCTTCATTTGTCATTGATAGGATATACAATATGAAACATCATGACCATGAGCCACATGCTATGTGGAGTATGGTTTGGCCACAAAAAATATAGGAGCTATGATGAAAAGAATATCTATTGGTGATGTTGTAGAAAGTAGAGGCATAAGTACATGTGGAAAAGTGGAAGGGGAATGAGGGGTAGATGTGATAATATGAATTTTGGAGGGGATATATGAGGGATAATATTATGGCTCATACATCAAATCACTATTTAGGGGAGTGTAGTTCATGAGCTCATCCTTAGAGTTAAAATTGGAGTGGATATAATTGTCATCCATGAGATCACCTGCCTCTAGATTGAAGGTAAGTTGTGCATTGTGTGAGGAGATGGTGATAATATTGATGTTATGATTAAAGTAGAGCATATAGTCTCATGATAGAGATGGATTTTCACATTCTTAGTCTTAGCATAGCTTGTTAAAAGGCATTGTCGAAGGAATAACCATTGTTGTAATCAGGTGTAGTAACATCGATAACACATGAATCAAGAATAGTCTCAAGTTGGAAAAGATGTTTTATAGGAGGATACTTAGTATCAATAATGGTGATAGGGACATGGTCAATGTCTTTCTTGTGCAAGCATGGTTTTAAGGTGGGAGGTAGTAGTATCAAGAAGATCAAATGTGTTAATTTAAAAGTTGATTCCATTATGGTCGTCATCATGGGAATCAAGAAGGTTAGGTAGAGTACGGACCGAAAGCTCAGGATGGCCATTGTAGCAATGAAGAGAATCCACTAGAAAGTTGAAGCATTGATATTCTTGAAATGGGATGGTGGGAAGTTCTTCAAGGATGTGAATTATAAATGTCCCATGTTGTTAGAATAACTCAAAGTTCCAAGGGTTAGTGTCACATTATACCTTATATATAGATCCTAGGTGGGAAAACTTAAAACATTGGTAGGAAAATTATGTGAGTGCATGCATGTGATGAGTCCATATTCTCCCTAGGAGGATATTATACGAAAATGGGAAATTAAAGACTACACATTTGACCTAGACTAAGGAATTGGAGGTAGAAGATTATTCTTGAGGTTTTTGTCATGAAGAACATGGATATATGATCCTATAGGATTTATCTTGGGATAAGGAAGGGTAATAGGGCTTGATAAAAATGATAATACATTCAATATCACTGATATGAACCACACTTTCAGCAAAGGCACTAACAGAGGGATATAAGTTGTTGAAAAAATTAGTAGCCAAATTATTGGTTGTATCAAGATTGAATTTTTTAGATTTGGTGTGATTAAGAAAGGGGTCATTATAAATTTTAAGGTTCTTGGTAGCTTGATGAACTAATTAATATCAATAATTTTTTTGGGATTTTTCATGTACTTTAATAGCCTCATCTAGCCTTTCTTAAGTAATGACTTCATGATCAAAGTTTTTAATAAGGAGGAAGGTATACGAAAAAGATCGAAGGACACAAAAATTATCATATGAATCAGCCTAATGGGCATGCCTCTAACAAAATGTTCTTTCATCATGCCTTTGAGGGAGGGGTCTGGAAGGGTCTAAAACTATATTGAATGGTTTGGGTAGACATCGTCACAACTCTTCCTTGGATAGAGGTTGGTGATAGTCAGTATGAGAGGCGGTAAAGTTACTATGGGATTTCGTGGTAGATTGATCAATATTATGGATGGTCTTATTAGAAGAATGGACTTGAGTAAGAGTATATATGACTTTGTCATTAGTGGCATCTTATTTCTAGTATGCATGAGGACTTGGATGTTCTTGAGGGATTGCTACTTTGGAGAAGGCTTTTCAAACTCTCTCATGAGATAATATTAGTGTTTGTCCTATTTTAATGCTTCTTTTAAAGACATAGGGGATAATTACCTAACCTTTTATTAAAGGTGAGGCTCGACCTCTCTAAGGAACACCTCGAACAAGCATTCTCTGGACATATTAGGCTCAACCATAGTGGATAATATATTCCAACATTTGATGAAATATTGTGCGGATTAATTATCCATTTGTTTGCAGTTGATGAAGGTGTTGATGTTATTTTCAGGAAGATCATAATATTGGGATTCACTCATTAGAGTGGCCACTAGAATTTCCAATTTGACAATGGCATTGGTCGGAAGGGTATGGTACTAATCCAAGACATCTCTTGTAAGGGTCTTAGCTAAGAGTTTGTTGGAAACATAGGAGTTGGTTTTGACCCAATATTTCTAGAAAATTCAAAATTCCTTAATATGGAGAGTGGGGTTGGTAGAACCATCATAAGTTTTGGAAGGAGGGATACATCCAGTGTTCATAACAAAAATGTATGAAGTGAGTATCCCTTTAAATGAATTTAAGGGTCTTGTGATGGATGGAAGGTTGTGCAATGAGAACTCCCCTGGGTCCAATTGAAAGTGGAGGGGGATTCCATTGGGTTTTCTTGACCCAAAAGACCATTTGAGGTTAGTTAGAAAGTTGAGATGGATTAGTTTGGAGTTGTTAACAATAATTTTCAGTCATGGTTTTTTGTTGACATACATGATCAATGAGTTACATGATAATTTGGGTGGAATCAAGATTAGAAGGAATATTGGTATTATTAGTTGAATAATATTTTTCTCCATTCGGAGGAGGCTCAATATGGGTGATATTAGGATCCAAATTTTGAGAATGATAATCCTTAATATGATTTCATAACCTTTTGGGTGACTCTCTTATATAATTAGGAAATTGTTACAGGAAGTTTTACATAGTAGGGGTATAACCAGATTCAAGAACATCCTTGTGTTCACATTCTTCAGTATTGAAGATATGGTTTCATATTTTAGACATGGTCTGTACATTTTAAGGTGGAGGTTTTGAATTCATAACATTAGCTCATATGACTAGAAAATTAGTGTAATATGAAACTAATTTAGAAAGGGAATCATTTTAAGAGTCATTATAATCATACATAAATTTCTTAACTGAGGATGTAGTGGAATCAATGAGTAAGTATTATAGGATGAAGTATATATTCTTGGAAATTTTTTACTAGAAATGTTTTACCAACGAATCATTCATGCAGTAAACTTGCACATGGGATAATGACATCATGAGGAAGATGACTATATAATGGAAAATTCCAAATGGGATCATTCATGCAAGATTTTTCATAGGGGTTGATGGAATTGGTAAAATAAATTAGAGTTTAGACATGATCGGTCATGCAATATGATTAAGGGTCAACGAAATTCGAAAAATTAGGAGAAATAAAAGGGGTAAATTTGACCTCCCCTAGCAGATGTGTATGAAATGAGGTTCATTTATAAATTCCCCCTCAATAGTATAGAATGAACCATAAAATAAAAGTGTGTCATCAGGAAATGAATGTGTTGTGTGAGATTAGATGCTAGAAAGATGTATCATGAAGCAAAGAGCGTGAAGTGAAGGTGATGTGAGATTCATTTTAGAGTTAGACCCTTAGCATTTGAGTATGAACCATGGAACTAGCGTGCATCATCGGGTGATGCCAATATAATGTGTGTACTAAAGGTGTCTAAATTCTTGAAAATATGTAGATATAAAGCATAGGGCATGAGGGGTAGTAGTAGACACCAGTGACAACTTATAGTAATGAAAAAAGGGGGAGAAAGTGCGGTGCCCCCAAGTGTTATAGTGATGGAGATTTATGTGATGATGAGAGAGATACCATGCCATTGTGGGATATTTTGATGTGTCATAAGAATAGATGGAGTCATCACGATGGTAGGTAGGAGCAATATTAAGACTGGGGTTGGCTTTTGGGTTAACAAAAGGAAGTTTAAAGAGGTTAGCTATCACAGGGTGAATTGGTTAGTATTTCTTGGTTGGTGGTTACTTATTTAGAATTGTTAACACTATAGAAGACTGGATATGAGGAGGGGATGGAGGATATATTTTTAGAGGTGGTTGTTTAGTTGGAATTGGTAACGTCGTAGAAGACTGGATATGAGGAGAGGATGGAAGACATATTTTGAGAGGTGGTTTCTTAGTTGGAATGGGTTGTATAGGTGGATTTGGACTGACCATAAAAGGAACATTAGTAACTATGGAATGATGCTCATTATACATGGAGGGATTGGATTTGAGAGCCTAGTAGGGCTTAGTAATTAGAGATGAGTAAGTAGTAGAATGTTGTGTAGTAAATGACATAAAAGCCTAATGCTCAAGGTGATTAGTTCTTTGTTTTAAAACTTAACAATCATTTTCATGATGTCCATTAAGTTTATGATAATTACAAAATGGGAGACCTATATATTTGGCAAGTCGATAAGGATGGTAGCAATGAGTAGTTAGCAAGTTGATCAATTGGTGATTAGGAGCTCGGGAAGAATATCATGTTGCTTAGCATTTAGATCAAACTTGAGAGGTGTTGGTAGTGGTAAGACTTGGGATTCATTTATATGAGCACATGTAGAATACATAGAATTAGGATGAGTTGTAGAATAAGAACTAGCATGTGCCTCAAAAGCATCCTTAAGATGTTGGATTTCATCTTTGAGAGATGTAATTGTGGCTTCCATATTTTGAAATTTATTTTGAAAAGCATGGTGTAAAGCTTGAATTGACTCTAAAAGGGGTTAATTATATGGAGTATCACAAAGAATAGGGTCATTGGAGAGACGATTGAAAATGGTACTTACTTGTGCAGGTGGTGTATTTTGAGGGAGATACATAGTGTTTAGGGATTTTTGGAGAAAATATTTGCAAGGTGGGTGCATTTGAAGTAAGTCATGTAAGGAGATTTGATGAATTTTAGGATCCACGAAGGAAGATCCAATAAAATAGGTAAAATAAGGATCCAAGTGTATGATCACAAGTCGGGTTCACCAGATGGTTTAATATAAATATAATTAAATCTAATTGTAGATTAAATACTGTAAATAATGGTATACATATGATAATAGAACATGACATAAGAAAACAAACATGTATAATGTGAAACCCTAATGAAGAGATGGAGATAGGAATAATTAGCTGATTCCGAGTAATATGGGTAGGTGAATAGCTGAAAAATACTGTAGGAATTGTCGTTGAGGCTCACTAGAGGTTCTGGAACTCAAAATGGTGCAATAAAGGGGCATCCAGTGCTTGGGTTCTATTGAATGGATATGGGTGTTGGTGGCCGTGTGAATGCTCAAGTTTTGATTTATTCTATGCCGAAAGGGGTTTGTTGTTGATTCCTGTTTGTCACTTGATATTCTCTCCTTGATCACTAAATGTACTTATAACTTGTAAAACAAGTATCTACCTACACATGTCCACAAACAACATAAAATCTAATAAAAAATATGTAGAATGTGGATTCAGATTGACCCCGGAGGTCACCTAAAGATTGAAGTTACTACTGAGTGTTGCACTACATCTTAAACACCATGTAGTTTTATGTGAATGTGTGTGGAATGATGCCCTAGGATACCCTTGTGCAATTTTCACTAAGATGGCATGATTGATCTAGAATACTCAAGATGCAAATGTGTGGGATGGAATAGAATAGACTTTCCCTCCTATGATGTGTATGTAGAAGAATGCAACCCTTGTCCCTCGAGCGAGTGTGCTAGATGGATGTCTTTTATACTCTTTGTGCCTTTGGATGTAAGCTTAGGTGATAGTAAGTAATGCTAGTGTTTGGTCCTTTATTTTGGAGAACTATATGAGTATATATATGATTCCCTTGTTTTAATCTTGTAATTGACAACTGGAAGGCCGACCCATAAGTGAAAAGATGCACAAAAGAATAAAGGGACCCAAAAGAGTGATAAAATTTAAGAGAGGGTCAGGAGCACCTAGGAGGGACAGAAGTGCCTGGGCAGAGACCACAAAAGATAAATCAATCAGGTTCCATCAACATTGTAGGGTGTGTAAGACCAAATAGACGATAAGAGACAAAGAAAAAAGGCCAATGATAGTTGTCAACCACTAGTTTTCTTGCTTAGGAATCATGTATACATTAGTATGCTTTAGGACCTATAATTGTACCAAAGTGCATGATTTTGTGTCTATAGTAACACACATTGGGATGTTCTAAAGATACCAAATGGATTTTTGTTATTCTATATTAGAATTGGATTTTACTAAATTTCAACTAAAAATGGTGATGTAATGAGTATGCCTTCATAAATATGTGTTATCAAGAACGATGTCAAAGTTTTTGGTGTCAAAATTGATGTACATGTGACTATTTGCATTAAATATTTTCTTCCTACATACCCAAAATATTTGGAGTCCTTACATGAAATAAATAAGTTAAAGTCACCATATTTTGATAAATTGGCTGTGAAGATGGATGAAGGAGAAAATCACTTGTAGGAGAGAGTATGTTCTATGATCATCAACAGGTAAATTCTTCCAATAACGCTTTTACTTCAAGTGCTACAATAATGGAAATGTATATTAGGCGAGGAGGTATAAATGGAAAGAATAATGGTCAATAAAAGGAGAAGACAAATGCAAACAGAACATGTTTTGTAAATATTTTGGTCAAAATTGGTTTCATGAGGATCATGAATGAAAAAAACCATAGATAAAATTGAGGCCTATAAAAACTTGAAATAAGCAAAAAAGGAAAAGAAAAATGATTTAGAAACAAACTCTACTTAGTTCAAAAGTTAATATATGCTTTCCATTTTAGTTGAAGTCAATAATTCCTTAAAATATACAACTTCGTTTGATGCTAAGGTCCTAAACAATGGTGCCACACAACATATGAGTTTTTGAAATGAATATTTTGAGGAATACCATGAAAAAACTTGTATGCTACTATAATTTAAGATATATCAAGTTTGCAACCAAAAGGAAAATTCAAACCAAGTCATTAAGTATTCTATATTTCATTCTCCAAAATGTCATCTACCTTCCTCAATGGAAGAAAAACTTTTTTACCTAGAGCTAATAAAAAAACAAGGTCATTTCATTCTGTTAGGTGATGGAGAAATAAATATCACAAGAAAGTGTGATATAGAACTTTTAATGAATATGTTTGAGGAAGGTGAGTTGATAAAATTCATGAGGGAGCTTTAAATCTCAAGGAAATGTTCTCATATCATAGAGGAAGAGATGTCACCAAGTATTTTGTACCATGCAATCTTTGGTCACACATACTATAATGGAATTTTCACCATGCGAGTGAATGGTGCTATAGAATTTCTAATTCTACCTTTTTTCTTTCGAAAATGTAAATTCTACATTTTGGATAAACACTCAAGGGAAATATTTCAAACATTATAAAGGAAATCTTATAGAAAGTTATAATTAGTTCACTTTGATCTATGCTATCGACCAATTATTTTTTATGGTAGTCATATATACTTCATATTATTCATTAATAACTAAAATACGATGACTTGGATCTACTTTCAAAAATAAATTTCAAAATCCTTTGAATTTTTTCAAAAGATTTTTACAACGATTGAAAATGAAGCAAAATCATGTATTGGAATGATCATAAATGAAAATGGTGGTGAAATCACTTAATTTTTTTAAAAGGCATATCTAAATAAAAATGAGATAAAACATCATATAATAGCCTCTCACACTCATGAGGGGTCACTTAGTAAAACTTATCCAAAACATATGTGATCATAGGATTCTAAATAATAACCCTTATTTTTAGGATTTATCACTATATACTGTCATTATTAGGATCCCCTTTACACTACTACCCCTATTTATACCAATATACCATTGTGAAAAATGTAAATTAAAATTACCCCTATATAATCACACGTGTTATGTACCATATTGCCAAGTTGACCCCCCATGCTCATAATACTTAACAAGATGGAGTAGTGGAGAGAATGAATAAAAATATGATGAAAATGGTTCATGAAATGTTGTATTTTAAAGGGGCCGATCTATATTTCTATGTAGAAACAACTCAAACATTAGCATATCTCTACAAACATTCACCATTAGTATATATTCAAATGAAGACTTTGTATGAAGTTTGATGCAGTTATTTTCCTTCAATATGACATCTTTGGGTTTTTCAGATCCACGTGATATGAATTTCTTCCAAATGATAAATTGAATAATTTGGACCATAGGAGTCATAAATCTATCCTTCTAGGATATTCAAAATCTTCACAAGAATACAAGTTATAAGATGGAAAAACATGAAATTTCTCATTACAAGAGATGTTATTTTTGTGAGAATGCAAAGGACACAACTAACATATATTGACAATTTATTCAAATTGAGAAATTAACTAAATTTAATATTTACAAGAAGATTGATACAACTATTTCCAAATAAATGGGGGAACATATAACTCAAAATCACCTAAATCCACATTATATCTTTTGAAAATGAAATCCCCTACAATAGAATATCAAACTTCATTAGATGATGAGTACACATTTTCAGAGTAGTTGTTAGAAAATTAAGGAGATTCAGAACAAGAAATTGAGGAAGTTGTTTTACAAGAAACACTAGCAAATATTCCTAAATGGCTCACATATAAATTAATAGATGTTACACATGATGAAACTTAAAAATATATACCATAAACACATAAAATAAATTAAAAAATAGATAAAATGCTTGAATAAATTCAAAAAACATATAAAGTTGGACATTGGACGATACACTTGGGTACAAACCAAATTAGGCCATTGATAAGAAGAACTCAATATTTCTTAACTCTAAACCAACCTCCTTCAAGAAAGCAAAAAAATTGGATTCATTGAGAAAAGTAATAAAAGGTGAATATAATTTCTTAGTAAAAAATGGAAATTAGAAGTTAATTGATCCTTTCATCAATTTCAAACCAATTGGTTGCAAGTGGTTCTTCTAAAATGAATACAAAAAAGATGGCTTACTTGAAAAACACAAAGTATGGATTCATGCAAATGGATTTTCTCATAAGGAAGGGGATAAACTATAATCACAACTTTTCACCTACAATGCAATGAATTAATATTCAAAACTTTTTGGATTTGGAAGCATTGAATTGATTGAAAGTTCATCAAATAGAAGTAAAAAAATACTTTTCCAGAAAGGTGATCTCAAAGAAACAATGTACATGAATCAACTGGAAGGATTTACAAAAGACAACCAAGAGTAATAATTGTGCAATTTAGATAAATCATTGTATGGGTTGAAATAATCCCCCAAAGCATGGTATGAAAAGCTCAGTGAACACTTCCTAAACACAAACTTTCAACATTTTGAATTTAATATACAAATCTTTTTCTCAAAGTAGTTATATATACGCACATTCTTCTCATAATTGGAAACAATGAAAGAAACACTACTAAAATCAAAGAAGATTTGATGAAAGGATTTGAAATGATATATTTGGGAAATCTTCATTACCATTTGATATTGTCCAGTAATTCACATATAAAATATCATCTTCATCACAAAATGGAACTACGAAGGTGGTTTTTAATTTTTTTTTTTGAAATGATAGAGATTGTAAACCACTTGGCACACTATTGGAGTAGAATTTGAAGCTAAAATCAGATAATACTTGAGAGATTTTAAAAACATTGATTACTGGAAACTCATTGGAAATCTAATATAAATAACCAAAATTATACTAGAAATTTCTTTTGCAATTGGTACTCTTTCTAGATTCAAGCAACAACTTATGAAATGTCACTATGTAGTAGAAAAGAGTGCTTTAATATCTAAGGGGAACAAACAAATTGGGCTCAAATACTGCATGATAACATATTTCAAACTAGTTGGATATTTAGATTCACACTACAAAGGAAATTTTGATTCAATGGAAAATCAATCGTGGGCTCCCTAATGAACTTAGGAACAATATTCATCTCTCAAAAGTCAAAGATGTAGTTAGCACCAAAAATTTCGTTAGTAGAAACAAATTACATGGCAGTTGCAATGACAACTAGGTTAATATTATGACTCAAAAAGATTCTTATAGATTTATAGGTAAAACACTTTTCTTCTACACCACCCATGGTTAATATAACACTTCAGTTATCCAAATGGCCAAGATTATATTATTTCACAATCAAACCAAGCAAACAAACACCAAATATTATTTGAATCGACATTATGTCAAATACAAAAATGCCAAATTAATACATTGTCCAACAACAAAGAAATCAATGAATATCCTAACATAGACATCTAGAAGAGAAATTTGAAAAGTTCGAAGGCAGTCTTGGTCTCACCATAAGTAAAGGGGGATGTAATAGTATTGTACATAATATTTATTAATCATAGAAGTATGCATTTGTCTACTCATAAAATATCAAGAGAAATATAAAGGTAAATTGAGTAGTCATCTTAGAGATAAACCGAATGATCATTTTCATTGTAATAAATATGTATTTATATCTCATTTTTTAATTAATGGAATATCATTTTGGGTTGTACCAAATTCATTATTAATCCTTAGTTCATTCCTAACCTAACACTTTTAACATATTTTAGACTAAATCGACCTTTAAAACCTATAACCATGTATACATAATACAATCCACTCATAATGTTACTATGTGGTATGATTTTTGAATTATCTTTGCTAACACCAATCTTCAACATAGAATTTAAACTCTTCATAATTAAAATAATAAAAAAGAAGAGATGAACCATCAACAAATTAAAACACTAAATAATTAAACACAAAATTACAAATACAAACAAACAAAAAATTGAGATAAACGATTTTTAAAACTATATTAATCCAAATAAATTGTTGAAAGTCAAAACCTCAACATTCAAAAAACTATATTAATCCAAATAAATGATTTTACTAGTATACATTCATTTTAAAATCATGTGAAATTTTCGGTCCTTTTCTCAAATCAAATTAGATATTTTATTATAGTATCATTTTTAATATGTAAATATTGTCGAAAGTAAAAATCAAACTAGTATTTTATTACAGTATCATTTTTTAATATCTAAATATTGTTGAAAAATATACCCTAGTTGTTTCTATAAGTTTGAAGGATATAAGCATTTGTCGTACTATTGAAATTTGTTATAAAGCTCAAAGTTCATATAAAAATAAAAATAATTTAAGGTGAAAACATTGACTTATATTTTCCTCTTCTCACCATACGGAGTGAACATTCATTAATTTATTTAATGGAACATTTATATAAAATAATCATCTCAATAGCTTTGTCTATTCTTAAATTAATTGATATACATTTATGCATGCAATAGTAAGCTATATGGGTGAAGAGGAAAGGTACCTAAAATAGATTGATACATTAAACTAAACTATGTATCTTTAAGACAATACTTATGCCCCCAATAAACAAAACTATATATGTTAAGTTGAATGCTATAAAAGAATTTAAATAATTAAAAAATAAATCATCTAAATAAACTATATAATTTTAAACAAGACAATCAACCCCTAAAAAAATAACTAAATTAAATCGTCATGTCTTTTCTCAAATCTAATTTTCCAAATAAATTATTATTGTTATGTTAATTATGTTTTATTATCTGAGTCACATTATTATATTATGTTTTGTTATCCTATGGAAGGATATAAGATTGACTTCACGTTATGCTTTAGGCTTTATGTTTAATGTATCCTTTTCACATTATCATCCAACTACAAAGAGTAAATTTTATATATTTATATGTGTGTGTTGGGGGGGCGTGTTTAAGTCTAAAGATTTGTATTATTATTTTTTATTATTAGAATTTAGCATTATTATTTTTTCCCATCAAATTAATAAATAAAAGGTTACGAGCACCCTAGGCAATAAGTGAAGTGGACACCCTTCTTACAATTATAGTCAATAATTTTTTTCCCATCAAATAAATAAATAAATGTTATGTACATTATCATATTTTAAAATTTGTAAAAGGATAATAACAAATCACTAGTTTAGATAAATTGGTATACAAAAGGTATAAAAATATCCTATAAAATATTCAAATAAGGACAAGTAATAATCCATGGATGGAGAGAATGTATCACAGGAGGTGCTTTGAAAATGCGGGAGGATTTTCTCTCCCTAAAAGGGAGGAGAACAGTTACCCCTTATGGTTAGCTGGTTTTTTCTTTTGCATTTTGTGTTTTTCTATTGTTATTAGTCAAACAATCTTTTATTGATGATTGGTAGTGACTTTTCAATGTATTTTTTGTGATTGGGTTCATTTGGAGTGTCAATATTGTATTTTATTGTTGGTATCCTAGAATTAAGCCCTTTGTTGTGTCATAGTGCCAGTTTGTAACTCTAACCTTTGTAAAAGCTATTTGTAAAGGGGACATACCCTCTCAAAAACCTGCTTGGTTTATTATGTTGGTTTAGTGACTTCTAAGGATTGGGCCCACTATTGTATCTTAGATTCAGTTCGTAGCTCCGATAAAAAACATTTACCCTTAATCAAAAAAATATATTAAATAAAATACATAATCATTACAACATATCAATATCAAATTTAATTATAAATAATATTCATCTAAACAATTAAATTTAGTCAAAATAAAATATAAATGGTGAAACCATAAGAGAAATTTTATGACTAATTAAGTTAAACTATGAATGTACACAAGTTTTTTTAACATTTTTTTTGCTAAATTCGCATAGAGAAAGGCCTTAACCCAACAAAAATAGAAAAACGCGTTAGTTATTAGTACAAAAGGGATCAATAGTACCAAAAACAATAGGAGCATATTATCATGCGAAATACATAAGAATGAAGATAATGAGACCTTGACCTTTACCATCCCACACTCTCCTAATTAGACCTGGATCATCCCATACTCTCCTAATTCAACCTCTACTAGAGTGGAACATAGGACACAAAATCTACTAAGATTGAAAAAAGTGTTTGTATGTACAATCCCACCTTGTTGCCCATGACTCCATGCTTTAGATCAGGTCTAGTAGTGTGTGCATATTTAAAAACCTTGAAGCTTATCCTACTCTGAGTGCATCAACCAACCATTAATCTTGTGGGTTTTACCTCATATTCAAAAATGAGAAAAATCTCACTATGATTCAAATCAATATCCAATCAATAAAACATAGTACAATTATATAGCCAATATATTTCCTATAAAATGAGAGACCTACTCTAACACCTAAAACCACTCTCACTAATCTAGGATGCTTGTTCTAATAACCTAGATTTACTCCTCCATATTATCTCATAACTAAAAACTCTACGTGATTTTTTTTACAACTCAATTACAATATTCAATATAGAATACATCTCACACTAATATTACTAACCATACTTACTCACAAATATTATGTTCCTAAATACGTGTTCACAGTAAATATTTCTAACAAATCTCACATATTGGAAACTCTAGGTAAGTGATAGTCCTACAATGAAAAAGGGAGACATGCCTTAAGCTTATATATTCAACCATGTCTCAATGTATGAGGCATCTCATAGTTAAAGTGCAATGAGTATACTTCTAGAAAATTCTCGTGTCTAAAGACTAAAGTATGTGTGTGCTCATACACATATATGTGTAGTGCATAAATTCCACCCAAGTGTAATAAGTAGGCTAACCTTATAGAATATGTTTGTTATCATAAAACTCGATGTAATTGTGGATCTTATAAGTTTGTATATCCCAACTAGGGATAACATTTCCAAAAAGGGTATTATTAGAGTTTCTAGATCTTTGATGAAAAAAAAATGCACAAGTAATTACAGAAATCAAAATAACTAACAATAAGATACGATATGATCAAGAACTCACAAGAAAAGAATGGTTCCAAATCAACCCAATGCTCCCTATGATCCATATGGATAAATTGGTGCAAATCATGTAGATATACGTTGTGAGTGTGCAACCTCCTCCTATATCAATGGACAATGACTCTCACTAACTGATACTAGAAGTAGAGTTGACTCCACACAACTAGTAAGCTAATTGAACACAACTCGTAAGCTAACTCAACATAACTAGTACACCTAAGCAAGCATATCCCATGAGTGTAGAAAAATTCAAGTAAATAAAAGAAACAAGAAAATTTCATATCCTACACTAACAACCCCCATAAACACAACTTAGGTGGGATCTGATAACATATTAGAGAAGCACCATAGATCTACCGGCTCAAAGAATGCACATGTGAATGATGTGAGATGTGAATTGTTCCAAGACAAAACAATGAAAGCATACAAGATTGAAAATTATGAAAATACAAGAGAGAATTACAATAATACAAAAATAGCTCCATCTCAATACGATCAAAAATCACAACTGTAAAGAACCTAGAAGGAGTCAGATCTATTTGCACATGAATTTTTAATTTCACAAACGAAGTATTTGAAAACTACAATTAACTCAGTAATGGAAAACATATCACCATAATCGCTCTAATACCATATTAGATTTTTTGGATTTCTGATGAAAAACAAGTACACGAGTAATTTCAGAAATCAAAATAACTAACAATAAGCTACAATATGATCAAGAACTCACAAGACAAGAATGACTCCAAATCGACTCAATGCTCCATATGATCCATATGGATAAACTGATGTAAGTTATGTACATATAGGTTGTGAATGTGCAACCTCCTCCTAGATCAATGGGGAATAACTCTCACTAACTGATACTAGAAGTAGAGTTGACTCCACACAACTAGTAAAATAATTGAACACAAATGGTAAGATAACTTAACATAACTGGTACACCTAAGAAAACATATCCCATGAGTGTAGGAAATCTCTAAGTAAATAAACAAATACAAGGAAAATGAATATCCTACACTAACATGTATCTCTCTCTAGTGTAAAATAAATATTTATCCTTTAATAAACATTAATAAACATACTACCTGACACATAAGTGATGCAAATCACTAATGTCACAAATATGTTGATCTCAATTACATAAAATTTAGAAATATATGTTTGGATTGATTATATTCATGTATCTCACTTTTTACATTGATTCTTTTCATTATCATTTATGATATATTGATTCTTTTCATCCATTTTCGTAATGTTCTCTTCCCCTACATTTTATATCATTATATAGTCTTTAACCCGAAAAGGTTATGTCTGTTCACTCATAATGAATCTTAGTAACCATTGGATAATACTTATTTGCATTCTTAACTACTAATTATTACATATTTACATATATAACATGTTGTTTATGCCTTTTATTTTTATAAACTATTATATATTCTTCATTATCATCACTTTGATATGTTTATGACTTCTACGGTATATTATAATGATCATATAAATCTTGCCAACATCATAAATCAACTTCATAATATGAAGAACCATGTCAACATCATCCCTGGGTATCAAACATTATCTTATCTTCGAGGAAACCAAATGATGAAGAACACCATTAACATTTGTATTGTCCCCAAAATAAATTCAAATGAATAAATGGGTAAGTGCACCAATATGGGGGGCCAAAAGGGGGTCTTAAGTGGACGCATTTTTCTGGAAAAAAAAACTTCAACTTGTACGATTTTTTGAAATAGTTACACTCAAAATTGGAAGATGTTATAGAAATATGAACCATAGAATTTTGAGTCTACTTTCTAAGCTACTAAATTTTATTGAAAACAGATAATTTTAAGTGGGTCAAATAACTAAAATACCAACATATGCTCCTGTTTTTGTTAAAAAATATAATAGAGTGACTTTCATGCCCCCCACCATTTTTTGAGCACCATTTAGTATTTTTGAAAACCCTTTAGTAGAAAGATAGATAGGAGCATCTAGTTTGGGCTCCATTTTTTTTAGATTTTTTTAGTGAATATTTTTTTATTTATGATTTTTATAATACAAAAATTTTATGTTTTGAAAAATAACGGAGCTCTGACTGTGCCCACCCCCCCCCCCCCAACTACCTCAAAAAATATCAAAAATTAGATTTTTTTTTTGAATATGTATAGAATTATGCCTAGTTTGGGCTAGTATAATTTTTTTTAATTTCAATCACCCAAAAAAAGATGCACCATGAAAGATATACATATTTACACTTTAAAAAATAGCTATAAAAAGTCATAGTTAGAAAATAAATAATATGGATACCTTATATTAGTCAGAAAATTTAGAAAATTATATTTTAAGAAAGAAGAGACTCTGCTCTACGTCGTGGTATATTTTTTAAAAAATGGATCGATTGTTTTATTTTGATTTATCATAGAGGAAGTGTCAATTTTTATATTTTCTTGTAAAAACTCGTTGTTTGTTGTGTTGTGTTGTGCAGATCCATGCCTCAGGCTTGGGGATCCAAACCGGATCCCAAGCCCTGAGGCATGGCTTGGGAAAAGAGAAAAAAAATGCGTATGTGTTACAAAACGCGTACGCATTATGTAACACGTATGCGTTTTGTGTAGTATAAGCATTATGTATGCTTTTGACATGCTTCTATTTACATAAATAAATGTTTAAGTATAAGTTTTTAATTTAAGTTTATTTATGTAAATATAAGAAATTAGGGTCACTCTGCACCTTATGGAATTAGTCTCACAGCTCCATGAGTCATGGTTTAGGAGATAATTTTTTGAAGTATAATCTGGTCAGTACATAAGTAATTTTTTAGGATTTCAACATTCAGCCTAAATATTTTAGCATTTAACTTTTACAATCGAAACCCTAAACCATAGGCCATTAACTTAAACACTAAACTGTAAACTTTGAGCCCTAAACCCTAAACACTAAACCTTTAACCATGATCCCTAGACCCTAAAACCTAAACCCTAAACCTTAAACATTGAGCCCTTACCCATGATACCTAAACCCTGAGCCTTAAGGCCTAAACCCTAAGCCATAAGCCATAAGCACTATACCCAAAACCCTAAACCATGAACCATGAGCCCTAAATGTTAAACCCTATAAACCCTGAACCGTAAAAACTAAATCCTAAACCCTAAACCCTGACCCCTAAAACCCTAAACCTTAAACACTGAATCCTAAACCCTAAACCCTAAGCCTTGAAATCTACACCCTTATCCCTGAGCCCTAAAATCTAAACCCTAAACCCTAGACCATATACCCTAAGCCCTAAGCTCTAAACCCTAAACCCTAAACCCTAAATCCTGATCCCTAAACCTTAATCCCTAAACATTAAATCCTAAACCCTAAACCCTGAACCATGAACCATAAACCCTAAAACGTGAACCATAAACCATAAACCCTTATCCCTAAACACTAAATCCTTAACCCGAAACCCTAAACCCTAAACCCTAAATCCTTAACCTCGATCCATAAATGCTAACCATTAACACTAAACCCTAAACCATAACCCTAAATCTTGAACCATAAACCCTGAACCCTGAACCATGAGCCCTAAACCCTAAACGCTAAACCCCAAACCATATTTCATCGATATTTTCTAGTCTCGTGCATAGAACCATCATTGAGTATGCTTAGAGAACTACCTTGTTTATGAGAGGTGGGACAAGTAACTAAATGGATATGAGTCATATCCATTTAGTTACTTGTCCCATCCATTTAGTTACCTTGTTTATGAGAGGTGGGACAAGTAACTAAATGGATATGACACATCTCTTACACATCTATTAAGGTGGGACAAGTAACCCTAAAACCTAAACCCTAAGCCCTAAAGACTAAACCCTAAACCTTGAACTCTTTGACCTAAACCCTTAATCCTCAAAACTAATCCCTAAACCTCGAGCCTTAAACCCTAAATCCTGAAGCCTTTGCCCTAAACCTTGAACCGTGACCTTTAAACCTTAAACCCTAACTCTTAAACCCTAAATTGTAAACCCTAAATCCTCAACCCTAAACCTTAAACCCTGAGCCCTAAACCCTAAACCCTATACCATAAACCCTAAGCCCCAAACCCTAAACTCTAAGCCCTAAATCCTAAACCCTATAACCTAAAACTTGACCCATAAACCCTAAAATTAGATCCCTAAACCCTAAACCCTAAGCCTTGAACCCTAGGCCCTAAGCCATAAGCACTAAGCCAAAACCCTAAACCTTGAACCTTTAAACATAAACCCTTAACCCTAAACCTTGAGCCCTAAACCCTGAACCCTCAACTCTCAACCCTAAACCCTCAACATGTTATCCCGTAAAATTGACAAGGGAAATTTTACTGATAACCATACCGAAAATTTTGTTCCAATCCCTCATTAGGGATCCCTTGCGTTTAGAATGTTGCAAAATCCGTTTTCTGGGAAATCTGGTTTTTCGAACTTAGTCATTTTTGGTCTTTTGGTTGGGCGCATGGAATTGCTATGTAACATCACCTTTTGGTGTGCCCCCTTTAAATCCTTTGGCGCATATTTTCCTGTGTCAACACATCTTTTGGTGTGCCTTGATATGTTGAGTCTTCCCTACGTGCGCCAAGACGCATGCACCTTCGTGTTGGCAAATGCTTTGTTGCGCCACTTTTTGGTGCGCCACAGGCGCACATAATCTCATGTCGACATCACTTTTGGTGCGCCAAAGGCGCACTTAATTCCATGCTGGCAAATGCTTTGGTGCGCCAAAGGGCGCATGCTTTCCTATGTCGACAATAATTTTCATGCACCCTTTACAGAGTTGGTGGCGCATTTATTACTGACTCACCTATATATATATTTTTTGCGCGCTTGCAAATGTCATTATCACCAGAGCATCACGTTTTTATATTCTCTGAGGCTGTCAGCACCGGCCTTGTCGTTTTCAACACGTTGTAGACCCGTTGCATGTTTTTCACTATTTATCCGGGTAAGAGGTTCTTATCTCTTTCGTATGTTTTACGTTTTTGGTTCTTGGATGCTTGTTGGTTTGGTTTTGGATTGAAATCTTGAACTAGCCCCGCCTTGCTGTCTTTCTGTATTCCTCCCCCTCTTTCCAGATCTGCTGGTAGAGGAAGTTGTCTAAAAGCATGGTTCAAATCCCCTCTGGTTAAGCCATTTCATTACCCAAGTAACCCTGCAAGAAGAGAAAAGAGAAGCTAAACCTTGTAAAAACCCCTCTGAGGGTGATTAAAACTATGAAAAAGACTCTGCTTTCCTTTTCCCTTTGGCGCATTGGCACGACCTGTAACATCAAAAACAGTTGCACCTTTGGCGCATCTGTCACCTTTGCAACATGAATAAAATCTGCGCCTATGGCGCACCCAGCATGCCTGTCGCATCAAAAACTTTCGCGCCCTCAAGGCGCGCATCCTTCACATGCTGCAAGCGCTAGCCTTGCGCCCTCTTTGGCACACCAACCTTCCTTGTTACATCACATAAACATGCGTCCCTTTGGCGCACCCAGCATCTGTGCAACATCAGCTTAATCTGCGCCAAGTGCAAAACTTGGAAGGCGCAGGCGCTTTACTCGTTGCGAAAACATCATGTTGTGTAAACTCTCTGTGCACCACGCCATGTTGCCTTTGGCGCACGAAAAGTTCCTGTTACACAAACCATACATGTGCCAAAGGGCACACCAAATCCCAATGCAACATGAAAAATCTATGCACCTTTGGCGCATCCTGTCTCTATATAACACGATGTCTCCATGCGCCCTTTACAAAATGTACCCTGTAGTACCCATGCGTCATGCGCCTTTGGTGCTGATTTAACCTTTGAAACACCTCTTTTCTGTGCGCCTTACCTATTTAGCCCTGTAAGCTGTAGCTTTCATGCGCCCTGCGCCCTGAGCCTCAAAATCACTAACTCTTTCTTCTGTTAACATTTCAATGGAAGATCAAATGGCTAATACAACCTTTTTGGATTGGGTCTCGCTTCTTCTTTGTGCAAATCAACAACTAAGATCGAAAGAACATATGTCTAGATCAAGCAGGAGACCTACCAAATCCAAAGGCAAGGCCAAACTTATAGAAGAAGAGATGAAATACAAGTATCAGAGAGTCAGAATGCCTGACTCCTAGGCCAAATGCGACCTAGATATCAGGGACTCAGAGTTGGGTCACATTGATATGGAGGAATTCTGGGGTCAGAACTCAGAAAGTAACTAGAAGTCCATGGATGGACAAAACTAATAGGAAGTTCCCTACACTTCACTAGAGGAATCCCAGTCAGCACCATCAACAATGAATTCATGATGGTGCTCTCCTGGTGCTACAACAAGGGCACAAGGTGTGTCGTAAATGACAAAGGCGAGTTCGTCATTAACCTCACAGCCCGCCACTTCAAAATAATACTTGGCATCCCTCATCACTGGCACTTTGTGGCTGTCAGCCGAGAGGATTGTATTAAGGCCTGGGATGATAATGAAGATTAGTGCATGTAACTGATGAACGAGGTCTATTTGAAGAATAAAAAGGTGGTGACCCCGATGGCCTCAAAACCATCCACCGTAACGACTTCTTAGAGGAGCACAGTGACACCATCACATTCCTGAGTAGGGTATTTGGGCTTCCTGAGGCCCACTTTTTCCATAAATGGATGCTACAGTACTCAAAGACCATGAACAAGAACGTGGCCCCGATCAACGCTTTTTGCTGGGGAGAAATAATAAGCAGCACAATCTCTGAGTAGTTTCAACAATTCAATACAACAAGCAGATTCTATATGAACTCCTATGTTGTCTATGTTGTAGCGTCAAAGAGAGGACTATCCAGGCCTGATACGGAGTGGGGTTTGGCCTCAGGTCAAAATATATGGGTACTACCTAGAATTGAGGCTGGAGAATAGCATCTCTCAATTCACAAAGATTAATGATGTGTTTTTTCTATCACATCATCTACCTGTTGAGGCCAAATATGACTTATGGTCATATGACCAAAAGCATAGTGGTAGCCACTAAGAAATGGGGGGCCCCTGTTCACCCAATTTCCCATGTTCACCTATCTGAGGGCGGCCAACTTCTTGGGAGAGCCGACCAGACTACCGAGGTTTGCTGAGCCTAAACTAATTTTGCTGGAGCTGTCAAGACAGATGATTACATATCACGAGAAGTGCCTCAAAAGAAATAAGGGTAGAACTCCTTTCCCCCTCACAGTAGGCCGATATACATGCCTTACCCACCACAAGGGAAAGGGCATGTTTCACAGAGCTGGTGCTACTTTATTCGAGACATGATTTCTCATGGCCAGGCCTTCCTTCGACCCAAAGTAATTGTCTGCCAAGGGTGAAACTTGATCCAATCCACATCCCCTAGATTGAGGACATCTACATTGACATCATCCATGAGGTTGAGCTCAGGATTAAGGATCATTCTCGCTTAGGCCTTGGCAGAAAATCATCCAATATGGGGTAGCAATTGTCCCCAAAGGCTTCCAGACTATGGAAGATGAAATAGACCAAGTATATACTAACACGGATGGTGACAATTGGCCTTTTCTAGCCATTGATAGAACTAAGGCACCTCAGACGATTGAGGAGAGGGTCAAGGAAACTCTGCACAGAACAGAGCATTGGTGCCGGATGAATGGGTTAATCTACCTCGGGGTTGATTTCACAACCTCCCCATTGGGTAACGCACCTCCTCGATCCAAACAGTAGCCTAAAGGCAAGGGCAAAGGCATAGAGGGTGAATCCAGCACCACTCAGGAAGAAGCTCCAGCAAGTCCTCCTTCCGCTTCACCCGAACAGGTTATAACTCTGGCTTCGCCAGAGAAAGAAGTAGAAGAGGATGTTCCAATAGGCCCATCCACTCAGGATGTCGGCATTACTACAGCAACCGAGGTCCCTTCTATCCCTTCTTCTTCCCTTCCTTCCCCTCCTCGAGTGACTCAAGCGGCCATTCCTTTGGTCGTGTCCTCTCCCCCTTCTTCTACTCCTCCCCCCGCTTCTTCGTCTATCTTCTCTTCCCTTGCGGATCTTTCCTCCTCCATTTCTTCCCTCATCTCTGAGCTCCCTTCCCTTCCTATGTCTTCCATAGCTGCAGTATCCCTTCCTCCCATGGGCACTTCTTCGGCTATTCTCTCCATGCCGCCTCCACGTGTCTCCACGTTTTTCCCCTCCACTACTGTAGCTGCCCCCTTTTCCATTTCCGGCCCTTCTCCCATAGGTCCAGCCTGGATCTCCCAGCAGCTAAGTCAGCAAAAGAGGAAAGTTCCCATCGCTCCGATGGACTTTTCTGTAATCCCATCTAAGGGGGCAAAAGAAGCAGAAGCCCATCACACGCTTCTCTCAAAGTGCTGCGGGAGAGAGGGTTATGGAGATCGCGTACCCCAATCCCCTCAAGGAGAAAAAGGATCTGTCTCTGACAGATTTTACTGTGACCCAGGTCACAATGGGGACATCTTCTGAAAGCCTTCAGGGGGAGGCCCTTTCTGCAGTTGACGCCCTCTGCAAGAAGCTTCAAGAGACAAAGGAAGAGAAAAGGCAATTGAAAGAGCAAAACAAATATCTGCTCCAAGCCTTACAGAAGATGGGTAGTGCACCTCCCACAACTGCCGCCGAGACTTCTGAGCTTCTCAGCCAGGAGAAAATTAATGAGTACGCAAAGATCGGCGAGCAGGGTATGGCCGTTTCCGCTTAGAGGAGCCAAATCCTCAAAGACAGTGAAAAAGTAATCGCCGAGTTCTCCAACTTATATCTAAGCATCAATAAGGTGAATAAAGAGCTCCAAGCATTAGCGGGACCCATATCGGAAGAGCTGGAACATGCTAGACTGCAGCACGAGACCTTCCAACAAATGTTCGACTGTTCAGTCAAAGATCTGGTTAAGTTCAGCATCTTCGGCCATCCCAGGGCCCTCAACAAAATCATGTCCACTCTAGACTACCGAGTGGATCAGCTGGAATTTGTCTTAGAAAAGATTGACAAAGTGAAGGAAGAAGCCCTGGACGCGATGCATCAAATGGAACGGATCGTTCTTAACATGTCGCCAGGGTTACTTACTCCTTCCTTTACTTTAAGAAAAGCTGAGGAAACCATTCAGATCTTCAAGGAGATCATTTCTCAAGGCATAGGGCCAGAGGTCACTTTTGACACAGAGTCTATCAACAACCTGCTGGCCTGCCGAGACTTCATTGGGTTACTCATTGAAGCGGAAAAAGACTATTCCAAGCTCCCCGAGAAACTCACAGATGAGCGGGAAACTTGTGAGGTGATCAGTGATCGGCACAAGGATCCTTCCCAGGATCAGCTAGGGCCAATGATCAACAAGTTTATGGAATACCGCTCTCAATTCCATATCTCGTCACCTGAGCAACAACAAAAGCAGTCCACCCCCTTCTGGCCGTAGGATGACGATGACGAGTAGCTTCTTCTTCTTCTTCTTCTCTCTCTCTCTCTTCTTCGGACTTTCTTTTCGATAATATCTGAAGTATGTTGATACAAATGATGACATCATCCATGTTGCATCATGGGATGATGTCATCCATCAAGTTGTAAAAAGTCAACATGACTTTTAGATATTTTGTAAATATCTTTGTAAATAAGTTGGCTCCTTTTGGCCTTCTTTTCTCTCCTTCTTCTATAAATACCCCAATACTTGTTGTATTATGGATGGATGAATATCTTTCAAATGAAAAATAGAAGTGAGGAGAAAAGACTTTGAGCTTTTTGTAACAGAAGGAAAATATTAATACAATATTTAGACTTTGTGCTGAATACATGTGTTATGTGCATTAGATCTTTCTTACGTTAGATCTGTGTGTTTATTCTGTTGGATCTGCTTCTGTTTTATTGTCATTTATTTATCATCAGTATTGCTTTGCTCGTTTATGCAAGTAGGTTTGGCTCTGTTTACTACCAATCCCAAAACATAAACCTTCTGACCTTTCTGCTTTGGAATTCATTTCTTTTCTCCCTTCGGACCTGCTCTTTCTTCATCCCCTCTTCCTTTCCTTTCTTTTCACAGTCGGAAACACCCCTACTGGGATGAGATCCCAAACCCCCGAAGGTAGAATTTGTGAGACTTGCACAGATTCCTGCTGGTAGAATAGCAATAAACCAGTTTCGCTTTGCTGACTCAAAGAGGGGCTATGCCCTGCACACTGTTGGCTCGTTTATCCATAGATCTGCCCAAGCGACAGATTTTCAGACCAACAGTTTTTGGCGACTCCGCTGGGGATCGAATAGATCTATCAGATCTATGATGGTGGTAGCATAGAAAATCAGAAAAATAAGAAAATTGCTGCCTGTTTGCAAATCTGCACATTTTGTCAAAAATCCAAAATTTTGCAAAAAGTGACTCAATTGAAAAATTTTCTTCTGAGATCCATAGATCTGGCCTAGTTGGAGACCTTTAGTTCGCTGAGTTTTTATAAAAATCAGTTTCTTGCCATAGATCTGAGTTTTTGACTGTTTGCCAAAAGTTTGAAACCCTTTGAAAAAATTCAAAATTAGATCCGAAAATCAGCTTACTAATCTTCTCTGCCGTTTTATCCTCACTGTTATTTGTCATTAACCGCAATCGGTTTTCTGAAGAGGATAGTTTTTAAATATTTAGAAAAGTACATGCTGCTGGTGTTTTTGCCAGAAAAGCCAGAAAATCAGCAAGTACAACCAAAAAGAAAGTTTGAATCCGCGCTACAAAATCACAGATCGGAAAGACACACTGGTAGGTGAACCCTTTACGCGTAGCAGGAGAGCTCGTGGAGAAACTGATCCTATTTTCGATTTTCTTCAGAGGCACAATTTCAGTGTAACACCGGCACGTTTTTCAACGCTAAGCTCGGCCGACCGGTCATCCAGGAGTGTCTCACCTCCACGAAGGAAACATCTTCCGCAAGGGGCATCCACATCCCTTTGTAGCGCCTTGCTGCTCAGTGGAACCACACTTCCAGCCCGTGTTCTTTTTCCAGCCTTTCAAATGGCGGTACCATGGGGAAATGCTATGGGTCCCTTGGCTTTACCACATCCAGTTCACGCGCTCCCTCACGGAAACCGAAAGAATTTTCCCAAATTCGATAGGAGCGGAAATCAAAGCACGGATTCCCACATATCTGCATTCATTATGTCATGCAGTATCCTGGATGTAACTCACGAGGACGTGTCGGTTCACCTTTTTCTGGAAACTCTACAAGGGCCCGCAGCTGAATGGTTTCAGCATTTGCCGGCTGGATCTATTACGAGTTGGGCCACCTTGCGGGATGCTTTTGAAGACAGGTACAAACCTTTAGAAGATGCATTTGCATTATTATCACGGATCACTCACCTAAAGAAGGAGGCAAATGAAACCATGCGTGATTTTATCGCTAGGTTCAATGCATTAATCAATCGTGTCCCTGTTGCCATGCTTCCAACACCGGAAAATCAAAAGTGTTTCTTCGTAAACGCTATGAGCTCGAAAGTTAGTTTCTTGCTCCTTCAAGAACGAGTGGCCACCTTGATTCTCGCCCAAGCCACTGCCATTCGAATAGAAGATAATTTGATAATATCTGGCGAATTGAAAAAGGAATCATCCAAGCCTAAATCTTTGGGCCCTTCGCCCACTACTTCGTCTGATCCAGCCTTTCAAAAGATGGCGAATGACTTGCTTGCATTAAAGAAGTAGTTGGCCCAGGCCTCCCCCAGTTCCTCATACCGGGATATTCCGCGGAGGAATTTCGTTCCTAACAATGTTTCACAAAGGCCGCGCTTACCCGCAACTGCTCCGCGGTTGGCGCTTGAGGCTCCTCTGGTCAACGCTCTAGCGGAAATCGAAGAAGAAGAGCAGTATTATGAAGAACCTTCATCTCAAGGTGAAGATGATCAAGATGTCGGTGAACCGACTGGCGACTCTACTATCGGGTATATGGAATTTGATGAGGAAGAATCTGATGAAGAAGAGGGTACCCAGGGATATGCAAGCGGACAGTCATACGCTGTTTTTACCCGCTCGCAAGGAAAAGAAGTGGAAGTTGCTGCCCATGTCCAGCAGGAGAAGGCCGTGTCAAACACACCTCCGATCATTGCTAAAAGAGGTAATCCTCTTCCTACTCAACTCCCTAGCAAATCTTTTACAAGGAAATCCTTCCCCCCCATCTCTCCTCCAAATCAGTCCTCTCATGTTCCTACCAAGACCAGTAATCCTATTACACCATCGCGAAGTGAGGGACTCATTCCTTCACCAACGCAACCCTTGGCTGCATTTGATATCATAGATCATGCAAAAAAGACCAAGATCCAAATGTCTGAAGCTGAGTATCTTCAGTCAAATCCCGAACAGCTTGTAAGATTGACCAAGTATATTCAAAGTCAAGCTGTTGTATCTAAGCAGGTTTCCCCAAAAGGAATCCTTTCCACTCCCCCTGAATCCCACATAAATGTTGCCTCAACATCTGCATCAGGCAAGATAGAGCCTTTCTATCTCTCCCTCCTAATCAATGGTCACAAGTTGAGTAACTGCATAATTGATTCCGGAGCTTCTGATAACGTCATGCCAGCAAAAGTCGCCCATGCTTTGGGCCTCACTCTTACCAAGCCTTTTGGCAGATGTTATTCCTTGGAAACCAAGTAGGTTCCGTTGATTGGCCAAATCAAAGACGCGCAATTTGCATTTGCGGCATTCCCAGAGAAGAGAGTAAAGATGACAGTCCTCGTTGCTGACATTCCAGCAGTGTACGGAATTTTGCTGGGAAGAAGCTTTTGCAGCGAAGTTGGTGGAGAGATTCATATGGACTGGTCTAAAGCTAGAATTCCCGTCAAAGGTGTAATGCAGACTTTGGAGCCGGAATCACAAAAGAAGTACTTGGTTACTAGCTCTGAGGACCCCAAAGCTCAAATCCTTTTTGAATCATCAGGGATGGGGAACTATTTCTTGTCTACCGAGTCTGACAAAATGGTTGTTCTCATTCAAGAAGGAGATCTTAATAAGATCTGGACCTTGCAGTTCGATGGCAGCTGTGCAACCAGCGGATGTGGCGTCGGAGCCGTGCTAATATCTCCCGAGGAAGAAGTCATTCCTCTCTCTTTCAAGTTGCAGTTTTTTAACACAAATAATACTGCTGAGTATGAATCTTTGCTACTTGGCATGCAAGCTACAAAAGAAAGAGGGATTAAGAATCTGAAAGTGCAAGGTGATGCGGAGCTAGTTGTGAATCAAGTTAAAAGGATTTACCAAGTGAAGAATGAAAGGCTCAGGCATTACCGTAATGCGGTATGGGACAGCATTGAAGAGTTTGATGCTTTTTCGATTGAATCCATTCCAAGAGCCCAAAATGACATGGCCGATTCATTGGCTGTTTCAGCATCCCTCATGCTCCCTCACCCAGGTTTGAAAACAAACAAATACACCATTGAGGTGGTTTTCCACCCGAGCGTGCCAGACAATTCTCAGCACTGGCAAGTATTCAACGATGATAATCAACTCATTGCCTTTCTAGAGAAGGCAAAAAATTTTAAAGAATTGCACTTTGAAGGATCTACTTCCACTTGCCGTGAATCAGTCACCGATCAAGACGATGAATCTGAAGGGAACGACGACATATGTCAGCTCAAAGGAAATAAAATTCCAAAGGGCCTGGTTTCTCTGGAGCGGTTGTTCGACAGGCATGACCGTTTTGTGAAAAAGAAGAGGCGAGATGACCCTGACTCATCCCCAGAAACTGAACTGGTCAATATAGGTTCGGTAGAGCACCCACAATTTGTGAACATTGGAAAATGTTGCACGCCAGAGGAGAAGCGGAAATTTTTCAAGTTGCTGAAGAAATATATGGATGTATTGGCATGGTCCTATGCCGATCTAAAGTCTTTTAAGCCAAAGGACGTTCAGCATGACATCCCGTTGAAAGAAGATGTCAAAGCCTTTCGCCAGAAGCAGAGGCACTATAATCCTAAGATCTCGGGTACTATCCAGGCCGAAATTCAGAAGATGCTGGATGCGAGAATCATCTTTCCTATCCATCACAGTACTTGGGTAGCAAATATTGTGCCAGTGCGCAAGAAAAATGGCGAGATACGCATATGCGTAGACTTTCGCAATTTGAATCAGGCTTCCTTGAAAGACAACTACCCACTTCCGATAATGGATCAAGTTCTGCAAGCAGTAACTAGATCAGAGATGCTGTCCATGCTTGATGGTTTTTCAGGCTACAACCTGATTGAGGTTTCACTTGAAGATCAATTTAAAACAACATTCACTACTCCCTGGGGTACATTTGCCTACAGCAGGATGCCTTTTGGCCTAACTAATGCTGGCGCCACTTTTCAGCGGGCCATGGACTTTGCATTCAAAGGTATGATGGGGAAAGTCATTGTGGTTTATCTAGATGACTTAACCGTGTTCTCTAAACAATGAAATGATCATTGTGATCATTTGGAGCAAGTATTGGCCAGGTGCCGAGAACATGGGATTTCCCTAAACCCAAAAAAGTCTATTTTTGGAGTCACGGAAGGAAAGTTGCTAGGGCATGTGGTTAGCAAAGAAGGAACAAAGATAGATACCGAAAGAGTTAAGGCTATTCAAAGCCTTACTCTGCCTACAAGCAAGACTGGTGTTCATTCTTTCTTCGGAAAGGTGAACTTTCTCAAGCGTTTTGTTCCTGACTTTGCTGAGAAGACTCGTCACATATTGAACATGATGAAGGGGTCACCAACTTTCAGATGGAGCGAAGAAGGGAAAAGGTCATTTGAAGAAATAAAAGCTTCCGTTGCTCACGCACCAGTCTTGGTGTGTCCCGATTTCTCCAAGGACTTCATCATGTATAGTTACGCATCTGAGCATACTGTGTCCGCAATCTTGATGCAAAAGAATTCGGAGGATGTTGAATCTCCGATTGCATTCATGAGCTCTCCCCTCAAGCCTCACGAACTAAAAATGTCTCAACTGGAAAAGCATGCCTTCTCCATTGTCAAAGCAGTGAAGAATTTTAGGTATTACATTCTAAACTCTCATACGGTGGTGTTGGTCCCTGACACGGCGGTAAAATCAATTCTAACTCAACAGGAGTTAGGAAACTTGCGAGGAAATTGGATCGCAAAGGTCCAGGAGTATGACCTGGATATTAAACCAACCAAGCTGGTAAGGGGCAAGGGCCTATGTCAGCTTATGGCTGAAAACAAAGATTCAGAAAACCCTGATGAAAGGGGTGACTACACCGATGAAGCACAGGACCGGCTGGAAAAACCTCGATTCACTGCCTTTGGTCCTATTTGTTGTGACTAGCGATGAATGGTATTCCGATATCGCTTTCTTCCTCACCTACGGCGAATGCCCAATGCACCTAACTACAAAGGAGAAGCGTACTATAAAGCTCAGAGTAGCTAAATATGTCATCTGGGATGACGGTTTATATAAACGTGGGATAGATGGCATGTTTTTGCGATGTGTTGACAAACCACAACAGGTAAAGTTACTTGAAAGTTTTCATAATTCAGCCTGTGGGGGTCATTTCTCTTCCTCCGTGACAGCACATAAGATCATCCGAGCCAGGTACTATTGGCCGACGCTCTTCCAAGATACAGCCACCTAGGTGGCAAAGTGTGAACCTTGCCAGCAATTCGTTGGCAAGCCAAAGTTGGCTGCTTTTCCCCTTAGGCCTATCATTGTCAACAAACCATTCAGGCAATGGGGAATTGATTTTATTGGTGCACTCAATCCTCAATCGAGTGCCAGACATAGCTATGTCCTTACAGTAACGGATTACTTCACCAAGTGGGTGGAAGCCATACCTGTCAAGCATGCCACTTCTGAGGTGGTTTGTAATTTCATTAAAGAAAATATCATTGTCAGGTTTGGCGTTCCAAACAAAATTGTTGCTGATAATGCTTCTAACTTCTCCTCGCGAGAAGTTATTAGTTTTTGCTATGAATATGGGATAACTTTGGCTCACGCCTCAGATTATTACCCTCAGGGAAATGGTCAGGTGGAATCCAGTAACAAGAACTTGGTGACCATCATACGAAAGTTAGTGGATGAGAATCAGCGAATGTGGCACAAGTCTTTGTACGACGCTTTGTGGGCCGATCGTATTACTCCCAAGAGGTCTCTCGGCATGTCACCTTTTCAAGTGTTATATGGCACTGATTCCGAGCTTCCCATTTCTGCTGAACTTCCTGCTCTGCGCTTGGCACGAGCTATCGAAGATGAAACTTTCCAAAATTCTCTTGAAAAGAGAATCATGTATTTGACAGAGCTCGAAGAAAAGAGAGTAAGAGTGGTCGACAGGATCACCGAACATCAGAATCAAGTCAAGAGATTATTCGATAAAAAAGTGAAGCAAAGGGATTTTCAAGTGGGAGACCTCGTCCTTCTGTGGGACAAGCGAAGAGAGCCGAAGGGCATGCACGGAAAGTTTGATTCCCTGTGGAGAGGGCCCTTCAAGATCAAGCAGCTCAATGGAGAGAATAGTTTCTATCTCTCATATCTGGATGGAACCGAGCTCCCGCTTCCTTATAGCGGGCAACACCTGAAAATTTTCAAGAAGTAGAGCTTGCTCTCTTCTTTGTACAGTTTGCTTTGGTTGTGTGTTTGTTTTCGTCGTGTGTTTGCTTTCGGTTTGTTGTGTGTTTCTTTTGCTCTCCCTCCAGTCGCCCTTGTTTTTGGACTCTGTTACCCAATGGATAGGCACATGAGATCTAGGATTCTCTACCCCCAAGTTTGCTCAGGGATAGTCCCCAGAAAGAGCTAGCTGTTATCCCGTAAAATTGACAAGGGAAATTTTACCGATAACCATACCGAAAATTTTGTTCCGATCCCTCATTAGGGATCCCTTGCATTCGGAACGTTGCAAAATCCCTTTTCTGGGAAATCTGGTTTTCCGAACTTAGTCATTTTTGGTCTTTTTGGTTGGGTGCATGGAATTGCTATGTAACATCACCTTTTGGTGCGCCCCCTTTAAAACCTTTGGCACATATTTTCCTGTGTCAACACACCTTTTGGTGCACCTTGATATGTTGAGTCTTCCCTGCGTGCGCCAAGGCGCATGCGCCTTCGTGTTAGCAACCCTTTTGTTGCGCCACTTTTTGGTGCGCCACAGGCGCACATAATCTCATGTCGACACCACTTTTGGTGCGCCAAAGGCGCACTTAATTCCATGCTGGCAAATGCTTTGGTGCGCCAAAGGGCGCATGCTTTCATATGTCGACAGTAATTTTCATGCGCCCTTTACAAGTTGGTGGCGCATTTATTACTGACTCACCTATATATATATATTTTGCGCGCCTGCAAATGTCATTATCTCCAGAGCATCACGTTTTTATTTCTCTGACCTGTCAGCTCACCTGCCCCATCATTTTCAACACGTTGTGGACCCATTGCACGTTTTCACTATTTATCCAGGTAAGAGGTTCTTATCTCTTTCATATGTCTTACGTTTTTGGTTCTTAGATGCTTATTGGTTTGGCTTTGGGTGTGAAATATTGATCTGGCCCCCCGCCTTGCTGTCTTTCCATATTCTTCCTCCTCTTTCCAGATCTGCTGGTAGAGGAAGTTATTCTGAGAGCATGGTGTAAATCCCTTTTGATTAAACCATTTTATTACCCAAATGACCTTGGAAAAGAAATAGAGAAAAGAAGCTAAACCATGTAAAAACCCCTCTGAGAATGATTAAAAATCTGAAAAAGAATCTACTGTTTTTCTTTTCTGCAACTTGGCGCATCTGTCACCCCTACAACATGAATAAAATCTGCGCCTATGGCGCACCCAACATGCCTGTCGCATCGAAAACTTTCGTGCCCTCAAGGCGCACCTCCTTCACATGCTACAAGTGCTAGCCTTGCGACCTCTTTAGGCGCACTCAACCTTATTTGTTACATCACATAAACATGCGCCTCCTTTGGCGCACCCAGCATCTGTGCAACATCAGCTTAATCCGCGCTAAGTACAAAGTTTCGAAGGCGCGGGTGCTTTCCTCGTTAAAAAACATCATGTTGTGTAAACTCTCCGTGCGCCGCGCCATGTTGCCTTTGGCACACGAAAAGTTCCTGTTACACAAACCATACATGCGCCAAAGGGTGCACCAAATCCCCATGCAACATGAAAAATCTATGCGCCTTTGGCGCATCCTGTCTCTATGTAACACAATGTCTCCATGCGCCCTTTACAAAATGTACCCTGCAGTATCCATGCGCCATGCACCTTTGGCGCTGATTTAACCTTTGCAACACCTCTTTTCTGTGTGCCTTACCTATTTAGCCCTGTAAGCTGCAGCTTTCATGCACCCTGCGCCCTGAGCCTCAAAATCACTAACTCTTTCTTCTGTTAACATTTCAATGGAAGATCAAATGGCTAATACAACCTTTTTGGATTGGGTCTCGCTTCTTCTTCGTGCAGATCAGCAACTAAGCTCGAAAGAACATATGTCTACATCAAGCAGGAGACCTACCAAATCCAAAGGCAAGGCCAAACTTACAGAAGAAGAGATGAAATACAAGTATCAGAGAGTCAGAATGCCTGACTCCCAGGCCGAATGCGACCTAGACATCAGAGACTCAGAATTGGGTCACATTGATATGGAGGAATTCTGGGTCAGAACTCAGAAGGTAACTAGAAGTCCATGGATGGACAAACTAATGGGCAGTGCCCTACACTTCGCTGGAGGAATCCCAGTCAGCACCATCAACAATGAATTCATGATGGTGGTCACCCGGTGCTACAACAAGGACACAAGGTGTGTCGTAAATGACAAGGGCGAGGTCGTCATTAACCTCACTGCCCGCCACTTCGAAATAATACTCGGCATCCCTCATCACCGGCACTTTGTGGCCGTCAGCCGAGAGGATTGTATTAAGGCCTGGGATGATAACGAAGATCAGTGCATGCAGCTGATGAACGAGGTCTATTTAAAGAATAAAAAGGTGGTGACCCGATGGCCTCAAACCATCCACCGCAGCGACTTCTCAGAGGAGCTCAGCGACACCATCACATTCCTGAGCAGGGTCTTTGGGCTTCCTGACGCCCACTTTTTCCATAAATGGATGTTGCGGTACTTAGAGACCATGAACAAGAACGTGTGCCCGATCAGCACTTTTGCTGGGGAGAAATAATAAGCAGCACAATCTCTGAGCAGTTTCAACAATTCAATACAACAGGGAGATTCTACATGAACTCCTATGTTGTCTATGCTGCAGCGTCAGAGAGAGACTACCCAGGCCTGATACGAAGTGGGGTTTGGCCTCAGGTCAAAATATATGAGTACTACCCAGAATTGAGGCTGGAGAATAGCATCTCTCAATTCACAAAGATTAACGATGTGTTTTTCTATCACATCATCTTCCTGTTGAGGCCAAATATGACTTACGGTCGTACGACCAAAAGCATAGTGGCAGCCACTGAGAAATGGGGGGCCCTGTTCACCCAATTTCCCACATTCACCTATCTGAGGGCGGCCAACTTCTTGGGAGAGCCGACCAGACTGCCGAGGTATGCTGGGCCCAAGCTGATTTTGCTGGAGCTGTCAAGACAGCTGATTACATATCACGAGAAGTGCCTCAAAAGAAAGAAGGGTGGAACTCCTTTCCCCCTCACAGTAGGCCGATATACATGCCTTACCCACCACAAGGCAAAGGACATGTTCGCAGAGCTGGAGCTGCTTAATTTGAGACATGATTTCCCGGCCAGGCCTACCTTCGACCCAAGGAATTGTCTGCCAAGGGCGAAACTTGATCCAATCCACGTCCCCCAGATCGAGGACATCTACATCAACATCATCCATGAGGTTGAGCTCAGGAGAAAGGATCATTCTCGCTTAGCCTTGGCAGAAATCATCCAATATGGGGTAGCAATTGTCCCCAAAGGCTTCCAGACTACGGAAGATGAAATAGACCAAGTATATACTAACACGGATGGGGACAATTGGCCTTTTCCAGCCATTGATAGAACTAAGGCACCTCAGACAATTGAGGAGAGGGTCAAGGAAACTCTGCGCAGAACAGAGCATTGGTGCCGGATGAACGGGTTAATCTACCTCGGGGTTGATTTCACAACCTCCCCATTGGGTAACGCACCTCCCCGATCTAAACAGCAGCCTAAAGGCAAGGGCAAAGGCATAGAGGGTGAATCCAGCACCACTCAGGAAGAAGCTCCAGCGAGTCCTCCTTCCGCCGCACCCGAACAGGTTATAACTCTGGCTTCGCCAGAGAAAGAAGCAGAAGAGGATGTTCCAATAGGCCCATCCACTCAGGATGTCGGCATTACTACAGCAACCGAGGTCCCTTCTATCCCTTCTTCTTCCCTTCCTTCCCCTCCTCGAGTGACTCAAGCGGCCATTCCTTTGGTCGTGTCCTCTCCCCCTTCTTCTACTCCTCCCCCCGCTTCTTCATCTATCTTCTCTTCCCTTGCGGATCTTTCCTCCTCCATTTCTTCCCTCATCTCTGAGCTCCCTTCCCTTCCTATGTCTTCCGCAGCTGCAGTTTCCCTTCCTCCCGTGGACACTTCTTCGGCTATTCTCTCCATGCCGCCTCCACGTGTCTCCACGTTTTTCCCCTCCACTACTGTAGCTGCCCCCTTTTCCATTTCCGGCCCTTCTCCCATAGGTCCAGCCTGGATCTCCCAGCAGCTAAGTCAGCAAAAGAGGAAAGTTCCCATCGCTCCGATGGACTTTTTTGTAATCCCATCTAAGGGGGCAAAGAAGCAGAAGCCCGTCACACGCTTCTCTCAAAGTGCTGCGGGAGAGAGGGTTATGGAGATCGCGTACCCCAATCCCCTCAAGGAGAAAAAGGATCTGTCTCCGACAGATTTTACTGTGACCCAGGTCACAATGGGGACATCTTCTGAAAGCCTTCAGGGGGAGGCCCTTTCTGCAGTTGACGCCCTCTGCAAGAAGCTTCAAGAGACAAAGGAAGAGAAAAGGAAATTGAAAGAGCAAAACAAATATCTGCTCCAAGCCTTACAGAAGATGGGTAGTGCGCCTCCCACAACTGCCGCCGAGACTTCTGAGCTTCTCAGCCAGGAGAAAATTAATGAGTACGCAAAGATCGGCGAGCAGGGTATGGCCGTTTCCGCTTGGAGGAGCCAAATCCTCAAAGACAGCGAAAAAGTAATCGCCGAGTTCTCCAACTTATATCTAAGCATCAATAAGGTGAATAAAGAGCTCCAAGCGTTAGCGGGACCCATATCGGAAGAGCTGGAACATGCTAGACTGCAGCACGAGACCTTCCAACAAATGTTCGACTGTTCAGTCGAAGATCTAGTCAAGTTCGGCGTCTTCAGCCATCCCAAGGCCCTCAACAAAATCATGTCCACTCTGGACTACCGGGTGGATCAGCTGGAATTTGTCCTAGAAAAGATT
Source organism: Taxus chinensis (assembly GCA_019776745.2). Lineage (NCBI taxonomy): Eukaryota > Viridiplantae > Streptophyta > Pinopsida > Cupressales > Taxaceae > Taxus > Taxus chinensis. The sequence goes on along the minus strand of CM034149.1, from coordinate 119,650,395 downwards.
GACAAAGTGAAGGAAGAAGCCCTGGATGCGATGCACCAGATGGAACGAATCGTTCTTAACATGTCGCCAGGGTTGCTTACTCCTTCCTTTACTTTAAGAAAAGCTGAAGAGACCATTCAGATCTTCAAGGAGATCATTTCTCAAGGGATGGGGCCAGAGGTCACTTTTGACGCAGAGTCTATCAACAACCTGCTGGCCTGCCGAGACTTCATTGGGTTACTCATTGAAGCGGAAAAAGACTATTCCAAGCTCCCCGAGAAACTCATAGATGAGCGGGAGACTTGTGAGGCGATCAGTGATCGGCACAAGGATCCTTCCCAGGATCAGCTAGGGCCAATGATCAACAAGTTTATGGAATACCGCTCTCAATTCCATATCTCGTCACCTGAGCAACAACAAAAGCAGTCCACCCCCTTTCGGCCGCAGGATGACGACGACGAGTAGCTTCTTCTTCTTCTTCTTCTCTCTCTCTCTTCTTCAGCTTTCTTTTCGAGAATATCTGGAGTATGTTGATACAAATGATGACATCATCCATGTTGCATCATGGGATGATGTCATCCATCAAGTTGTAAAAAGTCAACATGACTTTTAGATATTTTGTAAATATCTTTGTAAATAAGTTGTTGGCTCCTTTTTGCCTTCTTTTCTCTCCTTCTTCTATAAATACCCCAATACTTGTTGTATTATGGATGGATGAATATCTTTCAGATGAAAAATAGAAGTGAGGAGAAAAGACTTTGAGCTTTTTGTAACAGAAGGAAAATATTAATACAATATTTAGACTTTGTGCTGAATACATGTGTTATGTGCATTAGATCTTTCTTACGTTAGATCTGTGTGTTTATTCTGTTGGATCTGCTTCTGTTTTATTGTCATTTATTTATCATCAGTATTGCTTTGCTCGTTTATGCAAGTAGGTTTGGCTCTGTTTACTACCAATCCCAAAACATAAACCTTCTGACCTTTCTGCTTTGGAATTCATTTCTTTTCTCCCTTCGGACCTGCTCTTTCTTCATCCCCTCTTCCTTTCCTTTCTTTTCACAGTCGGAAACACCCCTACTGGGATGAGATCCCAAACCCCCGAAGGCAGAATTTGTGAGACTTGCACAGATTCCTGCTGGTAGAATAGCAATAAACCAGTTTCGCTTTGCTGACTCAAAGATGGGCTATGCCCTGCACACTGTTGGCTCGTTTATCCATAGATCTGCCCAAGCGACAGATTTTCAGACCAACACAACCATGATCCCTAAACCCTAAACCTTGAACCCTTTTCCCTTTTCCCTAAACCCTAAACTTTAAACCTTCAACCCTAACTCCTAAACCTTGAATCATAAACCCTAAATCCTCAACCCTAAACCTTAAACCCTAACTCCTAAACCCTAAACCGTAAACCTTAAATCCTCAACCCTAAACCTTAAACCCTGAGCCCTAAACCCTATCACCATAAACCATAAGCCCTAATCCCTAAAATTATAATTGCCCTAAATCCTAATGCACTACAACCTAGAGTGTCCTGACCCCTAAACCCCAAACCTTGAGCCCTAAACCCTAAACCCTCAGCCTTGAACACCAAGTATCGCCCTAAGCCAAAAATCCCTAAGACAAATCACACCTAAACCTTGATACCCTCAAACATAAACCCTAAACATTAAACCCTAAACCCTCATACTCTCAACCCTGAACCCTAAGCCCTCAACCCTGATCCTATAAATCCTAAACCCTGAACCTTGAGCCATAAACCCCTAATCCCTCAACCTTAACCACGATAAACAAAGTAAATGCATTGAACCTTGAGTATCCTAAACCCTAAACCCTAAAATTTGAACTATGAGCCTTAAACACTAAACCTTAAATCCTCGGTCGGTGGCTCCAAACCTTGAGTTTTAAACCCTTAGCCCTAAACCCTAAACCCTAAATCATAAACCCTCACCCAAAGGAAATTCCTAAGAAGATCATTTAGCATGTTTCACTATGTAAGGAATAGTGTTTAAGGTGATCAATCGACTCATTTAGTGTTTATGAGAGACTACTTCCTTTGAAGGCCTGAAAATGCATTTTTGGCCATTTTGTAGTTAGTTGAACACCCTTCAGAACAAGCTAAAATGAGCTAGTCATGTCACCTCTGAGTCTATCTAGGACCATTATTTGTGAAGTATCCAAGGCAACATTGTTTATCTCCATAAGAGACATATGAGCAAAATCATGTATGAGAATCATGAATTTACATTCCATGAAAGGATTATTAAAGAGCTAGGAAGGTGAGGGGATGATCTTTATATGGACACAACCATGTTTCTAAGAATGAGCAATCATCCTGAGTTGTACTTGATGCAATTCACTTAGTACCATTCATAATAACTCATTCAACACCTAATAGTGTTATCACACCTTAAGGAGGAGGCACGCCATAGGATAGGAATCTCATTCAAGGAACAATCCTCTATCTACAAAGTGAGGATCTCTTTTTAGTAAGAACTATCTACATCAACATCACATGAGTTAATTCATGATCACTAAAGTGAATCATGGAACAAATTTAAAAATTAGTTACCAATTCAAGCAGTGGTAGGGCCAAAATCCATTTCAGATGGTCAACAAACCTAAAAATGACTATATGCTTTCATCAAAACACTTCTGACCGACTACAACCATATATGCCCTGAAAGTTTTAGGTCGTTTGCTGAAATCCTGAAAATGAGTAAGTACTTGACTAGATTAGATTTTGAAAAACTATCCTCTAGATTATAACTGTTGGAGCTACGAGACCACTTCCATATAGGTCCAGAGTGACCCTAATTTCTTATATTTACTCAAATAAATTTAAAGTCTCATAAGAAATAATACTAAGACATACAATGTCTTAAAAGTATAAGAAATAATAAAAGACATACTTAAACATTTAATTTTGTAAGTATAAACCACCTAAACACATATGCATGGTCCATACTGCACAAAACACGTACACATTTTTTGTTGTTTGAAATGCGTAAGCGTTTTGTGTAGTTTGAAATGCGTACGCGTTATGCTTCAGTGATTCCCAAGCCAAACAAATTAAAACGCGAGCACGTTTTAGCAAAGCATACGCGTTTTTCTTTTTTCAGATTCTTATCCACTTTTTGGCCCCCCAACTTCGCACACTTACCCAAATCACCATTTTATATTTACCACTACAATTATTCCTTATCATTCATAGTAAAATACTCAAAGTAAATGTCTCCTATAATATCCTAAAATTATCTTGATACTTATCTCTTTTTGCGTTCTTCTCTCAATTATTTGTATCTTGTTTCTGAGTCTTCTCCTATTTGTATCTTCCAAATGGTGTATCTTATGGTACAAGGGATGATGAATGTTTCGAGGGGTTCCTTTTAATTGGGGGTATTATTTAGTTAGGGTCTACATCTTTTCATGACATATCTTCATAGCTATCTTCCTATGTAAACAATTTCCCACCCTTGATATTTCTTAACCTATATCCTTCTTCTAATTCTATTTTTTATGTAGCCTTCTGCACTTCTCCTTTTCTTATTAAGTATTACATTTTTTTGTTTCCTCTAAATTCTTTTATTATTCTCAGGTATTGTCCTAGATTCCTTTCATTATAATCTTCCTTTAGATTCCTCTAATCTTTCTCTTCTTGGTTCCTAATTATGTTATTTTCTCTATTATTTAGATTTCCTTCTTCTCCATTCTCTTTATTATAATCCTAGTCTCAGACTAGTAATTTTCTCTATCTTCCAATCCTGAGATTCATACAATATTGGGTTCCATTTTATTCACTATCCCTTTTAAATATCCAATCATCTTAACTTATTTAGATAATGAATATTTGATATTAGTATCTACAGAACATCTTCTCACGGAAATTTCCATCCATAGAGTAACCACTAACTACTGGTCTCCACTAAATACAAGAATTTTACCTTATTTGTACAACATCCTCCCTTACTGGGGAAACCATTGAATATTCTACACTCGAAGTGTGTGTATTTTATCCCTCTAACTACTGAGTATTTGTTAGTTTCATTTTTTCTCTTATTTCTCCCTTCCCTTGCCAACCTATGTCTTTCCATCTTTCTCTCTAGTTCCCTTCTTTCTAGGGCTAAACTATGTTTCTTTTATGCCCTCCTCATTTTCTTTACTATACTTCTATTACTAATAATTCTAATTATCTTAAATAACTACGTAATATTATTTTCTTTGATTTTCCCACTTTTCATGTCATACTATGTTTTTTATCCCAACCATCATCCTAGAAAATTATAATAGTTACATCTCTTGGATTGTCCCTCTTCCAACTTGTCATCCTGTAGTGTCTAATCTTCTAATAGAGCATGAGAAAAATTTTCATGTTAGTATTTTCCCCACAAAACATATTCATGTTTTTTTTACTTCTTCTTAACCTTATCTCCTTTCTCTCGTTACCCTCATCTAAATATTTGTTAGCCAATAATTGGGCTTAGACACCAAATGTTAGCAAAATAGATTCATTGCCACCTATAACCAAACTCAAGAGAATTGAAGAAAAAAATCATGGCATGATAGACATTATAAACACAAGGAGTTTGATATTGGAGACATAATGTTACTATATGAGAGAAAGTACAAAAACCAGAGAATTTAGAAAATTAGATGGTTAGGAATGTATATAGTCAAAAATATTATATCATCTAGAGCCTATCAAATTTAGCACATTAAATGGTATGTAATTGTAAGGATTATAAATAAATGCAATGGATCAATAAATATTATACTATGCAAATTAAAATAAATAAAACTATGAAAAAAAGGAGAGCTAAGAAGAAAGAGAAAGAAAACACGGAAACAAGAAATAAAATAGAAAGAGATAGAAAAAAATATAAATTTAAACATTTGTCACTTCGAAAAACTGGCAGTTCGATAGATTTGATGAGGAGGAAGATGAAAAACCACAAGGGTGTAATATCTCTAAAATTTTATTAGGTAAAGAAAAAAAGAAAGAAAGAGTGGGAATTTTATTTGAGGAAAACACAAATCTGTGGTCAAACTATGAGACAAGGATGAAGGAAAAATATAAAAAGTAGGAAAATCACGGAATAAAGACCATAAGGAAATTAAGGAAAGATGATAAGAAAATATGGAACAAAGAAGGGAAAAACCGCGAAACATGGAGAAAATGAAAAAATCATTGCAATGAAGGGTAAAATAAGAAACTGTTTAATAGAAGGGATAAGGATGAAACCGTAAGACGAAATAGAAATAGACAAACTGCATAAGGAAGTCAGAAAACCATAGAACACTAGAACACTGTACGGAAATAAGGGAAATTATCACACTAAACTAAAACAAATCCATGGATTAAAGAAATTTCATGCAAAAAGAATAAGAAGAAGGTTGTCTACAAAAAATGGTAGCATATAACAAGGAAATGAGTGTATACCCGTAGAAAAATTAATAAATATGGGAGGGAACTATAGAAGAAAGAGAAAACCCTATGTAAACTAAGCCATGAGGAAGGGATCATCACTTAGTCATTTACTCAAATGCAAAATCAAGAGTGAAGAAATAAAAAATCATGCAAAGAGGAAAATTATAGCTTGTAGACAGAGAAGAGTGCATAATGGCCATACTCCTATAATTGTCCCGCAATCAGAATTACCCCAACCAAAGTTTAGGAAGTGTGTCACTCAAACTCTATGTCTGTCTAGGTCTATTTGCAGGAACATTTTCCCACATTCCATTCAAGGTTGCACATGCTCAGGATACACAAAAATACATCCATTCCACCATAGTAGAGATAATGATCACACTCAACTTAGAGGTTGAAAATGAAATTTATTGGTGAAAATTGATGAAAGTTAAAGAGGATCATACAGTCTATAAGGACAATGCAAAATTCATTTTTAAACTGAGGTTGGATGCCTGGAGTAGTATCCCCTACTTTATCCTTGGCTGGATAATTCCATAAGGGTTATTTTGTGCCATCTACACTAATGATATGTTGTATTTTGATTAAACATATGCAATAACCCCTAAAGTAATGGGAAGGGTAATAGCAAATTATTGAAACGAGGACACTTAGTCCATTGTAACTAACAAAAGAATAAAATTACATCATAGCAAAGCATCTCACCTCATGGGCACAACCACTACAAAAAGAGGGAGTTTACATTCTTAGACATAAAAAACAATGTGTTAAGGTATGTTCGTAAAAGTATTTTTTTCTAAAAACCTTCAACACAAATAGATGAGGATGGGGTACATGTAAGAAGTTCTACAATAGCCTTAAAAATGATTATTAGCCATTATGAGTATGCAACCTCTACAAAGTATTGAACTCTTTATCTATCTATATCTCTATCCTTCTATGATATCTATATATGGCTACAGAGAGAAATTGTAGTGCATTGTGCCCTAGACATAGATATCTGCTATGAATAGATCAGAGATCACTCATTTATATATGGTGGAGAATTGATCAAAGATTTACCTATCTTGCCTACCTATCTATATAGGGTGGTATAACTTCACGAGAACACAAGAAAAATGGGAGGGTAAACATTCATTTTTTATGGATCTTTGTTATTATACTTAGTAATGTACTTCACAAATACCTTACCGACAAGATAAGATAAGGTGGAATGGGAGCCTCAATACACCTATTGCAACAAAATTATTAGAATCATGTGAATATTATCCCTGTAGTAAAACAAATTACTTCATTACTAGGGTGTACAAATAAAATTAGACAAATAGTTTGCATCAAACTCTAAGGTTTCAGAGAAAATAGCGGTCACCAGGTATGAAAAGGAACTAGTGTTCATTCATGAGACATTGATTATACATTCCTATGTACCATTCTTCACCCCATGGATTGCCCACATTGCCCCACTCCTCCTATGAAGCTTTAGATGAACTAGTGGTGCCAAAATTATTATAAGCTCTCTGTGATATGTCTGATTGACCGCATGAAGTTAACCGGGGTACCACTAAATATTAATGACATGTCATAGAAGAAACATGGGCAAATATTTTAGGGGATAAATATCCCAAAGGACTTCATAGAAGATCTCATGGAGGTTAGTTGAATCATCAAAACTATAGTAAAATCCATTGAGATATAATATTAGGATAAGGGTCAAGAATGATAATGGAGGAAAAACCAAAGAAAAATCTCGATTTTTATACACACGGAAAAATTGTTTAAAACAAAAAAATGGCGGGTAAATACAACTAGCTTCAAAACCCTAATAAAGTCAAGGTCGAGAAGACCACATGCCATCACTAAAACATGTTTTAGAGAAATAGGAAGAGGAGAGTGATGAACTATAGGTCGCTGAAGGAGAGGACCCAATGATGAATACTAAGAATTTGATATCCAAGAAACCTCACTCTAAAGAATAAAAGAATCTCAACGGAGGAACCATTCAAGAGGAATAAATCAGACAGATGTAGGAGACAATAGACCAAAATTTACTAGGTAAATTGAAGTCACTAGAGAAATTTACCAACTTACAAATGCTATGTATACAAACTCTAAAAGGCATGTCCTTGAATATTGCAGAAGTTTATCAAATAGTCCCAACAATATAAGGATACTAGTAGTTACATACAACAAATGCCCATAATTGAAGCTCTACTACATTAAATGAAAATATTCTCACTTGTACTAGAAGATATAGTCCACTTGTTTCAAAAAACACTAGTACAAGACATTAAGAAACAAGTACAATTGGAGGAGGAAATCATGATGGAACAATTTGAAATAGAAATCAAGGAATTACAGAACAAAAAGAGGAAATCCTTCAAGGAAAAAGTGCATATTACAAAGATAAAATAACTCTTTGAAATTAAAAATGAGGAAAATAAAGTAGAGAAGAACAAACAGGTGAAGGAGAAGGATAATAAGAGGTGAGAAGAGTCACAAATTAATAAAACATAAGAAGAGGAAAGAAAAATAAGAGGAGGTAGAGAAGAAAATAAGAGAGGAAGAGGAGAGATAAAAAAAGAGAGTAAGAAGAGAGGAAAAAGGAGGAGGAGGAGGAAAAAAACAGAGAACAACAAGAGAAAACATAGGAATAAGAGAAGAAGAAAATGGAGGAATAAGATAAGAAAAATGAGGAGGATAGAGAGGACAAAGAAGGAAGAGAAGAGATTAAAAGGTGGAGGAAGAGAGGAAAAATAAGGAATAAAATAAAAATGAGGAAGATGAGAAGAAAACTAAGGATGAAGCAAGGAAAGAGTAAGAAGAAAAGAAAAACAAAGAAGAGGAGAAGAAGAAATAAGAAAAAGCTGAAGAAGAAAGAGGAGGAAGAGGAGAATAAATAGGAGGCAAGAATGAAGAAGAGGAGAGGACGAAGAAATAGTAGGAAATTGTAGTAGTAAAAGCATTGTAGTACCACAAACTCTGCCTTCTCCTCCAAAATAGAGAACATGTCATCAAGCATGTCAAAGGACAACACATGCTTTCAATATCTCGTGGAATTTCTCCCTCTGAGCTATACCATGGGATTCATTACCATGCTGATAAAAAAGGTTATTGGTGCACACATGAAAACAGGCTCAAATATTCTAAATGCAACATACGGTGGTTGAAACAAATAGAAGGAAGGGTGCCTAGTGAATTTGAATAAACTAACCCGCATGTAGAAAGTAAAAAAATAGTAGCATACTGGAAGAGAGTTTGAAAAAAATACTAGATGCAGATATGATGTGCAATGTTAGAAGATACTATGTAACATATTATCACATCGATCTAGCCTATTCATACCTCATTATGAGGTAGATACAACATTACCGATTGAGAAAAGAGTGGAGAATACTTTGCGAAAATTCTTATCTCACTCTACCTCATATGATTCTTGGGACAATAAAATCCATATGAAACTAGTGGAAAATTACAACACCATAGAGGTTGGAAAGAACACTAATGTGAACAAGAAATACAAAGATAAGTTACAAAAAGATTTCACATCCTTGGAAATTGAAATTTCAAATACAATTGCATATTACACATACACAATAGGTTTTCCAAGAATCACACATCAGGAGATGGATGAATTAGGAAAATGGAAGAGGAGCTCAGTAAATAATCTCCCAATTATGACATCCTTAAATACTCAAATGGCTTAGGTAGACAAAACCTAACATAATTGGTAGACAAGTATCATGCTAAGAAGTTAGAGAGATTGGATAAGATAACATATATGGAAGAAAAAAACACCAATATGGATAGAGCTATTACTCAGTTATAAAAGGATCCATTAGTGGATAAATAAAAATATGTATAAATTAAGGGTAATCCAACCCTAGCCAAGCCCATTCCACTCATTCAAGAGAATACCAAACTACAACTATGGGATGAATCCATAGAATATCACATGTCCACATGGAAAGCATTAGAAGGAAAGATAACTAAAAAAATTTCCAAGTACTTCCTTATGTCCATGCCACAAGTACATGTAGTATTATGTAAAGACTAGTACCAAAGTATTCATCGGAACCCATTATGTCTTGTAAACCCATTCAGGTGAGTCGAGTAAAGGAACATTTCCTTACGCCAAACATCTAAGTTCTAGTAGTTTTATGCCTTGGTGTTCCTACAATAAAGTAGGAAGCCATTGTATATTAGTTCAAAATTTTGAGGAAGAATGGGAGATTATAGTAGTAGGGAAATTAAAGAAAGTAATACAAATGTAGATAACATAGTTTTGGATAGGGTTCTTCATACTAGTTGTCTCAAGGATGAGACAACATTTTGAAGTTTTGGGATGATGTTGAAAGGGTTATTCATAATATTGTATACTAGGGCATAAATAGAGGAGAATCCATGAGGATAAATATACCATAGAGAAGTACAAAACACCGCAAGACACTAAAAAATTATACTAACCATTAGGAGAAGACACAGTAAAAAGAAGATCTTTGAAACATTGGAGAAATTTTTGGATCATTGTGAATCTACCAAACTTTTGAAAACACAAAGGAATATATAGAATGCAGGAAAATTGGCACGATGAAGACAAAGACTAGAATTGAAGATACAAAGTCACCACCAAAAGAAGTGACTATTGGGATTTGTATAGAGTACATACTTATTATAAATCATTGTAATAGAAGTAGAGCAACATCTAATAATACATATGAGTAGTGATATGAATAGAGATATACATAGATAGATAAGGATAAAGTAGACATCAAAAGATTATATGATAGATTAGAATAGGAGCATGTGAGAGTGATATTAAACTTTAAATTGTAATATGTTTTAAAAAAGAAATATAAAGAAGATTGATTTGATCAGATGACACATGTTCTTATGTTTCTATGCTATATTAATTGTTTTGATTCATTTTGAATCCCCATTCTATGGCATATCCCTTACAAAGGAACGCATTTCTTAACCCTCACGATAGTGTTGAGGCTTAAGGTAAAAAATGTTCATATTCATATAATGCAAATGCATATTAACCACCCATCACACTCATTACACAAATATTTTGGAATCATTTCAATTGTATTCCTATAATATCAATTCATACATTTAAACTACTCATAATTTAAAATCACATACAACTAACCCAATGGCATATGTGTAAGCCTTTCCAAATACCTTCTTAATGAAGAAGATAAATGTATGACCTATAGATATTCATCAACATTGCATAAGGCATCATTACCTATTATAAAACCATTTTCTCTCTCTCTCTCTCTCTCTCTCTCTCTCTCTCTCTCTCTCTCTCTCTCTCTCTCTGTGTGTGTGTGTGTGTGTGTGTGTGTGTGTGTGTGTGTGTGTGTGTGTGTGTGTGTGTGTGTGTGTGTGTGTGTGTGTGTGTGTGTGTGTGTGTGTGTGTGTGTGTGTGTGTGTGTGTGTGTGTGTGTGTGTGTGTGTGATTTTATATCATTGGTATGTCCATCTAAAACAAGTTTCTATATATTTACTTATGTATAGATTCAAAACAACTCTATACATTGGCTTGGGAAATATGTATAGGCCCATATGACCTCTCTCTATACAAAAAAAAAATTATACATCAAAAAATAATATAAAAAATACCATTTTCTCGTTACTCAAACCAAGAAGGGTGTAGGATAAACAATACATACATTACCGAGGAGATTCCTCCTCATTGGAAATATCAATACAACATTTTAGGACCATCATTGCTGAGGCTACATAGGGTTTATTTATTTTTTCACTACCAGTTATTTTTTCATTACATGATAGTCTTGATTCCCTTCAACATATTATGATCATGAGTGGTTGACTATGGTATCAGTGAGGTTTCCAATGTGACATAAATATTTTAGGAAGGCTGAATTTTGAAAAAATACTAGCCCCTTTGACACATTAAACCATGTTAAATACATTCTTCCTTTGCAAAGAATACTTCATTTCAACTATTATTTTTATGCCCTTAATCATATGCCATATATAGGGATACTTATGGCCGACTTATGACTAATATAATATCTTAACATGACATATCTCATTTATTTATGCAATCATCTTCTTAGTAGGTTATGTTTTTCACATTTTAGATTTGGGATTAAGATTTACACATAACAAAAAAGAATGAAATAAAAACTACACAAGGTTATTTTGATTAATTAAAGAATAATGCATTAATACTTGTAATAAATGTACACGATACAATACAAGTTCATAAATACATGGGATTGAGTGCATTTAGTTTATTACAAATGATTCTGGGTAGGTTTGGGTCATCTGAATGATGAAATAAGGGGATCTAAATGTATAAATTCCTTGAAGCTGAAGGTGTGACCTAAATATGCTTTTGGGAAGTTCTGTAAAGTAGGAGTGGGTCTTCAAATGTTTAGTTTTCTCACTTGTTTAAATATATTTTCTGCTCTATGTCATTCATTGTCAGTCGCACTGTGGAGGCCTCTTAATTCTCTTCTCAACCTTTTAAACCCTAACCATATATATAGAGTCTTGTAAAACAAACATTAGTTGGGTTGTGGACACCCCTGTACACCATTGACATTGGCACTATTATGAAGAGGCCTCAAACCACACAACATTCTATACCTAACATGTGATATCTAGCTATAGTGCATAATATCTAATATATGAAAAACCTTGACTTAATTTTCTCTCTCTCAAATCTACTTGAGTGAGTGACTTTGGATGCTTACAAATTTGGGAAGCAGTCTCCTAGACCTAGTATGGATCTAAATACTTATAGATGGTTCTTCCCTAATGAATTTACATAGGTATTTGTGAAATGTAGGGAGATTTGGGTGCCTTTTATGCTAGCTTTTGCAATAGGATTCCATAAGAGTGCTAGGTTTTAAATGAGGAAGGTTTCATTTTCTTATATATGATTCTAAAGGTTATTTAAGTTACGAAGGATGACTGAGGAGGAGTAAATGACCAAAAGAATAATATAGAATTAGAAAATTTGGGATGAAGGTGAGAAAGGGCAATACCGTACACTAGGGTTAGTACCATATGACACAAACCGATCCTACTGTAAGTTTTTGAGCCTATAAGAGAAATATGAAGTCTAAGGTTTGGATGCTGACAAGTGGAGTTTCTAAATGGATTTTATGCATTCAACTCTAAAAAACAATCAACAGATGAGCATGTATGACCAACAATATAGAAAAGATTCCTAGAGATGTACCATATGAGAATGGGTAAAGTGCACTTGTTTGAGAAAGAGAGAGATGCCAAAACCAACAGTGTCAAAGAGTAGTTTTAGAAAATTTGAGTGTTTACAAGTTGGCCTAGGTGGTTTACATAGCATAAGTAGGGTATATATAGGAGGTAGTAATTAATAATTAATCATCATATTGAGCATTTGAGTCTTAATGTAAAATGCAGATGTTACCCCCTCAAAGTGTCTAACTCATCTATACTTGAATGTTATGTTCTTATTTATCTACTATAGTGTTATTTAATGTTATTTTTTTCTTTTATTATGACATATCTAAGTAAATTCCTCACAAGTATTATTAGAGCATCGATTCAGATAAAACATAAGTCAAATCCCTACTTTTGAGGATCTATCTATATCTCACAAAACCTTGTGAAAAATGTATACATTTTTTTATTGGTGTTATTACATAATCATATAATTTTTATTATTACATCTTACAATGGTTTTGACAGCTAAACATCCCCCGTAATACTAAAGGGCTCAAAATCCAGGATATTAATAGTAAGCACAATGGTACATTGATAAGTGGTGTGCCATACCAAAATAAAAAAATCATTAGATAAATATTTCAGAAATCTTAAATAGAAATTTAGGGTAAAAATACCATTAAAGAAGCCCAAGAAATTTACTTAATATAGCATCAAAACAGCAGCCATATAAACCATTTAAATGAATATTTATCTAACATGTGAGGCATTAAGAACAGAAAGGAAACAAGACAAGTATGTGAGATATACTAATTAACGAAACAACATTTGAGTATCCAGTAATGTTTTCATAGAGGTCTTGAGTCTCTTTACTTGCGATTTATTATCTTGTACATTAGTACTCCATGCTAAGGCACTCCATTCTATAGTTTGTCCATTCTTTTGAAACGTCCTTAGAAATGCCGTTCTTCGTCATAGATTGATGTTTGACCTGAACCTAAATGTTAATTTAGCAATTATTATTAAGTGTTTGTGAAAGGTGATTAATCTGCTTATTGGCACATTTTTTTACATGCTTTCCTCCATGGTATGTTGATGCTTAAAGTAAGTATGTCAATTTTATCCTCAAGTTTAGATGTCGACATTGTAGAGCCCAAGTGACTCATTGTTGTATATCATTGAAAAGGAAAACATTAGTTAGCATGATTTCCCTTAGGTTGTTTGTTTTTTTTACTTCAATTGGGCTCTCAAGAATCAAGGATTTTCATTGGGAGTCAGTGGACACATTTATTGGTTTTTAAGAGGTCATTATTCTTCCTCTCTCTTTCTCTCTCCTATCTTGAGATATGTGCCCCTAAACACCCCTTTGTTGTTGACACTTATCAAAAATATCTCAATGTTTTTTGGGCCCACTTTTTGGTCTTCATTGGGTTGAAGTGGCACATATCTCTTTTGTCTCATATTTTTGTGGTTTTGGACCGCTTGATGTCATCTTAAATGATAAATAATGTCCCTAGTTTGAATTCAATTATTTAGAAATACACAAGTATTGTAGTTTCCTGTGGATACAAGTAAAATACACTAGCATATATAGAGCATTATTAAGCACTCTTGGGGAATTCTAGAGAGATCAAACAACCATTAGAAATTTTATCATTGTATAAAAACTATTATTTTCCCATAA